>OY856391.1:5322500-6699583 GCA_963693495.1 Malacosoma neustria | reverse complement strand
TCCGATTTTAAAAATTCTTTTTGTTAGATAGGGTACACCCCGGAGTTGGTCCCATATAAATTTGGGAAAAAAATTCCAACCCTAAGGGTAAGAAAACAGAGAATGATTGATTGTTCACTCATTGATTATTATATCTATGACCACGCATAACTTTTGACAGAATTTATTTATTTAAGCATGTAGTAATTAATAGATTATAGCCACAAAAAATTATAAAATAAAAACTCTTTAATAAAAAATTAAACCGCCGAAAAAACTCAAATACTCAATAAATAATAAATCTATTTTTATTAACCTTAATAACTAAGTTCTTAAACTAATGTAAGTATACCTAAATAATTTTGAGTCATAAATTTCATTCATTGATACTGATTCATCAACTGTTTAAGAAGAATTTCATCAAGAAGAATTGTACCAATTTCTAATAAAAAGCAAAATTTTCACTCACTTGACTCCATGCAACGATCCCCCATAAAAGAACTGTTTCACGCCTATCAATAACTCTTCTAGCCACTGCTCGAACAGAGATTCCTGTCTTCGATTTCCGGAATTTTTCCAAACTAACGCTTCTGGGCTAATATATCTAAAATCTTTTATATAATGGTCTCGAAAATATAAATTATGTATATTATCTTCGAATGAAAATTTCTTTTGTGTTTTTAATTTATTTCTAACAGATTTTCGGTATTTACTCATTATTATATTTTAGTTGAAAATATAACGAAATATTGTAAAACAGGAGGGTGCATTTCAAACTGAGCAATGCAAAAATGTACAGTTGCAAAGTTATAGAAAACACTCAAGTTAATTACATTACATCAATATACAACATTTTGTTGGTTTGTTTTCTGGATGTTTTCCATTTTTATATGAATGTGGACGTACCTAGTAACTTCGAAGGCATGTTAGGTTTTTATCACCTAATATGCATATTACAAAATAATTGCCATATATCGTCGGTGTAGCAAAACGTGGTGAGACTACCTGCATACTGATATCACCGATACGTGTAACCCGCGTGGCGGGTGCTGCCCGTTCCTTTTAAGGGGAGGCCCAAGACCAGCGGTAAGACGTTACGGGCTGTTAATATATGAGTGTATTAGACTTCGATACGAAAGACCGAAGCGGAACAATAGAAGCTTCTAGAACTAAACCTAGCACCGAAGTTTTGAGCTAGACACATAATCACATTTAAGGGCTGGTTTCTTTTAAGATAATTATTTTATTTTATACCTATCATACAGATATATGAACTGTTTATTGACGACCTAAGGCACTAAGGTTTAATTCCCATCCTAAGTCTGAGAGTTTATTAATAAAATATTTCTTTTATAAATAAATATTGATATTTAGGGTTTATATAAAAGTGTGTAAGTTACTAGTTGTCTACCTATCGCAAGTGCTCTACTGCTCACTTTGGGGTTAGATGGGGCTGTGTAGTCACACAGCCTCATCTACCAGTCGGTGACAGTATATTTTTATTACTGCTGAAGAACAGCAGAGAGGCCGACGGCCCATTTAAAGGTAAGCAGTTACCGTCGCCTATAGATGTTTGTAACACTAGGGGCATTGCGAACACGCTGCTGTCAAATAGGGGTACATGAAGCTGGGTCACAAATGCCGGAACACAACACAAGGTTATTATGGCAGCAAACTTATACACCAAGGGTTGTGGCCTTCCAGACCGGCTTGGGGCCCTACCATGTATCTAGGGTTTTTAGTCGCCTACGACAGGCCGTTATTCAGGCCGGTAATCAAGCTGTTATTATGAAGACGATATTGAGCGCTATAGAGGTTAGACTGAAACATAAAGGATCTCTTTAGTGATTGAAATAAAAACAAGTGAAGCAAGAGGAAAACCTTTTCTTTGAACAATTAAGATCGCGTAGTCATTAAT
This sequence comes from Malacosoma neustria, assembly GCA_963693495.1. Lineage (NCBI taxonomy): Eukaryota > Metazoa > Arthropoda > Insecta > Lepidoptera > Lasiocampidae > Malacosoma > Malacosoma neustria. The sequence goes on along the minus strand of OY856391.1, from coordinate 6,697,686 downwards.
AACGAAGCACTTACCTGTATTGCTGATGTGTGTAATCAATTTCACGCTCGCTATCTTAGCCTCATAATTAAGGTGACTTTAGGAGCTATTTTTAAATATATATACTAGGACAATTCACACAGCGCCATCTAGTCCTAAATTAAGTATTGTTCCTTTTTTTGGTCTCGGGGAAAAACTTCTCTTGACGGGTTCACCCGGCCCGGGGGGACCGAGGGATATGTGGGACTCCGGGAAAGATGTTCGATCATCCGACTACCCACTAAAAACCCCGCTGTTCTCCTATCGCCTACGCCCGGGCCCACGGATATATGGCCTGCCGATCTCGTGGCCCGGGCCGATGCCGGCCCGCCCTTTGTCTTAAGGCGGGCCTCTTCTAAATTGTTGGCGCCAGGGGGTCAGGATTTCGTCCTGCGGAGCTCTCCTGAATAAATATTGTTACTTATCGTAACTTGTGTTATGGGTTTAGACAATTTATATACTACTTACACACTTTTTTTTAAATAAACACATATTATACATAAATACCCAGACACAAGACGGAAAACGAAACCGTGACCTTCGAAAGCGTACAAACGTGCGTATGATCCTGGTCTCTCATAAGAATTAGGCTACCCCATCATTTTTCAAAGGTGTCGTAAAAGGCTACTAATATACTACTCCTCTTGCAAATTTACAGACAGCACCGTTCTGTTTGTTTGTTTTGATATACGAAGTCATATGGCAGTTCTTTCTTTAAAATTAATTTATTCTAGATTTTTCTTGTACCTTCTTGACGGAGAATAACACGAGTCGTCGAGAAGCATGTACGGATAATGCCTGTAGAAATTTATTTTTAATTATTTGGGGGAATAAAAGTGTAAGTCTTCTTCTTGCCCTTATCCCACATTATATGGCGTAAGCACAACATATTCTCTCCTTCCACTCGTCTCTGTTTTAAGAAGACGGGTACGTCATTTCAAAATTCACATTCTTTTTCACCAAATCAGCTTTTACGCAATCTTTCTTTTCTTTGGTCTACCTATTCATGTGTCCTGTATCCATCCACTCTTTACATTTTTTCTTGTCACATGACATTCTTCTACTGACCATACCACGTTAGTATATTATTACACGTTAGTATATTTATTTTTCAAATCATCAATTTAATTAAAAAGCATTAAAGTACCTATCTGAATTTATGAATCGTGTTAACTTGACATTTTCGATTTTCATATATCCAAAGAATCGAAAAAAGAAAACAACGAGTCGCCCTCGGCGCAGAATTGAAAAGTTACAAGAGAAAACAAAAACTTTCTTTCATTTCAATAAGTAAAATATTTCTTTTAGACAAGATTCTGAACAAGCTATTTTTGCTGTGAATTTGTTCGGGTCCAGTTTTATTGTATGATATAAACTTTATATTTTTTGTTTGTAGTGAATAATTTAAAAATGAGAGTTGACTAGTATTGCCCTCTCATCGCACCCGAGTTAACTTTCCGACTTTTCCTTCTCCACTTCGCACGATCTACGGCATCTCTGGTAGTCAGTACATTGGCACGCATATCAACCCCTACGACGTCAAGCCAGCACTTTTTGGGTCTACCCCTCCTCCCGTTCCCGGCGGTGACAGCATGGCCAAACATTTGTTCCCCACATAAGTAGCCGGTTGCCGTAAAACGTGTCCATACCAGCAAAGGCGACACTGCTGCAATTTATCCGCTATGTCACGGACATGAAGGCTGCCACGAATGCGAGAGTTCCTAACGCGGTCCTTCCGCGTACTCATGCAGTCGATTTCGCACAGTTTGGGGACTTACATCAACACCACTTGAATTTTGTAGTCTCAAACTTATCTCTCGAGCAGTTAACATCGGCTGGCGTTTTGCAGTCAGTCGTATGTACCGGTCTTGCCGGACTCCTTTTACGGCCTGGATGCTGTTCAGCGGATTTCCTCGTATTATTGTAGCGCTGCCAAATACGACAAATAACACTTCTATGAATGACAAAATGCCGAGATACCTAAGATTGATTACTTCCCGCTTGCAACATCCCTACAGCTCTTTGCATTTCATTTGCTGTCAAATGACGTCGCTTCAGGACGTAAAGAATATCTGACAATTCAATTTTGTCGCTAACTTTATTTAAATGGTTGGTAAAATTATAAAATCAAGACTAAACGTAGCAATAAAAACGCACTTAAATTCAAACAAATTCCCTTTCATTTAATTTTATGAAAAAAACAAAACATAATCGAATTTTTTTTACAACCAGCCAGTATGTCATCAGTAACAAAAAAGTTTACATACCTACGCAGTTTGAGTGAGTAAAGACTTAGAAATTAATTAGTATAAATGGTAAATTTGTAATATCATGCATGTTGCTTAGACTTTTTTGATGTGTATATTTTTCTTCACCATTTTATTTGTTACAAACATTTGAATCGAACCCAGGGCATCTGAATTACGATTTGAATATGATGTTTGACAACCATTTAGACTAGAAGTAAAGAAGATAATCTAGAATGAAAAAAAATTTAAACTCCTGTGACATAATTCATATATTGCTAGGATTTATTTTAAAATCAAAACACCATTGATGAATTTACAACATATGGAACTAGAAATTACTGTGATTATAGTAAGAGTTTTCACGGAAACTTGAGTAACAATTATCAGCCAACTTCATTATGTCACATCGTAAAAAAAATTTACTCTCATAATTTTTTCCAAACGCGTCAAAGGAAATATAACTTCAAAAATAAAGCCCGATATTCAATTTTAAAAGATCATTATTCTAAGTATCAAGATTAGTTAGTCGACGATGGGACAATGGCCTGAAACCTTTGAGTGTAAGGTGTCCTATTTCAGGAATACAGTAGCTTTCAGTACCTAATTATCTAGTTTATCTTTTCATGTATATGTATTTTTACGCATTTATTTATTTCAATTTCTTATCCATTCTAAGGTTCGGCCGCCTATTTATTTATATGTATGTTTGAAATTGTTTTCTGTAGAATTTGTGCAATAACCTTTATGGGTACACTTATGGGACAGCAGCATGTTCGCGATGCCATTGGTGTTGCTAACACCCATAAGCGACGGTAACTGCTAAATTCTAAGTGGGCCGTCAGCCTGTCTGCTGTCCTAGATCAATAAAAAAAAACATGCGGGGCAGTCTTTGGGGACTGCCGATAGAAGTGAAAACTAAGAACTTGTGAATTGTATCGTCGAGCTATTAGATTATTATTTTCGGTTTATAAAGATGTGTTTATGATTAAGGATTAAAGTTTAAATTGGTCATTAACATTTCTTTACAAATCAAAAATTGTTCACCCAAAAAGTGCTCAACGCACCTGTAATAAAGTCGCAATTCGAATAGATATGTATAAGTAATGCAATGCAATGCTTTCATTTAAAAATTACATTATGTATAAAATAATCCTTAAGTCACCTCCGTCTTACGAATTTTCGATCAGGTCATGTTTCAGGTAAAGTGTCCTGACGCGAGTTTAACATTTTTTACCCATCACAAAAAAGTGCACAACGCCGCTAAAGAAGTTTTTACTTCAATAAAGAGTATTATTTGCTTTAACATGTTGTGTTACAAGTTTACAATACAATAATCCCTAAGTTTTTTTAATTATACAATGATAATTTCGCAGTAGGAAATATGTATTACAAATATAAATAGACAGAAAGAAAGAAGGTTTTACTCGTTACTTATTTCGAGAAAATGTGTGTGACATTTTCTTCTTTTTCAAGTGAAAATGCTTGGTGCACATCCCACCGATTGGGGACTGCGGCGGGTACTGTCGAACTTCCGTTCAATGCGCCCATGCCCCCCACAAAAAGACGCACGTCGCTGGTATACTAAAATCACCCAATGTTGCTCTACTGCCCGAAGCTCGAGTGGAGGAATATGTTTTCGCTTACGCCTCCGGCTCGTGTAATAACTCTCACAGAACTTTTGTCTTTCGATACATTAACTTAGTTTGCTTTCGAAGTATGCTTTTTTATTTGTTTTTACATATTTTCTTATTAGTTTAGTATATATTATTCGAAGTGCACTACTGAGTAAAGATAATGAATAATAATAATAAATATATTGGAACAATTCACAGAACAACATTTAGTCAGAAAATTTGCGGTTGACAGGCTGGCGATCCACTTAATAGAAAATAGTTACCGCCGCCTATAGATACTCGTATTTGCGACGTTGGGGCATTGCTAATATGCTGCTGTCTGCATAGGGGAACTGGAATCTAGGTTACTTATGCTGAAACACAACACAAGGTTATTTTGTCGGCATATTTAGAGACCAAGGGGTAACCGCTGATGCTTGCAGTCCTCTCACCTAGCTAGGATTATTTTGTCAGTCAATTGAGGTTAGAGGTCAGTATTCTTACGGAGAACATATGTTAGAGTACTGATGCTTTACTGTGACCTAGTATTTTATAATTTGAAACATCTAATCGGCAGTGCAGGTCAAGGGCCAGCTGATAAGTGATAAGTAATTATAAAATGTGATAAGTAAATTTAAACCATACAGTTCATTCATTGGACGTATATTTTGAGCGTTTACTCAACATGCTAATAAAAAAGTTCTACAGTTTCATAACGTCTTTATCAGTTCATAAATGGTGATAATTTTAGGTATGCAATGTCATTTTGAATGAAAACATATTTTGCACTTAATGTGATCTTCAAAAAATATGTATATCAAATTACAAGTATATTTAAACAAATACATGAGATTTAAAAAACAAAATTAATATATTTTTAATAAAGTTATCATTTTCACCTGCAACATAAGCAAATAAAGGTAGTGAAGGGGCATTTTCATCGAGAAAAACTTTTATATTCATTTATTAATTTAGAGATATTTACACGAATATTATTAAGTTACAACTTATTTACTCTAACAGATATTATTACATATTTCCAAATTACCAATGTATTCAGAATCTATGAAGTTCTTACTTGAAACTTTCAAGAGTAACTCAAATGTTTTAATTATGAGAAAGTATAACAATGAACTGACGTCGGTACAGCATTATTGAAACATATAATGTTTAAAAATAAATACTTCCAGATGTTTCCTCCCTCATTTCTAACTATTGATAGTTTTTTAGATATATTTAAGCTTGTTATGCTCTTACTCTAGCATAAACTTAAGGGGCAACGACCCCCTGTGACCTGAGGTACCCTCTATGTACGATGGAGCTTCCTGGTAACTAAACAGTGGTTGATATTGATAAACTTATCTTAGCTGTTTACTGTACAATCTTTTGATTAATGTTATTGGATATTTTTGTATTTCTCGATGCAATAAAAATATTTTGTTTTTGGTGTTCAACGGCTTCTGTGTCCTGTGAGTTAATCGATTTCACACCCTCAATTTATCTCCAAATCCGCCGAGTGTGCTAATAAATCTTCAGGGACTTGCAGAGAAGCTATGAAAAATGTTAAATTTGGTTGCCATGCCAAATGTTTGCATATAAGTATCTCCAATGGCTTTGGTTGGGCGTTGAGGGACTTCTTTGTTCCAAGGAACTTTGCCTAGAAATTCTGGGTTCATTTTTGTGCAGGGTAAATGTGAAAATGATATTTTTGGTCAATTACCGGAAACTTTTTCATCCAACCTTTTGAAATATTATTTAATTAGAAATAATTAATATTATAGTAATTTCCTAATAATTAAAAAAAATTCTATTGTATTTTAATATCTTTTTGTAATCGTATTTCAAAGTATATATAGTAAATGAAAAAGAATAAATGACTATCTATTTACTTTATCTTATATATCTTTAATTACTGAATACCAAAAAGCTAATGTAATGTATGATGAGCAATCAAATTAATTTAATGCAAATTAATTTATACAAGCTTACAAGTAGTATGTATATCATATTATAGACACTGTATACTGTATGTATGTTAATACATTCCGTATGCAATTAGTATAATATTAAATTCTGGAAAGATAATTATTCTACATAACAAATCCCCTTCGCCACAGCGTATCAAATCGACACATCTAGTAAAATAAGAAAATAACTTATAAAATATCAAGACTAACCGATCCCGCTATAAACAGACATTAATAGATACATAGCCGCACAAAGATGCTACCGCGGTTCAGTTGACGTTCTTATCAATAGGAAAACAGTTGTTTTCATATAATTAATTTTGTTACGCAGTTACTAGTCAGTGTTTAATAATATTTATAGCATCAAATCTAAAATTAGTGAGTATTAAAATAAATACTTTAGATGTTCATTTATAATTATATGCAAATTATTAACTTAGTTTTAAATAATACTTACATTATGATATATTTATTGTCTGGGGAAAATTGGACCTTTTAATGCGGCATCGAAACTCCGATTCTCCGTACTTCTAATACAACCATACGTGGTAGCATGTCCGTTAAAAATCTTAGTGACGACCTCAAACCTTTGGGCAATCGCAGTATTGTCTTTTGATCTTTGCTCTGCAACAGCAACGGCAATGACTGCAGATTATACCACAAATGCAACAAAAGAATACCGTAAACCCCTTTAAATAAGCATAAAGAGTTGTGTCAGTAAGTACATACACTGACTAGATACTGAATGATAAAAATTGTCGTGGTTAAACCACACTTCATCATAAAGATGAAGAGGTAACGACAGATCATTGCGAATCTATATTATCTATTGTCCAAATCTGAACCTGCTTAAATTCGAACCAGATATAAACCAATTATACATTAATAGGGCAGTTACTCAGCTTCTTGTAACAAAATACGTTATTAAGGAACAGAAAAGCATTCTTTAACACGATTCAGAATAAAATATTATTCAAATATTAATTAATTTTAAAACTTTGTATTCAGGTGTCACGTACATCTGAATTTTACGGTATGTTGCATTTTTGGCTTATTTTGAAAAAGAAAAGTTAAAAAACATGATAACTCAAAAATGGTTCACTTTTACATAATGCATATGGGGGTTAAAATTACCTCCTAACGGGAATACGTCGAATTACCAATAATCCTGTACAGTTTTCTTTTATAAACAATAAATATATATTATTATATAAAATACTCGGGACAGGATTCGAATGCGTGACTTCCGTAGGCTTGCCGATGTTAACTATTGCAGCATGGAGGTCTTCAATATTTTACTATTGCCATTTTTCTTTTTTGGAGGAGAGACGGAAGGGGGTTAAAGAGCAGACGGTCTTGTAAAACCCAAATATAGCCAATGCTATTCCATATCTTTGCTACTTCATAAATCCATTAGGCTATCGCACTCGGAGAATACTTTGGAAGTTAGGGTTTCCCTCGATAGTTTGTACTGCTTAAGCAGTTTCTCTCACTTGATGTACGTATTATAACTAACGTGACTATACGTCCCGCTTTGGGCGGGATTGTCCCGCTTTCAGGCAGTCCGTCCCGCTGTCCCCAACGAGAACAAAAATGTCCCGTTTTTACGAATAAACCTTTATACCTACTTAACTACTTGCCTACATTAATATCGCGAAAGACGGCAGCGCAGCGTAAACGCTGGTTGACAGTCAGAAACAAGCGAATGCGAGCCACTGGCATTCGAGAACGGGATAGACGAAAAATGATAGTTCATTTATCTGTTGTGCATGTGTTTATTAGAAATTTACCGAATACTTACTTATCCCAACTCCTTATTGTATTACAAAATACATACTAAAGTAACTCTAATTTTGTTGTAGCAAAGTAGTTTTTTGTTGCGAAATTATTTGTAAATATTATTTTTAGGGCAAGTTGGTGTAAGAATTAAGATGTCAGTGAGGGTAAGATACCATAATAAATTATTTCAAGTAATTTTTTAACCCATAATTTTTATTTTGCACTTAAATATACATCTTACACTGACGTATCCTACATATGTATTTATTTATATACGAAATTCCATAGGCGTCCCGCTTTGACACGAAAAAAAAATGGTTACGTTAATTATAACCCAATTTCCACTCACCAACGGTGAACGAAAACACCACAACGAAACCTGCATATCCAGATCACAGTTATGTCTCGCTAATATAAATGTGGAGGGTATACTGCCCATTCCATCTAGAGGAGGACCGAGCCAAGTAGGATACTATGGGCTGTTATTATATTCCATATAATTTTGGGAGGTATCACGTACGGGCACTGAAAGACCGCGGGCTGTAAAAGCCTTGTATGTAACCGGGATTATTTATTCAAACGCTGATCATATTATATTTTATTTCCAAGTACATAGATGCTAAATAACCCAAATTTTTAATAATTTCAGACTGTTATTGATATTATTGGTAACCACCTCTATTGTCTAAATATGCTATCGTAATAAGGTTATTACACTCATCATCACAAGGTTGTGATGTATTCCGATGTAAGTGACCCAGGTTCCAGTAGACGAACTGCGCTGAAGACAGCGTTAACGGTGCTTCTGGCGTCGCAAAGTTCCATAGGCGACGGTAACTGCTTACTAAGGGGGCTTTTAGCCGTTGTTTAAATAAAAGATACAACGCATATCATAAGTTCCAGCGTAGCACCTACGCTTGTGGTCTTATCTCGTCGAACTCTATTCAGATTAATATGTTTTTATATTTAAGTAATTAGTCTGAGAGTAAATTATATGCTTTGTTTAGTAGGAGTTTAGTAGTAGAGTAAAGGAATTAACTTTTAAAGAAGTTAATATTATATTTATGTCTACAGGAAAATGGCGCGTAATATTAAACTAGTGCTGGGAGTGACAATTGTTATGTCAGTTTTCAATTATGGTATGTGAACTTATTCATAAATTTAGCCATTAATTTATTTCTTTCTAGTCGCCTACTTCACTTAATGAAAGCTAGTGAGAGTGGCTAGTGTCTAGTCTGTAGCCATCACTCGTCGTATTAGATTTTGCCAGGTACTCCTATTTTCTGCCGATGTCGTGACCTGTGCAACTGGCATGGGATCCGGCAAAGGATCTAATTTGGTTTGTCCATTGCAACGAAGATCACCCACGGGGCCTCTTTCAGTCTTTCCGTCATTAATTTACTAAGATTATAATAAACAGATGAAACATATTGCTAGTTCGTGAGAACCAATATCGCATCGCTCAGAGTAGAACGAATAGAGAAGAACGATTCTCAACAAACGTAGTGTAAAACGCCCTCCAGGTAGACAGATGGCCTACGTAAGATTGTTGGTCGAGGCTGGATGGGAAAAGCAAGGAACCAGGACTTGTGGTGTACATTAAGGAGGGTTACGTCAAGTGGTGAATGTTGATTGGCTGACAATGATGACGGTGGTCAGATGAAGTAGGAGTTCAGACGCAAGACATGGTGAACATATTATTCAAGGTTATCTTTTTAATATCTGCACGATTCCGTACGGTACATTTAGTTCAATTTATCATAAAGAAAATAGTGATGATAAGCCATGATTATAAAAAAAATTCCCACCAAGTATATATTTTTAATCTATATAAATAAAATGATAGAGGTCTGCAGTTTTGCGTGCATCACAGAAAACTATTGCATATATTACAATTAAATTTTCTAAGTTTTATTTAAGAAACATGTGTTTTCTTATATCGGAGAAGTGAGGCAAGCGGTGTAGCGTGCTAGAGGGGAAGTCTCTCTACCTCTGCCTCATGACGAAAGCAACGCGGATGAAGTCGCGGGTATCAGCTAGTTTCAAATATACATCTGACTACTTACTTCTTGTAGGTGTTGCAATCAGCTGCTTCTACTGCAACAGCGCGAACAATTCAGCATGTTTTGACTTTTCCAAAATGGACGGCGAGACGTTGGCTAAGTTGGTGCCAATTATCAACTGCGAAACGGCCATACCGAGCCCAGTTGCACAAGACTTCTTCTGCAGAAAGATAGTGCAAACGAGTAAGTATATAAGAAATTATATTATACCTTTTATTTATTATCACTTGTAGAAACCAACTACCACCAACAATTGAACTATTGAGGGTAGTTGGTTTTAGTTTCTTGTTTATATTAGCCATAACATTTTTCACACGGTCCGTCCATCTTTTCATTGTTATGCCCTACCTCTTTCTATGTACACCTACTTTCAACTCTTACTTGATCATGTTTAAATATTAGCCCATAACAATTCTCTACGGAGTTCCGTCTTTTCGGAAGCAAAACGTGGGCGTTATATACCTCCACATTTTCCATGACGAACTAGTTTTCTTGCTTTCGTCACATGACAATCATACTATACTAGTTGACCCGGCAAACGTTGTTCTGCCATATGAATTTCAAAAAAAGATTCTATCTATAACTGTACCGAAATTCATCTAAATTGTTTCAAGGGTTTAAACGTGAAACCGTAACAAACAAACAAACTCACTTTCGCATTTATAATATTAGTTAGGATATGCAATTTAAGCAAGAAAAAGGCTGACATCCAAGTGTGGTACGGCTATCATGTTTGGTCGCTTTCGTGACGATATAAACAAAATAGATTTTAAGTACTTAAGTTGTATAAATTAGTGTATAGATATTGTTTTTTTATAGCTAGAGTTCAGCAGACAGTCAAACGGCCCACCCTGGCAGGTGGTCACCATCGCCTATGGACGTTTGCAACACCGAGGCAATACCAACGTGCTGCCGGCCTCGAAGAAATTTTATAACGCTTTTTTTGAAGAACCCCATAATGCATCGCGCTGAGAAAATCTCAGCCGAAAGCTCATTCCAAATCCTGAGAGTACGCAACATGAACGTTCTTGAAAACTGTTAAGTACAAGAAAGGAGAGGCTTCAGGAAATGGGGATGAACACCCAGTCGATCATGATGGCGGACTGTGCGGTGGTAGAAAGATGACGAAGGCACCATTCTAAATAGCTCTTCAAAACACTCCCCGTTGTACAGACGGTAGAATACGCAAAGAGATGCAAAGTCTCTCCGAAGTCCAAGCGTGTCTAGACCGTCTGTGAGTATGGGATCACAGACAACACGAACTGCGCGCCGTTGGATATAGTCTAGGGGATTAAGTTGACAGGTGGGTGCTCCAGCCCATAAATGTGAGCAGTATTCCATATGCGGTCTGACCTGTGCTTTGTATAGCACAAGCCGTTGCCTTGGACTGAAATACTGTTTGGACCGGTTTAGCACACCCAGCTTTTTGGAGGCAAGCTTAGCTTTGCCCTCTAATTGTCCTTTAAAATGTACATCATTCATGATGTCGATACCAAGAATCCCAACACTGTTATTGTTAACACCGTTTGGCTATAATGAGTCTAGGTGACTATGCTATACCCTGTCCTTTATCCTCTTACCAGATATCCGCTCCCCGTCCTTATCAAATCAAGTGCGACCGATTTAAAAATTATAATAACGTCTATGGCCGCACGGTGATTGTCGGTTCCTTGTTACTTAATATAAAAAAATGAATAATCAATTATTAATTGAGTGTAAATAATGTTGCTGTGTGTGTTTTGAATACTCTGACTAGTGTAACATCAGTGGCCCACGCGAAATAAGGACGAGTAACGAGAATTTTGAGTACCCTTAATATTCATTTCCCTTCGCTAGCTCTTCGCCTAGCCCAGACCCAACAGCGGCACGAACCGATATAGATTCCTGTTTTGAATTAATACATACAATGGATACTCTAAATAGAGGGCGCTGGCGCAGCAACGTCGTCCAACCGCGGGACAGCTTACCAACCACCGGAAAAGGCCTTAAAAATATGGCGAATCGGCGATGGGCGAAAGTTCTAGACCAGCGGCAGACATTAAATTTGAAGAAATCGTGCATATTTATATTTTGAAAATAGTAATAAGTGAAATTTGTATTCGAATAATAACTCTTTTAATACGTTACTCTTTTAGTTATTGTAAGAATCTGATCTCTAACATCATACTTTAATAAATACACTACACCGTAAATTTATTTTCCTTTTAATGAAATTCCCCGCAAACACTTTATTGGACACGAAAGTAGATATTGTGACAACCAATAAATAAAATCCCTTATTCACACTATAGTAAACTAAAATACTTACACTGAAATTAAAAGTTCGACGCATTCATTATTGTTTGCTGAACGAATCTGCAAAGTCCGCATACTGTATGCATGGAGCCATAGTTTAAGAAATAGCGACAACTTATTCATGCTCTTTACATTCATTCACATCCAGGTTACCAACTAGTGCGGAGAACTGTATTAAAAAAATCGTATTGTTCAAATCAACTCTAACAACATAATCAAATGAAAAATATTTTGCTTTCAGTGTGCAATTTTTAACTTTTTTCTCATCTATTTATTCATATTCCAGTTTTCCACTCAGACCGCAATTCAGAGCTTCGGGTTACCCGTGGGTGTGGTTGGGTGCCCAACCGTTCTCCTCAGGACTGCTACCGCGCAGACAGTAGTGACCACTTGGAAACCGTCTGTCAATGCTTCACGGACCAGTGCAACAGTGCTGACGATGTCAACCCCACAGGTGCAGCTGTATTGTTCTTGTCACTTACAGCTGTAATGTTGTTTTATCGTTAATTTCGTAAAATTTTATTATTAGAAATCTTAATTAATTTTCTTTTTGTTAGATCATAAATAAATAGTTGTAAATGTAATTGTGTTTAATAAAATTTAATGGTTTGTGTTATTAGGTAACAATGGTAATGCCGGTTAAATGAAAATGAAGGAACAGGTCTGTAAGACTATCAGTAGGCCTGTCTTTTTATAGGGCAAGGGAACTGCATGCCACGGAGATAAATATGCTGCAGTGGATATGTGGCTTGACGCTAAAAGACCGCGTTCGGAACTCCTAGATTCACGGCAGTCTCCATATCCGTTACATTGCGGATAAAGTGCAGGAGTGTCGCCTTCGGTAGTATGGTCACGTTTTACAGCAACCCACTACCTATATGGGGAATAAGTATCTGACCATGCTGCCTCCGCCAGGCCCCGGCGGGAGGGAGATATCTAAAAATTACTGGCCTGACATCGCATGCGTGCTAATGGACTCACTAACAGGGATACCGGAGATCGTGTGAAATGAAGAAGAAAAAGTCAGAAAGCGAACCTCGGGCACCTTGGGTTGTAACCATCATCATTATCATCTTAACGTTGTTAACGTTAAGATGATGATGATGATGAGTAGATTTTCCAAAAATTCATCTCTTCTCTTTATTTTCAATGCTACGACTCCAGCAGCATTAATCCTCTTAATAGAATTACCTAGTGATGAAAACGTTCCATCTTTTTAAAAGAGAAGCAAATATTTTCTTGTATTCTTTTCCATCTCTTTTTATACATTTTTATCCGTGCAGGGGCGGAGAAATAATACTGACCTCTGCGGCCGGGTCGGCCTGTCGTAAAAGGCAAGAAAACAACCCACCCTAGCTACGAAGTAAGGCCCCAAGCCCATCCGGATGGCGACCACCTTTGGTCTTAAGTATGCCGCCATAATAACTTTGTGTTCTGTTCCATTAGTGATCCAAGTTCCTGTACTCTTATGGGACATCAGCGTGTTCGCGATGTCACTGGCGTTGCGAACACCCATAGGCGACGGTAACTGCTAAAGTGTATGTGGGCCGTCAGCCTGTCTGCTGTCCTAGAGCAATAAAAAAACTCATTCTTTGAAGTATTGTAATATATTATCCTATCTAATATTATAAATGCGAAATTGAGTTTGTTTGTTACAAAAACAGAATTTCATTACGTTTACCCTAATTCACTCCAATCAAGTTTAATTTTAGCGAAAAAAAGTACCATATGTCTTTCTCTAAGTTCCAATCTATGTATACTGAAATTCTTCAAAGTTGGTTCAGCGGTTTAGGCGTGAAAACGTAACAGGCAGACAGATAGAGTTACTTTCACATTTATAATATTATTATGGATTTAATAAAGCCTTCGTGCTTCCTTCCTTAATACATCCACGCAATAACTCAGCCGCTTAGAAATAATCCAAACCACCTTTAAATGTACTCGTATAACTATTAATTAATTTTCGGACTAATACCGCGTAAATTTGACCGCTCCCTCCAAATTGCCTTTTTACATACATATTTTATTATCTATTCTATTAATACGGTATGCATGGGCGTAACACGTGTATGTATTAAACCCGTTAAAGTAGAAGTATGTACTAAGTTTTAACGTATCATCTCCAATAGTTCTATAGTCATTTAGAAAAAAAAAATATACTGCGAATTCACACAGAGCTATCTGATCCCAAAGTAAGTAGAGCGTTTGTGTCATATCACACAAACATATCGCATGCTTAATCATAAACTGACCGATTACGATTTAGGTCTAAAGTGAGTTAATATAACGGGCAGCATTGTATCGACGCCCTCTATCGGCCAAACTAAGATTTATTTCGATATCTCTTTCCCACGCTGAGTTACCACTATTTAATTATAAGTCAATATACGGGATAAGTAGTAAATGACAAAACGTTTTTTGCGATTTCCCAAAAAACAGGTTTTTTGAGTTAGGTCAGTTTATGATTAAGCATGCGATATCTCTCTCTGCAGTCATTACCTCATGGCTGAGGATCGTGTTCATCACTGGATGTGAACATCGGTGCTGTGGTGTATCTTGTTTTAATAATCTACCTCCATCGGTGCCTATCCGTTGCGTCTCTGATGACGCATAATTTGGATGAGGTTAGGGCCTTCTGGTTGAAGGCCTTCCGCGGGCTTGTTTATTTTCTATGTTTCCAACTAGAATCAGTTTTTTTAGGCAGTTATCTCCCTTCCTCGTATTCTCTGCTGACAAATAGTCAAGAGACGTGTTTGGACACGAAGCTGCGGAAGAATCGATGCATTGGTGCGCCTGGCAGCCCACAGTATACGGAACATATGCCTCCAGCACCACATCTCGAATGCTTCGATTCTTTGCCTTTCACAGGCTCGTATGGTCCACGTTTCGACTCCATATAGGAATATTGGGAAAAAAATAAGAGCACGTACTAACCAGATCTTGATCCGGCTCATGACTTCTTAGCCATACCAATACGTCTCTATTTCCGGTGCGCAACTTCCACCATTGCATATTAGCGTGCCTAGATACACGTAGTGGTCCACAACGTCGACCCCCGGAATGATGTTGGTAGTGGTAAGCAATATTCCGGCAGGATCTATTAGCATCATCTTCGTCTTGCTCCTGTTTACTGTGAGACCCATGCCGCATGCATGTCTTGCTCGTCCCGGAAATCCCTTACCCTAGTTTTCGAGTGTCTTCTGGACAATAAATTCCCCATAGATGTTGAACAAGCCGGTGGACAGGATGCAGCCTTGTCGTACTCCCATTTTTGTTTCGAACACATTAGAACAACCGGTGGCGATTCTGACAAAAGAGCGATTTTCAACATAAAGATTTGGATCAAGCAGATGCTTTCCTGCTTGTAGCAAACAGATACACTGCTTATATACTTTTATTTTGCATGCCTCCGCCAGGCCCCAGCGGGAGGGAGAGACTTGAAAATTACTGGCTTGACATCGTAAGGTATGGCATGCGTGCCAATGGGCTCACTACCAGGTATTCTGAAGACCGTGCGGAGTGGAGTAGAAAAAATCAGAAAGCGGACGTCGGGCACCGAAAAGGAAGTTTAGGTTGCAACCGGGATGCATCGCTTAGATCATGATAATGATTGTTTTGCATAAAAACATATTATACATAAACACCCAGATTTAGTATAGAAATTGTTACCTACACCAGTAAGGTCGTCGTTTATGAGGAAAAACAACTCACAATTAAAAATAACGACACTGCAAAGCCTTGACTGAATTGTCATAGATTATTTATTATTATTACTCTGTGAAGAATTCATCTCTATTGAAGATGAGATATACTATTGATCATATCACAAGGTTAAACATGTTTCGTCTTTTTGTGTTGATGCACTTTTGCAATACTTCTTATTCTTTACCAAGACATAAGGTAATAGACGAAGAAGACGTAATTAGATTTTACAGGCGACTACCGTTTGATCCTACCCCGTAAGGACGCTCTTTTCAGTCTGTAAACTAAAGGAGATTTTTTGTCTCCTATGAAGCTCTAGAAATGAGACGTAGTACGGCTATACTTTTCTCTAGAAGGAACCATACAACCAACCTTAACAACGTTCCGTGTCACAAATCTTTTCTTCTTACATGATGAGAAGGTTGCATATTTTATTCAAAGTAAAACTTCTATACCTTATGTTTATTCTATGCTCACCGCGATAATTGTTTAAGAAGTTAGTTATATAATACTACTCAAGTACATAGTACCATTTGTCTGCTGAATCCCTTACATAATAGTAATAATTAATAACATCCCAAAACGTCCCACTGCTGGGCTAAGGCCTCCTCCTAGAGGGAAAAGACAGTATACCAGCCAGAATTGTCTAAAGAAGATTGGTGTATACAGGTTCTTCACGGTGTTTTTCTTCGCCTTTGGTACATGGCAATTACTCGTATGTTATGATATTCACAATAGGCAAGAAAAACTGCCTAAGCTGTACCATCGTGGAATTCGAATCTGAAACTATATTGATCTCCGTATATGATACCATTAAGCTATTAGGAGCCTTTAACATGCATACTTTACTTTAAAAAAGTATAGTTTAGTGTTTCCGTTGAGGCTATTTTGTTGCTAGATTAAAAATAAAAAAGTGGCTAGTTTCGAAAGAAATTCGCTTTTAAAATTTCATCTAAAAGTGGCTAAGAAATTTGGTCTTCTTGAGTGTAATGTAACAATATGATAAGTTACAATTAATAATCTTAAACAAAATTTTACAAAACAAATTTAGTTACTAATAAAGGCGTTAAACGTTGATAAAATTAAAAATCAATATGAAAATTAAAAGACAAAGACATTCATCGGGGAACCTCGCTGTGCCTACACTTAATGCCAAATATGGCGGGTAGCCTTGATGTTTTTATAATCAAGAAATACACGTAATTACGCTATCTCGTCTCAAATAAAATTTAATCGATAGATTGTTAATAATAATTATCTAAATATCCCTGCAGGTGCATAAAGAATACTGACCTCTGCGGCCAGAGTCAGCCTGTCGTAAAAGTGGACACAACCCAAACTAGGTAGTAGGGCTTCAAGCCCGTCTGGATGGAAACCACTCTTGGCTTAGAAGTATGCCGCCATTGGGTTGTGTTTCGGCATTAGTGACTCAGGTTTCAGTACCCCTATACGGACAACAGGGTTCTCAGTGCTACGTCGCAAACATCTACGGTCTGCTTACTATTAAGTGAGCCGTTAGCCTGTCTACTGTTCCTCAGAAAAAAAAGATAAACCATCAAAATTGAATAGATCTAGCCACAAAGTGGCTAACTTAAAGGTTTCTTTATAATCCCGATACAATTAACAATGTTATTGCGACCGTTTTATACCTATATTGTAACCTAAAATACACGAAAATCGGGAACAACACGAAATTTGCGGTCATTTCATAAATTTGTTCAGTGAGTATCCGTGATGTAATATCAGCCATAAATACAATGGAATGATAAAATCCACAACACGGGCAAGGTAGCGAAAGCCCTGCGAGGGAAGCCCGCACACGAAGCGATGTTTGATTGGCACTTATTTAGTAAACCGTGTTGTGGGGTTTCTATGATAGCGATTTATATTCCCCATTATTTCAAATCTAATAAAAATGCTAATTAACTTATTTTATTGAAGTGAAACTTTTTAGCACCATTGTGATTTAAAAATTCGATAAAATACATGTATACAGTGTTTCGTATAATCTTCGTCTCCTCTTTGTTCAGGCATTTATAGATTTTATTTACTATAATAATATGTAAAATTTAATTTACTTTCCTAAAAGTTAGATAGATAGATAACAATTTATTGTAAACCAATCTTACAAAAACCATGAAACTTATTTACACAATCAATATGTACTTGACTTACAATGGGCGGCCTTATCGCTACAGAGTGATCTCTTCCAGGCAACCCGGGCTATAGAACATTATTGGTGTTACATTGATGTGGAAGGGAGGTATGGTAATAAATAACAATTATATTTTATTTACATAATAAATAGATAATATACATAAAATTCAATAATACATATAAAATATAATAAATAAATAGATAAACATACTTAAATATCTATATTTGTAGGATACATAAATAAATATATATTTTGTTGTTACACTAAAGGTAAGTAGTGATTTTTAACCAATTTTTTAAAAGTTGGTAGTGACTTAGCTTGTCTTATAGCAACAGGCAGTGCATTCCAAAGTTTGCTAGCATGAACAATGGAGGAGTTATTATAAAAAGAAGAAGTATGAACAGGAGTTTTAAGATATAGTCCAGTAGATGTACGCAAATTTCGGAGGCCAGACGAGTTGGGAAACTCGAATTGATTCTTTATGTAAATAGGGGCGTTTGGAAAAAAGATAAATTTGTAAACGAGTGAAAGGATATGAGTTTTCCGGCGAAGATGGATAGGTAACCACTTGAGTTTTGTACGAAATTCTGAAACATGGTCATTTACGCAAACCAAATATGAACCTGATACAAAGATTTTGGAGGCGCTCAAGTTTATTAAGTTGTTCTTGCGTTATATCTAGATAGCTGGCATCGGCATAATCCGAAATGGGCATAAGCAAAGATTCTACGAGCCTAACTTTAGTGGTAATCGGTAGGAAATTTCTGAGTCTATTAAGAGACTTAAAAGAGAAGTAAACTCGTCGGCTTAGTTCAGCGATTTGAGGTCGCCAAGACAGCTCCTTGTCAATAATAATACCAAGGTCTTTAACCTATAAGGTCACCAATCTGAATATATAATCCATCAAAATTAGTTTTCAACTACAACTTTCAAAAAATAATATGCACATTAAAATTAATTAATGGCAAACTAAATCGCAACGAACAAGTGTTAAACATAGTCGATTAACATAAAATTACCAGAATACTGTTCGCATGAACTCTGAATGGTAATATTTGTGTATACGACGAGAAATTCATCAGCCCTTACATAAGACCCTAAATAAAAGCTTAGAAAGGTTTCTATAAAGTTTGTGAGTCTGAACTAATTGATAAACAAGAAAAAGATTGTGTATACCCACCTTAAATTATTCTAAATGCTTAGAAAGAAGCAGCTTTATTTCTGCGGATGTTATTGAATCCATAAATGATGAAGATATACAACCTACTTTGTATAATAAAACTAGCTCAACTAGCAAACTTTGTTGAATAACATGTTCTGCCATATAAATAAAAATACATTATGGTCAGGATTTCATGTGTATGTCGCAAAATGAGTATATTATCCGTGCAGGGGCGGAGAAAGAATACTGACCTCTGCAGCCGGGGTCCGCCTGTCGTAAAAGGCGACAAAACAACCCACCCTATCTACGTGGTAGAGCCCCAAGCCCGTCTGGATGGTGACCACCTTTGGTCTTAAGTATGCCGCCATAATAACTTTGTGTTGTGTTCCGGCAATAGTAACCTAAGTTCCTGTACCCATATAGGACAGCAGCATGTTCTCGATACCACTGGCGTTGCAAACATTCATAGGCGATGGTAACTGCTATATTCTAAGCTAGCCGTCAACCTGTTTGCTGTCCTACAGCAAAAAAATATGCTAGATTTCAAATTAATCAGGCGTAGAAAGATTTTAAAGATTTTGTGATTAGTTTTACTATTTCACTTTTACATATATAGATTATTATTTATACCAGTATGTTATTTACTATGATTTTAAAATATGTTTTTTCGTGAATAAAAGTCGTCAATCTCATAACCTGTTCACTTGCAGTTGCACCATGCCATATAGATTTAAGAGATAGAGTAACAGTAAAGTGGATTATAGGTACAATATCGATATTGCAACCAATATAAACCGAGGACGCAAAAGAAATACCGGAATATTTTACGTTTTCATGCCTAAACCGCTGAATCAATTTTGATGAAAGGATAGAGGTAGAATAACGTTTGCTGAGTCAGCTATAGCAATATAATACTACTTATATTTAGTACAATACATTTTAGTTAATAAAAATGTATTAACAATTTCTACTGCTATAGGAATTTGATTTTTAATTCAAAGGACTTAGTGACTACTTTGATTCTAAATATGAAATTATATACATTTGATGGGTATTTTTCTGATTTAAGAACTTGCTTTTATATCCGCTACGCAAATGAATATACGATTCTTGTAATAATTCACACAGCGATATCTATTAAGCAGCAGCCAAAGAAAGCAGCCAAGCGCTAGAGTTATGATTTTTTTTTTTTTTTTTTTTTTTTTTTTTTTTTTTTTTTTTTTTTTTTACGGGGTGGGGAAGTCCTCATGGACTACCTCCGCCTGGGGAAAGGCGGAGGGGCGTGCCGGATTCTTACCGGCTAAAACCACCACCCCGGTGTCTCCTCACACGTGCGCGCGGGGCCGCGGGAATCCAAATTCTTCCGCAGCCCCACACTAGTGCTGGCCCGGTGTGTCCGGGCCTCGTCTCCTGCACGGGGTAGTGAGGTGTTTAACTACCCCGTGCATCGCCTCAGAGGCGCGCGCCGACACCCGCGCGCGCCTCCACCTCGGGTCCATCGAATAGGGGGCGGGAACTTCCTCAAGTCCCTCGCCCCTGGACCTATTCATGGGGGCTGGAAAAGGGCGTTGTCCGCCCTTCTCCTGCGCCCGGTGCGCCTTCTGCGGCCGGGGAAGGGAGTCGAGATCTCCCTCTCCCGTTCCGCAGTTTCCTTCTGCGACATCACGTCCTCACAGAAGGACACCACTGCGTCCCACGACTCTGCGCTACCGACCATCCTCCGCACTACGGCCGGCAGCGACAGATCGTCTCCCACTTCATTTATGAGGACACGGCGCTGCTCCTCCCAAGCTACACACTCGGCGAGCGTGTGTTGCGCCGTATCCTCCCCGCAATGGACGCAGTGGTGGCACCGAGCGTCCGGCTCCCTGTCTATGCGGCACAGGTACTTGCCGAAGCAGCCGTGCCCCGACAGCACCTGCGTCACCCTAAACGACAGGGAGCCGTGCCTTCTCCCGAGCCAGTCGTCGAGTACTGGCCGGATCGCCTCGACGGTAGCGAGGCCGGCGGTAGGGCGCAGAAGCCTTTGCCGCCATTCCGCCACCAAGACCTGACGGAGCTCCTCTCGGCGCAGCGCGATCTGCCGCTGCGCCGGCTTCGAGCCCCGTGCCCGCTCTTCCTCGCGCCATCGATATAATGACGCGAGTACTTTCGCCTCTAGGTCCCAGGGCGGGGATCCGGCCAGGACGCAAGCCGCCTCGTAGGAAATCGTGCGATACCCGCGGACGACTCTGACGGCCATCGCCCTCTGCGGTTTACGCAGAATGGCGAGAGTGCTGGCCGTCATGTCCAACGCCCAAACAGGGGCCCCGTACAGGGCCATGGACCGCACGATTCCCACGTACAACCGCCTACAGGCGGCGCTCGGGCCCCCCAAGTTGGGAAGCAACGTCGAAAGCGCGCCCGCTGCACCCATCAGCTTGGGCGCCAGCCGCCGGAAGTGGGGCCCGAATTCCCATCGGCTGTCGAGCACCAGTCCCAGATACTTCATGGTGGACTCGACAGCTATCCGGGCCCCGCTGACCACGATGTGTGATCCCGGCGCCGGCGCACGTCGGGGGCCATGAAACACCATGGCCTCCGACTTGTTTAGGGCCACCTCCAGGCCCAGGCGCCGGATGCGGTTCACCACCTGTGACACCGCAGCCGTGGCTATCAACGTCGCCTCCCTGTGCGAGCTCCCCCGGGCAGTGACAAGCGTGTCGTCCGCGTAACACGTCAAGTCGGCGCCCGACGGGAGTTCGCCTCTCAGCACCCAGTCGTAGCCGATGTTCCACAGGAGCGGTCCCAAGACCGATCCCTGTGGAACACCGCACGACATGAAGTGCCGACCGGCACCGTCACGTCCCCGATAGGTGACGCATCTACCCTCCAGATAAGCCCCTACCGTACGGTGGAGGTAGGGAGGCACGCGATGGTATTTCAGAGCCTCCCGAATACAACTCCAGGGTAGGGTGTTGAATGCGTTGGAGATGTCTAAAGACACCGCCAGCACCACCCCACCCCGGGATACCGTCTCCTCCGCCAGGGCCCTCACGCGCATGATGGCGTCTATGGTGGAGCGCCCCCGACGAAAACCAAATTGGTTGTCGTCCAGGTCCGGCCCCTCTCTGCACAAGTGGCTGACGAGGCGATCTGCGATAATGCGCTCAAAAAGTTTGCCCGCCTCGCTAGAGTTATGATAAGCCAACTGATACACTGCTTATACTTTACATTTTTGTAAATAAATACATATTATACCCACTCGGGATGTGAATTAAGCCCGTGGTTCACGCACGCGTTCCGTTGTGCATAAACCGTTATGCCACGGAGGTCATCAATTGATGACCTCCGTTAATTAACCTTACTGTCTTTTATCTCTAAATAGTTAAAGACAGGATACTTAGTCATGCTTTACAAACTTATAATAGATTTTCTCCGTGCAGGAGCGGAGTAATAATAATGATGCCTATGGCCGAGGGCACCCCCTCGTAAAAGGCGATAAAACAACCCTAGCTAAAGTTCTTCTTCAAGGCCGGCAGCACGTTGGCAATGCCTCTGGTGTTTCAAACGTCCAAAGGCGACGGTGTCTAACTAGCTGTAGGCCGTTTTCCTATCTGACGATCTCAGCTATAGACAACAAGATAGACGAATAACTCATACTCAACTACTGAACCAATCGAGTCATCAAAAACTGGCAATAATAATAATAATAAAAAACAATAAAAGTATAGGCAACTTTCTGCATTGCCCACTTTTTTTTCTAAATACTTTCAATGTAACCTACGTATCATATTTTATATTTTAAAACAAGTCCACATGAAGTATTACGGAGATAAGTATGCCATAAATGCCCGTGAGATTATAAAATAAACTGAGCAATGTCTATGTTATATTTGAGTTTTTAATCCAGATCCAGGTGTGGGATGGGGCAAGTTTTATTTTTAATTTACCGACTAAAGCCTCGGGCATGTTAATCTGCTGACATCTCGTTACGTTATGCAAACAATACAATATTCAGATTGAAAATGGCGCTCCAACATGTTCTACACATTTATTTAAAAGACTTTCAGCAATTGCATATTTTTTAGAATTGAACTTTTTACAAGCAATTAACGTATACCTAAACTAGAGGAAATTATTTGCATCATACAAAAAAGACACACAGACCGGTTATCATTAGATTTCATTGCTCGGTTTACTTCAAGACTAATTAATCGTTCATGTCTATAACGTTCTTTTATAAGCTTCCAGATTTCCCCGAATATGTCAGTTTATTAGCCTGTTACTTTAGAATTTAGATTATAGAAATTTTAATTGTAATTACATTATTATGATATTTAATAATTGACAGTTTTAACATATCCTTTCGTGTCCATATATCTCTAAGCTGAGCCAGTAAGTTTGTTTTATGGGTATTATAATACATATGTACTAGACCAGTTATATCACTAGGAGGAACATCACAAAAGCATCAATAATGGTTTCTAGTCTAGACAATAGGCGGAAAAACTGCCAATACGGTGGGCAAATTTTTCAAATAATGTACATTTTATAAAATAATTGTATCGCAAAAGATGAAGGAAAACTTCTTAGGCCCAAATCAAGCAGAAAAAAAAAGAATCATATTGGAATATTCTTTATTTCAAATAAATTACAATCTATATAAATATCTATCTTAACAATTATTGTCAAAATTATTTCTTGGATTTGTTAATTACATAATAATTAAAAATCCACCCAGCCACCGAAATAAGTTTGACAAAATAACTTTATTATATTATATAACATTAATAACTTTAAAGTTAGTACTTAAACATAACGGGTTTTTAATTCGTAGTTAATGTATGCATTAGTTGGCAGATGTAACATTAAAAAAATTAAAACAAAATAGAACAATCGAATAACTGAGAATTAGAGAAAAACACTGTCTTGATTGTTACAACATACTTGTGTTAAGTAGCAAGAGAAATGCGATTGATTTAGCAATAAACTTGTAAATGGATCTAAAAATAGTTGAAACCATTTAATCATTAAACTTCTTCAAGTTATTCGATCATCGAATAATCGGAATTTTTATTCGATTAAAATTAAATTAACGTCCGGGAAGTAAGATACGTGCCTATTTTCAGTTTAAGCGAGAAACATGTAGCCAGCGCAGTATGTTCTCGAATGAATGAAAGATTCATATCATTCATTCATTCATACCGGAATGAACGCATGGCCACAGAGGGGGATGGAAAACATAGATTCATTCACGGAAACGCGAGTATATTATAGCCAAGAATTAAGTGATGTTTATGTGATTTAAGAAACAATAAACAGGAAAATGTAAACTAGGCTGGAAGCGTTAGTTGATAATTAAGGATTTTAATACGTTTTTTAAATCTTCGATTGTTTTTTTTTTTATAAGAATGTCTGTAATAATGATTTGGTATTTATTATACATAAGTTTCCGTTTGTCAGTCGTTATTATAATGGACATGGTTGCGGGACTTTTTGGAAGTTTTACGTGGATATTGTCTGCCGTTTCTCCCTCTCTTCTTGAACTGCTTCCATAAGTTCAGGGTCGCTGTGGTCGGTGTTCTCATTTCGGATATTGATTTCTGTTATAAAACATTAAATACTTATATTATTCATTGTATGTATATTGTAATATATTTTTCCGTGCATGGGTAGAATAAGAATACTGACCCTTACGGCCGGGGGCAACTTGTCGTAAAAGGCGATAAAAGCACCCTAGCTAGGTATTAGGGCTTCAAGACAATGGATGCTAACCACCCCTGGTTTAAAAAAAACATGGCCTCATAATGAGCCAGTGTTCTGTTCCGGTACCAGTAAGTTAGGTTTCAGTACCGCGTTAAGGCCGGCAGCGCGTTGGCAATGCCTCTGGTGTTGCAAACGTTTTTACGCGACGGTGAACACCTGCTATCTGGTAGGCTATTTGCCTGTCTACTCTATCTCAAACAAAAAAAAATGGTAATTTTCAGAAATAATTTGACGCCCATCGATCGCGAGTCATGTCGAGCTTAGTAATTATCAGTTTATGATAAAAAATCCTGTCTGCTTTAACTGCTAGCTTGATGTCAATGTTGGATCTCTAACAAATAAAATAATCCCACTTTTTCAGAAGGGGCTGCTTTAAACTGTTTATTACCCATTCCGCCATCCTTGATCGAAAATAGAGGTATAAGACTAAAAAAATAAGATTTCCAAGTGATAACACTTGCTTACCATCTTCTTCACTCTTAAAAGACCTTCCCAATCGTGGACCAAACCACATTGCAGTACTGTCTCCTGGTCGCAGATTTCCAGCGGGTTGATTTTGATCTGAATGAAGAGGTTCTGAGCGGAGAAGGGATATATCACTCCGACCGACGCGCGGGAAAGCGTATAGTTGTCGTTTCTCCATCAGCTCGAAATCTGTATGATAATACAAATATGTGAAGGAAGGTTTCCATATCACAAACATATCCATAAAAAATTAAAAAATAAACCAATAGAAATTATTTACCAAAAAACAGTACGCGTTAAACATTTTCAATAAATTTCCTAACTTAACCTTGTGAAATAACAATTTCTTGGTGTATAATTATAATAAATGATAGAAGTTATATATTATACAACAATAAACCTCTATGGGACAGCAGTGCGTCCGCGGTTCCCCTTGCGTTGCAAACATCCATAGACGGCAGTAACTGCTTACTATTAAATGGGCGCTCAGTAGGTCTGCTGTCATCAATAAAAAAAAATTTATTTATTGCTGTAGGGTAGCAGACAGGCTGATGGCCCGCTTAGAGCTTAGCAGTTATCGTCGCCTATGGGCGTTTGCAA
Organism: Malacosoma neustria; assembly: GCA_963693495.1. Taxonomy (NCBI): domain Eukaryota; kingdom Metazoa; phylum Arthropoda; class Insecta; order Lepidoptera; family Lasiocampidae; genus Malacosoma; species Malacosoma neustria. Next base: position 6,671,867 of record OY856391.1, on the reverse strand, counting down.
CGTCAGTGGCATCGCGAACACGCTGCTGTCCCATAAGGGTACAGGAACTTGGGTCACTAATGCCGGAACACAACACAAGGCTATTATGGCGGCATATTTAAGACCAAAGGTGGTCGCCATCCAGACGGGCTTGAGACCCTACCACACAGCTAGGGTTTGTTTTGTCGCCTTTTACGACAGGCCGACCCCGGCCACAGAGGTTAGTATTCTTTCTCCGCCCCTGCACGGATAAAAACATAGGTAGCGATACTATTGTTGATCGAAGGTAGCGATACAACTAAAAAATTGTTCTTATGAAATACGAAAATATGTTGTTACTAAGGGCTCATACACAAAACTACAGAGCGGCGCGATGCGAATTCGGAACGCGAAAAACTGCGATACGATTTCGTGCAGCAAGCCTTCTCCCTTCTACGGTTTGGGTGACCATTCCTGCGAAGACTGTCAACCGTACTAAATGTATTTTGAAAACTAGTGACATTGATAATAAGAAGAGTTGTGCACTTCGGTTATTAATAAGATGTAGGAAAAAGAAACAAAGAAGATTTTGGGTTCATCCATCGTCAGTGTGACGTAACATTGCAGTAGTGCACAATGCGGATCAATTAGCAAGTTCTTGTGATGCGTCATGCGAGCTTGTAGATTTTTACGATGCAACGTCCAATCGCAGTTTTGTATATGAACCCAATGCAGCAGTCGGTAATATCATACCGTCAGCATACTTCATCGTCTCTAATAGTTATATATGTATAATATGAAACATGTACGATTAATTACGTTAAGTGATAAATATATTGCGATTATTAACGTACTAAAACAAATAATTTTATTTACACCGAGGGAAATCCATCACCGCCCACTCAATGCCATATATTTATGGTTAAGGCTGTCCATTAACTGTCGACTGAAGGAAAGTTTGTTGGTGGAATGCGAAACGACAATTTTATGTATAATAATGAAGCCTTAAAATGGCTTATTATGGCTTTAAAATTTTCAGTGTCATGTCTAAAGTTAATCGCTTTAAACGGCCGTTGTTTAGATCTCCATGTTTGAAAGTCCGTTATATTAGTTCCGTTCTGTGTGTATATTTTTTTGAGAAACAGCTGACTATCTTATGGCCCACTTTATAGTAAGCTGTTATCGTTGCCTATGTATTTTTGCGACGCTAGAGCCATCATGAATACGCTGCTGTCCACTTAGGAGTATAGGAACCTGGGTCACTAATGTCGGAACACAATATAACGTTATTATGGCTACAAATTTACACACTAGGGGTGGTTGCCATCCAGGCGGGCTTGGGGCCCTACAACGTAACTAGGATTCGTTTACGACAGGCCGACCTCAGGGTAAATTTGAAGACACACTTCGAAGTTAAATTCTTATTAGTACTATTTCTTGTCGCTATTAAGATTACTTAATAAAATGTGCTCTATAAATAAAATCAATTCTTATTTATGCGTATACATATACGCGAACGGACTTGCGACTATGTTATATGAATATATTGTTAATAGTATTCTTACTCCGTCCCTACATGAAGAAAGTTTTCATTCTTCAAATTTTACTGAAATAATTTTCAAGCATTCTTATGTTACAAAAATTGAACAGTTAACCTAGTTAGTAAGCGTTAGACCACAAAGATAAAGAAATATTAAGAGTCATAAAAAAGCGAACAGTCCAGGATAAGATAAATAAGATGATGGCGAAGAGGTCCTGACGGAATGCGGAATAAGACTAGAAGGCCAGAAACCAGTATACTTACGTAGTATACTTATACTTACAGCGTATTAGCAGTGCCCCTGGCGTCGCAAATATCCATAGGGGATGGTAACTGCTAACTATTAAGTGAGCCGTCAGCCTATCTGTTGTTCCTCAGGAATAAAAAAGTAGAGTATTGCAGAGTTGTCTCTAACACACCATTGATATGTGCACCCCTACCAGACATATTTACTTGTACGTACCCACTGAATCATATATATTTTTATATTTCATAAAAATTGAAAATTAACACAAAACTATACCTGGATAAACATCATTATAAGGTATCTGCCATGTTTTGTGTGAAGCTCTGCCTACTCTCGGAAAGGGGTAGAGGTTGAGGACGCCATCTCGACGCAGCTTCGCGCTGTGGTCTATAAAAATATTTAATTATTTCAAACTTAAATAATTCAAAGTCGAAAGGGAAGACTCACGTCAGGCTCGAGCACTTACATCGAATCAGCACAGTAATGTCATTGTGGATGGTATGTTTGTTCGGCCCTATAGGTCACGTACTCACACCTCTCACAGATCTAGCAATCCCTTTTTATTGAAGTAATAGATTATAGTTATAAGTATATATTATATAACTATAGGTATATATTATTGGGCAGGCAAAACCGCCTTATCCATAATAGAGATCGTTAATGCAATCTCGCTATAATAATTTAGAGTTGAGTGTTAAATCGAAATTCCTCTATTCTCACTTTATAAACTTATACCCGAAGAATAATTGTGCAACTCAAGTGCCAACAGCAGCCGGCAAAATCAAAGCTACTTTTTATTACTACTTTAGTATTAATATTGTATTGCTTATGTATGCTATTAATATTAGCATGTCAATTATTGGCGAGACATGAAGAAACTATATTACTGCTGTAACACCTTCAATACCATGTATCGTACTAATGAATAAATAAATGAAATATATCCTTCGCCCAAAACAATCCCCTAACTATATTTCAAATTTCATCCACTCGCCATAGCAAAAAATTTTAAACATTGCGTTACGTGCCGCAGTTAAATCCTATTACAGTATATCAACATTGTTATTTTTAATAAGAAAAACTAAATAGATGATAACTACATCGTCCAACGTCAAGAGTTGTTAAACAGAGTTGTTAAGACATGCACATCTAATACGACTTAAGCTTCAACCAAGCTCTAGACTTGCAGAATCGTCGCCCCATCCTTCTACACGAAGTTGTTATACTGTTCCTCTATTACACTGTATCTTACAACAACAAGCACATGTTCAGGAATCTCAAGTGCTGTTGACAGATAAAAATTATAGAATATGTGAGTAAATAGAGAGGACATCCCTGAAATTTTATGCCTACTTACAAATTTGTCCAATAACATCGACGTTTTCCTTAATTTTATAGTATCGCTTAAGTATAAAATATTGTATTAACTTGTTCACAAACATTCTGTCTGCTATTCCTTAACAATAAAAATGTGCAGGGTATACTGTCTTTCATTTTATAGTTCAACTCAATAGGAGGTAATGGGCATACATTTTTAATTATATAAGTAAATAATACATAAATCTATCTGGCAAATACCAAAGCTTTTAGTTGATTGTTCTATAGATTGTTATTGATTCAATAAAAACAATTGAATCGTAAATTGAATTAACGTACCATGAACAGAACTATAAATAGATCCACTAAGCCCTGCAATGTATCCTAATAAAAGTTTTCGCGCCACAGCCTGGATGCAAATAGCAAATACATCGAACGGTTGCTCTTTTTTGGTTTATTTCCATTCCTGTCCGTTTTAAATAAAATAAAACGTTTTAAATTTTAATGGGAAGATGTAACAAGGAAAATATTAGAATTGAGAGTAGATGGATGAATGACGAAAAAAAGAAAAAAGTGTATAAGGCGAGTGTGAATGGAAGTGTTGGAAGGGGTAGACCTAGGCGGACTTTTCGAGGCCAGATCAGGGACGTCTTGAAAAAGGGCCAGGTCAAGAGTACCCTAAACCGAAGGACATGTATAAAGGGAATAATGAAAGTGGACGAAGCGAAACAAGTATGTAAGGATCGTAGCAAGTGGAAAGAAATAGTCTCTGCCTACCCCTACGGGAAAGAGGCGTGATTATATGTATGTATGCTACTTACTTTGACTAAATGGCGCTGTATGAATTGTTTCAGTATATTTACTTTATTTTAAGATAACATGGTGAAAAAGGAGTGAACATTGAGATGACGGCTAACAAAGGAGAATGAAAGGAGAAAACATAATGTCCATAATGTAGGAAAAAGAGTCTGTTTTGAAGAATTCATTGTACATAGAAAAATACGAATAAGATTGTCCACGACCTGCTACAAGCGAGTACTTGGCTATTTTGGCCATATCGCTCGAAAGGAGTCAGACAACCTCGAAAAACTGATAGCGCTAGGTAAAATAGAGGGGAAAAGGCCCAGAGGACGGTCACCAACCCGATGGTCGGATCAAATTAAGGCTATCACGGGGCTCACTTTGCCTGCAGCTCTGAAACAGGCCGAGGACAGAGTGGTGTGGAGGCAGTTCATCAGTGTATCCGTAAAGGCTTATCAAGACGGGCACGACCTTCAGGAATGAAGAACACCACGAAGAAGAGAAGAAGAAAAATACATGGAAAATAAATTACTCATTCAATATTTATTTTCTAAAATAGAGATGCTTTCATCATTCACCATTGTTCAATTGGTGAATTTGTGTAGATTCCAATATTAATACTGACACAAAGCACACGGCGCCACCTAGTTATAAAATAGCATAGCACTTGTGTTATGGGTGCTAGACAATTGATATACTTTTCTTTGTAAATATATATCATACATCAATGCTCAAACTTAGTACGGGAATCGAACCTGGATCCCGCAGGCGTCCAAACGTGCGTAAACCATTGCATCATAGAGATCATCGTAATTGTACTTTGGAGATTTATAAGATAATATCCGGATGACCGAGCTTTGCTCGGTATTTTTTTTATAAATTGTGTTTTTTGGAAATTAACAATTGATTTTCTTAGTCTAACCTCAAAGCAAACACTCATTGACTTCGTGTTACTTAACAACGCCATCTGCTGGAATAGCTTTAGTGTTGTTGTGTCGTTAAAGCAATTTTAAAAAAATAGTAATATTATTCGCCGATAGATGTCAGGAAGAGTCATTTTTCAGTAGCTGATGTAACAAGGAGTAACTTAGGCTATTTTTATTTTAGAAAAAAAAAATAGTTTTTGTTAAAAATGATAAGTTTCGAAAATTTTAATTGCAATTTAAGTTGACCTCAGATTTATATCAACAATCATATGAAACAGGGTTTAGCTTAGGCTAGACTTTGTAGGTTCGAACGCACGAGAGATAAGATCATCGAGATATATCCACAATCATAAGATATATCCACAAAAAATGCTGCCCAAAGTCACTATTCCACGCGGACGGAGTCGCGGGCATAGCTAGTAAATAATATTAACGCGAATATGACAATATTACGTAACGTACGGTGGTTACGTGGTTACGTAACGTTTTACTAGGGAGAGGGGGGAGTGGGGCCAAAATTCTTCAAAAATTGCGTTACGTAATACTTGAACGTTCCCTTACGTGGTTATACTCGTATTTACATAAACTTCACGAGTAAGTACGGGTAAACAATTTCGATGATGAAATGACAAACATTGTATTGGTTTATCAGATGAATACGGAATATACAATTGAGGCTTTACTGTAATGCACATATCGAGGAGGAAAGGGTAGGTAACAATGTTTGGTATTTGATAACCTCTGTACCCAATAAACAAGACTATACTTGTCTACAGTTAATAATAATAATTGATATTTTTTAACCTTGAACAAAAATCCATATTAATATTATAAATGTGAAAGTAACTCTGTCTGTCTGTATGCTAAGTTTTCACGCCTAAACCACCGAACCAATTTTGGTGAAATTTGGTATAAAGATACAAGGACATAGGCTACTTTTTGTATAAAATCTGACGAAAATGAAACTTTAATAGAGTGAACTAGGGGTGAACGTAGTTTTTTTTTAATAATATAGCAGAACAACGTTTGCTGGGTCAGCTAATAACTAATAAAACTGTCTAGCTATAATTGAGATCAAACCTATGATTGATCCCTAACTCTCAAATTAGGAACTATTAAAATTTTGCGTCGTTCAACGGTAACTCGCATTTATTGATTCTATTGAAGTCGATCAATACGTTTACCTTTTTTATAGCTGTCGTTTAGTTCAGCAGCTTTCGCACACAGCTCCGGTGATCACGGGTTCAATCCCGTCCCGAGTCGGAATATATTATTATTGATTTTTTGAAATTTTATTTGTTTATGAAAAGTTGACTAAAGATTTTGCAACCATCTTGCCGAAAATATTAATTAAAATTATAAAAAAAACAACAATTAAATAGTTGTCAATAGTAATAAAAAATATCAAAACATAATTCCACACGTACAAAAATTAAATAAATTTGTCACTAAGAAAGTTAACAGTACATTTTTCGTAATATTGTTTATTTGATATTTAAATGATGCCATCTTTAATTGTTTTATGTCATTAGACATTGTATTAATGTTCCATTCTAAAATATTTTTCTAGTTTCATTTTTCCAGAACAAATTTGGTTTGGATTAGCCTATATTGAGTTAGCCCATTACATTTATCATCATCATCATGATTTCATCATGATTGATGATATGACATCGCCTTATCTGACTCCCCGCTGCAGTCGGATAGGCCTCAAGTTCTGATCCTGGAGACGGACTGACTTGGTGGCGTTTTCATACAAACACTTCAACGCTTCGATATATCGATAATCAATGTGGCACCTATGGAGAGACTGAAGCACCGCCCAGGTCTCGATCGAATCAAAGGCTTTCTCATAGTCCACGAACGCCAACCATAGTGGCTGGTTACACTCCTCCGTCTTCTGTATAACCTGCCGCAGCGTATGTATGTGGTCTATGGTGCTAAAGCCTTTTCGGAATCCGGCTTGTTCGTTAGGCTGAAAGTCGTCAAACCTGCGCGCGAGACGATTCGTGATGACCCTTGAAAATAGCTTGTAAACATGTAACAATCACTTTTTTCTAAACTGTAATGTAATTATAAGATATAGATAAACTTTTATTTTTCAATTATGTGTGTAAACAGTTGTCTTATATTTCGCACGTTAGCGTGGCAAATTCAAAACTAAGGAAAGTATACTTTTATTACATATAATTATAAGGTAGGTAGTGTACATATAAAAAATAAGGGTCTAGAATTGTACCAGGACTAAGTTAATAAAGGTGCAACTATAAGAGAATGATACAATGGCTTAAATACAAAATTGGTGCACATGAAACTTGTAAATGTAGACATTACATCAACATTGAAAGTTCCTCCAGCTATATAACAAGGGCCCTAATTCGAAGTGCCGCCTCAAACAAAACCCTTGTTAGTTAAATTAATGAAACTATTCTGATATCGAATGAAGTTTGAACGTACTAATTGACCGAGAATAGTTTAGTTTTAATATCTATTAATAATGTTATTTAATTATATTATATTCAATACACGTGAATGCAATTTGTAATCGGAATGCTAGTGATGCTGCAGTGATGAATGAATTTCACATACTTCAAAGATGCGAATTCAAAGATGGATGTATTTATTTTTATTTTTCTGAAACAGCGCATAGTATGACGGCACACTTAATAGTAAGCGGTTATCCTCATCTATAGGTGCTTGCGACACTAAAAGCACCGTTAACATGTGCCGTTCGCGTAATGAAACCTGGTCACTTACGCCGGAACACAACACAAGGTTATTATGACGGCATATTTAGACATCAGGGGTGGTTGCCGTAAAGACGGACTTGGAGCCCTACCACCTAGTTAACGTTGTTTAGTCGCCTTTTACGACAGGCCAACTCAAGCCACAGGATTCAGTGTTATCATTCCGCCCCAGCACGGAGAAAAATTTCTGGCCGAACAAACAAATGTAACCGAACAAAGTCCTGCTAAAAGCTCAAAACCTATAAAAACCTTTAGGGTCTGAATTGCTAAAAATTCATATGTAGATCCAACATTATTAATTCATGACCCACTAAGTACCTAAGATAAGCTCTTTATGAGCTTATGTTTTATCGAGTTTTTATTCAACTGTAGAGATTTTTTTTAATACATCATTTGATAAAGTACAGTTTGTGCGCATTAGGAGTCTCTCGTAATCCGATAGTGGTCTTAGCAGAGTATTTTTTTTATTGCTGTAGAACAGCAGACAGGCTTACGGCCCGCTTAAAATTTAGCAGTTACCGTCGCCTATGGATGTTTAAAACGCCATCCAGTGGCATAAAATCGCGAACACGTTGCTATCGCATAAGGGTGCAGGAATTTAGGTCACTAATGCCGGAACACAACACAAGGTTATTATGGCGGCATACTTAAGACCAAAGGTGGTCCATCCAGGCGGGCTTGGGGCTCTACCACGTAGCTAGCTACGGTGGGTTGTTTTGTCGCCTTTTGCGACAGGCCGACCCCAGCCGCAAGGGTTAGTATTCTTTCTCCACCTCTGCACGGATACAATATAAATTATTAAGATAGTATAAATTATTATCAACACAAAAAAGGCTTTCTATACTTACGGTATGTGCTGGCGACCACTGAGCTTAGTAATAACACCGACAAGAAAATCTTCATAGTCTGATTCATCTTTCCTGTGAAAACAAAATTACAATGTATCTATAATACTTTTTTTTTTTTTTTTTTAAAGGACGTCTTGCTTTAACTAGCGTGGCTAGTAATTTGTCAATCTTTATTCTGACTTCCGGCTCTTTTTTCCGCTACTTATTTTTTCGCCCTGCGGCAATTATTTTCCGGGTCTCGTTTTTTTTCTTTCTTTCTTTAATTATTTTATTATATCTATAATATTAGGTTACGCATGGCGGAGTAAGAATATCAAATCTTGCCAATCGGCCTGTTGCGAAAGGCGATAAAGCAACCCCAAGCCGATGGTAAAGCTTGTCTTCAGCTTGTCTTTATGGCAACCACCCCAACCCTAAAATAAGCTGACATAATGTCATGTTCATTAGTGGATTGGATTCAGTCCTATATGCGTCGGCATCGTGTTAGTGGGAGCCCTGGCATCGCAGCCATCCATATTTATATTATATTTATATTCATCAAATATTATCAACTCAAGAATTCTGGCAAGTAGTACATGTTATCTTTTAAGGGCGAAGTCTCAGTCATGATTGTTTTCTAGATCAAAATCGAATCAATTTTCAGTTTGTAAATAAAATGAAGATACATAAAGCTTACAAAATATACAAGGTACATTAATTATTTACCAGTCATATGTCAAATAGATGGTTTAAGCACATACGAGATCTAATGTGAAATTGATTTCGCATTGAAATAAATGTGTAACCTACGTTTATGTGGACAGACGTATAAATAAGCAATTTACAGATAACAAGCATGAGGAGGTCTACGTTCATGAGTGACATAGAAACAATATGCAGATGTTGAATTAAAAATTCTGCTACTGCATCACAAGATATCGTTTTTCATATACTAGTAGTTGCGAAACTGGTGTTAGTATAGTATAATAATCTATTGCTATTTTTGTCCAAATTAATGTATAAACTATGTTTTATTTTATATTGTCAATATTTTGTCGTTGAATAAATTACTAAAATTAATCAGCTCACAATTCTTTTCATTTAAACTACTCTTTAATGCTAAATAACAATATTATTTTTTAAAACTATTAATAATCGTAACTTTCTCTAATATAATTGGAACCTGGATCACTCTTAGTTTCATTAGTATACGTACACAGGGACATTTGTCTTTAACTCTTAAAGGAAATTTATGAAAAAGATATTATAACTATGATACCCAGAAAAAGAGAGTCAAGCTTTTTGTTTTTAGTCGAAAAGGTGACAAAAATTGCTCATTTCCTAGTTTGCGGGAAGCAAAGAGCATCATTCATATAACCATGCATGATACATTCCCACTTTGTTCTAAACTCGTATTATATTTGTAAAAAAACTGTATAAGCGGTATAGATTAGAGAGAGTAGAAGATTCGAACTAATGCAAGAACAGTTTTGGTTTTGACTCCGCAGTCAAACTAGGCCATCGAGTATTGAATTAAAATCCTAATATACCGAACAAAATACGATCGATGTGCTACCAGACGTTAGGTAATGTTATTATATCTTCGTATAGTAGATAATAAGGTATGCAAACAAGTTCGATGTTTTTGTTTTGACTCTTTTTTACAAGTGTTTCATCTTCATTGTTCATCAACTTCATCCACTTAAAGTAATTACTTTAAGTTGATATGATGATGGAGACAGACTTCCAAAGACCTAGTAGAACGCTTGTCAGTTCTGGGCGATGAGGCATGAGGCCAAGAATGATTAACATACCAAACCAATGTGAGCGAAATCAGGTCTCTGGTGAAACCACGCCAAACGTACGCTCCTACAGCTTGAGTTATACGTCACCGGAAGATTACCCCCGTGTTTATGCTGGGATAAAGACTACCAATTCGTGGCCCAAAAAGTATTAAAAAAATTATGTGAAGAAGAAGGCTGAGTATAGTAAGTACTGCGCATTACAACAGGATAAAATTTGTGTGCTTTTTTCCACGTATCGATGTTAAAGAAGCCGACGCCCTCCCGTAAGGTAAGTCCGAACGATGTCCTTCCTTTGCTGCGTGTAAACTAGTGGGAGTCAGCCTGTTGTTGCTGTTTATGAAGTCCAAATCATGTAGGGTCTATTATTTTTATTAGTCTGTATATACGCTTGTCTTATTAACATTATTCTAAGAGGTAGTTTCATAAAATTTCCACAAAAGACAAATACTTTTACGATCTATTAATATTTGAATAGATACAAAAATAGCACTCTTTCATATTTCAGCCACACAATGCGCAGAGGCGACGAGAATTTGGAAAAACTGATTGTGGTTGGAAACGCCGAAGGACCGATCAAGTGAGACTCGTCGTCATCCAAATTCTACACAGTTGCACTGGACAGAAACCGGTGGAGACAAATCGTCCACTCCAGATGCAACCTTGATGCTGACCATAATCCTCAGACATGAGGAACCGACCCCAAAAAGAGAGAGAGATAGAATATTTAATAAATGCACAGGGTTGATAACAAAGAGGTACTGATAATAATTAATTTATATTTAAAACTTCTTAAAAATTATTTGGTTATTATTTACCAAGATTTTGATATTATAATAAAAAAACTCGTGACGTATCTTAACATCGTATATTATTAAATTGAATGTATGCATGAAAATAACCACAATAATATTTAATCACCCAGAAATTTAAAGTCAAAAAATCAACAAAACTAACTTTGATAGGATAATGCTAAAAGTTATAAACACCTAAATATAAAAATAACAAGGTTTTATTGCGTTTTATGTAATTATTTTTGGTAGTCATTTTAAATTACAATTCTGCGTAAATATGAATATAAAACCAAAACTTAAATAATCTATATTTTAAATTCGCGAAACGGGTTTTTGCAATATTTTATTTTATTTTTATTTATGATAATATTTGGTAATATGGTAAGTAAATTAAGATAAATTTAAAATTGTAAATGAAATAAATCTTTTTAAGGTTTTATTTAATTACCATAGTATTTCGTAAAAGACAAAAAGCTAGCTAAGATAGAGATGGTGTTTCTAATTTTCTTGTCAGATTCTGGGAGTTAATTACTTTGTTTTTTTTAAAGGAATTTTACTTTTTTATTTTTGGTAATATAGTTAAATTTTAACACAAAAGGCGTGTAGATCTATTTTTTCAATTAATATCACTTATTATTCTTTGTCACCACTTTACACTTCTGCTCACTTTATAATTTTACAAATATCTTAAATCATATAATATATTAAATAAATAAATCACACATTATTTATTTTTTTAATAGGAGGTTTATCTCTATTTTTTTAAAGAATAATTTTGTTAATATAACTTAACAATTTTTATAGAATTTTGAAATCTTTTGCAAATACTAAACGAAATTTTGCAAACATTTTGATTGAAACCAAATATCGAAAAGTTTAACAGCAAGACTTACCGTAGACCACTGGCACCTGTTGCACGGTTCGAATGCTGTACGGGAATCTGTTACCCCTGGCTTTTATACGCTGGGGAAGCCCGCCCCGTCTTGTTCTCAAAGTTTGTTCCACAAAATAAAATTTTATTTATTTATTTTCTATTCTAATCTTATACATTTTTAAATATAATCTCTTTTTAAAATATTAATATTTAAAGTACATTATTTTATAAAAGAAACCTGTGATTCACTGGCAATGAGGCCAAGGGTCCAAGCTACCGGTGGTTAGGGCTCCAGAAACAGGAACCTCCTCACCATACGTGCCGTGCTTAGGAAAACCGCCTTCTGTATCCAATCTTTCACCCATTTACTTAGCGAAAGCCTCTCTAGGTTTTTGTCGAAGATTTCGCTATAAACCTATTCATTATTATTTTAATTATCTTCTTATTTTTTATTTTATTAAATGATCATATTTTTATTATAAAGAATATTTTAATAATTAAAATAATAAAATAATTATCCGTGCAGGGGCTGAGAAAAAATACTAACCTCTGCGGCCAGGGTCAGCCTGTCGTAAAAGGCGACAAAACAATCCACCCTGGCTACGTGGTAGGGCCTCAAGCAAGTCTGGATGTCGACCACCTTTGGTCTTAAGTATGCCGCTATAATGACCTTGTGTTGTGTTCCGGCATTAGTGACCCAAGTTCCTGAGCCCGTATGGGACAATAGCGTGTTCGCGATGCCACTGGCATTACAAACACCCATAGGCGACGGTAACTGCTAAATTCAAACGGGCCGTCAGCCTGTCTGCTGTCCTACAACAATAAAAAAAACTATACATAGTGCAGGTATGCTGTAAATGCATACCTGCACTATACGTATATATACTTACTATATATATTAAATCGCATGCCTACAAGTATCGAAGGTTTTTTTATGGTTCAAGAACCTTTACTTGAGTTAATCGGAATGCAGTAGATCAATAAGATATATAGCTAGGGAGCAAAAGTTTGGGAATATTTGTCGCCCTTCCGGAATCACGTCCGCTGTTGAGGTAATTCATTTAGTGTTCACCCCGTGACCGCCTTGGCCCTACGCATTACACACATAATTCGGAAAATCAACTTTTAAGACCTACTTTTTTTACATGCTTTTATCATGAACTTGTCGGAGACAGTTTTTAAAATATTATTATACTATGTTGTCATAATATTGTATATTTTCTCATATATAGATAAACAATTGGTTTTTAAAGATAAATGGCCGGTGAAAATTGGAGATAAACTTTGATAATGTTGTAGGGGCTATATTGCTCTTATGCAATAGTACCCAAAGATACTAATCTGTGGGTTAAATGCCTATATAATATAATATCTATATGACTGATCTGCGAATAGTGTGTTCTACACATAACGTGATGTTCGTCTATTTTTCCTCAGAGCAAACTCTGACTCACTAGTGGACTGATAATGACCTCAATAGTGCACTTTGGAACACCTGCGGAGGACACGAGTTCTGTTCCCATCCCGAATCTGAATGTTTATATGTATATTATATGTAAATATGTACTAAATTATCTAAATAGTTATATCAATTTTTTTTTTTTTTGTTGTTGTTGTATTGTCTAGTTAGTAGCCATAACACAAGCGTTCTGCAGCTTACTTTGGGACTATATGGCGGTGTTTAAATTGTCCCCGTATGTATTTAATATTAAAATCCTCGCCATGTTATTCGTATAAGGTTTCAAACAGGTAATCAATTTAAGAGTTCTGTATTCAGGGGTTCTGTATCGATTATGATGCAAGGCGCACTCTCAGCGCTCAAACTATATTACCTTTGACTAGCTTAGCTTTGCTAGGCTTTACAACCTTCCAATCTCTACCATGTTAGTTACATTTATGAGTTTGTGATACTTTGACCTTTCTTTGAGATAACCCGTTATAGTGGTTTAGTTGAGGTAGTTACTGATCGCCATTATGAAGCTTGGTTAATTGATAAATATGCTGTAGCTCTGCAGAAATAAAAATATGGCTACCAGGATAGGCATTACTTACCTAGGGTTAAAAAGATGATTAATGAAACCTTTTGCTAGTTTATCAACACTAAAGGAAGGACATGAATATTATTCACCACGAGGTGAAGAAATCCTCGTAAAGAAGTCGAGGCAGATAGAACGTTCTAGGGGGAATTCCGAGCCCAACAATGGGACGTTCTGGGCTTTATTATTAAAGGATATCTTTCGATTTCTTCTTTCAGGCTTGGATTTTCTGACAGTCCTTCCTGCTTAACTAATTTTACTACTTCCGTTCCTATTTTATTATTGTGCGGTTTAGGTAAAGAAAAGGAAGCGACACTGTGACGCATAGATGCACGTAGCGCTCTGATGTTTTGTTCTATGACTTTAATCAAAAGTGGACCCCAAACTAAAAATTTTAAGCTTTGAATGCAAACAGAAATTAAAAAGTAAAATCTGTAAAAATAATAATTTCTTCAGTCTTGCATATTTCCTTCAGTCCACAATCCTTCTGCCCTTATCCCACATTATATGGGGTCGACACAAATGTTTTCTCTTTCTTCTTCTTCCACTCTTTTAACCCTCATCTCAACATTATTATTTTATGCTGTCCATATTCTTTACTGCCTCTTAATATACCTATTGTAATAACAACTCATAATGTCAGCTGGGCCTCACCTTAATGAGAACGGATAGTGTAGCTACCACGCTTGCCCAAAGCTGATTAGGGGGTTACACATATCGAGGTATACAAGTTTTGTCTCGATTTTTTCATAGTTATACGAGTAATATGCTGTTATGTTCTTATTCGTGCAGGGGCGGAGAAAGAATACTGATCTCTGCGGCCGGGGTCGGCCTGTCGTAAAAGCCGACAAAACAACCCACCCTAGCTAGGTGGCAGGGCCTCAAGCCCGTCTGGATGGAGACCCCCCTGCTCTTTAAAAATGCCGCCATAATAACCTTGTGTTATTTTTGGCATGACTCAAGTTCTAGTTGCTACGCGAACGGCAGCGTACAACATCTATCGCCGGCTGTAGCGCTTATAATTAAATAGGCCGCTAGCCTGTCTACTGTTCGTCAGCAATGATCATAAAAAATTGATTGATTAAAAAAACAAGCAAATCATCCAGAGCGCTGAAACTTACTATAATACTAACCCTTGATATAATTTAGTTCAAATATGCTGATCATGTTTTTGGATTTTGACTCCTTTCTTTTGACCTTACAATTTGATTTAAGACAAAACTCACTTAGCTATTGAGCTCGAGTCAATTAATAATGCAAATTATTCTTTTAATTGAATTTCCCTTTTCCTCTGAGAAGCGAATTAAAATATTTTCATGTCTTCTTTGAATCCTATGGCATATTTTTGAATACTGTCACAATGTTAGGAAACCATATTAAAGCTCTATTATATATATATATATATATATATATATATATATATATATATATATATATATATATATATATATATATATATATATATATATATATATATATATATATATATATATATATATATATATATATATATATATATTATTATATACTCTATATATATATTATTCATCTTAACACAGGCGCCGACGGACTATTGCTGCCTGATTATGCACCTTAACATTATAAAAACAATGGGACAGCAAAATTTGCAAGTTCTCTAATAAAGTTGATTAAATATCTTTGCACCCGTTATATTAACATGCCCTTTAGATTTATATATATATATATATATATATATATATATATATATATATATATATATATATATATATATATATATATATATATATATATATATATATATAATGAATATTGCGATCTAGACGCAACGGCTTTCTCACGGTCGATACGCATGAGAGATCACAGGTTCGATTCTCGATTCTGAGTGGTATACGAATGTTGTCAGAAGATGGGGAATAATAGTGGCTAATGATAGGAGTACTTTAAATAAAATTATATGCTTATTATATAAAAATGAACTTATGAATGTGTGGTTTTTCAAGACAGCGTTATAGAATTTCTTAGAGTACGGCAGCGCATTGGCCGTGCCTCCGGTATTGCAAATGATCATAGACGACGGTGATCTCCTGCTATAGGGTAGCCGTTTGCCTCTTTGTTGAACTCCAGCCATAAAAAACAATAATGTACCATTCTGTTAAAAATGGTGGGAACGTTTTCCTTGTATATATGTGGATTGTACATGATATTAAAACATTTTTAAGGAGAAATTATTTATAAATAAATTACATATTCCCACCCGAAATAATTAATAAAGAAGGTTAATGATTTGAAGGTGATTTTGGTCAATATAACACTATACATTTCCAGAATTCTAGGAGATATTTATTATGTAGAGTCTTGAGCCAGAAAGAAAGAATAGCGCTGTGTTTTGTTTTTTTATTTATTATTATTTTGAAATAATTTAATTATAATTTCGAATACTTATCGGTCATGTAGAGTATACATAGTAAAAATAATCCAAAAAGTATTTAATCAAAAATGTAAATATAGTAAATTGTAAATGTGGTGTGCGACCTGAGGGGTCGCCACATTATGCACTCGCTGCGCCACCCGTACGGGCGGAGAATGAATCTCTTACAAATTTATTTGATTGCGTAAGTGCATTAATGATATATTTTCCCGAATTTTTCAACTTACCAAAACCGTTAAAGAAATTTTAAAACGAATTCCCTCGTTGTGAATATATTTGTCGGTGGATGAATTATGAACATGGTGGGAAGTCCATGAATTATTTAGAGCAGTGCTTAAGGCACGTCTCAAACAAATTGAGAGTGAGTGTGAACGATACGTGATCATATTAAGATGGAATTTGCGTATTACCCAATCTTGATACTTTGTTTTTCTTAAATCTCGACCGA
The DNA here is from genome assembly GCA_963693495.1 of Malacosoma neustria. Lineage (NCBI taxonomy): Eukaryota > Metazoa > Arthropoda > Insecta > Lepidoptera > Lasiocampidae > Malacosoma > Malacosoma neustria. Next base: position 6,655,140 of record OY856391.1, on the reverse strand, counting down.
ATTACTACGTATTATTTATTTATTTATTGCTGAGAAACAGCAGACATACTGACGGCCCACTTAATAATAAGCAGTTACCGTCACCTACTGATGTTTGCGTCGCTAGGGGTACCGCTGCTGTCCACGTGTACAGGAACCTTCACTTTCAGCATTAACTGGAATAAAAAACAGGTAAGGCAGCATACTTATAGATCAATGATTATTGCCATCCAGATAGGCTTGGGGTCCTAACACATAGCTCGACTTGTTTTGTCGTCTTTTACGACAGTCCGAACCCGGCTGCAGGGGTTTAATCTTCTTCTGCCTCTGCATAGAAAAAGATAATATATGTATGGCTAACTTTGGCTTTTTTAGATCACTTCATTTTACCGACAACGATAGTAAAACCTTGTTCTTTTTTTACACGCTTTATATTAATTTAAACTGTATGTATCTATCTATGAATCCACGTATTCGCGTATCCACAGATCCGTGTAGTGAAATTTTCTGAGTAGATTCATAGCCACTTTGAACGATCCAAAAATTCAAAATTTAGCACACTTATCAAGACCTGATGACAATACACTAATTTAATAATTTTGTCCCGTATTTCTTATCAGGATCATCAGGATTAACGTTTTATTTTCCTTCTGCCGAAACGCCATCTGGGGTTAAATAATAAATCTGCCGAAAGATGGCGTTAAACTAAAAAAACGTCTGGAAGATGGCGTTAAATTAATAAATCATTTACCAGTTAGGTCCTCCTCCTCCTCCAATCGTTTCTCACTGCTGAGCGTCGTGATGCTCCCGACTGATATCACGACAGTACCGCTTCCACTGCTCTCTGTCGTTGGCGTGGTTTAGGGCGTCTGTGATTCGTGTGGCCTTTTTGGCCACTTGGTCCATCTTGCAAGGGCTGCGAGCTCGAAATCTTTTTCCCTCCACTTTTCTCGTAACTATTAATTTCTCCAAGTAATCTGCGGGTTTTCGGGCAATATGGCTGAAATATAGCAGCACTCTCTGGAGGCTAATGCTTGACAATCTCTGCGTTATTTCAAGTTCTTGCAGGATTGAAATGTTTGTCCTGCGAACCGTCCATGGAATGCACAACATTCGCCGCCAGCACCACATCTCAAAAGCGTCGATACGTCGCCTGTCGGCCAATTTAACAGTCCAGGATTCTGCACCATTTAGGAAAAAGGGAAAGACCAAAGTTCTTACGATGTACATTTTGGTCTTCTTGAGTATGTTTCGGTGTCTCCACACTTCATCTTTACAGTTGGGAATTGACAACAAATTATATTTTATAGTTAATCAAACTAAAGAGTTAAAAATAGAATAAAATAAAAATCAAACTAACCCACCCTAGCTACGTGGTAGGGCCTCAAGCCCGCCTGGATGGTGACCACCTTTGGTCTTAAGAATGCCGCCATAATAACCTTGTGTTGTGCCACTGGCGTTGCAAACACCCATAGGCGACGGTAACCGCTAAATTCTAAGCGGGCCGTCAACCTGTCTGCTGTCCTACAGCAATAAAAAAAATTCAAGACTAGGGAGGGATTCTAAACTGTTTATCGCATAAAATATTGAAGTATCAAGTTGTCTAATATATGCTACAGACAAAACTTTCAGAGGAAATCCTATCACTCTTTGAATAAAAACTAACACAAATTACCGTAATAGCACGTATCGAAAATAAATATTAAGAAAGACTTACTAAAACAAATTATCATATTTTATTTAAATTTCGTTATCAAGTGATTCTGCAACCTTCAATATGTATCCGATGAACAATAGTTGATTTGTTATTTGACATATATTTTATAGTCTGTTTGAATGTTTCCATCATGTTAATCATCATCATAATCCTTACGGTAAATCTCGGTTGCAAAAGTTTCGCTTCGGTGCCCGGGATCCGCTTTCCGACTTTTTCTTCTCCACTTCGCACGATCTGTGGTATCCTTGGTAGTCAGTATATTGACGACAATTAGAGGAGAGTGTAAGGAGAGAATATTTGGTGCCATCGAGTCGGCACAAAATATTATCTCCTATGATGATAATCATAGTTTGGGAGGCAAGAAAAAAAGAAGGCCAGTAGACAACGTAACGGGTGGCCATCTCGAGGTAAAGGTAAGCTATTTGCACGTTCACCTCTGAGATAAGGTGTGTCAGGGCTACGCGCGTCCGCCCGCTCTATGAGGGAAAATAAAGCAGAGGGTTTCAACTATCCCCGGCGGCTGCAGAATCTCTTCCTTCGGATCAGTGAGGCCGCACACCTAATGAGCCAATGTTATTTAGTGAACGTGAACAATGGAATCATGACCCTGGGGTTGTTAGTGGGTATACGGCATGCACCCTCCAAAACAGTGTGCTGAATCGTCGTGAGTTCCACAACCTGCTGCGGCCCGTGTAGCATGTAGTGTGTAAGGGCATTATTCGTCCTCTGGAAAAAAGTAAATAACGTAAGTATCATCTTCCCAAAATCCAATATCCTGTAATGTGCATACTAAGAAGGTAATAGACGTGAAATTGGGTTATTAATTAGAAGTAAATTGTTCAATAAGACGTCCTGCCGATATGGCCTTACTTTGCAAACGTTAAGCGCTTTAATTTATTTATTTTCTCCGTGCAGGAGTAAGCAGGCGGAGTAGGAATACTGACCCCTGCGGCCGGGGTAGAATTTTCATAAAAGGCGACAAAACCAAAAGCTAGTGGCAGCGGTCCTAGCCCAGATGGCAGCCACCCCTAGTAAATATGCCGCCATAGTAACATTGTATTATATTCTGGCATAAGTGACCAGAGTTCAGTGGCCCTCTGACGGCAGCGTGTTAGCGGTGCTTGTGTTGTGAACATCAATAGGCGACGTTTAACGCTGACTATCTGGGCCGTCGTCTATTCTTCTATCCTACAGTATAAAAAAGCAAGTAGAAAGCGCTTTCGTTTTAGGCACTAGACAACCTATATATTACTTATATACTTTTCTTTTGTAAAAAAAAATACTCAATTGTCTTCCACAACTATACAACTCAACACAGAGTTGGGTTTTGTTATTTACTTCCGTAAAATCTGTTCTTAGTGAGCGTCTACATTGCCAAATGAGTAAGCATACCAAATGTCAAGTCATTCGAGTGTATAGATTTAGAGATTTTAGTTATACCAGTATAGAAAACTAGCCGTTCCCGCCCGCGGCGCTGGTCGTATAACAGAAAAAAATTAGTGAGATCCTATTTTTGTCTAAAATAATAGTAGCCTAAGTTACTCATTGTTATATCAGCTATCTGCCAGTGAAAGTCCCGTCAAAATCGGTCCAGCCAGTTCAGAGATTAGCCGAAACAAACAGACAGACAGACAAAAATTGTAAAAAATATTGTTTTGATATATGTATTACAGTATACATCCAAATGCACTTAGTAAATAGCGATTATTTTAATATTACAAACAGACACTCCAATTTTATTTATTTGTATAGATTATACATATAATTATTAATAAAATTATACCACACTATCTAAGGTGAATTAGCGGGTTACACATACCAATAATCTCGGTGCAGGTTTCCTCACCATAATTTCTAGCAATAATATACACATTAAGAAAATTGTCTAAGCAGTACATGCCGTCATATTCAAACTCATAACCAGTTAAGTTAGTCTCCGAGTATGATTCCATTTAGCTGCCACGTACCCATATAATAAGGAAAGTATAAAATTGCCATCTATAATTTTCTTATGGATTTATGAACCTTTTCAGTGTTACTAGTTCATATTCAACTAACCTTTCCTGGTTCTAATTATATCAAGGATAATGCTGCCATCTGTCTTTTATTCCTCATATTAAACTCTCACATTGTCTCACTCTCACAAGAAGTGTCTATATGGCGAGAAAGTAATAACGACATCTATCGGGTGGTTCTTTTAGTATAAATTACTGAAATTAATATGATAGTTTAGATGGCAGCACATGTACTTTTTTAACGTAATTGAACAAACTATCAAAGCTTTTCTTATGGCTCGCTTTAAAGCTTGTAATGCCACGCAATTTCGTGGATTTAAGCTAGGCGTTGGTACTCGAATCTCGTCATTATATATGTCATCATGGGTAAGATTGAAAATTGCTCAAATAATGTTTACGAATTGTAATGAGGCATTACCAGCAAATCTTCTATCTTCTTCTATCTTTATATATATTATATAAATAAAAATGGATCTTCGAAATGTATGTACGCTCATAACTTTAGAATGACTGCACCAAATTGGATGATCTTTGTTTTATGTATTCGTTATTGTTATGACAAGGTTTGTATAAAATGAAAAAATGTATTTTATATTAATTATTTAAATATTATTATAGAATATAGTGGCACTCAGGATAGCAGATCAATAACAGTTGACTTCAAACTTTACACTGATACATCAACGTTTCGAAGTGTTTCGTGTATTTAGAGTTTAACATAGTGATATTTAATATTATCGATAAGAAAATGCCACCTGTGAGGCGTCAAAATATCGGCCGATGCACGCGCGAGGCAAAACAAGCCGAGGCCCGTGATGTCTCATAAACCGAAATGCCACCAACATTTAACTTAGGAACAAAAATTGTAGAGATAATAAATATAAATATATGACACAATTCACACAGTGTCATCTAGCCCCAAAGTAAATAGCAAAGTACTTGTGTTATAAGTAATTCTTCTTGTTCCTTTCCAATTACTCAAGGATGGACATCAGCCCTGAAAACCTCACTTTGTCCCTGGCGAGGTGAAACAGTTCCGCGGCGCTCTCGACTCCGGTCCACTCGCGGATGTTTCGAAGACTTTTTCCGACGGCCCACTCGACGTTTCCCCGGAATTTTGCCCATCATAATGAGTTTCAGTAAATCGTATCTCTCGTGTCTGAAGACATGACCGAGGTGGGCAACTTTTCTTGATGCATCAACTTGCGGGTTTGACCGACACGTCTTAGAACTTCATAAGTACTAGATAACTGATTTACGAAGTAAACTTTTTTCATATGATACCTATGAGGTTATTCTTTCAAAAATGTGCAACACTCGATATTTAAGTTTTTTCTAATTTAACTTAGTCCTAAAAGATCGATTTTTCGAAAATCCGAATCATTTTTAAATACGAGTTCCGACACGAAACTAACGCGGCAGAAATAAAGTAAAAAAAATAAAATAAAAAATAAATGGCTCGCAATATAATATCAACGTTGCGTTTGGACAGGAGACTGCTAATGAACGCACCGTGCGTTTTTGGCTTAAATGCTTTGGTAATGGAATTGGTTTGAAGAATGAACCACGTGGAAGACCTCCTACACGGGAGTATATTCACCATTCAGCGTTATTACGCTGAATTGAAGGAGATGGTGGAAGCCGATCCGAATCAAACTACCCAGAAATTAGCGGCATGGTTTAACAATATTGACTCATTTGCATCAAAAATATAAAAAATGGGTGTGTTGGCACAAACTTGTGTTGGCTTGTTGAATCGGCACAGAAATGAAGGACTTTTGAATCGAATTGTGACATGTGACGACAAATGGATTCTTTATGATAACCATAAGCGAAAAATACAATGGCTGGCCTCAAGTCAAACGCCGCAACAGTGGCCTAAAGAGCCTTAAGCAAAGCTTAGCAATAAAAAGGTAATGGTAACTGTTTGGTGGTCTCTTCATGGTGTTATTCAGTATAGCTTTCTCAGGTTTGGTCAAACAATACAGCAGATGTTTATTGTGCCGAACTTCGAACAATGACGGCGAAACTGGCAGTAAAACGGCCCCGACTCGTGAATCAATCTTCACCATTATTACTCCTTGATAACATCTAAGACCTCACACTGCACGTGAAACCGTTATAACTCTACAGGAGCTGCAGGTAGAAACCATACGTCACCCACCGTACTTGCCAGATCTTGCTTCAACGAAGTACCATTTTTTCGCGATTTGGACAATTTTCTACTTGATAAAAATATTTCTTCCCAGGAGGCAATACAAAATGCTTTCACACAGTTTATCAAATCTAGATCCTCAAAGTTCTATCGTAAAGGCATAAATGAACTTCCGTTTAGGCGACAACAATATATAGATAATGGGTAAATATTTTGATTAAATAAATATGTTATATCTTAGAAAAAACAAGTTTGAATTTTTCAGTACGAATCGGCAATTTCATACTTTAACCCCTAATACATAACGTGTCAGTGCGTCAATGCAGCAGTGCAGAAGTGCGTCAGTTGCTACCACGGAGGTCGTCAATAATAGTAATATTATAATTATATTCAATAAGTTATTAGTTATTAGTTCAATAAGTTATTTAACCATGTGGCCCCGGCCAGTGAAAAGAATAGGGGTCACCCCAGGTCATTCCAAGGGATTCGTGCGACGCGTGATGGCGTGGAAGGAGTCGCTTGAGAACGGTGGCCTGAAGCGAAGACCGAGTACTTTGCTTGTAACTCCACAGATACCACACCCGTACGCATAGGCGGCCACACGGTTGAGCGCACGGACCAGGTGAAATACCTGGGATCTGTATTTCATGCGTCTGGTGACATTGATTGAAACGTCAAAGCACGCATCGCTGCCGCGTGGACCAAATGGCGTGAGGTAACTGGTGTCATTTGTGACCCTAAAATGCCGGTTAACTTGAAGGGACAGGTTTATAAGACCATCAATAGGCCTGTCCTTTTATATGGATGTAAAGTGTGGCCGGTGCTAGAGCGACACAAGCAAGAACTGCGTGTCATGGAGATGAATATGCTTCGGTGGATGTGTGGAGTGACGCAGAAGGAACGCGTTAGGCACTCTTGCATTCGCGGCAGTTTTCATGTCCGTGACATTGCGGATAAATTGCAGGAGTGTCGGCTTCGTTGGTACGGCCACGTTTTAAGGCAACTGGATACTTACGTGGAAAACAAATGTCTGGATATGCCACCTCCGCCTGGCCCCAGCAGGAGGGGTAGACCCAAAAAAGGCTGGCTTGCCATAGTAAAGGGTGATATGTGTGCCAATGGGCTCACTACAAAAAGTCGGAAAGCGGACCCTGGACACCGAAACGGAAGTTTAGGTTGCAACTGGGATACAACGCTGGGATGATGATGATGAGTTAATTTACTTTAAAAAAAATCCAACGAAAATTTATTCTTTCAAGTATCTAGATGATAACATAATTTTTATTTAAAAAATGTAATTAATATTTGTAAAATAAATAAAATAAAATATTTGTTACCATAAAAAATATTTTATATGGTACTCTGTTTTTAGCGGTAGTGCATCCATGTCGTAACGGCTGAGCGGAGCCCTATTTTCAGCGCTAAATAAAAATTATAAATAATGGAAGTATTTTATTTTTAGAAGTTAGAATACCCGGAGTTGATATTTTTTTTTATTAGAAATTTACTTTTCTTTAAGGTTCTTTTTACAGAAGTCCTTAAATATATAACTGTTTGTAGTAATTAACAAAAAACTAAATTTAATTATTTCATCTTAATTTGCTAGTATTATACTAATTATTATTGTAATTTCTTATCTGCTAATACATCCTCGAGTTGCATTTTTCTAGATGTCATTCCGAATCGAATTAGCTATCGCACATATTTTTAGGAGCTATATCAAGAATTGACACTTGTTTAGATTTATTGACTACCTAGCCTAAATCCAAAGCGTAGAAAAACGCGGGCGGAGCTCGACGATGTATGTAAAGTCTATCTCATCAAATGATAGCTACTAATAAATGTATCTAAATGTATAATGAGAGTAAATAGGAAGGGTAAATAAAAGAAAAGGGTATTGTGGTCATAAGAGAACAAATTGTGTCGACTCTACATAGTGGCATAAGGGCAGGAAGAAGACCCAACGCACATCTGGCTCAATCACTCATAAGATGGCATACAATAGAAGTCACGGAAAATCTTTACACAACCTAAATACAATATACTATAAAAGCCTAACGTGAATTTGCTTTATAATTGCATCGGACATTGCATAGCGTGTACAGGAAGTTCGCTGACTGCATCGTGATAGCCGTGTGCATATTTCAACATGCTAAACGGATTTACAATGTAATGCATAGCTGGTCTCATCTACATATATACTAAAATAATATAGTAATCATATCGTTGTTTTTATTTAAAAGAACTGTACCACTTTAAGTATGCTTGGTATTATATTTATCCTTACTATTTCCAAAATATACATACATGTATGGTGGGCTGAAAAGTTCGGAGGCTAACATAGAAAAAAATTTTTTTTGATACAATTTGATTTGATAATGCAAAATAGTTGCCTTCGAGAGCGATACAAGGATTATAGCGGTCATACAATTTTTCGATACCATTTTTATAGTACGATTTGTCTTTAGACTCAAAATAGGATTCAGTTTCGGCGATTACATCTTTAACATCGCCAAACTTCTGTCCAGCGAGCATTCTCTTGAGGCCTGAAAACAGGAAAAAGTCGCTGGGGGCCAAATCTGGAGAATACGGTGGATGAAGTTCGGATTTATTACCATTGAACAGCTTCAAACATTGCTCAGAATCATCAATTCGTTGTTGTTTTTGGTCGATTGTGAGGTCGCGTGGCACCCACTTTGAACAGAGCTTTCGCATATCCAAATATTCATTTAGGATATGTCGAACACGTTCCTTTAATATCTCTAGAGATATTAAAGTCTAGGGTCCTAGGGTCCCTAGGGTCTCAACTATCTTAATTAACTTCACTTTTCGGTTATTCAAAATTATTTTGTGGACTTTTTTGATGTTTTCGTCGGTAACAGGCTCTTTGGGACGTCCTCTGCGTGCATCATCCTCGGTGCTCATTTCTCCTCGTTTAAACTTAGCAAACCACTTCCCAACGTTTGATTTTCCTGGTGCAGAGTCCAAGTAATGTTTATCAAGCCAAGCCTTGGCTTCAATAATATTTTTTATCGCCAAAAAGCAATGCTTTATGTTAATAAAGCATTGCTTTTTGGCGTTAACCCGAAATTCCTTTATATCCATTTTTTAAACAAACAAAAGTTCCTTCACTCAAAAGACTATATCTCACAAACTAATGGTACGACAGTTGTCAAATTGCCATTTTTAACATCCACTCAAGTACTTTCTATCATGCTTTTTCTTACTGTTCTTTTTTTATTATCTATGCTACTTTAGTTGTTTCTCTATGGCGCAACAGCTTTCGCTAGCTTATAAAGCTTTTGTCTTAAAATAATCAAAGTTCAACCTTTAATATCTTTTAAACGGTGGGGATTACGAAAAAACTATAAGATTGCCCTTTTCTGTCCAATTTTCTAAAAGTATACGATACGAACAGATGTTTTTAATGCACAGTTGGTAGATATGATTTTTTTAAATAATGCTGAAAAAAAATGGAAAACTGTAAGGTAGAGCACCTTCCTATAAAATTAAGAGCTCATATTTGGAAAGAATTTTTAGAGATGTCTAGTAACCTATTTTTCAGAGTACAAAGTAAAAAATAGTCGATGTTTTTAACCCACCCTAATGGCGCTACATTTACTTTCACAATACATTTATTATTTTAGGCCTTTTCTATACTATTTTATAGCATTGTTGTTTGATCTTTGCATAAAGGGTATTTGAAATCCCACCTCCTAATTTTTGTTACCTACCCTCACTCTCGGAGAGGTAAATGGTGAAAGCGAGGGTGGGACGGAAATAATATGATAGTGACGCGTAAGCTTCTAAACGGGCGGGACGGTCGACGTTCGACCTCCCAGACCACGTAGTACCGCGTGAGCTTCTAAACTGGCAGGATGGTCGAACGTTGGCCGGTTATTGTTCGGTATCGCATCTCTCTAACCACCGCTCCTCTCCCTCCTCTCTCATATAGTCCATTGCTCTCGAGCTATTCATCTCATGCCTGTACGGTGCAATCTCGGTCCGTGACCGGCATCGTACAATTGTATTTGCCGTTAGGTCATTTCAAATTAAAATAATTTTATTTGTCTATGAGTTCTAATTTTAAAACCATACAATTGTGTTTTCACATTCAGTTACAAAACTTTAAAATTTCGTATAATTACAGAATACAAGTGGTAGGTATGCGGTACACAACATCAGATCAAACAATGTTTATAGAGCAAACATTACAAACAAGCGTACAGCCTGCTATTGGATTGCCCGCTTCCGTTAGATATTTGAAAATCTGAAAAATAAACCCAAACGTCTTCCTAAAACTTTGTTTGAATCACAAAGCGATTATATAAGCTTTTATTATTATTATTATTTAGTCTTTATTGTACAAAAAAAATTACAGATTACATAATATATTTTAAAATAGTACATTGTACAAGCTTTTGTCCATCTTAGTGGCTTAATTTGTATCGCAACAACATTACTCCATATTTATAAAGTAAAAAATACAGAGTTAGTTTAAAAATATCTTATAAGCAGCCCACGCTTTGAGAATAGTGACATTAATTTTCTCGTCAGTAATTTTATTCTTAAGTTAAGAAAGACGATCTCTGTGACGTACCGGCTAACGCACTTCGGTACGCATGCGGAGGTCATGGGTTCGATTCCCGTCTCGCGTTTGGATGTTTATGTATAATATGTATTTATTTACAAAAGTATATATACCTAGTCAGGTCATAAGTATTGTCACACAGTAAAAACTTTTCTTTTAGAATGCTGGCCACAAAAAAGTTTATTGAATTCGAATTTCGAATTGTTCATGAAAATAAAAATGTATAACTTTTAGAATTTTACTCATTTTTAAATATGGAGTGGACGCTTAAAGAAGACCGTGTTGCAGTTATTGCGTTGCATAGTTGCAGTTACGCGCCAATTCAAATTTTTAACATACTGAAAAATTTGAATATAACCAAAAGATTCGTTTATCGTACCATCAAACGATACAATGAAGACTCTAGTGTAGATGACAGGTCAAGAAGTGGTCGCCCTCGGTCTGTTAGGACTCCAGCAGTGATAAAAGCTGTGAAGGCACGAATTCAAAGAAATCCCAAACGTAAGCAGAAACTGTTGGCCCTTCAGATGGGGTTAAGCAGAACCACGGTGAAAAGGGTGTTAAATGAAGACTTAGGGCTTCGGGCATATCGAAGAAAAACAGGACATCGTTTGAATGCTCGTCTAATGGACCTGAGACTGAAGAGATGCCGCGCTTTGTTGAAGCGGTACGCGGGAAAAAAATATCGGGAAATTCTTTTTTCGGATGAAAAAATGTTTACCGTAGAAGAGAGCTACAACAAACAAAATGATAAGGTGTACGCACACAGTAGTGAAGAAGCGAACATCCGTATTCCGCGTGTCCAACGAGGTCATTTTCCATCCTCGCTCATGGTATGGTTGGGAGTTTCTTATTGGGGCTTAACAGAGGTACATTTTTGTGAGAAAGGTGTAAAAACGAATGCTGTTGTGTATCAAAATACAGTCCTGACGAACCTTGTGGAACCTGTTTCTCATACCATGTTCAATAATAGGCACTGGGTATTCCAACAAGATTCGGCGCCAGCTCATAGAGCGAAGAGCACACAAGACTGGCTGGCGGCGCGTGAAATCGACTTCATCCGGCACGAAGACTGGCCCTCCTCCAGTCCAGATTTGAATCCGTTAGATTACAAGATATGGCAACACTTGGAGGAAAAGGCGTGCTCAAAGCCTCATCCCAATTTGGAGTCACTCAAGACATCCTTGATTAAGGCAGCCGCCGATATTGACATGGACCTCGTTCGTGCTGCGATAGACGACTGGCCGCGCAAATTGAAGGCCTGTATTCAAAATCACGGAGGTCATTTTGAATAAACTTTAATGTCATAAGAATCTATGTTTTGTTAAGTTCATTTTGGTATATGAATGGTTACATAATGAATAAACTTGTTACAATTATTTTACATTAAACATGTGACAGAATTTATGACCTGACTAGGTATATAACTATAATTTATTTTTAACGTTAAAATGTACTTTATTTCTTGTCAATTTCCAATTGGTAAATGTTTTTATTAATCTAACGCCATCTTCCGGCAGAAGGAAAAGAAAGCATTAATTCTAATGATCCTAATAAAGACTTTGGGACAAAATAATTAAATTTGTGTATTATCGACAGGTGTTGACAAGTGTGCAAAATTTTGAATTTTTTTGATCGTTCGAAGTGGGTAAAAATTCAGTCCGAAAATTATATACTTTAGTTGTCAATTACCTAATGCTGTGCCCAATTAAGTGAGCTATCAGCCTGTCTGATGCTCCTCAGCAATAATAAAACTATATAACTTTATAATTTTAAGTAAGAATTGTGAAGTATCTTTCGATTGTAATAAATATTTATATAGTATTGATTGCCGTTAAATTCTCCGAAAATCTCGAAAAAACCTAAGCGGCTCTATATATTTAGCACGAGAAACCACAATCAAACGTGTAATATGCTAGAATGCTCGCTCAATAGGTTCCAGTGTTTATTTAAACAGTTTGTGGGGAGATGTAAGCCGTTATTTGACCGCAGACGTTGACAAAGGCTTACGAAGCAAAAATAACTTTATTAAAATGCTTTAAGGTTCATATTCCTGGAATATAATCATGCATAAATTGCAAGAGCCATCGAGGAAGATGGATAACGCATTGTTTTTCCAGAGCATTTCTAAATATACTTTTTCTTTTAGTATCTGACTTTGCTTTTTGAATTAATAATAAAAATTTGTTTATTGATCCTTTCTTAGATGTTGACTTATGTTACTTAAATTATATAGAAAAAAAGGTAAAATTATATATTGGAGTAAAACTTCTTCGGGCGCATGAGGGTAAAATTTTTACCTTACCCTCCGGCGCCTACGACGTGGCCTGCGTTGGCGGGAGGGGAGTGTGGTGGTGCACTCCAACTCCCGCTCCGCCGCCTCCTTTGCGGACATGACTGCCTCGCAAATGGAGGCGACGGCCGTCCATCCAGGATCACCCCCGACCATGAACAGAACCAGGGCTGGGAGCGACAGGTCCGCGCCGATTTGGCCAACGAGGGCGCGGCGCTACTCGCGCCACGCAGGGTACACGGCGACAGTGTGGTCCACCGTGTCCTCCTCGTCGCCCGCGCCAGAATGGTGGCACCCCGACGTCATCTCCCGCCCTATGCGACACAGGTACCTCCCGAAGCAACCGTGCCCCGAGAGGACCTGCGTCAGGCGGAAGGTCAGGGCGCCGTGGCGCCTTTCCACCCATTCAGCCAGGACGAGCCTCACCGCTTCGATGGTGGCGAGGCCCGCGCTGGGGTGCGCGAGGCGCTCCTTCCACTCCACACTTTGCTAAACCAATTTTATCGTAAGGTTAACCCAAACCATACCATGTCAATCATTGCTGACCGACACTTTATGACTATTTCTCGTTTAATAATTGGCAGTTTCTATAAGGAATAAGTATATAAAACTAAATTAATTTATTTCAGTGGCAGATAAAAGCAATTTTTTTAACTATTAACCTAATAAAAATATATACCTATACTTAACCGGCTAAACATGCAACTACTCGTCGAAATGCTTAGCAGTTAATGTGTTAAAATATCTGTCCATTTCGTCGACCTCTATTCGTCCATTGATGAACGTACTCCTATAAAAAATTCTGTCACACATCCAGCTGCTAGTCTTATTCATCCAGTACTAATCAACATAATAATCTGTATGTAGTTCAAACACTACAATGAAAGAAGAAAAAGAGAAAGTTAATTTAATATTCATAAATAAATATTCCGAGTGCATCGTTTTAGCGCTCACGGGATCAGGCCGCACTTGGCTACTGAACGAACTACCTCCAAAATATCCACTAGTCACGCGTACCGCCTTGCCTGCGCAACTTACTCTCGTAATAACTATCTCGTAAATTAATAAATAGTGATCTTCCGATTAGATGTGTGAACTTTGTGTGCTGTAAACAAATAAGTGTATATACAGTAAACTGAGTTTAGTAGTAATTTTTTTTATTGCTGCAAGACAGCAGACAGGCTGACGGCCCGCTTAGAATTTAGCAATTACCGTCGTCTATGGGTGTTCGCAACGCCAGTGGCATCGCAAACACGTGGCTGACCCATAAGGGTACAGGAACTTGGGTCACTAATACCGGAACACAACACAAGGTTATTATGGCGGCATACCTAAGACCAAAGGTGTTTGCCATCCAGACGGGTTTGGGGCCCTACAGCGTAGCTAGGGTGGGTTATTTTGTCGCCTTTCAAGACAGGCCGACCCTGGCCGTAGACTTTAGTATTCTTGCTCCGCCCCTGCACGGATAAAAAAGGAGTATCTATAAACAAATGCGGTGGTAACGTTCCACACAGGATCTTAAATATCCTCAGTAATATTTTAAATTACAGTTTATATTTATGTCCTACCATAAATTGGCCCTACCTTGAAATTTGGTGGTAGTGATTACCAGCGCTGATCTTCCGCTTTTGTCATTAAGTGACATCTCTATATATACCTACATATAGGTATTTGAACTGCACATATCCTAACTAATATTATAAATTCGAAAGTGAGTTTGTTTGTTCCGCTTTAACGCCTAAACTGCTGAACCAATTTTGGTGAATTTCAGTGAATAGTCAGATTGGACCTTGGAGAAGGACATAGGCCACTTTTTTTTAATTCATATGGCAGAACAACGTTTGCCGGGTCAACTAGTATATATAATAATAATGCGATATACAAGCAAAAATAAATTATACTATTATTAGGTATAGGCACATAAATATACACACATAAATTTTCATATTAACCAATACAGTTTTCGCAATCAATTTAAACATATAAAAGAATTAATACAAGTATAACATTGTAGTAAAAAAACTTTAAATTAAAACACCTTTTGTTTTGATTGGATAGAAATCGATAGTTTACTTAGAAATCGAAATGATATCGAATAAGCTGCACTATCTTCTTAAAAGGTGTGTAAAGAAACTATCGATAAAAATGTTTTACGTATTCTATTAATCAAAATCTTTCAATCGCAATAAATTCTAGTCACGTTTACCGCAAAACTAAAGATAAAAGTCCTCAAAACAAAACATTTACTTAAAACCTTTTTATCCGTGCACAGGCGGAGAAAGAACAAACCTCTGCGGCCGGGGTCTGCCTGTCGTAAAAGGCGACGAAACAACTCACCCTAGCTACGTTTAGGGCCCCAAGCGCGTCTGGATGACGACCATCTCTTGCTCTTAAGTATGCCGCCATAATAACCTTATGTTGTGTTCCGGCATTAGTGACCCAAGTTCCTGTACCCTTATGCGACAGCAGCGTGTTTGCGATCCCACTGGTGTTGCAAACATCCATAGGCGACGGTAACTGTTAAATTCTAAGCGGGTCGTCAATCTTTCTGCTGTCCTACAGCAATAAAAAAAAACAAAATTGTTCTATAAATTTAAGAAGACTTTCTTAGTATTTATTCATTTGAGGAAAGTACTAGATAGAAAGCATCTAAAATATAACCTATGCTTAATTTAGTCATTATATGTAAGGCTTGATTCGTTGGTAATAAATATTTTCTTAATTTTATTTCAATCAGTGTGTCTTTTCCTAAAATATGAAGCTGAAATATAGACACTTATAGTAATGCTCATCCATGAAATTATGGTCATTGGAGTTTGTCTTAGGGATCGCATACGTAATTATGTAATGTAATAATGACCACGATCCAAACAACCTAATTCAGTAACTGACAGCAATCTAAATACCAGCTTTTATAGAATATAACGCAAGATTTCGTAGTTGAGGGTTAAAATTTGATCCTGGAAAACCTTTTTTCATATGTCTCATTTTCGTTGATGATTAGGATTGATTAGAAGAATGCATGCATGAATGCAGACCTGGACAGAATAGACCCCAGGCTTCTAAATTTAATATAATACAAAAAATAATACTTAGCCTGGCATAATAATAATTAACTGTTAAATTATTTTCCAACGTTTAAAATGCATTAAACATATAATTGTAACCAACCCTTATTTTACGAAATAATTTTATTATAATAGATAATTTAAAACTGCCCAAGGTCAACCCCACTCCTAGGGGGTTAAATGAGGAGGCGTGGTCTTTATTAAAGGCTATACAATAAAATGCTATGTGTCTCTGTCTTACAAATGAGCAGTCCTAAATGCAGTAAGCGGCTTACAATGGGTGTTGACACTCTGGTATTTCTACCTCCTTCTAACTCTGATAAAGCTTCGTATGATTGTCTCTTTCTATTTTTTACTTAGGATGGTACACACAGCCTGTTCCACGTGAGCTTTGTATTTTGTAATCAGTGTAGTGGCGCCTTTATTCAGAAGTAGAGGCGCTATGTAAACGCGTTTGACAGTTGACGTTTAGTTTGGCGGGAATTTTTTACTTTTTATTTCCGAAGAACATTGTTGCGAAATAGACTTAAATTATAGTGATGCAAGAAAGTTGAAGATTGTTTTAGTTATTGCTTGTCGCAATAACTTGGATTTTTTGTAGGAGTTAAATTAAGGTAAGGTTAAAAATAATATATTTTTTAATAATCTAAGGAATGGGTCGATACAAACTGAATATATTCTATAAGTTTATAACATAAATTACATGTAAAAATATTTTTGAAATTCTTCATTTGCCACCCATGAATACGTAAGGCCTCTGTAACAATATCAACATTTAAAAATCAAATTTAATCTATAAACGTGATATAAAAGCGAAATATTTTAACTAACTTAACTAAATATAAAGCAAAAAAGTTTTATTAACTAAATAAAACATTGAAGAATACATTCTACCTTCATATATTGGCTATTTCTCTTACACTCATTTGGGTACGACGTCAATGCAACTGCGACTAGCACTTCGTAAGTTTTTTTTATGACGGATTATATAAAATATACGAGTAACATAATTACTGCATAATATCGGTGAAGGAAAATCTTATGATTTTATATTTTTAAATATGAAGACAAAATTGC
Source organism: Malacosoma neustria (assembly GCA_963693495.1). Lineage (NCBI taxonomy): Eukaryota > Metazoa > Arthropoda > Insecta > Lepidoptera > Lasiocampidae > Malacosoma > Malacosoma neustria. The sequence continues at coordinate 6,638,245 of OY856391.1, read as the reverse complement.
TAAATTGAAATAAGAAAGTATAAGAAAACTCAGAAAACTTCCAAAATATGCCTTTTAAAAAAGTTCTGAGAGTCCTTTTTAAGAGGTGTTATAATTTTTTGGATTTATGAACGTTAGAATTTTTTTTTGTATCCCGAACTGAAGCCAGCGTGATTATGTCGGGTTCAACATCATGCTGGACAGGGCTGAAGCTAGAGTCGAATTTGAGGTAGGGCAGCGTTGGTTACAGGTAGGGCAGAAGTAAAAAATTATCATAATTGATCTGCCCTCGAAGCACGGGCTCCTAAATCAATCACCATGTATATGTATCTTTTGTGACAGATCATAAGCATGGATCTAAGAACTATTAAATACTCAGTGATGAAGAACAAGCGAAGAAGATGGTTGAACTTCCAGATTTGGATGTAGAGATCCACGTCTGAGTGAGTGTGAGGTAATAATTAATTGTTAGGTGTGATGATACGAGTAAATAGATACGACCAAAAATACCATTTACATATTGTTCCTGCAAACTTATATAATAATTAACATAATAATAAAAAAAAAATTAAAGCTGTTTTAAATTTTTTTATTATTATATTAATTATTAGAATTCTACGATTCGCCATGTTATTAAAATGCGAAGAACGGAAAAGTTTAGATAACTATTATTATATATAATTTTTTTTATCTCAAATTATGAACAAAGTTTAATTATAATAATTTATCTTAGTTTTTGGTATTTTTAAGGTAGGGCATTATGATTTCAAGGTAGGGCATTGCCCCACAATGCCCCCTCCCCCCCCCCCTAGCTACGGCCGTGACGCTGGATCTATGGAAACCGTCTATGCTGGCCAATTAATGATGACCAGCTTTCGCGATGGCATACCGACTTATACCCGTCGCTAACCTGAGCCTTATGTCGCATGATCGTCTTTTTGTATTAAGCACCTGTGACCTGCAAATAGCACTGTTCACAAAAAAATAAATACAAAAGATACTTACAGATTGCTTTCTTCTAGTAGATTTGGTCACGGTCGTAGTACTTTTGAAGATATGCGAATATGTCATTTCTCTTGTAGTGTCTTCTATAAATCTGCTAACTGTATCAGCGGTTACATTCCTTGAAGCAGTTTCTAGTTTATTTGTAGGGATCGTCGTAAGTTCTATTTGATTGGAAGTATTAGAGATAAACGTTGATACTTCCCCTAAATTTAGTATACTTGTATGTTCAGATGTTGTTATATTATTGACTATAAGAGGCGTCTTAGTAGATTCTATTTTAGTAGTTCCATATGATTTAGATACTGGTTCTAAAATATCCTTAGTAATTTTTAAATTTGTTACATTAATATTTACAACTCTTTCTATTTTTTTAGATTTATTAAAACTGGGAATGTATTTGTTAGTATATTTTGTAGCTTTATAATTAAGTGTTATAAATGTTGATTTAGTAGAAGTTGGTTTTATTTTTTCATGATTTTTTGTCATTTTAATTTTAGTTTTATAATTGACTGTTGTCATACGAGCCATAGGGGAATTTTGTATAAATTTGAATGTCCCTTTATTTGCTCTTTCTGTTAGAATAGTCTTAAATTCTTCCAAAGTTAAAAAGGTTTTAGATATTTTAGTTTCGACTGGATTATTGATATAAATTAAAGGACTTCTTTCACGCATTACTTCTTCTATACGTAAATTATGAGTTTTTAATCCATTAACTTCTTTAAGTTTTTTTACATGTATTTGATATTGTTTATTGTTTTTAAATAAACGACGAGTAAATTCAACATTATTTTGAGTAACTGAAACAATTTAAATTTGTTGATGAATCATTTATTAAATGTGGAATTACCTAATTTAGGAGAAGAAGTAGACGATTCCATCTTTTTTAAAGGATCGTCACTAGTGACTGATGAACTATTGCTTTTGCTAGCTCACAGATTGGAACCCTCAGCTTCGTTTTTTCTTACGATGTTGGGGGATCTGACCGTTTGTACCAAACCGTATTTACCATGTAACTTTTTTGTGATTGTCATCATCATTAAGAATTAAACAGCATTCGCCCATGAATAATTTTTTTCTCGTTTCATCACTATTAAGAAGGAAAGAGGGTCTGACAAAAAATTTTCCTTGACATTACTCAAAAGCAAAACTTAAATTTCGGATATGAAAGATATTATTTAAAAATATTCGTATTTAAAACAAACATTTATTATTCCGTAGCACAACGGCTTTTACACGTCGAACCCCTTTGGTAATCGCGGGATCGAGTCCTGTCGTGTGTCTGGGTGTTTATTTATAATGTACATAAATTTTAAAAAAAAATTGGTAGTATATCAACTGTCCAGTAGTTATAACATAAGCACACTTCGGGATTAAATGGTGCTGTGGGCATTTCCATAGTATATTTATTTCAAATTAAAATATAATGATTTAAAAAATATATAAAACAAACCATTTGTTACTGCTTCAATATATTTTGTATATAAACTCTGGATTATATTATCAGGGATGTCTTGTGCATATATAAAAGAAACTGAAATTATAAATAAAATAATACATATAACTATTTTGCAGTTAAAGTACATTTTACACATGTGTGCATGGTTATCGAGACATGAACTAAATTAAAAAGTGTTTGATTTTCTTGATTAAAAAATTAATCATAACACTCCATGTAAGTTAATTATTGTAGTTGTAGTCAAGTGGTACGAGTATCACACTCGAAACACCCTGAGGGCTCGGGTTCGATTTTTGCGATGGCACGCCTTAAACAGTTATCCTCGCTTATTGTGAACACAATAACATAATTGTTTCATTTTTTTATTGCTGTAGGACAGCAGACAGGCTGACGGTCCACTTAGAATTTAGCAGTTACCGTCGCATATGGATGTTTACAACGCAAGTAGCATCGCGAATACGCTGCAGTCCCATAAGGGTACAGGAACTTGGGTCACTAATGTCGGTACACAACACAAGGTTATTATGGCGTCATACTTAAAGGTGGTCGCCACCCATACGGGCTTGAGGCCCTACGACGTAGCTAGAGTAGGTTGTTTTGTCGCCTTTTACGACCGGCCGACCCCGGCCGCAGAGGTTAGTTTTCTTTCTCCACCCCTGCACGGATATTATAAAGGAAAACATTGTGAAATACCTATATACCTAAATTAAGTGCGTGTAACCCGCCGATCTCCGTAGGTATTCTCATTTACCTGGAAGCTAGTAGACCCATTTGTCGTCTGGCCATAGACATTAAGTTGTTCTTTTAACTTCAGCCAGAATCACACGGTCTATTCATCATTATCCAAGAATTAAATATTGTTTGCAACCTAAAGTTTCGTTTTGGTGCTCGGGATCTGTATTCCGCCCTATTCTTCTCCATTTCGCATGGTCTTCAGCACCCCTGGTATGGAGTATTAGCACGCATATCACTTAAGAACAAGGATTACACGGACTGTTCTGTTTTTTAAATTGCCTTGCATACATCTTTCATATAGGTAATAAGGAATTGAAGCAAATTCACATTTTGATATCTAAAGTCCGTTTTCCTTCTCCTTTTCGTATGGTCTTCGCCATTATTAAGAATGATATATTTACATGTATACCATATTTTTGGGCTAACTTCACGTGCCGGGATCCGGCGGCGATGAATACAATACACTGCGTAGCGAGCCGCTTGCCGTAATAAGTTCTTATACCATGGCGCTGCTGCTACACGGCTTTTTCAAGATGTAGCAGTTTTCACGAGTTCCAAATTCTTCCTTAAATCCACTGCAGTTTATACATCTTCAAACGCAGCTTCTTTTCGTTTAGCACCGGCCACCTTTCATAGCTTTATAATCTTTACCTCTGTAAGAAAACCAAGGTGACATAGTTCGCAAAATGTGCACGCTGAAATGGCAGTGGTCTGTTGTAGAATAGACGAGTGCTGGAGCAATCAAGTCCTGGAGCGGAGACTTCGTATAACCTAGCCGTCGGTACGTGGATATTGATTGACAAGCGTATGAGTTATACTCTCCGATCCCTGTAGAGAGGGACGAGCCCTGTAACTTTTTTTATTGCTTTAGGACAGCAGATAGGCTGGCAGCCCGCTTAGAATTTAGCAGTTACCGTCGCCCATGGGTGTTTGCAACGCCAGTGGCATCGCGAACACGCTGCTGTCCCATAAGGGCATAGGAACTTGGGTCACTAAAGTCAGAACACAATACAAAGTTATTATGGCGCCATACTTAAGAATAAAGGTGGTCGCCATCTAGACTGGCTTGAGGCCCTACCACGTAGCTACGGTGTTTGTTTTGTCACCTTTTACGACAGGTCGACCCCGGCCGCAGAGGTCAGTATTCTTTCTCTACCCCTGCACGGATAAGAACGATAAGTAACTAGACGATAAGGACTGTTATTATTGTTACATGTATATTAGATAAGCAAAACTTTCTAATAGTTGTACAAAATAAGTCTGTGATATATGGGTTAGTCTCCGAATGTTATACCAAGGGACGTTACTACCTGTATAAACCACTATAGGCAACAGTAAACAATTATCACCAATTACACAAGGTACTTGGTAGCTCACTTGGATACTAATGTGCACACTCATATAATATAATATATAATATACATACACAATATATAATATACATACTAATGTACATACAGACACGCTTGGACTTCGGAGAGATTTTGCGTCTCTTTGCGTATTCTACCGTCTGTACAACGGGAAGTGTTCTGAGGAGCTGTTTAGAATGGCGCCCTCGTCATCTTTCCACCATCGCAATGCCCACCATCGGCTGGGTGTTTATCCCCATTTCTTGGAGCCTCTTCTTTCTTGTACGAAACGGTTCTCAAGAAGTTTCATGTTGCGTACTCAGTTGGAATGAGCTTCCGACTGAGGTTTTCTCAGTGCGGTACCATATGGGGTACTTCAAAAAAAGGCGTTATAATATGTCTTCGAGGCTGACAGCGCGTTAGTATTGCCTCTGGTGTTGCAAATGTCCATAGGCGACGGTGAATACCTACCAGGATGGATCGTAAACTCTAGCTATAAAGAAATTTAAAAAATATTGATAACATAATTGCCACTAATCGACGGTGACGGTAAACATCGTGAGGAAACCTGCATGCCGAGATCATTGGTATGTGTAACTCGCCAATTCACCTTGGACAAATGTGGTGGGTATACTGCCCGTTCTTTCTAAGAGCGGGGGTCCTTTTTAAATTCCTTTTAAATTCTATTATAGAAACGCTCCTTATTCCTTATAAAATATGTAAGCTCTATAGTGTTAATTTAATGTTTAATTTAAATAGTTATACTATTGTAATAAACAAATAAGATAGTTAAACTAATAGTCAAAAATAAGAAAATAGTTATAAAAATATCTATAAAGTATTTAAAATTCCATGTAATTAAATTATCCAAAATTATTTCGAATACATACCTTAAAGTTATAACAACATCGAATTCTCTGAAATCTAAAGTACCTATGCTATGTTTCATGAACAAAAGATGTTCAAAATATTCGCATGTACACCTGTATTTAAGGTTTTAAATTTATATCCTCCTGGAGGGTACACAAAACATTTTAGTGTTTAAGTTATTAATATAATGGATTGGGCGCTTGGAGTTAGGAATACTGGCAGACTGAAATACAGTATTCACTAGTTCCGGGGCCAGTGTGACAATTAAGACAATTCTCTAGACAAGTAAGTTGTTTGTACATGAACGGTTGTGCTATGTGCCTTTTATGTTTAAAGTTTGTATTTCATGTAAAATAAATAAACACTGTCGTCATGGTAGATTTGATGATGATGATGGTAATTTTAGTACATTGTCGCAGGCAGCCACCATAGAGGAGTACGGGGTGTACACGATGCTGCCGGCGCAGCAGCTGCCGCCGATCAGCCCCTGGCCACCGGACGGAATGCTCGACCGCATGGACGATCTGGCGCACAAAGGTAAAGGTAATGGTGATTGCCATATTTGCATATTTCTCTTGCACAACCCGTTATTCCCACCAAATAAGTGTAGAGTCCTTTTTTGTATCTCGGGGAAACCGAATGACCAGTAACACGCCAAAACTTCGTGGTTATGTTGGCCTCACCGTTCTAATCCTACGGCGGTCACCTTTGTAATACTGACCGATATGTAATACCGCAAACCCTTACATGGGGACATCGCAGGACCGAATTTTGGTCATTGCTTTGCGAAATTATAAGGAGTCCTCGAATCTCAAAAGATCTCAGAGTTCCAAGTGAACCATACTATGTGTAAGAATATATGGCTTGGTGATGTTAATTTGGTACGGTCGTGTCTGTAGATTTAAAGCTCACGGAGTACTTTGAAAAATATGACGTAAATAGTTTTTTCTGGTCTTGATGTGCGTTTCTGTCAATTATATGGTGCTAAAAAGCCCTGTGATATAGGTGCTCAAGTACAAGAAACTGTCTTCCAAAATCTATGCATCGACTTCGAAGCCCGAGTACTGTTATTTGACAAAACTATTCCGAATCGTCTTACACCGAAAACCTTTCTTAAACTTAAAACTGTTTCCTTCCAATCCGGATAGAAAAATCTTGTAACTATCCATTTATAATCATATATTCAGTTGTAACTGATTACATAATTATATATCCCGTATTTAGGGAAATTTTTATTTAACCGTAGATACTAAGCGTTTAAGCGAAGCAAAGGAAAGACTTTACCTGTATTCATTTTTGATAAGTTCTCATTTTTCTTGTATTCGATCGTTATGAAAAATTAAATGATGAATAAAATGCGTAGATTTATCTCTGCTTTATTAATTACTAGTACAATTATAAGGTTTTATCTTTAAAAGATTCCTTAGAATCCAGAAAGCTGAATTTGATCAAATACTCTTTACGGATATTGAAGTAAGAGAAAAAGAGATTTGAAAGCGGATGATTAATTGGAGTAAGCAGAGTTATGGTGCGGCAGGTCACAGCGGAGTTAACCAGCTCGGGGGCGTGTTTGTAGGAGGGCGACCGCTGCCGGACTCCACGCGGCAGAAGATCGTGGAGCTGGCCCACTCCGGCGCGCGCCCCTGCGACATCAGCCGCATCCTCCAGGTCTCCAACGGCTGTGTCTCCAAGATACTAGGCAGGTTAGTACGCTTAGTTAATTATAAAATTGTTTAATAATGATTCTGTCCGTTATTACACTCATTTTCTTGTATATACATTTAAGGTGAACAATAAAGAGTTTTCATTCATTCATACACTCGAGTTTTACAATAATGCATTACGTATTCCTTTGTGCAAAATTTTATCATAAGAAATATATCACACACATATAAATATATAACATTATTAAACATTATAACATACAGTGTCAAAATATACGAAACCTGTCCTTTGTTCGTTATCTTTAAGTGCCATGTTTGATTAATATGTAGATATAAGTACATATTTTATTATGTTACATAATAGTATTTAGTACTTTTTTCGTACTAAATTTTTGCAAGAACGGTGAAGTTGACTGCAGTTTGAACTATCTTTTCTTGAAAAGACTTATTTAATTTACAAGACCGTAGCGTATCCTTGTAGGGAATCAAACGCTGTACAAAAAAGACTCGAACCTTTTTTGATAAATCTACTTCTCTAAAGTTATTCGAGGTTGTTGTCTGCATCCATGATAAATGTGTTTATAGTTTTCCGATGAAACTTTGATTTTTATAAAAAAATATATTTTCAGACGTTTTTCTTCTTCTTCCTGTCCTTATGTTTAGTCAGCACAACATGTTCTCTCTTTCTACTCTTCTCTGTTAGCCATGATAACATCCTTTTTCACCATAATTTACGAAATCCATTCATCTTTTCTTTGGTCTATTTCTCTTGTATCCATCAACTCTCATTTTGATCATTTTTCTTGTTACATGCCATTCGTCCCTTCACATATGACCATACCACGCTAATCTGTTACTTTTTAATTTTACAACCCCCGGCATCACTTTCACACTTCTTCTAATACACTAATTTCTAATTTGATAATTTTCGTAACTATTTTTTACAAATCATTTTATTTTCTATAAGGATATGTTGTGAACATAACGGCCTTATAAATCTGATACGTTAATGAGTTAAAATTCCAGAGAGTAATAGAAAGATTTCCCCGTGTTAATCGAGTGGGAAATTGAAATTTGCGATGCGGCACGTCTTAATATTAATATTAAGAGGTATAACTTTCACTGTGTCTCTTTTTCGTCATTTCCAATAATGTTTTCGATATATTTCAGCAAAATATTGACGTTTTTTCTAAAGTCTAGTGCTTACTATATGAAAGTAATATTTATTATACACAAACACGCAGAAACGGCCAATAATTACAGTTTATAACTCACAATAAGTGCAGTCTTATTTTATGGAAATAACTTCAAAATAGAATGTTTATTTATATCATTCAAAGAAGGGAAAGGACTAGCGAATGCAAACTCTATTTTACGAGATCTTGAAGTAATATAAAATAGTCCTGCGGTTCTTAATCTTTTTTAAGTGCACTCTCACGTACGTGAATAATTCTAATAGTTGAACTAGAGATAAGATTAGGGTACATTTATTAAATAAAATATCATTAAACTACTAAACATATTTGATTAGTTGATAATCCTAACTAATATTATAAATGCGAAAGTGATTTTGTTTGTTTATTTGTTACCTTTCACGTCTAAGACGCTAAATCAATTTTATTAAATTTCTGTAGGTATAGTCATAGATTAGGCCCTGGAGAAAGATATATGCTTAACAACGTTTGCCGGGTCAACTAGTAATAAATAAACCCAATAAGCCCAGAAACACAGCTACTGATTTTTTTATTGCTGTTAGATAGGCAGACGGCCCACTTAATAAATACTAAGAAGTAACTGTCGCCTATAGATATTTTTTTAATGCTGTAGAACGGCAAACAGGCTGACGGGCCGCTTAGAATTTAGCAGTTACCGTCGCCTATGGGTGTTTGCAACGCCAGTGGCATCGCGAACACGCTGCTGTCCCATAAGGTTACAGGAACTTGGGTCGCTAATGCCGGAACACAACACAAGGTTATTATGGCGGCATACTTAAGACCAAAGGTGGTCGCCATCCAGACGGGCTTGAGGTCCTACCACGTAGGTAGGGTGGGTTGTTTTGTCGCCTTTTACGACAGGCCGACCCCGGCCACAGAGGTTAGTATTCTTTCCCCGCCCCTGCACGGATAAAGACGTTTGTTTTGATTGTATTGTGACGTCAGAGGCACCAATAACACACTGAGGGGAATTAGAACGTGAGTAAATTATGTCGAAACACAACACAAGGTTATTATGGTGGGATATTTAAAGACTACGGGTAGTTGTCAACCAGACAGGCTTGGAGCCCTACCACCTAGTAAATACTAGCATCTTAGATAACATTATAATTGTAAACTTGATACATTTTTTGTAAATATACTCTGATTATTGACACAGCGTGATCTACCATAGTCCCAAAGTAAACAGAGCGTCCATGTTATAGCTAGATCACTAATAGTACCTACTTTTTTTAAATGTATATTATACATAAACACCCAGACTGGGGACGAGAATTGAACAAATTTAATTATCGTCACACACTTAACAGCTGCTTTCGACAGTAATGTATCGCGACACTGTTGAGAACCACTGAACTCGTCAAGGATACATTGAAGTACATTTCATCGTAAGTGAACTCGAACCGTTTCGCTATAAATAAACCTCCTGTAGGGCTGACAGGACATCGATCAAGCATAAAATATCAGATACCTTTACGCACCAAAGAAGATCATCTTTGTATACCGGGTGACTAGCTTACAACTTTTAATACTTAGAAAATAGAAAAATAATATACCATCCAATACAATACCAGCTTAACTGGCAAATGTTGTTCTGCTATATAAATAAAAAATAATCATTTTGGACAGAATTTCCGTAAAATCCGTTCACAGTGATCGTCTACGTTGCAAAGTGTGAGTAATTTCAAGTCAGTTGCGTGTATAGAGATTACGGATATTGCGATGTTTTGCTTATATGTAATAAAAACAATCTTTTTTATTTACGTATCGAAAAATGAACTTTTTAACAAAAAAAGGTTTTCATTATGTACTCAGACTTTTTTTTTTGGTCTCGGGGAAACACCTCTCTTGACGGATTTCCCCGGCCCGGGGGGACCGAGGGATATGTGCGACTCCGGGATTTTTCCGACTACCCACTAAAAAACCCCGCTGTTCTCCTATCGCCTACGCCCGGGCCCACGGATATATGGCCTGCCGATCTCGTGGCCCGGGCCGGCGCCGGCCCGCCCTTTGTCTCAAGGCGGGCCTCTTCTAAAGTGTTGGCGCCAGGGGGTCAGGGTTTTGTCCCCCCAGCGCTCTCCTGTATTGTAGGAGTTGAGGGGGGCCGCGAAACAGCACGCGACCCTCTCCCTCGCGGCAATAGTGCGGGCGGCGGATCCTCCCCCGAGGGGCCGCCCGCGGCCGCTTTCTACGGCGGCCGGAGGTCATTGCTTGCCCTCCGGCGCCGACGACGTGGCCTGCATTGGCGGGAGGGGAGTGTAGTGGTGGACTCCCGCTCCCGCTCCGCCGCCTCCTTTGCGGACATGACTGCCTCGTAAAAGGAGGCGACGGCCGTCCATCCAGGATCGCCCCCGACCATGGACAGAACCAGGGCCGGGAGCGACAGGTTCGCGCCGATTTGGGCGACGAGGGCGCGGTGCTCTTCGCGCTACGCAGGGCACACGGCCACAGTGTGGTACACCGTGTCCTCCTCGTCGCCCGCGCCACAATGGTGACACCCCGACGTCATCTCCCGCCCTATGCGACACAGGTACCTCCCGAAGCAACCGTGCCCCGAGAGGACCTGCGTCAGGCGGAAGGTCAGGGCGCCGTGGCGCCTTTCCACCCATTCGGCCTGGACGGGCCTCACCGCTTCGATGGTGGCGAGGCCCGCGCTGGGGTGCGCGAGGCGCTCCTTCCATTCCACCATGAGCACCTCGTCGCGCAGCTCCGCCCGCTTTACCTCCACTTCGCGAGGCGCAGGGCGAGAGCCACGCTCGGCCGCATCCCGGCGCCACTGGTACAATAGCGCCCACTTATTTCAAATTGCATGAACTTGCATGAATGTTGAAATCAGACATATATTTCTAAGAAATTTAAAAATATAGTGAATTTATTAAAATGTATGCTAGCATACAAAATCAATTAACATTCGTTCGTTACTTTATGGTGGAAAAGCAATAATTCCAATTCAAATAAAAAATAACCACTTAAAGGTACCGACTTAAAGGCGCTCTGAAATTTGTCTTGAATTACCACACTTGAATTAACTCTATAGTATAAAAATATCTCACTTTAGGAAGAATGCTTTCCATATTGGCATTTGAAATTCATCAAAAGATAGATTTAGATAACACTTTATTATACATTGCATAAAATGAGTTTACATTGAAATCCTATTGTAAACAATATTACAATGGGCGGCTTTATCGCTAAAAGCAATTTCTTCCAGACAACCCAAGTAGAATTATTTATACGAGAAAAGAATGCAGCAAGCTAAAAATCGGGCTAAGTGACGTACATTGAGAAAAGACTATATCTAGCAGTGGACTTTAGTAGGCTGATATATACATATATTATGATAAAGTAGAATTATTTCACAATAATAAAAAAAAATATTTTTATGAAATCGCTAGTCACTAAATTTTGAGAAGAATAGGCTTTTGCCGTATAAAATTCGTCCCAAAGATCGTATGGATTATAATAGTAAAATCATACTTCAAACTTCAAAATTATCGAATTACAAACCACAAAAATAAATACGTTCCTACCAATTTCCAAATACCTAAAACTTCACACCTAATTACCATCAATGACCACAAACAAATAAACTAACCCTGGCAACTTAACACCGGTATCCCAAAAATGCAGGCGTAACCTATCCGCGACTCTAACAGGCTCTCGCCGCAACGTCGTTGTTGCTCCAAACCGCAATAGACAAACTAGTTTAAATAGACCTCGACGTAATAATAGTGAAGTTTATACCTTAATATTTTTATTTAAACTGATGATTGATATTTTTTTTAATAATTTTTATTGATTTTAACATAAAAATAGCATAGGTTACTACTAATAAGTAACCTAATAAGAACTCCGTGGCGCTTTCGGACGTAGGAACGCCTGCGACCGTCACGCGCTCGTATTTGCCCAAGTTTGGATGTTTATATATCCACAAAAGAAAAGTCTATTTGTAGTATATCAGTTGTCTAGTACCCCAAGTTTGTCTGGACGGCAACCATCCCTGGTCTATAAGTATGCCGCCATAACAACTTTGTGTTGTGTTTCGCCATTAGTGACCCAGGTATCAATACCCCTATGCGGATAGCAGCGTGATCGTGGTGCCTATGAAATCGCTAGCTAGCTAGCATCATAAACATACATAGGTGATTGTAACTATTGCCTATTAAGTGGGCCACCAGCCTGTCTGCTTTTCCCGAGCAATAAAAAAACACTATCGCTCTGCTTAATTGGAGACTAGATGTCGCTGTGTGAATTGTCCCAATTATGTATTTATTTATATTTTATCCGATGAACTCCATCAAGTGTCTGTTCTCAACAACTACACCATCTAAATCAGAGGGTTGATCGTCGGTAGGGGTTTTTTATTTTTCTGTTATTCACTCAAATTTTTAAAGAGATTTTCCTTATAGGTATGTAACATTGTGCCAATTATTAATTATTAGTGCTTATGATATGAGATGACCAAAATTTTATCCGTGCAGGGGCGGAGAAAGAATACTGACCTCTGCGGTCGAGATCAACCTGTCGTAAAAGGCGACTAAACAACCCACCCTAGCTACGTGGTAGGGCCCCAAGCCCGTCTGGATGGCGACCACCTTTGGTCTTAAGTATGGCGCTAATATAACTTTGTGTTTTATTCCGTCATAAGTGACCCAAGTTCCTGTACCCTTATGGGACAGCAGTGTGTTCGCGATGCCACTGGCGTTACAAACACCCATAGGCGACGGTAGCTGCTAAATTCTAAGTAGGCCGCCAGCCTATCTGCTGTCCTACAGCAATAAAAAAAATACATACTGCTAAGGTTTTAAGCAACTACAGCCTAACCCTAACCCTCCAGGTGCTGATTGGTATCTTTAACTCACGGATAAAACTAATTTAGGTAGACACAATTCAGACATAATTAATTAATCAACAAAACTAGGTCTTATGGAAATGGTTAAAGCCAAGGTTGAAAGCTGGTTGACGCGTAATATGAGAAGTTTACGTTGTATGTCCATAATTTTTATTTAGCTTTTTATGTTGTGGTGGTAGCTTCAGTAATATTACGCATGGGAAATGTAATAAATATTATATATGGAGTGAGCTAATATAAGCGAATATTTTCACTATCAAATTTTACAAAGAGTTTTGAAGGACTAAAAGTAAACGAAAAATCACGCAACTTACTAACTACACCCCTTTAAGAAGTTTTGGGTGGGTTAAAATGCATATATTGGCCCACTTAATAATGAGTAGTTACCGTCGCCTATGGCTGTTTGTGATGCTGAGAACACCGCGAACGCGCTGCTGTCCGCATAGGGTTATTGGAACCTGGGCCGCTAATGCCAAAACACAAAACAAGGTTATTATGGCGGCATACTTATAGAGCCAGGGTGGTTGTCATCCAGCTGGGCTTGGGGGCCTACCACGTGCAAGATTATAAGGTTTTATGAAAATGTCTTCGAGGCCGACACCAAATGGGGTTCCGCCCTCAAGGGCTAGTCTATTTTATGCAGTATACCTTAAACAAACCATACATAAATAAACTAGCTGACCCGGCAAACTTTATCCTGTCATATATGTATAAATTAAAATTTCCGTAAAATTAGTTTTGTAATGAGTAGTATTTTGCTTATACATATATATATATATATATATATATATATATATATATATATATATATATATATATATATATATATATATATATATATATATATACTTATTATATATACTAATATTGTATAAGTGAGTTAAGTGAGAGATATACCACGTTTATATATAATATGTCACTCTTTTCTTCGAATTGTCGTTAATCCGAAACGCCATCTGTTCATAACTTTTATATAAATTTTAAACAAGTTCAAGTATCGAACCCGATACGTTGACACCTGATACACATGGCCACCCCTTGACAGATACCATACTGCAAACGGCAGTTTATTATACGAGTGTGTATCAAATTAACAGTAAGTTTAATTAATTTTGACGATCTGACGCAATGGTTTTCGCATATCAGAATGCGGGGGTCACGAGTTCGGCTCCCGCTCTGGGTCGGAATGTATATAAAAGATATTTATTTGCAATAGAAAAGTATATAAATCTTATTTTTACTAGTTTTCTCCGTGTAGGGTCGAATTAAAAATATTGACCCCAGAAGCTGGGCGTAACTTATCGTATGAGAGGACAAAACAATCATTCATCATAATCATCAAGAGTCATCTATATCTTATATAGGGTTGTCACTCATCTGGATGGCAACCACCATAATAATCTTGTGTTGTGTTCCGTATATCTGACGCTAGTTCCCTTACGCGAACGGTGTTAGCGATGCCCCTGGCATCGCAAATACCTATAGGCGACGGTAACTGCTTACTATTAAGTCGACTGAAAGCCTTACTGTAGCAATAAAAAAAATCCATACTTGTCTACAATAAAATTATTTCAATATAAATAAATACAATGTGACACACATCGCCATCTAGTCCCAGTAGATCTCTCTCGTGTTATGGGTACTATATGGGTAATACTGGTGTATTTATTTTCTAAATAAATACACTTTATACATGAGTAATCAGACACCGAACGGTAAGAGATAAAGTTAATGCTTGGATGAAACTGATTTCTTCTTTTAGGTACTATGAAACTGGGTCTATAAGGCCCCGAGCAATTGGCGGGTCCAAGCCCCGCGTAGCTACTGCGGAGGTCGTGAGCAAGATCGCTCAGTACAAACGCGAGTGTCCCTCGATCTTCGCGTGGGAGATCAGAGACCGTCTGCTCAGTGAAGGCGTGTGCACGTCGGATAACATACCCAGTGTAAGTAATGTTAATATAATTTCTATATGTATTAAAAATATCTCATAATTTAAGTAGAATGCTTATGAGTTAAAATGGCACAGTGGAGCCCCTTCCTAAGACAATTTTCTCGCCTAACCATTAGAAAAACTATCGTAGTCTTCCACTGTTTAAACAATTAATAAGGCTTTAATTATTTTACGTATTGATAACCTTGCTTCCGTGGCGTGGTAGTTATCAAATCACCTATAGTAAATTAACACTTACATTAACTACAAAAAGCTTTCATACCTGTTTAAAAAAATAATAGTAATAATCAATTTTGGTTCTTAAATTATAAACTGTAAAAAAGATCTTTAAATAATCGAAATAATATATGGTAACTTCACTATCGATAGAACACCGTTTACGAGGTGAAGTCGTTTTATTGGTCCTTACGTATACTTGGCAGATACGCTTTGTCGCCTTGGGAAAGCACAGAAAAATCCTCTGAGGGGCGAATCGTAAAACACAATAGCATCTCTATATACAGGGTGCTATAACGCCTTATCTTACCCCAGCACTATACAGGGCTCCCCTCCCCCCTCTTACCCACTACGCGGCAAAACAATATGACGTTATAACTTTTTTCATCATTTTCCCTTTTTTGAATACGGGGCGGCTCCCTTCCTAAACATCCTTTGCGTCGATACGTCTTCGAATATATAGGTTGATTTTATGATATTTATTGAACTTTTCAATAAAATGGCTGCGAAGATGTTTAAATGGTTTTGTTGTCCATTTTACAATACAAAAATTACAGCCAGGATTTGACAATGAATGCTCATTATACGATGTGAATAATTTTCTACTCAGACTATTGAGAATCACCAACAATATTTATGATTTTGACTTAATATTTGTTATAACTAGTCCGCTTACTTGCTCAATAAAATCACGTATTTATATATAATATACTCAGATTTTAAGTTTAATTAACTTTTTTAACACTTTTATGCATATTAACATTTAGATACAGGATCTTTTGCGTAACAATAAAAAAAGAAAAGCAATTCCTTAGTCAAAGGCTACCTACCAAAAAAATTCCATAACTCTTTGACGACTGAGAGAAACTAAATGTAAACGCAATAAAACGCAATGTAGTGAAAAAGATACAGAAAACAGGCCAAAATAAACAATAAAGACATCGACATTTTATGACCTGTGACTGTACGGCATACTTAAACACCATTTTATTACATCTCCCCTCTTTAATACTTAACATAAATTAATTAAGAAATTCGCAACATCACCCTGTCGGTGACGGGTTTAAGAAAAAAACGAAAAGCGTCGCATTAAGTACTCTACAGGAATATCGAGAAAAACATAAAAATCGAAACAGAGGGAGTATTATGGAAGAGGATGGGTATATATGTTTTTAATGGGAGCGAACGAGTTAGTGATAGATATCTTTCGTGCGCCTAAAGACAGGGGGAAGACGGGCGTTTTTGACACGACATGAATAAAGAAAATATGAAGGCTTTTGTTGCCGTAAGAATTCCTGTACAGGGGATAAAGTCTTTAAGTTATCAAGGGCCGTTAAGGGTGGTTTATAGGTATAAATAAAGGTGGCGTCACGCGTTATAAATTTTGGCAACTGGATATGCTAATATATTATAGACTTTTATTTAACACAAATATTTTTATATAATAACTAATACTAGTAAGCCAAGAGATGAATTTACTAACTGTCGGATTGGTTTTGGTGAGATATTGCTTGATTTCTACTCTCAACTAGAATGCTAAGCGTGCCTGTGGGATTTGGAGTCCGAATACTGACCGTGTGTTGCACATGTTAACACTAGCCACGGGAGCAGCTACTTATTATAAAACTCTAATTATATTACATACGACGTAATATAATCATATACAAGAAACAAATAATAAATGCTTTATGTTTATATGTCATATATACTGCACTATTCTTCTTCTGCCCTTATCCCAAACTATGTGGGCTGGCACAACGTGTTCTCTCCTTCCACTCTCCTCATTCGTCGTCTGAACATTCAAACTTATTGGCCCTATATTCTTTTACTGCAATAACAGTTAACGACAATATTCAGAGGTGATTTAAAAGTTAACTTCGGATTTAAATAGCTAGTCTATTTATCTAGGAGCAAACTAAACAAGCGCTATATATAGGCTTTTCTTCTGTTGATATTATCAGGCAAAGAAATGATTAGTTTCTCAAATTATTATTAAAAGTAAAAATGCTAACTACGCACAGTTAAGCCTTGACAGTAACTAGTCTGAAAAAGTAACGATTTCAAACCCCAATTTTTAAAACAAGTTATTGCTAGTTAAATAGAGTTCTTGAATAAATGAATTAAAGTTGAGTTTGGTATAACAAAAAGTATAAGGTAAGAGGGTCAATTGTTGTCACAGGGTCATATCGCAGTGGAACATGCGTTCCCGTAGCAAATCACTTCCGGGCCACTAAATCCAGGCCAAATTAATGCATTTAGCACGCTCCCTAGCCCTTCAAATAGGAATGACAACTTTATTCATTGTGTCCCTATATTTTCTTGTCACTTTAACGTCAGTTGTGGGACACGTTGCAATTTTTTTCGGTGACCATGTTACTGACTTTTGATGACTTTTACAGATTTTTAGGGATACGTACAGACCCTATAGAATCACAATATCCGTATGATAATGGTACTTAGAAATTACAGTCGTATTTATCTGTATGTCTAGAAGCACTCGGATTATTATTTATTAATTATTATACAGTAGAACCTCTATAGTACAAACTTGAAGGGAAAAATGCGAATTATAGAGGATTTCGCTAATTTTGTAAGAAAACATTCGACTTATAGAATTTATTTGATTCATATTTATTCCAATTAATTATGAGTTAGAGAAGTGAAGTAAAGAATTACAGTTTCATTTTTCAAACAATCGAAATAAAAGTAGTAAAATTGAACATTTTCGAAATACAACAGTCCAGTTAATATTTTTAACTCACTAATTATTTCAACGGGTTCAGATTTCAAGCAACGGAGGTTTAGAGAGTTAAAGGGAAGGAAACAACAATTTTTTGAGTTATGGGAGTTTTCGACTTAAAGATATTCTACTGTGTTTAATTACTTAAACGTATGTAAAAATTCTCAATCTAAACAAAAAAATATTAATATAAAAAGTTTATTAAAACTCCCCTTTTTTCTATTATGATTAAATATAAATGCGAGAAGATCCCTCAAACAAGCATGTACGTCAAAATTGAACGTACAATTCTAAAATAAAGATATTAATTTTAACTTAACTTTATTATAAACCAATTTATTTGTAGTTTAAAGCTTCAGTTTAAGCTTAATCTTTCAAAACTAAATCAATATTACGTCACAATCAGTTAATAATTATACTTAAAAACATATTTATAATATTCGCCGCTTATAAATCAGTGAAACAGTAAACAAAGTACTGTAAAAAAAGTTGTAATATTAAATTGTACACCTAATAAATATATCGTTCAAAACACTGATTTAAAATATCATTACGGATCATATCTGGGATTCCGATCTCATGGGGGGTCGGTAGCGAGAATATATCGGTGCTGCAACAAATTTTAACAAAGGAGTCCGGTAAAGAAGATTATCGGAGATGACGCGTGGCGCGCACGTGACATGCATGCGGTCGATGATAGTAGTCACATACCCTACTCTGGCCCTTGTACTCCAAAACCAACCTTATTTAAATACGAATAATAATCACTTTCGATTACTCATTTGAATAGATAAAAGTCATAAACATCTGCAAACGAAAATACTTTCTAAACCTTTTCAATAGAGTCCACTGTTCTCTATTTTTATCAAATGATGAAAGTTAAGTAAAAGTAAGAAGTGTTGGAGGGAAATTAATACCACAATTCTGAGGATTTAAAGCTTACATTGTGTAATCAGAAGAGTAAATAAATATATAATTTTGACAATTGTCTCGTCCATCATGTTTGTAAAACTGTCAGTGGCAAATATGCCTTAGGGGGCTAACTTTTTCTTTACTTTAAAAAGGGGTGAATAGTTTTCTTTAGTTATAGAATATTTTTATTGCAAATATGTTTTTTTATTGATGTAGCACAGCAGACAAGCTGATGGCCTACTTAGAATTTAGCAGTTACCGTCCCCTATGGGTGTTTGCAACGCTAGTGGCATCGCGAACATGCTGCTGTCCCGTAAGAGTACAGGAACTTGGGTCACTAACGCCAGAACACAATATAGTTATTATGGCGGCATATTTAAGACCAAAGGTGGTCGCCATCCAGACGGGCTTGGGGCCCTACCACGTAGCTAAGATGGGTTGTTTTGTCACCTTTTATGACAGGCCGACCGCCCCTGCACGGATAAAATATAATGCTCGAAAAGTATGTTAGTTTTGGCTTATGCGATACTTTTGTCTATGAAAGAGGTATGCCCCAACATGAGAGGCTTCTGGCGTCTGTATGGACCACAGATTTATTTTCCACACAAAGACTCATTTTTCCGCTACCCCAGATGAAGGCGATTGATCAGCGTAGATTTTTCTCTTCATCATTTCTTTTTTTCATCAGCGAAAAATTCTTTCATCATCATCCAACTGGTTAACTGGCATCCAAATTTTTCACTTTAAGGCCTGGGATCTACTCTCTATTGAGTGTCTTCACGTATGTGAGTTTTATAAGGACTACTTCTGTATGTTTTCCCAAACTAGAAAAGAAACCCTTGCACCAGAACTTCATCTGTTTACCAAACACGTGTTAGATAAGGTTTTTTTAATAATAAATATAATGAGATAATTCACACATCATCTAGTTCAAATGTCATCAGCAGAGCCCTTGTGTTAATGGTACAAAACAACTGATATACTACTTATATTTTTGTTTAATAAACAACACATATTATACATAAACACTTAAACTCGATTCGAACCCCTGAACCCCGCAAGCGTTCCCATATGCTAAGTCCGTTGCGCCATGAAGGTCGTCTTAAATAAGATTAACCAGATTTGGTTTTTACAAAAGCGACTGGTGACTATTGATCTAGAAGGAAGCTCTTGCATTAGAACCTCATTCGTTTACCAAACACCTGTTAGATAAAGTTACAGAACGCCTTACACCCATCACTTTAATAACATAATAAGCAATAAACCTGCTTATAGATCATCGCTTATATACATTACCCTCCCATATTAGTCTTAAATGAGTTAATTACAGAGTTTACATCCAATATAACCGTATTACCCCTGTTTCCCCACACTTGTTGCCTCAATATTGCGTTACAATGGGGCTTAATATCGATTGTAATCCACATCAAATGTGAAAATGAGATTCTAAATAGATTTTAAAATATTACTTATTAAATAAAATGTTTACAAGTTTAAATATTTGTATATGGGGTAAAATTGTTTAAAGTTATTTCTCTTTTTCATTGTATTATTAAAATATAAGTAATTCATAGGAAGAATTTAATTTTTAGAATACGTCAAAGATATGAAGTGTACATTTTCATCGTACACAATTTAAAAATAAATAAATTTCTTGAGAAATTTAATTTAACCAAATTGTGTCTTAAAATTGTCACGTCTTTCAAGTGAATATAAATTTGTTTTGAACATTGTTAAGTTTTTTTTGCATGATAAAAGATGATGAAAAGTAGTCACAACGTCAATAAAAAACACGCGCTGAAAAAAAAATGAAATCTGTGTAAAATTCTATGTACCTAGTCAGGTCATAAATTCTGTCACATGTTTAATGTAAAATAATTGTAACAAGTTTATTAATTATGTAACCATTCATATACCAAAATGAACTTAACAAAACATAGATTCTTATGACATTAAATTTTATTCAAAATGACCTCCGTGATTTTGAATACAAGCCTTCAATCTGCGCGACCAGTTGTCTATCGCAGCACGAACGAGGTCCATGTCAATATCGGCGGCTGCCTTAATCAAGGATGTCTTGAGTGACTCCAAATTGGGATGAGGCTTTGAGCACGCCTTTTCCTCCAAGTGTTGCCATATCTTGTAATCTAACGGATTCAAATCTGGACTGGAGGAGGGCCAGTCTTCGTGCCGGATGAAGTCGATTTCACGCGCCGCCAGCCAGTCTTGTGTGCTCTTCGCTCTATGAGCTGGCGCCGAATCTTGTTGGAATACCCAGTGCCTGTTATTGAACATGGTATGAGAAACAGGTTCCACAAGGTTCGTCAGGACTGTATTTTGATACACAACAGCATTCGTTTTTACACCTTTCTCACAAAAATGTACCTCTGTTAAGCCCCAATAAGAAACTCCCAACCATACCATGAGCGAGGATGGAAAATGACCTCGTTGGACACACGGAATACGGTTGCTCGCTTCTTCACTATTGTGTGCGTACACCTTATCATTTTGTTTGTTGTAGCTCTCTTCTACGGTAAACATTTTTTCATCCGAAAAAAGAATTTCCTGATATTTTTTCCCCGCGTACCGCTTCAACAAAGCGCGGCATCTCTTCAGTCTCAGGTCCATTAGACGAGCATTCAAACGATGTCCTGTTTTTCTTCGATATGCCCGAAGCCCTAAGTCTTCATTTAACACCCTTTTCACCGTGGTTCTGCTTAACCCCATCTGAAGGGCCAACAGTTTCTGCTTACGTTTGGGATTTCTTTGAATTCGTGCCTTCACAGCTTTTATCACTGCTGGAGTCCTAACAGACCGAGGGCGACCACTTCTTGACCTGTCATCTACACTAGAGTCTTCATTGTATCGTTTGATGGTACGATAAACGAATCTTTTGGTAATATTCAAATTTTTCAGCATGTTAAAAATTTGAATTGGCGCGTAACCGCAACGATGCAACGCAATAACTGCAACACGGTCTTCTTTAAGCGTCCACTCCATATTTAAAAATGAGTAAAATTCTAAAAGTTATACATTTTTATTTTCATGAACAATTCGAAATTCGAATTCAATAAACTTTTTTGTGGCCAGCATTCTAAAAGAAAAGTTTTTACTGTGTGACAATACTTATGACCTGACTAGGTATATATTGATTTTATGATAAATAAGACTTACTCATTTTATTAGTTTATATACAATAAAGTACGTTTATTTATAATTAGAAAATTAGAGCATTTAGCTCACAGAATTTTCCTAATTTGAGTTGTAAGAGGTCACACTAAGACTATTGGGGTTCAAGTAAGCTTCACTAGCGCGCAATCCACGCGTACTAGTTTATTCTTTAGACGGCACTTAATAGTGGTTTTTTATTCAGATAGATACAAAACTCTTTAAAAGATATACAATTATTGTTCTTTATAAACTGTAACACAAATCTGTTCGGTCATTCGTCGCTCGTAACGGTGTGACGAGGGTGACAAGCGAAGCGAGATAAGTATCGCCTCGCTTGCCACGTGCACCGCGCCCTAATCCGGAGCGTGCAATTTTTATATTATATCCCCGCTTATTATTATCGGAGAACTCAATTTTAAAAGGTTTTATTGAGATTTTATATTTAATAGTTATTATCCCGAAAGGAGTGGTATCATGGAACAAATGTCTGACCATACTGCCTCTACCGAGCCCCAGCAGAAGGAGGGAGACCCAAAAAGTAATGGCTTGACGTCGTAAAGGGTGATATGCCTCCCAATGGATTCACTATCAGGAATGCTCATCCGAAGTGCATAAGAAAAGTTGGAAAGCGGACCCCGGGCACCGAAGCAGAAGTTTGGGTTGTAACCGTGATTTAACACTATTATGATGATTGGTGTCTTAGGATTTATTCATATATTAATAAGATTGGAGAAGATTTCTACCAAAAAACCTTGCTTCAAGTTTGTTATGAACTCATAAATATCTGTTTAATTTTATAAGATAGATCAGTAAGAAATTATATGGATATTACAATACATTTCTAAAGAAGCTAAAAAGTGATAAGTAGCCACCTTTAAATAGTTCACAAATGACAAAGGAATTGTGAAAAATTATCGATCTTTTAAGGTTTGCAAAAATCAAATAAAGTCATATCTATTGCTTGAGGGTCAGCCATCTGACTCCTAATCCGGAAGAAAATAAACAATTATACAGTGACAATTCACACAATCATCTTATCCCAAAGTAAGAAAAAAACACTTCTCTTATGGATACTAGATTACTGAAATACCGTTTATATTGTACTTATGTAAATAAATGTATCCAAGTATCAAGTATATCATTTCAGCGTACGAAAGCTGTTACGCCACGGCAAAAGTAAAATCTTAATAGAAATAAGAAAAAAATGCAGAAATATTAAACCTTTTGTCGCCCAAGAAAATTGATAAAGCCTTATTCGACATAGGGGCACATGAACAAAAGTATCATGTGTTATAGAGTTTGTAAGTGAAGACGTCAATAAAAAGTTATTAATAAACACAGTTACAAACCTGTTTTTATTTAACGCTTATTAAAAATTGTAATTTGGTCGTCATATCTCCTACATCGTTCATTTATTTGAAATATTTCCCTTCACCCGAATGCGGTACAAAAGCAAGCATATATATGTAACGCAATACATAAGTAAAGGTAGTATTTGACTAATATTTAATTATTGCAATTTATTTTCAATTAAAGTGAATGTTCAAAATCAGTACGGATTTGGCTGAGGTTTTTCCATCGCATTCCCATATGGGGGTATTCAAAAAAAGCTTTTTATAAACTTACTTCGAAGCCTCCCGTTGACAATGCCTCTTGTGTTGTAAGTGTCTAATGAAGTCCAGCTATGAACATAAACTGTAAAAGGTTTGCATAACTAAATCTAATACACATTGCGCGCACGGACCTAAATAGTCTCAAACATTTTTGCTAGCGTCTCCAAATACCGTCAGCAATAAAGATACTAAATTTATTATTAGAGTTTAATAAAAACTTTTGTTCTTTTTGATGACTATTCCAACAGACATTTAGAATAATTTTAGAGTTATATGTTATAAAAAAACTAAGTCTTATTAGTTAAAACATTAATTTTATTATAAACATCCGTCTATAAATATATTTTTATATATATTTTTCAAATAACTTTTTAGGTATTAATGAAATGTCGTCGACAAATTTTTGTATGTATATTTTATGCGCTATAATAGCGATCGATCTATTGGGTTTTCTTTGAAGTATTATTATACTTCAAAGAAAACCCAATAGATCGATCGTATTATTATACTTCAAAGAAAACCCAATAGATCGATCGCTATTATAGCGCATAAAATATACATACAAAAATTTGTCGACGACATTTCATTAATACCTAAAAAGTTATTTGAAAAATATATATAAAAATATATTTATAGACGGATGTTTATAATAAAATTAATGTTTTAACTAATAAGACTTAGTTTTTTTATAACATATAACTCTAAAATTATTCTAAATGTCTGTTGGAATAGTCATCAAAAAGAACAAAAGTTTTTATTAAACTCTAATAATAAATTTAGTATCTTTATTGCTGACGGTATTTGGAGACGCGAAAAAAATTATAAATATAGTTTTAATGGCAAATGTATCAATTTTGTAGCAAGTTACCTGTAATTTACAAATTTTACCTTAATTACTGTAAAATTAATTTTCTTCTAATAATATTTTATTAGAAGAAAATTAATTAATTAATTTATTTTATTAATTAATATTTATTGTGTATATTTAAATCATTATTGTCAATATCTTTTTTAAATTTAATTTGGATACTTTTAAACTTATTTTACTTTTAAACGAGTGTTTTGTAAAGATCTGTATCTTAAGTTTTTTATAAACATACATACAAGTTACAAAAACTATTTGCATCATACGAATATATTAACGACCTTCGTGGCGTAGCGGCTAATGCAGCTCAGTACGCTTGCGGAGGTCACGGTTTCGATTCCCGTCTTGCATCTGGATGTTTTTTGTGTAATATGTGTTTATTTACAAAATAAAAGTATGAATGTAGTGTAACAGTTGTCAAGTACCCATAATACAAATGCTGTGCTACTTACTTCGCAACCAGATGACGTTGTGCGAATTGTCCCAGTATATTTATTTTATTCTCCGAATGGATCGAGTTCTCAGACACCATTGCACACGTACGATCACTTAGGTGGTTACTCACCGTGTTGTCCCAAACTGATAGACGATATTAATAATAAATAACAAAAAAAAACAGTATAGATATTAATTTACATTAAAAATGTTGATAATAACACGAAATCTAAAAAAATAAAAAGAACTCAATATTTTGTAATCGAATTTAAGTATACAATCTCCAATAAAAAAGAAACATTACATTTTATTGTAATATAATATTGACTGTACCTTTCCCCTTGATTTCGGAAATATTAGGCATTGATAACATCGTCAGATATTAGATAAACATGTAAATACTTATTTAACTTATACATATTAATTTATTAAAACAATTTCAGTAAAGAAACATTTCGTATATGCCGTGAAACTGTTCTGGGAAATTCCACTCTAGTTATCTTGAAGATTATGCCAGTCTATAAACACGGCTACTGAAATGTGTCTAAGAAAACGCGTAGAAAAATTTATGATACTCGTAACAGCCTATAACGCCCTACCTGTCGGGCTCTGGCCTTCCAGTAGAGGGAACAAAAAATATGATAAGCACGCTTGTCTATGGTGGAATGATGAGTGAAAAAATATTTAACGACCAATACGTTTTGAAATCTCTGAGACGATGAAAGATTTTATTTGTTAAGCAGAATTAAATCTGTTATACAATTTTTCTTTCGCTTTTACTTATAATCCGAATAATAATCTGAAAAAAAAATACATAAATATATAATCGATATTTTGTATTCAGGTTTGTATTATTAAATATTACATGAATTTTGACAATGAAACAATATTGCGAAATTCCTTGGTAGGTATCAGGAGTTTTGGGTTTCTAGCTGTGATTCAAACCTACTTCTCAAAAAGTCACATAATTACAGATTTGGGACAGTTAAATACGAATACTAATTATAATAATCACGTGCTTAATCCTTACAACGTCATGAATAAATTACAGCTGTATAGTGGCGAAGGCTTAGTAAAATAAACTTAATATACAGCATAAAATCTATATAGCGAAATTAAAGGGACCGGGTTAGTGATTTATAAGTGCAAGAAGCAATATAATTTTACGAATGTGTACATTTTAATTTTAATAAAATTAAATGAAAAAAATACATTACAATGTTGTAATCAGTTATTTTTGTTTGTCTTTTTTACTTTGCCAGTATTTTAATTGTATCTTTCGTCGTATTTTATCATTATTATATATATATATATATATATATATATATATATATATATATATATATATATATATATATATATATATATATATATATATATATATATATATATATATATATATATATATATATATATATATATATATATATATATATATATATATATATATATATATATATATATATATATATATATATATATCTTGATATATAGTGGGGATCATCTTCGTTAAATAAAAATAATAATCACACTTTTCCATTCCATTGTACGTACAAAATATTTACAACTGTATCAGTATTGTGTTTGAAGGTCAGTGAAATAAATGTTTAATGGTGACTAAATAACGATGTATTTTTTTTGATAGAGTAGTTGCTACGCTATAAAGAGCGTTTTAATACAAGTGTACCAATAAAAACCGAACAAACGTTACCAATGCCTACGTTTTAAGGAGTTTTAAGTCATGAAAATAAAGGTTTAATAATAAATAAATATACATTAACAATTGGCACAACGTCATATAGTCAGTCCCTTAGTAAGTAGGCGCTTGTTACGACTTCTAGTACTAGATACCTAATATGTCTTATAAACTTTTCTTTTTGAATCGTACCTTGACCCCGCACATGTTCCGACCGTTAATCAAATACGTACCTTACATGTAAGTGATTACAGCGATGGAAATTTATTTAAATTGCAAGCTCAAGATTGTGCGGCCTCGAAGGCATTCTTAGGGCCTTCTCGGTTGGCTGAACATCAAACAAACCAGAGGGGCCTACTCGTAATCATAATCAGATGTTCAGACTTTCTTTGATAGCCAGCATAAACATCTTCAGAGGAATTTAATTTGTTTTCACTTGCTACATTGTTTATTTAAGGCACTTGACAGGCCTGAAATCTGAAAGGTCTGTAGGTCGAACCGCGACAGCTGTGATTTGAATGATGTTTTAGATTTGTTTATGAAATAATAATTCAAGGGATCAAATATTTTAGAGCTTTTCACTAATAAAAAAAAAATAGTTTAATTAGAGCATAGATATATTCAAAAAGCATTATAAGTATAAATAATATTTTTTCTATAGCTAAGATCAGCAAACAGTCAAACCTTGTGTGGTCACCGTCTCGTATAAAAGTTTGCAACATTAGAGGCATTGCCAACGCGCAGGCGGCCTAGTTTACTAGTGCCGGAACACAACACAAGGTCATTTGTTTGACAATTCACACAACGCTATCTAGCCCCAAACTAAGTAGCATAGCACAATTGTTATGCTACTTATGGGTACTACACAACTGATATACTACATATATACTTTACCCAGACGCGAGACGGGAATCGAACCCGTGCCCTTCGCAAGCGTACCGACATGTGTTAACCATTACGCCACGAAGGTCGTCATATTTTAAAACCAGGGGTGATCCTCCAGATGGTTTTGAGGGCCTAACATCTGGTATTGTATACTCTATCCCGGAAGCTAGGTAGTTAGGGTTGTTTTGTCGCCTTTTACGACAGGCCTTCCCCGGCCGCAGGAGCCAAAATTCTTACTACGTCTCTGTGCGGAGAGTAGAAACCAGCGCTGGTCTTCCATTAGGGCCTTATACCTATACTCTCCTCTCAATTAGTACTATATTTATTGTATACTTAACTTCGAATTTTGTATTGTACATAATTGAATTATACAAAGGTTTAAAGATTTAGTCCATATATTTAAAAATTTTGTTAAAAAAGAAGAGTAAAGATTTTAAAGCAGCAAACTAACTCTACTCTACTCTGTATTTCAGGATGACACTAATAAAAAAATTATAACGATTGATATCAAGCACTGTGGTTTTTAGAACAGTGACATTAATTTTCTCGTCAGTAATTTTATTCTTATGTTAAAAATATAATAATATAATATATATAAAAGCGTGTATTTTAGTTTTTAAACTATAATTTATTTGTTGTGAAATCTCATAGTTTTAATTAATTTAACTCCATCTTCCGGCAGAAAGAAAAAAAAAGCGGTAATCCTGATAAGGACAGAATTAATATATTATTCTTGACAAGTGTGCAAAATTTTGAATTATTTAATTGTTCAAAACGGGTAAATATCAAGGCCGAAAATTCTGTTACATATATTCATACAGGTCAGCACAGCTTTGTCCTGCTCGCTTAAATTTCTTGGCTTTTATTTAAAATATTAGCCACAAAAAAAAGTATTGTTTATCAATAGCGACTACCTTTTCCCATCTTTCTGGCAGATATATTCCTCGTCGGAGAAACGATATGTCTTTCAAAGTATAGCTTTAAAAGACATATCGTCTATCGGCTCAAATCAAGCCATTTTTAGTATCTTCATAAGAACGGAAACGTTACTCAACCAGACCGTAAACATAGGCTAGGCAGTAGACCTATTTGCGAAAAAATTTGTTTCATTAGTTTTCATTCTATTCGAAAGACAAACAAATCTCTTTTCTGTATATTATTAGTATCAAGCACCGAGTTCATTATAAAACGTATGCAAACTAAGCGGGGAGTGGATTAAAACGAAAAGCGCGTAAAACGCACAGCATATGCGTTTGGATGCCCCGTACGGACGAAGGGAACTCACCCCACCGTGTCTAAACGAGATTTAAACTAAACGACACTTGTTTAGTCTAACGATGTTTAAAAAAAGCTTATATTTAGCAGTGTAAAGATTTAACGCTTTTATTTATAAAGGAAAATAATGTGTATTGTAAAACTTTTCCACGACCTGCAGAATTATCAGCTCAATAACAACAAAGTTTGTTATTTTCCGATTTTTTAAAGAGATTTCAATATTTTTTTTATTGCTGAAGGACAGCAGACAGGCCGAAGGCCTACTTATAATTTAGCAGTTACCATCGCCTATGGGTGTTTTCAACGCCAGTGGCATCGCGAACACGCTGCTGTCCCATAAGGGTACAGGGACTTGGGTCACTAATGCCGGAACACAACACAAGGTTATTATGGCGGCATATTTAAGACCAAAGGTGGTCGCCATCCAGACGGGCTTGAGGCCCTACCACGTAACTAGGGCGGGTTGTTTTGTCGCCTTTTACGGCAGGCTGACCCCGGCCACAGAGGTTAGTATTCTTTCTCCTCCCCTGCTCGGATATGCCTTTACTTGAAAATCAATAGATCGGGCAAAATTAGACTGCAGTAAGTCTTGGTGGGGCACCAGCAGTGCAAAAGTTTTGCTAAGTATTATAATAATACTCAATATCGAGGTTGACTTTGAGATCGTGAGGGTGCATCCAAGATGATATACTCAGACAAAAAAAAACCTTTATTCTAAACAGGGCGGAGGTAGGATACTAGACCCCTGCGGCTTGTCAAAACAAAACAACCCTAGCTAGGTGGTAGGGCTCCAAGCTCGTCTGGATGGCAACAACCCTTGGTCTATAAGTATGACGTCATAATAACCTAGTGTTGTGTTACGGCATAAGTTAGCCAAGTTCCTGTACCCTTATGTGACGGCAGCGTCTTCGGAATTCCACTCAACACAAAGTTATTATAGCGACATACTTAAGACCAAAGGTGGTCGTCATCCAGACGGGTTTAGGGCCCTACCACATAGCTAGGGTGGTTTGTTTTGTCGCCTTTTACGACAGGCCGACCCCAGCCGCAGATGTCAGTATTGTTTCTCCGCACCTGCACGGATAATGCCACGTGACAACTAAAGTGCATGTATACCTATAGTTACAAGTAAAAATTAAACACTGAACGCTGCCACTTTTTAATATATCTCAAAAATCGCGAGATTTCCTTTACAGGATATTACTGACTACGTGAAGAATACCTAAGCCCTCCCCCCCTGTGACGAAGCGTGGTATTTTGAAGACCTCCCTCCCCCCTGAACGGGTCACGTAATGTGGGAATGTTCCCTAACATAAAACAATACCGTTTTGGCCCTCAAAGCGTTTCAATATTGGCTATTAAAGGCTTTTCGGATAATTGCGATCATCCACCAGCGGAGGCATACGCGGATATTCGTGGCTAAAACCGGGCCTATGAGAACGCATTTATTGATTAATCTCAATGTGATCTGGTTAATATGGAATCGATCCTAGTGATGGTATATTGTTCAATATAAGTGCGCTCATTTCGGCTTTCTGCTCCGGATTTTAGAATAGGGCTACCCTACTCATCTTAGTAATCGTAAAGACGGATTAATAATGTTTACACGATAAGAATTCACACAACGCATTATATTCACAAAATAAGTAGCAGAGTCCTTGTATTAAGAGTGGTCCTAAGAGAGATGACTATGATTTATAGCTGGAATTCAGCAGACAGCCAAACGACTCACCCGATAGCAGATGATTTATGGACGTTTTCAACGCCCAAGTGTTTCCAATGCCTTGCCGGCCTCGAAGAAATTTTATAACGATTGAAAAAGCTTAGCTGAAAGCTCATTCCGAATCCCGAGGATACGTTTAAGAAGCCTTTCGTACAAGAAAGAAAAAAATATAGATGAAAACCCCGCCGAGAATATAATTTTCTTTTGTGTATTATTATGAGTACATATTATAAATACTGGTCATATTATATTATTGGAGGGATTAGGCGTATCAAATTGGATCCAGAAAGCTCAGTGTCGCGACGAGTAAAAAAAGTTGGAGGTGGCCTACACCAAAATGGTTGAAGGAGGCTGAAAGAAGAATTATAAATACATAAATACCAGACCAGGTGTAGCCATGTACGTTAACTGTTACGCCACGGTATTCGTCAATTTGAGTTAATGGATAACTCATGCCAGTTCTCAGACAGGAAAAGCAGGATATTATTGTTCGCTTCCCCTTTTGGGTTTGAGGATCATAGTAGTCAACATACAAAAACCTACGTTAGTCAATTTTTTTCATATGTAGGTCACATCGAAAGGAAAACAAAACCTTATTCAGCAAATGAAGTCATTAGTCGACTTTAAGGACTCCCTAAATAAATAATAGTTTAGCCTTATCCTTATACATACATATCCTTTCATACATACAGTTTTACAATAATTTCACAGATGTCGCTGTCAAATTATTCCCCTAAAAATAAAGCTGTTGACAGCGCGAAATCGTCACCCATCCGACAATAATAGGTTTGGATGTAAATCAAAACTCAGAGTCATTACCACGTTACCAGTGTCCCCGTGTACATGACTTATGGGTTTTTCTGGCAACCCTGACATTATACAGTGCGACTAAATATATAATATCATCATTTATTATTAATAATAATATATTGTACGTTGTATTGTTTTATTGTACTAAATTCTTCTATATTTAAAATAGAAGAAATTATAAATAATTAAGTTTGCCCTTTGTTTACTTTGTAATGTAAATTGGAGTTAATTAAAATATTAATAAAATTAATATTACAATTTGGCTTAAAATATTTGCTTTGTAAGAGTCTAAAAATACTGCACCGTTTAGTTAAAAAGTAGCTGAAGAATGAAACGCTGAGAAAACTTTAGTAGAATTGTATATAATTTAAAAAAAATGGGTTTTGTATTAAATTTCCTTTAATATAATTTATATATATATATATATATATATATATATATATATATATATATATATATATATATATATATATATATATTACTGTACTATATGGGCAAAGAATAAAGTAAAAAGTTGTCTCTTTTTAAACTTAAGATTAATGCGGGTAGTTACTACGATGTCACCAGAAGTCGGAGATTTTATAGACTTATAATTTAATCGAATATAGTATGAATAATAATAATAAATTATTTATTGACATATATAAAAATCCATAACAATTAAATCATTGGTCCCCAAACTAGGTTGACTTTAATGAATTTTTTTTATTGTTCCACCAAAATTATATATAAAAAAGAGATAAAAAATAAAGCTTACTTAGCTAGAACAACAGGGGTCTTATAGCTTAAATCAATCTACCAAGTAACCATTTCGGCGGAGAAAAGAATAATAAAACTATGGTGGTGTATAATTTTTTTATTGCTGTAGGACAGCTGACAGGTTGACGGCCCACTTATAATTTAGCAGTTACCGTCGCCTATGGATGTTTGCAACGCCAGTGGCATCTCCAACACACCACTGTCCTATAAGGGTACAAGAACTTGGGTCAATAATATCGAAACACAAAGTTATTTTGGCGGCATACTTAAGACCAAAGGTGGTCGCCATCCAGGCGGGCTTGGTGACCTACCACGTAGAAAAGTATGCATACTGTTAAGTAAATATAATTTTTACTAGTGGCACTGTACATTATTCAGACCCTTGTGAATAAGTGGACAACCCATAGCCCATTTTGACACAAAATGACATGTCACATTGTCACCTCTATAATTTACGATGGTGACACCCCTAACCATTTCGAATTATCACTGCTAGCTACAATTTTCGAAATGTGAATATTTTTTTATCTTAGAAAAATTAAGTGTCTTCCAGAAAAGTATGAATTATGTTGAAGACCTCCACGGCACACCGGCTTTTGTGTCGATACGCCCGATCACGGGCTGCTCGATGCCCGTCCCGAATCTGAGTGTTTTTGTATTATATTAACAGTTGTATATAAGGTATATAGGTTTAAGCGACCTATATCACAAGCATTTGCTGCTGACTACTAGATGGCACTGTATAAATTGTCCCTGTATATTTAATATTATTAAGTACTTTAAGTATATTGTACAGAAGTAAATCAGAGCATTATGACCCAGCAAAATACTGCGTGGTGGACCACCTACTTTGGTGGATATACAATTGTTTTATGTGATATTTTTGTAAAATTGTTCCTGCACATAATTTCTTTTTACTATATTTTAATAAATTTACAACGCAATCATTTACATAAATAATAACATTGAATAAAAGTTTTATTTCTTTAGTGGAAAGTCCTTTGATTATCGACTAACATACTCCATTATACATTTCCTAACCAATGAAAGTTGGATGAATTTTATTGCAGTATAAAATTACAATTTTTAAATATTTGTTGAAAGTCAAAAATCTACATTTGTATTTAATTTCGAGCTCAAAAAAGTTTAGAACTAAAGTTCTAAACTTTTTTGAGCTCGAAATTAAATACATGTTTTAACATTCATT
The DNA here is from genome assembly GCA_963693495.1 of Malacosoma neustria. Classification (NCBI taxonomy): domain Eukaryota; kingdom Metazoa; phylum Arthropoda; class Insecta; order Lepidoptera; family Lasiocampidae; genus Malacosoma; species Malacosoma neustria. Next base: position 6,604,863 of record OY856391.1, on the reverse strand, counting down.
ATTCGCAACTCTAAAATTTAATTGATTAAAAACTGTACGGTAAATCCAATATATAAAAATCTCCACGCCAATCCGGTCCAATCTTAATCAGTAAAGCAATAAGTAATTCAAAATTATTAATTTTAGAACTTTCAACTTTTATAAAGTTTCAAATTGTTACATTAAAGAAACTTTAATGGAACAAAACGTCTCTTTTTTATCATGTAAAAACTAAATAATAATACGTGTAAAGTTAATAAAACAAGCGAGATAACAAAACACGGCCTTTATTGAATCCCTAAATATGTGAAGACATGTATATAATAAATCTTAAGTAGAATAAAAGAGAAATCAATTACTACTTAATTATTTAAAATTAAATTTAGTCTTTTTTAATATAGATATTAATTAAAAGTGTAAAATATGAAAAAATATCGACCCCGTCGTGATTTCTTCATAGATTCTGAAGTTCGTATACATTTTTTGATTTGCTCTAAAGATTTGAAGTTAATACGAGATACATCATTATAACTGCTACCGCTACCGTGGATGCTGATGCAAACTAAAACCCAGATCTTGAAACATGTGAATCTAGCAACCCTAACCACCTATACACCATAGGGTTGGTTATATTCAACCAAAATATCTACAGCATCCCTCTTTATTAATATTTATTATAATTTTATGCGATATCCACTGCACTTATAGCCTTTTGTGTACTAAACGATGTCCTCCCCGGGCCTTGTTGTGTCGAGGGTTGTATAATGTACGTATTATTGCTATAACAGCACCGGAGCGTCCTCTGCGATGAATATTAATGTGTTTTTTCTATAAATCCGACACGAGATTTAATCTAATGATTACTGGGTGTCAGTTGTCTATAATTATAGGTTATGTTACACCACAATTGGGGTATTCTAGAATGTGCAGGGTGATAATTCGTTCAGAAATAAGTGGTAATAACACAACTGATAGTGACAATCTCCATGGCGTAATTATGGCGATTCCCGTTTTAAATTGTTTTTAAACATATAATATGTATTTATTTACAATTTATTCACAAAAAAGTAAATAAGTAGTGTACAGTTATCATGTACCCAAAACATGAGCGAGCGTTTTGGCGCTTATTTTATATAATAGTTATTAGAGACTAGTTAATTATTATATAATGGAGTATCAGTCAAAAATTTATTGCGAAATATCAAAGTTATATTATTTATTTATACATAATATCACCAAATTATGTGAGTGTGTTGCAACTTTTCAGTAATATATGTTTCTTATTCGAATATAGATTAAAAAAGAAGAAAGAAAATTTCGGATGAAAGTAATTGGTTTCACTAATTAACCTCCAATGAAGAAAATGTGTGTTATATTTTTGATACCTATCTATGTCTGAGACTTACCAACTACGTAGCGAATGAACAATTTTTTACTTAAATATTATGACTGAAATATAAAACCGAGACAAACCAGTTACCCCAATACTTTCACACTTACAAAAAAGTATTTAAATAAAAAAAAGTTCCGTTAAAGTTATCATTCGGATCCATTCGAGCGTTCATCCCCGTGCCGTTAATACATCGCTATTATTATGTTTTATTATTAATAATAATACCAGATGTATTATTAAAATCGTCATTATTGGGAGCGGTTCACAAAGTAAACACAATTGACTTTTGCCATTTGGCTGGGCACCCAAAGATGTTGTTAACAGCCTATTTAATTATATTGACCCTTGCCAAGTTTAAATTGTATTGTTGGTCCATGTTAAAGCTGATATATGCCAAATACTTCATTCTTATAACAATGCTTAATTAATTTAAAACACATTTTGTTTTTAAAAAGCGGCTTATAGTGTTCCTGTGGGTGCCTCATTGGTTCGGTAATGTCCACGTATATCACTAGCCAATTTAAATCTCCAACACTCGCCTTTGGCTCTCGTGTATTGGCAGTGACATTTTCCACTATTATAAATGCATACTGTAGACTAGATCGCATATACTACACATATTATACAGAGTATTCTCTTCAGAAAAGTCCCAGGGGGTCCGAATCCTTACCTGGAGCAAGCCAAGAGGCCCGCCCTGCCACAAAGAAAAGGCCGGAACCGGCCTGGGCCGCAATACAAGCGTAACCAGTGGTTCATCGTCCCAGACGCTGAGTGACAGGAAAATAGCGGGCTTATTAGTAGGTCTTTTAGACTCACATACTCGCTTAAAAGATTTTTCTCGACAAAGAGTATTCTTTTCCCCCTAACTTGGTTCAACTCTGGCTCTTTATACGATTAATTCATAAAATATTATGTTTTACACTAGAGTGTACATTTTTATAAAAATTGTAGCATACACAATAAACAGTATTTCTGAATATATAAACCCAAATTTGGGTTCGGGCTCGCAGAGGGAGAAAACAATAAAACCGACACGCTTGTCCAAAGTGGATTGGCGGATTGCACACAACGGTGATCTCGACATATAGGTTTCCGTACGATATTTTCAATCGCCGTCAATATGTGGCAATTAGGTTGTATTTTACAAGCTGAAAAAATTTAAACGATATGTGTCATCGTGCCAATGGAACCTCTACCCTCTAGGTTGATCTTTTGATACGCCATTAATAATTTTTTTTCTTATTGCTGTAGGACAGCAGACAGGCTGACTGCCTGCTTAGAATTTAGCAGTTACCCTTGCCTATGGGTGGTTGCCACGCAAGAGGCATCGCGAACACGTTGCTGTCCCATAAGGGTACAGGAACTTGGGTCACTAATGCCGGAACACAACACAAGGTTATTATGGTGGCATACTTAAGACCAAAGGTCGCCATCTAGACGTGCTTGAGGCCTTACCACGTAGCTAGGGTGATTGTCGGCTTTTACGTCAGACCGACCCCGGCCGCAGAGGTTAATATTCTTTCTCCGCCCTGCACGGATAATAGTTTTCGAGATATAGATTAAGATCATATTCAAAATTCAATCATAGTAATATATAATATAGGATACCATATTACATCCATTTTGAAGGAGTTTTATCTCATTTGGTAACGAAGCTAAGCCTTCGACTACGACTTGCTTGACTGCACTGACTGCAATCTACCATATAATACCTAACTACTATCTGGAACAAACAAATATTTTTATTTATAAGTATAGTAATATGAACAAATCTTGACTTTATGGCGGTAAAAATTGTTTCGTCACACTTCTGTCCATTATCTCTAGTCACACGTAAACCGAAAGGCGACAGCCCCTATAATATCCAACTAAAAATCCAAACTCAATATGTATGTATCAAAACTTATGTTTTAAGTTATGTTTTTGTCTTTAAGTTTTTGTTGAACATATAAACCTCTTTTGTATAACTCTAAATTTAAAAATATAATTGATATCCGATTGACGTGAAAACTTGAAGTGCTTCCGTCTCTTACATCGTTAGATAAATTTTTTTTGGGCCTCCTACGTCTCCTGTACATAATACTTTACGTATAACAGAAGCTTTTCTTGTTGCTTTTCTCTCAAACTAAAGCCGATAGCATCTTCTTCGGTTTCTTATTTAGACAGTGGATTAAATTGGAAATTACATGTTGAAAAGCTTAGTGCAAAAATCAATCAATACTCATACGCTTTACGCATGTTGTCTAAAAAAGCCAACTTGTCTACTGTTGTTACTGCATATAATGGCAATGTGACATGTTTATTACGATATGGTATATTATTTTGAGGTAATTTAACAGATAAAGATTTGTATTTAAGTCACAAAAAAGGTGTATAAGGTCCATATTTAATCTAAAGCAAATTGAAAGTTGTAAGCCTTATTTTCCTAAAATAAATGCTTTTACTCTACCATGTTTATATATCTATGAAGAAGTTTGTAAGAAATAATATGCATCTATTTAATAAATTTATGATGAATCATCATCAAAACAAAATTTGTTGCCCACCTAGTAATACGACTTATCTGAACAAAAGCTTATTTTGTGTGGCCCCCAGAATATATAATCACTTGCCCAAATTGCTACAAGATATTAATTCGGAACATTCTTTTAAAAACAAATTAAAAAAAATGTTAATTGAGAAGTCGTTTTATGACTTAGATAAATATCTGAAGGACAAGTTTCTTAATTAAGGGCAAATTATTATGGAATTGACATTAAAACCATTGATACATATTATTTTATTAATTTGATAAATGACTACTTAATAATTGTTTCTTATTTGTTAAAATTAAATTGATTCTATATTTTTTGTTTCAATTTAATTAAACAATTAGATATCATAAAATTATAATTTTAAATAAATGAATATGTTACTATTATTTTTTAATAATTTGTAGCATAAAAATACCTTTATAGATATTGTATGTCTTAAAAAGGCAAACTGTTGATACAAAATGTGCTTACCAAAATATACATTACGATAAATACAGTTGTAACAATAAACGGCCAATTTTATTACATCTTATTCTATATTAAATATACCTATATAAACTTGTAAACAAAATAATTTTTGTTTCAAACCATTTTTTATTTTGTAACTAAATACAATTTTTGGCAAATAACATAAATCAATAATCAATTTAACGCCAGCTATTCGGAGCATCGAATATTTTGGTGGGACATGTCCCGGAAAATCTTCCCTCGGATTCCGGATAGAAAATTCTCAAATTCCAAAAATAAAATAATAAGCAAATACTTAAACATGTTTTGTTTTTGTTGTATTAAATATTATTTTTAAGGAGATTTTACTGATGGTATGAACCAGTATCTCAAGGAATTTTTACAAATATACATACCCGACACATAAATCCAGATTAGACAAATTTATTTTAGATTATATGTAATGCTATATTTCTGTGTAACATTACCGTATTTAGTTACTTATCGCTCCCTTAGTAATATATGGGCACAACTCGAAATTTTGAGGTTTTGACTTTTTGCGTTATATGGGCTCAATATCAACTGTTCTACCACTTGGCTTTCACAAAAACAAAAAAAGCTAATTTTTTAATGAATACTCTAATTGTTTCCCTTTCATACTACCCTCTCGCCCGCCTCTTCCTTCCTAGACAGGCTCAACTAGTAAGGCGCCAGTACGTATTTGAATCAATTTTGTTTTTGTAATTTTTCAGCTGTTAATACTGTAGTTATGTAAAATACAGTATATTAATATTGTATTTTTATGTAGACTATGATAAACGTACTAATGTTTATCATAGTCTACATAAAAAAAATCAGGGCCATAGCACTTTAAATTACGATATTATGAATGATAGAGTAAAAATATCGAGAATCCCGAATCTTTAAACGCGTTTTCCCAAAAGTTTGTGTTTTTGACATAGGCCTTTTCATTACTAAGGGAGCGTTATGTAGCCTCTAAACCCTTTTCTTGAATAATTGGTACAACCTCCGTAGCGTAGCTGCTAGCTTAGGTACGCTTGCGGAGGGGTCTGATTAACGTCTCGTGTCTGGGTATTAATGTTATATTCATTTAAAAAAGAAGTATGTGTAACATATTTGTTATCTTGTAGATAACACAAGTGCTATGCTACTTACTTTGGGACTAATGGCGCTGTTGTCGCAGTTTAATAAAATTTCCAAACAAATATCATTATGGAACTATTAATTACTTATATTATTGATATTGTGCGCACGATAATGTTTAGGAGTTTTATTTGTCAATATCTATGGAAAATTAATATTCTATATATGTACCATATGTACATATGTAAAATGCAGTTGCGCGCGCATCGCAGCAAAACTACTGGATAGATTTCAAAGTTTTATTTCTTAGACACTTGGCTCTTATCTAAAAATAAAATTATTGCGATATCATCATTTGTAGCGCGCACGCGTCCGAAAACTTCTTATATTTTTTTCGATTTACTTTTTTCTGTTATTCGACCAGTGAAGCGGGCGGGATCGGCTAGTGCATAATAACATCCAGACATTATTTCTTCTCGGTATGATTTTGCATCCACGAGCCATGAACCTGTAAATAATATGAAGTTATAAGTGTCAACTATATTTCTGTTATATTATGTTTGGATCCCATGTTCGAGTTTATTTTATTTTATTTTTTAAATTCATTTATTTGGGAAACATACAATTACAATACATCACAATATAAAGAAAACATAAAAATTAACAAATCAGTAAAGTTTCCACTTATAGGTAATACACATAATTGCATCATCCAATAGAACAATAGTGATGTCATAAAATTAAAATTACAAAATACATTAAAAAAGAATTGAGAGATCTAAACATAATACTTAATACTTAGTCATTTGCATAATTCGATTATTTTTAATTTATAATGTTAGAGCAAAAAATGTCTATACTGGTGTGTAATCTTGATGCAATAATAGTTTGTTAAATGAATTAAAATTACATACAGAAACTTAAAACTAACTTAAAATATGCATAAATAAAATATTTTATGCTGTGGGCGGCCTTATCGCTTATAGCGATCTTTTCCAGGCAACCCAATAATGATATTAATAGTGGTATGTTATAAATCTACAATATATACTTTTAAATTTAGAAGAAGAATAATGAAAACGAGAAGTGTCGTAAAACGCAACTGCAGGCACTTTAAAAATGCTAATAAGGTTATAATTATTTTAATAAAAAAAATCGTTCCCGGCTGATCTCAAAACATCTTATGTTTGCCAACTGAACACGCTAACTGAAATCCCAAAAACCCTTATTAATAAAAAGTGAGAGTACTCTCACTTATTTCCATGTACCCATCTGAACTTATAAGTTCTCATCTGAAATTATAACTTCACTCCAATAATCTTTAAATGAAACTATATTTGATATAAACTACTAGACTTCATTCATTTAATAAGACATAAGTACTATAATACCAAATCAGTTAAGTATCAAATTTCTTAATCCTATAACAATGCAATATTTAGAATACCAACACATTGATTTCGATTAAAAGTTTTAAACAACAATGCAACTGAATTTAATTTAAATAAGATCCCCAAACAAACGTATGAGAACACATCCAATAAATCGTTGCATATCATTTCACCCAAACGGATTCGAATAGTCAAAATATAGAAGGGCGAAGCGCCTTCTTAAGTTAATAGAGTCCTTTATGAGACCCCAACACCGCCCCCTGTCGCGCGACTACGTATTGACAAATGCCTATAAGTCTCAATCAAACAATGGCATAGCTCCTTACACTGACCCATTTCTTTGATTGCAAACAATGGTAAATCGACAATTAAATCGAAATACTCGAATCGTGAGAATCTCACGAATTAAGTGCATTTTTGACTTTTGCTGTCATCGCACATTATACCAAATGCATATGGGCGGGAATGTTTTCTTAAAGAGAATTCGCGCGATTTATGGGTGGTGTGCGTTTGCCTTTATTGAGCATAGTTGATCCCATAAACGTTTTGTTCATGTATTGTTGACTTGGATTCTTTTAATTTAATTATTCTATTTATAAGAAAGGTGTTTCGTCTTTTGTGGAATCTGAGATATGCAGGATTCAATTTTGCGATATTTTAATATACCTGTACTGTACACGTTTCTATTTGTTACGGTCAAAAGAAATTATGCACTTAGATTAATTCCGTAAATATTTTAAGTTTTTAAGTTATGAATATGTGACAAACTGTTGCATAAATGTGAATGACAAAATTAAAAAATGGAACATTATTAAAAATTAAATTCAAAAGAAGGTTTGTTATTCTCGTAAACATAATGCTTACTTCATCGAGATATTTAAAAAAAGTAGATTTATGGTTTTTGAAAATTTTATTTTGCATAGACTGAAAATTTAGATTAGATCATGATGTCCGTAAATTTGACTGAGGTTGATGCCATGTTAACCGATTTTTAATGATTAATCCAATCTCTCTTATATTTTTTATCTCAAATCGTTCTGTCTCGTTAAATCTTCCATCCATCCAAACCCTGGCATTTATAATATAAAGTATATAGAATAGTATATAAATAGTATATAATAGAAATATAAATAAATACTTCAACTGATTTTATTTATACGATTTGTTTATAGTACTTCCATATTTACTTTCATCAACTTTTTCAAACTAAAATTTTAAACAATACCTTAAAATAAAAAGCCTAACACCATACACGGCCTATTGTCATCAGTTCATCAAAAACCCGTGAAAAACTAAACAAACATGCACTCCATGGGATTGCACATAGAAACTCATGGAAAGCGCGTAAAAACAATGGCTTAATAAAATCGAGAGGTGTACATTTGTGCGCTTAGTTTGCGAAATATTTAAACGAAGTGTTGCCAGTATACAGAACTCAATAAACTTTTAGTTGGTTTGAAAATTATAATCCTTAAAAAAATTATAAGTGGCAAACAATTTGAAAATAAAATGTCTTTGGATAATAATTAGTAATAATAATATATTTTATTGTCAGTAATGGTTATATAGTTTTGTAATATTAATATACTTTCATATTGTGATGTTTTAGCGATTAAATATACAGAATAGATAATTTTTAAGTTATAAAGAATCTTCGTAATAGTAAAATAATATATAGTAAATAAATGAAGTATTGCTAGTATTATCAGAGTAACAATTTTGAGTCGCGGCGTAATGAGAATTTGGGGAACTATTATATTGCGCGAGATATTTTACTAGCCCTGAATATTTTTATAATTCTGGGAGTAAAATTATTGTTTAAAGAGCTTCAGTGGTCAGCCTATATTGAATAAAAAAACAAGTTAAATTCAATGATTTTATACGTGACGTTATACGATCTTCTGTGGGTTCAATCCCATGATAAATTATTTATAAGATCAACAAATAGTTTGTCATAATCTGGTCGTTTGTAACCGTCTAATATTGCTGTGAAAGAACCTAATATAGGGAACTATTTTTAAGCATTCCCAAAATTTCTTCGGATGGCAACATTCCTGAACTCACCCAAAATATTGAGTCGCAAAGTGCCGACTTTTGCGCACAATAAGAACAGCAGGTAGTCTTTTGTCGCGACCCCTCCTAGTTCACAATACCTACGCGTAATGCACCGCTTTTTATTTTCGCCAATATTTAAAGCGAGAAATAAACAGCCGTCGTAGTGAAATATACTTGAAGATGCTTTACTTTTTAAAAATACATTAACATTATCTATAATAATTAAATGAATAAACTTTGATGATTCACATAACGACATTTAATCCGAAAGCAAGCAGAGGCTTGTGTTATGTGTACTAGACAACTGATATATTACTTACATACTTTTATTTTGTAAATATAAGAGGACTATTTGGTTAACATATGCCACAATGCAATGGAAATATAAATTATATTGCTTATGTTTAGATGAAAGTTAACATGATGGTACGGTACATGTTACGCCATGACTGGCGTGCAAAATTAAGTAAATAAATACATATTTATATTATACATCTAAAACCCACACTCCATAGGCGGTTCGAAGTACGAAAGCCATAATAGTAAAAAAAATTATATCCCACTAATGGATTTGTATTCCCCCATAGGGCACGGATAGACCATGTATGTACCACACGGATGATTAATATTAGGTTACCTAGGATTTTTCGCTATGTTTACTATTTAATATATTTATAGTATATATACTGAAACTATTATGTTCAAATAGGTATGAAAAATCTCCTACGAGGCTTACAATGGAATTTTGCAATTATGTATTTACGTGCATATTATGGTAAATTAAAAATAAAATGTTTCTATGAATCAAGTATTCAAGAATTTAAAAAAAATACAAAATAAAGAATATTTTAAATCTATTCAAATAAAATTATTTTAAGATTTTAATGGCTGTCAATAATATTCAACTGTATTATTTAGTGGAATTTTGGTGACTATTTATTTAGAATTTGTTAAGGACAATTTATGGGATTCCCACTTACTTCTTTTGCTAATTGACACATAGAAAATGAAGAACATCGTTAATTTTTTTATGGTGGGTGTGTTACGTTTTTTTGTTGGGTGGGTTAGCGACATCTTCCGATTATGTAGTTATTTTTTCATCTACTATCTTGTTATATGTTACTGACGTGTGTAGAAATGTAGCCCTTCAAACTTCCTTCAAAGTATACTTTTCGAATGCAACCTCAATTCTTCGTTCAAATTATTTTTACTACAGGTGTTTTGTATTAACAAAACGCCTATTCTAAAACGAGAAATTTACATATAGATAAATAAGTATACTGAGACAATTCACATAGCACCATCTAGTTCCAAAGAAGTTTGAAAGTGATTGAGATGCTTAAAAGTAATAGGTTAGCCTGTTGTGGCCATATAATGAGAAGAGGAGCGTCATATAACAAAGAGGATGCTAGAAGTGAGAGTGGATAGATACAATAGGAGAGGTAGACCAAAGAAAAGATGGATGGTTTGTGTAAAAGATGATATGGTTAAAAAAGGTGTGAATGTTCAGATGACGGCTAATAGAGGAGAGTGGAAGGAGAGAATATGTTATGCCGACCCCACACAGTTTGGGATAAAGGCAGGAAAAAGAAGATCATCTAGTATCAAAGTAAGTGAAGTACAGCACTTGTATTAAGACTACAAGATAACTAACTTTTGTAAATAAATAAATATTATAGACACCGTTACGCCATGGCAGTCGTGTACATAAATTAACATTAATGTACACATTTATGTATAAAATTTAAATAAATAATTATTATTCAAACAAGCTGTTGATCAAACCATAAAATTCAATATTCTAAAACGACTACATTGTCACAAAATAGTCGTTCGCAAAATAGTCCATACCAAATGTTTGCATATTTCTATCCCATCCTGAACACTATACAAAATGCAATACTTAATTAAAAGCTGCACAACAAATATTGCAATAAATTAATGCAATCACATCGATCGGAATCAAGAGCCCCTCTATTTGCGCGTTCCGTTTTACACAACGCTCCGCTTTACTTTGGGTCTTGCAAAATAAAAAAAATCGCTCTCTAAGCTTATTGAAAAGTATTCTCGCCCTACGTTTACGGCGTCTGAGCAAATATAAGATAATTTTCGCGCTTCACCTCACCCGGTATTTAGGGGCACCTTTCATACTTTTTACGGTGCCGTTTGACGATAGGTACACGCTGCGCGAAACGTTATTATATCATTTATTTTGTATTCAAAATGCGAAGCGATGATTTCCCGCGGCGTGTACGCTACTTCACTAAGGCACTAGAATTCAACCGATAACGACGCCTTTGAGATACTTTTTTACTCATTTATGTAAATAAATAATTTTTTATTGCATTTACATCGCCTATGGATAGTTGCAATACCAGAGGCATTGCTAACATGCTGGCGTCAGCGTAATGGCACTGGAACCCAGGTCACTTATGCCGGAAGGATTGTTTTGATGTCTTTTGCAACAGGCCGCAGGGGTCACTATTCTTAGTCCGCCCCTGCATTAAGATAAATTATCATTAGGATAATAATTTATTTATAAAAATTAGTTTTATGGTCTTAAAACCTAACAAATATTTTTCTAACTTACAAATGTAAAATCACAAAAAAGCAATATATGTTTTACTTGTAAAATGATAATGAAAATAGTTATGAAGGCCTTATAAAAAATAATAATAGCATTTTGTTTGAATTAGATTTAAAGCATGTTTTATAAGATAATATAACTACTTCCGTGGTTCAGAGCACATTGTATTGCTATGGTGGTCACGGTGGTTACTGCTCACTTTGGGACTAAATGGCAGGAAATAAAATTAAATCTTGACAACTTGGCTGATTCGATAGCTACGTCAAGACCTTTTTGTTATCATGGTAAAATATATGGATGATTTTTATATTATAATTTATCCTACGAATAATATGGATGTACATGTCTGTCAGACGCAAGTTTATAGAAAAGCCCTGCAATAAAAAAACTTAATGCAGGGAACTATATAAAAAAGGTTCTATATCTTAAGGTTATATATCAATTCTAAATTTGAAAAAAAAAACAGTATTTTTTGTTACAATTTAACAATAGTAAATAAATAGAAACTACTGCTTAACCAATCCACCTGTAAAACATCTTACAACCCTTTCCAAGCAAGTTAGATGTTAATAACCCAAATCAATTGAAAATTAAATACCGTGTGCACTTTAGTTCGACGACAAAAAAATGCAGCTATTGTCCACACGATTGTCTATGTGCACGTATTAAGAAAAATGTTTAACCACAAACAAATATGGTTTTTATTAAAAGGGTTTATTAATTGGATGTACAAATGTGGAAACAAGTCAATCGATGTGTGTAATTCGAATTAAGGGACTGTTTACAGGACTGTACTTTGCGTTGGGTTTTTTTATAAACGGCCAGTGCAGAAAATTTTCACACATGGTCACACTTATGCGAATGGGTCGTTTTCACTTTATACTAATATTATAAATGTGAAATTAACTTTGTCTGTCTGTTACATGTCCACGCCTAACCGCGGTACCATTTTTGATGAATTTCGGTATAGAGATAGATTGGACCTTGGAAAAATAGAAGAAAGAATAGACTACTTTTTGTCGCGAAATGAAACTTGAAGGGGGTGGAATAGAGGTGAACGTAATTAACCTCTATATTTTTTTTATATGGCATAACATCGTTTGTCGGGTCAGCTAGTATGTAATCCTAACTAATAATTAAATGCGAAAGTGAGTATATTTGTTTGTGCTTTCACGCCTAAACCGTTGAACCAATTTTGATGAATTTCGGTACAGTCATAGATTGGACCTTGAAGAAGGACATAGGCTACTTTTTAAAATTCATACAGCAGAACAACGTTTGCCGGGTCAACTAGTGTTATATAAATGTAAAAGTTTGTATGAATGGATATTTGTCGCCAAAATGGGAATGGGGTTGGATGAAATGAAGATTATTAAGTAAATTAGGACATAGACTTATCTATTTATCTCTATCTATTACTTCTTCCTGCCCTCATCCCAAGCTATGTGGGATCGGCACAATAAGTTCTCTCTTTCCACTCTCATCTATTAGACGTCCTGTCAATATTAACACCATCCATCTTTTACCTTAGACTATATACCTAGTCAGGTCATAAGTATTGTCACACAGTAAAAACTTTTCTTTTAGAATGCTGGCCACAAAAAAAGTTATTGAATTCGAATCTCGAATTGTTCATGAAAATAAAAATGTATACTTTTAGAATTTTACTAATTTTTTCAATATGGAGTGGACGCTTAAAGAAGACCGTGTTGCAGTTATTGCGTTGCATCGTTGCGGTTACGCGCCAATTCAAATTTTTAACATACTGAAAAATTTGAATATAACCAAAAGATTCATTTATCGTACCATCAAACGATACAATGAAGACTCTAGTGTAGATGACAGGTCAAGAAGTGGTCGCCCTCGGTCTGTTAGGACTCCAGCAGTGATAAAAGCTGTGAAGGCACGAATTCAAAGAAATCCCAAACGTAAGCAGAAACTGTTGGCCCTTCAGATGGGGTTAAGCAGAACCACGGTGAAAAGGGTGTTAAATGAAGACTTAGGGCTTCGGGCATATCGAAGAAAAACAGGACATCGTTTGAATGCTCGTCTAATGGACCTGAGACTGAAGAGATGCCGCGCTTTGTTGAAGCGGTACGCGGGAAAAAAATATCGGGAAATTCTTTTTTCGGATGAAAAAATGTTTACCGTAGAAGAGAGCTACAACAAACAAAATGATAAGGTGTACGCACACAGTAGTGAAGAAGCGAGCAACCGTATTCCGCGTGTCCAACGAGGTCATTTTCCATCCTCGCTCATGGTATGGTTGGGAGTTTCTTATTGGGGCTTAACAGAGGTACATTTTTGTGAGAAAGGTGTAAAAACGAATGCTGTTGTGTATCAAAATACAGTCCTGACGAACCTTGTGGAACCTGTTTCTCATACCATGTTCAATAACAGGCACTGGGTATTCCAACAAGATTCGGCGCCAACTCATAGAGCGAAGAGCACACAAGACTGGCTGGCGGCGCGTGAAATCGACTTCATCCGGCACGAAGACTGGCCCTCCTCCAGTCCAGATTTGAATCCGTTAGATTACAAGATATGGCAACACTTGGAGGAAAAGGCGTGCTCAAAGCCTCATCCCAATTTGGAGTCACTCAAGACATCCTTGATTAAGGCAGCCGCCGATATTGACATGGACCTCGTTCGTGCTGCGATAGACGACTGGCCGCGCAGATTGAAGGCTTGTATTCAAAATCACGGAGGTCATTTTGAATAAACTTTAATGTCATAAGAATCTATGTTTTGTTAAGTTCATTTTGGTATATGAATGGTTACATAATGAATAAACTTGTTACAATTATTTTACATTAAACATGTGACAGAATTTATGACCTGACTAGGTATATATCTCGGTTACACTCTAACAATTTCCACGTAAACGAAGACGTGGAAAACGATTTTATATTTTTTTTTATTGCTGTGGGACAGCAGACAGGCTGACGGCCCGCTTAGAATTTAGCAGTTACCCTCGCCTATGGGTGTTTGCAACGCCAGTGGCATCGCGAACACGCTGCTGTCCCATAAGGGTACAGGAACTTGGGTCACTAATGCCGGAACACAACACAAGGTTATTATGGCGGCATACTTAAGACCAAAGGTGGTCGCCATCCAGACGGGCTTGGGGCCCTACCACGTAGCTAGGGTGGGTTGTTATGTCGCCTTTTACGACAGGCCGACCCCGGCCGCAGAGGTTAGTATTCTTTCTCCGCCCCTGCACGGATAAAATAAAGCTTTAAATATAATATATAAGCTTTAAATAATATATAAAGCTTTAAAGTGATTCTACGTAAAATAAGCTACACAATAATCAGATTAATTTTACATAGTCAGAAGTTATATGTTCGGTTCACATTATGCATGCTCTTCTGATTAACTTAAGTAGGCCAATGTGCATATGATGACGTAGTTACTAGGTGCTCAGGTGCTGTCCGTTTCTTGTAGGGATAAACCCGAGCTCAGCAAAGGCGGTTATAGGACGTTACTAATTTTATATTAGTCATGAAAAATGTCTTATCATAAAATAGTTATCTGGAGTTTATACTTTTAGGGTTTATACCCTAGGTAATTATTTTATATACGCTTGACCCTAGACTTGTAAAAAAACCTATTCAAGCATTCGGTATTTACCTATCTATTTATAAAAACCTTAAATATGTTGTTTGTGGTTTCGTCTAATAAAATACAGTCCATATATCAATGCTACTTATTAAAAAAAAGAAATATATATTGTCTATGGTGTACTGTAAGCAAGGTTTTTTTGTTAAGAAACAAAGACTTTCAATATTCATTTCCACGTGATATGTCTTATTGTTTTATATCGCAGATAATTAATCAATTAAAATAACAACTCTCCATTCATTTAATTGATCTGAATCGTTGACTTTTTGAATCAGTCTTGTTAAAAATTTCCATTTCATTTGTATTGAAAACTCGTAAAACCCTTTTATCGATGAAATATGAATGATTTTTAACTTCCTCAAGTTGGTAGGTTATTATAAATTTCTAATCGAACAAATTGCTATTAAATTAATATTCAATAAAAGTTCTTAACTGTAAGTGATAAAACATTTTTCGATAATTAAGGAAATTATTGAACTTATTTCTGGTCCCAATTTTCTAATAATGTTTCATTTTTTTATTTAAACAATATCTATTTTTAAATTTCCAAGTAAAACAACTTAGCTAGGTTTAGACATAAATTTCGTATAATAATATTCGTATTGTTATGTCATTAACAAAATACATTTTATCTATAAAGTTATCAATAATAATACCGTCATCTATACATTCTCTTTGTATATAATTTTTTCTAATCAAGTTTGTGTTTATATTTTACAACAAATAATATTATGTTATATTTATTAAAACTTCTTACTGTAATATACTTGTACGTAATGATTTTTCTTTTAGTTAGATAGTGAACTGTCTGTAACCTGACCTGCTCCCTTCTTTAAGAGTAAAAATTTCTCTCCTATTATTAAAGACCTGAGGAGTTCCGGTTCCCGTTAAATTTAAGAAATGTAAATAATAATTACCTGGTACCTGATAGCTTAGTGATGTTAAACTCGGAGATCAGTCTAGAGGGTATAAACCTGGGGGATCGAAAGTGCATATTATAGCATACATGTACCGACTGTGAAGGAAAACATTGTTAGGAAAACTGCATTTTTTAATGCTGTAGGACACCATACAGGACTAGAATTTAGCAGTTACCGTCGCCTATGGGTGTTTGCAAAGCCAATGGCATCGCGAACATGCTGCTGTCCCATAAGGGTACAGGAACATGAGTCACTAATGCCGGAACACAACACAAGGTTACTATGGCGGCATACTTAAGACCAAAGGTGGTCGCCATCCAGACGGGCTTGAGGCCCTACTACGTAGCTAGGGTGGGTTGTTTTGTCGCCTTTTACGACAGGCCGACCCCGGCCGCAGAGGTTAGTATTCTTTCTCCGCCCCTGCACGGATAAAAGCCCCTGCATACCGAAATCCCCGATATATACAACCCACCAATTCGCCTTAGACAAGCGTGGCAGGTACACTGTGTGTTCCCTCTAAGGTGAGGTCCGAACCAAGCTGTGGGACGCTATGGGTTGTATATTTTATTAATAATAACTTTATACATTTATATTAAATTTATTCTACTTAATACGCGGTTAGTAACTTAACTCGAAATGTATTTAATCTATCAATTCTTATTTTAAACCATTGAAAACATATCGATATTACACTTAATAATGAAACGAAGGAGTTAAGTTAGTAATCAAATGTCTCTTGCTTGTCTCTTAACACAACATATTTACATCGCGAAATAAACAATATACGATTCAAATTTTATACATACTTATTCTAAATGTGTAACTGGATATATTTAATATAAAATGTATTTTTATTGCTATGATATACTACTAACATCCCTAAAAGCTAATTGACTTCCATCTATCCGAAATGTTTGAGTTTCTTTTACGCGAGCCTCGTATGAGACTTATTTCTACACTCATTAGTCTTCTGTGATGTCCTTAAGCAAAACCAAAATGTCCCATAGAGGCCCACCAACTGTCACTTGGCCATATGACAGCGACGGACGTAAGTTAGACGTAGGGCAGGAACTCGTAAGACGATAGATGGTAACAAGATACGTGGCCGTGCGGTGGTCTCCGTTGTACGGTGACTGGCAGATGACGGCATGCCCGATGGACCGAGAAAGCGAGCTGTGTTAAAAAAATGCCGCTGCCTTTTGTTTTTTGTACGGTGTTTTGTTTTCTATTCCATATTTGAATTCTATGATATATCGAAGATATACATTTCAAATAATTTAAGATAAGTTTGAGATAAGTACAATTTTTTTTCGCATGCAGTACAACTTAATCATAACTATAATTTATTTTTATTTTTAATAGCTCGTCAACTTCCCATCCCTCTCAGGAATAGACCTATACCTGTAACATTTTTTTCTAATTATCTCTTTAGTTTTAAGACATGCAACATGTTTCTTTGATGTATAATTTGGTGAAATCGATGCAGCCAGCCTTGAACCATAGAGTTTTTAAGTAATTTTTGACAGCGTGCATTTTTTTTCAAAATGCTAACTGGCACACTGAAGTCGATGTAGCCATACTTTGAAAATTTGTTGTATACATTGATCTAATTATAATTTATATTGCTTTTAATCCAATTATATAAATGTTTGTAGAATAAGCAATAGCAATTACAATAAAATGCAGATAAATAAATAGAGTAATGATAAACCATCTGTACCCAATAAGATTTCAATACATTATTGCTTACAATAATGTATTGAAATCTTATTGGGTACAGATGGTTTACCAATTTTTTTATTTTATTTTGTCGGATAATTAAAAAATTACGACTATGCGTGTATTTGAAAATTCAATATTTGATAATAAATTGAAGTCTGTTATTTTGAATTAATGATGACTCATTCAGTGTCAATTGGTGCATCCTGCAAAAGACCGAGGCTCTTGACAAGGATTCTTTTAGGGTTCAAGGATAAGTAGGCTTCTGCCCTTAACCTTTCAAGCTTCTTATACTGACATCCTCATAGGCACATTGGTTAACAGTAACCCTAAAGTGAATGTTCTAGATATTTTCTAAAACTGGAAATAATTATTGCACTCTCTCCGTGCAGGGGTGGAGTAAGAATACTAACCTCGGCGGCCGGGTTCGGCCTGTCAGAAAAGGCGACTAAACAACCCTAGCAACGTGGCAAGGCCACAAGCCCGTCTGGGTGGCATTCACCCTGACTCTATAAGAATGCCGCCATAATAACCTTCTGTTATATTCCGGCTTTAGTGACCAAGGTTCCTGTATTTCTGGGACAGCAGCGGGTTCACGGTGCCCCTTTCGTCGTAAACATCCATAGGTGACGCTAACTGCTTACTATTAAACGGGCTTGTCTACTGTTCCTTAGCGATAAAAAAAACCTTGATATTGAATTAACTCACAGATTACATGCTTGTAATATATTTAAAATAATTATTTCTTTATTATTTCTACAGGTATCATCCATCAACCGAGTACTTCGCAACCTAGCAGCTCAGAAGGAGAAGACAAATGCCCAACCGCCCTCGGATTGTTCTACGCCTGTTTACGAGAGGCTTCGATTACTTGGCACTACTGCTTCAGCCCCACCATGGCCCCGGGCTCCGTGGCCCACGCAGATTGACACTAGAACACCACCATACCAGCTTCACAGCTTGAGCCCTGGCCCGCAGACTATTGGCTGTAATGGTGGAGATATGGGGTCTATTAAGAAAGGTAAGTGATGTATTAAAAAGATGAGTGATCGAAATGAAATGAACGATTATAAAGTATCTCTAAAATATAATCTTGATCAGAGGACGTGTCCGAGACTTAGGCCACTGCTATTATGAAAGGTAAGTGATGTATTAAAAAGATGAGTGATCGAAATGAAATGAATGATTATAAAGTATCTCTAAAATATAATCTTGATCAGAGGACGTGTCCGAGACTTAGGTCACTGCTAAAACTTGGCATTTGAACGTAATAAGTTACCAAAATTCCTAATATTGACTCGTATTTGGGACATATGAGGAAGCCCTTTCTAGAAATCTAGATTAAAATATCGCATGACGAAATACTTGCCTTAAAAATTATCTGTTAAAAATGTTCACATTGCGTCTATTCTGTCCCCGCCCCTTAAGTACGTGTTCTAAAATAATAATACATATGAAAATTCTAATTATTATTTGAATATCACAGCATGCAATGCAATGATCACTGCACAAGCTCTGCTGTTTAATATTGTTACAAGGCAAACTTCTAGAAGACTTTAAGTCAGTGTCCTTTCGGGATACTTCTCTTTCTTGTGCAAGAAGAATAGATGACAAAAATAATTATTTTTAAAAACTGCAGTTACCGTTGCCTTTGGATGTTTGCGATCATAGGGGCATCGCGAACACGCTGCCGTCCGCATTGGGGTACTGGAACCTGATATGAGTTACTAATGCCAGACACAATGCAAGGTTATTATGGTGGCATACTTATAGATCAAGACTAGTTGCCATCCATCTTAGGGCCCTACCACGTAGCTAGGGTTGTTTTATCGCCTTTTACGACAGACCGACACTGGTCGCGGGGGTTAGCATTCTTACTCCGCTTCTGCATGGAGGGACGTCTGCCAATTGTCTCACAAATTCCAAAATCAAATCCGAATCTTTCCTTGTTTGTAAACTACAAGTAGCACTAGATACGACTTGTACCACTAGTAATACAAGTAATCGCCCCTTAGGCCTCAGGAAGGCAATAGGGTAGATTTATTATTGATATTAAATTCTAAAACCACATAGCCCAGGACTTGATATTTTCATATAAATAATTTACATGAATGGTTAAAATTTCCCTTTGAATCAAAATCAAACACAATTTGAATACGTCCTGGCACGATTGACAGTCTAGACATCCTCTATATAGACGGTACATTGTTTATATACTCTCTTCGTAATACAAAAGTAAACTTGTAATATGTTATTTTACAAGTGATCGAATACGTCAAGGCAACTGACGTCTTTGGACTTGTTTATGTTAGCTGACATAAATACGGCAATATATCAAATTATTTCATAATAATTACTGGGACAATTCAAATAGCGCATTTTGTCCCAAAGTAAGTAGCATAGCACTTGTGTTATGGGTACTAAATAACTAATATACTACATATATGTTTTTTGTTTATAAATACTTATGATACATAAACACCCACCCAGACGCGAAATCGAACCTGTGACCTCCGCAAGCGTGTGTTAGCCGTTTTGCCACAGAAGTCGTCAACACATATCCACAATGCTAATAAATATTTGCATATTTATTACAAATACTATATAATACACCTCATCGAATGATATATAACCTCGGTAGAACCCCAAACATGTTCCTGTGCCTAGTCTAGTATCCTGCCTTTCCTACTCCGCTTGCCTTTATATACCTAGGTTATTTACGCAAATGAGCCCTTCTCGGACATACCCATGGTTTCACACATAAATAGTCGGCTTTCGTACACCATGAAAGCGTTAGCGATAAGCAAATAGCTAATCTGCAGGGTTTATCTACTGCGTGAAAGACACGAAGGCTGCCGCGAATTGGTTCTTGATGAGCGTCTTTCGCGTATTCCAGCATTATCTCCGTAATATTCCCTGTCCCAGTTTGTGTCTCTGCCACATTTCACTACCGTATAAATGACAAAACTACTATTTAAAAACAAATTATTTCGTATTTCTGAAAATTCTAAATATAACCATGTTAAATGCCTTATTGCTAAAAGTATGAAGAAATTATTGTACCTTTTTTTATTGCTGACAAACAGCAGACAGGTTGACGACCCACTTAAGTAAGCAGTTACCGTCGCCTGTAGGTGTACACGACGTGAGCGCGTTGCTATCGGCTTGAGGCTACCACGCACACAAAGATTGGTACATATAAACTTAGAGATCTTTTATAAATAAATAAGGAAGAACTACTCTCACGTGCTTACTATTCTGTCCAATCCCTAAATAGGTTTGAAACAGAAGCTTTAAACAGTTAATTGACTTTTTATAAAAATTAAATTAGTATTATAATATTTAATATATACTTTTAAATTTGTATAATAGGTACATTTATTTGACGACCTCCTGGCGTAACGGCTAACGCACGTCGGTATGCTTACGGAGATCACGGGTTTGATTCCCGTCCAGCGTCTGGGTGTTTATGAATAATATATATTTATATAAAAAACTATATATTTAGTATATTAGTTATCTAGTACCCATATCACGAGTGCTTTGCGACTTAGTTTGGGATTAGATGGCGTTGTGTGAAACATCCAAATATATTTATTTATATAATATAAATTTAAAAAACAAATTCTACTTTTTGGTTCCGATTGCTATTGCAGTAAGTTTTTTATTCTTTTATAGTGTAATTTATTTCTTATAACTACTTAAATATATAATTTATAACAAAAAAAATACACTTAAATGTAGAGCCGTATATCATACAACCAAACCAATAACAAAACAAATTCAAAAGCTATTATGATGTGTACATGCAACCGCGGATTAATAAAATCAAAAACGGCATGGAAGCGCGGTAAATCCGCACGCCGCACGCCGGTCACACTGTCTGCGAGCGCAACAAAACTTTTTTCACCAGCATTTTGATAGTCGATTTGCGGGCTCCCCTTTCCGGGGGAGGGCCGTCCCGCTACCTACCGTCAAAAACATTACTCTGCCCATCCGCCTGGAAGATTTAATTTTCATTTTTATCTCAAACATCCCCTTTTGTAGTGGTCTGTATTCAGTATCCAATTAGGTGGCTTTGAGATCTTTTTCTGGTATTCCCACATAACTGCACTGTTCTTAACGGTATGGAATTTTTAATTTCAATCCCAAAACATCTCAAGAACAAAGGTTATATAATAATTTTACCTATCGGTATTTCCTTTAAGGTTAAAATACGTAATATAATAATATATTTATCCGTGCAGGGGCGGAGAAAGAATACTAACCTCTGTGGCCGGGGTCGGCCTGTCGTAAAAGGCGACAAAACAACCCACCCTAGCTACGTGGTAGGGCCTCAAGCCCGTACCCTTATGGGACAGCAGCGTGTTTGCGATGCCACTGGCGTTGCAAACACCTATAGGCGACGGTAACTGCTAAATTCTAAGCGGGCTGTCAGCCTGTCTGCTGTCCTACGCAATAAAAAAAAATATATATAAGTAACTTGGGCTTTCGCTGTAAAAATATATTACCGCTTAAGTTACTCGCTCAAAGATGATTTTCATCTCCACGCCTGTCGTAAAAAGTGACAAAACAATCATAGCTAGGTGGTAGTTAGTTGGTAGTAGGTGGTAGTAGGTGGTACTAGGTGGTAGTAGGTTCTTAGTCCGTCTTGATGGCAACCACCTGGTTTTACGCATGCCGCCATTATAACCTTGTGTTCCGGAATAAGTGGTTCAGGCTTCAATTCCTCTACGTGGACAGCAGCGTGTCCACGCTTACTGTTAAGTAGGTCGTCAGTCTGTCTGCTGTCCCACAGCAATAAAAAAGCTTCCTATTGGTGAAATATATAAATTGATTCGTCGTGTTTTAAATTATCCACACTAATATTATAAACGGTAAAGTAACTGTCTGTATGTTACGTTTTCAAGCCTAAACCACTGAATTTTTTTTTATGAATTTTGGTATAGAGATAGATTGGATCTTGGCATAGCTGCACAACGTTTGCCGGGTCATCTAGTCTGAAATAAACAAATGTTACATTATAATATTAGTATGAACAATAATTATATGGTGTTTACAATGTCTTCAACTGAGAAAAAACATTATTTTGAGATGCATATGTAGGTAGTAATAAATTGGTATAAGAATATAAGTGATTTATTTCCGTAGCATTAGAATTTTCACTTTGAAACCCTTAATGCGTAGAAAGTTAACAAAAAATTTCAAGACTTTTTTCCTTATGCAAAAATCGATGGAACAGATGTCGTTATATTTGGTTTTTACTACGAATACCCTCTCCCTAACTACGAACGGAAAATTGTGTAATGCCATTAAAGGCGGCTTATTAGCTAATAATAATATAAGTAGTTGACGCCTTTTTCTATGCCCTAGGGAAGCATCCTACCGACTAATGAGCTAAAATAATACATGTCCATTGAAGCATTTGCGGCTCTCGCATCACCGATTCGCGGCACTTTCACGCTCTGTGCCTGCGCAACGTTTCTGCAATTCGATGACAGCTATCAAATAGATGATATTTAATATTACGATCAATACTATTCATTTATGCTGTGATTTTTTCCGTTCAGGTAATCCTTTTTTTAACCTTTCAACGCCGAAATGGTACCTTTGATGGAGAAGCTTACGTTTAGAATACTTAATCCTAACTATAATAATATTATAAATGCGAAAGTGAGTTTGTTTGTTTGTTACGCTTTCACGCCTAAACTACTGAACCAATTTTGATGAATTTTGATATAGTCACAGATTTGGACCTTGGAGAAGGACATAGAATACTTTTTTTTAAATTTATATGGCAGAACAACGTTTGCCGGGTCAAGTACAAAATAAATTCAAACCCAGTATTAGAAAATAGGTATTTGTTCACCAAGTTGTTAACCTACGGCGAAACATAATTGGTTACAGTAACAAAGTGTTGCCTCGGGTGTGTAACTGTTTTGACATCGCCCACAATGCAAACAATGTAGCTTTAATATACGTGGGATTTTGCTTTGATATTATCAGTGAGTAAATTAAGTGTAACAAATGTGTAAATTAAGTGTACTTAATATCAGAAGGTGCGTAGTATTGTATTATTATGGTTGGATAACAATCAAGACGTCATTTTTATAGGATCGCTTAGGCTACTGGATTAACCAGAATCTTTTGCTAGTATTTCGTCTTTTTCTGGTTTCATTGTTTACGACTACTTCTTTTTTTGCGGTGATTTTTTTCCATACTAGAAGAAGAACATATGTCATTAGTTCAATTCTACAATACCATACACCGCTTTAATAGTTATTCTGACCTAATATGTACTCGTATAACACAAACTATGACGGTAAAGGCTTACTTCAAGAAAAAACTTTCCTAATGAAATCACAAGTAAATAATAATAATCAATAATCTGTCTTGGATAAGCGTAGATAGAACAACAATTCCCATTACTGTTTTACCTTTAAGCCCCAGCAGTGGGCTGTATATTTTTATCCGATTGTTAATAAACGTGTCTTTACTTATATTTGCCTTCCTTTGAGTTCCTTCATCACAGTCGCATCTAATATTTTATTTTCGGACGCTAAGGTCCGCTTCTAATATTGTAACAAAGCAAATAATTTATTTATATAAATATGGCATGCCTACAAAATGAACACAACATTAATCACAAACATTTTCATGATATATTTCATAATATACCTGTGTTATAGTTATTTACAGGCACAACTTTATTAGAGTTGAATAGATTAAGTTACAATTAATTAGAAGATATATATGTATAATATTGCATTTATTGGTCTAGTCCTAGGTGGAGGAACAGAATGCTGAGCCTAGGCTTCTTATTAAAGAATTTAATACCTATTTTTAATGTGTTTACAGAGTTTAAGATGTATGTTGCATGTTCTAAATAAAAAAACTTTATTTCTAATTCTTTCTTTCTTATCTGGTCAAATTTAGTTCTTATCTAACCTGACTTAATACATCATTACTAGGATTACACGATTCAAATTTACAAGAATGTAGTATTAAGAAATTATGTCCAATAATAACAAGATTTAATCACTCTTAAACCGCAGCATCCCCCATTAAGAGATACACGAGTGATACATGTTACATTTAAGCACTTAAGAGCACCCCTACACGGTGATAAGCAGGGTAACTAATTTTATTTTCCCATCCCCTCTATGGACCTTATTTATGACATGATATGTAGTGAAATAATGTTACCGTATTTATTAAGATTTATTTTATTAAATATAATTTATTAAAATTATACAAATTTAAGTAAAATTATAGTAAGATTGAAAATGTTTATTTATAAAAGAAAAAGCATAGTATAAATAACATAAATATTCATGATCATCATGATCCAAATGGTTTTGTGGTCGGGTGGTCCACTGTTGACAGGGAACGATTTCAATGAGCGTCATTGGCATCAATGCCTATTGGTGACAATTATTTACTTTAAGAAAAAATAGTCAGCTACTTCCACCTAGCCTCGGCTGGAAAGAAAGGCCCAAAAAGTGCTGGTTTGACGTCGTAAAGGTTGATATGTTGATACTGGAGTCACTACCAGGTATACCAAAGATTGTACGAAGTTGAGAAGGAAGTCTGAAAGCGGACCCCGGGCACCGAACTAGAAGTTTGGGTGGCAACTGGGACTTAACGATGATGAATCAGCAAGAAAGAATAGATGAATAAATGAAATGAGGTTTATACGGGGGTAAATATATTTTGACCCTTCAATCACCAAAAGAAAACTAGTGTAAGAGCCTCATTCATTAACAAGTTGCAGATGGTAAATTGGGATGACTTAAGCCTCACAGAGCTCGAAACTCTCGAAAGTATCCCTTATGACCTATTCTGACCTCTGAATATTGTACAATTATAAAAAAGATCCCTATTTATCAATAGAAAAGGTGTTGTCTTCCATCTTAATGCCCGACCACACACTTCTTTGATGTTCCTTCAAATCTTATAGTTTGAATACTCTGTCGTAACAATCGTAATTTCTGTAGAATTTTCTTAGTGCAATTAAGCTACATAATACAGTTCTTTATCTAAGATCCACAGAAGTTCTTCACTAATAGGATCACGGATCTACCTAAAATAGTGGAAACGTTGTAAATAATAGTAGACCAAATTTGGTTTAAAAAGTTTATTCACGTTTTTTAAGGAGACGAATCGAATTGTACTGATAAAATGCCAGGAACTTTTCCCATACTTAATATTATAAATAAACATAAAATATAAACAGATTTTTTCTAAACAACCTCTTGGAAAAACGCTTATTCAATAAATAAGTAGTGAATGCACAAAATGTTAGTCGTTATATTAAAAAGAATCTATAAATACATACATATAATCACTCCTCTTTCCCGTAGGGGTATGCAAAGACCACTTCTGATAAATTTACTGTTATATATAATTACTTTTTTTACAAAGAGCAATGGCTGGCAAATAAAATCAATCACGACACCGCGATTCCGGGTCAAACCTTATGACTCCGCGATTCAAAGACAAACAGGCAAGGTCAAAGCACAACGCTGCCGACGCCGGTTGCTGGGTACATCCATTAAGGTTCTGTGCAGACATGGACACTTTTTCGTTGCTCCATATTTCCATTATTTCATTTAGATATATGTTTTCGATTAACGTTCGAGAATATTTGAATATATTTCGTTTTTAACTTAACGTTCAAACTGCCACGTTGTTTGTAGGTGTAATTTTTTTAAATGTTCATGTAATATTGATATTAATAGTTTTAAAAACAATTATCTTCTTTACGCAAAGTTTAAGTTGTACTAGAATTAAGTCCTCGTAAACAGTAGCTGATTTATTTTAAAATTTTACTTTTACGACGACAAGTGATGTATTACTTTTTTTTTACTTCCATTAGAATGCATAAAGTTGATTATTTTTGGAGACTTTTATGACACTTCCTTAGACAGTGTTACAGTGTTTCAAAAATCTGATTTGGTGGCTCAGCAAACAATATGAAATCTTATTTGCCAATTTGCATGGATTCCCATTTAGTACAAAATATTCATACAAATCACCATAAAATGTTTTGGAATAACTTGAAAACACTTATCATCTTGCAAACTTTTTAAATAATAAAAATATTTTTACTCTCACTTACAACTTGAGCGACACAGTGTCCTCGTCTGCAACAAATTTAGGGGGCGAAAACTAAATAAAACGTACTGAATAAAAGGGAGGGGGGATCGGGTAGGTCGTGATAAAATGCCATCAGAGGGAGATAAGTGTATACTGGATAGCATTCGTAAGTACGAGAGAGAAAAATGTCTGGTCTCACCAGATAAGGCGAAGAAAAATGTCGCAGCGATATTTATACCCGCCGGCTCTGGATAAATGGTTGTTATAGGGTTCAGTAGTAGTAAATTAGTGAGATGTATGGCCACCGTGTTGAATATTTATTTATTGGTCACGTAAGATATTGTCTCAAATCGTCGCCTTCCGCCGAGGCGAGTTAAATGAACCGTTCAATTCCGCGTAGGGCTTCATACAAGCGGGAGTATATTATCCTTTATCAATCAGTTTAGAAGTATTTAAACTTTATAAATATTTGTTTATTGTTTACTATGTTCCGAAGAATTAAAAAGTATTATTTGCATTTAAACATTCTTACAATAAAAAATACTATAGAAAAATAATAATTAGAGTTTTGTATTATTATATTACTTATGTTGTAATAAATATGGTTTTGATATTCCATACATAATATTGCTGAAGAAAAAAGATTCTAAACTTAAAATATCATATATAATTTGTTATTAAATTAAATTGTCTTCTTATAACT
This sequence comes from Malacosoma neustria, assembly GCA_963693495.1. Lineage (NCBI taxonomy): Eukaryota > Metazoa > Arthropoda > Insecta > Lepidoptera > Lasiocampidae > Malacosoma > Malacosoma neustria. Next base: position 6,577,308 of record OY856391.1, on the reverse strand, counting down.
ATTTCACTCATAGCTAACACACAATATGGTCATAGCGCTAAATTAATGAACTCCATTTGGCATCGGTGCCCTCTCTTGAGATTTTGACTCCTTAGCGCAGTGAGTTTTGCACGAAGGAACGCGTGGGAGGGTCACGGGTTCGAAATCCATCCCGAATCTGGGTACCTTTTTTATTGCTGTAGGACATCAGACAGGCTGACGGCCCGCTTAGAATTTAGCAGTTACCGTTGCCTATGGGTGTTTGCAACGCCAATGGCATCGCGAACACATTGCTGTCGCATAAAGGTTCAGGAACTTGGGATGCTGGAACAGAACACAAGGTTATTATGGCGGCATACTTAAGACCAAAGGTAAAGTAGACATCCTTTCATCGGTGCAGGGGCGGAGAAAGAATACCTCTGCAGCCAAGGTCGGCCTGTCGTAAAAGGTGACAAAAGAACTCACCCTAGCTACGTGGTACTCAAGGATTTCGAATCTTTGGGGGAGGCCTTTGTCCAGCAGTGGGCGTCTTCCGGCTGAAATGATGAGATTGCAAAAGAAGGCATTTTTCTAACCGGAAGTACACGGCCACCAAGAATATGACTACAAATACAAATTCAAGTCCTATTTTTGATAGATAAATAGATTATTTTTATTGTCTTCCAGACCACGTGGATTGGAATACATTCATCCATTTCTGTTTCTTAATAAAATATAAGTCGTCAGGCAATGATTGTCCACTGCTGCACGTAGACCTCCCCAACTCTACGCCATAAATCGTGAGCCCTTGCTTTTCCCATCCAGTCCCAACCGGCTAACCTTGAACACATCAGTATCCCATCGGGCTGGGGACTTGCACTAAGTTTACTGAGACGTGGAATCCATTCCAGGACACGTTTGCTCCATCGCCCATGCCTGCAACAGACGTAGCGGGTCTACTGCCACTTCAGCTTGCTTGTTTTACCGGTCACTTCGTTTCTCCTACAAATTTTCTCATCACGGATTTTGTCCGAAAAACAACCAATAGAGTAACTCCAAAGTTCGCTGAGTGACTAAAAAATTTCGAACCAGTCCCGCCGTCCATGTCTCAGCTCCAATATAATAAGATGAACATAATCTTAAATTCAAATGCTCACAATCGTCCATTCCATAAAAAATGCAAAATTATCATCTATATAATTTTCACTTTCTAAGAAAAGTGCGGAAAACATTTTCTTTGTTACCGAATCTTGAACAACGTTGAGGCGGATATCTGATATATAATATTTGTAGTAGATTTGGCGCGAAGTTCTTGTCTGATTTACATACATTGACGTGTTTTCCATCTAAGAAGAGATTTTCAGGAAATTGAAGATGTTAATGTAATATTTATATGAAATGTTCACATTTTTCACAAACATAAATCAATTGTTGTGATGCTTTCAGTTTTATATATTGCTCGGCAACTTTTTTTATATTTTTCTTACCATAAAAATACCTATCAAGGCCATGGTGAGAATAGGACCCGTCTTGCTAAAATCTGATATTACTTGAATGATTTACTATTTTTAATTAACTTGATTTTAAGTTTAGAAACGAGTAATATCAAAACGAGTTTTAAAGGACATTTTAAAGAACAAATTACTTCACTAAGACAAAACCTAACTTAAAATAACGTAACTTAAATATAAAAAAGAAAAAATAACATAATGAAAAATGGATGCGGCTCCAGCAACGCCATTCCTTTTCGGGATCAAGGGTCTGAGTTAAACAGCTATCACTTCAACCTCTTGTATTAACGTCCTGTGCTCATAAGATTTCCAGGCTCCAAAATGCATGATATGAAACAACCGAAATTAAATACTTACCTAGTCAGGTCATAAATTCTGTCACATGTTTAATGTAAAATAATTGTAACAAGTTTATTCATTATGTAACCATTCATATACCAAAATGAACTTAACAAAACATAGATTCTTATGACATTAAAGTTTATTCAAAATGACCTCCGTGATTTTGAATACAAGCCTTCAATCTGCGCGGCCAGTCGTCTATCGCAGCACGAACGAGGTCCATGTCAATATCGGCGGCTGCCTTAATCAAGGATGTCTTGAGTGATTCCAAATTGGGATGAGGCTTTGAGCACGCCTTTTCCTCCAAGTGTTGCCATATCTTGTAATCTAACGGATTCAAATCTGGACTGGAGGAGGGCCAATCTTCGTGCCGGATGAAGTCGATTTCACGCGCCGCCAGCCAGTCTTGTGTGCTCTTCGCTCTATGAGCTGACGCCGAATCTTGTTGGAATACCCAGTGCCTGTTATTGAACATGGTATGAGAAACAGGTTCCACAAGGTTCGTCAGGACTGTATTTTGATACACAACAGCATTTGTTTTTACACCTTTCTCACAAAAATGTACCTCTGTTAAGCCCCAATAAGAAACTCCCAACCATACCATGAGCGAGGATGGAAAATGACCTCGTTGGACACGCGGAATACGGTTGCTCGCTTCTTCACTACTGTGTGCGTACACCTTATCATTTTGTTTGTTGTAGCTCTCTTCTACGGTAAACATTTTTTCATCCGAAAAAAGAATTTCCCGATATTTTTTTCCCGCGTACCGCTTCAACAAAGCGCGGCATCTCTTCAGTCTCAGGTCCATTAGACGAGCATTAAACGATGTCCTGTTTTTCTTCGATATGCCCGAAGCTCTAAGTCTTCATTTAACACCCTTTTCACCGTGGTTCTGCTTAACCCCATCTGAAGGGCCAACAGTTTCTGCTTACGTTTGGGATTTCTTTGAATTCGTGCCTTCACAGCTTTTATCACTGCTGGAGTCCTAACAGACCGAGGGCGACCACTTCTTGACCTGTCATCTACACTAGAGTCTTCATTGTATCGTTTGATGGTACTCGTTTATCGTATCTTTTGGTTATATTCAAATTTTTCAGTATGTTAAAAATTTGAATTGGCGCGTAACCGCAACGATGCAACGCAATAACTGCAACACGGTCTTCTTTAAGCGTCCACTCCATATTTAAAAATGAGTAAAATTCTAAAAGTATACATTTTTATTTTCATGAACAATTCTAAATTCGAATTCAATAAACTTTTTTGTGGCCAGCATTCTAAAAGAAAAGTTTTTACTGTGTGACAATACTTATGACCTGACTAAGTATATACAAATTACGTACATCTATATACCTATGTAAACATAAATATTTACCAGACAAATCTTACTTAAACAGTTTAAACCAGATTTTAATGGTAAGACGGCACCGAAATAGAAAGGGCTTTCAGAGTTAGGTACCAACATATATGTGCACGTCAGATCAAAGGGTTTAGCCGCGCTTTGAACATGCCGACGCGCCACATAAACGTGTATTCATGTTTAGGTATTTGTATATACACAGGTTTACACTTATAGATGGTTTGGTAAATTATTATTTTAATATACTTCTATACTTTTATTCAACGTTGGCGTAGGTCGTCTTGGCTGGAAATAGCTTAGGTTAAATTAAACGTAATTTAATGAAGTTATGAATATAAATATAATTAACAATTAGTAGTATTACGGGTGGTTTGAAAGTAGCCAGTGATAGAGAAAATAAAAAATTATACGCTAGGATGTTGACTTAAAATTGAAATCGGCTAACACACTTCGGTACGCTTGCGAAGGTCACGGATTCATTTCCCGTCTCGCGTCTGGGTTATATATAATGTTGGTTAAGTTGGTTGGTATAAGATGGGTGTATGTGTAATCTTTATTCATAAAAGTATATGTGTAGTATATTAGTTATCTATAGCCCATAACACAATTGTTATGCTACTTACTTCGGGACTAGATGGCGCTGTGTAAATTATCCCAATATATTTATTTATAATGTAGAATTCTATGTAGGAAAATGATTGGAATGAATTTAGATGAATTTAAAAAGATAAACTGTTTAACACTTAGGTATAGCATAAAAATGTATGAAAGTTCAGATGATGGTTAATAGAGGAATATGGAAGACATGCCCAATATGGAATAAGCGCAGGCAGATAATGACATATTTAAAGAACAAGAATAATATTATTAAAACAGAATGTAAAAGGAATACTTGCGCCCTAATAAAGTTCAACAGAGGCTTTGAGCCTTAAAACAAAAGTTCCGAATATGAAGGATGAACCATTGGAATATGTACATTATTAATATATAAATAACAGTCAAATTTTAATATCTATTACATAATCAATGAATCAACACCCTTACGTCAGTCACTGCTGCACATAGGCCTCCCCAAGATCACGCCATAACAACCGATCATCCGCTTTTCTCATCCAGCGACTACCAGCTACCTTAATATTATTTATAAACTCATGCATGATTCAAACAAATTAAATACGTTTTCATTAAATACAACCCTTCTTAAAACAGGTCATTATATTTATGTGAATTATTAAAATTATATTATTATGTTTATGTTTAACCGTTATAATTTGATAAATTATATAATATTATACATTTTATTATGATTATAAAATAACCGGACAATTTTTAATTTTTGAAGCAATATTTAAGTTATTACTTGTTATTCAATGATAAAGTAATTAATTACAAGCCATAATATAATAAAATCTCAAAGCCTGCTTCAGTTCGTTGCGACCCCACTACCCATAAAGACATTCATTAAATCTTTACACACACTGCGTTTTTCCCATAAAACAATAAACTTACCATGTGCTATGGACCGATGTCCGCTTGTAATTACTCCGTTACAGCAGCCGCTCTACAAAGGGTTTACAGAGGGCCAATAATGCATGAAACACGATTACCAACATGAAATGCTCGCAAAGGGCGTTTTCCAGACCCTCCCGACAGACAACCGTCAAACGTTTTAACTTTAATTATACATGTATGTTAATTTAGAAACGAGCTGTGCTTACGCGGTTATTGGGGATGTTTTGTATGTAATGAAGGGGAAGCGCTTGGTACCTAAGCACGCGTTTCAAAGGAAAACATTTCATCTACGTATCCACACATAAATGTATTATAATTAATTTACGATAATAGAGTTTAAATAACCTTATTCATCATCCTTTACAATTTAAAATAGATTATTTTATTGTAAGCAGTTTTATTAGATTATTTAATTGTAAATAGATTATTTTATTGTAAGCAGTTGCTGCCGCGTGGGCCAAATGGCGTATGGTAACTGGTGTCATTTGTGACCCCAAGATGCCGGTAAAGTTGAAGAGACAGGTCTATAAGACCATCATTAGGCCTGTTCTTTTATACGGCTCACTACCAGGGATGCTGAAGACCGTGCGAAGTGGAGTAGAAAAAGTCGGAAAACGGACCCCGGGCACCAAAACGCAAGTTTGGGTTGCAACCGGGATGAACGCTGAGATGATGATGATGATTTTATTTACGATGCAGTTACGATTGTCACTGGATATTTGCGACGCCAGGGTCACCTCTAACACTTGGCCATCCGTGTAAGGATATTGGAACCTGGGTCGCTAGAAACAGGCATAGAGACTAGGGGTGGTTGCCATCGAGATGGGCTTGGGGTTCTATACCTAGATAGGTTAGGTTTTATGTCGCCTTTTATGATGCCTTTTTGTCCTCGGCCGTAGGGGTCAGTAATCTTAGTCAGCCCCTGCATGAAGCAAAATTATCTATGAACCGTTAAATAAATTAGGATAACAGGCTGTGTCATAACTGTAAGGAATAGGACTACCCAAGTAGACATAAAATAGAAAATTTTATCCGTGCAGGGGCGGAGAAAGGATACTAACCTCTGCGGCCGGGGTCAGCCTGTCGTAAAAGCCGACAAAATAACCCACCCTAGCTACGTGGTAGGGCCTCAAGCCCGTCAGGATGGCGACCACCTTTGGTCTTAAGTATGCCGCCATAATAACCTTGCGTTGTGTTCCGGCATTAGTGACCCAAGTTCCTGTACCCTTATGGGACAGCAGCGTGTTCGCGATGCCACTGGCGTTGCAAACACCCATAGGCGACGACAACTGCTAAATTCTAAACGGGCCGTCAGCCTGTCTGCTGTCCTACAGCAATAAAAAAAAAGATTACTTCTTTTGCTGGTTCAGAAGCAGCACCTTTCCACCGCTGCTTCTTTAAAGAATAATTATATACCTACTAGCTCATGTCACTAGACATTAAAATTTCATAATTCATATTATTATCTAATTAATAAAAAATATCACGAAAAAGTACCTATCTACTCACAAGTAGGTACCCATCTACATTAATTCCTAAAAATTTTCTTGTCACATAAATAATATAGTTTAGTTTCGGCTATATTGTTATTCCCTATCGCAAGTCAACAATTACTTGACATATTTATCAAAAAAAAAATTTAAATCGTCAAAAAAAATTTAAGTATAATTGTTTAACGAAATATATAAAAGTTATGTTAAGTGAAGTTTATATTTAAACCGTGACATTTATTTGTAAAAATCGGCATTACTGACGGCATAAATATCATTTTATTCAAATGTTGCAAATGAAATTCGCTATTCTGCGCCGCTTTTGATTTTTATTCTAGAGAAGACATAAACATGCATAGCTCTGTTATGTCATGTTATATCATCTTGTTAGTGACATCTATACAAATAAATAAAATTGGAGGGCCTGTTTGTAATATTAAAATAACCGCTTTTTACTAAGTGCATTCGGACGTATACACGGTACATAATACCAATACAATTTTTTTCACAATTTTTGTCTGTCTGTTCCGACTAATCTCTGAAATGGCTGCACCGATTTTGACGGGACTTTCACTGGCAGATAGTTGATGTAACAAGGAATAACTTAGGCTATTTTTATTTTAGAAAAAAAATAGTATTTGTTAAAAATGATAAGTTTCGGAAATTGTATTTTCCAATTTAAGTTGACCTCAGATTTATATCATCAATCACATGAAATAGGATTCAGCTTAGGCTGGATATGGTAGGTTTTATTTCTAAAACCATAAGATCTATCAAGTCGCGGGCACAGCTAGTTCGTAATAATAAAAGAAATTAATACAAATATGTAATCGGAAATCAATTAAAATGGAATGTCGCAAGCATATTTTAAGCGACCATTTAATAAGATATCGGGCACAATACAAAGAAAGGAATAAATAACAGGGTAAAAAAAGCGTAGCGGAGGCGGGGCACCGCGCTCGCGTTTGTGCCGCCCCAGTGCCCCTCCCACGCAACAACATAACATGATAATTATCATATGTCACATATTATATATACTCTAGGGTTTTTTCTGTGGTTATCTCCATATGAAAAATTCTCGTTTTCACGTAACTAATTCGTGGTGGCAGCATTTTAAGTAGTTTCTTACTATTTAAATTATATTTAATTTTAACATCAACAATAAAATATTGCATACACTACTAAAGATGATCAATTTGGAAATGGATAATTATATTTATATTATAGATAATTGCATACACTACTAAAGATGATCAATTTGGATTTCCAAGGTTTTAAACAGTTAAAATATATAAAAGCAAATTTTTTTTCGTTAGGCGAACTTGCACTCGCGTATAAATGTATTATATTTTTGAACAAACTAGTGCTGCAATTCACGGCATTGGCTGTTGAAGCCTAAGTAGTTCTGAAGGAGTCGTAATATGAATTCCTCAAGGTTACTCGCACATATTAGGCTATTCGGCTTTTCTTTAGAACCACGGGAGTACAGAATATAATGTTAGTGTTTAATCGCATTTGTAACTCAAACCTTCGCTTTGGCGCTTGAGGTCTGTATTCCGACTCTTTCTTTCTTCTCCGCTAATCAAGGTCTTCGGCATACAGGGTAATAAGTCTATTGTCACTTCTCCTCCTACCTGATCCCGGCGTAGGGGGCATGGCTAGTCATTCAAACATCTTGTGTTTGGCGACAGCAGATGAGAAGAATAGGGTCACCCTAAATCATTTCAAGGGATTCGTAAAAAGCAACTAATAGAAGTTTTCTACTAGCTTGCATGAAGGGAGGGAAATTTATTATTATTATTCATATCATCACAACTATAACTATAATTTACCAAACACACAAATGGTACCTACGGTAAAAGGAAAGTAAAGTAAATACATAGATTGGTACATTTCACACAACGCCATCTGTCCTAAACTAAGTTGCATATATCACTTGTATTATGGGTACTAGACAACTAATATACTACACTATATGTTTCTTTTGTCAATAAATAAATATACATAAACACCCAAACGCTGGTCGGGAATCGAACCTGTTACCTCCGCAAGCGTACCGAAGTACGTTAGCCGTTACGGAATAACGGATAACGTACTTCGGGTATCAGAAGTTCGGTATCAGAAGTATATACTAAATATGTAGTATAAAATTAGAATATTATATATTATCTTTTTTTTTATTTTTTTCTGTCCTTATCCCAAATTATGTGGGGTCAGAATAACACGTTCTCTCCTTCCACTCTCTTTTGTTAGCCGTCATCTCAACACTCACACTCTTTTTCACCATATCACCGTTTAGGTAATCCATCCATCTTCTCTTTGTTCTACCTTTCCTCATGTGTCTCTCATTTTTATCATTTTCCTATACAATTTATATTTGCAAATACAACAAATATTTTAAAATAAGAACAATCTTAATATTTATTCGTTACAATTAATTTTGTATTTAAAAATAGTGCTCAAATACGCTTGAAACCATTTAAATTTCAGTATAAAAACATTAAACAGAGATGAATGAATATTAAAACTGTTAAATAATCGCGAGTGCAGTCACGCGCCAGCCATTTTGTCTGCTCGGCGGGAAAAGGGTCCATTTGGCGACGTCCCGCGCACGCAGGTGTAACCGATATGAAAGCGGATCCACGAGACACGCATACTGATTCCATAAATTCAATTTTGTAAAAATATTGTTTTAAATTATAGGGTGTTTAAGTATGGAATTATATTGTTTATATTAAAGTATTTTTTTTACGTTATTCGTTATTGGATATATAATATTAATGTCTGCAGTTTACTTTCGCGTAATTTTCTCCGTATAGTGGCGGAGTATATACACGCCTGCGGCCGGAGACAACCTGTCATAAAAGCATCACTAGCTAGATGGTTCCAGGCTCGTCTGGATGATGACACCCAGACGCGAGACGGGAATCGAACCCGTGACCTCCGCAAGCGTACCTACTGACCCTTAAGCCCTTACGCCACGGAGGTCGTCAATATTAATATTACGTTTGTCACCTTTTACTATATTATATTTATTTACTATAGCATATCTTAAGCGAGAATACTGACAGGATTGTAGGCCAAAATATAGTAAAATTAACTGAAACCTTTTCTTACAATAAAAGTTATCTTCCATTCCAACAGTTTATGTAAGCTAGTTAATTAATCTACACGAATATATGACATAACAACAAACATATTCCCGAAAATACCTACAGTATGTATTATCGGGATATTAGTGGTAATATGAAACAAAACAACTCCCTACGAAGGGACGGCACAGGGGAATAGCGGCGAATGAAACATGTCATAGTGACGACATTTTTGCGATAAGCAACACCGCACCGTGCTTGTTTTGTTTATGGTTGAGACGCCATCTTGGTTTGGCTGAGCGGGAAAATAATTGAAAACATTTTGGTATAATAATTTGCATTTAAATACTTGGAAAAATATTTAATTATCCTTTTGCTTATTTTTATTTATATGAAACTATAACCTATGCAATCTTACAGGTGTTTAATCTTGGTTACTTCCATTTTGGAGCCCAAGGTGGGTTTGCGTACGGGTAAACAGGACTAAATCATGTTTTTGCAGCAACTTGCCATTAAAAACACGGCTAATGAAATTAATTAATAAGTTTTTTATTACTGTAGGACAGCAGACAGGCTGACGGCCCGCTTAGAATTTAACAGTTACCGTCGCCTATGGATGTTTGCAACGCCAGTGGCATCGCGAACACGCTGCTGTGGCATAAGGGTACAGGAACTTGGGTCACTAATGCCGGAACACAACACAAGTTTATTATGGTGGCATACTTAAGACCAAAGGTGGTCGCCATCCAGACGAGCTTGCGACCCTACCACTTAGCTAGGGTGGTTTGTTTTGTCGCCTTTTACGACAGGCCGGTCCCAGCCGCAGAGGTTAGTATTATTTCTCCGTCTCTGCATGGATAAAAGCGACATAAGTGAGCAAACTGCCGCTAGTATAGTTATACTCAAAACCACAAAAACAATCTCAACATTATACTTTCATTTCAATCTTATTATATACATTTTAAATGACATATAGATGTTTGTGTTGTACAAAATATTATAAATAAATAATTGTCAATTTACGGCGCGATCTATATAGTTCCAAAGTAAGCATCAAAGAGCGTATATTATAAATACTCGATAATAGATATATCAACTATACCATCATAAACTTCTAGACTATACTTATACTATTTACTTGATAACTGATAACACCTAGATTCGAGACAGGAATTCACCTGTGGCCCTCGCAGACATTCGAACGAAAGCCGTTACACCTCGGATATCGTTTATGATTGAAGAAAAAAACAAAAACGTTTATTATGAAAGTTACAAAAAAAAATCCCTTGGTCCCCAAACTAGGTTAACCTGTATCTTGGGAACCTCCTTCCTATAATGGCACATTAATGATAAAACTGAATCTAGAAATAGAGAAATATAAGTATTAGAAGCTGTTTCTATATGTGTGTGCGTGTGCGTGTGTGTGTATGCTAAATTCTAATACTTTGTTCGATCAAAGCCTTCTAAGGAAAGAAATATATACAAATATACAGATAAGATGCCCTATAGCAGGTTTTAGTGCAACTTAAAAAATCTTATGTGCATATATGTATATATGAATTCACACATATTTATGAATTTGTATACAAAACCAAGAGTTCCAACGCTAACTCCAATAATTTCGCGACAACGCTCTCCCAGTAGACATTGAGTGACAGTAAATAGAGATATGGACACGTCTATTATCTGATACAGATCTACGCTTACTCATGAAACATTAATGTACTCCCGCGCTTGACAGATGGGCTTCTGATACCGCAAATATATTTACCACCGTCTGATATCATGTTCGACAACTTTCAACCGTATTGTATTGTATTAAGGTTGCATAGTTCTGTGATGTCTGATTTTTAATGATTTCTAGATTACATTTGGAGATGTCATATTCGTTGTGGTGAAATGAGTAATTGTAAACATTGAGTTGGAAGTATAACTTTAGAGTAGATAAATCTATACTATAGAGCAGTTAATACTGCTATCCAGTGTCTATGGGCTCGATCTCTAGAGAGAACTTTTATATCGTCAATTGAGTGTTTGTAAAAAACCCAAAAAGTTTTAACCTCGTGTAGGCAATTTTATTGTGAATTTTCTTTTATCATGTTAAACATGAAAATCAATATCCAAGCTTGTCGTGTCAGGTTTTTTATTGTTTTATTGTTGTTTAACAACAGACGTTGATGTGCCACTTAATAATAAGCAGTTACATCATCACCTATGAATGGTAGCGGAGCTGCCGTTGAATATAGCTCAAAATTATAGCGACATCTTAAAAAACCAGGGGTGGTTACCATCCAGACGGGATTAGAGAACTATTGTTGTTTTATCACCTTTTACAACAGGCCGACCCTGACCGCAGGGGTTAGTATTCTTACTCCGTTCCTGCATGTATGTATGTATGTATTTATATAGGTAAACTTGCGTTTCCAGTTTCCTACGCAGATGGCAGCGTGTTAGCGGTGGGCTGGCGTCGCAAACATCACGAATAGACAGTAGTTGCATACTATTAAGAACGTTGTCAGACTATCTGCTATTACACAACATTAAAAAAGGAACATCTGCCATTTGACATGAAACCTTTTAAAAGTAACATCATTCATTAGAGACTCATCTGTGGTTTAGCACAGATCAACTATCAGTGTCAGGAGTACAATATTGGAGGGATCCTTCTCAAATACCTAACACCTCGTTAAATATTAAAATTTATAATTACCTTACACTACTTTACTATACTATAAAACTAAACTACTTTACTTTACTATACTTTACTATAAACTGAAAGAGCACACAATAAACAACTGAGTAAAAAATGTTTATTCAAAAATGAAAAAGTTTTTCTTGATAAACCGCAAGTTTTTTATAATCCTTTTACTGGTCCGCGATGCGCTGTAAAAACACTTCAGCCTGCCGCTACGTTGCCCCTACTACACGACTTTCGTATTTACTCGAACTCGATTTGAAAATATATAATTTATTTATTTATTTTATATATTAGATATTAAATAGTTACAAATAAATAATAAAAATAAATAATAAATAAATATTTTGTAACAATTCACACAGCGTCATCTAGTCCCAAACTAAGTAGCACTTGTGTTATGGGCCCTAGACAACTGATATACTACTTATATACTTTTTTTTTTGTAAATAAATACATATTATACATAAACACCCAGACGCGAGACGGGAGTCGAACCCGTGACCTCCGCGGGCGTACCGACGTGCGTTATCCGTTACGCCACCGAGGTCGTCAAATAAATAAATAAATAAATTTATACTACAAAAAATTACTGTTACACGCTACGTTTACTCAGCGTAGTATACTACGCTGTAGCTTATCTCCAAGCTACGACGTAGCGGTAGATATGACATCCGTTCTTTATCTATTTATTACATCATGTTCTTCTTTTCCACTCAAAATTTTGCTCATCATCGTATTTATGTAATGATGTAGTAATTCAAAATTATAAATATTTTGTAAATCATGTCAAATTGATTGAAATATTGATTACAGACTTATTTAGCTATATGTATAGACTATTTTGCTATTGTAGATTTATAAAAGATATATTTATCATATTTTTATATAATAAAAGTTAAGACTCTAAAATTATAATTTAACTAACTATCCTGGTTTCACAATTTCCGAATAATGAATGTAAACTTCCTCTAATAAATCGTTCAAAGATAAGAATTAAAACCGCCCAAGAGCTGTAAGTTCGAATCCATTACCCGCAAGTCGTGATGGTTAATTCAAAATTTATTCCCGCGTTATCTGGCCAGGTAATAACACTGCCAACTAAAGTACACCTTGTCAAAACCGACACTCCATTATTGGCCATACATTTTTAAGCTTACGATAACGCTATCATACTCGGCAGGGTTACGTGGTAGGCCGGCCCGTGTTATCGTCAGTTTCTGCATGAACGCGCGCGTTACGGTCCCCCTTATCCCCCCTCTTCGATCTCCCGTGCGGCCCCGCTTGGAGACAACGACTGCGGTATTTTGACACTTGAATATAATTTATTCGGTTTCAGACTTGCTCTAGAATAACTAGGTATTCACTTTTAAGATACTAACTTGGTTGTTTAAAGTTTTCAGAATAGTCTATATAATAATTTGTATCGCAGAATTATCTTGTACAAATACTTGCTTGAAATATATGTAGATATCATTCCTATGTATAAGTATTGTGTATAATAACAATAATAACAGCCTATCACGTTCCACTGCTGTCTCGGGCCTCCCTCTAGAGGAAACAAAAAGTATACCCATCAAGCAGGTGGGTTGGCAGGTTGCACATACCAGTGATCTCAGTCAGTAGCTTTCCTCACCATTTTTTTTATTGCTGTAGGACAGCAGACAGGCTGACGGCTCGCTTAGAGTTTAGCAGTTACAGTCACCTAAGGGTGTTTGCAACGATAGTGGCATCGCAAACACACTCCTGACCCATAAGCGTACAGGAACTTGGGTCACTAATGCCGGAAGAACACAAGGTTATTATGTTGACGTACTTAAAACCAAAGGTAGTCGCTATAGAGGCTTGGGGCCCTACCATGTAGCTAGGGTTGTTTTGTCGCCTTTTACGACAGGCCGACTCCGATCGCAGAGGTCAGTATTCTTTCTCCGCCCCTACACGAATAAAACCTACCGTCGGTACATTCCATCGTGGGAATCAAACCCGGGACTTTTTGCTTGGTCTCCGAGTGATACCATTTGGCTACCATATACCTATGGTGGTAATTACATACTTACATGTATGTAATTACCTAATACATAAAAGTAAAATAGTAAACGCACCGTATCGTGAAATTGAAGAAGTATATCTTCTAATATCATAAGAAATAAATAAATTAGAAGGCTCAGAACTTTCTTATTTAGTTATCGTAAATAGTAAGTCGTAAAAGGCTAACAAAATTCTTGTTTTTGGTAGTTCAAAGCCGAAAAATATAAGATATGATTTTCCGTTTTGTATTGGGGTTAGTTACTTCGTTTTGCAACGTTTCTTATGGCAATTTGCTTGGAAAAAGAAGTGTAATAAAGACACTACTATCAGATTACGCAGTAAACTTCTTCAGCAAACTTTTGTTTCATCCATGTGATAATATTCAGCAGTGTTGCTCGGAATCCGAGATTTAAACTTAATATTTAACCAAGTATGTAGAAAAAAGATGCCCTGAATTATGTAGCATCACATAAATATTAATAAATTAGCTGTAATGCTTATTAGCAAAAAAAATAAAATACACAATGAACTTTAAAACAATCCAGTATTTCAGATTTAGTTAGGTAATTAAATTAATATATATATATATATATATATATATATATATATATATATATATATATATATATATATATATATATATATATATATATATATATATATATATATATATATATATATATATATATTAATATCAACTTAATATCAAAGAATATTAGTTGTTGTATTATCGTGGAAGGGTGATCAATGAAGAAAAGCGGCCCGCGGAACTTCCCAACGAATTTAGAGGCGGACATATCCCTCCGTTTATATGTATATAGAATATTATTCATATCATATTTATAGATTACTAATTCATTCACCACACTTTTAAAAACAAATTGCAAAATGTATTATTAGTATTTTATTTATGTATTAATTTAATAATTTTTTTCCATGCGCTGGCGGTGCATGAAGACTAATGTTTGCAGCCGGGGGCGGCCTGTCGTAAAAGGCAACAAAACAAACCACCCTAGCTACGTGGTAGGGCCTCAAGTCCGTCTGGACGGCGGCCATATTTGGTCTTAAGTGTGCCGCCATAATAACCTTGTGTTGTGTTCCGACATTAGTGACCTAAGTTCTTGTACCCCTATGAAACAGCAGTGTGTTTCCGGTGCCCCTAGCGTCGCAAATATCCATAGGCGACGGTAACTGCTTACTATTAAGGAGGCCGTCAGCCTGACTGCTGTTCCTCAGCAATAAAAAAATAAAAATAAATAAATAAAGGAAGTAGTTGTCTTTTATATTAATTCTGTTTTATTTACAATCTATAAATAACATACACCTACACCTGGTTATAAAAATACTTTCGTAAAAAAAGTTTAGACATGAAAAATATATGTGTAAATTTCTCTGATCGAGTGGTTAGAAAATTTTCAGCTCTGGGCAATTCAACCTGGAGGTTGCTAGCTCGGTTGCCTAGTATGGCAAATCTATTTTTTTCGCGTTTTCGTCGTCTTCGTCTAAACGTTATCTCAAATGCTTGGTTCTAGTGATTAAATTTTCTAATATAAATGTTAAGTAAAGGTATAGCTAAGGTAAACTGATATAGGAACAGAATAAAATCGGCATTAGAAAAAATACTCAGAGACATACATACCGAGCAAGCAAAATAAACGTTGGAAAAATGCAAGAGAACAATAATTTAAACAAAAATTCTGGCCACACCAGGAGGAATGCAGCCCAACATTAAAAAATATATATAAAGTCTCGATAATTTATTATTGAAACAAAGTAATCAGTTTTAGAAATTACCGACACACTGAATTGAATCACTGGTTCAATGTAATTCATAAGTTTTAATCAGGGGGACGGAATGGAATTCTCTAAGTCACCGTAAACGGCGGATAAGCGAGTTTAGAGGATTGACACGACGCGTTTCGCGATCATTGTGTTGCCGCATTCAAATTAAAACTCCATTATTGTATGCATTACTGAATCTATATATAATGCAAATTATTTGTTGTAACAAGAACTTTCGAACTTTATTATAACTTTATCGAGAATAAAATACCACCCTCTTCGTCTTAATGGTATTTTTTACATTCAAGTCTGGTCAAACCATTTCGCACAATTTTATAATGCATAATATTTTTAGCTTTAACATAGGCTAGTGCTATCTCTTAGTGAGACGCTTAATTAAAGAAGATTTTAAGGATATAAATATTGTAGAGCTACTGAAACTTGTTGCAAAATAATTAAGTTTTTTGTTACTAGTAAGCAAATATGTATACTCATATTTGTTTAGAAAACTTCGATTCAGGTCTTATAATTAATTTGGATAATTTAATTTAGCGACTGTTTATTAATGTAAGCAGCTGAGTACGTTCGTATATGTGGGCTTCATTCCCACATAGGGCAAAATTGTTTATTCTGGTATAAAAGTATAACAAGTTTTAAAATAATAAATCTGTAGTACTTATTCTTATAGCTAGTATTTTTTTAATTGCTGTAGGACAGCTGACAGGCTGACAGCCCACTTAAAATTTAGCAGTGTTGGAATCACGAACACGCTGCTGTCCCATAAGGGTACAGGAACTTGGGTCACTAATGCTGGAACACAACACAAAACTATTATGGCGGCATACGTAATACTAAAGGTGGGCACTATCCAGACGGGCTTGGGTGGTTTTTTTATCACTATTTACGACAGACCGACCCCGGCCGTAGAGTCCGCAGTATTCTTTCTCCGTCTCTACACGGATAAAATAGTGTAAGTACTTATAAATAGAACATAATCAAATGCAAAGTTTCCGGTTAAACGATTCTAATATCGCCTGGCAATACTATCCATAAAGCACCAAATACACCGAATAAAGATTAAAATCGCAACTCAAATAAATTCAAGTGTTATCGAGCAAGTTGTTTGTGGAATTAATTACAACTGTGTTCACTTGGCGGTCGGCAACTTTGTGGGATAAGTTTCTACTTAGCAAGACTCAAGTCGAACTCCTTTGTGAAGTAATTCCTTTCTCCTTGTCAAGTTGTGGTGGTAACACGTTTTGTTTTCACTTAAGTGTTTCGGACTAAACTGTTGCTTTCCTTTGACAAGTGTTCTTTCATTCATATTGACATTTATTCAGTCAATTTATAATTTTCCAAGAACGTTTTTTGTTTGATTTATTATACTCGGTAGGTACGTGCAGGGGCGGATTAAGAATACTTGTGGCGTTTAATAACGCACCTCTTTTTATGATGCGAGATCCAGAAGGCACGACATTTTGGCATAGAGATAATTTGTGACAAGAAGCAATAAAACAAAAAGCAACAACGCCAATTGTCAGTAAAAGATATTACCACAAACCACCGATTCTAAAATATTATTGATTTATCAGAGGCTTTGTTTGTGTAGCGTTCAGTCATATATTTCTATAAATAAGTGTTTAATAATTCTTGTAATTATTTGAGTTATCAAATATACGAACTGCTGTAAATTGCAACGTGTTGTATTTATATGGTAACAGTTTAGTTAGTTTAGTAAAAGGATATTTCTCCTGTAAATTAGCAGGGACTCTATCTAGAGCCCCTCATACTGTCCCCTGCGGCCGTGCTCAGCCTATCCTAAATGGCGAGAGACAATCCTAACTACATAGCTATCACACGGTAGGACCTCAAGCCCGTCTATATAGCAACCACCTGGTTTAAAAGTACGTCGACATAACAAACTTGTGTTGTGTGACGCCATTAGCGACCCAGTGCACCTATACGGTCAAACATGTTCATGGTATTACGAGTATATAAATATATACTATTAAATGGGCCGTTAAACTATCTGCTGCTCCTCAGCAACAGCAAAAAAAACTGAAGAATCCAACCGCTTTTATTATCTAAATTAATCTAAGAGCCCGGAGTCTACTCGCGTACTATCATTTCATGTGTACTATTACTGCTCGTAGTTTGCATAGGTGACATATTTTCCTAATTAGTGTAGAAGCAAAGAGACTATCACCTCACCCACATAGAAGGAAAATCATGTATTGCAAAAGCTTGTGCCTCCAAGCTTTTAAAACATTTATAACACATCTGAAGTTAAATTAATACAGTACATATCTTATTGTTCTTTCTTACATATTATCCCCGATGCCCACGGGTCGTGGGCATTCGGCAAGTTTTGCCTCGAGAAGAAAAAAACATGTATATAAGCAAGCATAAAGTCTAAAACCTTTTATTCTTTTCAATATTTCAAAACTAATTGACCTGATAATGACGACTTCTGTGGCGCAACAACATTCGCACATCAGTATCCCTACGAGGGTCACGGATTCGATTCATGTCTCAAGTCTGGGTATTTATGTATATTATGCATTTATTTTCAAAGGATAAGTATATCAAATATCCAGTATACATAACATAAACGTTATGTAAGTTGTCCCAGTTCAGCTATTATTGTTTATTTTATTTAATCTATAATCTATCGGTGTAGCAATGTTCTAATGTCTAGGTTGGCTGGCCAAATGTACATTTCAAAGATGACAAGGCGGTTGCTACCAGTCACTGCCTAAAATTTAATTATTTTATTATTATTTTAATGTTGATATGTGTGTATTTTATTCATTATTGATTTCTAATTTAATTTATATAACAATATTCTATAACATATGGATCAAGAGTTAGAAATCAATGATAATTTAATTTTAATTATATTTTGTACAAAATAAGATTTAATAAACTAATCAATTGTCAGGTGAAGAGCCCTTAGAAGGCCTTGAGGGGCTGCACTCCGACGAAACGGGCTCCGGAGACAACTCAAACGCGGGCTCCAGCGGCGCAGACGACGACGCCGCGCGATTACGCCTGAAACGCAAGCTGCAGAGAAACAGGACAAGCTTTACCAATGAACAAATTGATAGCTTGGAAAGAGGTACGTTTAAAATGTAGTTTTTTTATTGCTGTGAAATAGTAGACATTCTGACGGCTCACTTAATAGTAACCGTCGCCTGTGGATGTTTGCGATGCCAGGGCCACCATTATACCACACTGCCGTCCGCGTAGAAAGGCTATAAAATAAGTTTATTGATGGCAGCCTATAAAGAGATCAGGAGTGATTGCCACCCAAACGAGCATGGAACCCTACCACCTATGTTTTTTTTTGTCGTCTTTTACGACATGCCGCCCCTGGCCGCAGGGAACGTATTCTTACTCATGCACGGAAGAGAAGATTACGAAACTTTTATTCTTTAGCATTTTGCAGTATCTTGTAATAACGATAACAGTAAATAACGCCTTATTGCTGGGCTCAAGCCAACCGCTAAAGGGTATTATAGATAGTATATGCGCTACACTTGTCAGAGGCAGATGGACGTATTGAACGGTGATCTCAGTATGCCATACTCTTGATACGTGGCAATTATGTGATAATATGCATATAAAAAAACTGCCTAGGCATATCATCGTGGAATTTGAACCCATGCTCTCTCATGGAATCCATGAATAGTCTTCAATTATGATAACACGTAGCCACTACGTATCTAGTTCGTATATAGTATATTTTTATTTGACATTCTTACAGAATTCGAGAGAACTCATTATCCGGATGTGTTTGCTCGAGAACGACTCGCTACGAAGATCGGCCTCCCTGAAGCTAGGATACAGGTGAGCCACTACCGCACACTAACTCTCCCACGCCAATAATAACATAATAATTTATTGATAGACTTGTTTTTATAAGGATCTATAATGTTATCTACTCTAACTAAATATTTATTAGTTTTATCTACTTATTTTTATCTGGAATACTGAAGACTATCATTCAGTTGCTCCATAGCAACCCTATGTTAAGAAAAAAAAAGAATTTATTTACGAGTTACAATTCGGTTATAATTTTAAATAAGATTTTTAAAATGTCAATTTATGATTAAATGATTATAATAGAAGGCAAATTTATAAAATGTCATTTTTATATGGTGAAACAGTTATATTATTTCTTACCGAACTCATAAATACAAAATGATGTGGCAAATGGTGAAATAGCAAATACACCATTTGCTATTTCACACATTTTTTGAAGTTGTCAAATGCTACGCCACACCACCACATCCTTAAAAGAAGAAAACCTTGCGAAAAATGTTTCTTTTAATACAAGGAACTACTAACGTAAAGTCAGCTATATATATAGAAAAATAGTGGAAGATGATTTTCATAAATTCAATAATTTTTTTATATTAATTTCATCAACAAAATAATTATAAAACTGACTTAACGTGGAAACTAGATACGAGTAATTTCAAAATAATGTATAATAAAATTCACATTGATAGAGTTTCTGATAATCTAATTAGTTGTATTGTCATGCCTTAACCGTTTCTAGAATATGCCTTAGATACCTTACACATGTTATAATACTACTTTCTAATAAGTTGAACCCTAACAACTTATTAGATGTAGCTTCCGTTATCCATCTCCTGTTAGGCCTCGAGCTCACGACCTCTTGATCGAAAAGGCCTTAATCATATACTTGGTCAGAATACCTCAAACCTAGTGAATATAAGCGCGTAGTGAGCGCGCTGCCTGTTAACCCGACCCGACGTTAAGGTGTGGTTCTCGAATCGGCGCGCGAAGTGGAGGCGCGAGGAGAAGATCCGCTCGCAGAGACGCAGCCCCGAGTGCGCGTACGCCACGCCGCCCGCACCCCCTGTACATCCTGCGCCACACACGCCTGCGCACGCGCCGCCGCAGCCGCCACATCAGCCCTACCAGCCGCCGCTCAACGTCGATGCATACAGGTAGGTCGCACTAGTTTTACTCGTAAGTAACTGTTATGTTATTTGCATTTCATGTAAACTGCTCGCATGAAAGAACGTCAAATTGAGAGTATATAAAATTATTTTCCAATAGCGTTGAAAATCAGGGCTGAAATATTATAGATAGAACTACCAGTCGCATGTTTCAAACTGCCTCATGGAATCTTATATGATGACACACCTATGACACCGTCTATCTAGATCTAGAATAATAGATCTATTAGTCATCTTTTGGCAGTTAGCTAATGCTTACTAGCATAGGTGATATTCCATCAAATAGCTTAAAGGAAATGTTGCTTGAAATATACTTTATAAATAAATTAAGTTAATAAACTCTCTTGAGATAAAGAAGAATACGGTATGTACAAAATCTTTTGATAGTTTAATTGTACACGGTCATTGGTTTAACAACAATAAATATTCAAGAATGTTTGTATAACAATATTAAAAATATGTACTGCTCTACATTCCAGTCTGCTATCCGTGCAGGGGCGGAGAAAGAATACTAACCTCTGTGGCCGGGGTCAGCCTGTCGTAAAAGGCGACAAAACAACCCACCCTAGCTTCGTAGTAGGGCCTCAAGCCCGTCTGGATGGCGACCACCTTTGGTCTTAAGTATGTTGCCATAATAACCTTGTGTTGTGTTCCGGCATTAGTGACCCAAGTAAGTTCCTGTACGCTTATGGGACAGCAGCGTGTTCGCGATGCCACTGGCGTTGCAAACACCTATAGGCGACAGTAACTGCAAAATTCTAAGCGGGCTCTCAGCCTATCTGCTGTCCTATAGCAATAAAAAAAACATTATAACAGAATTTGTATTCCAAAAGCAGTTATGAAAAATATCGTTGTACCAACTTCTAATAATCTTGCTACGCTACGAACTTCCGCTTGCTGTAGCTTTCGGCAAGAGAATACAGATAACAATCATTAGTTCTCCTATTCAGACATAAATATAATATATTATACACAAATCCGTCTCCAAATTTACTCCATTGGTGTATTGAACTGTATTGTATTTAATTTCAGTCCCTTAACTCCAATGGGGTACGGCAGTGGCATGGTAACCGAGCCTCCTGTGTGTGATACTGCTGAATCGGATCTCTGCAAGAGCGGTTTCCTGGGATACCCTCGCTACGAATTGGGGTACAGGCAACACTCACATCCGTATGTCAATCATCACGGGTACCAGCATGAACCTGCTTCTCCTCCACCAGGTTTGTAATTAAATTCGTCAGATTTTTACAATAATTAATTTATTTAAAATATTTAAACCTGTATTGCAAGCGTATATAAACACATAAAAAAAGTACAAGTAGACTGTAACTTTGATTAAAACTGAAATTAGCAATACCTACGTACTGTGCCAACTTCGGAAGATATATATTTCTTTATAACTGTAGAACAGCAGACAAGCCCACTTAACACTTATTGTTAAGTGGGCTTGTCAGTTGCCGTCACCTATCGATGTTTGGGACGCCAGGGGCACCGCTAATATCCTGCCGTCAGCGTAGGGGACCTGGAACCTGGGTTACTTATGCCGAAACACAAGGTTATTATAGCGGCATATTTAGACAGCCAAGGGTGGTGCCATCCAAACGGGCTGAAAGCTCTATCAACGGTAGGGTTATTTTTTGTCACCTTATACGATAGGCCGCCCCCGGCCGCAGGATCTATATTCTTACTCCACTTTTGCATGAACAGAATAAAATATATCAAAGGGAAAAAAATGTGGGGTTCTTTAACTTTTAGTAAAATAGGTAAAACTCGTCGTTATGCCATTCTGGTCGTATTTCATTCAGTTGGTACGTGGTGTCTGAGTGGTATACATATCACACTCGGAAAACAATGTAGACATAGGTTTTATTGTCACGATGGTATACACCGTTCAAGCAGTTTTTCTCAGCTAATACTCGTATCATATTGCCATGTACCAACGGAGAAGGAAGTATATCATGAGAAACCTGTATTCTGAAATCACCGGTACATGTAACCTAGGACTAATCCACCGTGGACAAGAGTGTTTGTATTTTGTTATAATATATTGTTCGTTCCCTTGAGAAGAAATACCGAGCCCAGAAGTAGGAGTTCATGAGCTGTTATTTCGTTCCTGCGCCGTCATAAAACACTACATTTACTAGCTGTACTTTATCCATTCGAGTCGAGGAGTCAAGCGGCAACGCCGCTTAAAAACAAATTTTGCCGTATTGATTAAATTTTACTTGTACCTCTTTCTTCAAATAAAGAGTCGGGGGATACCGACACAAAAAATGTAAGCTTAATTTTGTCCTGACAATACTAAAATAGCCCCAGAATTCCAAAGTGAAGGATTTACATGTAACCGAGAGGAAATGGTAGTGAAATAGTGAAAGTTATATTGAGTTTTTTGAGCCGCGAACTTTTTACTTTCACTTTACTAAGTTTGTTGCTAAGTGTCTAATGAATATAACTTATTTTCTAGAATTAGGGGGTCTCCTGGGTGCGGGAGTATCGGTCCCGT
This sequence comes from Malacosoma neustria, assembly GCA_963693495.1. Lineage (NCBI taxonomy): Eukaryota > Metazoa > Arthropoda > Insecta > Lepidoptera > Lasiocampidae > Malacosoma > Malacosoma neustria. The sequence goes on along the minus strand of OY856391.1, from coordinate 6,554,047 downwards.
TAGCTGTACCCGGTCAAGACTCGCAGCAGTATTGGTCCAGGCTGCAGTGACCCTGGTGGTAGCTTAAATAAATAAGTACATACTTCATACACCTTCATACTTTTTGTCAAAAGCCACAAATTCTGGTTGTTTCATTTAGTTTAAAATATAATAAATATTTCATGCTCTAAATATCATTTTATACTAAAAAAAATTCCTAAAGGGATTAGCCAACGTTAAGCTTTTAAGCGTAAACGATTAGTTTATGCCAAAAAAGGCTAAATTTATAATAGATTGACAGTCCGTGTTGGTAGCCAAACGGCGTCAAAATTGCGCTAAATCCGAAAAATCATTTTTAAGTTTCTCAAGGCTTTAAACACAATTAGTTAAACCCTTTTAGATATATATTTAAGGTTAGAAATACTCAATTGTTTCATATATCATTTATGTTTACTTAACTTATATATGCCACATTTTGTACCTATTTGTTGTTTAACTTTATTTCTTATTATATAATTTAATTATTAAAGCTTCTGGATGTAAATAACTTCTATAGAATTAAAATTGTATTTTGAAATACATGTTATTTAATCAAAAATGACCACAAGGAAGATGTTTTATATTTCTAAAATAAACAAAACTGACACAAATAAACTCATAAATAGTGAAAAATTCAATATGGCGTACAATTATTACAACAAACTTTGTACATTAGAAAACTTTCATTAGGTTTACTATATGTATGCATAAAGCACTGCGTATTTGATATTTGGACACCATTTTGAAATCAAGTAAAACTGTCAAAATTCTTTATAATTTTAGGTATCGGAAATTGTGTCTATGTTTATGGTAAATCCGTAATATAGCGGTAATATTACAAAATAATTATGCCATATTCAGTTCTAAAATAGCTTATTATATTTTGTGATTGGAAATTATAAAACTATGGTATAAAGAATCAACATATCCAGTAGTCGCAACAATCAACACAATGAGCACAAAGTAAGGCTCAAAAATGTATTAACATTAGGTTTCATACAAATGAGGATATAAAATACGTTTTCTAGCTGATGGAACCTAAATCACGGAAAATATTTACTATGATGCCAGGACACAGCTTTCTGTCACTACTTAAACCGTTGGTTCATATTCTTCTAAATATTCCTCTTACTGTTACTTAGGTAAAACAAATATTGCCCCATCAATTCACTAAATTACACTATTTGTATAATTTTATCGTGCAAGCAAGTTATGATCACGCGAATATAGCACCACTTTAAAATAATTGTTTTCTTTTTAAACAATAAATTAAGCTTTTAAACACTTGTACGACTAAAAACTAACACACGGAAATCTAGACCCACAACATACAACTCAATCTATTTTGGATACCAAAATTTAATAATTGATTTGTTTAGATGTTAAGCTATTTGCTAAATAGTAAAATAATTCAAAATGGCAGCCGGTAACGTATTTATATCCTGGATTTGTATACAATAATGTTGTAAAATAATTGCATATGATGCTGTCTTTGAATGAAAATTTTAGTATAATTAATTATATTAGTGTTAAAATATATTTTGTTAAGATTGTCTTAAGCTTAGGTCACATTAAAAAAACAGAATTTTGTATTATATTATATTGTTTGTTTAAAATGTTGAGGGTACTGCTATATATCACTATGTGTGGTTTTAGTCTTAGTTTGTTTTAGTCTGTTGTTGGAAGAAGTATTTAAATCATAAATAGCGAAATTAATAAATCTACACTCTTTATTATGAACTTATAATCAAATAAGTCAATAAATGGAAATAGTTCGTTTATATTTTAGTTTTTTTCGGTAGCTTTCTTAGGATTACTCCAGAACCAAACATGTTAAAAAAATTTCATGACCAATTCTGAAAACTAGACACTTAAAGCTACAATTTGCTTTCTTTTTTATTGCTGTACAATAATTTCCTAGTTACAGCTTGTTGAAAATCCCCCTAAAATTTATTTTTATAAATTTATATTTTTTTGGCACTAAATTTTTGTGACTAACACTAATAACTAGTGTAATTAACATTGACGTGACCTAGGCTTTAGATATAAAAACATGTAAAAAACTTTTTTTATGTAGATATATACGTTGTGACACCGTACAATAGAATTAATTAGTCAAAACATAAACTTCAACCGATGTTATTAACATTATTCACGCTCGATATTTTACTTTTCTATAAAAAAAATTTATTTCAATTTTCATCAAGCAGTTAATCAACTTCTGACAAGTTTTGAACGAAATGTTTGCTATTACTAAAAATTTAATGCGAGAGCATCGAATGTAGTCATACTCTCACAGCCACTGACAGTCAGTTCGGTGGCTTATTAAAATTGTTAGAGGGTTTAAAAAAAAGAAGTTGATTATTTATGTATAAGTTTGTTTTTTATAGAGCTACATATTCTATTAAAGAACACGCTCTTAAATAAAGATTTAAAAAATGTCTTGTGTACGATTTCTGGAAATAAATTGAATAAACACTAGAAACTCATTCTTCAGACAGAATATTATTTAAGTCTGGCCTGTTTTTTGTATTCATACACGTATATTCAGTTTTATAAAACCCTTCAGTGTTTGATACATGTTTGTATTTTACATGTACGATAAAGAGAATGTGAAGACGTTTGTTATGCGTTTGGCTAAAATAAACTAACAGCACTACAGTCCCGACCAGTAATTAGGGCTGCCCCCACTTTCCAAGAGTTCAAAAAGCGAACAAAGGACCCCTACGGTCCTATTAGGTATTCCTTTCAAGGTTATGTTACGGTTAATGTACGTAACAAATAGCTATATCCACTCCTGCCGCTTTCCTCTGCTTATTTGTACAAAAAAAGTGTCACTAAAAGGTCACAACAAAAAACAGCAAAACCCTACCTCAAGAAAGAAACGCTAGGAAGATAAAAAAGGAAAGTGATAATTAAAAACATAATTTTCTAAAGTAATTATATTTACAATTAATATTATCTTAACATTATATCATATCAATTTAAAAATATACGAATGGCATTATTACTACTAAAGGAAACGAAATGTTGAAATCCCATCGTATTGGAATTGAATTAACTTGATGATAGCCGCATTTCCCAGCGGCGTTCTTGGGTTTTGGGATGTTTTGCTTAAACCACAATCATGTATATTGTATACAATGTACATACAATAATGTATATATGAAATCACACTCATATTAAAAATATATTAATTGACACTCGACTATATAGGTTACAAAGATGAGTATAACAAAGCAATATTAGCGAGATCATTTTGACAGTAAATATAAAATCAAGTACCTATTTTTTCAAGTTTCATAGTTTTGCCGAGTTTAGTATAATAATGTTACATACTTAAACAATAAACTTTATAATACTATTATTTTTATTATAATAAATATTTCCTATACATGAAAAAATACATAAAGCCCCATCTATCCATGATGACCTCTTTGGTATAATACTCTACTTCGCACGGAGTTCGACACCCTTAGCCCATTATCACGCATATCAGTCTTTACGACGTTAAGTCCATTCGTACTGGGCCCCAGCGATGTTATATGCCGTGGCATTTGTTCTTATCAAATCACTTTCTACCATACCAATGAAGGAGGCTCTTTATGTCCATTATATTACGGACATGAAGCTATCCATGGATGAGAGTTCTAAGCGTGAACCTTGTGACGCTTAAGCATCACTTTTTTACTTTAGCAACTACATATACAGGGTGACTTTGACAAACCCGTCTAAATTATTTTTACGCACTAAACATCATTTAAAGAACCCATTTTTGCAAAAAAAAAATTGTATGTCAAATTTTCACCATAAAATATTTCATATAGGATAATTAATTCAATCGTACAGAATAAGCATATGGTGCAAACTGTTATTACCTGTCTCTGTCACACCCGCGTAAATGAGTAGTGCGTATTTGCTCGCCTGGTTCAATGCCGCCGTCCTCGGCCTTTTACTAGGTCAGATGGCGAGGTCATTCACACTCTATCGCCGTATTATGTAAATTGCGAGTTCTTTGAATGACTTTGTGATGCTGATTACTCAACATTTTTGTACTATGTGATACAAAACTAAAATACATGTTTCTCATAACTTTTACTAAAGAATTCTATGTGAATTTGGACGGGTTTGTCAGTCACCCTGTATAAAAGTACAGGATTAATGATGGTCTTAAGGCCATCTTATCTGTCTGAACCTTGGCAGATATTTTATATGCCCACGCAACAAAATGCATGCTATAATCTAAAAAGTACATATGGGCTATAAAATGCTATAGAAATAAAAAAAATTATATACATTAAGTAAAATAAAAAATTGATGTCTGCTAAATTACTAAAATACGTATTGATTTTATGCGGAATTCGTAGCAGTGATATTGAAACGTATTCAACACTACTACTGAAAACTCCACACGCAGACAAAATCTGTCTCAGGCTCCCATTTCTTTTACTGGCTAACACCACCCCACCCCGTAAAGCGTTGGAGGACTCACCTATCCGGGAAAAAGAACCAATGGGGACAAGGTCCTATATACTTTATTATTTGCACGAAATAGATTTTAGGTGAATTCCATGGCGTGGGACTTCCGAGGCATATAGCCTTCCACTAACAATTACCAGTGTACATTTAATATTCTGTCTTAATTACTTTAGTGGCTATCTAGATTAATTTAATGTGACGATTTGTATAAAAGGCTTAATGTGAATCATGTAAAAATATAGATGATAAAAATGCTAATTTAGAAAAAAATCTTAACTTATTGAGGTATTCATTTCGAATTTATTAATTATTAGTTCTAACATGTATATGTGTTAATTATTGTGAATAATTGTGTGATGTCGATAAATCGTTTTAATAACATTATATAAATACAATTTTGGATGAAATATTTCATTAGTTTTATTATAATCATTAACTTATGTGCTTGACCATTTAGCTGCGTAGACGCAGGATACGTGCTGATTTTATAAACACATTAGTACACTAACTGCTATATTGACGAACTCTGGTACACTGGTTTTTTTTTATATCATTATATACTCCGTCATTTTATACTCCGAGCTATTGAAAACTAATTCCCAGCTTTTATCGAGTCTGGGGGATCTGGGTTTCGCCCTAATTGAATTTCCGTTATAAATACCCACAATAGAAGAAGCATACAACACAGTACAATATAGTTTAAGATAGCAACAAACGTGGATTTCAAAGAGCCACACGCGCTGCGCCCGCGAATTCTGGCTGACTAAACTCAATTTAGGCAAAAATAACAATTAATATTTCTATATTCTAAAGCAATGTCCTAAGAATTATTTAATCTAATAAATCATAGTGAAAATTACTATCTAATAATTTGTTAGCCTAATCTACGTAATTCATAGACGATCACAAAATAAAGTAAAAACTAAACCTACTTTCCAAATAATTCACACACCTGTGATTGCTATGTGGACAGTCTAAAAAGCAATGTGTTTATCACGTATAATATTTTGTTTTATATTATTTGTATTATATTATTATTATACTATACAATGCATATGATCGAAGTTTACACTAGTTTACATCAAAAGGTAAACCACTAAGTCATTAAGCTAAAATGTCATTAGTCCATCACCAAACCTTATATAAATGCTCGTTTAGAAGAGTGTCAATATCATTTAACAAATTGGTATCATTATCACTTCTGTGGATTGTACTTTTCTTCTTCTGACAACTCGCTACTACGTCTGGGACGTTTGTATTTAATTCTAAATCATTGTCCGATATTATTACATCACTTTCTTGTTCATCGCTCAAATCAACAATGTCAATAGGTTCACTAGATTCAACATCAATTACTTCCGTATCGGACAGCTTGGATAAATCTACATGTTCTTCATTCATCTCTATGCCGACAATTTGTACTTCTGTGTCGGAATCATTATCTGTCCTACTACTTTCTCCTTTACTCTCTTCAGACACAGAATTATCTTTCTGTCTATTTCTAATCAGTCTAGGTTTAGAAGTTTGTTCAGTTATCTTAACCCTTTTGAATTCATAGCAATTATTATCATCCAACTCGTTTAATTGTAGATCGTAAATATCACTAAGCTCAGATAATGTTCTTTTACGATTAATATTTTCACTTTGCTTGGTTTCGAGTTTTTGATTCGATACCGTCGGAGCGCTTGTATCTAATTTCTTATAAACTATAGAATTACTTCTAACAACTTTAATTATCTTATTACCAGACGTTGTGATGGTTTCTTGCGTAGATAGTTTTCGTTTCCTACTGAGGTTCAACTTAACCGGTGCACTGTGTATTATAACTTCTTTTTTCCTAGCTCGGATTTCGTCTAACGATAAAACTTTAAAGTCAAAGGAGCTACGCCGCTCAGCGGGAGCTTGCGTCTTACCGGAAATCTCGTCAAGAGACATTCTGTCGTATTTTGAAGATAGATTTGTTCTGACGATTTTACGTTCCTTTGAGAGGTCTGCGTGGGGTAGCGAGTCGTAGCTGTAAAAGGCGGCGGCTTCGGCTTGGATTTTCTCGAGAAGCAGTAGTTCCTGGGACTTGGAGCGCGACATCTTAGCGGCCTCGTCGGCTCCGTCGCCCTTGGTGGGCGTGGACGAGGGGACGCTTTCGTTATCAGACTCTGGAAGAACACACAACGAGCGCTTAATCGAATGCAGGCAAAACGAAACGGGATGATTTTCGTAATTAGTTTTGATACCCGTGCATCGATGCGATCGCGGTGTGTTCTTAGCGTCTACTACAAAAACTGTTCAATTAGGTTGGGCGGTCAAAAATAATTACAAAAATCATATTACGAAACATGTTTATTTACTCGTTGGTATTATTAAACACAATTTGATTAAACGAAGCCAAATTATTTGTTTCTAATACGAGTTTATATATCAGTTTTCAGGTTAATAAACTTAAATAAAGTCTTAAACACACACGTTACTAATTAATAAACATTATGCAATTTCTTATTTTATAAAATAAGACTAAGATTAACATAACAACCCCGTATTATATAATTCAAACAATTATTCTAAGGCTTTTTGCGACGCAAATGCATTTTTGGCTGTTGTCAAGAAATATTTAAGTTCACAGTGAGCAGTTTTTTTAAATATACTAGGTAACAAAATGCAAAATATCTAGACAAAATCTTCAACATCAATTTTAAAATGTCGAATAACACAAACAGGAGGGGCTGCTGCGTCAGTGACCAAAATCAAATATTTATTGACAGCAACTTTGTGACATTGCGATGAAAGGCTATAAATATGATTGAGGACAATCCACCTACTTTCACTGAATTCAATTCGAGTAACAAAGAAAATATTGGATGCGGATATTATTTAGCAATTTTATAAAACATTTCCAAGTAAATGTTTATTGAAAATTCTTATAAAAAATTTATTCAAAATTCTTACTGAATCCTAAAACAACAATTTTAATTCTAAGTTACCCAAAAAGAATTAAATTTGTCCATGTATACTAAAATTCCTTACTAATTCCAAAATTTTAAAAAATCATCTGCAGCAATATTAATGTAGCACAATTTCCAAATAGGAAATTTTGCTACAAAACAGTTCGTTTCAAAAACACATACGCCTGCGCCGCTAATAAATTAAAAATCTAAAACTAACCTATACACCAGCCCCCCGTTCGTTAAATTTGGATATTGTAAACCATCGTGTCATGGTATACAGTAAGTATCAAAAGTGCTGCTCGCTACATTTTATCCTATACTTTGCAAATACAAACTTTATTCATACCATATTATTATATTGATTTGTTGAATATAAAATTTACTTCATTATATATTAAGAACAAAGTAAAACATTTTCGAATAATCCGTACAAAAAAAAACAAATTGATGTCTTAATCAAATCCATCTTTTTAGTTTTTAACAACCTTTCAAATATAGCAAATACATTATTAAAAAATAATTATAAACTTGTTATAATTTTATCTATTAAACATTCGTTTATGTAGTTATAATTTAAACTAATATTTATAGAATTAAAACTTTTCACTATAATTCCTATAAATCATGACTGTATGGTTTTTATCTGTACAATATATATATATATATATATATATATATATATATATATATATATATATATATATATATATATATATATATATAAAATATTAACTATATGATTAGAGACAATTTCTATTCAACAAATCAACTATGAAATTGCTTTAATGTGTATGAGAAACATCGTTATACAAACTTCATTAGACAATTAAAACATTTAACATTAAATAAATATTATGTAACTAATATAAAAAAGTTTCAATATGCGTTATTTATTTCATAAAACAAGTTTTAAATAAGACAATATTTAATATAATATAAATATATAATTAATCAGCCCATATCCTACTGCTGCGCTTGAACCCCTAAAAATAACCTGGCACGGCACCGGGATGGCATGCCTGACACGGTGGATTGGCGGGTTACACACACTTCAATTGTATATTAGACTATATCATTATCGTTTTTACTAGAATAGAAACTAGCGGCTAACTCGCTTTAAGTTTAAATTCATAAGATTACAATTGTGGCCGAAATATAAATTCGAGATATATGCAAATAAAATACATCAAAACCATAAACAAGTTTGTATAAAGATGTTGCCATTATTTCTATATAATAAAACGACAGCTAAAAAATACTGCCCAACAGAAAATATAACATTCCAACAATTATACTAGAAATAAAATAAATATTTCATGTTATACAAAAAAGAGACAAGGCTTTTCTAATATTATGCTACAATAAAATAGTATTGCTAGATACACGAAACAAATTTCGCTAAAACAGCTGCGCCATTTGAGCAACCGGGTTTTGTACTAAATTATTATGCATTAAAATTGCCATGAGTAATTTCACTTTTTTTTTAATATACAACATGAATAAAAGACCAAAACATAAATTGAATGAGCATATAAAGAAATATTTGAATTTTCATCGTCGATTCAGTGCTAACAAATATGAGCTATTTAATAATAATACATACAATTATGTAATGATAGCGAATTAAGCTAACTATATTATGCGTAATATAAAATATAAAAAACTCATGAACTTCAGAACACTAAGACTAGAGAAAATACCAGAAAGTGTTTCTGAATGCATTGTACCAGAAATAGCTCCATGAACCTCGAAATTGGGGTCTGTTGGGGGACCAAATTATATTTATTTATGTTTAAAGATGTTTGCCAATAATAATGTTCAGTGATAACTCGCAATAACTTTATATTTTCTTAATTGTGATAGAAGTTATGAAAATATCTAACTTGTATATGGTAAAAGTGCATGTGATGTTAAATTCAAGTGATAGTTTTGTCTTGAAGCCACACTGAGACCAAGCTTAATGTTAAGAGCACACGTCTCAGAATTCCCCCGCTCCCCCTCTTATCACAATCTCAATGAAAAAATAAATAATTCAAAAGTTCATACAGTTAGCACTAGAAACCAATCAAATCATCTCAAACCTACTCATTAATAGTCGGTAATGCCACCGATCGAGACTGTTTTCTTTTTATTGTTAAATAATTACATAAATAATGACTAGGCGTACCATGGACCATAGACAAATAATTTTCATTACTTATTTTAACGTTTCAATCTTCCTGTTCGTACGTATTGCGTAAAGTTTGTAATAAATATAGGAACTTTTGTCAGTGCAAAAATATAAACTATTTCAGAATGACCATATAAAAACAAATAAACGAAAACAAAAAACCAGTTTTTTAATTACCTATTATCAAATATTACCAAAAAGATTTTTTGCTTATCTCTTTTTTTTTTCTATAGTCGGATAATACGTTCTTAAGCACAATTTTTTTTTAACGGAAAGCACAGTTATACAATGCTGGTGGTTTCATATCAGTCACACCACTAATTATAAGGCTGTGCTTTCATTTTGTGTTTAGATTTTTTTTTATTATTTTTTCATTAGCTCTATCTACCTTCACAGTGCGAATAAAAATAATATAGGGGCTTACAGTGGGTACTTTTATAAACTGCCAGCCCCCAAAACATCCTACATACTAAAATACAAACAATTTAAAGGCATAAAGCTTGTTTTTTTTTTGTTTTTTTTTTGACCTATAATAATGAGTTTACAATAATCGTGTATATATATTTTTATTTGTATTTTATGTTATTAAACCTATGTTAATGTACTTTTCTATCATAGACAAAGATTATATCAACATCTATTCAAAAAATCTTTGCAGATATAAAAATATGAAAAGGATTCTAATGATGTGATTAATCAATTATTCTATAAAGGTACCAATTATGCGAAATCGATTTTTTTTTTCTTTTATGGCTATAGACAAATTACATAATAACAACCACAGTACAAAGGCATATAGAATATTAACGAATAACCATACGAATATCTAGAGCCAAACCACATATATTTCCTAAATTAGATAAAATATACATAACTATTTGCGTAGATTATAATATTTCAAACAACCATCGTAAGTTTTAAAGGCTTGGACAGCCGAACATAAAGCTAGTTACTCAAAAAGCTACTATATTTATACTACATTTAAAGTTTTTTTTTTCGATAATAACAGCCCATAAACGTCCCACCGCTGGGCTCGGGCCTTCCCCTAGTAGAGGGAACGGACAGTATACGCGCCACGCTTGTCCAAGGCGGATTGGCCGGTTACACATACCGGTGATCTTGGTATGCAGGTGTATTGTATAATATGCACATCAGGCGAGACAAACTGCCTAAACGGTGCATGCCATCGTGGGATTCAAACCAGAGACCTCTAAATTGGTCACCAAGCTTAATACCACTGAGCTACAAGATAAGGTTTTTTTTCATTAATTAATTCAAATTCTTTATACATTCATTAAAATCCTTTCCACACCAACACGCCGTCCGCCCTCTGACCGTGTAATACCAAGTCTTAGGTCCGGACCGATAACGCACTAGTAATATATAAATCGTTATTAATTACATTAAATGAAAAAGCGAGAAGATATTTATTAATCTAATTAGCTAAGATATGAAAAGAGCCCTATATTCTCTAATTTATTGCACATATAAAAATACCAACGTCGTTTACCACCTCACAAGATTCACTGAATCGGTTCGTAAGAGAGCCACAATGATATCAATACCTCCCCGCTCCTAATCATTGTCTATGGTATAAAAACAACTATTTTCTCTATATACGACATACAATCAACCAAAACGCCGCTACCGTCGGCAACAAAATACTACAATAAACTCCTTTGAATAAATTATGGATCCAGTTATCGAGACAATCCATATTCAATTAAACTTCATGAAATATAAAAATTCGAAACTGAATCCAAATATCACTTCAATAAATACTATAATTGACTATCAGAGAAAAAAAGAACAACTATAATAACATAAAATGTGTGTTAAACGTAACATACTGGAAAATAAAAGTATTAATCAACAATAAAGGATCATCATTTATCCAGCAGACCAGCACCGTTTTGCTTGCCCTTGTATGAATTTTCATACATACCCTCACTTATAGGTTTATCTAATACGCTAGCGATCAATGCGAACTACCCACATACCACTCGTTTAATGAACAGCGAAGCGCGCCGCAGATAGATTGCTGATAGTATTCGTTACCATTGTTATTTCATGTGAATTCAGTATACATATAGCGACCATCGGTTAAACAGCCCTTGTGGCCATCTGTTAAGCATGGTGTGGTCCGCTCATTGACTAAAAGGCTGACAAACCATATAAACTACAGGTGCCAGGTTGATAAATAAATGGGAACCTTAGAACGTAGCGAATCTAATGCCAGTTTCAAGAATTAAAATTATGTCTGGGATAATTAAAAGTAGTATACTAAAAATATAATTAGTATCATTACTCGTATGAAAGAGATCTTTAAACTACAATGCTCAAAAGTACAACAAATAAGTCAAAGATTGTGTGACAGTGGTGGAGTTTGTATAATAAATATTTTCCAGCATATTAAAACTAAAATTAAATGTTCTTAACCAAATAACATGTGATAAATAAAAAAAAAATATTAACTACCTCCCTAACACATCCGTTCTCTTCATTTAGTTATTTTGCAAATTTATATGTTGGCACTACATAAGGACAAACTATGTCTCTAATTTGAGAATTTTCTAAGCATTTCTATTCTCAATTATAAGTATTAATGATACGGTGCCATATATTCATTATTTTCTAAAGCTGTGTTATATAAATGAACTACTATGGATATGTGAAGACAATATTTCTACCTCAGATATACTCATTAGACCAAATATGGTTTATGAATCAATATTACAGTAACGGTGACATTTCATCACAAAAAATATAAATATTTAATAATATATTTTTACCACAATACTAAAACACATAACAAAATGTTGACATATATAAATAATAATATTTCAAATAAAAAAAATTCAAGAAATAATATGTAAGTTGTATGTATGCACAGTCTATTTTTAAGTGTCAAATTCAATATTTCAATAGCTTTGCTTGTAATAAATTTGGGTAAAACATAAGAACTTCATATGAAAATAGAAAGAAAATACCATCTTCACATATGTACCAGATATATGTTTAATGAGCGACGTATTAACTAACATTAACACGTCCAATGCCGAGGTTCCATCTTTGCAACATTCAGCTCTTTGAACATTATCGATGTTAATCTAAGTATTTCAATTTTCTTGTAAAGTGTGCATAAAGTGTTTAAATTGAAAACTCTAATGCATTTTTTACATTACATTCAATATAGTGGCTATATTATTCACAGGTCAAATTTTAAATGTGTCGAAAATTATTTTACTTACATTTAAATTCGTTAAACTATTATAAAATGCCAGTAATTCCCACTTTCAGGGCCCCGTATCTGAAGGGTGCCAACGTAAAGCTTTTCACTAAGTCTCTTGCTGTCCCCAGTGTCAATTTGTTAGTAGTCAGTATCTTATAAACAATAATAGGTAGTGAATTAAAATTTTCACAGAGCATGTATTTATATTGCAACTATAATGATAGATAATAACAACCAACATAGCAAATTTCAAAATAGACGCCATAGAAGTAAGTATTCAGTGCCAATAAAACAGCTGAAACGAAGGTATCTCATGTTCTACTCTATTGGCATTCATCGATCAATCGTATGATTATAGTAATGCAATTTAAAACATACAACTGAATCACGAATTGATGTTAAAAAATTAATGACACATTTAAAATCGACCATGAATGACGCCAGTAAGCCCAATCTACGACATGAGAAGGCCACTGATAAATCCTTCATAAATATATGATAAATTAAAAAAAAATAAAACATAAGAGTAGGTAAAAATTTATTTAAAAAATAATGCATTAATGAAATTCATTAAAATTAAATAAAACTTTTCATTATACATTGCTTAAGAAACAAAGATTTATCAGTATCTTCTCATTTGTGTAACAAACACATCACATTGCTGCATAATAGAATACTCATATCGGCATGTACAAATTGAGTATATAATGTACAGTACGTAATATATGAAATACACATTGTACAATAACTAATTACATAAAGACGAAATTTGGGTCAGCTCGACACTAAATAGTATCTTAGATATGCAGAGCTTTTAGCATAGACACAATAATTCACAAATTAAACAAAAATTTGATTATATGTGTCAAGTACAATGTTAACCCTATCAAGACCATAAAATACCCATGACTAAATATAAGTATGCAAATGTTTTGAGTTTAGGATGAAGAAAATTTGAGTTCTATTATGACATCCAGTAAAAAATATCGTTTAGATAATAAATCAATTACGAATTTTAAGGAAGAGAAAAATATTTCTCTTGAGAAAGGGTTAAAAACATGTAATTTCACTCTGGGTACTCTACATTATTCAAAATACACAATTTGTAACTTAATAATACATGCTGTCATTTATACATAACACAATGTGAGCTGCGTGTATGTTACACATGATCGTATATAGAATGGGCTTAGTACATTATGTTTCAGTATAGACGCATACCTTCTTCAAAGTTGACGACGAGTGGATCTACGGGGAGGGGCGCGTACGGGTTGGGGGGAGCGTCGTGGCCGTGGGCGTGTGGGTGTGGGTGCCCGTGCGGCGTGAGCACGCGCCTCAAGTCCGACGAGGCAGACAATTGCACACCCAGGATTGCCGAGTCTAGCACTACTGGGGAATATAACAAATTAGTTATATTCTTGTATCATTTATATAAACTAGACGAAAATAAGAACGGAGATAGCCACATTCCCAGGGATAATTATAGCATTATCGAACCAAATTATTTTATTTCAATATCACTTATTGAGTGTCAAAAATCTACTACCGTTTCCAATACTTAAGTAGGCGAAGGCTAGAGAAGAAACGGCGAAACAAAAAGGCTAGACAGTCGAGTAACACTTGGAGTAGAATAGTGAGACGAGTGGCTTCTTTAAAAATGAATTATATCTATTCCAACTTCTTTGGTTAAGGTCAACCTATTAAATAAATGCAAACTATCCTAGTATTATGTATATCCTAGTATTACGTATATAATTTTCTTGGCAAACTCAGTGGAATTATTGATGATTACATCGAGTATTAATTTAGCGATATAACAAAATCAATAAGGTTGCAAAGCAACCAAGAACTTTTAGTCCCAAGCCTGAGTCAATGTAACAGGCTCTGCTGATTAATAGAGCCCTAGATTGTAAAAAACAAATAAAGCAAAATATATTTTCTCATTTATTCTTAAGCAATGCACAATATGTTTGCACAATGACAAAGAATCCAAAGACTCAAAAGAAAAGTGTACAATCCAACTAAGTTTAAATGCTTTTTGGGCTAACAATTTAAACTAAAAAAAGAATTAGGCCATCTCAAAAAAAATCATGTAATATTTAAGATACTAAACGAAAAATTATATCACATTGCTTTTTCACAAAAATAAAATTGGCAAACACATACACTCAGTAAAAACTACTTGTAATATATTAATATTTTGCCCTTTGTGGGGATCGAACCCACAGACAGACAGGCTGTAGCTGGCAGCCACAGTACCAGCCGTGTTGTGTTAAATATTGTAATAGAATTGACTACCAGGCTATATGAATCTTAAACAGTGGCGGCACCCACCTTGACGTTGTTGCTGCCAGAGCAATGGCACCGGCGCAGGCACAGGAGCAGGCACCGGCGCAGGCGCACCTACGCCAGGAACACCTCCAGGCATCTGTTCAGATACACCAGTTTCAGGAATATTCATACCAGGTTGAGGCTATCAAATAATAAAATAATAATTACAATAAAAAAACATACAGAGTGAATAATTTTGAAACTTAACTGAAAACAAAGAAATGAAGGAAAGGGTGAAGAAAATAAAAAGCAAAAATAAAAACCACAAATGAAATAATTTCAGGTAACATTGAAATTAAAGTAATTTTCTCCTTGCAGGGGCAGAGTAACAATATGGACTTTTGCGGTCAGGGCGACCTATGGTATAAGGCGACAAAACAACCCTAGCTAGGTGGTTGGGCTCCAAGTCCGACTGGATGGCAACCACCCCTGGTCTCTTAATAAAACATACCACCATATTACCAAGAATATTAGTATTTTTCATATCATAAGTAATCATACGACCATAATAACTTTGTATTGAGTTCCGGCATAAGCTGCCTACGTTCCGGTTCTACACAGATGACAGCGTGTTACCGATTCCCCTGGCGTCACAAACACCCGTAGGCAAGTGGACCTTCAGCCTGGTTGCTATTCCACAGCATTAAAAAAATTCAAGCTAGGCATACTTCATCATAATCCATACAGTTATCGTGATTATAGATAACATGTAATTTATGTGGTTGGTGGCTCCGTAATATCAGGGAGTGGACAGGAATTAAAACCGTTGAGCAACTGTTCAGATTGGCGCTTGACAAGAGGAGATTCAAGGAGCTGACTGCCAACCTTCAGTGATGGAGAGGCACTTGAAGAGAGAGAGAGATAATTTATGTTCATATCCCTCCATGACTAACGTTTCTTGTTCTGACAGACAAGTAATAAATAAGTGGAATAGATTTCTATAGATAGAATAGATAGTCTTAACTCAAAAGGAACCACAGTATTCTAGGTGGGTGGTGCATTATACCTTCAAAATAATTTTAAAAAAAAATAAGCCGAATTGGTCGAGCCATTCTCGAGTTTTGCGCTTAGCAACATTAATTTTTATTTAAAACATAGATTAATATTTTTTAAAGATCTATCATTATATATTACTGCTTAAATTTCTGTTTTTATCTTATTTACTAAAGCATTAGCTATTTTTTGTAGCTTATATTTTATATAAAATCATTCTGTATTTATAAATTTATCTTTCTGTTTTCGCAATTTACTTCTTGAGCATGCAGTCGTCACCTATAATTGTGACAACTAAATGTTACTATGCCCAACTAATCTATGATTGTGTAATATATGCCATGTTGGTGATCTCTTTAAATAAATAAATACAAAAAAAACTCAACTTGATTTTTATAGAACTGTATACTGAAATTTCCAAGTACAAATAAATGCAAAGGCGCTTAGATATGCTTAGTTATTAATAAGGGAGACTAATTATGCAAAATAATTAAGCACTTTATCTGATTATGATTTAAATCATTCAAATTATTAATATAAAAGCAATGTTACTATTTTAACAAAATAATATATCTGATAGACAATTTTTATTTTATTGCTGTAGGACAGCAGACAGGCTGAATGTCGGTCCGCTTAGAATTTAGCAGTTACCGTCGCCTATAGGTGTTTGCAATGCCAGTGGCATCGCGAACACGCTGCTATCCCATAAGGGTACAGGAACTTGGTTCACTAATGCCGAAACACAACACAAAGTTATTATGACGGCATACTTAAGACCAAAGGTGGTCGCCATCCAGACGGGCTTGGGGCCCTACCACGTAGCTAGGGTGGGTTGTTTTGTCGCCTTTTACTACTGTTACTGTTCTTTCTCCGCCCCTGCATGGATAAAAATAGTGACTCATTAATTATTTACATATACTCTTTGTAATCGCATGAAGGTGTGTTATCAAGTATTTCCATTACTTTTATAGAATGTATCACACCTATTTTATTTTAGCCTTTATTCTGACATGTTTTAGTTTTTTAAATCTTTGTTATTTTTCTTAACTACTAAACTAAACATCAAGGACTATGTCAGTTTGCCTTTTATCGCAAAGGCATCCCTCCAATTCCTACATTGAATGATTTATCCCTCCATATACTTCTTGCTAAGGATTTAAATCCTTGAATGAGCGATCTTCTAAATTATCTCCCACTATAACTTTTCTTGTCTTTAGGGTATCGGTTCATCACCAGCTGGCTCCATTTGTCTATTCCCCTTATAGCATACCTGTCCATTTTCCATTTCAGTGTTTTTATTTTATCAGCCAATCATTAATCACTGCTTCACTGCCTCCCCAAATTTGTATCACAAATACCGGTTCCTTGCTTATCCCCATTCAGCTCCAACCAGTAACCTTAGCAGGTCATTGGTCCATCGAGCTGTGCATGTAGGACTATGTTTGCCAAGACCGTTTTGTTTAACACATCACTTAGTTTTGTTTTCCTTCTGATGTTTATGTTTTCCATTCTCTTTTACTTTCTTATATTCAGCATACTTCTTGTTTGTCAAGTTTTCAGCTTGTTGATGTGGGCTCTTGTTAAGTCCCGTGTCTGATCCATATGTGGATCACAGGAAGGATGCAGGCAGGTATTATTTATATGTTTCCCTCTTTGTACAACAGAACTGTTTTTCATTAATTCTTTACTAAAAGATTTACTTTACTAAAAGGTATACAGCTGGAGACTACTCCAGCTGTATACCTTTATATACTCTATTTATATATGTAGTATAAGCCAATTGATCGTCAACATGTGAAAGTGGTTTCTGATGTTGAGCAGTTAAAATTTTAAGGTCTTATTTCCTTTCATTGTGAGTACTTACCATAGCGGGAGGTGCTGGCTGGCTCGGTGCAATCCCATCAGTGCGTGCATCTGGATTCTTGTGCATAAATGGGCAGTGCATTTTGCGGCATCCACCAGGCTGGTTTTCCCAATAACATGGTATCTGCTTACGGTTTTTCTGTAATAATAGTTTGAACATACAAATTTATTATATTTGCAAATGTCAACATTGGTTCATTGGGTAAGGAATGCATTGTAATATACCACTCCACCTCGCATACCCATGGTGAAAATTCATTCCCTAGAGGATTATAGTGTATGGAAGTTTTGGGCTGCTGTTATTATATATAGTTTATAATGCAAAACATATACAAGGTTACAAGTTAAGTCGACCTATGTACTTTAGGAAGCTTTAGTTTCCATCATTGCTGACTGATTTGACTATGAAGTAACATACCCTAAATCTAACCATTCTTAAGATATTGGATTTTTTTGAAAAAGAAATTGTCGATTCAAGATATCAGAAAATATCTAATAGATGGACTTAATAGTCTGTGAGAAATATAATGATTTTTTTTTTATATGTTGGACACATATTTTTAAAGTTTTTTGTAATAGTTAAATTGCTTTATAATTATCGTCATCATCAAATAAGACCACTTAGTAAACTGGTTTTAAGTAGATGATTGATTGTAACTAAAAAAGAAATAAATTTATACAAAGTATTTTTATATTTGAGGAATACAGTGGATTTCATTAATATCGACCTCGGTTGTAACGACTTTTCGGTTATAGCGACGTTAGACTAACGTCCCTTGAATTTAAAGCATACTTGCATAGGAATTTCATTCGGCTATAACAACTTCGATTGTAGCGTCAATTTCGGGTATAGCGACTTGTTGTTTTGAACCATTTGTAACAGATTCCTGTAAATTCCATGTGCCATTCATAAAACTATTAAGCTTTCTTATCCTTTGTTTACAGTTACAGATGGCTAGGATATGTTTGCTTTGTTTGTAGGTAGGACTACTTAACACGTGTACAAAGTAGAACTTTTGAATCGGTTACATAGCAATTCCCAGTGTGTCAACTTAATTATTCTAAGTGTGTCAACAGTTTCGTAAACTTGTGAATATGGCTTATATCCGTGCAGGGGCGGAGAAAGAATACTGACCTATGCGGCCGGGGTCGGTCTGTCGCAAAAGGCGACATAACAACCCACCAGCTAAGTACATGGTAGGGCCCCAAGTCCGTATGGATGGCGACCACCTTTGGTCTTAACACTTTATCGACCGGTCGTTTTTGAGTCTGCTCTTTCCAACTACAACCTCAGTCGCGCACGCATTTAGGGCCTACGCAGACCGGGACGGCATGGCAAGGGATTTAATTTTTTACTAATGGACATTCAAACGTATCGATATATAAATCTATATAAATTGCTATGCTTTAAAATGATGGCATGGCATCGAAAGGGATTTCATTGCATGGCATTGAAAAACGCGCCACAGGCTCCCGCGGCGCGATGCCGTGGCATACTGCGGGTAGGCAACGGCATGCCAAGGCCTCCGGCGCTCGTTTTGACTTGATCAAACGCAACTGAAGACTAAAAGTGTATCGGGCAGCAGGAACTGTCGAGGCGTGCTTTGTCGCGCCGTGGCATGCCGTGGCAAGGCGCTGGAATGCCGCGGTACCTAAGCGGCTAATGTGCGCTGACTGACGGCAAAATCCCTTGCCATGCCGTCCCGGTCTGCGTAGGCCCTATATTGTCCTTTTTCCTTTTGTTTCAAAGGAATGTAATTTTATTGATATTTATACTTTATTTTGCATTTATTTTACATAAAAGGGCCTTATAAACTAACATTCATGACATAAATTCAAGGTAATAGTAAACCGTCGTTAGCTAAAAGCCGATTAATAGGCTAGAGATCGATAAGCGTTGGCAATCGAAAAGCCGATAAATAGGCTAGCGGTTGATAGTGTTAAGTATACCGCTACAATAATTTTGTGTTGTGTTCCGGCATTAGTGACCTAAGTTCTTGTAATGTTATAGGACAGTAGCGTATTCGTGATGCCACAGGCGTTGCAAACATCCATAGATGGTAACTGCTAAATTCTAAGTGGGCCGTCAGCCCGTCTGCTGTCCTACAGGAATTAAAAAAAATTACAGGTAAAAAAAGTAAACAATTTCGAGACATGAGAACACAATTTCAGTTGTATGTGTAATTTCAACAACCAGAGACGCATTATGCACTATGAAAACGCTAAAAAAGTACTATTTGTTTAGTGAAGGCAACAATCAATTAAATATTGAAGAAATTATGAAAATAGAATACAACTTACAGCTTGTAAAAAAAACTTAAACAATGCATTATAACACCTTTTTCACTGGTGTATAATATACATAGTTTGATAAATAAATAAATATATGTACATGACTTGAACTTACTATTCTGGATATAGCAACTTCTGGGTATAGCGACGACTGGTCCCTCCAACGTCAATACAACCAAAAGCAGCTATGTTGTAAATGTCTAAAAATATCTACATACTTCCAGCTATCAAATAAGGTATACTTAACAGTCTGTGTTATGAGAATTCATAGAGAAAACTTGAATTACAAGACTTCAGGTAGTAGTAAAAAATGACAGAGCTTATGTGACAAATTTATCACTTGGCCTTAGAAAGCAAAATAAAGCAGTGCAAATAGGTACATAATATTATTTATTATCATTTAACATTAACTACAATTCCTGTTCCACATGTCGGGCTCTATTTTGCACACATATTCTCATTCTTTTTACAACATCAGTTGTCAAATGCCTTCTCATTTCACTCGCCGTATCGATTCTCTATATCAAGATATCAACAGATGTTATTGGATGAAGCTCCTTATATATGATATACTTCATGTGTCCCCACACATAAAATTCCATAGAAGTTAGGTCTAGACTTCAAGCCGGCCACGGTATGGGTCCACCTCGTCCGATCCACTTATTATGTTAATTAGTGTCCAGCCATTCTCTAACAGTTCTACTGTAATGTGCAGGGCAACCATCATGTTGAAACCCACATGTCTCGAATCAGATTGAGTGGTAAATCTTTAAGTAAGACAGGTGAATCCGACCTGAAAAAGGTTCATACTGTTCTACACCTAAATTATGTGGGAGGAAGTAAGGCCCAATTTTAAATGATGGGTCTTTTAAATCTGATTTCAGCATAATCCTGCGGAAATCCAACCTTCTCAAAGGATCTCCTTCTTCACTAACTTCTACCAGGTATAATGATATGGCTATCGAACCTTAGTATTTACCGTAAACCACTCTTTCCACTGTGAGAGTCTCAGGTAACAACTTTAGTAGAAGTGGTGGGATCCAATACAAAACCTTGAACAATTTCATTGCCTTCTTGTTCTTCATTATCATCATTAACATATGGTCTACTGAGGTATGATTGCTGCCTTGAAACAGAGCCCGTCATCAATAAACTCCATCAAACACACTAACATAACAACAGGGCACGCTACGACCGGGATAACGTGCTATGTATTCTTCAGAGCTCTTGCAGATAACAGCATTGGCAGTACTGGTGACAAATCGAATATCAGCATATTCTTAATTCATATAATTTGTCATCTTCAATTGTTAAATATCAGAAACACAAATAAAAGTCCAATTGGCAAGCACAATCATGAATCAACAGGAAAACAATCCAGAAACAAAAGCAGAGTTAGTGACAATGAGCACACAGTATCACATCTACCATGGAGGAATCCTGTGAGTAGTAGGGTTGTGTAGTTCCAGATCGTAATAGTTCCAGGAACTATGTCCACCGTTGGGAACATGCCCGTCCAATCCCCTGCGTCAAATGAAATAGTTCCCACATGGCCATGTCTTATGCGATGAGAACAAATAATCGAACAAACTTCCGAACATGTACCGAACCGACCAAAGAGACAACCATCAACGACCAAGTCCTCCCAAACCAAGCAAATATGAGTATACCTGGAATGTTGTCTTCTGTTAAGCAAGTTTAATGCACAATGCAACTATTATGCTTTGCATTACAGATGACAATTGGTTTATTATTATTAAATTTTTATTTCTCACGTGCATGACCATGACTCCCACTGAGATAGTTCCGCGAACATGTTTCCGATAGGGAAGTGAATTGTTCCATGTTCAATCCACTCGAGGACATGATTTGAACATGTCTAGTGAGCAGACTAATACTAATAAACTAAACACAATCACACCAAAAGGGCCTGTGTATTTTTTTTCATGTGTATGTGAACAAAATACACATGCTATCCTGCTTGCACGCACTACCTGCATTTGAAGAACAATAGACACAACTGGTAACTGAATCAGGCACCCTTTTGTACCAGTACCAGAGCCCACTACTGTGGTAGCCTTTCATCAAAGTTTTTTCTAAGAATTCTCATAACACCCTAGACTGTTATACCTTTTTGAATAGCTGAAAGTATGAAAATGTTTTTAGACACATCTGTATACACTTTTTTATATTCCCCAATAAATAAACACTACAAATGTATTTCTTTGCTTGAAAATCAATCATCTACTTCCATCCAGTTTGCTAAATTACTTTATTTTTGATGATGATAATTAGATTAAGCAACTTATCTACTACACAAAAACCTTTAAAAAAATAGACAGATATATAAATAAAAAACAGATGAAAATCTAGTTTTCAAAAAATCTTTAAAGTTATATAAATATCTTGAGAAATGTTACATTTAGGGTATGGTGTTTTATAGACAAATCAGTCAGTAATGATGAAAACTACAACCTCGTAAAGTACCTAAGTCCACTTAACCTGTATAAAGTAAAAGTAGAAATGTAATACATTGAAGAATTTTATAATGCAAAAGATATTACAGAATATGTTAACACATACCATATATTTAATTTACTCTTTTTTTTAAATAGCTTGCAATCAGTTTACAAAGACATTCGAACAGGTGATTGGTTCAGTTTCACTAACAAGGCAAGACCTCCAAAGCCTTCTTCACAATGCCAACAGTACTACTACACTACCTGAGTCAAGTATTTGTTGTAGCATAAGTTCAATTGATAATAGGATGTAAGTTGTACTTTAAACTCTTTAAAACCCTTCAATATCCAATCATCAAATACACTGATTGTTGTCGGTAAATGAATAAATCATTGATGTTGAGAGGTAAACATACCCTTAGTTCCATATGACGAAGTTTGCAGCGTTTATCCAAACATTTGCCCTGCTGCCAGGCGGAGCACATAGTTTCACATCCTAATGCCGATGGCTCATGGCGAAATACACAATTATCTCCCTGTTGACAATATAAAGTAAAATAATTTCTGGTAAATAAACATTAGTGTCATAATTACTTAACTAAAGTTAATTTTTTTATAAAGTGGGTATTAATTGAGACTGAAGTATACGACCATTTGAGAAATTTAAACAATATATTATAGAAGAAATAAAACTTCAGAGGTAAACAATATTCAAATATTATCCTTTAATAATCACATAAATATTAAACAATCCAAATAATTCTAATATCAGATGGAACATGCGAACTTATCGCAAAATACTAAATATTTTATGACCAGTGACGTTTGCTTACCTTAGTACATGTGGAGTAGTAATAAAAGTAGCAGTCATTAAATTTTCTCGGCGACTCCATAGTGTTATTTGTAATTTACGGTCTGTGAATCAAAAGACCACGGTATGAATATGCCGACACAAGAACACCGATATTTTAAAAAATACAATATGAAATACTTTACAAAAATACCACGTCAACGGAAAAACTAATTTTATTTAAAAATAACTCTTAAAGAAGCCCCTTTAAACGGAAAAACTAAGGTTTTCCATTTGACAATACGTAAAGCACGGCACGGTCAAACAAGTTCCAAATTAAAATTTATCAATGGTGAAGGTCATTTCGTGCACCTTTTACTCACCGTTTTTTAGATCAACTAAAAATTTATAAATTAAACAACAACTATCTACACAAGAACTCTATCTAACACAAATTAAACACGAACGTCACTATTAGAAAGAAGACCTAATAGATATGGCGGACATGTGGCGGACTTTCATTTCATAAATTACATTTCGTCAAACTCCGCCTGTGATTGGTTGTTAGGGTATCAGTTCCATAAACAATTTGTAATGTTTTTCCTATTAAATGGGATTGGTTACTAACGGAAAACGGAACTTTAATTAAACCTTTAGGTTTCGATTACAAATGTCTTTCATTTTTTTTTCCAAGACTATTTACATTTTATTACATATCTACCATTATAACATCAACATTATATTAAAACATATTTTTTAAATTTAAAACACATATTTATTATGCCTATTATATGGGTAATAGCCCTCATAATCGTTTTTATAAATCATCGATATGACAACTCGAGTAAAAAGCAGTATTCATATACATGGCTGTTTCATTGACAACTCAAGAAGGAATAAATATTTTTATTTGTTAATAGTTTATTTATGAATAGGTGTAACAATCCAGGCATTTTAAATTTGTAAAAAATGTATTGCAGGTATAAAAAAAAAAAGAATTGACAGAAAAAATAGCAAGGACCTCGGAGGACCTTGCAGCAGTCTGAAAAACTGTACGTAGTACATAATACTTCCATGGAAAAAACAGCTTCAAAAGAAAAAAAAAGACTCAATTCTATTTTTACTTCATGTGTGATGAGAATGATACGAGAGATAAAATTTGAGAACGCTAGTTGGGTTCATACTACTCATTTACTTATTTTTGTGGCTTCAGTGCTTTATCATTTGCCTTGTAGCCATAACACAAGCGTTCTGCTGCTTACTTTTGGACTAGATGTCACTTTATAAACGGTTGCCTTGCAGTATACTATTATTGTCTTGGGATGTACACAAATTGTTTAGTCGGAAACAAAAAAAAATCAAAGTAATTGGGTATCCTTACCAATTCCATAACTATATAGGTCTGGTTAAGATATTCTTGCTACTTTTTTACCCACGCTATCTTGACCACTAAATTGGAAGCAATTTTGTATTCGGTACGAATTGCCAACTTATTTCTTCTTCATTACGTCAAAAAATAATATTATCAAATTATTTACCATCATCACCTGGCTTTTCATACTTAGACCTTAGTAAATCGGTGCCGCAAGTATTGACACCATTTTAAAAAACAGTTAAAATATATCCCTTGATACACTATGAAATTAAATATAGATAGGAAAATGAAATAAAACTTTAACTATGTATGGTACGAATTTTATTATTCCATCATAATACATCATGATTTATAAACATTAAATTACATATAATAAATAAATGCTCACATGGATACCTTTTACAAGTTAGATTTTCAATTATAAGAAATTATATAAGCCATTATCAATCTGAATTCCGTTAAAAAAATCAAAACAAAAACATCTTTAAAATTATTAGTTACTAAAACTATAAACTAATGTTGCTAATTTAATAGGTTAATGAAAAAAATAATAGCAAATATTCATAGTCGTGAATTCAAATAAATTAACATAAAAAGTGGGACAAATATTTGTACATTGACAACCAATACTGAGGAGGAATGTATTTATCTACTATTCAGCGTTTTCAATCGAGTATTTATTTAAAAATATTAATACAATAATGGCCACATCTCAGCTGATCAAGTTTTCTAAGAAACCTACTGGATGACAGCTAAATCGATCATAACATTCCAAACACAACGTTGCAAACAAAACCAGGCACGGCAGATATATGAGAGTGCAATTATAGATAAATATTTAATAGTAATCTATTGATTTCGCTGACCTTTGAAAAAAGCGAATTGTTAAATAACCGTGTTTTATCATGGTACAATAACTCATTGAACTATTTTAGATCACCTTTTTGTGTGAATTGAGTAATATAATTAATTTAGATAAAAAAATCCAAAAATTTATTTTCCAAATTTATACAAATACTATAGTAGTATTTATTGATATGGGCCTAATTTAACCAACTACCCTTGACATAAATTTACTATAACGATTATACGTGCACGCAATCTAGCGACCAATGAGTACTTGAATAAACTGCTAATAAACTACTTGAAAATGATTAATTCAAAACCTAAATAATCTTGACTCCATCCGCCGTGCTTACAACTCATTACCTTAAAACAAATAGTACAAAATCCAATTATTAAACATAATGAGCTATACAACTCGTAAAAACAGTCTTTAAAAAAATCAATTCAATAATAAAAACACAATATTCTTCAGACAAACTAATTATACAATATATTCGGACGTAAATATCGTATCAATTATAATTTTCAATTTGAATGAAAACTACATTGAATCAAATTAATTAACATCGCATCTCTTCACAGCCGGTCTAAGACGTTCGCTAACAATCCGCAGAAATCTACTTGGCGCTGCAAACATGGTATCCTCTCTTTCCCTAGTGGTACTTGAGCCTCATTTTGCGGAATAAATTATATTTATTATTATATCATAAATAAATAACATATATACTGGGACAATTCAGACAACGCCATCTAGTCCCAAACTAAGTAGCATAGCACTTGTGATATGAATACTAGATAACTAATACAAAATGTAGTTTATCAGTAAAACGTATATATGTATATACGTTTTGGAATTGGAATACAAAATACAACTCAATATGACGTTACTAAGACAAGGTTAGATAAATTTCTGCGGATAAAATAGCCCTTTTATTCGATTTTATTTAATCAAAATATTATGTATCTTTATATCCATTATATAACACTTTGAGATAGATCAGTGACTTATTTCCGAATACTAAGTATCAAATAAACACAGATCCTATTGAAATGTCAAACAGAAATATTATGTATGTATTCAAAAGACACAAACCGCTAGAAGCGACAAGTCATCTAACTTTGCCGAACATAATTTTAACACATCACTAGTTATGTATTTAATGTACATACATATATTTCGAAAGTATCAAAACGATCCAAAAATAAATAAATGAGACAATTCAAAACAGCGCCATCTAGTCTCAAAGTAAGCAGCAGAGCGCTTGTATTATGAATTTAAGACAACTGATATTACTACATATAAATTTACGTTTCTAAAAAAAATACATATTATACATAAAACCCAGACTCGAACACGTGAATTCCACAGGTATACCAACGTGCGTGAGCCTTTACGCCACGGATGTCATCAAAAAAGTAATACTTTTTTGTCACTGGATAAAAAGAGCGGCACATTTTAGCGATAAAACAATTCTAGGGTAGGAACATTTATACAAAAAATTATATCAGCAATTTTCGTTCTTTTTTTGATTAATTCGAGAAAAAATTACATAAATATGGTACAATTTACTATGACAAAATGTTTCATGTAATATTATGCGACATATATTTAGGAACATAAATTAAAAATAATATTAATTTAATTGTGATTTTTTTACAATTAAAACTACGATAGTGAAGTCATGTGTTTACAATTTTTGAAAGAACTCGATTATTTAACGATTAATCGACACTAATATTCTTTTTTTTATTGGTGAAGAACATCAGATAGGCTGACGGTTCACTTAATAGTAAGCAGTTACCGTTGCCTACGGATGTTTGCGACGCTAGGGGCATTGTGAGCACGTTGCTGTCCCGTAGGCGTATTCTAGTCTAATGGACTCTAAATGAATGGGGCATATAGGGTTTATTTATATATAAAAATACATGAATACTCACAAAATTGGACTACAATACTTACAATTGTAATGAATGTACATAATAATTTTACATTTTAATATTAAAAATCACAATCGATATCGAATCGATACTACTATGCGGATTTGATCAATTAACATTTGATAGCGTATAATTTGATCTAGATATTTGAATTACAAAATGTTAAATATATACGTAATAGCCCGTTACGTTTATAATACAGTAGAATCCATTTATTATGACGCCGCCTAGACACAGGACTGCATTGGTCAATAGACCAACCGCATAATATGAAGCAATTACACAGCGAAGTTTGGTTTTCTATATAAAAGTCGGATATAATGACTCCTATTATAGTGACATGTCGCCTATTATGACCAAATTTTAAACAATTATGTTCGGTTATAGTGACCGACATGATTCCTAACACCTTCGGCAGTGTTCGAGAGGGTCAAGTACGTTCGCGCTCGGCGCGTGCGTTACTATGCGCCATAGTATTAGTAACAGTTATTACAATACAATAAGGAAAAAATAAAAGCAGGCAAACATTGATTGATTGATTTCTTACATAAAAATGGAAAAATATATAATGAACTTATAACATACAATTTTTACATATATTGTTTAAACATGCTGTATTTCTCTCTATTAAAATAAATACATAATATATACCTGACAAAACAAGAGGTTTATTTTCTACAAAATACTTTGTATGGCGTCCGCTTAGTAACACGTGATTGGCATTTCCCTTCGACGTCATTATAAACGGATTCCACTGTATATCACTCGTTAGAATTATTTGACAATCTTACTTCACGAGATTGTTATCGATTGAAAATATCGATATAATTGATAAAATGTAAAATTCAATGCGTTATGTACTTTTTTAGGATTTAGGTTGAAGTACGCACATATGACTATTTTACACACACGTCACACGCAAATCACTACTGCACGCAAATCTGTCGATCATAACTAGAATCGACATTAATATCATTTATTATTAATCTGAACATATGGCCAAATAATAAACACTGAGACAATTCATAAAGCGCCTTCTAGTCCCAAACTAAACAGCAAAACGCTTGTGTTATGGGTACTAGACGACTGATATATACTTATATAATTAAAAAAAAACATCCATTTTCCTGATGGAAATCGAACCAGTCTGCAGCCGTTCCGTCATGTGTCAGTCATCACGCCATGGAAATTTCAAGTCATATGTTCAGATTTGTAACTAATTTTTTTTTCTAGTTTCGTCATTTCCTTTGTATTCCTTACACGACAAATACGAGGAGTTTAAACCCCGCATTTCAAATACATTTGTATTTTAACAGTTTCAAAGCCTCATAGATACCCTGTTATGCGATACTGTTAATGAGTATTGTCCTTCTTGTAACAAGGGATTCAAACCATGAATGCTTCATAGCAAACTTTCATGCTAATTTACACTTTAACTGAATTTAAATTTTCTTTTTCCTCTACAAACAGGCGAGGCCGTCTACCTTTTATAGTTTTATAAGCATTCGTTCAGTTATAATTACTAGTGTAGTTATTAAACCATATTAAATAATAATTGGTAATAGAGAACAATTGAATAATTCATTATTAGCAATATAATTACTCGAAATTTACTGAATCGTTAAAAAACTATTTGCATGATTTATTAATACTATTTTTTGTTGTTTTTCTTATAGATGGCAATATTACTAATAGTCGATTATTATCGAATTATAATTTTCATACAAATCAATAAAATAATGCTTATATCTTAAACAAATATTTATTGCTAAAATACAAAAAATCATATCAATTATTCAATAATATATCAAGTAAACAAATAGTAATCAACCCTACAAGCACTATTTAATTACAAATGTAACATTTTTCGAAATTAAAGAGCGCCATCTATAGATTGTTTTGTGAAATGAAACAGTTTCCAAAACAAAGTCTCGAAGGCAAAATATGTGGGTAATTATTTGTTTTTATTTATGATCATCAATATATTTATTTCCAATAAAATTATCTCTATTCTTCGCAAAGTACAAAATTTAGGAGTAACATAACACATTTAAATAGTTATAATACGGAAATAGACGCGTCTTTTTTTTCTGATTGTTGTTGTTTTCTAAACACACTTCACTGGCTGAGTGTCAAATATTATATGTAATATATTTTAATCGTATTATAAAAAAAACTATTTGTTCAATTCCAATCGAATAGAAAATTTTATACTTCTTATTTGGTCTAAAAAATAACTCAAAAGTGCTTTAATTTATAAGTCAAATTGAACTCCTAAATTTTATACCAAAATTATTAAAATATAAGCCAAAATGGTTACGTATTATTTATGTAGTTTTATCAAAAGTTAAGGTGTGAGTGAATTCGCTAGTTATCGCAATGTCGTGTGCGAGTGAGAGAGAGAGCTACCATATCCGTGATGTGTGCGACCGAAAAAGCCTTATCTCTTGGAGGAGCTTTTGATTTGTTGGAGTTTTAGACGGAGAGCGTCGACGGCAGCCTCGTTCTTTTGCTGTACCGATTGTTGGTTTAGCTGTAAGCAATATATAATACATTAATTATACTTTGTATTCACAAATACAATTAATAGTACATTTAATAGTTTAATAAGTACATTTGTTGAGTTGTAAGGGGTTCTACCATCTTTCTCGGAGTCCCACATATCCCTCAGTCCACCGGACCGGGGTTAACCTGTCAACAATAGGGTTTTACCACGAGACACAAAAAGACTTTCGAAACTCAAATCATACGCCCGTCTGTTTGTGTACTCTGTTAACTAGACTATAATCTGAATCTGATAACACTGGACTAGACTATAATCCACTTTTCCTATGAGGTAGAAGGGTGATAGATCAATTATCATCTTCGGTCTGGTCTGCTACGAAAGGACAATCATGATTGTAAAAACCAAATTTAGTTATAATTATCTTTATGCATCTATTTTCTTGTGCCTTTATTTAATATGTGTCACAGATGAGTATCTACAGAAGAAGATGCGCAGAGATGCTTTGAACCTATTTAACAGTATTGAAAAAATACCAACTCGTGATAAAGGACGGAGTAAAGATAACGACCCCTGTAGCCGGGGTCAGGCTGTCGTAAAAGGCGACAAAACAACCCTAGCAAGGTGCTAGGGCTCCAAGCCCATCTATGACAATCACCCGTGGTTTCGAAATGTGTTACCACAATTGTATTGTGTTATAAGTATGATAAGCAACCAGGTTGCAGTACCCCTCCGCGGACGACAGCATGTTAGCGGTACTCCTAGCGTCGTATATATTCATAGACAAAGGTCCTACTGTCCTACAGCAATAAAGGGAATAAAAATAAATAATTTTAATAAAGAAAAAACTCACCTCAAGCTGTGGATCGAGACTGTGCGTACGCGGGAGGGTGTTGTCGTTGATAGAGTCAGTGAGCACGCGATTGTCGCTCGAGGGCGTGCGCACCTGCGAAACCTGGTTCGAATCAGTCTTTAGGCCCGCTTTCACCTTAAAAATGAAAGTAACAAAATCAACCGCAGAACTACAATAAAAAAAAGTCTCGTGTGTTCTTAAACTATACACCTATAGACAGATCCATGTTTGTACTTACAAAGGTTAAAGCGAGACCGCAAGATATAATTTATGCATAAAGAACGAAGCAATTGTTTTTGTCTTGTCAGCGTGGCCGGTTTTTGTTGTTTGTCAAGCTGTCAAAATACGATGTTTGGCAAAGTTGGTGCAGCGTTCGGATAGAATTTTCGTTTTTCGTGGGTGTTTTAAATATCCTTAGAGTGCTAGTATGTTTTGAGACAGAGACTCCTTGAACTTAATGTATTTGCAATGTTGGTCTGTAGTTTATTAGGCTGCAAAAGCCGCAGTGAGCGAAAAATAACCGGGAGTAACCTTTCACTCCTAAGTAAAGAACTATGGTGTTTTATAGTGAGATAAAACTAAACTACTGCTTTTTGCGTAAGAAATTCAGATAAATTTTTAATAATTTTACAAAATTTAAATAGGTTAGGTGTTGCTATGTTGTGAATTTTATTTATCTAGATTTCGGTTTCGGTGAGATGATATTATTATACTTTTAAACAATGGCGAACTGAATTCTTGTATATAATATTAAACCGGGTCGGTTCGGGCACAGATTAAAATCAATGTATCGATGTTTCGATCAATTTGCCTTGACCCGTGGGCACGAAATACGTCGAGGTTAGTCTAAATGATATCTAGTCGGAATATGTCAGTGCGCGAAAATACCAGTTTTAGTCATGTGAACATGCTTAATACTAATTCACGTTTTTTAACATTTATTTCCCTTTTTAGGTTTCCCTCTAATCTTAACACAAGATTGAAATGGGTGGATACTACTGGAAAGTTAAATTGGCATCCAACAATTTATTCCAAAATGGATTTTGATGACCTCACCGTAATAAAACAGCCTGTACCTCAGCCCGCATTGCCATCAACCCCCAAGAAGGAAAGGCAACCAAAAGAAACTGCTGTACTGCGAGAAAATAAAATCTGCTATTCAACTCAAAAAATTGCGAGGTGCGTGTGAATCCAAACGAAGATTATCTAAAAAGATAGGTCGTTTAGAAAACGTGATAGCAGAGCTAAAATGTAAAATACTAATTAATTCAGAGGAGCTGGATCTATAGTCTAATATCGAAACTGAAAATGCTGATTTTCTTAGGCGATATCTGGATGAAAAAAACAGCCCGAGAAAATATTCAGCATCGTTAAGAAAATTGCATTATGTTTGCATTTTATAAGCCCGAAGGCGTATGCAATTATCAGAAACCAATTTAATAAATGTTTACCCCACCCTAAAACGTTATATAAGTGGTATACATGTATAGATTGTCAACCAGGGTTCACAAATGAAGCTTTCAAGGCAATCAAATTACTTGTAAGTAAACAACCAGAAAAAATACTGTGCTCTGTCAGTCTCGATGAGATGTCAATTCGGCAACAATTACAGTGGAACGGCAAACAGACTGTTGGGTATGTGAATGTCAGTGATAATTTGGACACTGTCAATTTACCTATAGCTAAAGACGCTTTAGTGTTCATGGTTAAGGCAATAAACGGCAAGTGGAAAGTACCTGTCGGCTATTTCCTAACAAACGGCGTCAATGGAGAACAACGTAGCGCTCTATTACAGACATGTATACATTTATTGAGTGAATGTGGTATAAAAATAACATCCGTCACGTTTGATGGATGTCCTGCTAACTTTACTGTACATATCCCCATTCTATGCCACGGTCCATATTCACTTTACTGTAAATATTATTTTAGGAAATATATGTTTTTACTAAAATGGCTTACATTTTTTTAATAACCTTTACTCATTACCAATTTATTATAACAGATGGGGACTGAGTCATGGGACTTAATATCTCAGTTCTTTGGGAAATATTTTATACATGGCAACATTATGAAAACTATTGCTGCCTCTTGTGCAGCCACGCAATGGCTCTGTCTATAGGTATATAGTCTAAGCGTGTGTGCAATTAAAACATGGCACAAGTTAAATTTCAGAAATGTAGGTAATACGAAGGACCCCACAACACATAATACGAAAGACCAGATGAAGAGGACACGAAGATAATAGGAAGCACTGTATACATGTATTCCCATTCTCTCGCAGGCTAAATCCTATCCTAATATTATAAATGCGAAAGTGAGTTTATTTATTGCGCTTTCACACCTAAACCGCTGACCCAATTTTGATGAATTTCGGTATGGTCATAGAT
Source organism: Malacosoma neustria (assembly GCA_963693495.1). Lineage (NCBI taxonomy): Eukaryota > Metazoa > Arthropoda > Insecta > Lepidoptera > Lasiocampidae > Malacosoma > Malacosoma neustria. The sequence continues at coordinate 6,520,576 of OY856391.1, read as the reverse complement.
TAGACCTTGGAGAAGGACATAGGCTACTTTTTTTAAAATTCATATGGCAGAACAACGTTTGCCGGGTCGACTAGTTTATGAATATGTTTGTTTCTTTTTGGTGACGCTTTTTCATTTGATCGAATTTTCAAATCACAGTGGTGCTAAAGAATTTTCAATTCAATAATATTTTTAACATGTCAACTACAAAACAGGGTAAATATTTACCCCAAGAGTACTTAATCGTAAATACTGTTCTGAAAACAGTAATCTGACTCTATAGGTACATGTTTCCTTTTGTTTTAGACAATTGTGAAGAGACAATTTCATTTCACTGAGGTTTAAATAGTGAATAACCTATTCAGTTTTAAGTCGATGATGTTACTGATTAAAAGTTTTTTTCTACGTTTAATGTCTTTTCCTTCCGACACGTGTCAGTTAGAATTTTTTCCCATATTTCTTTATGTACTTAGTATACAAACCCTATTTAAATTGAAATACCTATAATTAAAGGTATTTAAAAGTTTACCAAGAATGAAAACATAATTTAAAGTATTGCTTTTAAAAATATATAAGGTTGAATTATTGGTAACATAGCGTAGCTTTTAAGGAATAAAATACTTGTGTCCCTATACAAACTATATTAACAACTGAAAGGTTTAACAATCAGCAATACTACTTACTTGTAAAGCTCGTAATCTTTCCATAAAGAAGACATGAGACTTCTCATCATTCTCATTACTTATATCTGGAATTAAAATTAAATTCAAATTATTTCTATAATTTATTAAAATTAATTAACGAGCGCAGATGTCTTTTAGGAGGGTGAACTCCATTCTAGATACCACATCTTCGGTTATTGTTAAACGCTAAACTATTTCATATAGAAAATTAATGTGTACTACACAATATTAAAACTTTTTTGGGTAACTTTCCGCAAAATGGTGACACCCAGAATGATACATATCGACGCTTGAAAGGCAACCGATTATAACTCACATAATTGTTGGATTGAAATCATCCAACAGTAAATAAACATTCAGTCAATAAAAATTGGCTTTGAAAAACACTAAGAATTTTTATTTATATTTCATTTACATATATGATTTTACCTATATTCTCAGATTTGTAGTCATGCTTGTAAATGGACATGGAGGCCATTTTCCTCTGTTCGGCCACTTTGCGAAGGCCTGTCTCGACGTAATTACGGAAGTAGAACGACGAGCCCTGCATGAAGGTCCAGATATCTACTTCCGGGTGACGTTCCTGTTCAAAGGATATTGATATTCATTCTTATATTTACGTATTAAACGTGCAAAAGAAAATGATTTATGATGTATGTGATATCTGTATTGTATACAATTTTGTCTATGGTATGCATATTTTCTGTGTGCAGGGGTAGAGTAAGAATACTAAACCCTGGGGCTGGGGTCGTCCTGTCGTAAAAGGCGACAAAATATCCCACTTTAGCTACGTGGTAGGGTCCCAAGCCCGCCTGGATGACAACCAACCTTGGTGTATAAGGACATACAGGAGACATGCCCATAAGAACACTATAATATTGAAGAGAAAAAACAACAAAGAAGAGACAAAATACTTGGAAAAAGTAATTCTTGTTTCTTATGCCCCCAAATACATCCTCCCTTAGTCTTGGAAATAAAGAATAATTTTACTAAACTATTTAAACAAAATGCGAATTATCGTTTGTTAAAATTTTTTACACATAAAATATGCAATACAAATTAAACGCAATACATACATTTTACAGCGCCATCTAGTTTCAAAGAAAGCAGTAGAGCGCTTGTGTTACAATTATACAACTTATATTACTTTTTCTTTTGTAAATACTTTATATATTAGATTACGGACGGTAGTGAAACCATGGACCACGGAAGGCGTTCTGAAGTATGAGTAAAAATAAATGAAAAAGACATACCCTCAAATCGTATAGTTGTGCCAGAGCCTCCATGTTGTGCTCCTTGCTGCCGATCCGCTTGAGGATCAGCGCGAGCTCCTCGTGTACGCCGCGCGGGAGGCGGTTCGCGTTCAACGCCGTGTTCATCGGCGTCACGGACCCTAACACATTGCTGCCGTTCATTGATTCCACGTTGTTCTCCTTCTTGTCGTCCAGTTTTAATTGCTAGATTTAAAACATATATTCAAATGGTATTACATTCAGGGAACAATCCCATATAATTCACGGATTCGATTACCCTGAAAAGTGTAAGTGTAGTGGAAGCCTGAATATCGATAATCTACCGGTATATGAACCACACCAATTCAATGGCTTCATAGAGTCAAAATAATAGAGCTGTTTTTTTTTTGTCACGAGATGAAAATGCTTTATGCACACCAATGGCGCAACCCCTCCTCGCGGCTTGGTAATGTGGGGTTCCCATGCAATGCGCCTCTACTGCCGTCAAGGGGGCGTAACACCATGACGTCATACACCCATTTAAACTACACCAGTGTTCCTTTACTACTCAATCCCAACGGCTGGGGAGACATGACGGAACAACCTGTAAAAAAATATTGCCGCATCTATTTCCTATTTTATTCTTGTACCTCTTTGGTAAAAAAAGGAGCTACTGAGGAATAGTATAAATAATGGCGAGCAGAAGTTTAACTATAGATATAATCAGAGAACACTTCTTACAGAAAAGGTATAACTATCACTAAGTTTAGTTACCATAACAGATAAAAATCAATTTAACAATACCTTCAAAACTTTGAGTAGATAGGGATAGAGATCGGATTCGCCGACATCCTGGATTTGTGTGAGATGCTGCGTGATATAGGAGCCTTTCATCTTCACCAGTGTGTGAACCAGAGTTTTTACAGTTCTATAAAGAATACCAGAAATAAATAGGTGGTTGTGATAGGCAAACAGATGCAAGATATTCATAAGCGTAAGGCTAAACGAGGAAGACAATCAGCTTATATGGTTACAGAGTGTTGTCTCTGTCTCACAAAACAGTTAGGTTAGGAACACATTTGTCTGACGTGTCGTGTCGTAATGCGTCAGAAGCATATCGGTTTCATACATTTAGGACAGACGACAGAACGCGTCACGACATACAAATATATCCCTAACCGTATTAAATGTATGAAACCGATATGCTTCTGACGTGTTACGACACGTCAGACAAATGTGTCCCTAACATTACAGTGCATGAAAGAGATGACGCTCTATTAAGCTAAATTATCATTGTCTAATAGACTGTCCTCATATAAGATTTTGCTACATGTATTTTTCTGCATCTCTTTTTTGGAAGAAAGGAAAAGTCGTAGAAATGCATACACGCAAACAACGCGTAATAATTTTGCTCTTTTGTTACAATATAATAGTACTCTTCCCTTCCCCTCCAGTGCAATGCAGACAGAACGTGGGTAACATAACCCCCCCCCCCCACTCCACTCTACGTTGTATGCGGGCCTCCAGACCCGCTCTATTCTTTAATCATTCGGTCATTTTATCCATGATCTGGCTGCACTGATCCAACGTTCAAGCTATCAAAATATAGCTAATTATAATTGCGACCAATTGATCATTGTAGTATATGCGATTTAGTCTATGGTTTGCATTTACAACATATCTACGCAGTCTTGTGTGTCTATCATGTACAGATAACAAAATGTCAATGTCAAGACACAAGAGCCACCGGCGAGTATGAACGATATAGAGGTACATTAGAGATCGATATACCTGTTCAGGGTCATTGCGAGCCAGTGAACCACCCATCAGAACACTAATATGATAAATGTATCAATAAAATGTTATTGATTATTATTATAGAAAATTCGTTACATATTTTGTATTCCAAAATAATAACTAAATAGAATAATATTAAGTCACATACGTTCTCGTATGTGACTATGTATACTGTATCTACTACATATACTCTAACCGTGCAGGGGCAGAGAAAGAATATAGACCTCTGCGGCCGGGATCAGCCTGTCGTAAAAGAAGACAAAACAAACCACCCTAGCTATGTGGTAGGGCCCCAAATCCGTCTAGATGGCGACCAACTTTGATCTTAAGTATGCCGCCAGGTTGTGTTCCATTAGTGACCCAAGTTCCTGTACCCTTATGGGACAGTAGCGTGTTCGCGATGCCATTGCAAACACCCATAGGCGACGGTAAGGCCGTCAGCCTGTCTGCTGTCCTACAGCAACAAAAAATACTATGTATACTTATTAAGGGGATTTGGAGCTAAAAATTAATAAAAATAGGTCATGTGGTATGAGTGCCTTCCCTAAATAAATAATAAAATTTTGCTACGTGGTAGAGGTCCAAGCTCGTCTAGATGACAACCATCCCTGGTTTTTAAATATGCCGCTATAATAATCCTGTGTTGTGTTATATATAAGTGACCAGGTTGTAGTACCACTACGCGAATAGCAGTAACTGCATGTAACTGCTGAATTCTAAGTGGATCGTGCGCCTGTCTATTGTCTTACAGTAATAAAATAATAATAATTAGCCTTACAGGACTTGTATGAAGAATCAACTTTACACACTCACCTGTACGGAGTATCACTGATATCGGGATTTTTCTTCCAATAATTATTCGGGTAGGCCTTATAAAAGAGATGTATCTTGTACAAGACCGCATCGTAGTCTATCGAATTTACGTCCCACGTCGATATCATCTTTAGTGTTTTCCAGAAACATTTCAATAGCAACTCTTGGTATCGGGGATAGGCAGGCTCCGAGATGCCGATCGAGTCGTGTAGCAGTGAAACTATGGCACTGGTAAAAAAAGAATGATATACATTTATGTATGTAAACATCTTGGAGAAGGTCTATGTCCAACAGTGACGTTTATAGGCAACAAGAAACCTATACAATCATATCAGAATAAACTACATAGTAGGTAATGAGTGGAGATATGAATCCATATATACGAGAAAAACCACCGAACACATGAGCAATACAGCTGTAGGCACAATTTAATTAAAAATTCTAGCCATGACTTCCCGTCAAATTATTATTTTACTATATCTAACAAGAAGATATCACGATTCAAGACATACATTATAAATAAATATACTGGCACAATTCCCACAGTGCCATCTAGTCCCAATGTAAGGCATAGCACTTGTGTTATAGGTACCTGACAACTGATGTACACTTTTGTAAATAAATACATATTATACATAAACACCCAGACGAGATATAAGAATTGTACCAGTGACCTCTGCAAGGGTACCGAGAGTGTGGCCTCTACGCTCCGGAGGTCGTCAATTATACATAAAGATAAATACGAACGGTAAATTGAATTCTGATATCCTGAGGACAACACAAGAAGCAAGTTAGTATTAAATGTATAGTGGGGTTGAGGCCCCATCTTTACTTTAGTGAGTCGATGGTTTTTGGTGTGAATATTCAAGCGGTGATAGCTGATCTTATGGGATCGTTGAGTTATGTTAAAGTAAGATCGGCGCCCTGAACTCGTTGCTTGATATTATTTTTGTCAAAAAATTCTGTGAAATGTAGTGTGTTTTATGACGATAATTGTGTTTTATGCTCACATTTTATCCTGATGACGCCCACTAAGTTCGCAACCACTAATGACGATATCAGCAAATCAATGTTTTTCTGACAAATATATCTTTCAATAACACTTAAAAGCGCAATCTCATCATCCTCGAGTTTGACGGTAATTATATGGGATTACCTTTACTGAATTAAAAAAATAAGTATAAAATAAACTCACCAGAGCAACGGCGTCCTCGGCGAATGTTCCAGAACCCGCACGCACACGTTATTGAGCACGCGGACAAGCCTTTCAGCGTCCGTGCCGCCCACTTCGGTGACCATCCCACTTCCTCCCAAAACTCTGAGTAGTTCACCGAGTAGTGAATATAACGCTGTTTCACCCACTTGAGAACCACAGCCTGCTGTTTCGTAGAACTATTAAGAGATAAATAAATAGTTTTTATAACTCAGTAGACTTACATACAGCAACTATGACTAGATAGTTTAAAACATGTTTTTTTAAATATGCAAAATGAAAGTTGAATTTATAAAACAAATATTTTATTCTGAATGAAGGCAGAACTAACTGACCTGTCTCAAGGACATCATCACGTCCACACTAGCTGTGTTAAACAAGGGAAAATGGTTAAGAGATGAATATTTTTATCCGTGCAGGGGCGGGGAACGAATACAGACCTCGGCGGCCGGGGTCGGCCTGTGGTATCCCGTCTGGCTGACAACCACCGCTGGGTTTTTAAATATGCCGCCATAATCACCTTGTGTTGTGTTCCGGCGTAAGTAACCAGGTTCCAGTACCATTACGCGGATAGCAGCGTGTTACCGATGCCTCTGGGGTTGCAAACACCCATAGGTGACTGTAACTGCTAAATTATAAATGGGCCAACAGCCTGTCTGCTGTCCAACAGCAAAAAAAAAATGAAAGAAGCAAAGATAAAACTAGTAGTTCAGTATATAACAGTAGTTTCAGTAAAAAAGACATAACCATACTAGACCATTTGCACAGCCACTGACCCAGCTGTGTCATCAATTTATTTTTTAAGTTTAAATTTCCCGTCGCCTATGAATGTTTGCGACACCGCTAACTCGCTGCTGTTCGCGTATGGTTAATAGTTAACATTGGTTACATCCATAGTTAAAATAGTTATTTCATTTTAGAGCTACGCACAAATTGGAGGGGTCTAACCGTAGAGTACTGAGACAGAAGAAAAATAAATGAAGTAGATGTGACTGAATTTGTTTACAACAGGTACTAGTACTGACGCAACTGAGGTTGACTTTCGTCCTGAAAAAGTCGATAGGACGAGATAAACTAAACTCCTTCTTCTATTTCTGTTAAGATTTAAATCCTTAGTTTGATAGTCACACACTGACCGTAGTTAGCGCTCCAGCGATGTACTTGTAGGCGGGTAGAGCGTCCTGTGGAGGCGAGGTGCGAATGCGGCGCACCTGCTGCGCCACGGCAGACACCAGCCGCTGCTCGTAGCCTGCCAGGGCACCACTGCGCCCCGACACTAGAGCACCCGAGATCAGCGACAGCGCTTGGATGGCACTCTGATCATCATTAAAGACATTTGCCCAAATCAATCGCTAGTACATTATTTCTTTGTAATGTTCCACCATATTGAAAAAACAGAATAAAACTAGTCCATGAAACATATTTTAATACACTAACGAATAACAACTGTAGAAAACATTACTTTTCCAACTTTCTTATAAAATATCATAACGGATGATGAGACCTAACTTCAGTAGCATCATACTCGAATGACAACCAAATGACACCATATTCATCAATCTGACTGAGCGTACCGAATGTGTGTATTATTTACAATAAGGCCCCTAAGCAAAATGGTTACGAGCATATGTTATTAAGTTATATCAAGTGGAGGTCAGGAATTTAATTCGGTTCAAATGTGGATGAATGAATGAATGAATGAAAACTCTTTATTGCATACAGATACTTAAAACTAACTTAAAATAGGTATACAAAATGGTATGGATGTTTACATAATCAATAGAAAATAAAAGTATTTATGTAGTAAATCAACTGTCTATCATCCATAACACAAGCTCTACTTTGGAACTAGATAGCGCATGATGTAAATTGTCCCAGTAAATTTATTTATAACACATAAATCTATTTATAAAAGGAAAATAGAATATTCCTTTGACGCATCCTGACTTCAAAACTACTGAACATATCGGGATGGGACTGGAATTTTACATAGATAGTGCTAACCTACTTACTGGATTCCATTGAACGTCTCATTTTTTTACCTTTTTCTATTATTCGCCCAGCGAAGCGGGCGGGTACGGCTAGTATTCATATAACACACACACACAATGATACTCACATTCAAATCTGGACTGGCGATTGCGTGTATACTATCCACAAGCACAGTATTGTCATAATTGGGCTGCGTGTGCGCAGTCGCCGTGACCAACGGGTGTGGAGCCATGTGCCGCGGGGGGGACATCGGCACCATACTACAAATATGAGCATATTTTAAAGAAAAACTCAAACAAAGATCCTTATTTATATTTTACATATTTATATATATTTATATGGCTAAACATAAAAACTAAGGTTTCTTTTTCAAAAATAGTAATTTATTTGTAACTGTCACTATATTTCTGGAAATATAGAACTTGAGAGCCAATTTAGATATATATCATCTTCTTGCATGTTACAAAAGACTACAGAAAACTGACATGAGTTTTAGGCATTTGAGCAAGGGCAGGGTCAAACTTCCACTGGCCTATTAATTATTCCACCTTGTGCGATTTATTCTTTCTATACCATTTTTAATCTTTGCTATTTCTTCATTCCAGACCAAATTTGGAAACTCAGTTTAGCAAAGGTAAGGCTTTTGTGCTTTAGGTGTAAATACAATAACAATAAACTTTTTAAATAATGCTCTTAGGCATTGAGACCATGGTGGATTTCCGCGCTTGTCTATGGCGGATTGGGGGTTACAAATATCTAAGATCTATCTATAGATATGTGTATCCCACACGATGTTTTTTTTTACATTTTCAGTAAGTGCAGTATTATTTTATATGAAATGTAAAGAAATGCATATTAGGCACGCCTAATCGTGAAGAACTAACCTAAACTTAAGCGTAGAATGCGCATTCACGTGATTTAAAATATAACTCTGCTTGGTTCCTGAATATGATAACACTTAACACAAGAAATTTTATTGGACTGCGATTCAGGAGTCCAAGAGAAATGTAATTCATATATTCAAAATACAAATAGTACAGATTACAAACTTTGAACGAAGAGGTTGTTTATTATGCTGAGGCCTGACACCGCCCCCCGGTATGGGTTCGTCCAGGAATTTTAGATCCAGTTCCGGTAAATCTGGCCTCTGTATGACTGGTCTGGCCGCGTCCAACTGCGCGATAAGGTCTGGATCCAGGCCGAAAGGACCGGTTATCACTTTCGGCTCTGGTGGTGCACTGCAAAGATATGTTTTTTCTTTAATATTAGGTTAAAAAAATGACGAAATCTACTACCTAGTATCTATTATACATATTATTTATTATTCCATCATATAAATTCTTATACTAGTATTATAACAAATTAAATACGAAAAAAGTACATATTACAGTATTCTAAAATACAACTCTTACAATAAATCTCATAGGAATATAAAATTCTTGATAAATTAAGGAACTTCGACTTCCCATAGGCGACGGTAACTGCTAACTATTTATTTTATCACTTTTTCTCTTCACTGTTTCGCAGGACTGACAAAGAAATGTCTTTTGAAATGAAACTTCTTTACTGCAGGTGTGATTTAAAAATTCGATCAAACGAAAAAGCGACAAAAATATTCGTAAATAGGATTTGGCCTGCGAGATAATGAGTGTTTTCTCGTCTTCTCTTTGTTCGGGCTTTCGTAGCTTTTATACACTAATATAAGAAATTTAATCTACTTTTTCGAAGTTTCACTTCTGCCGTACGTAAATTGCAGACACACACTTTTTTTATAACAATATATTCAGTAAAAATTTCAGACGGTTACTCACGGAATAGTAGGCGGCGGCGCTGGCTCCTCCTCCTCTTCTTCCTCATAGTGGGTTGGTACTGTATCCATAGTTATCACACGTCGCGGAGGTTCGGGATCCTAAAAACCAGGCCAAAGTTGATTTGCATATGGATGGTCTTTTAGAAAGAGAAGTCTTTTTAGAACAGGTGTTTTCAAATGTTTCCCAATTGATAGAATAACTTAATATTATCTTTAAGATAGTCTGCGTTGCATTCTAAGTTTCATATGAAATTAAGATAAGAAACATTTTTCATACTAAATTTTTTGACAATTTGATTAATGGACAAATAAATTTAAAATAGTCACATATATTATAATAGCGAATGTAACAACAAATAACAAATTTCAACCTGTTTGTGTGGAATTTGAGTGGAATGGAATCAATAGGTTCAAAATATATTATTATAGAGGCAAGCTCTAATTCATTACTCAAATACATCTATCCCCGATACTATATATAATTAGACGGTACCTGTTTTACACGATTTCACGTGTAAATCGGTTTATACGAGGGCGGGTCAATAAGTCCGTGATTTTTTTAATTTCTCGCCTCTTAATTGAAATGGCAACACTGCTCCTGTCAACAGACAATTGTCATTTGACTCCTGTCAAAATTTGATCAAGCTGCGTTTGTGTTTCGCAGCCGTTGATAGCAGACTACCGCGCGTTTTGAGAAGAAAATGGAAAAAGTGAATTTCGTGTGCTCTTTAAACATTATTTTTTGCGGAAAAAAACCATCACTCAAACCAAGTCTAAGCTTGATAAATATTATGGAGACTCTGCAATGTGGTTTAATGAATTTCGATGTGGCCGTACAAGCTGGGAAGATGTCAACATTCTGGACGCTCAGTTGAGGTCTCTATATCCGAAACAATTGAAAAAATTCACGATATGGTTTTAGCCGATCGGAGATTGAAAGTGAGAGAGATTGTGGAAGCTATAGGCATCTCACATGGCTGTGGTTTCAATTTTGAATGATCACTTGGGTATGAGAAAGCTTTCCGCAAGATGGGTGACGCGTTTGCTCACAAACATAACCGTGTGACTATTTGGCAGGAATGTTTGGCGTTGTTCAACCGCAATATGGATGAGTTTTTGCGCCGTTTCGTAACCGTGGACGAAAAGTGGATTCACCACAATACACCGGAGACCAAACAGCAGTCAAAACAGTGGGTTTTCTGGTGTGAATCGGCGCCAAAGAAGGCAAAGGTGGGTTTGTCAGCCAATAGTCATGGCAACCGTTTTTTGGAATGCAGGCGGTATAATCCACATTGGCTACCTTCAAAAGGGGAAAACAATCAATGGCGAATATTATACCAACTTATTGGGTTGATTCAATGAGGAATTGAAAAAAAGACGACTGCATTTAGCCAAGAAAAAAGTTCTTTTCCACCAGGACAAGGACAAGGGTGCACACATGTGCAGTTTCCATGGCAAAAATCCATGAATGGGCTACGAATTGCTCCTTCATCCGCCCTATTCTCCAGATTTAGCCCCGAGTGACTATTTCTTGTTCTCAAACTTGAAGAAATGGCTCGGCGGAAAGAGATTTGACTCCAAACGACGAAATCATCTCACAAACAAATGCCTATTTTGATGACCTTGACTAATCATATTTTTTTCAGAAGGTATAATAAAGTTGGAGAAACATTAAACTAAGTGTGAACTATGTTAAAAAATAAAATAACTTTTTATCTAAAAACCTGTGTTTCATTCAAAGTCATGGACTTATTGACCCGCCCTCGTAAATTAACGAATTTTGGAAAATTTATAAAACCTGTTAATAACATCTTTCGGTTTAACTTATTGTGCAACACTGATGGCAATAACGGACTCCCCATATTGTGAAATACAATAAATTTAGGGAAATATGTACCCTTAATATGTGTGTTTATTTCGTTTTACATTTGTTATGTAGATGTGGAATTGGAATATTGGTAAATTCATGTAATTAGCAGAGAGCAAACAGTTTAAGAGCGGTTTAGTAATATAAATATTCACCTCAGCGATTTGTTGTATCGGTTTTCCAGTTGCCGACAGCGGCACGACCATCGACCGACGAGACTCGGCACTTCGACTCTTGCCAGCGCGTTTTATGCGCTCCTCTAACAGCGACAGATCTTTGTCAGATATCTATAAAGGTCGGATAAACATAAAAGGTTTCTATTTAATGTAAGAAAATAACTGTAACTACACATATATGCACTACAATATACTAGATGAAAACTTGTTACGAAGGATTTTTTACAAACATGAAACTGGTGAAACTCAGACCAGAACTATTTAAAATATATAACAGACATATTTTGATCTTCATGGAAATGGAACCTACAGACACGACCACTTGCGAAGTCACAGAGCTAGCGTGCCAACAAGAATCACTTTTAACAAGAATATCAATCACTCTAGTGATACTATCGAAGTAATTTTAAGCATCAAGTAAGCATCAATGCTATAAGACAGACAGCAAACAGGCTGACTAACAATTCACTTCATAGTAAGCAGTTATCGTCGCTTACGGATATTTGCCACGCCAGGCGTGCTGTTAACACGCTGCCGCTTCTGCGTACGGGAACTAGGAACTGAGCCATGTATGCCGCCGGAACACAACACAAAGTTGTGGTTGCGATCCAGGACTTGGAGCCCTAACTAGGGTTAATTTGCCAATTTTTACAACAGGCCGCATCCGGCCGCGGGGCAATAATCTTCTTACTCCATCCTGCATGGAGCTAATATAATGCTACAAAAAGGAATTTAAACACATTACAAGACAATTCACCTGTCCAATCATCTTGTAAACCTTCTCCCCCTCCAAGAAATAGGCGCTCGCAACACAGTTCAAGGCGGCGGAGCGCACCGCGTTATCTCTGTCGCCGATGTGACGCGCCAGCTCCTTGAGTGCTCCCGCGCCCCCTGGCGCCATCACCGTCGAACCGTACGTCTCCAGCAGGTGGCCGATGCATTCCAGACATTCTGTGAGACACCGTCATAGGTTAGCTATCTGGTCTTTAAAGGCGGAATTCTGAAATCCGGTCTTAAATGTCATAGGGTAATACTAGAATGCGCATAGATTTGCGTCAGTCAAATACCAAACTTTTTCTTGAAACCGAAAAAAACTAAAGAAGACATGGATTTACTTTAAATTATTTTATTGTGAACCACTATAAGTGTTACAAAGACGGTTAATACTTGTACATTAACATGTGGTGCCAACTTAGATGGCCTATTCGGAATCACAATTTGTTTTCTTAAATCTAGTGATTAACTCTTAAAATAAATATATTCAGACATTTCGCTCAACAACGCCATCTAGTCCAAACTAAGTTGCATAGCACTTTGGTTATAGATACTAGAAAACTGATATACTACAAATGTACTTTTCTTTTGTAAATAATAAACACAAGAATCAAACTGGTGACTTCCACAAGCGTACTGATGTGTGTTAGCCGTTACGCCAGGGGGTCGTACAGAATTTAGGTATTCCATATAAATTCTCATTGATAATCCTATTCTTTCATCAGCTGAATCCACCCAGACATTAAGTGAACATGGTGACAATGTCTCGTTTGCGTTATTAAAACAAGTAACACATTATTGCATAGACAGATTGTAGTAATCGCTGTTAGGCAATTTAAATTATCCATAATCTAAATATAGAGCGAGACAGATAGGAGACTGAAATCATAGCTGAGTGTAAGTGCGTGGGTATGAGCGTGTTCACCTATACACACGTGCGTGTACGCTGTGCTTTTGTTCAAACTTTCTCAAGGTAGTTGAGATACAAGAGTATTAGGCACTTTTTAAACAGTTCATTAAATCCACCTGTTGGACTCTAACTCTGTCCAGGGATGTCTCCCTCCTCAATGACTGGCAGCCACGGAGGTAGTCTATTAAAATTAATTAATACAATATTAATATCAAGTCTTACCAGCTCGTTGTCTAGCGTTTTTAGATTTCAATCCCTCCATCAAATATCCAAATAGCTTTGTCACAGAGTACACCACGCAGATCTGTTTGAATAAAGCCTTTACGCCGTTACGAACTGTGTCTTTTGGATCACCAACCTGAAAGCGTACAATTTATTACAGTAATTTTTAAATAATTAAATAAAAAATAAGTAAAACTTATGTAATAATGTTATTTTAAATCTTCCTTGTACAGTGAAGTTCATCTAATTTCATAATACATTAATTAGCGAATATTTGGATCCAAGTGGGATCTGCAGGGACCCTTGCAGTGTTGTTGCCTATCATGTTACTGTGGCTACTTCATTAGCTCAACAAAGTCCACATATGTCTGTATATCGCCAACAACATGGCTTTCGTATCTTGACAGTGACATCTTCACAACTAAACAACAGACACACGATAGCGTAGGTATAAATGCATAACCATAGACTAAATCGCATACACTACTCAGATCCGCATATAACGGTTATACATTTTGACTCCCAGACTCATTGTGTGCCAACCATCAATTCCCAAGAAGGGTTATTTTATAATAATAATATAATTAAAATTCATTCATGTACCAAGAAATACCTAAAAACAAATGCTTTGGCCAGATTCTTTTTGAAATGGCAGTCAAAGTTTTGATTTGTCAACCTAGATATAATATTTCTACATTTGCTTTAATATGGTAGCAGTATTTTTTTACTTGGTAAACAAAATGTGCTCTAGATAATTTAAGAATAAAACATTTTTACACATAAGCTTTGTATAATAGTCATTCTACAAACACAATAATATAATTTGAAAATAATTTGTTATTAATAATAGTAATATATAGAAACAAAAATAATAAATAGATATTTTTTCATTTCTCTTCATTGACAATTATGAAGTGTCAGAAGTAGAAAGTGTCCAGCTGTAAATTACAGAACTCGCCAGAATGGAGCTGCAAAAAATATTTGGTAAATTTAACTCAAAAATTTAGACCTATTATGGCGCCACCTTAGTTTATTTCGCCGTATTTCGATGGACACTTTCAAATACAGAGGCATTTCTCCTTTCCTTTACCCTCCATAGTGATGATTATTTTTAAAATAGTCTTACCTTCAAAACCAAATACGGTATAAAGCAATTGGCCTCATACTCGGCCATGGTGTAATCACTATCCATTAGGTATTGGAAAACAAGGGACAAGTACTCGAGACCCTTCAGTATGACGGAAGGGTTCGTATCGAAGAATCGAAGTGTGAACCACTTTAGAACAAGGTCCAGATTCGCCATCAGAGCTTGACCACTGTCTTGGAGGTCTTCGGACAACGACTCTATCACTTTGAGATGATATCTGCAAAGTGAAAATTATAATAGAAATAGGTACACAACCATATCCTTTAGTACTAATCCACAAAAGAGTTTACATCTAGTGCCCATAAGTGCTCTGCTGCATACTTTGAGACTAAGTGGCGCTATGTGAATTGTAGCAATATGTTTGTAAAGTATCCAAATTATCCTTCAATTATTGGTAGTAATAACTGGTTTTTAGAACATTAAGACTAGAAAAAATTGTGAAATGACAGTTTTCAAATTGACTCTAAGAGAAATTAAACATGAGACTACGAGGTTGTATGGCTTGGTGCAGCACAACTTTTTTGTTTTGTATAAATACGTAATATTTGAGCAAAGAGAAAAATAGTGGCAGCACTTCATTCGTATGAAGTCGTAAAAGTAGACAAGTGGATCACAGACAGTAAATGCAGAAGACCATTTGGTTTTTCCTTATGGGTGCGAAAGAGGGAGGGTTAGAAGTGAGAAGATGTCCGGGAAAAGCATTGATTGTAAGAATATTTAACATTGCACCTGATCCGTTAGATGCAACCATCATATAACGCTTGTGTGAAAAAGAAAATTATATTAATAAAATAGTACCTGAAATCACTGTGGAACATATTCGCCACTAGTTGTTTATTAAGACCGGCATTATTCATTTGCTCTTTCAACAACTCAAAGAACTCTTCTCGCGGGGTTGTGAAGTTCCATTTCAAAACTGAAAGACAGTATTAGTATTACTACTGTGATGTGAAATGTTTATACTAGAAGAGAGCAAAACTATTTTTATTTTATTTTCACAGTTTAGTAGTCTTCAGAAACCGGGCAATTATATGAGTTCCTGATCGGCGCTCAATATTAACTTAAATTCCATATCGGAACAAACTTTTCGAAAACAAAACAGCAAAACGAACAGCGACTTGTTACTACGGGTTCTCGCTAAAAATGTGTTAGTGTAAAAAGCTATGTGACAAAAGTATTAAACAAATTACAATTACTATCTATTAGATAATACTTTTTATTATATTAGATAAAAAAATATATATTAGAGGTTAAAAATAAATGCAGAAACATAGAGTAAGAGAAGGAAATACTTCTAACCTTTAAGTTTTTGATCGTCAATAATACGTTGATTCTTAGAGTTGTTGTTCGGCAACAAGGGTGAGCAGTCTTCGTCGTCCTTTTTACCGCGACCGGACGCCGACGTAGGCTTCGCCGGTGCCTTAATAACATCATACAGGGTTATTACACAACATTACACCGTTTTTTAAACCTCTAAAACCTGATTATCTTTTTTTAGTTATAAAACTTATTTTGGGATCTATTTGCTAATTATATTTATTTAAAAAAAAAATCATTAATTAAAATTCGTAGATCTAAAATACAGACAACACTAAATCTTATTATAGATATTTTTAAGGCAGTTCATTTCCTGTACTAGGTAAAAACCTGTAACACAGGCATTTCTACTAGCGCACAGAATTGATGGTTACATATACCTCACCCAGAAAAAAAATGTACAATGCATAAATTAAATTAAACCAGCTGTCGTCAAGACTGTTCCAGTAAGCTGTCGGTTTTTTACACAAATAACCAATGAATGAATGAAATGAACAAAAAAAAATGGGATTAGCAACATCAGGTTATCCAAGAAACTCAGCCGTTTATTTTTTATTGCTGAGGAACAGCAGATAGACTGACGACCCACTTAATAGTAAGCAGTTACGGTCGCCTATGGATGTTTGCGCAGCTAGGGGCACCGCAAACACGCTGCTGCCCGTATAAGGGTACTGGAATCAGGGTCACTAATGCCGGAACACAACACAAGGTTATTATTATTATAGCCAGGGGTGATTGCCATCCAGACTTCCAGCTTGGGTTGTTTTGTCGACTTTTAGGACAGGCCGACTCCGGCCACAGGGGTCAGAATAATTACTCCATCCCTGTACGAAAAAAACTGACTTCTACTCTCAAAATAAAATTTATCAAAATAACTTTCATATTGTTTAAGAATGACATACCTTCCCTTTGACAGCAACACCCTTCTTCTCTGCCTCCTTTTTCAATGCACCCGCTGATTTTACTCCCCGAGGTTCTTCCTTCTTCCCCTTTGTTGGGGGTAGCGGTTGTACGGGGAGATTTGGTCTGGCTTTGTCTAAAGCTGCTTGCACCACTGACTTGGAGCCCGGCTGTGAAACAAATCAATTCTAAATAACCTATTCTGCACACAAATAGACTACAAGACAATATGCATGAATTAATTCACAAATACTCATTATAAAAATATTTAAAAAATTGGTGTTGTGTTATGAAGATTACCAAAATCTTATACACGAATGTTATAAAACTTTACACTTGCAGACATAAGTTTAACCTTATATCATATATATGAAAGAACAAATAAACTGATAAAATAATAAAAAATATACACAATTGTGTACAGTAAAATACCACAAGCAATTGAAACTGATAAATATTTGAGACAACTTTTTCACTGTAGGAAACATATTTAACACTTGCGCTGGTGAAAAATTCAACGAAGCGTACAGCAAAGTACGTTCCAGAGTAGTAACTCACTGAGAAGTGTCGATGCTTTAAAGTTAAGAGAAATCAGAAAAAGATATACCTAGTCAGGTCATAAGTATTGTCACACAGTAAAAACTTTTCTTTTAGAATGCTGGCCACAAAAAAGTTTATTGAATTCGAATTTAGAATTGTTCATGAAAATAAAAATGTATACTTTTAGAATTTTACTCATTTTTAAATATGGAGTGGACGCTTAAAGAAGACCGTGTTGCAGTCATTGCGTTGCATCGTTGCAGTTACGCGCTAATTCAAATTTTTAACATACTGAAAAACTTTGAATATAACCAAAAGATTCGTTTATCGTAACATCAAACGATACAATGAAGACTCTAGTGTAGATGACAGGTCAAGAAGTGGTCGCCCTCGGTCTGTTAGGACTCCAGCAGTGATAAAAGCTGTGAAGGCACGAATTCAAAGAAATCCCAAACGTAAGCAGAAACTGTTGGCCCTTCAGATGGGGTTAAGCAGAACCACGGTGAAAAGGGTGTTAAATGAAGACTTAGGGCTTCGGGCATATCGAAGAAAAACAGGAAATCGTTTGAATGCTCGTCTAATGGACCTGAGACTGAAGAGATGCCGCGTTTTGTTGAAGCGGTACGCGGGAAAAAAATATCGGGAAATTCTTTTTTCGGATGAAAAAATGTTTACCGTAGAAGAGAGCTACAACAAACAAAATGATAAGGTGTACGCACACAGTAGTGAAGAAGCGAGCAACCGTATTCCGCGTGTCCAACGAGGTCATTTTCCATCCTCGCTCATGGTATGGTTGGGAGTTTCTTATTGGGACTTAACAGAGGTACATTTTTGTGAGAAAGGTGTAAAAACGAATGCTGTTGTGTATCAAAATGCAGTCCTGACGAACCTTGTGGAACCTGTTTCTCATACCATGTTCAATAACAGGCACTGGGTCTTCCAACAAGATTCGGCGCCAGCTCATAGAGCGAAGAGCACACAAGACTGGCTGGCGGCGCGTGAAATCGACTTCATCCGGCACGAAGACTGGCCCTCCTCCAGTCCAGATTTGAATCCGTTAGATTACAAGATATGGCAACACTTGGAGGAAAAGGCGTGCTCAAAGCCTCATCCCAATTTGGAGTCACTCAAGACATCCTTGATTAAGGCAGCCGCCGATATTGACATGGACCTCGTTCGTGCTGCGATAGACGACTGGCCGCGCAGATTGAAGGCCTGTATTCAAAATCACGGAGGTCATTTTGAATAAACTTTAATGTCATAAGAATCTATGTTTTGTTAAGTTCATTTTGGTATATGAATGGTTACATAATTAATAAACTTGTTACAATTATTTTACATTAAACATGTGACAGAATTTATGACCTGACTAGGTATATATTCTAAATTAACATAGACGACCTAGAATTACCTACGACCTAGAATTTTCAATAGTTTTTTTTAAAGGGAAATACGTTAATTGATTATAAAAATATTCAAATATAAATATTTAATTTATATATTAACCACTGGCGTTAGAAAGTGGTGTCACGCACGTCGTTTTTATTTCTGCGGCAAAAACGTACGTGGCACGGCACGTCATGATAAACACGCATGTCTTTTAAAATATATTTTATCCAATATAAACACAAAACACACTTCACATCACAAGGAAGGCCCATTTGGATTGTATCAACTTACTTTGAGTTTATCGAGCTGTTTGTGCATAGCTTCATATCCGAGATGAAGCATGAAGGGTAGCACGCAATCAGCTGCCGCTTTGCGCACATCCGCCGCACGATCCTCCAAACACGCGAATAGCGTTGGCACGCAGAGGGAGAGCTCTTCGCGGGGGAACGACTTAGGTGGTACTACGAACAGATTGAAAAACTAGTTTATGGTGGATGGCTACTCTCATTGTCACTTGCTAGTCTATGGGAAAAGCCTTTATTGGTGTGGACCAGCAGACAGGTTAACGGCGAGCTTAATAGGATTTTCCATCGCTTTTTTTATTGCTGTAGGACAGCAGACAGGCTGACGCCCCGCTTAGAGTTTAGCAGTTATCGTCGCCTATGGGTGTTTGCAATTGCCAATGACATCGCGAACACGCTGCTGTCCGATAAGGGTACAGGAACTTGGGTCACTAATGCCGGAACACAACACAGGGTTATTATGGCGGCATACTTAAGACCAAAGGTGGTCGCCATTCAGATGGGCTTGAGGCCCTACCACGCAGCTAGGGTGGGTTATTTTATCGCCTTTTACGACAGGCCGACCGCAGAGGTTAGTATTCTTTCTCCACCCCTGCACGGATAAATGTTTGGCGGCATATTTAGAGGGTAGTTGCTATCCAGACGGGTTTAGAGCCCTACCACCTAGCTAGGGATGTATTCTTTAGGTATTCTTTGGCGGTGGCCTGGGAGCAGAAATTGATCGGACTGACGGCGATGCGTTACATAATATAATATGTATGTATTAATTGACTCACCATTAGGCAAATGATCAGCCAACCACTGCAATAAAGAGGCTCTTAACGCCGGCGAACCCCCCTTGAGGGCGTCGAAAACCATCTCTCCTTCGAAGGGCGCGTGGGCGCCGGCTTCTTTGCACCACGTTTCCACGCAAGCAACGGCCGCTGCTCGTATCCACTGCTTGCTATCACCGAATGCTAAAAGAAAATATTTAAAAAAGCTTTAACTCTTCCACTTCTATATAGGTATTAGGTGTAATGTTAAGTCTATTACTTCTGTCGCTAGATCATAATCTGTTTATAGGACTTTAAAATATACTTCTATCCATTACAAGCATAATTATCTAAAGAAAAGAGAAATGTCTAAGAAAAATTGTTCGCTATATTATATAATTATGGGTGTCATGTTTTTTTTTAAATATCTTTCGATTACCATCCTGAGTTAGATTGTTTATATAACATGTATACATCTACAAAATATAAGTATATAAGTAACATCAGTTACTTAGTATCCATAACACAAATACCCTGGTATTTACTTTGAGACTAGAGGGTGCTGTGTGATTATTGTCACAGTATATTTATTTACTAGCTGACCTGACAAACGTTGTTCAACCATATAAAAGAAAAAATACATTTTGGATAGGATTTCCGTAAAATCCATTCTTAGTGAGCATCTGAAATGCGAAATGAGTACAAAATGCTAAATATCAAGTAAATTAGATGTAGATTTAGAAATTTCGTAGTGAGTGGGGTATTGTGCTTTATATATAAATATCGGAGAAATAAATTTATAAAAAATACAATAAATAAAGCGCGACATAAACAAAATAGAGTTTAAAATATTTAAGTTGTGTAAATTTGTGTATAGATATAAATCTTCATGTTTGAATTAGTACAAACACTGTTTGATAGTTCTAAATAGAGAGCGCTGGCGACCAATCACCAGAAAAGGTCTAAAAATGGGTGGCGGTGGGCGAGGGTTTTAAGCCAGCGGCACTCACTTGAATTTGGAATCTTGAAGAAGTCGGTCATAATACCACAATGTAAGTAGAAATTGTAAAAAGTGAAATAGTTTGTAGTGTTCGAATAATAATAAGTCTGTTTAAGTTACTTTGTTAGTTATTATAAGAATCAGGTCTGTAACAATAATAAATATATAAATAAATAATAATTCTAAATAATATAGCGATACATACCCTGGAAAAACGCAGGGAAGAAGGTCCTGACATGATGTTTGCTCTTCGACCCCATCGCAGTGGCCAACGTCTCGCATATTTGTAGCGCGCTCTGCGCTAATTTCGAGTTCGAATCTAACAGCCTCGCCGCCAAAGCCGCGGGTAGTTCACCCAAAGACGCCTTTATTGGTGCCGAGCTTGTGATTATCGCTTTCACCTTGTCTAAAGCTTCATTACGGACCTGTTCGAAATATGTAAATTATATCAATAAAACCTTTTTAGATTATTAATATTGAAAAGCTAGTCCTTAAGAATGGGTATGACATCTTGTATCATATTATATCATGTCGATCTCTGTAGCGTAACGGATAACGCACTTCGGTGCTCTTGCGGAGGTCACGGGTTCGATTCCCATCTCGCGTCTGGGAGTTTATGTATATTATGTATTTATTACGAAAAAAAGTACCTATATAAGTAGTATATCTGGTGGCTAGTACCCATAACACAAGTGCTATGCTACCTAGTTTGGGATTAGATGCGCTGTGTGAATTGTTACAAATTATTTATTTATTATAACCAGGCCCCAGCCGGAGGGGTAGAACCAAAAACTGCTGGCTTGATGTTGTAAAGGGTGATAGCATGCTAAAAGACTGACTACCAGGGTAGCCGAAGATAGTGCGAAGTTGAGAAGAAAAGGTCGGTAAGTAAACCCCGGCCACCGACACGGAAGATTGGATTTCAATCAGGATTTAACACGATAATGATTAAAATCTCGTATCATGGGATTTTTTAATTAAGAATAATATATGCAGTCAATCTCCTAGATCAAAGAAAATACTGAAGATGTGATAGAACTTACACTGTCGATAAAATTTATTTATTTATTTATTTATTTAATGATGGAAAACCTACAGCTAATACACATGAAAAAATACTTGAAATTATTATCAGACAGCCAATTACAGGTTTTCACGAATAATATCTTGAATAACTAACACGCAGATATGCAAATCTGCATTACACTATAGAACTAGTCACAGAAAAATTTATTACTTAGACACCGCTTGGCTCCCGAAATACTGATCCCAAATGGGTCAACATTATGCTGCTTACTGACATTATTTAAATAGTTACTTGCTCGCACTAGGAATGCATTTTGCCTATAGTTGGTAGAACTGAAAGGTATATTTATTGGAAAATTGACACGCACAGACTTGGCCGGAACGTTAAAGTTGATTTTGCTTAATAAATCTGGGCAATCTATATCAGACGAAATGATTTTTAAAAGAAGTGTACAGTCAGCTATATCTCGTCGATCCTTAAGTGGTAAAAGATGAAACTTCTTACAGAGGTCCAAATATAATTCGCTAGAATAGTGGGTCTTTATTCTAAAGCATAAATACCGGACGAACCGCTTTTGTATACTTTCTATGCGGTCAATGTATTTGTGATATCGAGGGTTCCATATTTGAGATGCGTATTCTAAGTGACTTCTGACATAAGTGCAGTATAAAATTTTTAAAGTTTTAATCTCATTAAAACAATTCGAAATTCGCATAATAAAACCCAGGGTCTGAGAGGCTTTCCTGACGATATTATCAATGTGGACGTCGAACGCTAGCTTATTATCATGATACACACCTAAGTCACGGATGCCGTTAGACCTTGGTAAGACCTGACCAGATAGTGAATAATTAGTAAAAATGAAATTCTCTTTTCGTGTGAAAGTTACGAGGGAGCATTTAAGAGGATTTAGATCTAGTTGTTTGATAGAGCAATAGTGTTCAAGACGTAGTAAGTCATCCCGAAGAGCATACATATCATCGACAGAAGATATGGTTATTGGATAAATTCAGTTCAATAACCTAGAAAGATGGGTAAATTTGAGTTTAATAACTCGGTCAGAAGTCGTCTAGTTGTGCTTATATTGAAGTATCAACAATAATCTATATTAAAACGTTACCTTCCAATTTTTATCATTCATCTCTCCAACAAGCGCTTCAGTGATTAGCGGTGCGATGTCTGTCCTTGGCCTGTTGTCTTCAACAACAGCAGGTTCATCATCTGCAGCATCGTCAAATGCTTCTTCTACATCTTCGCAGACTGAAGCTTTGCTGGCCGACTGTAATTAAAGATTTAATTGTGTTAACATTCTACTAATGATCAAACAAAACTTCAACTTATATGATTGTTTTTACTTTTCTATTAAGGTCTCATAAAGCTAGCAAAGTTTAACTAAACATGTATTGAAAATTTTATAAGGCTTTCTAAGTAAACTGTACATAGTATACTCGCAAGCAATATTAGTAATTAGATTGTATTTTATAACAAGATATAACAATACAATATCATGAAACAGCTATAAACTAAATAAAATATGTACGTACAATACTAATAAGAAACAATAGGTATTACTAACCTTACTAACAGACTCCATCTGCCTCGTTGGAGTTGGTGGTGAACTATTAGCATATTTATCCAATTCCAAGCTAATCAGTTGTTTAGTGGCCGCTTTTTCACCATCAAAATAATTGATCAACGAAGGGCCCACATATAGGGAGAGTATCCCGAGGAAGTTCACAGTCGAAGTGCGAACATTGGGATTCGTCGCTGACAAGGCTTTCTTCGAGTGTGCTATTATTGATTTTATATTCATTCTGAAATATGATTTAATAATAATTGATTAATTCTCACTATCTAAATAGACAGTGAAAACTTTTTTCAAAAATTTAGATTTTATCTTCCTTAGTCTAGATTCTAGACTATGGTGATATAACGCAAAGATGACTGACGAGCTCTGTTAACGCCGTTTGGCTATAATGGGTCTACGTGACGATGCTATATCCTATCTCTTTTCTTCTTACCTAATATCTGCTCCCCGTCTTTGTCAAAATAAGTGCGACCAACTTAATAAATATTATAACTCTATGCCATACGGTGATCGGCGGTTCCGTTTTACTTGATATAAAAACTGACTAATTTATTAATAATCGAGTGTAAAAAGGTGTCATCATCATCATCATTTCAGCCGGAAGACGCCCCCACTGCTGGACAAAGGCCTCCCCCAAAGATCTCCACGATGATCGGTCCTGCGCTGCCCTCATCCAACCTATTCCCGCGATCTTGACCAGATCAGGCTGCGGGCACGAAACTTGCGACGGCCGAGCGATGGCGACAGCGACGCGACGCGACGCCGATGGATACAAAAGCATTGCACAGTATAGCGCCGGGCACGAAACGGGCGACGGCGGACGGAGCGGGGCGATCGAGCGATGCATGGGCGCTTTGCTATTGCTACTTTGGGACTAGATGGCGCTGTGTAAATTGTAATTTATTAAAAAAAAAGAGAGTGCCACGTAATAAAAGACGGGTAAAAGAAAAAAAGATGAATGGATTTCGTAAAAGATGATATGGCTCAAAGTGGTGTGAATGTTGAGATGACTCGACTAGATACGATGAAAGATGAGTGCAAGGTGGAAGAGGCAGAAGTGGAAGGAGAAAATATTGTGCCAAACTAAGATCAAGGAAATAGTCTATTCAATCAAAAGGTTGACCATTAGCTTCTTATCAAAACAGTTGTTTGAAGGAGATTATAAAATGGAATCCAACATTATCGTAACAAAATAGTTATCATAAATCATACTTACGAGAATCCAAACTCCCTGATAGCGTTCGCCATCCAGTTAAACATCTCAGACTGCACTTTGGGATTCTTCTGCGAGTCCATTGCAAAGGTTAAACCTTCGTTTAATACATGTTCAAGACCACAGGCTTCAGCCAAAGATGTAAGACAATCTGCTGAGATCGATGAACACTGTGCCTCACCTAGCTTTGTCACTATGTCTTGGAGAATGAAATCTGCTGCCGTCCTATGAAAAAAAAAAGGTTATTTAGAATTTTTCAGACCTATGTCCAGCGAACTCACACATCTCCATTAATTATATCATGGTTTCACCCAAAGCTTTGAAGTCCACCTATGATGGTCCATATATGCGTCAGTAAACTGCCATAGTTTGTGTCCTACCCTGAATTTACTGACTGCTTAGTATTAAAACTTATGAAAATGAAAATTTAATGCATACAGAAATATTTTTATAATTACATTATGCTGGACAATAACTTATAGTATTTTTATACAAAGAAATTATTAAATAATTATATTCAGACATATTGTGCTCCTATTACCAAAATCTACATTAACTATCATATATTTAAAGAAACTAAGATCCTATCTAACTTCAAACACTTATACTTACGTAGATACAGGGAAGTTCTCCGTGATATATTTGCAAGCTTCCAACCTTGCTTTTAACACATGGACATTTGTATCCTTCAGGCCTGGTTTCTTGTTCAATATACGGTACAACACTTGGGCGGTGGCATCGCTTGTCGACAGTCCTTGTACTGTTGAATGGAAGCTTTGTACAGCCGTGAGACGATTCTTCCAGTTGCTGTCACCAAGGCCTAAAATATTTTTGAAATTAGCCATATTACCCAGCCAATTAGCCAATCCATTACTTTTGTAAGGAGTCATACAAGACCAGTAATGGTTTACTTGTATTCTACTGTAAAAACAAATTTAGTTATAATTTCTAGCGCCATTTTGTTAATATGCTGAGAATAACTGAGAAAAATCAACACAAAAAACGCGCTTATTATTGTGAAACAGCATTAATAATGACAGCACATTTAGTAATAAACAGTTACCATTGCCTATAAATGTTGCCCTACGCGTAGGGGAACTGAAATCTGGTCACTAATGCCGGAATACAACACAAGGTCATTATGGCGGCGTACTAAGAAACCAGAGGTGGTTGCCATCTAGACGAGCTTGAAGCTCTACCACCTAGCTAGAATTGTTTTGCACTTCTTACGACAGGCCGACCCTGGCCGCAGGGGTGCAATCGCCCATTCATTCGGACCTATGACCACTAAAGTGACACTTAGAGTGATACCGTTCATTAATTACTATAATATCCTATTTTAAACATAGCGTTGTTGTTGATAAATAAAGGGTTATCTATGATGGTATTACCTGATATAACATCAGCGGGCAACAATTGTTCCGCTTTGGAGTCAATTTCTTCTTGTGACAGTTCTTGTTCTCTGGGTGGGCTGGACGGACCACGAGCTGGAGCCTTTTTACCAGGTGCCAGTTTCTTCGCAGCTGAAATAATATTAAAGTTAATTAAACTTTTCATGTTTTTATTTCATAAAATCCTAATGCTTTCTTAAATTTTTAATATTTATTAATTACCATATATTAGTTTTAATGATTACAATTTTACAGATAATATTCACTGTTCAAAATAAGAATCATCATTGTCTATGACCATTACGAAGTACACAACAGGATATCTGTGTGCTCCTAAGGGTATTTTAGTACCAACTTACAAATATATGAACTAGGAGATATGGCGTGATGAATGATAGTGGCAAATTGTTGTATTCATTAAGTGAAATCTTAAACAAGATTAATATATAAATATAGAAAATCAATAATTGTTACCGATTTATGTCAATTGGAATAGACAAATACTGAACTGGAAACATACTATACAAACTTCTAACAATATTTCATATAAAAAATTTACCTGACGCCGGTCGTTTCAAGGGTTTGGGTTGAGTTGAACCCGCACCAGTTTTGACATCCCCTTTTCCGGCAGGTAGGACTGATTTTGGCTTTGCTTCTTTCTTGGGTGCCGCTATCTTTACTTGAATTACTGCCTAAAAGGTAATATAATGTGAATCTCCATGTACATTTCTCTTATCGATAGGCTCCCCCGCATAAATTTTAAACGTGTATTGCACGGCTTTTATTACATGTATAACATACACGTAATATCACAAACATAGATAAGCCACGGTGAGCACTTATTGAACAGTTATCAGGCGGACTGCATACAGGTTAGTTTAGTTCCTCCTGTACCCTTATGGATCAGCAGCGTGTTCTCGATGCCACTGGCGTTACAAACACCCATAGGCGACGGTAACTGATAAATTCTAAGCGGGTCGTCAGCCTGTCTGCTGTCCTACAGCATTAAAAAAAAAAGGTATTGAGTATTAATATTCCCAAAAATATTTTTTACTTGAACACTACACTTCCTTTTTACAATAAAAGTTCTCTAGCAGTTCAATACATTATTAAACAGGCTAATCTCTGTTACTGTTACAATTTCCATAGATATTGTATTCATATATAGAAAATAGCTTCAATTTGTGAATTATTAAAACAATGAACCAAAAGCGAAATGAAATAAATGTTACTTTGTGTTTAAACTTTCTTTGCATAACTGCCAAAAAGCACTTTCCTACATTTTCTTCACTTTGCAGTCTGTACAACATTTAAGTGAATATTAAGTCCATTTGCACTTATATCAACATGGATTAATTAATCATTATATACTACAAGTGTATTCCAACATATAACATATTAACAAATAAAGTTAAAGATAAACAAATACACATACTTTATCAGCAAACTCTTTGATCTTCTGTTCTTTCAAGTTGTCCAATTTGCCAATATGTGGCGCTATATTCTTCTCACCAACTAGTTTGGTGGCCGTACCAAGAGCTTCGGCTGCTGCATCACGGACCGATGGGTCTAAAAGTTACAATGCGTAGTAATTGATCATGAAGTATTTTATTTTAAATATATTTATCTAATATCTTACTGCAGTACACAAATTGAATAATTAAAGTTTAACCACTAGCAATAAAATTAAAGAGAATTAAATATTTATATTTGTACAATTTTATAATCAATCAACCGCTTTGAAATATGAAAGGGAATAATACCCTTTCATGTTTCATATAATAAATTATTACTATTATTAAAAAAATTGAATGTTCTAAGTCGGAAATACACTAGTTTAGAATACATAAATCTTTTTCTGATCTCTCTAAGATATAAAACTCTTTGTGAAAATTCTCAGTGAATTACTACGCACGACCGTTACGCTACAGGCCCGTTATGCTACATGCGTCGGTGAGCATTTCGCCAGCACAAGTGGTTGACAAAAAGTCTATTCTTGCTGGGTATATTTTTAAGTGATTAATTCCAATAATCAAAATCAAAGTACACTGCTGAAAATAGTCTTGTTTATCACATTCTGTAAAGTGTGTTGTTGCGCAAAAAGGCAATTGTACTACCATTTACTGTCAAGCTTGAAAGGAAAAACTGAATTTATTGCCAGTGCACATGAAATGATTATTCGACTCATATTTTACAAGACCATACAAGAGATTAGATGACTGGAACCCCATGGCTTGTGTACAGTGATAAAATAATAATCATCTGGTTTTAAAAGCAAGTAAAATAGAAACATTGCTGACCATCCAAAAGTACTTAAAAATTTGAAGAAGAAAAAAACAAGTCATTAAGATTCTCAAAACAAATATCAGAGTATAATAATACTTACCAGCACTTTCCAATAGCTTGAGCAACCCAGCTACATAAAGCTTTATTAATTTCTTATTAAATGCAGCTGGTTGCGTATGACATAACGCTCTTGCTAAGAATAAGGAACTCTCCGCTTTTATTGAAGGATTCTTATTTTCAAAAGCTGCTATCATATCTTCGCTTATAGCTTCTAAGTTTGTCTGAAAAGTTATTTTACATTATAAGTCTGTTATAATAAGCAGGCTATCAAGCTAATAAGAGATGAATCTAACTGTAATAAGTATAAACTAAACTACTAAATATATCGGGATGGGATTGCGACTATTCGACGCGAAATTTATTGTAGATGGTTCTAGGCTACTACTTCTCGGATTCTATTGACCCTTTTTAATATTTTTTATCTATGTTTTTCTGTTATTCACTCAGCAAAGCGGGTGGGAACGGTTAGTACTAAATAAACTTAAATATTATAATTATACTTTAACAACTATTATACTCACACAGGGATATATAGCATCGATGGCTTCTCGCAGTGCTGTAACAACATTTGCCTTTTTCTCTTTGAATTTTTCTAAAATTGCCTGTACGCAGGCTGTTGCGTACGGTTGGAATTTTCCACGAAGTCCAGTTGCCACCATTCCTAGTAACCGTCCCCCAAGGGCTACTAGCATAACGTTCGTGTCTTTTGATATCACCTGTTAAATAAATAAAACATATTTTTATTTTTCATAAGCGGTTCGAAGCACCAAAATCTTTTGATCAACGTCGCATTTCTTTCCTTTTAAATGTTATATATTTAATATTACTAAAGCTAAAACAAAGGTATTTATTGCCTGAATGCTCCAGTCGTTATCTATAATAAACCTGTAGATGATATTATAGGTGTGAGCAACCTGCCATTCGCCTTGGACAAGCAGCGACGGGTATACCTCTCAGTTCCTTATTAGGGGGAGCTGAACAGTGGGACATTGTCAGCTCTTATTATTAATAAAGGCGTAATTGAAGAGATAATTAGCTGCATAAACAAATGGTGAACTGAATTCACAAATTTATATATAAGCTTGCTAAGGACTCATTTGAAGCAAATCAATGCAAATAAAAATTGAGGATTGACAGAACAATGTTTGCCGGGTCAGCTATTTATAAATAAATACGAAATCGAAGTCTATATTTGCCTGTGTAGAATCCCTGTAAAGAATTATAAAAATGTACAATAAATCACCTTCTTTAAAGCTCTAACTAAATCAGCGTAATCTCCTGGTTCCAACTTAGGTGCACTCTTCAACAATGCTTCAAGAGCATCAAGTGCTTCTTTCCTCTCCTGCCATTTCTTTGCTTCGAGTTTATCATAGAAATCTTTTGGCAGTTTTGAAAGTATTTCCACTGGGTCAAGTAAATCATATGGATCCATGTCCGGAGAATCCCCGCCAGCTGTGTCAACGTCATCATCTTCTGCGGTACCTATTGTGATTTTCAATATATTATTGTTTCTTTAGACTGCAAAACCTTGTATGTATTTTTTAAAGATATGCAAATTGGCGGATGAACACATCTGGATCGGAACAAACTTATTATAACAGTCCTATAGAAGGAAGAGGTAAGGAATACTATCTAATATGGGGGAGGAATAGAAAGTGTCCAGCAGTACACTGTATTGAGGGATATGTGGGGACTCCGGGAATTATGTTTTAATATCTAATACTAGAACATCGCTGTTCTCCTATCGCCTATCCCTGAGCCCATGGATATGTGACCTGTCGATCTTGTGGCAGGGGCCAATGGCTGGTATACCGTACAGTAACCACCCCAGCGTTTCGCCTTCATTCGTCTGAATGCCGAGGTTGCGGGACATGGCGTCATATAATATTTCAATTATTTAAAATACTCCTAGTACTTATGTATAAATATGACAAATTTTTATTGTAAAAGCCTATCTAAAAGCAATAATTTCACTTCATTAGCACACATTTTATTGTTTTTTCATGTCATATAGAATAATGAAACGGAGGTTTACTTCAATAACAACATTCAGTCTAAGGTCAATAACACTGACTAAATCGGGAACATTAAACTAATATCCCGAACTTAGATAGATAGATAACACTTTATTGTAAACCAATTATATAAACACAATGAAACTTATTTACACAATCAATATGTACTTGACTTACAATGGGCGGCCTTATCGCTACAGAGCGATCTCTTCCAGGCAACCCGGACTTATAACCAGTTATAAGTATACATAGAGTAGATTTCGACCCCAGTTTCCCCAGTTTTTTAAGGTTAGCTATCTGTATACAACAAACAGTATTTCTAACGTATCACGATTGTAACCCTAACGTTTGCTTAGGTGCCAGGTTTGCTTTTCGACTTATTTTTCTCCACTTTGCATGGTCATTGGCATCCTTGGTAGTGAGTCCATTGGCATGCATCCCTCGTTTCATATCAGTAATAAATTTACCATCAACGGCATCAGCGGCAGGCGTGTCACGGATCTTATTCTGCTGGGAACGTAGATAACGCGTTGGTTGCGCCCCACCATTCCCGCTGAAAGCCTCTCTCAATTCCTGCTGCACTACGGCTTGTAGTGACGCTATGTGGGGTTCTATCGCTGGACCTATCCACCTAAAATAAATAAAAACATATTTTACCTTCATATCTTAAACTTTGGTGTGTAGTAATCTGCATAACTTAAATTTATTGTGTTTATAATACTTTTAGTATTTTTTTCACACTTTAAAGTAATATGAACAAAGTCCTTCCTATATATTGAATAATTCCTTTCTAATCTGTAAACTAGCACATTTAAATATTTCTAAGTAAGTAGCTTCCTTATCCTTATTTCAACCTAGGACAAAAAGGTCGTCAGTAGAACTTGGTGATCGACCAACTTTGAAAAGATTATGTAAACTTAGAAATAAAATTCTAGAACTACCTATGTTTTAGCATATCGGTGTAAGGTGCTATTGCCACTGATTTTGTGCATATTTTCGACGACAATTTTTTTTACGACAAGCTAGCTAGAGAAAAGCGAATGGGATCAGGTACTTTTGTACATGAATAACTAGGCCTAGGTTTTAGCAACTTAACCACTTATTACCAACGCTTTTTTTTATTGCTGAGAAACATCACACAGGCTGACGACTCACTTAATAGTAAGCAGTTACAGTCGTCTATAGATGTTTGCGACGCTAGGGGCACCGCGAACACGCAGCTGTCCCATAGGTGGACTCCTGTCCACCTGTCACTA
This sequence comes from Malacosoma neustria, assembly GCA_963693495.1. Taxonomy (NCBI): domain Eukaryota; kingdom Metazoa; phylum Arthropoda; class Insecta; order Lepidoptera; family Lasiocampidae; genus Malacosoma; species Malacosoma neustria. The sequence goes on along the minus strand of OY856391.1, from coordinate 6,488,925 downwards.
TGGGACAGCATATGCTATAATCCCGGATAGCATATAATGGTGGAACACAACACAAGGTTATTATAGCGGCATACTTATAGACCAAGGGAGGTTGCCATCCAGACGGGCTTGGGGTCCTACCACGTAGCTAGGGTTGTGTTGTAGCCGTTTACGACGGGTCGACCCCGGCCACAAGGATTAGTTTTCTTACTCCGCCCCTGCACGGAGAAAGTTTGCTTTTGCGATTAGTCTAAACAGATACGCCATACCATACTTCTATAGTCTCGTAATTTCTAGAAGGCTACAAAATATGCCAAAATATGTCACAGAACACTAAGAGCATTTACATAAACAAACCTTTACCTGTGCATTTCAACGACTAGAGCCTTCATTTCATCCCGCACCCCCTTATCCCTATCAGCCAGTAACACTGATATCTTTTTCACCATGGGTTTGATTGCTATCACTTTGTTACCGAATTGCTTCAACGCCGTATTCAACGCGGCCACACATGCTGCGACAACTTTAGGGTTCTTTTGTTCCATGCCTTTGATTAGTTCCTCCTCAACTATTTCATGTTTTTCTATTTCTATGTACATTAGTGTTACCTGCAATTACAACGATTTAACTGTTGAGAATTTTTAACTACACGAAATTATCCTTTTTTTACAAGCATTTTTTCTGTCAATATCTGAAGATAATCTTTGGATTCAATTATAACCAGAAGCATATTTTTAGTTTAGTTATACCAAGGGGTGAAAGGCTAATTATTTTGAGCGACATTTTATAAACTTTATTAGAGAGCCATCTTTAAGTTTTTCAGAAAAAAGCAATGATTCTGAATATGAATGAATGAATATACTTTATTGCATAACACACAAAAAAAATATATAATATAGGACAAAACAAACAAAAGATTGTACAAACGGCGGCCTTGTCGCTGGAAGCGATTTCTTCCAGGCAACCTTAGGCAATATGTATATAATTCAATGTTGCTTAAAACAATTAGCCTTTCACCCCTTGATATAACTTCAGATCCTGAGATAAATTTGCTCAATATTATATCATGGCAAAAGGATTGTCAAGATAAAACGACGATTTTTGTGTTTAAGACACTGTCCAAGGACACAAGATATTAGATGAAATAACTGTGGTTAAATTTGGTTTTAAATGGACAACCGCCACAAGTTACTCAGTAACAAAAAATACGCTGCTCAATGTGTCTCCCCAAGTTTGTGCTAAAAATTCAGGTCCTTTTTCATTCAGCCCGGAGCAGTAAAAACATACACAGGTAAATCAGACCTGCGTTTGCAACATGGTCTTCACTTCAAACTTCTTACCCTTCGTAGGATGACATATAAAACCAATATAAATAATTTCATTGACTTTGATTAAAGAAAGATTTTATTTAAATTTCTTTTTAGGACACATCGATGACATAAAATATATGAATATTAAAATAGCATCAATGGAATAGGTCCCAAATGGGTCCTAGCTCAGCGTAGTTTTTGTGCGCTTGTCTTCCGCAAGGTCCACAAGACAGTCTTAAAAACAAATTGCTTAATTTCCTTTTGTATTCATTATAACTATTTGTCGTATCAAATAATATCAACGCTGTTAAATGCATTGACGCCCTATATAAAACTTTAAATGCATCCAGTCGAATGTAAACAAACGGACATAAATAGTTTGGCTACAACTTCCCTGTCTCGACGTACCGACGATATACGAAAATAGTACGGCTTTATAATTTAGCACAATCATTTTACCCAACATCAGTATTCCTGTATTTTTTATAAAATGTTTTAGCAACCTCCGTGGCTTAATGTATAAAGTACGTCGGACGGCTGTGGTGGTCACGGGTTCGGTTCCCGTCCTGAGTTCAGACTTATTTAGACGTACAAATTGTATACATCAAAATTTCCGTTTTCTATTTCTTGTCCACTCCGCATACTCTTCGCTGTCTCCGTGTGTCCTTTAGCACACATTTTACCTTATACGTCGTCCATCAGACCTTTTTGGGACTATTCTTATAGCAGGGGTCGAGGAGTCGACTAGATATTCCCCAAGTAAATAGCCGGTGCCAGTCTATCCGCAATGTCCCGTTAAATTAATCCCTATCTATTTTTCTGTCCTTTTATCATAGACAAGCCCCTGCTTGTCTATGTCAGAAAGAAATGATGTTAATTAATGTCAGAAAGAAATTTTTTCTTTTGAGAAAACTCTATAGAGTTAGGAAAATTGAAAGATTGCAATTATGTAAACAGTTCCCTTCGCTGCCTTTTTTATAATATACGGCCACATACATTTCAGACTAGAAGGAACTTTACAGTTCTTACAAATTATTTGTCTTTCTTAGGGATCGAGTCCAGAGGCACAAACATATAAGATCACTGACGTATAAGCCAACTGAGCCAGCCGGGTCGGAATTACAATTGAAATACTTGATAAGAGTATAAGTATTTTTTAAAAGTACCTGCAAAGCCAGATCTTTAGTCTTGGTTTTGGGTGCCGCGATACATTTCGCGACGATTCCCGACATAACCTCGCCGGCCGTTTTGCCCGCATGGCCGCAGTTTTCAACAAACACCAGTGCCGCCTCCAGACCTGATAAAAGAGAAACTTATAAACAACAATACCCCATAATAAATTACGTCAACTTAGAATAGAATATTATATACTTTTCAATGACTACCTTCATGATACAAAGTCAACTCATCTCGGTGTTTATGTACTTATAATATGTATTTATTTAGTTCCCTACGCAGATGGCAGGGTGTTAGCGGAGTCGAAAACATCCATAGGTGATGGTAACTGGTTACTAATAAGTGGGCCGTCAGCCTGTCTGCTGTTCCACGACAGTAAAAAAAAGAGAATATAAGTAATATCATCTAGATGATCATATACATTTCAAAATCTAGTAAATCTAGTCTAAATAGTAATTTCTCTACATTTTTTGTCTCAAATTAAAAGCCTAGCTTGAGCCTCTGACTTTATTTATTTATTAATTTGCGACTATATTTTACATACAATACTATATGGTTTTCGAATGGAGGCGGGGGCTAAAAACGTATTGTGCTCCGGGCGCGAGTTAAGGTATAATTCCGAACTTCGCTGCACGCAGCAGTGTTTTCGCGGCACTACTGGTCCCCATACAATCTCTATAAGCTTATATGAGAGTACATTCCGAGCTAGGCAGCTATGTAGCGGCAGCACTGCTGCGCTTCAGTGTCGCCCAGCTCGGAATGGAATCTCATATAAGCGTATAGAGATTGTATGGGGACCAGTAGTGCCGCGGCAACACTGCTGCGTGCAGCGTAGTTCGGAATCATACCTTTAAGCTCGCTACGCCACTGTTATGGCGGCATACTTAAGACCAAATGTGGTCGCCATCCAGACGGGCTTGGGGCCCTACCAAGTAGCTAGAATAGATTGTCTTGTCGCTTTTTACGACATGCCTAACCCAGCCGCAGAGGTCAGTATTGTGTGAATTGTAATGAAAATTATAGAGATTTTTATATTTATTTATATGGAATTTTTATACTACAAATACCCTACACACACCAACACGAATGTATGAGCACAGAATCATGATTTGTATATATTAGATGAGTCCTTGGTCTCTAATAGGACACTTAGAATTAGAACGCAATAGATGGAATATATTTACATCACCTTGACCGTATTCTAAAAACCTTTTTAGACTTGTTATTAATGATGCAGGACCAACCTGTATCATTAATACAGGATAAATCACACAGCTAGTCCCAAACTATTTATGTGTAGGCGGAGAAAGAATATTAACCTCTGCGGCCGGGGTCGGCCTGTCGTAAAAGGCGACAAAACAACCCACCCTAGCTACGTGGTAGGGCCTCAAGCCCGTCTGGATGGCGACCACCTTCGGTCTTAAGTATGCCGCCATTAACCTTGTGTTCCGGCATTAGTGACCCAAGTTCCTGTATTCTTATGGGACAGCAACGTGTTCGCGTTGACACTGGCGTTGCAAACACCTATAGGCGACGGTAACTGCTAAATTCTAAGCGGGCCGTCAGCCTGTCTGCTGTCATACAGCAATAAAAAAAACTAAGTAACATAGTACTTGAGTTATGGGCACTAGATAACTAATATACTACATATATACTTTTACTTTGTATATAAATACGTATTATCATAAACACCCAGACGTGAGACGGGAAGCGAACCAGTGATATCCGCAAGCGTACCGAGCGCGTTATCAAATACGCCACGGGAGGGAGTCGTCAAGTACTTGAAATTACTTGTGAACAGTCTTGATACTTTATTTCCCTCAAACACAACTCAACGATCAATCAAAAGTCACGAGTTATTGCACCCAAAAACTAGCCACGTGTAAAATATAAATCTTCACATGTGATAGGTATCGGGTGACACGGGTGAGACATAGCAATTTGTCAAGAGCTGGACATAGAAACAACCAACCTAAAAACATTTTATTTTACTAACAACTTCATAATATTACACAATAATAATTATATTACCAACGTAAAGATATTTAAAAAATTAAAAATATTTTTTACAAATTTTTGAATTAATATTAAAATGTGAAAAATTGGTGGGTGATGATAAGACTTATTTTATTTTTTAGAATCGGGACACCAAATTACATATAAATTAATCAAAATTATTTAAAAAGTTTTTTTCATTGTTGGCCTGTGTAATAGTTATTAAAAAAATTCAACAATAGCTAAGAACCAATAAAATAAGACGACGTAAAGACGCAGGGCAGTGTTCCATTCTCATTGCGGACTAGCTACATGTATATTTCCATGAAACAATCGTAACATTTTATACAAGGATGGAATAACGTCACAACAAAGCCTACACGCGCTTCTAGACACGTTTCAGAGTCTTAAGATAATTAGATCACCGCTACTAATGTGCGTTTTTATTCACGTTTTGTTGATACCATACAATATTAATGTTGACGACATGTGAGTGATCGTGATCACGTGTGACACCTTTATTGGAATGAAATTGGCAAATACATTTAACGTTACTGATTTTTTTATTGATTTGGAACTGCAGAAAGACTGACGGACCACAATACCAGGTTATTATGGCGGAATATTTAAAAACCGGAGGTGATTGCAAACCAGACGGGCTTGGATACCACCTAGCTATAGTTGTTTTGTCGCCTTTTACGACAGACCGCCCCCGGCTGCAGGGGGTCAGTATCCTTCCCTGTACGGAGAAAAATAATTGGAGTTCAAAATTAACTGTGAACTGTCAGCCTGTCTGCTGTTCCAAAACAATTAATATTGTGTATTACCGATAGATTATCGAAATAATTAGAATTTTTAATTACCAAATCAAAGAACGTATAACATCCATACTAATATTATAAATGCGAAAGTAACTCTGTCTGTCTGTCTGTCTGTTCCTCTTTCACGCCTAAACGGCTGAACGGATTTTGATGAAATTTGGTATGGTGATAGATGATAACCTAGAAATGGTCATAGGCTATAAATAATCACGCCATCGTTCTTAGGGGGTAGGCAGTAGGCAGATAACTAAATTGAGTTAGTGATTTTTTGTGCCTATCCGGTATCTATGAGAATCGGCCAACATCTATTTTTCATCCCCCTAAATGTTAGGGGTGACCCACCCCCAAAAATTTTTTTTTAATTTTTTTACATTTTATTATTTATATGGCAGAACAACGTTTGCCGGGTCAGCTAGTTATGTATAAAATGGACATTTCAACCCCCATAACTATTAGGTGTTGGAAGTTATACTTTTATGGCATGAGATAAAAATCATTCTAAAAATGTTATCCTTCGCGTTATCCTACCTTTGAAGAAATGAATATTTTAGTTTATGATGTAAATAAATAAATACATACCGTCAATTAACCTCAAATACTATAAACGTACTCAAAGTAATATGTAAAAACCACTTTTATCACTTATAATCTAAACTGATTTTTTTTATTTTGTCACCTAGGAACGTATCAGGGGATGTTGTTGTTGTCCTATGGTACCCCAGTGATACAGAGGGCCTTCGTGAGACGTCGCCATCCGCTCCTGTCCTGCGCCTGTTGCTCCGGACAGGGTATAATTCCATATAAATTACCATTCTGTATTCTTCACGGTTTTCGTATACGCGGCATATTTACGGAACGTATACCCCGCGAATAGAGCTTTTACTGTATTCATATTGAAACAGTTATCATTGATCGTGATTTGATATATGTATAACCTCTCTTTGAATCGTAATCAACAATACTTTATAATTTATTAAATATGTCAATATTTGTGCGTAATAAAGTGTTTTTGCGGGGAGTTTTACTTCATTATTTTACTATGAATAAAAATGCTGCTGAAGCTCATCCTATTTTAGTGGAAGTGTATAGTGAACATGCTCTAGCTGAGCAAACATGTTGGAAGTGGTTTGCACGTTTCAAAGCTGGTAATTTCGAGTTGGAAGACAAGGAGCGACCTAACCAGCCGAAAAAATTTGAAGATAAAGAGTTGGAGGCATTGCTCAATGAAGACTCATCTCAAACACTTCAAGAATTGTCTATATCATTGGAAGTTGATAATCCAGAAGGACATTGGGTCATGGGTCCAATATGAATTGAAACCTTGGTTTCAAAATAACTCAGGGGTGATTGCAATCTCCGTCATGGAGCCTTACCATCTGATGGAACCTCCTGAGGCGTCTTTTGACATGTGAACTGCTGCTTAAACGGGAGGAAAGAAAAGGTTTTTTGCATCGAATTGTCACTGGTGATGAAAAATGAATCTATTACGACAATCCGAAGCGCAGAAAGTCATCAGTGGCAAAGCAAAATATCCATGGGTCTAAACTCCTGCTGTGCATTTGATGGGATCAGAGGGATGTGATTTATTATGAACTGCTGAAACCGAAGGAAACCATAACTGTGGATCGCTGCCGACTGGAACTGATGCCTGATGCGATTGAGTCGTGCGATGAAAGAAAAACTGCCGGAATACTTCGAGAGACACGACAGTCATTTTGCTGCACGACAATGCTCGTCCGCACGTCGCAACACCGGTACAAACGTACCTAAAAATACTTAAATGAGAATTCGTATTCTCCAGATATCGTTCCTACAGATTACCTTTTGTTTCGTTCAATGGCTCATAGTCTATCTGAGTAGAAGTTCACTTCTTACGAAGAGTGTCAAAAATGGGTCGATTCGTGGATTGCATCAAAAGACGAGGCGTTCTTCAGACACGGTATTCATCATTTCATTAGTGTATTTTTTAAATTTCCATTGATAATAAATATAAACATCAAAAAAGTCTAAGCAACATGCATGATATTACAAATTTACCATTTATACTAATTAATTTCTAAGTCTTTACTCATTCAAAGTGCGTAGGTATGTAAACTTTTTTGTTATTGATGACATACTGGTTGGTTGTAAAAAAAATTTTTGATTATGTTTTGTTTTCATAAAATTAAATGAAAGGGAATTTGTTTGAATTTAAGTGCGTTTTTATTGCTACGTTTAGTGTTGATTTTATAATTTTACCAACCATTTAAATAAAGTTAGCGACAAAATTTAATTGTTAGGGCGCCTTCAAATTAGCCGCAAAGTATCGCGCTGCAGCAGCGCGGCTGTCGCTTGGTTCGAGTATCAGTGTTGTATACACGATCGACTCAGACGAAGAAACACTGCTCTTAGTGTTATGATTTTTCTCGTCATATTTTTTGCGAAAAATGCCTAAAGTGAAACCTAAATCAATTATAAATTTTATAAATCAGAATTATGATTTATTAGCAACAGATGCAAAATAAAAATAGGATATTTTTTTGGTCACATATTCTGTCTGTTTGATGATTAGTTCTTATGTACAATTAATGCGATTATTTTTTAAAAAATAAACAACATTCTTGTGATTATATTATAGTAGTGTATTTTGGTTTTAAAAAAACCCTAAAGAAAACCGGTTTATTTTCAAAGTAATCAGTACATACCGGTGTTGAAAATCGTAATCGATTCACATCACTAGAACTGATGCGTGGCCGCAGCGCTACAGTCGCGCGTTTTTGATTTATAAAGATTTAGAAAACAGCGCGGCTGCAGCGCTGCGGCCGCGCTGCTGCAGCGCGATACTTTGCTGCTAATTTGAAGGAGCCCTTAGATATTCTTAACGTCATGGAGCGACGTCATTTGACGGCAAATGAACTGCAAAGAGCTGTAGGGATGTTGCAAGCGGGAAATAATCAATCTTAGGTATCTCGGCATTTTGGCATTTATAGAAGTGTTATTTGTCGTCTTTGGCAGCGCTACAATAATACAAGGGAATCCGCTGAACAGCATCCAGGCCGTAAAAGGAGTATAACCACTCGGCAAGACCGGTACATACAACTGACTTCAAGACGCCAGCCAATGTTAACCGCTCGAGAGATAAGTTTGAGGTTACAAAATTCAAGTGGTGTTGATGTAAGTCCCCAAACTGTGCGTAATCGACTGCATGAGTACGGTCTACGAGCTCGACGCCCAATTAGGTGCCAATTACGTCACGGGAATCGCGCTCGTCGAATTGAATGGTGTAGAGAACGCAGAACATGGACCCAGGAACAATGGGATAAAATTATGTTTTCCGATGAGTCGCGATTCGGATTTAGGCCTGATACAAGAAGGGTGCGAGTGTACCGTCTGCCCAGAAATACTGAAAGGCTCAGGTGCATTCAGGAAGTTCATCCATACAGCGGCTCATCCACCATCCTAAAATTTAAATTAGTACATGTTGCTTAGACTTTTTTGATGTGTGTATTTCTTTTCATTAAAAAACTCTACGAATTAATTCAAACACCTAATAGATGGAGCTTTCTCACCCCGCCCACGAAATTGAGCTGTCGAGGAGCTGACTTAAATACAGAGCATTCCACATGCGTGCCATATTCTTTACGACATATTTTTTTATTGCTGTAGGACAGCAGACAGGCTGACGGCCCGCTTAGAATTTAGCAGTTACCCTCGCCTATGGGTGTTTGCATCGCCAGTGGCATCGCGAACACGCTGCTGTCCCATAAGGGTACAGGAACTTGGGTCACTAATGCCGGAACACAACACAAGATTATTATGGCGTCATACTTAAGACCAAAGGTGGTCGCCATCCAGACGGGCTTTGGGTCCTACCACGTAACTAGGGTGAATTGTTTTGTCGCTTTTTACGGCAGGCCGACCCCGGCCGCAGAGGTTAGTATTCTTTCTCCGCCTCTGCACGGAAAAATTGAGCATGATTCGTTATCATTGATTCTGTAGACATGTTTCTATAGATGTAGGTATTCAAAACGAGAGTTAACTATCTAGCTACTGAGTGAAATGCTTCTTGGGTAAGGGAACAATAATGTGGTGTAATAGTAAGTAAGTGAGTAATAAATAAGTATTTGAATAGTAAAGACGTGTTTCATATTCGCTCCGGCGTCGATCCTTTGTGTGGCGACCCTGCAAGTGCATTAGCGATGTTCCGTATATGGAAACAAAGATAAGAACAATGAGTGCAGTGTGCAGTTAAAAAGACATTAAATAATTTTGTGCAATGTAATTCAAAAACCAATTTTTAATTAATTAATTTAAAAAGACAATTAAATAATTTTTGGTACATATTTTTTTTTACTAATATTAAATCATGGGAAAAGGCCAATCTAAGGAGGATATAATTATAGCGCAGTATGGAGATGTAAATTCAGCCAGCGCTGACAAACTATTGTATCACGCAAACATAACAAGCTATGTTTTGGTTACAATTTGCATCATTTTAATCCGTCGATCCTTTATAATAATATAATTATGTATACGGTGACAAGTTTAGATGTCATTCATACAGCTGCACGTTTAATAAAACGACACCTGCCGAGTCTATGTAATATGTACTAACAAACGCGACTTTTGTGTAGAGATCGATGTTCCCGGGACCAAGTGTATGCATAAACATCAATTAATTTAAAATCTATCAAGATGACTGTAGGTTAAATTTCGTACCAACATAAGGGACCATAATTATTGTTAATATCACTTCTTTTAATAAGCTTTTATCCCTGTTACTTATCAGTAACTTCCAGTCTTTATCCCAGACAAAAGGCTTTGCTGGCTGTGATCCATTTATAGCCTTTTACGACACTCTAGAAATAAGATAGAGTAGGTAACCCTATTCTTCTCGTTGGAAGGAATTATTCACCTCAATTAATTTAGCTGGAAAGTAATTCATTATAAAAAAAAACACGTGTTTAATATCAATAATAAGTATTTTAGATGTTGATGCTGAATCCAAGTGCATGTCAAATTATCGTCAGGAGATGCATGCGAAAGCTATTCCCCCTTGGGCCTTATACAGAAAGAAAACTGGTAATCGGCGCCGGTCCATTCTACATAAAGCAAGCAGATTGAAGCCAGAGCGAACAAAATGTCGGACTCATCGGACGATGATTTGGTTTTGTTAGAAAATGTGTATTCAAAAATGCAAAAACGAGCTATACATCCTATTAATAGAGAAAGGAAACGTTTCGGAGAATACCATAATTTATTTGTAAAACAATTGAAATTTGATAATCAAAAATTTTATAGATATACAAGAATGACTCAAGAAACATTTTATTACATTTCTGTATTTAACAAAAAAATATAATAATCTACACAAATAAGAATGTCAGTTTGTAATATCAAAATAACCGCTTTTTACTAAGTGCATTTGGATGTATACACGGCACATATACCAAAACATTTTTTACAATTTTTGTCTGTCTATCTGTCTGTCAGTTTGTTCCGGCTAATCTCTGAAATGGCTGGACCGATTTTGACGGGACTTTCACTGGCAGATAGTTGATAGTTGAGGAGTAACTTAGGCTATTTTTATTTTAAGAAAAAAAATAGCTTTAGCTAAAAATTATTAGTTTCGGAAAGTTTTGGTTTCCAATTTAAGTTGACCTCCGATTTATATCACTAATCATATGAAATAGAGTTTAACTTTAGCTGGACGTTGTGGGTTGTTATTCAATTTAAGTTGACCTCAGATTTATATCATCAATCATATGAAATAGGGTTTAGCTTAGGCTGGTTTTGTAGGTTCGAACGCATGTATTCCGGAGGCGCATGACGTAACAGTTGCATTCGATAACACTGACTGTTTGCATATTTCATTTATTTATATTTTAGGGTTTAGAGGGTTTGTAATCACAAAAATAAACCAAGATATATCAAAAAAATGCTACCCAAAGTCACTATTCCACGCGGACGGAGTCGCGGGCACAGCTAGTAATATATAATAATATATTATTATTATATTTTATACTAGCAGCCCGTCCCAGCTTCGCATGGGTATTTAACAAAAAATTAAAAATTAAACCCTTCTATTTTTTTTCGGTCTCGGGGAAAAACCTCTCTTGACGGGTTATCCCGGCCCGGGGGACCGAGGGATATAAGGGACTCCGGAAAAGATGTTCAACCCACTAAAAAACCCCGCTGTTCTCCTATCGTCTACGCCCGGGCCCACGGATATATGGCCTGCCGATCTCGTGGGCCGGCGCCGGCCCGGGCTTTGTCTTAAAGCGGGCCCCTTCTAAAGTGCTGGCGCCAGGGGGTCAGGGTTTCGTCCCCCCGGCGCTCTCTTGTAACAACTCTAGGAGTTGAGGGGGGCTGTGGAACAGCACGCGGCCTTCTCCCTCGCGGCAATAGTGCGGGCGGTGGATCCTCCCCCGAGGGGCCGCCCGCGGCCGTTTTCTACGTCGGCCGGAGATCGTTGCCCGCCCTCCGGCGCCGACGACGCGGCCTACGTTGGCGGGAGGGGAGTGCGGTGGCGGACTCCCGCTCCCGTTCCGCCGCCTCCCTTGCAGACACTACTGCCTCGCAAAAGGAGGCGACGGCCGTCCATCCAGGATTGCCCCCGACCATGGACAGAACCAGGGCCGGGAGTGACAGGTCCACGGCCAATTCCGGACGGGACTCGCATCCCCGTCGCGTGCTAGTCAGGCGTGGTTATGACTACCAGACGACACTCCAGAAAAAGCAGAGTCGCCTGACGTCGTAGCCGGCCCAGCAAGACCAACCGACAGCGAGGATGCAATTCCCGCCCCATGAACACTCTGTGCAGGCGCAGTCGAAATAGGCATGGTTTCGACTACCAAATCAGGTCCCAGGGTAGAATCCGGGACCCCAATCAGTATTCGCAATCATCCCACCGGGGACCACGCCACGAACAGAGAGCTAAGTTGGAAAGGATGTAAGAGGTAGACGGAAAGAAAGGTAGGACTCTGTCGCCTCGAACGAAGAGGGGAGTGAAGCGACGGATGCTCGGGCACCTCGGGTACGCACACCCGTGCACTCCTCGGACAGATGAGCGCCCCTGAGGGCAAACCCTTCTATTTGCGTCAGGTTACTAAAAAAATAAAATTATAAAGAAAGTTTGAATATTATTATTTCTATGAGCTTTTATTTTAATGATTTTTTTTGTTATTACTTTTTATTTATTTTTCGTTATTTTTTAATAAGTATTCTAATTTTTGTAAAAACCCCAGTGACGCACGCCTACATTGCATAAGGTGCTGCCTAGCTAGCCGAACAGGGTGAGCGGCTACCACGCAACATTTTTCTAATACTTACATTTTTAAACTCGTGATATCTTTCGAATGGAATACCCGAATTGAATAATTCAAAAAGTTATATAAAGGTATTGAAACAGTTTTGAATATGAAGTAATTTATTTTGATAAGGATTAATACCAAGATCCAAATAAAGAGTCTTTTCTAGGGGCGGCATTTCAATTAAATTTTTAAAATAAAAGAACACTTATTGTGGCATAACTATAATAGTTAGACATATGCTGTCGCGACACTTTTTGTAAATAATGATGTGTTCTGCAAAGTTGTAGTACATTATTTTATTCTATCATCAATAGTTTTCGCAACGCACGCGATTTAAATAATATTTTAGGTAATTTTTTTACACTTTGGGTTACATTATTGGAGTTTTAGTAAGGATCCCTAATTTTTTTGAAAATATAATATAGCCTATGTCACCCGGGGATAGTGTAGCTTCCCAACAATGAAATAATTTTTTAAATCGGGTCAGTAGTTTCGGAGCCTATTCAAAGCAAACAAACAAACAAACAAACAAACAAACAAACAAACAAACAAACAATCAAATCTTTCCTCTTTATAATAGTAGTATAGATGGCGGGCATCGCCAGCGCTGTCCGGCGCGTGTGGGAACTTGTCGGCGACGTTCGGCGCTTGTTCATATAATTGCCAGCGCCGGTTACCTGCGTGGACCGGCGCCGATAAGCGCTGGTATTCTTCCAGCTTTCTTTCTGTATACGGCCTTGAGATTCAGGAGTGATTTTAGTGGCTATTCCAGTGCTACACTACCTCGCCACGAGCCCCTAAGTAGTGGGGTGTGCATCAAGCATTTTCAACGCAAGAACAAAAAAAGCAGCCTTCTGTGAGTATCGGATCCAGACATGAATGTACAAGGCTTAGCGGATGAATGTGACCTCAAATTTCAGTAATATAAAAGAAAATGTACAATTTAAGTCAATGAACTACGTGAATCATCGATTTACTTGAAATAACAATTGTCTATGATCGTTTTCTGTCACACTGACCTGTAACTGTCTTGGTCAGCGGTCATTTTGTTTTATTACCTCATTGGATGAGTTACTTACAAATTACTGATTATAGAAATTGATCTATTCCAAGGTACTAAAACTACTGGTATTTAAAATAATAAGGTAAATAGAGTATGATTTCGGTATTTAAGGCTTCTTTTAGGGTTAGGTAAAACTAATATTATATGGCAGTATAACACAAGAATAATTTTCTTAATTTTGTGGTGTGTTTAAGTACTGGTTATACCAGTAACTATTTAGATTATATATAAACATAACATTGGGGACATAAATAACGTAATATAAAATAAATTTTAATTATTTTTTGTTTTCGTAAACAATTTACATTTTAATTCAATTATGTTACTATTGTGATACTATTCACCTATTATAAACAAAACCAAAACAATATGAAATATAACAATAATTACCTTTGTAATATTAATATACATTTTTAACAAAGTATTTACATTCTAAAGAACTGAATAATATGTTACAAGAAATATGAGGAAAAATTATGATAGTGTAGTGACCAAACATAATGAATTGGTTGAATCTTAGAATTTGTAATAAACTTCATTCTGAGGCATTAGTGGGAAAATGTATTTTAAAATTATTTGAACTGATTAAGTGTTATTCTATTAAGTTTCTTTTTTTATCATCGGGCTTTATAGTACTGTCCCATTATATACAGGAGAGAAAACAAAAATAAAGAGAAGAGAAAGAGAGAGGGAGAGGATTTCCTCTTTGGTTTTAGATAGAACTCTGAAAATGTTTATTTGGTTCAGATTTGACGGAATCAGCATACTTTAAAATATTCTTATGTAGGAATGTAATTTTAAAACCCTACTATTATTATGGTACCTAATTCAGAAGTCCAAGCAGTACCTGACAAACTGATACTAGTAATCAACAAAATAACATGATTTCTCAGTGAACGAGGACAGTGATATGATTGTCATTCCACATGGAAACAATTATTGGTCAGTAGTGTGGAACAAAATGATTTAATTCTGCACTCCACAAGATATGTTGAAAATAGATTGACATCATTCACTTAGTTGGAAATAATAATGAAACATTCATTCAATCAAGGACTTTGTATTGTATACCTTTTTGTAAGGGAGGAAGTTCTTAATCCATGGGCTCATTTGGAAATAAATTTTAGTTTAAAAAAAAAAACACACTTTTATAATTAATCAAACTAAGAAACAATTTTTAACATAAGAATAAAATCACTGAGGAGAAAATTAATGTCACTGTAAATATAATGATTGATATCTAGCACCCCCCAATTTTTAGAACAGTGACATTAATTTTCTCACCAGTAATTTTATTCTTATGTTAAGAATATTTTTTTACTTTTTGGTTTTTGATTTTGATTCACTATAAAATATAATTTATTTGTTGTCAATTCCCAATTGGTAAATGTTTTTATTAATTAAATGCCATCTTTCAAATTTTATACAAGACAAGTGTGAATATATATAGTGTGAATATAAATAAAATTGTATAAATCAACATTATATGTATTTTATGTAAGACCAATCAATCAACTCTTGTTATCTCAATCATTGCCATCTTGCCATCATCTCAAAAGTAACAGAATGTAAAACACACACTTTTTTGTTTTTAGTATATTTATACAGTCACATTAAAAAGTATTTTCTATGATTTTCACAGTGTGATTTAAGAAAACAAATTGTATAATTATTGTTCTGATTAATTGTAATATCCAGGAAAAATAGTGTCTTACTATTGGAATACATATTTGTGGTATTTAAACAGGACAACATATGTCTTTGCAACTAAAAATAAATTCATTGTTAACAAAAAAATAATGCTTAGGCAAATATAACCATGCTAATTTTGTGATTTCACTAGGATTTGGAAAAAGGTTCATAAAAACCAAATGGAAAGCAATATTTTCATAATTCAAAAAGCAGTATATTAAGGACAAGATAGAGAATAGAACATAATAATATATAATTTTTATATATTCATTGAAAATTATATAAATAAGGTATGTCATAAAAAAATGAATTCTCTGTTTCAATTCAAGTAGAATTGGTATGCAAATGACCATTTTCAAATGACTATTAAGTAGTGAGTTCTAAAATAAGTAAGATAGCACTTGTGTTATGGGTACTAGACACATATATTCTTTTTTTTTTTTAATAAACCCATATAATCCACATACAATAAATACATAAAGACCCGATGCGAGAAGAAAATCCAACCCATGACAAACAGACATAATAATGTGTGTTAGTAGCCAATACACCATACATGTTGTCAATCTTAAAGATCTCTCATTGTCCGCTGTATTAGTCTACTTGAACATCTAAAATGCCAAGTGTTATCTCATTTTAATTTAACTCAGCACTCCAGGCTTCCTTCACTTGTGTGAATCAGTAACTCAGGCAATTTCTTGCCAAATTGGGGAAATGTTTTATAAGTACTTTAAAATTATTTATAAACAAACATCTAAAAATAATAACATTATTTATTAAAGATGAAAGATGTATAGGGGTTGCTTAACTCAGGTAAAAGTGTGTTTAAAGTATATGGTCATGAAGAGCGCCGGGGGGGACGAAATTCTGACCCCCTGGCGCCAATACTATAGAAGAGGCTCGCCCCAACATAATGGGTGGGCCGGCACCGGCCTGGGCCATGAGATCGGCAGGCAACATATCCATGGGCCCGGGCTTAGGTGATAGGAGAACAGCGGGGTTTATTAGTGGGTAGTCAGATGGCCAAACATCTTTCCCAGAGTATCCCACGTATCCCTCGGTCCTCCCAGGTCGGGGAACCCATCAAGAGAGGGTTTTACCCTGAGACCAAAAAAAATTTATTCATGATTTTATATAATTGTTTTGAAAATAAGCATAGCAAAATCACGATGGTCTCCTAGATATTAGACTAATAATAAAGTAGATTGGAGCCTACCTTTCTCCTGAGCAACCGCATTGCTATCAGTGACAAATTTTTTAATGAGCCCCAAATATTTGTTCCACTCTGGTGACTTCTCATCATCTATCTGGTTAAACAGTTTTATTGCCTCCTCATAACCAGCAACTCGTGCCTTCCAAAGCTTGTGTACACATTTCTCCTCTGTCGGTAACTTTTTATATTCATTTTCATCCTCCATTTTGAATCGTCAGAATTGTAGGTGTCAAATTTTGAGAGTTAACTATGAACAAAGAGAACATTACTTATATTTTACTAAAGAGAAAACAATCAGTAACTTGAATAACATTTTTCATTACAATAACTTATAGCAATTTTCAAATTTTTCATCAAAGTTGCTGCTAAAGTTGTTATTTCAGAGCTAAACATAATGTGTTAACTGTTATAAAGGGGCAAAATATAATATATAACAATGATATATTTCATTCATCTGTGAACAAGCAGGAGTCTTCAAATTCTCACCTTATAAGCTTCTAGAAATGAGATGTGAATTAGAGTAAGTTTATTATTATACCTAAGTTATATGTTTACATAACTTTTATAGAGTGATTTATCCATCTTATTTTAAAAGGTTGATTCACATCAAATTTTAAATATTGAAGATAGTTAAAAGACCAAAAAATCTATCTTAATGATCATTATATCTCCAAGGATGTTACGAACAGATAGCAGAAGTAGTAAAATGTTGGATGAAATACTAATTTAGTCAATTTATGATGACAAAGAGTATCAACTTTACTATATTTAGACTCAAGTGGTTGGTTAACTTAATGACAATTTAAATTGCCTTAAATGATTGCTGATCGCCCTGAATGCAAACTAAAGATGCATAAATAAACAGTGACCTTTAAGCATATGTGCATTTACTTAACAGGGTCAAGGACCTTTTATTGCTCTCTATATACACAAATTAGTATAACGGACAGAACTTGGGTAATTGGTAAATTGCATGTACCCACATCTTAAATTTAAGGAATAAACAATTATAGTTGATAGAATAGATCTACTGCACGTTAACTTTCTTAATGCGTAGGTGTCTATTTTAATAACTAAAAGTTGTAGAAGGCAGATTGGATACGTTCTACAGTAAATGAAAAGTGATGATTCAACTTTTTGGTGGAACTCGATTCATGAGTACCTGGCCATTACTGCGGAACAAATAGCTAATTGCTAGCCGGTTCATTAATAGCCGTGCCCGTTATGTTGCGAGATGTGAAACTGGATCACATCTGCAGCGGCAACAAACGATTGATAAACGGTCACTTTCCACTTTACAAACAAATCGTAATAAATGTCATAAAACTTACCGTTAATCTGTTGTTATAGTAAAGTTTTATTCTTAAAAATTAATTCACAATACTACTAACAATATTGTTTCGCGTTATCTAACAACAGTAAATATTTAAAACAGACAAAAAGAAATATCTTTTTTTTCTCCGTTGTCGTTTTTTTGAGTTTAGCTAAATGAAAATGGACGGATGAAATGTTACCAACATAAATATATTAAATGTCAGTTGAATTGAAATTGTAAAGTACCTAATTCACAGTCGAACTCCCGAGCCAACAGAACTATTAAAATATAAAATTCTTATTCTTGACTATGAAAAGCAATAAAATACTTTATTATAGAAATTTCTTAATATATTATTAATTTCGGTAATATTGAACTTCCATAACGCGTTATTTATAATTTTTCATTATACATTATAAGTCCGCCAACGTTGGCAAATCATAAGTTATTTTCTTCTTGGCAACACATATATCCGAGCTAACTTGGTTCTATTTTTCTATGGTAACTTTATGATTTGCTCAACCAATCATAATACTCATTCATTCCATTTTCACTTTATTTTTGTTGTTTTTTTTTATTCCCTTATTCAGTAATCAGACTGTCAGCGATCGAGACGTACGTAGTTCAAGCTTTGCGTACTGTGCGTTCGCAGTCATTTCTAAATAATTGTTATAATGTCAATTTATGAATATTTATTTAAATATGATACTGTTATGTGCTAATACGCATAAATATGCAATTATTGACTGTATAATTATGTTTTACTAGAGCAAAAACAAACGTGATTGTTGTGTTTTCGTTTATGTGGACAGTATTTAATTCAACAAGCGAGATATAGTACTTAACAGCTGTTCTGCGTAGTATGCTTCATATTGTAAGTATATTCTTATTCGGTTTTATTATATTTTTATCATGGTGTTATGAAATATTCTTTTCCTACCGGTTAAAAACTAGCCATTAAATATTTTTACTATTTAATAAAGCGGCATGTCGTGTTCTAATGTAGACAGGTTTGAAGTTATGTGTGGAGTAGTTTGAAAATAGTTCCAAGCCACTACGACTGCGGGGTAGTTAGAGAAATAATCTTTAATTTATTAATTAAACTTCATAATAAATAAAAGATGAGGTATTAATGCCATTTTAAAAAATAAACCACGGTTTCAATAAGGTTTCTTCTTCGCTTTCGTTTCGTTCTTATCAGAGCGGTCGTGGTCATTATTTTTCAGTCACACGCCTGACAATCCGTTTCCGTTCCTCCGGGACAGCTGCCTATCGGGAGCACACGTGTACTGGGACGTCCACTGCAGCCTTTACTTGGTCCGTCCATCTCATAGGCGATCTGCCGCAAGGTCTTGTTCCTTCTACTACTTCTACTAGAAGGAACAATAAGGTTTAGATTTGTATTATTATATAATATAATTATAGAAATGCTATTTCTAATCTAAATCTGTCAACTGAGAATTCTTACGTTTGTTAACAACTTCAAGTGGTGAGTGGTTGAGTGATTAGGCACCTGACCCCCGGATCTAAAGTTAGGAGGTTCGAATTCGAACTTGTGGATCACCACGTGAACTATTTTTTTTTTCTATTTAATTTTTTGTTTTTGGATTTGTTATATGAACTCTCAACTCTGAAAACAAAATACTGTGATGATTCGTCCTTCAAAAATTATTGTTTTAAAAATATATTCGTTTGTTATATATATTATACCTACATTATAGTTCTACGTTATTCTAGAATTGTTTTGAACCGGCAGTTGGTGTTAAAATTACCGGTTGCCTCAATCAAAAAGTCGTTTGTAAAAACTGGCAAAATGTTTAGTCACAAATACCTGCTACACAATGTTATCGGCGTATTGTTATAACAGAAAACATATACATTATAATACTTTGTATTCTAAATACATATTTTGTAGATTTTAAAAAATATTTATGTTTGACAATAAAACTTTTTAACTGGGTAATAATTTTATCCGTGCAGAGGCAGAGAAAGAATATTAACCTCTGCGGCCGGGATCGGCCTGTCGTAAAAGGCGACAAAACAACCCATCCTGGCTACGTGGTAGGGCCTCAAGCCTGTCTGGATGGCGTCCACCTTTGATCTTAAGTATGCCGCCATAATAACCTTGTGTTGTGTTCCGGCATTAGTGACCCAAGTTCCTGTACCCTTATGCGACAGCAGCGTGTTCGCGATGCCACTGGCGTTGCAAACACCCATAGGCGACGGTAACTACTAAATTCTAAGCGGGCTGTCAACCTGTCTGCTGTCCAACAGCAATAAAAAAAAATTAATCGTTTCTTACAATCTCTCTTCTGAGCGTTATATTCCGGTAGCAATCCAAGCTTCTTAAGCGCTCGGATTCCGAAAATAACACGGTTAAACTTACTACTGCATCTTGAGTTAGCTTTGGGGTTCGCTTTTTAACTATTCTTCTCCACCTCGCCTGGTCTTTGACTTTTCCGGTGATATTGTTATCGGTGTGTTTATCACCCTTAAAGAACTCCAGCTAGCACTTAATCTGCTTCTAGGCAAGAGATAGCACGGCTAGACCTTCTAAATATAATAACAGCGCATGATGTCCCACTGCTGGCCTTCCCCTAAAGGGTAGGGACAGTATAGTAGGGACCGCTACCACGTCCAATGCGAATTCGTAGGTTACACATTGGTAGGTATACAGGTGATCACGGTACGCAGATTTTCTCATGGCGTTTTCCTTCACCATCAGTCCATATCGATGCTTGAAAGGCAACCTTTACTAAGCGAAATTGAGTGAACTTTCCAGGTTAGTGATTTGAAGTTCGAATATTTAGAAAAAAATTTATTGTAACACCTAATTGTTAAATTAAAATCATCGAACGGAAAATAAATAACCATTTTAATCCAACAATTCACGAGTTACAATAATTTTTTTCTAAATTTTTAACGTCAAATCACTTTCTTGGAAAGTTCACTCAATGTCGCTTAGTAAAGGTTGCCTTTCAAGCGTCGATATTAATTATGCACATTAGGTGAAAACTGTGTAAGCGGTTTATGCCAATGTGGGATTCAAATCCCACAATAGACTTCAAAGTCTAGATTGGTCTCCGAGTGAAATACCACTGAGCTATCAGGTACCTTATAAGTTTAATTGCGGTGTTGATATTAAAATTTCCGAGAGAATACACAATTCCTCAATACATACATACATATAATAACGCCTCTTTCCCGTAGGCGTAGGCAGAGACCACTTCTTTCCACTTGCTACGATCCTTACAACCTTTTTTCGCTTCGTCCACTTTCATTATTCCCTTCATACATGCTCTTCGGTTTAGGGTACTCTTGACCTGGCCTTTTTTCAAGACGTCCCTGATCTGGTCTCGAAACGTCCGCCTAGGTCCTACCCCTTACAACACTTCCATTCACACTCGCCTTTACACTTTTTTCGTCAATTGTTCTTCATTCATTCTCTCGACATGGCCAAACCATCTCAGCATACCTTTCTCAATTTTTGTCACTACATGTTCTTTCTAAATAATATAATATAAATATAATAATAACTATTAAAAGTACTAACGAAGTTATACTAATAGAAAACAAGTAATGTTTAAGTAAATAATGCATTGTCAAACACATTACCTACCAAGTACAACTTATTCTATGGTTATTATACAGTACGTGTGATGGCGCCGTATGGTTAGAGACAGAAGCAGATACAAACAAAGCCTCAGAATTCCGACGTGACGCGTAAGCCAATGGCTTTACACAAATAAATCTTTTCAACTCTCAATTAAAAAGTATTTCATCAGGCGTAATCTATAATACCTCACCATGTTTTTAATCCTAGCGATCTTACTCAGGATAATGAGATAATTTTATCGAATTATTGTATTTTCATCGGTCCTTGATAAGT
Organism: Malacosoma neustria; assembly: GCA_963693495.1. Lineage (NCBI taxonomy): Eukaryota > Metazoa > Arthropoda > Insecta > Lepidoptera > Lasiocampidae > Malacosoma > Malacosoma neustria. The sequence goes on along the minus strand of OY856391.1, from coordinate 6,467,180 downwards.
TTTCAATGTTTAAATCAAATCTGACCGTTTAAAGTGTTTAATCGAGTTCAAAGTAGTCGCTTACAAACAAACCAACATACAGGTGAAACTAATAAAAGAGTGTTAAAAAGACATTAGTAACTAATCGATATTAGTAATAATTTTTTTTTTATTTCAAATTCGCTTTGCAATTGCCTGCAAATAATAGGTAGTTTCTACAATTAATTTCTTCCGCGTTTCTTGTTCATCACGACACCAATTCAATTAAAACTTTTTGTCACTTAACAAGTGTATTATTTTAAAGATCCACAAAGAGTTCTAGAAATTGATAGTGTTTTTAAGTAATCATAGTGGGGAACAAACATTTACTAATGTCAGTCCTGCTGCCACAGAAGAGGTAGTCCTCTCTTTTACATTTTCGCAGGAGGACTTGACTCATGAAATATTGACTTTGTATTGTATGTAAATCAACAGTGGTTTGTTTCAAGCCTGTCTGATTGGCAATCACCCGTGGTTAGTAAATATGCCGCCATATTAACACTGTGTTATTTTCCGGTATAATATACCTAGGTTCCCGTTCTCTACATGTACAGTAGCGTGTTCAAACATTCATAGGTGACGTAACTACTTACAATTAACTTCACAGCAATAAAAGTGAAGAAATATCACAGCAAAGGGTAACAAACGTAATTTAACGCTAATTTGATTTAATTTGTAATTACTTACTCGATATTATCGTATCGGTAATAGTAAAAAAGGGGATTCATCTGCTCTCACATATTGTTGATCACTATCATGTGAACTACCAGCAGCTACTGCTATATACCTAGTCAGGTCATAAATTCTGTCACATGTTTAATGTAAAATAATTGTAACAAGTTTATTAATTATGTAACCATTCATATACCAAAATGAACTTAACAAAACATAGATTCTTATGACATTAAAGTTTATTCAAAATGACCTCCGTGATTTTGAATACAAGCCTTCAATCTGCGCGGCCAGTTGTCTATCGCAGCACGAACGAGGTCCATGTCAATATCGGCGGCTGCCTTAATCAAGGATGTCTTGAGTGACTCCAAATTGGGATGAGGCTTTGAGCACGCCTTTTCCTCCAAGTGTTGCCATATCTTGTAATCTAACGGATTCAAATCTGGACTGGAGGAGGGCCAGTCTTCGTGCCGGATGAAGTCGATTTCACGCGCCGCCAGCCAGTCTTGTGTGCTCTTCGCTCTATGAGCTGGCGCCGAATCTTGTTGGAATACCCAGTGCCTGTTATTGAACATGGTATGAGAAACAGGTTCCACAAGGTTCGTCAGGACTGTATTTTGATACACAACAGCATTCGTTTTTACACCTTTCTCACAAAAATGTACCTCTGTTAAGCCCCAATAAGAAACTCCCAACCATACCATGAGCGAGGATGGAAAATGACCTCGTTGGACACGCGGAATACGGTTGCTCGCTTCTTCACTACTGTGTGCGTACACCTTATCATTTTGTTTGTTGTAGCTCTCTTCTACGGTAAACATTTTTTCATCCGAAAAAAGAATTTCCCGATATTTTTTTCCCGCGTACCGCTTCAACAAAGCGCGGCATCTCTTCAGTCTCAGGTCCATTAGACGAGCATTCAAACGATGTCCTGTTTTTCTTCGATATGCCCGAAGCCCTAAGTCTTCATTTAACACCCTTTTCACCGTGGTTCTGCTTAACCCCATCTGAAGGGCCAACAGTTTCTGCTTACGTTTGGGATTTCTTTGAATTCGTGCCTTCACAGCTTTTATCACTGCTGGAGTCCTAACAGACCGAGGGCGACCACTTCAAATAATATAATAAATAACTAAATAAATAACTAAATATAAATTAGTTCAAATTTTTCAGTATGTTAAAAATTTGAATTGGCGCGTAACCGCAACGATGCAACGCAATAACTGCAACACGGTCTTCTTTATGCGTCCACTCCATATTTAAAAATGAGTAAAATTCTAAAAGTTATACATTTTTATTTTCATGAACAATTCGAAATTCGAATTCAATAAACTTTTTTGTGGCCAGCATTCTAAAAGAAAAGTTTTTACTGTGTGACAATACTTATGACCTGACTAGGTACTACCTGCAGTATATAATAACACCTAATGTAAAACGTAAGCTTTTTTTAGATGAATTCTTTACGTACATGCAGTTTAGGCAGCATGTGCAAAGTGCTCGCATGGGCACATAGCACTTTTGGCTAGACGACGTACGTGGCTAGTATATTCATTAAAAAACCCCATTGTGCTCTCGTGCGCTCTGGCACCAGCCGGCCCATACACCTCAAATATTTTTTTATAATTTTACCAAAGAAAATAATTGTAAATGTAACGAAATTTTATTCTAGTTTATCATGATATTATAGGTAAAAGTCTGAAATACACATGTATTTTTATGTAAATTCATCAGTTGAACGAACAAGGTTGTCTCGACCCGATAATACAAAATTTGGAAAGGTCCTTGTCGATAGAATGAACACAAAATTTAGCGTGAATGCTTGATCAAATTTATGTAACGAATATTTATTTTTAACTTCCTCTGATCCCTTTATGATGACGACGTAAATGGATTATAAAGTTATATTAATTCACTTGTAAACAAACTCACTTCTTTGTAATCAAACTGACTTGTTTACAAGTGAATTAATATAACTTTATAATCCATTTACGTCGTCATCATAAGGATGAATATAAAACTACGTAAAGTTTTAAATGAAGTCAGTTTGATTCAAATAACATTTCAAGTCTTTTCGCAAATCTTTATCGATGGTTTAAAGTATTTTTTAAATTGCATCGATTCGCGATAAGTTTATTTTGTGTCAAACTACCTCATACCGTGCATCAAGTCACGTAACGCACCTTACCGGCGTACCTATATGGAGACTGCATGGCCCGGCAGCCATATTGGTATAAGACGCCATATTGAGTGAATCATGCACCACGTCACTGCACTCTTTATTATCTCTTTGAGGATATAGTATTTATTATACGTGTATCGAGATTACAAGAAAGATAAATTTTAATTTCAATTGTGACTATGTTAGAATTGAGCGACTCAGTTGTTAAAAATAATAGAAGCTTACTCATATTTACAACGAATGGCGATGATCAGACTGCACAAAACCATCTTTATCTGTGCAGGGGCGGAAAAAGAATACTAACCTCTGTGGCTGGGGTCGGCCTGTCGTAAAAGGCGACAAAACAACCCACCCTAGCTACATGGTAGGGCCCCAAGCCCGTCTTGATGACGACCACCTTTGGTCTTAAGTACGCCGCCATAATAACCTTGTGTTGTGTTCCGGCATTAGTGACCCAAGTTCCTGTACCCTTATGGGACTGCAGCGTGTTCGCGATGCCACTGGCATTGTAAACACCCATAGGCGACGGCAAATGCTAAATTCTAAGCGGATCGTCACCCTGTCTGCTGTCACACAGCAAATAAAAAAAACCATGTTATGTTAAATAACGTATAAGTTAAATATTTTACGTTTCAAATAACGTTTGGCAACCAAAAATATACTACAGCTGTTTGTTTCTTAATTCAAAGTTCTTTTTTTCATTTACGTTGTGTAAATGAAAAAAGAACTTTTTTAAAATTTACGAATATACGAAAATAATAAATAATATCAAGCATATTAAATAGTTCATCTTCTCGGTGGGCGTGTGATCTCTACGAATAGGCCCCTATCGCGTTCCTTTTTACCATCAAGCATCTCAACCATGCAAAAAACAAATACATACTTCATCATATATTCAACATATGTTCCGTATATATTATGGCTCTTTACAACGTCTGTGCAATCCATACTAATATTATAAATGCGAAAGTAACTCTGTCTGTCTGTCTGTCTGTCTGTTCCTCTTTCACGCCTAAACGGCTGAACGGATTTTGATGAAATTTGGTATGGTGATAGATGATAACCTAGAAATGGTCATAGGCTATAAATAATCACGCCATCGTTCTTAGGGGGTAGGCAGTAGGCAGATAACTAAATTGAGTTTTTGACATTTTATTATTTATATGGCAGAACAACGTTTGCCGGGTCAGCTAGTATTAGAATAACTGACAGGTAGCAACATAAAAGGGCGTTCACAAGTTTTTTGCCTGGTAACAGTGGTAACATACTCGCGGCATATCTTAAGTGCCAAAGCGAAAGTTTAGTCTTTTGTAGCTATGATTACTACGGTATTACATTTTATATGCTAGGTTCCTAACTTTATATCAAAATATACTTAATATATACACACACACTGTTAAATAATAATCTACGGTATGGTAATTATAATTAAAACGTCATTTGTGATCCCACTCATAATAACAGTCCATAATGTCCAATTGCTGGCTGGACTCGTGCCACCCCTTTGGAAGAAATTACTATATAAACCCCTTTTGACAAACTGCATAAGCAGTGCATGCCATTTTCGTACTTGGTAGATTGGTCTCAGAGAGTGATACACTTAGTTACCAGGCGTGGGATAGTCTACAGTGAATTAAATGTCATTAGTGATCCCCTTACCCACAATAAAATGGAAATTAACATGTTTAATACTAGTTAACCCGGCAAACGTTGTTCTGCCATATGAATTTATAAAAAATATCCTTCTCCCAGGTCCAATCTAATGACTATACCGAAATTCATCAAAATTGGTTCAACGGTTTAGGCGTGAAAGCGTAACAAACAAACAAACTCTAAAATAATATTATAAATGCGAAAGTCGTATTTATAATATTATTTATTTAATATACATGGTTGCAGTGAAAATATCACGCACGTGAAGCCGAACAATTTGATTACTCGTGCAGCAATTATCACTCTGAAAGCCGTCGGTATAGATAGTAATTAGATTTGAGACGCCGCATTTACGTGCATTATTGCGGGTTCCGTCGCCTCTGATTTGATTAATAGCGTAACTTTGTGTACAGCTTGATATCAAATTTCACCTCTCCTAAGGTAAGTAATCTACATATTGTAATTATTTTCTAGCATTGGTTGTTGTTAGTCACAAATAATTGGAAAATGACACTATTTTTTATTTGTATCAACACAATGGCGTTGATGCTGTATTCATCCCTTCTTATTTCTAGCATTTTCTCGTCACATCCAGTATATATTCTTCTATATTTAGTATTCTGAAATCACCATTATCAATTTAAATCAATGAAAAAAAATGTGATTTATTTTAAACATAGTATACTCTTTTATTATAGGACTGTCGCGGAGAAATACAGGACGAAGAATACGCCTCTGCATTGCCTGTTTCTTGACTTGCAGAAGGCCTTCGACTGTATTCCTCGCGCGATAATCTGGTGGGCATTGCAATCCAAAAGGGTTCCAGAGGCCTATATTGACATCATTCGAGACATGTACCATGACTCCGATTCCGTAGTTCGGACCGCTGTTGGCGACACAAAACCTTTCCCCATCACCGTTGGGGTGCACCAAGGATCCGTCCTTAGTCTGTTTCTGTTCAGCGTGGTATTAGACGTACTGTCAGACAGCATCAGAAATTCACATAATATCGCGCTGGCAGATTCAGACAGGGGTAGGCTGGTGCGACGCGTGAAGGCGTGAAAGAAGTCGCTTGAGAATGGTGGCCTGAAGCTCAACGTGGCGAAGACCGAGTACTTGGCATGTAACTCCACAGATCCCACACCCGTGCGCATAGGCGGCGACACGATCGAGCGCACGGACCAAGTGAAATACCTGGGATCTGTGTTTCACGCGTCTGGTGACATCGATTGCGACGTCAAGGCACGCATTGCTGCCGCGTGGGCCAAATGGCGTGAGGAGAAGGACAGGCCTAATGATGGTCTTATAGACCTGTCTCTTCAACTTTACCGGCATCTTGGGGTCACAAATGAAGTGTCATTTTATACGGCTGTGAAGCGTGGCTGGTTTTAGAGCGACACAAGCAAGAACTACGTGTCACGGAGATGAATATGCTGCGGTGGATGTGTGGAGTGACGGGGAAGGACCGCGTTAGGAACTCCCGTATTCGCGGGATGTCCGTGACATTGCGGATATATTGCAGGAGTGTCGGCTCCGATGGTACGGCCACGTTTTACGGCAACCGGATGTTTACGTGGGAAACAAATGTCTGGAAATGCCGCCTCCGCCGGGCACCGGCAGGAGGGGTAGACCCAAAAAATGCTGGCTTACGTCGTAAAGGGTGATATGCGTGCCAATGGGCTCACTACCAGGGATGCTGAAGACCGTGCGAAGTGGATAAGAAAAAGTCGGAAAGCGGACCCCGGGCGCCTAAGCGAGAGTTTGTATGTATCTGAAAATTTCTTTTATTATGTATCTGAAAATAATTAATTTGAAGTAGTATATAGTACCTACCGCATTCTATCTATTTCATATCCAATACATACTCGTAAATTACAATTGTAGAAATTGTGTCGTGTTATCTAAACAAAACATTGCGTGCACTATCTTCTACAATGTTCTGGTAATGCTATTATTTGTACTTAGTCCTAGTTTTTGATTACTTTGATTATGTTTATTAACTTATAATTACTTATTATACTAATTAATGCCAAGTGCATTGAAGTTACTGGACGTGTAGTATTGCAAGATACCTTAACTGGCTTGGGCCACAAAATAATAGAGGATAACGAAGTTTATAATAATTCTACGATTTTTCGACATATAATAATTAATTTTACATAATTAGATTAGACGACCCCCGTGGCGTAGTGGCTAACGCACATCGGTTCCCTTGCGGAGGTCACGGGTTCGATTCACGTTTTGAATCTGGGCGTTTATCTATATTTATTTATTTACAACTGTAATTTATCAGTTGTTTAGTACACATAACACAAGTGCTATGCTACTTACTTTGGGACTAAGTAGATGGCGCTGTGTGAATATAAAAAAATTAACATATGGCTTTGCTTTAGGGGTGTGGTTTATGCAAATATGGCTTATGCAAATAGATTTTATACCAAAAAAGAGGTACATACTAGCGGTAATCATAATTGAGTAGATAATTAATAATAATATATATATTTTTAACTGCTCAATCTTCTATATATACCTAGTCAGGTCATAAGTATTGTCACACAGTAAAAACTTTTCTTTTAGAATGCTGGCTATAAAAAAGTTTATTGAATTCGAATTTCGAATTGTTCATGAAAATAAAAAAGGTATACTTTTAGAATTTTACTCATTTTTAAATATGGAGTGGACGCTTAAAGAAGACCGTGTTGCAGTTATTGCGTTGCATTGTTGCAGTTACGCGCCAATTCAAATTTTTAACATACTGAAAAATTTGAATATAACCAAAAGATTCGTTTATCGTACCATCAAACGATACAATGAAGACTCTAGTGTAGATGACAGGTCAAGAAGTGGTCGCCCTCGGTCTGTTAGGACTCCAGCAGTGATAAAAGCTGTGAAGGCACGAATTCAAAGAAATCCCAAACGTAAGCAGAAACTGTTGGCCCTTCAGATGGGGTTAAGCAGAACCACGGTGAAAAGGGTGTTAAATGAAGACTTAGGGCTTCGGGCATATCGAAGAAAAACAGGACATCGTTTGAATGCTCGTCTAATGGACCTGAGACTGAAGAGATGCCGCGCTTTGTTGAAGCGGTACGCGGGAAAAAAATATCGGGAAATTCTTTTTTCGGATGAAAAAATGTTTACCGTAGAAGAGAGCTACAACAAACAAAATGATAAGGTGTACGCACACAGTAGTGAAGAAGCGAGCAACCGTATTCCGCGTGTCCAACGAGGTCATTTTCCATCCTCGCTCATGGTATGGTTGGGAGTTTCTTATTGGGGCTTAACAGAGGTACATTTTTGTGAGAAAGGTGTAAAAACGAATGCTGTTGTGTATCAAAATACAGTCCTGACGAACCTTGTGGAACCTGTTTCTCATACCATGTTCAATAACAGGCACTGGGTATTCCAACAAGATTCGGCGCCAGCTCATAGAGCGAAGAGCACACAAGACTGGCTGGCGGCGCGTGAAATCGACTTCATCCGGCACGAAGACTGGCCCTCCTCCAGTCCAGATTTGAATCCGTTAGATTACAAGATATGGCAACACTTGGAGGAAAAGGCGTGCTCAAAGCCTCATCCCAATTTGGAGTCACTCAAGACATCCTTGATTAAGGCAGCTGCCGATATTGACATGGACCTCGTTCGTGCTGCGATAGACGACTGGCCGCGCAGATTGAAGGCCTGTATTCAAAATCACGGAGGTCATTTTGAATAAACTTTAATGTCATAAGAATCTATGTTTTGTTAAGTTCATTTTGGTATATGAATGGTTACATAATGAATAAACTTGTTACAATTATTTTACATTAAACATGTGACAGAATTTATGACCTGACTAGGTATATGAGATTTCCACGTATATAGTCACTCATCACGATATCTCTGGAACCATTAGAGCTAAAGACTTGAAATTTGGTAGTAATATTCTTTTCACCGAGTAGAGGTCAGCTAAGAACGGATTTTACGAAATTCCACCCGTAAGAGGGGTTGCGGGGGCGTTAATTATTTATATGGCAGAACAACGTTTGCCGGGTCAGCTAGTATTTTCATAAACTAACTATCTATCATAACTTGCTGTGTTACTCTGTGGCGTGTTTATGCGCTCGGAGCGATTCGGCTGTGTTCTGAATTTCCGAGTTGTTCGAACACGTGATCTATAAGCTTTATTTATGTAACCTCTATTTTGTGCTCTAATTGATGAGCTTTATCTTATACGGGTCAACGATTCCATTGGATCTGAACCGGGTGAATGACACCAGGACTGTTCTATATATATATATATATATATATATATAGTTGGCCGAAATATGCCTTGATACAAACAAGCCAATGTGATATGCAAATAATGTTTATAATACATTTTTGCTAAGATGTTTTCATTAAAAAATTGTTTTGCTTTTATATATTTATATATTTTATTAGATTAGACGCTGTGCTGATTTTTGTAAATTCATTTAGAAAACAAATTTAATATGAATTATTTGAGTACCGAAAATGGGTAAAATCAGATTCACAACGATAATATTTGCTCTTAAATACACAATACATCAAATTAATCACAGTTCAATGTCTGTGAACATAATTTCCGCAACAATGACAGTGATAGACAACCTCCTTACGTAACGGCTAACACACGTCGGTATGCTTGCGCGGCCGCGGGTTCGATTCCCGTATAGCGTATTTAGTATTTATTTACAAAAGAAAAGTATATATGTAGTATATCCCCATAACACAAGTGTTATGCAACTTAGTTTGGGACTAAATGACGTTGTATGAAATGTCTCCAATATATTTATATACCTATATATTTTTTTAATGTACGCATTACTTTCGATTCGACCTATACGCAAGTTCCGTTAATTGAAAACAAAGCTTCTGATTCATCTAGTTTGTTTCAACAGACTAAACAGCGTCTAGTGACTCAAGATTCTATCGAAAGAGAATATCAAGCATCGTAAAAATATGACGCTTAAATATTTTTATAGCAACGTTCGTAAATTGTTTAACATTTATCGTTTAAATAAAGTTTTAAGTAGTTGTGAAAAGAGTAATGATTTTGTGATATAATTCAACGAATGCAAATTTGCTATTATGCTGAATTTATAATAAAGGAATTTAAGTCGCAAGGATTCCACATAGATTTTCGTGACCTGAGCCTACCTTTCGCCCGGTAGACTCTACTAAAGAACGGAGGAGGTCCCGATGCGATTTTTACTTTGAAGGTTGAGAGGTTTCGCTGACAGTCACTACTGTAAAAGCCAAATTTATTCCATCATGTACTCTTTGGTTAAAAAGAAAAGTTCATTGAAGGGTGCAAATCAAATGACGCTCAGAAGTTTAACTATGGAAGAAACCACTTTTGCTAGTCGGATCGCCTGCAGGGTCCCGCTGGTAATTCCCGCCCAGAGTCTGGGTATATATTTGTTTAGAAAAGAAAGATTTATATCAGTCATTTAGTAGCTGCCTCAAGATCTCTGCTACTGACTTGTATACAAGATGGTCCTATGTAAAATTAGATAATGTAAATAATTCTCTTCTAGTACTTTTATTGTATTGTGTACTATTTTGATCTTTTTTATATTCTCTTTGTACATATGAACATGTTCTAAGCTTCACTGGTATCGATATTAATGATCAAAAATACATTAAAACAAACGTTTCTCTATGGATATTTGAATACATGCGCATTTTGATTGAAATTTAATGATAAATGAGTCTATAAATATAACATAAAAAGATAACTTTATCTATTAATTAAAGTACAATTAAATTTTATCTCACCTATCTTAAAGATAGAAAACAATTCTTTAACAATTGATAAATTGTAAGTACATCAATAAAGATATAATAAAGATGTTAAGACTGTAATAATTGTAAAAAACCTATCGTTATATTGACGTCGTATCCATTCTAAAAATAAAATAAATTCATTTGAATTATAAAATGAAGCGATTTAAAATCGACGAACATTAAAAAGGAAGTTGCCACAGGGAAAAGTTCCGTTCGACAGTGCGTGGCATAAGATTAAGAAACTTTTGACTTCCTGCGTTTATGCCCGTAAATAAATAAACAAATGTGGCCGACCGGAAATCGGTTGACCTCGGCGACGCACCTTTGTTTATGCCATCCAACGCATTATTGGCGTTAAGGTCTCATTTAAAGATCGTTGGATCAAGATCGACGGCAGTGCTTTTTATGTCATAAAATTTGCACAATTGAACATTTCTTATAGACATTTTCTCCGTGCAGTGGTGGAGTATGAATACTAACCCCTGCCACCGGGGTCGGACTATCGTAAAAGGCGACAAAATCATAAATACGTGGTAGGGATCCAATCACGTCTGGATGGCGACCACCCTTGGTCTATAAGTATGCCGCCATATTAACCTTGTGTTGTGTTCCGGCATTAGTGACCCAGGTTTCTGTACTCCTATGACACAGCTACGTGTTTACCCCTAGCGTCGCAAACTTCTATAGGCGACGGTAACTGCTTACTATCAAGTGGGCCGTCAGCCTGTCTGTTGTTCCTCAGCAATAAAAAAGGCTGGAATATACAGCTATACAGTAGTATGCAGTTTGCATGAGTAAACCTCTAAAATCGAGATGTGTCCACAAAAGGATTGAAGACCAACGTTTCGTGGAACCATGTGAGAAACCGCGTGACAGATTTTTATCAACTAAGAAGGGGTTTTTTTATGGGTTTTTGTAATTAACAATTATTAATTAATAATAAAAAGTATTTGTTAATAATATTTAACAATTGACAAAATTTGACTCGCGTTTAACATTTAAAGAGATTTAAAGATAAAAACCAGCTTTAGGTCAGTCTTTGACTTTAGATGTAGAGTACGTATTTCTACTTATCATATATGCCGTTTGCATCACGATTAGACGGAGAGTCTGAAAAATATGCCAGGCATACATAATATTCAACCAATTCACGTCCTACTTTTCTAGTTTATCTTCGTACATTATGACTTTTATCGTCCATTGATATTAACTCGACGATTTTGTATGTCGACACACACACACAAAGTACGAAACGTACAGAAACCACACTTTATACTAACTAATCGAACATCGCACACATACGGACGATAGAAAGAAACAAATTTAGGACTACAACACTTATAAAAATTAAAAATGACTAACTAAACTTAAAACTATCCCTAAAAGGGTTGTAGCTCAACATAAACTGGTTAGACAAAACCCGCGGTGGTGTTCAGATACAACCCGGAAATGACGCAATTTTATAATTGCATCGATCAAGCACATCACATGTCACGTATCACATGCATTATAGCATACGATATACAGTCGAACCTGGATAAGCGAGAGTTCAAGGGACCGCAATCTTGTTTTCGCTTATAGAGGTTTTTCACTTACTCAAGGTTTCGCTTATACAGTAAATTTACAGTAGTGGCTTCTCTCTCATAGAGAGGGGAAAAATACAGCAAATATGTATGTACATAGGTAATTAATGTTAAATATGTAATTGTATGTGTTGTATTCATTATAATTTTATATAGAGGCTTACAAAAGAAAACGAAAAATCTTATACTAATGTATATTTTTTTATTGCAGACAGCTGACGGCCCTCTTAGAATTTAGCAGTTACCGTCGCCTATAGGTGTTTGCAACGCCAGTGGCATCGCGAATACGCTGCCCATAAGGGTCCCATAAGGGTATAGAAACTTGGGTCACTAATTCCGGAACACAACACAAGGTTATTATGGCGGCATACTTAAGACGGTGGTCGCCATTCAGACGGGCTTGGGACCCTACCACGTAGCCTAGGGTGGGTTGTAAATGACAGGACCTGGCAATTACTTTCACTTGTAGTTTTCTCATTTATAAAATAAGCCAAATCAAATGGAAAGAGTAAGACTACGGGATCGTTTAAGGGCTAGGGCGCCGCTGCATAACGTTACGCAAGAGCTTCGCCCGGCTAGCCCCGTGTAATGGGCAGGCACGGCTAATGACGTTAGCCCCAACTCACGCAGCCCAAACATCTCGAAAGATCCGCTTCGCATCATGGAACATAGGCACGCTAACCGGACGCGCGAGAGAGTTGGCCTATGTGCTCTCCAGGTGGAGGGTGGCCGTGGCGTTCTTGCAGGAGACATGCGTGCCAATGGACTGACCACCAGAGATGCCGAAGATCGTGCGAAGTGGAAGAAAAAGTCGGAATGCGAACCTCGAGCGCCGAAGCGAGAGTTTGGGTTGCAACCGGGATTCAACGCTAAGATGATGATGATGATGTAGTTTTTTTACTAATTCTGTGTGTGTGCGCGCGCACATGTGCTAGTGCGTGTGCGTGGCGAAGTGAAAATATACGATGCAATCGGGATTAATTGCGATTAAGAAGTTGTCAGCTGCCGCAATGTACGAGTATGTTAATCCAGTTAGCACGACCGTTGAACGTAGGCACAAAAATATAACATTCATTCGTGAGCTTTCTGTCTATTGTTCTTTTATGTGATAAATGTTTACATGAAATATTATTATTATGGCTCTAACAGTTTGTATGACTGCGCACGCGCCGTATTTATAACATTCTGTGATACTTTGTGTGGGATATTTTTAAAATAGATTTCGTGGGGGTGTTCAGATTGTTCCTATAATACATACATTATTATTTACATACATACATATTTTATTAGAAAATCCGTGCGATAGGAGTATTCTTCTCCATTGTGCATGGTCTTAGGGATTGGATGCTACCGACACTAAACACCTGAAAGAAGGTACTTATGATCATCGTGATCTTAGCTTTAAATCCCGTTTGTAACCCAAACTTCCGCCTCGGTGCCCTGAGTCTGACTTTTTCTTCTCCATTTTGCATTGTCTTCGGTATCCTTGGAGTCCAAAGTAAAAAGGTATTAATGATATATGTAATAAAAATATGTTTAATTTTTAACATGCTTTTATTAATTTCATCTGTTTGTTTGGCTTGCTTATTTGTTTGTAACCAACTCCTTTGAACTCGATTTTGACCCATGTTAAACGGTAAGATCTTTTTCACAGTAATAAGACAGTAATACTAATATTTTTCGTTCATTATTTATTCCTACATTAATGTTGATTTATCATTAAAGATTTTTTTAGTTTTTGTTAACTATATTTATATTACATACTTATGTAAAAAAAAAGCATCCAGTGTTAATATTCTTAAAATGTTGCCGGTCACATGTCTGTATGAAACCATAGAGCATAATAAGTATGTTAGTAGATATAGCCTTGGAGATGGAGGGTGTTTTCTGATTTTGGTAATATGCCTCGTGGTTCGAGTAAGCGAAAAATAATAGGGTCACAACTTTTTATTTTAGTGTATATCTAGAAACAAATACTCCTATCAGTTTGCATGCAATGACGGGAATACTTACTACGTGGGGTGACCTAATATAAATCAATTTGTCCCACTTTTTCTTCCACCTTGTCTTTTCGACGTTTTAGTTTATGGTATGCATTTACGACATACCTACGCTGTCTCGCGTCTATGCATAGTTGTCAAAAAGTCCCTATCACCATCAATACACAAGGGCCGCAAAGAGAAATTGGCGATTTAGTGAGTAACTATACATCGGATATACTGCTTAACTATTTAAGAAGAAGAAAATGTGGCACAGATAGGCACCGGCGCTAACCACGCGCCTTATTTCTCCCCCAGTCTCATCCGTTGCTTAACAGAGACTACCAACTGTTAGATGAGGTCAATTCGGATACAAAAGGCTTTTCGTAGGGCAATGTCCAAAAGTGAATACAACGAATCCCCATAAAGGTCTAGACCGGGGTTTATAATGGTTAACTCGGGGCGACCACCCTCGCTAGATTTTGATAGCCAATTGAGTGATTACAATAGCAAGGCAGAGAACCCGTATACCCGCATCGGATTCCCCTCGGAGTTCTGACGTGGTACTAATAAGGTCCAGTTTTATCCGGACAAAAAAGGTTCCAACGGTCTTGGTGGCATGTCTTAAATCGTCCGATACAAAGTCCGGGTATACTATTTCGATTCCGGCTCAATCACTAATCATAAGTGTATCAATAGCCATAAAGTGTGACGAAGGGTACTGACGCAACCCCGATAAAACATCAGCAATCATGCTTATTATTCATTCAAAAATATTTTTGATTCGACTTTCATCTAAATAAGATTAAAATGTTCTTCGATTGATATAAAAATATCTTGCAGGGATCGAGTAAGTGTGAATGCGATTAAGTCTTCGCATACCCACTAAAAAAAATTACATGTCCTTCTATCGTCTGGTCTAACTGAAAGATACGCTTTCCAATACCTATATGGGTGGCTCCTTCAAAAACACGTGGTCTTAACAATTTTTATTTAACAATGGCGTGTGCGTTTTAAAAGTTGTTAAATATTTTTTAATTAAAATTTGTAATGTAAGCCTACATGTTATTAATTTCATTCATCCTAACAAATAATATGGGTTCAGACCTTCGGCGAGAAACAAAATATTGTTTTCATTAAAATTTGAGTGAAGAGCTAATGAATTTTGAATGAGAAGTAAAAATAATGATGTAATACATTTTTCTTGTTTAGTATTTTGATTAATTTTATTAATTAAGTAGTAAATATTGTATTATAATATTGTAATTATAATATTGTACAGCTTATTGTCATCGGTAGTTCCAGAATGCTAGCTAAAGTTGAATGGGAAAAGTTGCCGAAAATTAATTTTGATGGATTATATATTCAGATTGGTGATAAGGTTAAAGACCTTGGTATTATTATTGACAGGGAGCTGTCTTGGCGACCTCAAATCGCTGAACTAAGCCGACGAGTTTACATCTCTTTTAAGTCTCTTAATAGACTCAGAAATTTCCTACCGATTGCCACTAAAGTTAGGCTTGCAGAATCTTTGCTCATGCCCATTTTGGATTATGCCGATGCCAGCTATCTAGATATAACGCAAGAACAACTTAATAAACTTGAGCGCCTCCAAAATCTTTGTATCAGGTTCATATTTGGTTTGCGTAAATATGACCATGTTTCAGAATTTCGTACAAAACTCAAGTGGTTACCTATCCATCTTCGCCGGAAAACTCATATCCTTTCACTCGTTTACAAATTTATCTTTTATCCAAACGCCCCTATTTACCTCAGGAATCAATTCGAGTTTCTTAACTCGTCTGGCCTCCGAAATTTGCGTACATCTACTGAACTATCGCTTAAAACTCCTGTTCATACTTCTTCTTTTTATAATAACTCCTTCATTGTTCATGCTATCAAACTCTGGAATGCACTGCCTATTGCTATAAGACAAGCTAAGTCACTACCAACTTTTAAAAAATTGGTTAAAAATCACTACCTATCTTTAGTGTAACAACAAAACATATATTTATTTATGTATTCTACAAATATAGATATTTAAGTATGTTTATCTATTTATTTATTATATTTTATATATATTATTGAATTTTATGTATATTATCTATTTATTATGTAAATAAAATATAATTATTATTTATTACCATACCTCCCTTCCACATCAATGTAACACCAATAATGTTCTATAGCCCGGGTTGCCTGGAAGAGATCGCTCTGTAGCGATAAGGCCGCCCATTGTAAGTCAAGTACTCATTGATTGTGTAAATAAGTTTCATTGTGTTTATATAATTGGTTTACAATAAAGTGTTATCTATCTATCTATCTATCTATCTATCTAAATATTTTGAATCATGTTATTCTTAAAAGCAACCGAACTGTGCCCTTTCTTTACTTTATCATCATCCTAGCATTAAAACCTGATTGCAACCAAAACTTCCGCTTAGGTGCCATAGGTCCGCTTATCGACTTTTTCTTCTCTCCCTCGCACGGTCTTCGGCATCCTTGGTAGTGAGTCCATTGGCATGCATATCACCCTTTACGAAGTCAAACTAGCACTTTTAGGTCCTCCTTCTCCTGCCGGTTAGACCCAATTCCTTTTCTTTGCTATATGTGAACTAAACTAGGAGGCGGAGGCTATTTATCGCCTTTCTTCTAGGAAAGTCAATAGCATTTTGGTTACTTCTAAGCTCCTGCTTAGAAGTAGCAGAAAGAAGGTATATCTCTATGATACAGCTATTTACTATCTAGTTAGCTATATCATAGAGATGCATGCCATGGTATGCAGCGAACCTGCAATTTCTAGCTGGAGATATTTATTACACGAAACTTCCTAGCAGTAAGACCTACCGGTTTCTTTTAATTGTAATTTAGTTTTAATTCCTAAATTCGTTTACATTCTCGTTGATAGTATTTAAATTATAGACGAAAATATTATCCGATGCGAACATTGCTAAACAGTTGGTTCGTAACCAACTTGAAATCGGAGTCCTTGAATTGAATGCACACGTAAACCAGTTAGAAGGTATGATGCAATGCAAGTGGATTAGTTGGTTCTCGAAACATCTTGTCGAGTAGAATGCGTTTGCCAAGGTGCGGCCTTACTCCACACGTTTACACATTAAGAAAACCACTGTTCTTCTATCCCCCTTATGTCAGGGTGGATCTCTTTCATAGCCCGCGCCATGGATTAAACATTTCGGCGCCACCCCTAGGCGCTTTTCATGTTAATCCGGGATTGAGGGATGCACGCGGAACAGCACTTACCTTCTCTGTGTGGGTGCGGGCCGTGAAACCTTCCGGAGGGGCGATAATTAATTAAAACATTCAATAATATGTTTGTGTGTACCATTCGTATGTTTGTGTTCAGGTTTTATATATAATATATATAATTAGCTGACTCGGCAAATGTTGTTCGCCCGTGTAAATAAAAAATACATTTTAAATAAGAACTCCGCATAATCCGTTCTTAGTGAGTGTCTACATCGCGAAACAAGTAACTATGCTAAATTTCCAGTCAATCGGGTGTATAGTTTTAGAGATGTCGCGATTTAGACAAATATACATCACAATTTATTCTAGAATTTATCGAGACTATAATTAGTACATAAGAGAAACTACGTGATGCAATAAAAAGTAAATAAACATGAAAAATTTCTGGCACTCGTCTTATCTAATTAGTTTTGAAGTTGGCTTCATTCGTTGTTTGTGTTTGTTCTGCCAAAATTTGTATTGATTTCTGAAATAACTTAGTTTATTTTTAATTTTCACTGTGATATTCCCATAATAAACCAATCAATTTACCTTCACGTTTAAAAACAAAAAAATATGCATGCTGAGATCGATGTGTGGAGTTAAGCAAATTTAAATTTAAAATAAAAATTTAAATTTAGAACCAACATAGAAGTGGAAGTGCGAAAGTAGCGCTACTGATTGACAAACTAAACTAACGTGTAACTAACTATCGTGGTATGCTTACGACATACAACCTATAATTCAACGGGGAGAACGCCATGTTAGGGTGAAAATGCTAAGTGCTTGGCCAGACTGCAAACGTGGGCGCGGAGCGGTCGCGGCGCGGCATACTTAAACATATGAAACCTTATTTGAGCGTCCGTAGTGGGCACGCGGCCGGTTTCATATGTTTAAGCAGCCGCGCCGCGACCACCCCGCGCCCGCGTGAGTAGTCTGGCCAAGCACTAAGAGTGGAAGGTTTCAAAAAGAACTTTCGAACCAAGGAAAAAATTAATTGATTGCGTAAAAGATGATATGGAGTAAAAGGTGTGAATGTTGAGATGACAGTTAACGGAGTAGTGGAAGGAGCTCAAGCGTTGTACTAACCTCACGAAATGTGGGATAAGGACAGGAAGAAGTTTCCTCACATATATTATTAAAAAAAATTAATACCATATATTCAGACAATTATGAGGGGTGTAAGGGGCCCTACCAACATCTTCGGGGCCCAAGTCAACCTCACCTGCAAGTCGGCGCACCCTGCTGAATAACGGACGAGGCTCTGACGACGGCTTTCCTTTTGGGGTTGGGGGGTCAGACGGCAGTCGCCCCCGTAAAAGCCAAAATCAGCCAAATCGTAATGGAGAGACAAAGAATGCGAGATTGGATAAGGGCTAGGGCGCCGCCGCATAACGGCGCGCAAGAGCTTCGCCCGGCTCTTGTGAGAAATGGACAAGGGCTACCGTGTCATGGGCGGGCACGGCTAACGACGTTAGCCCCAACTCACGCAGCCCAAACATCTCGAAAGATCCGCTTCGCAACATGGAACATAGGCACGCTAACCGGACGCGCGAGAGAGTTGGCCGATGTGCTCTCCAGGCGGAGGGTGGACGTGGCGTTCCTGCAGGAGACTCGGTGGAAGGCCAGCAGATCCCGGTTCATTGGGAATGGCTACAAGCTGATCTACACAGGTGCACCTGGTGGGGAGAATGGGGTTGCCATAGTGCTCTCGGAGGAGTTCCAGAACGACATTTTGGAAGTGAAACGTCATAGCGACCGGCTTATGGTCGTTAGGGTACTTATCGATGGGGTAGTTACCCACTTGATAAGTGCCTATGCGCCACAGGCCGGTTGTGACGACGCCGATAAAATAGCGTTTTGGAATTTACTCGGAGAAGTGCTCCGTGGAATCCCATTATCACAGGGGATCGTTTTGGGGGGTGATCTGAACGGTCATGTGGGTGATGAATGTGGGGAATTTGAGCGTGTTCACGGGGGATTTGGGTACGGTAGCCGCAACGCGGAAGGGGAGGACATCCTCAATACGTGTGCGGCTGCCGACCTTGCCATCGTGAACACGTATTTCAAAAAGAGACCCGAGCATCTCATCACCTACAGGAGCGGGAGGAATGCTACCCAAATCGACTTCCTACTCACTAGGAGACACCACATCAGCAAAGTGGCCAACTGCAAGGTCATACCCGGTGAGAGTCTCACTGCACAACATCGCCTTCTTGTCATGGACCTCTGCGCTAAGCCTAAAGACACGTATACCGAGCGCGTTCAGCGTCGAATCCGGTGGTGGCTGCTTGATGAAGTCACGTCCCAGGAGTTCGCCTTAACCGTCGGTGACAAGTGCGCCGGTGGTATGGGCGAACCAGTTCAGGCTTACTGGGACAAGATTCAGGCGGCTATCCTTGGGTCGGCGAAGGAGGTGCTTGGGGTGTCTAAGGGTGGTCGCAAGTGTGACAAGGAGACATGGTGGTGGAACGACACAGTCCAGAGGGAGACTAGAGCGAAAAAAGCCCTCTTTAAGAAGTGGCAAGCGTCCAGATCTCCTGAAGATCGCGACGCATACCGGGTGGCAAAGCGCCTCACTAAGAGAGCTGTTGCCAGAGCCAGACGAGACCACTTACAACCACTTTACGACAAGTTGGAATCGACTGAGGGGCAGAAGCTCATCTATAAGTTGGCGCGCTCCAGGGTCAAAGCGGCACAGGACATTTCCAAGTGCCGCTGTGTAAAAGACCCTGTGGGCAACCTGCTATGCGAGGACCTCGCGGTGAAGGAGAGATGGCGCTCGTATTTCCACGAACTGCTGAACATGCAGCATAAAGGGGTGCAGCCGCCAGATCTCCCTCCGAATCAAGGACTAGTGCCACTGGTAACGCCTGCAGAAGTCCAGAATTGTCTTCGCCGCATGAAGAATCGGAAAGCTGTTGGATCCGATGGAGTCCCCATCGAAGCCTGGAAGGCGATGGGCTCTCGTGGTGTGGGCGTCTTAACCGACCTCTTCAACCGGGCGCTCCTCACCGGTACGATCCCGAGCCAATGGAGACTGAGTATCATTACTCCAGTCTTCAAAGGCAAGGGGTCGGTGCAGGAGTGCGGTAGCTACAGAGGGGTTAAGGTCATGTCCCACACCATGAAGCTCTTCGAAAGGGTTATCGACTCTCGGATTCGACAGGAGTGCACTGTCTCGGAATGTCAATATGGGTTTCGCCCTGGTCACGGGACAATGGACCCTATTTTTGCCCTAAGGACTGTCGCGGAGAAATACAGGGCGAAGAATACGCCTCTGCATTGCCTGCTTCTCGACTTGCAGAAGGCCTTCGACTGTATTCCTCGCGCGATAATCTGGTGGGCATTGCGGTCCAAAGGGATTCCAGAGGCCTATGTTGACATCATCCGAGACATGTACCGGGACTCCGATTCCGTAGTTCGGACCGCTGTTGGCGACACAAAACCTTTCCCCATCACCGTCGGGGTGCACCAAGGATCCGTCCTTAGTCCGTTTCTGTTTAGCGTGGTATTAGACGTTTTGTCAGGCAGCATCAGAAACTCACATGAGCAGCCCCCGTGGTTGCTCATGTATGCTGATGATATCGCGCTGGCAGATTCGGACAGGGGTAGGCTGGTGCAACGCGTGAAGGCGTGGAAGGAGTCGCTTGAGAACGGTGGTCTGAAGATCAATGTGGCGAAGACCGAGTACTTGGCCTGTAACTCCACAGATCCCACACCCGTACGCATAGATGGCGACACGATCGAGCGCACGGACCAAGTGAAATACCTGGGATCTGTGTTCCATGCGTCTGGTGACATCGATTGCGACGTCAAGGCACGCATTGCTGCCGCGTGGGCCAAATGGCGTGAGGTAACTGGTGTCATTTGTGACCCCAAGATGCCGGTAAAGTTGAAGGGACAGGTCTATAAGACCATCATTAGGCCTGTCCTTTTATACGGCTGTGAAGCGTGGCCGGTGTTAGAGCGACACAAGCAAGAGCTGCGTGTCACGGAGATGAATATGCTGCGGTGGATGTGTGGAGTGACGCGGAAGGACCGCGTTAGGAACTCCCGCATTCGCGGCAGTCTTCATGTCCGTGACATTGCGGATAAATTACAAGAGTGTCGGCTCCGTTGGTACGGCCACGTTTTACGGCAACCGGATGCTTACGTGGGTAACAAATGTCTGGCCATGCCGCCTCCGCCGGGCCCCGGCAGGAGGGGTAGACCCAAAAAGTGCTGGCTTGACGTTGTAAGGGGTGATATGCGTGCCAATGGGCTCACTACCAGGGATGCTGAAGATCGTGCGAAGTGGAGAAGAAAAAGTCGGAAAGCGGACCCCGGGCGCCGAAGCGAGAGTTTGGGCTGCAACCGGGATACAACGCAAAGATGATGATGATGATTCAGACAATTATGAGTACTAAATAACGATAAAGATTTTGCGGAGAAATAATACTAACCTCTGTGGCCGGGGTCGGCCTGTCGTAAAAGGCGACAAAACAACCCACCCTAGCTACGTGGTAGGGCCTCAAGCCCGTCTGGATGGCGACCACCTTTGGTTTTAAGTATGCCGCCATAATAACCTTGTGTTGTGTTCCGGCATTAGTGGCCCAAGTTCCTGTACCTTTATGGGACAGCAGCGTGTTCGCGATGCCACTGGCGTTGCATACACCTATAGGCGACGGTAACTGCTAAATTCTAAGCGAGCCGTCAGCCTGTCTGCTGTCCTACAGCAATAAAAAAAAAATCTATATACTACTTATGTAAATGAATACATATTATTTATACACAAACACCCGTGAACCCGCGAGCTCCATAGTTTGAAAACGAAGAACACTTAGTGAAAAGCAATCTTTTGAATAAACATTAGTAGTGGTTGTGCTTAATTTCCTATGGAATTATTGTTCTTTAAGGTGGGTTTATATGTTTTGTTATAACATAATTATATTAAAATGTATCAAAACAAGGAACTACGGGTATATATACCACATATATATATCCAGAGTTCCTTGTTATGTCTTATTTGTAAAAAAATTACCGAAGATAATCCCGCTTACGTAAAATATATCTCTCTAAAGTTCATTATATTTTTTTTTTGCTGTGGGATAGCAGACAGGCTGACGGCCCGCTTAGAATTTAGCAGTTACCGTCGCCTATGGGTGTTTGCAATGCCAGTGGCATCGCGAACACGCTGCTGACCCATAAGGATACAGGAACTTGGGTCACTAATGCCGGAACACAACACAAGGTTATTATGGCGGCATACTTAAGACCAAAGGTGGTCGCCATTCAGATGGGCTTGTGGCCCTACCACGTAGCTGGGGTGGGTTGTTTTGTCGCCTTTTACGACAGGCCGACCCCGGCCGCAGAGGTTAGTATTCTTTCTCCGCCCCTGCACGGATAAAAAAAAATTTAAAATATCAAGCTATAAATTATCAGGAAATAGTTTTAAAACATGCATTTAAAATTCAATGAAAGTTTTGTCTGTTCTCAAAACACAGAAAAACGTGTGTGTCTAATATCTTATTCCAAAGGCGACCTCTCGTTTTAAATGCAGCTAGTGAGGTCGCTATCTGATATAACTTTCGGCAATTAGAAAACTCGAAACTTCTTACCAATATTCTAAAAAAATATTTTCGCTTAGAAAAAAGTTCATATATTACAATGTTAAAATTGTTTTGAGTCAGCTATTTTTAATTTTCATAATTATTGTTATCAGTTATTATGTCAGACATTCTAGCCGTGTGGTCCCAGCCACCTAGAAAAAAAGGATCTTCCCAGTATCTACCTGTTTTTTTTTTCGAAGTTCGGGTGAGAGTCTTGTTGTGAAAATTAAATATATTAAAATGCTTAGGAGACAAAAAAAATTATATAATAGACATGCTGTAACCAATCTTCTCGTACTAAGCCGAAATATTCGGTAATTTTCGTGTTCGATCTGAAGCATGTCCAACATTCGTGACATTGTAACTAGTAACATTAAACATCAATTACGGCACATTCGTACGTGATTGCTTCTCTCTGTCCATTGCATAACTTCCTACCGTTTGTGGTTTACGTAACCATCAACAGGTGATGTCACGGTTGCGTGCTCCTGCACTTGTTATGTTCATATTAAACATGTAAATTATCTCTAATAGGAGAAAAGTTCCTCAGTTTGTTTACTTCTAATTTCCCTATACAACGGGTGGCATGATAGTTGTTTACAAACCGCGTTACATGCTTGTAGTGTTCGCTGATTTTAATACAATATCTTCTATAGATAAGCGAAATTGACTTGAAATTTAGCATACTCATTTCACAATGTACCGAAATGTAATTTTCATCAATAATTTATAAGTCAGAATAATGTATGGTCATGTAGAGATTATTTTTTAGGTGTATCTGACTAATATTTATTTATAATAATAATAGCCTTTTATTCAGATCACTTAACTAAACTCTTAAACTATTTAAGCTAATATCTGTTGCTTGGTTATCTTTCTTAGATCTGTTTGCCAATCGGCATAGGCCTCCTCCAACTTTTCCATTCTTTCCTTTCCTTAAGTACATTAAGGGATGCTATGTATATTACTGATTTTTGGTGCTTGTTAGCCTTTAGCGTTAGAGGGTTGTGGTCTCTTTCCCCCACGAGGACTAGTCGGCTTGGGGAGTTTGGTATTTTAATGTTTCTCTATTGACAGTTTCTTTGGTTGGTTTTGGTATCCGTTTGCGGCCCTTTGGTTGCTATTGGTTCCTTTTAGTGTTGGGTATACTCAGAAGGGATCCAGATCTAGATCGGACTATGTCGAAAGCATTTGTTCTGTTAGACTTTATTCTGTTTACTGTTTGTTGTTTTTTTGGTTAGTTATTATAGTTGAAGACTAAAGCTGACGTTTATCTTTTCCCTTTCTCTTGACTGGTGTTGTTCTCTTTAACTATTAGTTTTGTAGTCAAGTAGGCCTTATTGTCCTTTTTCCTCTCTTCAACTAGCTTTGTTTGCAACTCTCTTCTTTCCATAGATATATCTATATATCTATGCTTCTTTCCAACATTTCTTTTGAGTAGTCCTCATTTATATAAATTGTTTAAAGGTTCCTTTTGTTTTTGATGATTTCATTCTTCTTCCAGTTATTTATAAACGAACACAATATCTGTCTCGGTTTGTTACTCATTGTCTCCTTTTTTCCGAAGCGATGGATTTTGTTTACTTCATACTCTTCTATGTATGTTATTGTTAATATTTAAATCCTGATTGAAGGTCTCCTTGAGCTTTTGAATTAGTTCATAAGAGGATTTTTCTTTTTCTTCTAAGCCAAATACTATGATATTATTACTTCTTTCTGCTCTCTTAAATTATCTCGAATATTTATTTAGCAATAAGTAAAAAGACTGACTTTGAGAAACGATTTGCAATAAATGATTTTCTAATAATACATATATACAGAAAGTTGGGTACAATACTTTTATATAAAATCTCATCATTATCATCTAAGCGCCGTATCCCGGTTGCAACCCAAACTTCCGTTTCGGTGCCCGGGGTCCGCTTTCCGACTTTTTCTACTCTACTTCGCACGGTCTTCAGCATCCCTGGTAGTGAGCCCATTGGCATGCATATCACCCTTTACGACGTCAAGCCAGCACTTTTATATAAAATCTATCTAGTAAAATATACTATTATAGATATAAGATATACAGAAAGTACAAATTTTCTCCGTGTAAGGGCGGATTAAGAATGCTAACCTCTGCGGCCGAGGTTGGTCTGTCGTAAAAGGCGACAAAACAACCCTAACTGCGTGGTAGGGCTTCAAGCGCGTCTGGATAGCAACCACCCTTGGTTTATAAGTATTCCGCACTAAAAACCTTGTGTTGTGTTCCCGCATTAGTGACCTAGGTTCCACTAGCCCCATGAGACAGCAACATATTAGCGGTGCCCCTAACGTCGCAAACTACCATAGGCTTTTACTGCTTCCTATTAAGTGGGCCACCAGCTTGTCTGCTGTTCCTCGTTTTCAACGTTTTATTCTGAGTAAAGATCGAATTATTAGATAATACGTAGGTCAATGACACGGTCACTTCTGTTCAATATATATACACATTTCAACATCATCAAAAACAGGAACAATGAATGTGATCAAACATCTGATTAAAAATGTTATGTAACTTTCACTACACTAGTTATAGTTTATATAGGTTTATAAAACCATGTAGCTATGAAACTATAACCTAGATATATTTTTATGAGTGTGAATATTGCTTTTACGAATTAAAGTGTGCCAAATATGTGTTTTAGTTGGCTGACATAATTTAATTTCGGAAATAAGAAGGAATGTGGATATTTTAAATTAGCTGCGGTATAAATCTCACATGGACTTTGATTTTATATAAAACTGGCCGATCACGCCCGCTTCGCTGGGTGAATTGTTATTCAAACAGGAAAAAGTAAATCTAATAAAGTAATAGCTTATAACCATCTACGAAAATAAAATTCTGGTAGTAGTCCTATCTCGATATGTTCAATAGTTTTGAGGTGATGGTGTGTCAAAGGAACTCCATTTTCCTTTTAATAAAGAAAATAGCGTAATCTACATGAATTTATAGATGTCACATTTAACAGTGACATCTAAGAGAGCGGTGAGATATAATAACCTAAGAAAATAATACAGCGTTAATTTTGTAAAAGAAATATTACACCTGGAATAAAGGCTTTAAACTTTGTTTTATAAATGACATTACACTCTGATAAGTGAAAGACTATTGATTAATAAAATAAACAAATGGAATAAACTTTAGCTTCAAAAGTGAACCGATAATAGCAATAATATTAAACACATATATGACTCAAAAAATATTCTAGCTAGGAACTTATTTTGAATTAAAAATTTGAGTTTTAAGTTTGATGTTGGTGTACATCTAAGATTATTGTGTGGAATAAAAAAACTCGGTCCAATTTGAAAATAGCCCATGTAACGGTACCAAGTTAATACAACTATTTTATAACTAAGCGATACTATAAGGGATTGTATTGGGCGAAGCATATAAGGAATGAGGTCAGAATCGGAGTCGAGACGCCACGAAAAGCGGATCAGGAAAATCATGTTTCAAAGAAAGTAACAACAGCCGGAGACTAACTCCAGGCTTCGCGTCGCGTGATATTTGTTACTATATAGAGGATTGATTATGGTGGTTTGCATTGTGTTGGATCTGAATAAGGCCAATTCTGATAATTCCAAGTGTGGATTGCTTGATCTATTTTCCATCCCGCGATCCGCGATATTTTAAACTCCGCAATACTCCGACGTAGGGATCTATTAGAGCCAGTGTTGTTTCTCCTTCCGTGATTTAATTTAATAATAATTATCATTTTGTGTAATTCCGAAATAGGGTTTAGCTTAGAGTCAGTGCGGCTCAGCCCAAAAGGAGCTTTTGGACTGTCAAGTAAGTCGATTAGGTTTAAAAATCCATTAACTTCATGGTTTTCCGATTCTTTTGTTTAAACAATATAATTATAAATCATTACACATCACACGATCGCTTACATAGACGCAGAATACCTATTTGTTTCGGCCCTTATTTCGTTTTAAGATATCAATTTAGAACATAAGGATAACCAACTGACCGATTTATATTTGCATGAGGTATACGCTTTCTGATTATCTTCATTATATTGATACATGAGAGCCCGGGCTTAGACGTCGAGTACATGCTAATCTTAGTAGTCACAAAGGATGACGTGCGCGCCTATCAGGGATGTGGAAGAACGTCGAAAATTAACACTAAGATTGTGATGATTTTACTTCATGGAATTTAGATTCTTGTAAGATTTGTTGTTGAATCAGAATTAAACAAGGTGTTGTTGGCTACCAAGCTGAGGTCCGAATAGTATATCTCGTCTATCACTTAATAGTGGATTATGTTTGTCTAGAATGTAACCAGGAGGCGTAAACTACGAGACTGAGACGTTCCAAATCAAGCGGTGACTCCCCACTCTTCATCTTAGTGTTAGAGTATTACTATGCTGAAGATGAACGGACGAGTGCGGTAATGGATCTGCAATCTCAACGTCTGTGGTCTGCATACTTAGCTGCATTCTAATTCGAGGACAAGCATGGGTACAAATTTTATACCGATAAGCATATATTATATAATAATGTAGAATCACTTCGTGCGCGATATTCTTCAACTCATTTAATTGACGCTGCATTTACTCGGCCCTAGTTTGGTATAAGCTAAGGTTATTTAGGTCATTGCTGTCTCGTATATGGCACATTGGTTAAGGCATGATAGGCATTAAGACGCATTACACAGTAAGGAATGATATATATTAAGACAAATAAGCATTAAGGCATAATATATCTAACACAATATGGACCTTTAGAAATTTATTCCTTTAAACTCACAGTGATGTTTTAAATGTTATCCTAATAATTCCATTCCTCTCCTATCTTCGTAAAACTGTACTGAAGTTTAGTGCACGTTTTACCCTAGACAAGTTGTTGGGGTTGTACCAGTGAACTGGTGAGGTGTTCACAATTATACAAATTACTAATTGTCCGTACAATTTTTATTAAAGTAATCAGAAGGATGAAATTTATATAATATCACGTAGGTAACAAAATAAGTGTGCGCGTTACAAGGACTCGTAAACAAACTCGATAACTTGAGCGCGGCCACCACAATCAAGTGAATATTATCAAACTGACCACCAGATAATGATTACGGCGATTAATAATATTACAACGATAACAAATACCTCTGTAAATATAACTTCAAAGCAAGCACACGTCATACGATCACGGCACCTTGTATTAAATTCCCATATGCTCCATCTAGTGGCGCCATCTAGTGGTGGTGGATTTGATTACTAAATATTAAATACTGAATAAATAGTTTATAAAGTGAGAGTAGAGGAATTTTAATTTATCACGTGGGCCTCAAGACCGTCTGGATGGCGACCACCTTTGGTCTTAAGTATGCCGCTATAATAACCTTGTGTTGTGTTCCGGCATAGTGACCCAAGTTCCTGTACCATTATGAGACAGCCGCGTGTTCGCGATGCCATTGGCGTTGCAAACACCTGTAGGCGATGGTAACTGCTAAATTCGAAGCGGGCCGTTAGTCTGTCTGCTATCGTACAGCAATAAAAAAATAATAAAAGAATCTAGGTTCAAATCTTTGTGAAAACACAACGTGTGGTGTCTTAGCCGTAAAGGCAATCTCCGGCTAGAGCATCACCAGAAACCGTCGTTCATCGTGTTCGGTGAGTGATATAAATTAATTAATTTATTATTTCTTTTTTATACGGAAATGTGTAATTATCTCATTAAACAGGATTTTATATCTGTGACTGCTCATTTTATTACAATTCTATTCAAGCTAGTTAAATATGTGATTCTAATTCTAAATTAAAAATAAAATTTTGATTAGACGTTACTAATTAAATCTCCTCGTAAATATATGTACATCGGTACATACATATACGGATTTATTATATTAACCGTCGCGCGGGGTGAACGTTACACCCACAGAGATACAGTATTCTCAGTTTAAGGTCCAGTGGGATATTCTTGAGGCAACTAAGCGATTTGTTCATGAACGATTGTGGTTTGTGTATTTGTAGTTTATGTTGTTTTAGAGTGCTTGTTTACTTAGGATCTTAATGAAAGAAGATAAACATGATTTATATTAGCACAATATTATATTTTATATACATTAATTATCATACAACTAGCCGTAAGCAACTTGGCGCCCATTTTTAGACGCGACAACTAATCGTGTGATTCGTTTTCGAAAATAATATTAGCATAAAAAGAATATAAGCCGGCCTCTTTATATCATCACTTTCCAGTAAATATCCCTTCTCAATAAGTCCAGCTCTCTCAAATATAATTTGACACAGAGAGAGTAATTTTTAAATTGTTTTTTAATATTATTATTATAAGTATTGCATATAATTTTATCTTAATGTTTTTGACACATAAATTTTATTATTCGCATTTCTACCGCTTTGAGTCATTAATGATGTTCTCATCTATACTCTATACAAATAAATAAAATTGGAGGGTCTGTTTGTAATATTGAAATAACCGCTTTTTACTAAGTGCATTCGAACGTATACACGGTACATATACCAAAGCAACATTTTTTACAATTTTTGTCTGTCTGTTTGTTCCGGCTAATCTCTGAAATGACTGCACCGATTTTGACAGGACTTTCACTGGAAGATAGCTGATGTAACAATGAGTACCTTAGGCTATTTTATTTTAGAAAAATAAAAATAGTTTTTGTTAAAAATAATAAGTTTCGGAAATTGTATATTCCAATTTAAGTTGACCTCAGATTTATATCATCAATCATATGAAATAGGGTTCAGCTTAGACTGGTCATGTAGGTTGAATTTCCAATTTGATAACCTCAGATTTATGTCATCAATCATATGAAATAGGGTTTAGCTTAGGCTGAACTTTGTAGGTTCAAACGTACGTATTCTGGAGGCGCATGGCGGAGTTGCATTCGATAATACTGACTGTTTGCATATTTCATTTATTTATATTTTAGGTTTTATAGGGTTTTTAATACAAAATAAACTAAAAGATATATCCAAAAAATGCTGCCCAAAGTCACTTATCCACGCGGACGGAGTCGCGGGCACAGCTAGTCGGATATAAAATAATATATCATACGTAAATGATATTCATTCACGCTAATCTCTGAAAACATAATTGATTTCACTAAATATTTCTGAATGTTTTTATTGCGAAAACGGTATGCACCGCTTTAACCATAAATTGTTTTAAAAACTTTCTCTTCCTGCCTTCATCCCAACTATGTGGGGTCGGCACAACTTGTCCTCTCCTTCCACTCTCCTCTATTAGTCGTCATCTGAACATTCATTCACACCTTTATTCCATATCAACTTTTAAACTATTGATCCGTACAGGGGCGAAGAAAGAATACTAACCTCTGTGGCCGGGGTCTGCCTGTCGTAAAAGGCGACAAAACAACCCAACCTACGTGGTACCCAAGCTACGTGGTAGGGCCTCAAGCCCGTCTGGATGGCGACCACCTTTGGTCTTAAGTATGCCGCCATAATAACCTTGTATTGTGTTCCGGCATTAGTGACCCAAGTTCCTGTACCCTTATGGGACAGCAGCGTGCTTGCGATGCCACTGGCGTTGCAAACACCTGTAGGCGACGGTAACTGCTAAATTCTAAGCGGGCTGTCAGCCTGTCCGCTGTCCTACGCAATAAAAAAAAAACATATTTTCTTTGGTCTACGTCTCCTTTAGTATACATCCACTCTCATTTCTCGCATTTTCTCTGTTACATGACATTCTTCTCTTTGCATTATATGGCTAGCCTATTACTTTTCAGTTTCTCAATCACTGGCGCTACTTTTGAACTTCACCTGATTTATTCATTTCTAATTTTATCCATTTTTGTAACTCTACTACACTACACTACTACACTACACTACATTCAATAACCTTTCATCCTTCCCCATTGTGGCTCAGCATTCCGATCCATACAATATAAAGAGTATTTTACTTTACCGTATTTTTTATAAATGTTCTATGAAATAAAAGTTAAAGCAAATAGTTTCAATAAAACAAGTCTCGTATAACGTGCACCTTTCTTTTTTCCAATCCCGGACGTACGGCGCGAAAGGTCATCGGTCTTTGTTGTGCGACCCTGCTTGAGGTCTTTTTTCAATCGGCTGTCCTTAGTACTGCCGAAGGCTATCGAACTTACGAGGTTACAACGTATAATTTTTAGAACAGAGATATTTAATTAAAAGAAAAATAGCAGTTTGTGACAATTCAATAATAAACGGAGAGGTCAAACTGAATACGGCTTTCTTTAATAGAAATAGATTAATTGTTCACCTGAGTATATTTTAAGTTAAATAAATATCAAATCCAAATATATGAGATAAATACGTTACTCTTAAACGCGATTGAATCGATCCTATACAATACAGTTCTTTTTTAAAAATATAGAAGATTTAAAACTTTTAGCATGTTACAAATATTTTATATTTTGCTACTCAAGTGGGGAACAAATGTCTAGCCATAATGCCTCCGCTGGAATCCGGCAGGAGGGGAACATCCAAAAAGTAGCTTGACGTCGTAAAGAGATATGCGAGCCATTGAACTGACTATACCAGGGATGCCGACGATCGTGTAAAGTGCAGATGATAGAGTCTGAAAGCGAACCCCGGGCACCGAAACGGAAGTTAGGGTTAATTGGGATGATGGTGATGATATTTATAATAAAGGAGAATTGTAATTTTAATATACTTTATTCAACAAGTGCGCTGTGCTCTTATAGAAAACCTGCGTAAAATGGTTTGAATTAAACGTATTTACCCAATATTTTGAGCAGTTTTAGTGGGCCGTCAGCCAGTCAGTTGTCCCACAGCAATAAAAATACGTACACTATCATATGCTTTCCTATTAAATAAGTACATAAAATAAATTGCTTAGATACATCCATCAGCATCTTCATTGTGATTGCAACGAGGTTTTACCCCATGGGAACGTAAAATAGGTTATATGCCTTTTTTTCTATCAACGTATTTTCTTGTGAAGCCTATTTCACACTATATTCCTTTGAGGCTTGCTATACTTAATTAAATACTTAAACAACTTATTGACCATTTCAGACCTTGTTCACGTAGTTCTAGTCAACAAATATGGCCACCTGAAACGTTACTAAGGCGTCTTAATAGGTGGCAAGTGGAATTACTCTTGACTATTCGGGTATGAGGTGTTAGAAGGCAGTCACCACTTTAAAAGCAACTCTGTCTATATCTCGTTCTCATCTTTTTGCACAATGGAGTGAAAGCATCCAAACTGATAGAAATGTTCGATGGAGAACTTTAGAAACTAAGTTTTTTTTTTATTTCTGAGAAACAGCGAAAGAGAAACCCGTAGCGTTATATTATAAATCTAAAACAGTTTTATTTCTTCCTTTTATTTTATACTTTTCTTGATTACTTACGTTCTTCCTCCTTTTGGTGATCTTCCTTCTTATTTGTCTTTGTAAAATTCCTTTTGATTACGAAATCAGACTGTCATTTAGTAGGCTGTTATAGACGAAGACGTATATAAAAGCCTTACTCCGCCCGGGCGTCGGGTGTTAGAGGAAAAATGTTTTGATTTTAGCGCTAAGAAAATTTGACAGATATTTTTTTAACGTTCCGGAACACATTAGTTGTATTGAACATACAGTGAAAAAATATCGATTAGGTAATAATTGAATAATCAATTACGATATTTGAGGAAGGAAAAAATATTTCCCTTGAGCGCGAAGGGTTAAAAATCTCTTCCATAAAAATGTTATTAACGTAACAAAGAATGGGATGTCTTCAACCTTTAAACTCTCCTACACGCGTCAATTGAGTTTTGTTTATGCAAATAATGTATTCGCCGTTGCTGCTAAGTAAAGATAATCATTTCCACTTAATGATCGATAATTATCTAGTTCACAGGCTGACACGACGCTTTGTCTTCGCGAAGGTTAACACGGCGTGCAATTACATCATCGCTTCACATCGACTAATCATATAATAATTATCATCAAAACAATCATGTAACACGATAAAAACAATTTACTTGACGAGTGATATTTAATAAGATGACCTCCGTGGCTTTCGCACGTCGCCTGCGAGGGTCACGGGTTTGATTACTGACTCGTTTCTTTTTTAATTACTGAGCAATAGCAGACAGGCTGACGTCCCACTTAATAGTAAGCAGTTACCGTCGCCTACGGGTATTTGCGATACTAGGGACAATGCGAACACGCTGCTATTCGCATAGGGGTACTGAAACCTGGGTCATTAGTGTTGGAACACAAACAAAGTTAATATAATGCGTTTGAAATAAGAATAGGATCGAATTTGCGCCATGTTGTGACGTCATAGTATAGGTTTTTAATATTTATTCCACTAACTGCTTAAAATAAAATGAGGTATGTTACCTGTATTTATGACTTCAATCCCAATCACCATTATTGACACGCAAATAAGGTTTCGTTCCAACCCTTACTTTTCTAGTGACATTTGACAGATAGAGGTCATTGACATTCCTATTCTTGTTTAAATCGCATTGTGTGGCAGCATACTTTTATACCAAGGGTGGATGCCATCCAGACGGGCTTGAGGCTCTACCACATAGCTAGGGTTAATTTATCGTTTTTTAGACTCCGGCCGCAGGAGTTAGTGTTCTTACTCAGCCCTTGCACGGAGAACATTCTGGATCTTCTTATATTATATATTATACAGTTAAGTGCAAAACTGAGTCAGTACCTTTGATAAAAATGGGTGTGTATAGTTGGGATTAACTACTGAATAAAAAAAACATTATTATGTTCAAAAACCTTATTTATTGTAACTTTAATTAAGAAATTCTGATAACTTTTTTTCTAATTTTGATATATAACTATTACAATTATAATTGGTTCACTTTTGCACCAGTTAGAAAACATAATAAAAACATGTATTTTTAATATTTGGTCCAAAGACCTTTTGCTTTTTTTACTGCATGTAACCTATTAACCAAACTTTTCACGAGTTTTTCACACTACTTAAGCGGAATTTCGTACCACTGAGAGTACCACTAGAGAAGAATACTAACCTCTGCGACCGGGGTCGACCTGTCGTAAAAGGCGACTAAACAACTGTAGGTACGTGGTAGAGCCCCAAGCCCGTCTGGATGACAACCATCCTTGGTATAGACCAAGGTATAGACCATGGTTATAGAACCATGCCGCCAGAATAACCTTGTGTTGTGTTCCGGAATTACTGACCCAGGTTCCTGTAATACTATGGAACAGAAGCGTGTTCGCGGTGTCCTTGGCGTCGGAACATCCATTGGCGACGGTTACTGCTTGCTATTAACTGGACTCTCAGCCTGTCTGCTGTTCCCCAGCAATAAAAAAATATATAATGTAAAATTATAAGCGACATATTCATATTGCCTTTTATAAGTTGAAGTAAAGGAGGAAAATGCAAGGCCCAAGGTCTGGATTACTCCGGCCATTATGAATTATAACCAGTCGAAGGTTGTGGTATCAGTTAGATGGCGCAATTAATATTCTGGCCCAATCAATTCTTTTCAATCACTGATTGTATTGCTTGATCAATGTAATTGACAAAATGGTGGACCTATTGTTATTAGATCATGATTGAATTGATTATGAGTGCAAAACTGGTTTGTAATAATTATTATTTATTTATTTATTTAAATAGATCACCAACATGACATACACAATCATAAACTAATCGGGCATAGTATCATTTAAAATGTCACAATTGTAGGTGACGACTGCATGCTCAAGTTTTTAAAAATTATGCTTATAGCATAATCATTTTAGTGGTTTTTAAACTTTTCTACCACTCTAATAAACTCGGGGCTCCCATTAGAGGGAATGGACAGCACCTGACATGCTTGTCCTAGGCGGATAGGCGGGTTACACGCACTAGTGATCTCGGTGTGCAGGTCTCCTCACGTTGCTTTCCTACACCATCGGTACGTGGCCGTGGTAATTAAGCTACAATATACACATTAGGTGATAAAAACCGCCCAAACGGTGCAATCTAGCTCTGTGGGTTAGAGTGAGAAAGGAGGAGCCTGCCTACCGCTGCCGTATGCGTGAGAGAAAGGGCAGCCAGACAGACTGGCGCCGTAACGCGTTACGTAACGAATCGGTTTACCCTCCCATATACGAGTAAGAAGTTATCACTTCAAAAACAGCCTTAGATGCGTTCTAAAGCAAAAAAAAAACTCGGTAATGTTGGCCTGCTGTGACTAAATTGAACAACATGTCGGCTTCGAACATAAGATTAAAAATATTGCAAAAATAAGAAGAATTAAGATCATATTTAACGGTATAAATGAAACTCAGCATATTTGTATAACCTACTAGTTAGGAAAAGCGAACCGCGTTTAGAGAACGCAAATCGCTTGTATTCAAAGAAATCGTTTTGCTCAACATAATAAATTATACATTCCAAGTTCTATTTGTATCGTACTACCTACAACTCATGTTTTTCATGTTGATGTTTAAATAATTGCGTTAGTTAAATTTCAACTGTAAAATAATAAGTTATGATCTGTTTTTGAATGATCGTTAAATTATTTGTACTCGTGACGAATTTGATATAACGATCATAAGTCTAATAGATGATAATTAACATCTTGGGTCATTCGAGGTGATTACAAGTATTGTTGGAAAAACATGAAAATGAAAGTAGTTCGTTTTTATGATTACCGTAAAAGTAATGTTATTTAAACTGTATTTATTGGTTTTTCTGTTTTATACGTAGGTATAGCAAATTTCGATCTCTTCATATTTTGACATTCTAATAAAAATTAAAGGAATCAACAAAGGGTTTGTGTTATAGGTACATGTATATCAATTGTCCAGTATCCATACAACATGCTTTCTATTGCGTATTTTGATAATAAAAAGCGCTGTGTAAATTTTCAAAGTATTTTATAGTATTACTAGCTGACCCGGCAAACGTTGTTCTGCCATATAAATAATAAAATGTAAAAAAATTAAAAAAAAAAAAATTGGGGGTGGGTCACCCCTAACATTTAGGGGGATGAAAAATAGATGTTGGCCGATTCTCATAGATACCGGATAAGCACAAAAAATTTCATCAAAATCGGTCAAGCCGTTTCGGAGGAGTATGGCAACGAAAACTGTGACACGAGAATTTTATATATTAGATTTAAATCACAAAATTACTTACTACCGAGATACTGTAACAGTCTTGCTACGTAAGCATATGATAATAAGAGTAAATTACGTAATTATTTATATCTTATGTATCGGTATACATGAGATGTAATTTAGAGGTGCATTCCTAGTTGCAATGATTCCCATCATTTTCTGAGCAATTTCCTACATTCATTTAAGTAAAACCATTGAACAGTTGTAGTACAAATTACTTCCGGAAGGTTTACACAAACTTCTTGAATTTCTTTATATAATTACTCTGCTTTCTCTCACTTCTCGGCCATCATACTATCGATAGTCGCGAGCCAACCTAGATGGGACACCATCGCCTCCCATCTCCGTGCCAGTCATATCCGAGAAGAAGACAGAGGCGCCCCTTCTCCTGTAGGGGCGGAGTAAAAATAATAACCCCTGGGACCGGTGTCGGCAAGGGCACCAAGCCAGTGTGGTTGGCCACCGCCCTTGTTCTACAAGTATGTCGCCATAATAACCTGTTGTGTTCCGGCATTAGTGGCCATAGGCTACGGTCACTGCTTACTATAAAGTGGGCCGTCAGCCTGTCTGCTGTTCTTCAGTTATAAAAAAGGGTGCATGAGGAGGATCACCGGTAGTTTAAGTGAATATATCAGAGATGTGCGCTTCCTAACTAAGAAACGGGAGCGTACAGGTACATTGCAAAACAAGTCCCATACTATCTCCCTGTACGACACGGCAGGGTATGCGTCAAGCATTTCAACCCCTGTTAGATGACATATATTGAAAAGGATTTGGCTTTCATCTCTTGGTTGGAGTTTCTTGTAGGGTTGAGAGAAATTTCTTATGACATCTTAGTCTGGAGACGTGTCACTCTGTTATACGCGTATAACTCAACTACGCTCTAACTCTGAAGCAGAAGTTTGCAATTGATTGCATCAGCATGGATTGAGATGAAATACGTTTCATCATCAAAATGCAAATGCCGTATAGGCCGATGTGATTATTAGATATTATGATCGATGGTATATATGTATACTATGTTGAGACATACATAACACTTATAAATGGAAACTAAAATTGCACAACGCGCACGCCCTTCGAAAATCTTAAATCTTATGAAACCTTTTAAAGGGTCCATCGGACTTGCTCGCGACTGCACCTGCCTAAAATAAGCAGATTATACTAATATCATCTTGAAACTATAATATAGACGCTAAAATATAAATATACTAGCAGCCCGTCCCAGCTTCGCACGGGTATTTAACAAAAAATTAAAAATTAAGCCCTTCTATTTTTTTTCGGTCTCGGGGAAAAACCTCTCTTGACGGGTTATCCCGGCCCGGGGGGACCGAGGGATATAAGGGACTCCGGAAAAGATGTTCGACCCACTAAAAAACCCCGCTGTTCTCCTATCGTCTACGCCCGGGCCCACGGATATATGGCCTGCCGATCTCGTGGCCCGGGCCGGCGCCGGCCCACGCTTTGTCTTAAAGCGGGCCCCTTCTAAAGTGCTGGCGCCAGGGGGTCAGGGTTTCGTCCCCCCGGCGCTCTCTTGTAACAACTCTAGGAGTTGAGGGGGGCTGTGGAACAGCACGTGGCCTTCTCCCTCGCGGTAATAGTGCGGGCGGCGGATCCTCCCCCGAGGGGCCGCCCGCGGCCGTTTTCTACGTCGGCCGGAGATCGTTGCCCGCCCTCCGGCGCCGACGACGCGGCCTACGTTGGCGGGAGGGGAGTGCGGTGGCGGACTCCCGCTCCCGTTCCGCCGCCTCCCTTGCAGACACTACTGCCTCGCAAAAGGAGGCGACGGCCGTCCATCCAGGATCGCCCCCGACCATGGACAGAACCAGGGCCGGGAGTGACAGGTCCGCGGCCAATTCCGGACGGGACTCGCATCTCCGTCGCGTGCTAGTCAGGCGTGGGTACGACTACCAGACGACACTCCAGAAAAAGCAGAGTCGCCTGACGTCGTAGCCGGCCCAGCAAGACCAACCGACAGCGAGGATGCAATTCCCGCTCCGGGATCACTCTGTGCAGGCGCAGTCGAAATAGGCATGGTTTCGACTACCAAATCAGGTCCCAGGGTAGAACCCGGGACCCCAATCAGTATTCGCAATCATCCCACCGGGGACCACGCCACGAACAGAGAGCTAAGTTGGAAAGGATGTAAGAGGTAGACGGAAAGAAAGGTAGGACTCTGTCGCCTCGAACGGAGAGGGGAGTGAAGCGACGGATGCTCGGGCACCTCGGGTACGCACACCCGTGCACTCCTCGGACAGAGGAGCGCCCCTGAGGGCAAACCCTTCTATTTGCGTCAGGTTACTAAAAAAATAAAATTATAAAGAAAGTTTGAATATTATTATTTCTATGAGCTTTTATTTTAATGATTTTTTTTGTTATTACTTTTTATTTATTTTTCGTTATTTTTTAATAAGTATTCTAATTTTTGTAAAAACCCCAGTGACGCACGCCTACATTGCATAAGGTGCTGCCTAGCTAGCCGAACAGGGTGAGCGGCTACCACGCAACATTTTTCTAATACTTACATTTTTAAACTCGTGATATCTTTCGAATGGAATATCCGAATTGAATAATACAAAAAGTTATATAAAGGTATTGAAACAGTTTTGAATATAAAGTAATTTATTTTGATAAGGATTAATACCAAGATCCAAATAAAGAGTCTTTTCTAGGGGCGGCATTTCAATTAAATTTTTAAAATAAAAGAACACTTATTGTGGCATAACTATAATAGTTAGACATATGCTGTCGCGACATTTTTTGTAAATAATGATGTGTTCTGCAAAGTTGTAGTACATTATTTTATTCTATCATCAATAGTTTTCGCAACGCACGCGATTTAAATAATATTTTAGGTAATTTTTTTACACTTTGGGTTACATTATTGGAGTTTTAGTAAGGATCCCTAATTTTTTTGAAAATATAATATAGCCTATGTCACCCGGGGATAGTGTAGCTTCCCAACAATTAAAGAATTTTTTAAATCGGGTCAGTAGCTTCGGAGCCTATTCAAAGCAAACAAACAAACAAACAAACAATCAAATCTTTCCTCTTTATAATAGTAGTATAGACAATATAAGGCTTATAAAAAAGTTAAATGTATAAGTAAAAGGTCAAAGCTCTCAGGTAAAAATACGAGCCTTTTTTTGCATTAACAGTTATTTTGTCGCCCTGATCACATTACTAAGCAAACGAAGTCGTGCCAAAGGGCAAAGTACCTATGAATAACTTTGAAATAACTTGCATATATTAAGTTACACCTGTGTTGGCAAAGATGTTTAAGATAATAAATATGAAATGTCGAAATTGGTAAAAGTATACGCGTGTAGTTTAAAGGGATCATACACAAGGGTCACTTTTTAAAAATGTAAATATAATTTCATCAAAAATGTAATAATAAATAAATATACTGTGACAATTCCAGAGTCAACATGCGTACACTCAGGATCTGGAATTAGCTTCCGGCTGAGTTTTTCTCAGTGCGTTACGATATGGGGTTCTTCAAAAAAGGCGGTATAAAAATTTTCGAGGCCGGCAGCGCGTTGGTAATGTCTCTGGTGTTGCAAACGTCCATAGGCGACAGTGACCACCTGCCAGGGTGGGCCGTTTCCCTGTCTGCTGAAATCTAGCTATAAAAAGGGTTAAAGTGCCAAAGTAAGCAACGGAGTGATTGTTTTATTAGTACTATACAAGTGATATATTTGTACGTCGTCGTCTTTCCTGTCTACTTTTGTAAATAAATACATATAATACCTACATAAACACCCAGAATTAGGGCGTTTCTAAATGCGAATAAAATTATTAATTAGTAATGTCTATTAAATATAATTTGTTTAAAGCGAACAGTGTCAGTTGCGATGATTTTCAGGAACCTTTGTGTGGTCCGTCACTGCGCTCTAGCGTATATAATGAATTTTGTTACAAAGCCTTTAAACTTTTCCGACCAAGTTATTTTGAGAGGATTCCTTCTAACTTCACATCTGTCACATGCAATGTGCTAAGCCTACATCAAAGACATTCAAATTAAATGTTGCCAACAGA
The DNA here is from genome assembly GCA_963693495.1 of Malacosoma neustria. NCBI lineage: Eukaryota > Metazoa > Arthropoda > Insecta > Lepidoptera > Lasiocampidae > Malacosoma > Malacosoma neustria. Next base: position 6,427,317 of record OY856391.1, on the reverse strand, counting down.
CAAATGCGGGCGGTTTATGTTACATTTAAGTTCTTGGGCGGAGGTTTTTGTTTTAATGTTATACTTATACGTATGTTCTTGTTTTCAACTACTTGTTGTCCAATCAAATCCTAGTGGTGCTTTTCTTATCCAGTCCCAGTCATTGGCCGGGCTGAGCGTATCACATTGTTTGCCGAGATGTAGTCTTCACTCCAGGACTCATTTGCACCATTGTAGTGAATTGATGTTACCTCACCGCTGCTACAGCTTGCATTGGCGACTTATGTAGGTCAATTTCTTCTTATCTGTATAAGCGGAATACCATTCATCACTAGATCTCTGTAATCACGGACCGAGAGTGCACCGTACAATAAGGTGAGTGGGATAGCTCGAGAGCAGTGGACTGTTTGAGAGGAGAGAGGAGCGGTGATTATGAATATGGGATGTCTTGCAGTGGGCAAAGAAATTCGCACTGACCTTGATTCCATCCCTTCGCGGTTTGGTTCAGGTTCGCTCGCGGTCGGCAGGCCATATATCCGTGGGCCCGGGCGTAGGCGATAGGAGAACAGCGGGGTTTTTTAGTGGGTAGTCGGAAAAATCCCGGGGTCCCACATATCCCTCGGTCTCCCCGGGCCGGGGGAACCCGTCAAGAGAGGTTTTTCCCGGAGACCAAAAAAAAAAGTCTGCAAGCAAACATTTTCAGGATGCTGTTGGTGCTGGCCCGCACGCGCCGCACCAGGGACATGGCTCGCTTGCGCATTGTAGCGTAAAAACAGTCTACATGCGCGTCCGCAAACATGTCCGATGCGCTACAGGAGCGAGGCAACCGCAACAACACCTTGAACGCGTTGTTATATTGGACGCAAAGGGCGTTGTACGATCTGAGCGAATAATCAGACCACAGACTGCATGTGTAGAAGCACATGCAACCTTATACCATTCACTTCACTGAGAGTGAGGGTAGGTAACAAAAATCAGGAGGCGAGATTTCACCTACCCTTTATACAAGGATCGAACAATAACTATTTACCAGAATGATTTGAAATTTAGCATAGTTACTCATTTCGCGATGTAGACACTCACTAAAAACGAATTTAACCTACCCAAAATGGAATTTTCATCAATAATTTATATAGCAGAACAATGTGGTAGGGCTCCAAGCCCGGCTGGATAGTAACTATTCCTAGTTTTAAAATATGCCACCATAATGATCTTGTGCTGTAAGATAGGTATTATACGACTAATTTCTATTATTTTACTATAGTCCGTCGAAATGCGTTAAATTCAGATTTTAAAGACACAACCACGTGTCCGTCAATGTTATGTTAATGAAAAACGCTACGATACAGCTTTCGCCTAATGGAGGAAATTGTAAAAAAGGTTTTAAGTGTACATCGCATGTTAGTATGAAACCTTTTATTTCGGCCACTCAAAAGTAGCTGCATCACTTGTGTGAACATACTATTTATAGATGAAACACGAACCCCCATTCAAATTGTTCCAGAGGATATTAAATATCTCATTGTTATGTCTACTTTCTCGACATTTCTTTGTGTCAGCAAAACGTGTAACATTATACACATACGTTTAGCAGCGACAAATTGTTAGTGAACGGTACATCATCATAGTGGTATATAGACAAGTCCCAAACTAGGGTTTATTACGTGATAGCAATTATGTGTAACAATATTGATTTTATTAGTATTCTTATTCCATAGTAGTATTATATATAGATATATCATTTCACGGATTTTAAGCGCTTGTCGCATTAGATAACTAAGTTTACATTTTGCAATTAATTCCACAAATACCAGAGCAAATAAGGAATTTAGGATAGTATTACAAACACGTACAAATGTGATGCAAACTTATGTGGACTTAGAAACAGCTGTGCGTAATAATCTCCCACTATCACGATATTGTCGGTTCCATGTCGCATAATGGATATACTTTTACTGCCTGGATTAGTTATGTATACAGTTCCCATAGTTGGGGCGAGATAACAGCCAGTACTCGTCATGACACGCAGCATGAGGTTTTTAGAGGAGTAGGTTGCATTTAATTATATTTAATAAATTCATATTATCAATTATATAACATCGTGATGCAACTGACAGTAAGGATTTTGAACCTGTTTATTCTGACTTTCAAAGTCTGTATGGGAAAGGATATTACACCCCAAAGACTACTCAAATTTTTTTCCTCCAATTTAATCATAATATTTTAATAAAAGTGATACAGAATAAAAATACATGGGTTTAAAATAAGAGAGTTACACAATTTCATCTCTAGTCAGCGTTTTGTACAGGAAACGGAAGTAGATTATTGACATTCAATAAGTGATCTGTAAGATTTTATACTAAGTAATTTGATTTCCAAGTTCAATTTCTTTAAGATATTTAAAATGAGAGTGGTTTGCATCTTAAGCAAATTATCGCCTCATTTACATATTAAGTATAACCAAATTCCTACCTACTCCTCATATCACCAGTACCCGTCAATTACTGCAAATGTATATTTATTTTAACACAAAGAAAAATCCGTTATAAATTATATTTTTGATAATGTAAAAGATTAAAAATGTCCTAAAGATAATATTAATCTGGCATATAATATACTTTAATATTCTATGATTAACTATGATATAAAAAAACTTTTATTTCTTATTTTTTTTATGTCAGTAGACTAAAAAAAATTAGAGCCAGAAAGAATAGTTTATTAATGTCATTTTCAAGGAATCCTCTACTTAAAGTTTCTTTTTTGGTAATTTAAACTTAGTCATTTATTTTATGTTATATCTAATTTGATTTTTCAACTATGGTATAAAATTTATTTATTAAACAATTAACCTTTTAGGTACATTTGACGAGTGAGACTTGTTATTGATATGAATAATTAACAACGTCACAGATCCGAATACATAGTTACAGATGACGAGTATTTAAAAAAAGCATTAGATCTTTTCTTATTAAAAATTGTTTATACTCAATCGAAGAATACTTTTCCTTATAATTTATATTGACTCGTTGTGTATACGGATATATGTATATATTTGGACAATGTGAAGCTTATATAAATAATTTGTATTTTTGGAAACCTAATAAATTAATAAATGTAATAAAGTAAATAAGTATAATGTAGAAATGTAACAAATGTAATGATTTTACTTATTTATTTCAATTTATTGTTAACTAAATGTTATTTGTTAAATGTATGGTATTAATATCTAGAAATTTTCAGACACAAATTTTTTTGTTCATGAATAAATGATATAATATGATATGACTCGTCATTGGAATTTAACATATACGCGATGTTTTTCTTGCAGTAATATGCGGATGCACATGCCTTGCGCCAATTCCCTAAAGCCTTATCTAGATCTAATGGAGACGGTACTCGCATTTCCATAAGAAATATGCTCCACAGTCCCCCTGGGAACATGTCACCATTAGTGGCTAGTGTAACATATATTTTACGAGTATATAATTTTCTTCTCGAAGACTATAGAAGCCCTCCACGCTTTTGGGAATCTGACATTTACATTTTTCATCCGACCACTCCATTTATCCGAGCGTGGAGCGTGATACACGACACATACGCACTAAACGTGGTATTTTGCTCGCTTCCACGAGCAAAGACCACGAGCTCAAGTGAACTCCACCTTGTGTTCGCCCAAAAATCGCCACCGATTGGAGCGCTGAGCGCGGAGCGCGCACCATTGCATGCTCCAAGAGCGCGAACGTATATCCACTATGTGGAGTAGTTGCAGGAGCACAAGAGGTTCAGAACACGTTCGAACATAGTGGATACTCGGCCTAACACAATTGGTGCACTCGTAAAAAATTGACGCGCGAAAATAAATTTGGTTCAACATGTTTACATTTGGATTTTTATTTCGTGTATATTAACCTAAAATAACGGAAATATAACATACAGTTTATAATAATAATAAAGAGAATGATCTTGAGCAATCGGATGTAGAATATATTAGTGATTACCGTGAATTGGGCAACGAATATGATACATAGTGAACTATCACTAGGTAGTCGTCGTAAATGTACAAGACTGTTATCAAGCAGTGATGACGAATCTTCCAATGAAGAAATCCAAGAAGATTGGATATGGGAGAGATAAAAAAAATACCTGATATAAAACAATTTACTGAACAAAGTGGAATCAATCTTACATGACTACGGAAATTGAACAACAATCCTACGCCTTTGAAAGCGTTGCAACAAGTTCTTACTGAAGAGTTTTGTAGTATTTTAGTAGAAGAGACAGATATATATGCCAGACAACTAATAGATAAAGAAGACACTGCAAACAGAAGAAATTGGAGGTGGTTTCTTATAACTTCATACGAAATGAAAGCATACATTGCAGTATGTATTATAATGTCACAAGTCAAAAAATGAATGTATTCATTATGTTACAGTAAAATTAAATACGTTAAATATTATAAGTTCAAGTAAATCAATACTCATGGGATTAAAATTCATAACACACAAATAAATAGAGTAATTACATTAATTAATATAGAGGCCATAAGATCGGCAGAAAATGGGAGTACCTGGCAAAATCTAATACGTTGAGTGATAGCAGCCCAGACACGACCTTCAGTAAGTGAAGTAAGTGACTAGAAAGAGAAAGAAGAATTGCATTAAAATTTAAATAAGTGCACAATAACATATTATATAACATATTCTACGTGTAGTTTGTTTTCTGTTTGACACATTAAGTTGTATTCACCTTGATTTTATATTGTTGTCTAATTAGTTCCACTGAGCCACAGTCCGTTGATAATAATTCATGTATTCTAATGTCTTTTGAATTATATAATAATAGTTTTATTGTTTGAAAATATATACATATATCAGTTAAATTTTTACCATTGATTAATATAAATAGTATGAATTCAATAAATAATTGAAATTATTGAAATATCAATTTTGTAAAATTCTGACTGCTTTAGTTTATTAAAAATATTATTTTATTATTTATATTTTAATAAAAATGTTAGCTTTATGTTTTTATTAGGTCATAAATGTAATTAACACTATATTAGAAACGTTTACCCTTAGTATTCGTTCATTGGTTATAGTACTAGCTTACTTCACATCTGTGGGTTCCACTACGTAGGATTTGTATGATCTGCAAATCTGTAATTTATTATGATTTTAGTGTTCATTCTCGTAAATTTATTTCATGCAAAAAATGTACTGGGGATTTCAACCAATACAGAACACTTATATACACCTTCATAAGTTTATGTTAAAAGTAAGTTGCGTAACGAATAAGATTAAAAAAACAACCGTACTACGGTTCTCTTAAAACTAGAATAGAAATCCGTATTTTTTTCATTTTCTTTACTGTGATTTAAATTTTTACCTCATATTATAAATATTTATAATTATTGCACACCTGGCACGAATTGACATTAATAAAATGGCATTCTAAATCAAACGAATGTTTTAAGATTCTCTTCGGCGGCCCAATTTCGTCTTTTGAACCGTAGGATTTTTAAGAAGAATGGTTGTACTCAATAGTTGTAAGTAAAATTTATAATATAAATGAGCTCACTACCAGGGACGCTGAAGATCGCGCGAAGTGGAGTAGAAAAAGTCGGAAAGTGGACCCCGGGCACCGAAACGAAAGTTTGGGTGGCAACCGGGACATAACGCTGGGATGATGATGATGAAAATTTATAATATAAACTTATTTATACAAACGTATAAATTGAAATATGTGCGCAAATACCTAGTCAGGTCATAAATTCTGTCACATGTTTAATGTAAAATAATTGTAACAAGTTTATTCATTATGTAACCATTCATATGAACTTAACTAAACATAGATTCTTATGACATTAAAGTTTATTCAAAATGACCTCCGTGATTTTGAATACAGGCCTTCAATCTGCGCGGCCAGTCGTCTATCGCAGCACGAACGAGGTCCATGTCAATATCGGCGGCTGCCTTAATCAAGGATGTCTTGAGTGACTCCAAATTGGGATGAGGCTTTGAGCACGCCTTTTCCTCCAAGTGTTGCCATATCTTGTAATCTAACGGATTCAAATCTGGACTGGAGGAGGGCCAGTCTTCGTGCCGGATGAAGTCGATTTCACGCGCCGCCAGCCAGTCTTGTGTGCTCTTCGCTCTATGAGCTGGCGCCGAATCTTGTTGGAATACCCAGTGCCTGTTATTGAACATGGTATGAGAAACAGGTTCCACAAGGTTCGTCAGGACTGTATTTTGATACACAACAGCATTCGTTTTTACACCTTTCTCACAAAAATGTACCTCTGTTAAGCCCCAATAAGAAACTCCCAACCATACCATGAGCGAGGATGGAAAATGACCTCGTTGGACACGCGGAATACGGTTGCTCGCTTCTTCACTACTGTGTGCGTACACCTTATCATTTTGTTTGTTGTAGCTCTCTTCTACGGTAAACATTTTTTCATCCGAAAAAAGAATTTCCCGATATTTTTTTCCCGCGTACCGCTTCAACAAAGCGCGGCATCTCTTCAGTCTCAGGTCCATTAGACGAGCATTCAAACGATGTCCTGTTTTTCTTCGATATGCCCGAAGCCCTAAGTCTTCATTTAACACCCTTTTCACCGTGGTTCTGCTTAACCCCATCTGAAGGGCCAACAGTTTATGCTTACGTTTGGGATTTCTTTGAATTCGTGCCTTCACAGCTTTTATCACTGCTGGAGTCCTAACAGACCGAGGGCGACCACTTCTTGACCTGTCATCTACACTAGAGTCTTCATTGTATCGTTTGATGGTACGATAAACGAATCTTTTGGTTATATTCAAATTTTTCAGTATGTTAAAAATTTGAATTGGCGCGTAACTGCAACGATGCAACGCAATAACTGCAACACGGTCTTCTTTAAGCGTCCACTCCATATTTAAAAATGAGTAAAATTCTAAAAGTATACCTTTTTTATTTTCATGAACAATTCGAAATTCGAATTCAATAAACTTTTTTGTGGCCAGCATTCTAAAAGAAAAGTTTTTACTGTGTGACAATACTTATGACCTGACTAGGTATAATTATCAAATTTTCCAATTTGTTCGTTTATTTTTTCAACTATCCAGGTGACGACTGTTATTTGAATGTTAGTTTACGAATAAATTTATATAGTGCTATGGTGTAATTATATGCATGGCTGATGAGTTGATAATTTTAAAGGAAATGACGTAAAAAATATAAAAGTATTGCTGAGATATTTTTCGCTGTATCCTTTTCTTTACAGTTATAAAACATTGTGAAACGGTATAGATTTTTAGCTAGACTCCCATAGAATCGTCACCATGGCCGGTCCAGCCCGTCCGGGCAATGCACGCGAAAGACACCCTTCGCCCGGGCGTTGGCTAATAGAGGAACACTGGTGGCTTTAGTGGGTATACCAGCAACGTGCGTCCCTTTGTCTACTGTGGGAGCGCACGGGGTGCCACTGTTCTGTCGCGAGCATCAACAAAGTAAATTTTACAATCCGAATATATACATTTCTGCAAATAATGTCATATATTTCTAAAAATAGTATAAAATTTAACATGAACGCGATTTTATTATTTTATGTATAACTTTACAAAAAATTAAACCTAGCAGTTATGTCACGAGTATAATAATTACTCAGTGATGCAAACTTGTAAAAGTACGTAAAGAAAAACCTCGAGCCGATAGTGACTTCGTTGCTTAAATATCTGACACCTGACCTCGACGATATTGCCTTTTGCACGTATATTACGCCTTGAAGTTATTTGTTTCATATTTACGTTGTTACTCTGTCGTAAATTAGTGTATTCAGTAGGTTATGTTCAAAATGCTGATGACAATTTTAATAGATAGGTATATAATTTTGCCCGAATGCCTGTGATCCTTCTTAATATGTTAAGGCCACACTAGATCAAATATTCATCCCAGTGAGCCACGCTGGACACCGTGTGTCCGCATGCCCTTGATCACTACAGAAGCTTCTAGGCGGCCGGTGGTCACTGTTTCTTTTTACTAAAGCAAGAGACTGCGCGGCCCCGTAATACAGCTTGGCCAATTGGCACAAAAAATTTAAAGGGCTTAGAATTTCTGTTTTCAAAAATGTCTGCTATTATCATCTCCGAAAATGATAAGTACCTCTGTTTCCGTAACTCGCTCATTATTTTTGAGTTATCTGAAAATATTTGCAAAAAAAATATCCCAACGATTCAATATGAGCAATCGATCGCATCTGGACCTTATATCACGACGTTCTATACATATTTCCTTCTACAATATAATGCTGGAATGACACAATACATCAATTTTTATATTACCCTATCAATACAATAGTATTCATCTGGCTTACACAACCCATAACATCCTATTGGTTTTGGGTTTCCTAGAGGTAACAGATAATATATTTTTTTATTCCTGTAGGACAGCACATAGGCTGACGGTGTTTGCAACGCCAGCGGCATCACGAACACGCTGCTGTCCCATAAGGGTACGGGAACTTGGGTGACTAATGCCGGAACACAACATAAAGTTATTATGGCGGTATACTTAAAACCAAAGTTGGACGCCATACAGACGGGCTTGGGCCCTACCACGTAATATTACCTTTGGTCTTAAGTATGTCGCCATAATAACCTTATGTTGTGTTCCGGCATTAGTGATCCAAGTTCCTGTATCCTTATGGGACAGCAGCATGTTCGCGATGCCACTGGAGTTGCAAACACCCATCTTCTTCTTCATCTGAAAGTTCCACTCCATTACTGGAGATTGGCCGTTAGCTCTGAATACTTCTCCCTGTTCAAACACCCATAGGTGACGGTAACTGTTAAATTCTACGCCGGCCGTCAGCCTGTCTGCTGGCCTACAGCAATAAAAAAAACGTAGCTAGGATGGTTTGTTTTGCCGCCTTACGACAGGCCAACCCCGGCCGCAGAGGTCAGTATTCTTTCTCCGCCCCTGCACGGATAGTGTGCCTTGAAGTCACACTCCAATGACATTCTTTCCGGTTCTGTCTTCATCGTAAATATGAGCTATTGAGGTGACAAAAATGTAATGCATGTCACGGTGGTCTATATACGCTTTCTTGGGGAGGTTCCTTGTGCTCATGATTTAAACCTATTAGCGACGGTAGCTGCTGACTATGAAGAGGTTAGTTTGCCTATTCGTGTAACTCAAGTAATTGAAAAGTATTTAATCAATCAACCCGTGACCAAATGGATTTTTAATATAGAATACTTTATATCCATTACTTTTAGATAGATATGTTTTATATAGTAGAGTTTAAAGAATTATCTTTCAAAACGTGTATGACAGTCATGTTAGTAATTGAAATTCTTAACTCAATGGACTTTTACGAAATACATCTTTTATAGAGGTGTTTCCAGCACATTTCATTTAGTTTTCTATCACGGCGAACGTGTCTAGGCGATCCTTTAAATATTATTTTATAGCTATTTCCACATTGTCGTGCACTAAATAAATTTTATCAACAATTCACTGACGAAATTTGTTAAAAACAGACATCTTTGAATTACGAAAATTTCGTATCTATGAATTATTAACACCTTTCAAAAAGCACCAAAAATGTTGAAGTATTATATTCTTAGGTATATATATTATAATGTGTCGTTTCAAACCATAATTGACAGGTGGAGCTCCATTGGATTATTCTATGATGGATTATAATCCATCATATATGTCTTTCACTGAAAATGCAATTTTAATAGTTTTGGTTTTGTTTTTGAGACAATGGTAAAATTAATTATTTAAGCTTTAAGGCTACTTTTTTATACATAAATCATCTTCTTCCATGCTGATACCTCAGCATGCAATGGAGAAATACATAGATCGATGTGGTTATTAATGATAAGGTTATTTGTTAATTTAAAATTAAATGAAGTTATTTATTTATATATCTATCATAATTGATTTTTCAGTTATTTTATAATATTTAGCTCTTTATTTAAAAAAGATTCTCACGATTAAAATTCATAACACACAAATATATTTCATAATTATGTTTTATACAATAAATGTTGAAGTAATTACATTAAAATTGAAATAAATGTACAATAACATATTCTATGTTGGCGCACCTATTATATCGGTGCCACTTCCTTAGCACTTATTTTCTGGAGCAAAAAAGACAATAAAATAAATGGAATATTGAATATGGTATGTGGCTAAACATGGTTTGCATGATTGCCCCCTAATCCTCAACCCTAAAAGGAAAAAAATAGAATGGCGCCCTTTCTTATCTAATTTGTTAATAAGGTCAAATTCTTCGCGGAAACCTTGAGGTCCTTTATTATAATAAATGCACGCCTAAAAACGCAAGGTGTAGCCTTAGCGGAACTCTCCAATTTTTTTGTATAAAATCTGTACGTTCATAATTGTCGATATTAGTCATGGTGATAACAAATTTACACGAACTGGAAAGTCTTTTAATCCCATGACCTTAGATTGTAAATGACAGTGAGCAATGGCCGTCTAATGGTTTACATGGTATATTTAAAGCGATAACATAAATTAATCAGATTTATTTCATTTTTTTTACAATATACAGAGCGCCATTATGTCCCAAAGTAAGTAGCATAGCATTTGTGTTATGGGTACTAGATAACTAATTTACTATATATATACTTTACTTTTGTAAATAAATACATATACATAAATACCCAGATGCGAGACGGGAATAGAACCCGTGACCTCCGCAAACGCACCGAAGTGCGTTAGCTGTTATGTCACGGAGGTCATCGATATTGTAGTTTTATTATCATGTTGTAGATACATAATCATATTAATAATATGGCATTATTTGTCTGAACAGTCATAAAAGGCGTCAAATACTTTAATGATATATTTGCTAGTAGCAAAGGTATATTTAAGGTAAATTTCGCCACGCGGCAAACTCTATTAATAAACACAAATATAAGCCAAATAAATTTCTTTCAACTTTCTGTTAGCAAAAAATTAAAACTATATTTATGATTTACTAAGTACCCCTCCCTTTCCAATTTTCACATGAAATTTTAAACATTAAGCAAAAATACATAATACGGCCACAAAAGTGTTTCAAATTATGTATATACACTAGCCGCGAACTGCTGAAGTTCCTCAAAGAATAAAGGTAATGCAGACCATTTGTCGCTGAGTGCCTTTTAAGTAAGAACTGGTACATGTCCCTTGCATTTACATTGAAGTGGTTGGTGGATTTAATAGTAACATTCAAGGCTGTGTAATGTGTATCTATTTTTAGTGTGCCTCGTACGCGTTGGTTGTTACTTAAATGAATTTCCTTTTTAAGCTTTTTACCGTGTACTTAATAATAGATTAAGTATTTTTCAACGTCCGCCGTGGTGTAACGGCTTTCGCGTCGAAACGCTTGTCGGGGTCATAGGTCCGATTTCCGTCAAGATTGTAGATTTATGTATAATATGTATTTATTTACAAATTGCCATAGTAATAGTTTTTCTGTGCAGGGGCGGAGTAAAAATACTGACCTCTGCGACCGGGGTCGGCCTGCCGTAAAAGGCAACACAACAACCCACCCTAGCTAGCTTGCTACGTGCTAGGGCCCCAAGCCCGTCTGGATGGCGACCACCTTTGGTTTTAAGTGTGCCACCATAATAACCTTGTGTAGTGTTCCGGCATTAGTGACCTAAGTTCCTGTACCCTTGTGGGACAGCAGCGTGTTCGCGATGCCACTGGCGTTGAAAACACCCATAGGCGATGGTAACTGCTAAATTCTAAGCGGGCTGTCAGCTTGTTTGCTGTCCTACAGCAATAAAAAAAAAGTAATTGGTTAATATTATTTATTTTATGTTTAATTTATAATATTAAAGATTATCGCTATTATTCTACTCTATTTAGTAATTAGATTTCTATTGGCTGTATATTTCCAATCAGATAGAAGAATAGGGCTGCCTTATCACTTACCTAAGGAGTAGATGAAGACAATGAATGGATTTCTCCTTTTGCTCGTTCACACGCATCAGATGACGGACTTTTGGTTTTCCATTTTGGATTTAGCGATCAGACAGTATTCGATCTTTTTCGTTCCTTTCTGCCCAAGAAAAGAATGCCAGGAAAGGGTCAAGTCAATAGCGTCCTTCAGGCTCCGGTGTGTGCTGACTTCGAAGGAAATGCCATGATTCGGTGTAGGAATCATCAAGAAATTTAAACCAACAGACGGATGATAACAATTTTAGCTGAAATACCTTGCTTAAAACAAATGAGCTAATGAAAAGAACCATTAAAAAATAACTTATCGTAAATAACTTTGATTTGAAGTTGTGTTGATTCAAGAGTCCAGTGTCGTATATTATACAATTATTAAGTGTTTATTTATGTAATTACAAGTCTATTTATCTTTGAAGTGACAGAGCCTTCAACAGTGAAACTTCCTGGTATAAAGTACTAGTTTACTTAATGCACTTAGCTTATAATCAACCTCACTGCCACTGAAGAAATAAACTATAATCAATCTCGTTTCATCTAGTAAAAACAATAAATGCTCATAGACAACAAAGGAAGGACCTGGTGGGCCATTATACCGCAACCCCGAAAAGAAATATGGTATTCGTTTCAAATGAAATGAAAACTGACTAGGAATAAATAAATAGGAAAAAATGTGTTATCTGAGCTACTATTGAAATCTGACTAAGGTTCTGGTGAGCCTGATTTATTTTCTAGTTCTCATTAACCCGAAATTAATATTGCAGGGATCTTTAAAATGGTCATTTAGCATCTTTGTCACATACAATATACACGTATTCAATCGTCTAGATTGATAAATAGTTCTTTCGAGGATTTATTAAAATTTGTCTGTGAAGCATATATTGTAAAACAAAACTTGCTAGTTTTGTTTTATTCATATTTATTCCAATATATTTGTAATTTATATACAGTTAATTTATTTATTTCGAAAGTATATGCTTGCTGCTGTTGTATACTTCATTGTTAATTTAAATTCTAGAAATTGATAAAAGCTATCAGCTTGCTGTTCATGTTAATCAAGTTTATAACTTCAATATCCACGAAACAACCGCACGCCGAGGTCAGGGACCTATGAACCAGAATTTACAACATAAATATACGTTTTATCTATTTATAAATATATGTTTTAAACCTGTCTGGTTTTTTTACAACAAATTATATGATTAGAAAAATAATAACTGCATATATGCATAACGAACGCCTTTATATGAGTAAGTCTTAAGTGGATTCTCGTCCCTAGTCTAGGTGACTATGAATACTCGTATGTATATTCACCCATACTAATATTATAAATGTGAAAGTAACTCTGTATGTCTGTCTGTTACGTATTCACGTCTAAACCGTTGAACCAATTTTGATGAATTTCGGTATAGAGATAGATTAGACCTTGGAGAAGGACATGGGCTACATTTTTTTAAAATTTATATGACAAAACAACGTTTGCCAGGTTAGTTTATTATATGTGTAAATTAATTTTTAAATATATTTTAAGGAACTTAATATAGGTTTGATAGTTCTATATAATCACAGAAATCTTAATAAATAATTTAAATTATTATTTCCCCAACCAGAGTTTACTCAATATCCTTGCTAAAACGATATAGAGAAATAAAAAGTGAAAACAATCCTGCTAACTAGCAAATCATCGATGTTCTCTACTACCATCTCTACCATCAAATACCAAATCTCTACCATCATTGAATCGGAACGGTTAGCGATTTCCTCAAGTTTTTTGCATTATCAATCAACTAAAGAATTGGAGTGGATCGCAATTAATTAATCGCTTTTTGCTTTGCCCTTCCGGCGGCATCCTCGTGGAAATTGGTTGATTTCATATATTGATTACATAGAATAAGGTTCTATATCCAAATAATACTGCTTCTTAATTAGAAGAATTAATTGTAGTTACTTTCGCTTCGGTGTCCGGGGTCCGCTTTCCGACTTCTTTGTCCTTCTTTATCCATCTCGCATGGTCTTCAGCATGGTAGTGAGTCAATTGGCACGCATATCAACCTTTACGACATCAAGCCAGCACTTTCTACCTCTCCTACCGGAGTAATCATTTGTAGTTACTTTTTTAAATTAAAAAGCTTTAACTTATAGTAGTTACTTTAATCATTGTTTTAAAATGTGGCCGGGTTGCATCCTACTCTGTTTGAAGCCGAAAGTTCGCTTTGCTCTGACTTTACTCTTTTCGTCTAAGTTCGCCTAACGAGTCTTATCATAGAGCGTAGTAAAAAGTGGTTAATAAATCTAATAGCTTTTAATACTGTTTGCTCTGCAAATACACGCTTGCTACCTCTCAAATAGTTTATAAAGGCATTTCGGTTTCTCTTCGGATCATTGGACAAACACCAGTTGCTTCCTTTTTATCAATGCCGGGGCGGAGAAAAAATACTGAACTCTAAGGGTGGGGCCGGCCTGTCGTAAAAGAAGAGAAAACAACCCACCTTATGCCAGCTACACACGTAACGATATATCGTAACGATTTATATGTGCAAACCGATTTGCGCAGATTTATCGATCGTGTGTATGAAAAATCGTTGTAAATTATCGTTCATCAATGGCAGTTGCAATTTCTATTAGATAAATCGTTGTCGATTGCGTTTGCACAGTTTTATCGTCGCGTGTGGATGGCGATGGCTCATTTCGACAGTACTTCACGGAGCACGCTTGTATGCGCACGTGCAGATTGCTCTCATTGCAACATATCGCAGGAAGAAAGGGGTGAACAACTGCAAGAGTTCATAGAAAGCTCCAGAAGCGAAACTTGCCTTTGGAAGACCAAAACCTTAAATTACCATGATCGCGACAAAAAAAATGCTGCCTACAATAGGTTAGTCGAAAGTCAAAGCCATCGATCCAAATGCCAAACGGGATATACTGGTTAAGAAGATTAATAATATTAGAACTACCTATAAAAAAGAGCTTAATAAAATTAATTTGTTGAAATAAATTGAAAATTAGTATATAAGTATGTAGTTGGTATGAGAAAATAGCTTCCTTTTCATGAGCCAGTCTTTACACCACATACTTCACGCCTTTTTTTTCTTTAAACACATACCGGGCCTAATATCGCAAGTACGTCATCATTTTCCATCCTGGATGACATGTTTCTTGCCTAAGCGCTTCTGCGGAGAACTGACGATTGACGCCGATATCGGAGGCGTGTGGAGGCACTAGGAACGATCGATTTATCTGACCAGTCTGAAATCGCTACGATATATCGTTACGTGTGTAGCCGGCTTTAGCTACGTGGTATGGCCCCATGCCCACTGGCGACCACCTTTCGTCTTAAGTATGCCGTCATATTTTATCCTGTAACAATAGTTAAAACCGTACATCGAGCTCGTAAAAGAAAACTTCGGAGATGCATACAGTGGAAAATTCTCGAAAGAATGTTTTTGATTTGACGCTTGAAGGTTTTGTTGGAGTACAACTTATGCATCACTATTAAAATAAATAACGAAAACACGATGTAAGTTATAAATATAGATACAGCCATTTTTGTTTTTTCTTAAATGAAGTATTTTGTAAATAATTTTTGATTGTAATTTATAAACACGTCGAAATAAAGATAATAAGTTACTAATAGGTTTAGTTGAATGGTGAAATACTAATAATATATTTATCTTCAACCTTGTTTGTCTCCACATCAAATTTTAAAAAGCGATTCAAACTGATAACATCTGAAGCATATCTGGGACCGAGTTAAACTGTCTAACTAATCACAATCTGACTTCACAGAGCTAACTTCTTCGCGAATGCTTGTGTTGGTGCTATTTCATGAAATGTTTTCCTGAGCTCTGGCAGAGATTGACAAGAACGATTATTATCGACTAATGCCCTAACTTTATTAGAACTGAACGGATCCTTTAATCTCCGTGAACCAGCTAGGACTATGGAAGTATTGGAGTAATTCTAACCTCATTTCTGACTGCACAAACATTATCTCAACTACGCACTGACTACAACCTTCAACGATATGGTTTGAATTGTTGTTAAAAATAACAACCTTAAATTTACGTAAAACATAAATTGGAATACCTTCAACAGTAACCAATAAATAAATTTAATGCCTCCACCATTACTTCCGTGAAGCCTTGACGACGCGCCTCCAGACTCGCCCTAAATTTACTTATAATCACTTCCTTAAAGAATCAGCCCTGATACAACTTACAAAGGGGTTGATTCGTGTTTAGATTGTGGTGTGGCCATGACTGCATTCGTCCTCTAAATTTGGCCATGATATTTTTCGTAGGGAGGTCATTGCTGTCGATAAAGTCAAGGTCATGTACGGATAAATTCTGGACTATACCTAACATTTTAGAGAAACATGGGTTTATAACAAAATTTGAATAATGTTATTTTCATGGGATATTTTATATCCTCATGTTTTATAGGAGTGGAGTGGTCAGATTAGTTAAAGAACAAACACCTATAATTTAGAAATATTTTTCGTATAGCTCATCAATCATACGCTCAATTTTTATTGTTAATATCTAAATTAAAGGTAAATAAAGTATTCCAATTAACCGTAACTATCCCACATTTCTGAAGAAGTATTAGTGCGTTGTTTACACAGTTCGCTATACCATATGGTATAAGGCAGATAAACGAAACTCCTGCTTAGTTCACATATGGTTTTAAAGTAGTTAGTTTTTACCAGATGAATGTCATTACACTTAACTCGTCCTTAAGAAAGTGTTAAAAGGATTCCATGTAATCTCTTCAACTACCCTTTTGGGTTAGTGGTAATGGATTTTTATATGAAATAATATTTAGAATAGGTACGCAGAACATCGATAAACTAGCTTAAACTTTTCTTTCCCATCACTGAAGGCACGTAATATCGCGTGACATGACTTCTCCATGAACTTCAGTCATAAGCCCATTTGAAATTTGAAAGAGGGTTGCGCTGAACTTGGACCATAATGGGGCGGTCGGCATTGGCCTGATAATGGCATTGCTATCAAAAGAATGCCTTGTTTATTTATCGTTATACGTTTGGGTATTTTCTTTTACATGTCGCATAGTTGTACATTTTCATACGATGTAGGTTTGTTTGATGTAGTAAATGTTGATATATAGGAACTCGCTACCAAGGAATACGATGTGAAAGTAAACAAATATTGAGTAATGATATTTACCTACGAATTGACAACGAATCGTAATTTAAGTAAAATTATCATACTTCATAAGAATATTTTGGACTATGCAACACGTATTCATGGTGTCTTTGTCTCCGTGTAAAGGTGGAGTAAGAATACTGATGATACTGAAGCCGTCTGGAAGGCAGCAATCTTTAAATATGGCGCCATAATAACCATATGTTACATATACATATACCATATGTATACGCAAACACATGGCGACAGTAACTGCTTACTATAAGGCTGTCAGCCTGTCTGCTGTTCTACACCATATGTTATATATTTATTTAGTTTTAATTTTTCAAAATACTCGCCACAAATATGTTGTGCTTCTTTCAAATATGACGTAAATAAATCTAATAAATAGTCCTTTTTTATTGCTGAGGAACAGCGGACAGGCTGACGGCACACTTTTTTTTTACTCAACATTTACCATTGCCTATGATTATTTGCAACGCTTTAGGGGCACCGCGAACAAGCTACTATCCCATAGGGGTGCAGGAACTTAGGTCACTAATGCCAGAACACAACACAAGGTAACTAGGGTTGTTTTGTTGCCTTTTTCGATACGCCAACCCCGGCCGCAGGGGTTATTATTCTTACTCCGCCCCTGCACGGAGTAAAACGAAGTCCTGATTGGTTATCATGGATTCATATCCAACTGACATCCTAAGCTTGCGTTATTCGGTACTCGATATCTTGTTTATCTGTTCTACTTTGAAGGTAGGATTCCTAGTAATTAGTTAGCAGCTTAGCATTTTACACGACAACATTAACATAGTTATTGTTTGCTATTTACGTCGGAAGTAATTACAATTAAAAGTATTAAATTGTGTGTAATAAACAATGCTAAAAAGAAAATAAGAGAAAAAATACAAATATTTGTTGTAAATGTTTATTCGGAAACATCTCCGTGCAGGTGTGGTGTAAGAATAAATAACCTCTGCCGCTGAGATAGGTCTGTCGTAAAAGGCGACAAAACAACCTAGCTACGTGGTAGGGTCAATGCCCTTGGTCTATAAGTATGTCGCCATAATAACCTACATGTCGCATCCTCCTCCTTCTCCTCCTTGAGTCGTGTACCTCATTACTGAGGGTTTTGTAAAGTTCCTCCACCTGTGCCTATCCTTGGCGTGGTGGAGTGCATCATACAGCTTGGTGCTCAGCATTGAGCGGATTTGGTCAGACCATCTCACCGGGCTACGACCCCTCCGCCTCCTGCCATCCACTTTGCCGGTAACAATCAATCCATAACATGTCGCATACATAGGCGAAGGTTACTGCTTCCTATCAAGTGAGCTGTCAGCCTGTCTGCTGTTCTTTAACTATAAAAAATAGATTAGATTATAAGGGTTGTCATCAAGATGAACAATTAATATACTATACTCGTCTATAGATCACCTCTCTGGTGTAACGGTTAACGCACGCCTGTATGCTTGCGAGGGTCATGGGTTTGATTCCCGTCCCGAATCTGTATGTTTATGTATTAATTAATATTATTAGTAAATATTTATTTGCACAAAAGGATATACATGTAGTTTATTAGTTGTCTAATATTCCTAACGAAGTGCTATGCTACTTACTTTGAGACTAGATGACGCTTTTTTTTATAGCTAGAGTTCAGCAGACAGGCAGACAGCCCACCATGGCAAGTGGTCACCGTCGCCTATTGACGTTTGCAGCACCAGAGGCAATACCAACGCGCTGCTGGCCTCGAAGAAATTTTATAACGCCTTTTTTGAAGAACCCCATATCGTACCGCGCTGAGAAAACCTCAGCCGGAAGCTCATTCCAGATCCTGATAGTACGCAGCAAGAACGTTCTAGAGAAACGTTTCGAACAAAAACGAAGAGGCTCTAAGAAATGGGGATGAACACCCAGCCGATGGCGGGCAGTGCGGTGGTAGAAAAACGACGAGGGCACCATTCTAAATAGTTCTTCCGAACACTCCCCGTTGTACAGACGGTAGAATACGCAAAGAGACGCAAAGTCTCTCCGAAGTCCAAGCGTATCTAGACCGTCTGTGAGTATGGGATCGCCGATAACACGAACTGCGCGCCGTTGGATCGAGTCTAAGGGATTGAGCTGATAGGCGGGTGCTCCAGCCCATAAATGTGAGCAGTACTCCAAATGCGGTCTGACCTGTGCTTTGTATAGCACAAGCCGTTGCCTTGGACTGAAGTACTGCTTGGACCGGTTTAGCACACCTAGCTTTTTGGAGGCAAGCTTCGCTTTACCCTCCAATTGTCCCCTAAACTGCACATCATTCGTGATGTCGACACCAAGGATCCCAACGCGGACGCTGTGTGAATTGTCTCTGTATATTTATTTATTTGTACTAATAAAATCGCATTCAATTTACGTTCTTTGCTTAGTATCTTAACATCATAAACGAATTCTTATTATTCCATCAAGGTTAGTCCATACACGAAAAAAATACATCAAAATATGAGCTATAAAAATATATAATATAATGGCAGTTAATAATAGCAATATTATGCTACTGCTATTATTATCTTATAGCTTAGTGATATTAAAACTCGAAGACCAATCTGGAGGGCCAGGGTTCGAATCACACGACGGAATGCATATCTTAGGCAGTTTTATAGATTTATGTGCATCTTATAGCATGTCTGAAGATGGTGAAGGAAAACATTGTAAGGAAATGGGAATACCGAGATCACCCGTATGTGTAACCGTCCTTGCACAAGCGTGGCGGGTATACTAGCCGTTCCCTCAAGGGCCCAGCCAGCCCAGCAGTGGGACGTTTGTGGGCTGTTGTTATATTATGCTACAAAAATACACAGATCGGCAAATAAATATTAAAAAAAGAATATTAATAATTCTAATACAACTCGGTACACAATAAAGTTGTTGTTTTTCATCGTCTATGAACGACAAGAATGTTTGTTTATCTTTTATCTATAAGTTATTGACCGCCCCACTTTCAGATTCGCAAACATATTAATTCTCACGAATATGCTAAATATACGTAGATAAGCTAATCTAGTTATTTTTTTTACATTTATAGCTGTACTGTAATACTTTCATTATCTTGTGAAGTAAAACCTAGATTATTTTAGGTATGTAATATTTTACATACCTAAAATAAACAAATTCAGCGATAAACAATTTTTTTTATCGCTGAATATTTGCGAGACGTAAACCAATATTAAAAATTTCCTTTACATTTACTTTGGTTACTTAAAATATTTATGAATATTTTGTCTAAGATTAGTATTGCATGTTGGTATAAATTTCATTTCATCTAATATATAAAATTTTCGTGTCACAGTTTTCGTTGCCATACTCCTCCGAAACGGCTTGACCGATTTTGATGAAATTTTTTGTGCTTATCCGGTATCTATGAGAATCGGCCAACATCTATTTTTCATCCCCCTAAATGTTAGGGGTGACCCACCCCCAATTTTTTTTTTTTTAATTTTTTGACATTTTATTATTTATATGGCAGAACAACGTTTGCCGGGTCAGCTAGTCTATATATAAAATTCTCGTGTCACAGTTTTCGTTGCCATACTCCTCCGAAACGGCTTGACCGATTCTCATGAAATTTTGTGAGCATATTGAGTAGGTCTGAGAATCGGCCAACATCTATTTTTCATCCCCCTAAATGTTAGAGGTGACCCACCCCCAAATTTTTTTTAATTTTTGACATTTTATTATTTATATGGCAGAACAACGTTTGCCGGGTCAGCTAGTTTTCATATATAATTTTATTATTGATTCTCCTGAAATACAACAAATTATTGGGATCGAAAGAATACGGAGAAAACCAACTATTATTAGCCTTGGTATTTTACTAAATATTTGATTATTAAACAACATATCATGAGAGAGATAAGATATATTTGTAACGCAATTGAAAAACCTAATATACGAGTAAACAACAATCATAACACATGAAAATAGCAATAAATTAATCCTCGTAAATATTTAATTCCATAATATGTATAGAAATCGTGTATATTTATATACTCGTATATATTCATGTATATAATAAATTTTTATTATAAAAAACAAAAAAGACTATGTTTCGTGTATAAAGCACTTAAATAAGTAGTGTAAATATAACCGTGAGTGATAAAATTAAATAAACTGTGACAATTCATTCACACAGCGCTATAATGATGATGCGAATATAGCGAGTACTGAGGCATATCTTTAAAAAATAGTTACAAACTTTTTATTCGTTTCTTAAACTTTTTGTCAAAGACCGCAGAAAATTTATTTAATTAAAATTAAAATATTCCATCCGGGAAAAGATCGTTCTGTAGCTATAAGATCGCCCATATATAATCCTAAGTTAATATTGTGTCTGAAAATTATTTTTTATAGGTTTTGTAATTTGTTTTTCCTTGGCGTAATTAGGTTTCAAATTGCCAATAGTCTTAAATATTAAAGTATAATTCAATATTTTTAATTATATATGTAAATAGACTGTAGACTCGGCAAATGTTGTTCTACCATATATATATATTTTCAGATTTCACCCCTATTTCACCCCCTTCTAATTTCACTTTCGCGACAAAAATCTATCTATATACTGAAATTCATCAAATGTGTTCAGCGGTTTACGCGTGGAAACGTAACAGACAGACCGAGTTGCTTTCACATCTTTAATATTAGTTTGGATTGAAAAATATATTTAACATTATATATAAAGTTTTAGTCATATAGGTCTAATTTTGTGGTGGCGTTGTGTAGTCTACACAGGTTAATGAACTGCTATTTGCATTTGTCCTTCACGTAAAACTTGACCCTGCTGGAATGAGTTTGCTAAAATAAAGTTCTAATAATGTAAATTGAAATTTAATAATTAATTTTATATTATTAATAATATAAGATTGCTGAAAAAGATGGATATATATATATATATATATATATATATATATATATATATATATATATATATATATATATATATATATATATATATTATTGCTGAGTAACAGCAGACAAGCTGACGACTCACTTAATAGTCATTATGCTACCGGCACGCTATGATGGCCGTTTTGACGTTTGTCCACTCCATGAAGTTTCGTATTAATTAGTAATTACATTTGAAGGAGCAAATTGCTTTTCTTTATTGTCAATAACTGCACGTTGCTATTGACAATAAAGAACAGCAATTTGCTCCTTCAAATGTAATTACTAATTAATACGAAACTTCACGAGTGGACAAACGTCAAAACGGCCATCAAAGCGTGCCGGTATAGTAGTTACCGTCGCCTATGAATGTTTGCGACGCTAGGAGCACCGTGGGCTCGCTGCGGAAGTCGTGACGTTACGGTGGTCGTGGACTCGATACCTGTCCCCGGTCTGGTTGGTTATGTACATGTATTTTTTATTTTACAAATGAAAAGGAAGTCAGTTGTTTAGTACTTGTGTTTAGTTAATATTATTAATTCTTTTATTGAAACAAAAGAGTATACTCTTTCAGCTGCATATACTTTGCTGACGATTGAATGGAGGTTTAATTAATGATAAGTCTAATTCTCATATTTTACTATAATTAATCATGCAGGCGCCGGAAGATAAGGTCAATTAAGTCAACTACGTTTTATGACGTCGATTAAAGTGCTCCCTTATAAAGCTTATGAATATTTCCGGCATACGACATATATTGCTTTTACGATATTGACTCATGCGCATGTCTGGAATATGTATATAAATAAATAAATCCTATATTGTAAATATATATGACAGTCTCATCGCAATATACATATCTATAATAACATTGTAAATATTCCCACTCATATTAATAGTTATGTGAAATTCAAATATAATAAAGTAAACACCAGATTTAATCGTAGACTAGTCCTACCATCTTTTACGCTAAAAAGGTATCATCTTCCTTTATAGACATAGGTATACGTTTTATAATAAAATTCCGAAGGATACTATTGACCTGCCCTTGCCAAATTTAAGTAATCTGTCAAAACATTTTTAATAAAGAAGGGCTATTACTCGATTAACGAATTTATTGAAGACTAGCGGCCAGCACCGGCTTCACGCGGGTATTTAACAAAAATTTCCAAATTAAAAATTATAATACACACGCACAAAACCATCTATTTGCATCAGGTTACTAAAAAAATAAAATTATAAAGAAAGTTTGAATGTTATTATTTTTATAAACTTTTATTTTAATGTTTTTTTGTTATTATTTTTTATTTAGTTTTTGTTATTTTTTAATAAGTTTTTTTTACAAATTTTTGTAAAAACCCCAGAGGCGCGCGCCTACATTGCATAAGGTGCTGCCTAGCTCTAGCCGAACAGGGTGAGCGGCTACCACGCAACATTTTTCTACTCGTCCATACTTACATTTTTAAACTCGTGATATCTTTCGAATGGAATGTCCGAGTTGAATAATTCAAAAAGTTATATAAAGGTATTGAAGCAGTCTTGAATATGAAGTAATTTATTTTGATAAGGGTTAATACCAAGATACAAATAAAGAGCCTTTTCTAGCGGCAGCATTTAAATTTTTTAAATAAAAGAACACTTGTGGCAAAACTATTATAGTTAGACATATGCTGTGGCGACACTTTTTGTAAATAATGATGTATTTTGCAAAGTCGTAGTACATTATTTTATTCTATCATCAATAGTTTTTGCAGCGCACGTGATTTAGATAATATTTTAGGTAATTTTTTTACACCTTGGGTTACATTATTTGAGTTTTAGTAAGGATCCCTAATTTTTTTTGAAAATGTAATATAGCCTATGTCACCCGGAGATAGTGTAGCTTCCCAACAGTGAAACAATTTTTTTAAATCGGGTCAGTAGTTTCGGAGCCTATTCAATGCAGACAAACAAACAATCAAATCTTTTCTCTTTATAATAATAGTATAGATAAAGCTGCTTTTTAGATCATCTTAGATAGCTTTTAGATCATCTTGTTTTCTTTGTACCTAGTCAGGTCATAAATTCTGTCACATGTTTAATGTAAAATAATTGTAGCAAGTTTATTCATTAAGTAACCATTCATATACCAAAATGAACTTAACAAAACATAGATTCTTATGACATTAAAGTTTATTCAAAATGACCTCCGTGATTTTGAATACAGTCCTTCAATCTGCGCGGCCAGTCGTCTATCGCAGCACGAACGAGGTCCATGTCAATATCGGCGGCTGCCTTAATCAAGGATGTCTTGAGTGACTCCAAATTGGGATGAGGCTTTGAGCACGCCTTTTCCTCCAAGTGTTGCCATATCTTGTAATCTAACGGATTCAAATCTGGACTGGAGGAGGGCCAGTCTTCGTGCCGGATGAAGTTGATTTCACGCGCCGCCAGCCAGTCTTGTGTGCTCTTCGCTCTATGAGCTGGCGCCGAGTCTTGTTGGAATACCCAGTGCCTGTTATTGAACATGGTATGAGAAACAGGTTCCACAAGGTTCGTCAGGACTGTATTTTGATACACAACAGCATTCGTTTTTACACCTTTCTCACAAAAATGTACCTCTGTTAAGCCCCAATAAGAAACTCCCAACCATACCATGAGCGAGGATGGAAAATGACCTCGTTGGACACGCGGAATACGGTTGCTCGCTTCTTCACTACTGTGTGCGTTCACCTTATCATTTTGTTTGTTGTAGCTCTCTTCTACGGTAAACATTTTTTCATCCGAAAAAAGAATTTCCCGATATTTTTTTCTCGCGTACCGCTTCAACAAAGCGCGGCATCTCTTCAGTCTCAGGTCCATTAGACGAGCATTCAAACGATGTCCTGTTTTTCTTCGATATGCCCGAAGCCCTAAGTCTTCATTTAACACCCTTTTCACCGTGGTTCTGCTTAACCCCATCTGAAGGGCCAACAGTTTCTGCTTACGTTTGGGATTTCTTTGAATTCGTGCCTTCACAGCTTTTATCACTGCTGGAGTCCTAACAGACCGAGGGCGACCACTTCTTTACCTGTCATCTACACTAGAGTCTTCATTGTATCGTTTGATGGTACTCGTTTATCGTATCTTTTGGTTATATTAAAATTTTTCAGTATGTTAAAAATTTGAATTGGCGCGTAACCGCAACGATGCAACGCAATAACTGCAACACGGTCTTCTTTAAGCGTCCACTCCATATTTAAAAATGAGTAAAATTCTAAAAGTATACATTTTTATTTTCATGAACAATTGGAAATTCGAATGCTATAAACTTTTTTGTGGCCAGCATTCTAAAAGAAAAGTTTTTACTGTGTGACAATACTTATGACCTGACTAAGTATAACAATTTATTTTATTTTTATACGAGTATGTATTCTGAGCTTGTACATTGTTATGAGATTTCAAAAATCATTAAAATTAGACGTGTAGCTGGGGAAAGCGGTTCTTGCCCCTTCTCTTTGTAACAGCCAAACACTTTGTGAAGCGGTGGTAACTTTAGTTTATTTTGCAAATGATATTTTCACTTTCAAAAAACCTGTGACCTCCGCAAGCGCGCCGAAGTACATTAGCCACTACGCCACGGAGGTCGTCAATTTAAATGGGACTGCGGATTCTCCGTGCAGAGGCGGAGTAAGAATGCCAACTCCTGCGGCCGGACGGCCTGTCGTAAAAGGTGACAAAATAACCCCAAGCCGATGTTTAGGTTTGTCCGGATAGCAACCACCACTGACTGTAAAATATGCTGCCATAATAACCTCATGTCGTGCTCTGGCATCAGTGGACAGGATCTAGTCCTCTACGCGGTCGGCAGCGATCGCAAACAGCCATAGGCGACGGTGAATGCTTACTACGAGTATTAAGTGGGCCGTAAGCATATCTGCTGTACCACAGCAATAAAAAATATATATGAGGTTAGGTAGTTATCTATATAGTATATTATATACCATATAGATAACCGAATTACCACTCTACACTTATGGCGAAATCTCTAAAAGTATACACCTGTAGGTTGGCAGCCCAATTAAACGATTAAGTAGTTCGTACATTTTAATACTTGTAATAAAATATAGAAATATACTTTTTTTTTTAAATGGCGACAATGTTTTTGGCTCTGATTTGCCAAGGTCTAAGTATGAAAAGCCAGGTGAGATGGTAAATATCAATTTATTAAAAAAAATTTTGGCCGGTATCTAGCTTGTATGAAATATACATATTTAAATAATTAAAGCAATAAATAATTTTGACTTGTAGATGACAATGTACGTCAAATCGGACGAGTAATATATATTTTTTTGTCATAATATCGAAAGGCATTTGGTAAAACCTTTTTGTAAAATATTAGATATAATTAACATACATTAATAGTACACTACACATCCAATTGACTTGAAATTTGGCATAGTTACTCATATCGCCGATGTTTACTAAGAATAAATTTTACAGAAATCCTATCCAAAATTTAACTATGTATTTTAATTCATATGACAAAACAACATTTGCCGGGTCAGCTAGTACATAATGTTATATGTATATGCTTCAACTTAGCGGTTTTCAACTGCAAAATGTCATCGTAACGTTCCGTTTACTTGACAAGATATCACGTGCTCTAACAAAACAGAACAAAAAGACTGTCTTGAGCCTTGTTTATGCAACATAGATACCCTTTCCATCTAAGATTCTATTGTTGAATCACTCAGTGTTTCAGCAACCTCGGATCATGTGACTTTCAAATAGTGCTAAACAGCTGAAGTATTGTTTCGAATTACAATCAATGTTGCCATGCGTTTTTGCTAAATGTTACGTAGCAAATCTTCATTGTTGTGAAACAGGTTAGAATTTAAGTATAATTTTAATGTTTTAATTTATAATTTATTCCCAGTATTATTTACGCTTTTTTAATGCTTTTAGGAGTGGTTAAAATTAATATTAAGTAGATTTAAGAAGTAGATAACTTCTTTACTGTCTTGATCTAATAATTTGTGCTACTAGTTTGTTTTTGGTTCTTTGGGCTTGCGGCAGGGTAGTGTGGACCTGAGAGGGGCGCTCCTCCCCGGCGTCGGCGTCATCTGCTACGCCGACGACACGCTCGTCACAGCGCGTGGGAGGAACCCCCGCCAGGCGTGCCTTCTGGGCACGGCTGGGATGGCGCAAACGGTGGCTAGAATCCGGCTACTCGGCCTGGAGGTGGCCTTAAACAAGACGGAGGCCCTTATATTCTACGGGCCCCGCCAGAGGCCGCCACCGGGCCTGAGCATAACGGTAGGAGGCGTCCGCATCGCCGTCGGGCCGTCCATGAATTATCTCGGACTGGTGCTCGACGGTCGATGGGACTTTGCGGCGCACTTCGAGTGCCTGGCGCCGAGGCTAGTACGGGCGGCAGCGTGACTCTCCCGTCTGCTGCCGAATATCGGCGGGCCGGGCGCAGTGTGCCGCAGACTCTTTGAGGGAACCGTGCGGTCGATGGCCCTTTACGGGGCCCCGATCTGGGCGGATCGCCTGACGGCCAAAACGACGGCGCTGCTTCGCAGGCCGCAGCGCGTCCTGGCCGTCAGGGCGATAAGGGGATACCGCACGGTGTCCTTCGAAGCGGCCTCCCTGCTGGCCGGATCCCCACCATGGGACCTCGAGGCCCGGGTCCTGGCGCTGTTGTACCAGTGGCGCCGGGACGCGGCCGAGCGTGGCTCTCGCCCCGCGCCTCGCGAAGTTGAGGCAAAGCGGGCGGAGCTGCGCGACGTGGTGCTCATGGTGGAGTGGAAGGAGCGCCTCGCGCACCCCAGCGCGGGCCTCGCCACCATCGAAGCGGTGAGGCCCGTCCTGGCCGAATGGTTGGAAAGGCGCCACGGCGCCCTGACCTTCCGCCTGACGCAGGTCCTCTCGGGGCACGGTTGCTTCGGGAGGTACCTGTGTCGCATAGGGCGGGAGATGACGTCAGGGTGCCACCACTGTGGCGTGGGCGACGAGGAGGACACGGTGAACCACACTGTCGCCGTGTGCCCTGCGTGGCGCGAGGAGCGCCGCGCCCTCGTCGCCCAAATCGGCGTGGACCTGTCGCTCCCGGCCCTGGTTCTGTCCATGGTCGGGGGCGATCCTGGATGGACGGCCGTCGCCTCCTTCTGCGAGGCAGTCATGTCCGCAAAGGAGGCGGCGGAGCGGGAGCGGGAGTCGACCACCACACTCCCCTCCCGCCAACGCAGGCCACGCCGGCGGCGCCGGAGGGCCAGTAATGACCTCCGGCCGCCGTAAAAAGCGGCCGCGGGCGGCCCCTCGGGGGAGGACCCGCCGCCCGCACTATTGCCGCGAGGGTGAGGGCTGCGTGCTGTTCCGCGGCCCCCCTCAATTCCTAGAGTTGTTAGGAGAGCGCCGGGGGGACGAAACCCTGACCCCCTGGCGCCAACACTTTAGAAGGGGCCCGCCTCAAGACAAAGGGCGGGCCGGCGCCGGCCCGGGCCACGAGATCGGCAGGCCATATATCCGTGGGCCCGGGCGTAGGCGATAGGAGAACAGCGGGGTTTTTTAGTGGGTAGTCGGATGGCCAATCATCTTTCCCGGAGTCCCACATATCCCTCGGTCCCCCCGGGCCGGGGGAACCCGTCAAGAGAGGTTTTTCCCCGAGACCAAAAAAAAAAAAAAAAAAAGGGTAGTGTGGACGACTTGGCGTAATGGTTAACGCACGTCGGTACACTTACGGAGGTCACGTGTTCGATTCCTGTCCAGCGTTTGGGTGTTTGTGTATAATATGCATTTATTTACAAAATAAAAGTATATAAGTATGTAGTATATCAATTATCTAGTACCTATAACACAAGTGCTATGCAACTTAATATATTTATCTATTTTATTTTGTTGACATAAAGGTGCACGTCCTTGGAATATTCACTAAAACCACCCTAGTGCTTTTCTACTGCCCGAAGCCCAGAGGCAGGCATCTGCTTCCGCCTCACACCCGAGTGCTACAACTCGCGACTTCTTTCACGTATAAGTAGTCTATTATATACTATTACGGATTATAATTCATCTGTGAGCTAAGTTCATTTGCTGGAACACACATGCATCCATTTAAACTTTGACATTTAAAATACTAGCCGTTTCACGCGATTACTTTTGAATGTAAAATAAATGAATCTATAATTTTTTCCGGTTTTATAATATCAATGTATTAATTGAAACATATTCTAAATATCTAGGTATTCTATTGTTAATTTGTTTCACGGGGCACGGGGCGAGAACTCCGGGCGACGGCTTTCTGACGCCACCGTTACACCGATACCAAGAGCCGACAATGTGGGAGGCCGCCTCGAAGGACACCGTACGGTATCCCCTGAATCGAATATGGCATCCTTTGTCCCCCGTCCGGGTATGAAACCAAATTGATTTTGCACCTATTTCGGTCTCCTCTCGTAGTCGCCTTGCAATTACTTTCTCCCAAATGTTCTTCCTGTGCGACATGCGCTTTATTCCTCTATAATTGTAACAAACCTGTACAGAACCCTTGTTCTTAAAAATGAGCACTAGCGTACTATTGCACCATTTACCGGGGATCGCCTCGTCTTGCAACAGCTTATTAAAGAACAAAGCCAGCCACTTCCATCCATCTGTTTTAAAGAACTTCCATACTTCCACTGGTATTTCATCCGGTCTTACAGACTTGCCATTTGGCATACTATCTACAGCCAATCTAACCTCAGCCGTACTCACTTCTTTTACAACGCCCATATTACCGGGTGTGTTCTTTAACATACCTATTATATACATATTATTATATTTATTTCTACATCGTCTGTTAAGACCCT
Source organism: Malacosoma neustria (assembly GCA_963693495.1). Taxonomy (NCBI): domain Eukaryota; kingdom Metazoa; phylum Arthropoda; class Insecta; order Lepidoptera; family Lasiocampidae; genus Malacosoma; species Malacosoma neustria. The sequence goes on along the minus strand of OY856391.1, from coordinate 6,397,490 downwards.
TCCACTATCGTCTTTTATGCATTTCATATGGGTTATGTCTCTTGAATTCTTTTTTCTATCATTCACCATTCTATAAAGATGTTTCTCACCCCCAGGGCTTCCCAAAAACTCATACAGCTTGGCTAGTTCCCTGGCACTGGAGACAGTAACAGCTGTTTTTGCTCTCTTTTTACATTTCATATACTCTTTTCTCTTGCTTCCCTTTAGAACAACATCCTCTTTTTATTCACTTCTCGATTCTTTAAAAGCATTTTCTTTTCTTTGAGAATCATTTGCACTTTTTCAATCCACCACCAGGATTCTTTCTAAATTTCATATTTACCTTTCGTTTCTCCAAAAACTTCCTTTGCCACGCCTCTAATGCATTCCGCTATTTCATTCCAACATTCATTTACAGATTTTACAATCATATCGTCCATCCCTTTCATTTTGTCTACCACTCTTTGTTTAAATTTACTCACATACTTTTTGTTTTCTAAAAAATGACACTTTATTTGGGGGTTTTTTTTATTGCTGTAGAACAGCGGACAGGCTGACGGCCCGCTTAGAATTTAGCAGTTACCGTCGCCTATGGGTGTTTGCAATGCCAGTGGCATCGCGAACACGCTGCTGTCCCATAAGGGTACAGGAACTTGGGTCACTAATGCCGGAACACAACACAAGGTTATTATGGCGGCATACTTAAGACCGAAGGTGGTCGCCATCCAGACGGGCTTGAGACCCTACCACGTAGCTAGGGTGGGTTGTTTTGTCGGCTTTTACGACAGACCGACCCCGGCCACAGAGGTTAGTATTCTTTCTCCGCCCCTGCACGGATAAAAACGGGGGTGTCTTTGTTTTGTGTTTAATAATTTTTTTATGTGATAGTTATGTCTAAAACTAGGAGCCGGTGTTGAGAAACCACACTTTCACCAGGGATCACTATGCAGTCTCTGGCGGACTTGATTATATTCCTTCTAATTAGGAAATAATCTATTTGAGTGTTGTGGCTTCCACTGCTATAAGTTATCAAATGCTGATTTCTTTTTTGGAAAAATGTGTTAATTATAGCCAAATCAAACGCGGAAGCAGCTTGTAACAAAGCTTCTCCGGGTTCGTTTCTGTTTCGGAATCCCCATCCACCATGAACTCTATCATATTCTCCATTAATTCTTCCCACATGTACATACATAATTAGTATATCAGTTCTCTAGTAACCGTAACACGCGCTATTACCTCCTTTCGGACTTGATGACACTGAATTGCTATTGTACCTAGTCAGGTCATAAGTATTGTCACACAGTAAAAACTTTTCTTTTAGAATGCTGGCCACAAAAAAGTTTATTGAATTAGAATTTCGAATTGTTCATGAAAATAAAAATGTATAACTTTTAGAATTTTACTCATTTTTAAATATGGAGTGGACGCTTAAAGAAGACCGTGTTGCAGTTATTGCGTTGCATCGTTGCGGTTACGCGCCAATTCAAATTTTAACATACTGAAAAATTTGAATATTACCAAAAGATTCGTTTATCGTACCATCAAACGATACAATGAAGACTCTAGTGTAGATGACAGGTCAAGAAGTGGTCGCCCTCGGTCTGTTAGGACTCCAGCAGTGATAAAAGCTGTGAAGGCACGAATTCAAAGAAATCCCAAACGTAAGCAGAAACTGTTGGCTCTTCAGATGGGGTTAAGCAGAACCACGGTGAAAAGGGTGTTAAATGAAGACTTAGGGCTTCGGGCATATCGAAGAAAAACAGGACATCGTTTGAATGCTCGTCTAATGGACCTGAGACTGAAGAGATGCCGCGCTTTGTTGAAGCGGTACGCGGGAAAAAAATATCGGGAAATTCTTTTTTCGGATGAAAAAATGTTTACCGTAGAAGAGAGCTACAACAAACAAAATGATAAGGTGTACGCACACAGTAGTGAAGAAGCGAGCAACCGTATTCCGCGTGTCCAACGAGGTCATTTTCCATCCTCGCTCATGGTATGGTTGGGAGTTTCTTATTGGGGCTTAACAGAGGTACATTTTTGTGAGAAAAGTGTAAAAACGAATGCTGTTGTGTATCAAAATACAGTCCTGACGAACCTTGTGGAACCTGTTTCTCATACCATGTTCAATAACAGGCACTGGGTATTCCAACAAGATTCGGCGCCAGCTCATAGAGCGAAGAGCACACAAGACTGGCTGGCGGCGCGTGAAATCGACTTCATCCGGCACGAAGACTGGCCCTCCTCCAGTCCAGATTTGAATCCGTTAGATTACAAGATATGGCAACACTTGGAGGAAAAGGCGTGCTCAAAGCCTCATCCCAATTTGGAGTCACTCAAGACATCCTTGATTAAGGCAGCCGCCGATATTGACATGGACCTCGTTCGTGCTGCGATAGACAACTGGCCGCGCAGATTGAAGGCTTGTATTCAAAATCACGGAGGTCATTTTGAATAAACTTTAATGTCATAAGAATCTATGTTTTGTTAAGTTCATTTTGGTATATGAATGGTTACATAATTAATAAACTTGTAACAATTATTTTACATTAAACATGTGACAGAATTTATGACCTGACTAGGTATATAGTATACAGCGTAATATTTCATAGAAATAGAATGTAGACTAAATCATAACGGTACTAAACACGTAAACATTGAATATTTAAAAAATACAAAGGAAATGATTAATTCATGTTTTGTAATACGAGCGTTTTTATCTCGTATTTTAAGTACACCAAAGCCTTAGTTAAATAATAACTGATAATTCACGATTACAGTTATATAATTTCGTATTCCTTATATCATTCTCGAGGAAGTTAAAAGTTATTGCATTTTAATGTAAAAACCAGAAATATTATTTAATGACGCGAATAATATGTATATCTTTTTTAGTCTTTTATCTTAAAAGATTAGGCGAAACTTATACTTTTTGATACGTAATTTCCTTGCGATGGAACCTTCGATGAAGATTATCAACTCTTACATATAATAAATATACTTGGACAATTCGCACACCGCCATATAGTGCAAAATAAAGGAGCATAGCACTTGTGTTGAAGATACTAGATAACTGATATACTGTTTATATATTGTACATCGACGAATTATTACATATGTATACATAAGCATCCAGACTCGGGACGGGAGTCGAACCTGCGTTGTGTCACGGAGATCGTCTTCTTCGGAGGTTATCATCGAATGCTCTCCATGCAGGGGCGCGGTAACAATACTGACCTCTGCGGCCGGGGCCGGCCTGTCGTGAAATTCGACAAAGCAACCCTAGCTAGGTGGTAGGGCTGCAACCCTGTCTGGATGGCAACCACTCGTGGTTTCTAAATATGCCGCCACAATAACCTCGTGTCTTATGACTGACCAGGTTCCAGCTCCCCTACGCGCATAACAACGTGTTAGTGGTGCCCCTGGCGCCGCTTTCATTCAGCCGTCAACCTGTTTGCTGTCTTACAGCAATAAAAAAGTTCTGAACCCTAAGTATGTACCTAAAAGCCGCAAAAAAATTAATTAAGTGGATAAATTTGATTTACCTATTTAAAAGAAAAAACGGCATCAAGTCATTTCATTAAGCTGTGAACTTAGTTTGTAATAATAATCCTTTTATTTTCGAATCATTCTTACAATTAATTGGGATTAGCTACGGGTTAGATGGCGCTGGTTAAATTATCTCAGTATATTTATTTTTAAACATAAATGTCACACTTACCCCATCCCCGTTCCATATCGTCAAGCATTTACTTAAATACCCATAAAGTCATACACTTACCTATATTGTTATTGAACAGTCAAAGAATATAATACTGTATTCAGGTATAAGATATTTACATGAATTTAGTCCCGTTATACCAGAGCATCGTAAATCTACAGGTCATTTAAAGAAAAGCAATACAAAGATTTCATTATTACTTTATTGGTTTGTGTTATGTTGCCCCAGTTTGCCGCAGTTACTTGTGTACGCACGCGTCTTTTATAGCGTTTTCATGGGCAATTTCCTTTAAGTTTTATTTATGCGGTTACGGCGTGTGTAAACGAAGGTTTGATAAGGTTTTCATTTGATTCGGTGGAAACTGGCAAATTTCAATTAAGATTTTTTTAGAATGCATTTTATAGGTTTTTTATTTGCTATCATCTTAATTAATTTACCATTTAAGTATAGGAGTAAGAATACTGACCGCTGTGGCAGGGGGCGGCCTGTCGTAAAAGGCGATAAAACAACCCTAGTTAGGTAGTAGGGCTTCCAGCCCGTCTGTATGGCAACCACGTGGTCTCTAAGCATGCCGCCGTAATAACCTTGTGTTGTGTAGTATGTAGTATAGTAGGCCCAATGTAGGGGACATTGGGCCTACATAGATGACAGCGTGTTAGCGGCACCCTGGCGTTGCAAACATCTAAACCGTCGGCCTGCTGTTTCACAGTAATGAAAGGGGTTTTCTTCACCATCGCTATATGGTTAAGGGCACATTAGGCAAGCAAGACTACGTTAGGGTTGTAAGTGTATTCATCGGAATCAATCACGTGATTCCTATTGGTGTCTGAGTATGATACCATATACCGTGTATCACTTAAAACATTTTTTTTCTTAAGTAAATGTGAAGAAAGTTTGTATGAGCAATAATACTCAATATCCGGATGACCGAGCTTTGCTCGGTATTTTAATTTTTTTTTGGAAATTAACAATTGATTTTCTTAGTCTAACCTCAAAGCAAACACTCATTGACTTCGTGTTACTTAACAACGCCATCTGCTGGAATAGCTTTAGTGTTGTTGTGTCGTTAAAGCAATTTAAAAAAAATTGTATTATTATTCGCCGATAGATGTCAGGAAGAGTCATTGTTCAGTTTAAATTGGGACTACTCAAACGCCACCTTTTGACATTTTCTAGAAATGATTCCTAGCTAGATCGATTTATCGCCCCCGAAACCCCCTGTATACTAAATTTCATGAAAATTGTTGGAGCCGATTCCGAGATTCCAATTATATATATATATATATATATATATATATATATATATATATATATATATATATATATATATATATATATATATATATATTTATTTTATTTATTTATTTATTTTAACAAACAAAAATATCGTTAACAACGCGCTTTAATTATTCCGAGCAAAAAATGTTTAATATTCATGAAAAATCCTATATAACTTTTCGACTGCTTAATTAATTGCTGCAAGTTAAAAATTGTTTTGCACAATATGTACACTGTTCAGAAATATATTCAGCGTGTGTTTCTATAAATATTATATTTTCTCCGTGGAGCGGTGAAGTAAGAATACTAACCTCTGCGGCCGCGGTCGGTATGTCGTAAAAGGCGACAAAACAACCCTCTATCTACGTGGTAGGACTACAGGCTTGTGATATTTGTAATTCAGTTGCGTCGGGATATAAAAGAAAATGTGGAAGCATTGAACATTGCATATTTTTATTAAATAAAACATTGGTTAGCAAAAATAATTTTGGAACATGAATATAGTATTAATATAATACAAATATTAAATATTTGCTCGTGTATAATATTATTAATACTGTTCAATCAAAAGATATTGTTAATTGATTCTGCGTACATGTTATAAATGATGACGTTATGTTTTTATTGTTTTAGTTGCCCGACGCTGTCAAGTTCCTCGCCGGTTATGGGGCAGCCATCGACTACAAACATAACACAATAAAGCACAGATAGCAGATGGAAATGCAAGGCTCCCACGCGTGCACTTCATGACGAAAGCCTTTGAATGAACAAAAAATATAAAAGCATTGAGTGCCTCTAGGAAGCTGGCGTTGTGCAAATAATTCTTTAGTGCAAATGATAGCTTATCAATCTTAAACAAACCCGTGATTAACCGATAGTGAAGTTGATAAAGTTGTCGTTTTTATATCGAAACGTCATTCAGTCGTTGTACGCGCTCGCACTGAGACGTGTTTCACTCGATGTTCGTAAACGTAGATCGTTGAATAAAATTGTGTTCTCGTGCAGTGTGAGGTGTTGATGATTGTTTTGAAAATGGGTGCTTATTTGTGGCCAAGGATTGCGGCCTTAGGGTGGGTGGTGTCGTTAGTCGGATGCCATACGCCGGGTAGTGAACTGGAATCCGTGCGGCACGGACCCGCGGATGAGCGGTTCTTGAGTGATACGTACACCATGGCCAATATCAACATTACTTACCAGGATGAGCATGGGGAGGAGTACACCGAGACCTCTGAGGTAAGTGACTAATTTTTTTTAATTATATTCAATTTAATAATCGCACACCACGCCAAATACGTAATACGACTAACATCCATACTAATATTATAAATGCGAAAGTAACTCTGTCTGTCGTCTGTCTGTCTGTTCCTCTTTCACGCCTAAACGGCTGAACGGATTTTGATGAAATTTGGTATGGTGATAGATGATAACCTAGAAATGGTCATAGGCTATAAATAATCACGCCATCGTTCTTAGGGGGTAGGCAGTAGGCAGATAACTAAATTGAGTTTTTGACATTTTATTATTTATATGGCAGAACAACGTTTGCCGGGTCAGCTAGTATCCAATAAATGAAAAAAGTTTATTGTAAATAGCATATGTTCAAACTGACTTAATGTTATATTGTATATCATACATTTTGTTTTGTTCCTGCATTAGTGACGCAGGTATCTTTATCCCTATGGGACAGCAGCGTGTTTGCGGTGCCCCTAGTGTCACAAACATCCATGGGCCACGATAACTGCAACTGTCAAGTGAGCCGAAAAAAATTAACAGTCCCCTACGCGAACGGCAGCGTGTTAGCAGTGCCCCCGACGTCACAAACATACATAAGCGATGGTAACTGTTAATGAGCCGTCAGCCTATCTGCTGTTCCACAGCAAAAAAGAAAATAATAAAAACAATTGTTTAAGGAAACGGCAGTTAATAAAACACTATTTTTATAATTTTCTACACAATTGAACATGGCCTTCTTGATTAATTTAATAATGTATTGAATTACATTTTCCCATGGTTTGTTATTTTTTATATTGTTTTAGTGTATATTATTGTAATGATACGAGTATATTTAACTTTAAATTGTGAATGAGAACTCATTTAAAATATTTGATAATTATATTTTTCTATTTGATTATTTATTCCCAAGCTATAATATATTTTATTTATTTTTAAACAATAACATGAATTGTAAATACTTTTAATATTATAAATGTTTAAAATTAAATATTTCCTGTATGGTATCGATCTTCATGCAGAATAAAATAAAATATTATAAATTAATAAATATACTGGGAAAATTCATACAGAGCCATCTAATCCCATAGTAAAGAGCAGAACACTTGTATTATGGATAATAATAATAATAATAATAGCCTTTATTTAACAATCTTACAATATAGTTACATTATTTCTATTTAATCTATTAATTGTTTGACACCGGTACGTGAAGATTGTCTTGCTGACCAGCATAGGCCTCCCCTAGAGCTCGCCATTGAATGCGATTCTGCGCTTGCCTTTTCCATGTGTGTCCCGCAATTTTTTTGATATCGTCTTCCCATCTACGACGCTGTCTCCCTTATTATGGATACCTGACAACTAATATAATACCCATATAATGTTCTTTTGTAAATAATTACATGTTATACACATATAAACACTCAGATTTGAGATGGGAGTTGAGCCCGTGACCCCGCAGGCGTTCCGACGAGTGAAAGACGTAGCGCTACGGAGGTCATCAATTGTTAATTATTTGTTTTTATCTGAATGTACTTACTTATTCGTCAATTGAATGTTTGTGAAAAATTCCTGAGAAGAGTTTGCTCCAATGCCGGCAACGTATATTTTTTGGTCGAATTATTTATTACATACGTGCGCGTTGACACTTGTGTCAAGTAGCTGTGTTATCGATAAAAGAGCAAAGCGTGTGCAAAACTAATAAAATAAAACTTTTGACATATGTTACATTCGATATTAAAAGGGCGTTATTACTGTTATATAAAGCAATTTTGCAATAGAAAATTTAATATATTTAAATACGGTTCATCAGTACTCAAACTTAGATACTTAAAAAACTGTCAAAATTTGTGAGAGCTAAACGAAGCTCTCCGTTTCTTCTTGATTTCTTTTCACGAGAAACAATATCACTACTACTATGATGTATCATAATTTTTTATATTAAATATTGTACACAAAAGGCATTTATGAGGCTTTTTATAAAATATTTTATTCGTTCCATTATGATCCTTTAAGTGATGTTGCGTACTAATGAGTAAATAGTGACTAGTAAAACTTTTATTTAATTTTGTATTTACTTACGCATGATTTGTTTATTCATTATCTAAAAAGTTTATCCCGCTTTCCAGATGGCTAGTGTTAAACATTATCCAGGGACACAAAAATATAAACATATGTAATAATAGTAAAACAAGTAATTTTTATATTGTTTTGAAACAGTAGACAGACTGACGGCCCACTTAACAACGGCAGTTACCGTCGCAGGCATATCTATGGATGTATGCGACGCCAGAAGCACCGCTTACGAGCTGCCGTCTGCCTAGCGGAACTTGGGTCACTTATGTCGGAACACTACACGAGATTATTATGACGGAATATTTAAAGACGTTAGGTTACCCCAGTCAGGTTTGGAAGCCTGCCACCTAGCTAGAATGTACTGTCGCCTTTACGACAGTTCGGCCGCAATGATCAGTATTCTCTGCACAGAGAATGAAGAAGCTTATTAGTCGATAGCTTCGTGTTACCTCAGATATGAATAACCACTAATGTATGAATCAGATCACTTGAATTCGATTATGACCGTGACATCCACTTGTAAATTGCTGCTGATGTAAATTAATAATTCTGTATATACCGTATGCCAAATAACACGTAGACATCTGTAATTTAGTATTGTAATAAATGCCTGTATGGATGATGTGGAGCTTTTAGTTTTATTACTTAAATATTATAAATTTAGCGTGAAAGGCTTTCAAGTTCAACTATGTGAAAATTCAATTAGAACACATTCGGTAGTTTCAAATTAATTTAAATGCGTATTATGTTCTAAATATTAGGCTATAATTAAACATGAAATCTCTAACACGAGCTCGGAATATAATACTAAGAAATTAATTTGATTTAATAATTAATTACGGGATTATTTTCCTTGAACTGTGTATTACACAGCTACACTCTTTATAGACTTGTTGAGTTTATGTATTATAAATGCTGAATTAGCATCTCTGTTACTAAAAATCAAGAAATTTTTATAAGGTTATTGATATATATGTAGATTTTCATAACATATTTTTTTATATTGCGGCCGAGGTTGGCCTGTCGTAAAAGGCGACATAACAACGCACACTAGCTACGTGTGGTAGGACCCCAAGCCCGTCTGGATGGCAACTACCTTTGGTCTTACGTATGCCGCCATAATAACCTTGTGTTGTGTTCCGGCATTAGTGACCCAAGTTCCTGTACCCTTATGGGACAGCAGCGTGTTCGCGATGCCACTGGCGCTGCAAACACCCATAGGCGACGGTAACTGCTAAGCAGGCCGCCAGCCTGTCTGCTGCCCCACAACAATAAAAAAATCTTAGTTATGACATCCTGAAATATATTTTTAGTAAGCCTATATTATTCGAGGATTTTCATGTCCTAATCATTATTAATTTGATTATTCTTATAGAGCTGAAGCTTTGATCAGCTTAGCTATGGTGATCCATATTTAAAAGTTTTTTTTATAACTAGAGTTCAGCAGACAGGCAAACGGCCCACCCTGGCAGGTGGTCACTGTCGCCTATGAACGTTTGCAACACCAGACGCATCACCAACGTGCTGCCGGCCTCGAAAAAAATTTATAACGCTTTTTTTGAAAAGTGACAGTTTTAATTTAATATACCAAAATGTCTTACTGATCCAGGGGTTTCCTCTTCGAGGGTATATAATTAAATAAATAAATGTATTTGGACATTTCACAGCACTTGTGATATGGGTACTAGACTGATATACTACATATGTACTTTTTTTTTGTAAATGAATCTCTGGACCATACCAACGTGCGTTAGCTGTTACTCCAGGAGGTCTTCAGATCTCCACCAATTGTGTCATGTCCAAGGCGCGATTTCCGGTGAGCGTGTTAGTTAGGTGCCCTTAGCGCCGCAAACATCCATAGGGGACGGTGACTGCGTACTATTAAGTCAACCTGTGTTATTCCTGAGTAATAAAAAAGCATATGTACATGTACATAAACCTAATTGAATTCCTCATTACACACGTCTTTGATTTCCACACACTCGATCAATTTGTGGGAACTGAACTCAATGGTTATATTTTAACTCAGCAGTACTCTAAAAGGGCAGTAACCAAAACCTGATAGAATGTGGGTCAACGCATTACAAAATAGAACTGTGGAGAAAGGAAAAGTAGAACTTATCGAGGTGTGTTAAGATGGTATATTAGAAGAACAATTTATTAGCGAATTAACGTGTAAAGAATTAATTAACATGTATGAATTAAGAAGTCGTATTATTATATAGTGTTATTTGCAGAAACACCGGAAAACATACAACAAATGATTCATGAACTAGTGGATGAAAGTGAGAAGATAGGTTTAAAGTTGAACCCAGAGAAAACAAAGGTTATGACAAACGGGAAGAAAACCACCATACACCTAGGAAATAACCAAATCGATTGCACCGATGAATACATCTATCTGGGACAGCTAATAACACAAGATGATCCTATACGCAAAGAAGTTGAGAGAAGGATAACAAGTGGCTGGAAGAAATATTGGAGTCAGAGAGAGGTCATGAAAGACAAAACTCTTCACATTAATGTAAAGAAAAAACTTTTTAACACCTGCGTACTACCTGTTTTAGTGTATGGCAGCCAAACATGGACTTTAACACAAAACACGACGAGAAAACTGGAAACCTGACAACCTGCAATGGAAAGAAGTATGCTGAATGTGAAAAGGTCGAACCGATTAAAAAACTATGTCATCAGAAAAAAGACGAAGGTCACAGACATAAATCCAAAATCAGACGACTCAAATGGCAATGGGCAGGGCACATGATAAGTGGCCAAGAGAAATGGAGCAAAATTGTGACACGATGGTACCCTAGAGAAGGGAAAATTAAAAGGGGCAGACCACAGAAAAGGTGGTTTGATGATATTAGGCAAGTAGCAGGAGTAACGTGGAATAGAGTGGCTCAAGAAAGACAGGAATGGAAAAGGTTGGAGGAGGCCTTTGCCGATTGGCAAACAGACCTACAAAAAATAATTAAGTATTAGAATAGAATAGATTAATTTAGCTATAAAAAAATGTATTTTGTATATCCATACTCATAGTTTTTAGTTATTAGTACTTTGTAAATATATACTAAGTGGGTCTGAATAAAGGTCTTTATTATTATTATTATATTATAACTTAGATGAATATCTGAAGGATAAGTTTCTTAATTAAGGGCAAATTATTATGGAATTGACATAAAAAATTGATATATATTATTTTATTAATTTGATAAATTATAAATATAATATGATATAATATAATTGAATATGGTAATTCTTTCCTTATTTGTTAAAATTAATTTAATTCTATACTTTTTGTGTTTCAAATTAATAAAACAATTAGATATAATAAAATTATAATTGTAAATATATGAATATGTTACTATTATTTTCTAATAATTTGAAGCATAAAAATACCTTTATAAATATTGTACGCCTTAAAAAGGCAAACTGTATACAAAATGTACTTACCAACATTATAATGTACACAGTTCTAACAATAAATAAATAAAGTTTTGATCAAAAGTTTTTACTGTCTGCTTGTTTGGTGTCTGAAAGATATAAAAATAGATAATTTAGAGATTAAAGTGAGCATTTTGTAAAGAAGTTTTAAAATGACATCGATTTATTTTCATTTTTTTATCCCTAGAAAAACTTTGCCTTACCAGTGCAATCTTTCGCCCCTGCTTTCTCCCCGAAGTCCTCCACCTTACCCCCTATTGTGACCACTCAGCTGACTAGGTGATAGCGGTGGTTGCTGTGGTATGACCATTAAACCACAGTCATCATCTAAGCCTTAGATGAAGGGTTGCGGCACCGACTTTTAGTCACTACGCTGTGATGACCCCCGGCTTTCAAAAGGCACCTAATACGGTAATTTAGAGTAACTGATTGAAATGGTCTTCCTTCTAAGTCATATAAGTATGTAATCAGTATTTATCAGTTACTTGTTAGATCTAGTATAAATTTTATATATATTTATAATCTTAGTTGGCATGGAGTAGTGGCTAACGCACTTCGGTATGTTAGCGGGTGTGAAGGAGCTTGATTCTCGTCTCGCGTCTGGGTGTTTATTTATAATATGTATATATTTACAAAAAAAAAGTATATATGTAGTATATCAGTTGTCTAGTACCCATAACACAAGTGATATGCTACTTACTTTGGTACTAGATGGCGCTGTGTGAATTGTCACTGTATATTTATTTATTTAGTTAGTTGTGAATTGTAACTGTCGAATTGGAGCCCCATTTGTCAGTTATAGGTAGGAAAGTAAAACAGCAAGAAGACTGTTATATAAATTTAATACCGGTTGCATGCGAAATTATCATTTCACGTGACGACATCCATGACACACCGGCTTTACTCGGAACTCCTACAGAGGTCACGATTTCGACTCGATCAATAAAATTACAAAATAATATATTTATATGTACCTAGTCAGGTCATAAATTCTGTCACATGTTTAATGTAAAATAATTGTAACAAGTTTATTCATTATGTAACCATTCATATACCAAAATGAACTTAACAAAACATAGATTCTTATGACATTAAAGTTTATTCAAAATTACCTCCGTGATTTTGAATACAGGCCTTCAATCTGCGCGGCCAGTCGTCTATCGCAGCACGAACGAGGTCCATGTCAATATCGGCGGCTGCCTTAATCAAGGATGTCTTGAGTGACTCCAAATTGGGATGAGGCTTTGAGCACGCCTTTTCCTCCAAGTGTTGCCATATCTTGTAATCTAACGGATTCAAATCTGGACTGGAGGAGGGCCAGTCTTCGTGCTGGATGAAGTCGATTTCACGCGCCGCCAGCCAGTCTTGTGTGCTCTTCGCTCTATGAGCTGGCGCCGAATCTTGTTGGAATACCCAGTGCCTGTTATTGAACATGGTATGAGAAACAGGTTCCACAAGGTTCGTCAGGACTGTATTTTGATACACAACAGCATTCGTTTTTACACCTTTCTCACAAAAATGTACCTCTGTTAAGCCCCAATAAGAAACTCCCAACCATACCATGAGCGAGGATGGAAAATGACCTCGTTGGACACGCGGAATACGGTTGCTCGCTTCTTCACTACTGTGTGCGTACACCTTATCATTTTGTTTGTTGTAGCTCTCTTCTACGGTAAACATTTTTTCATCCGAAAAAAGAATTTCCCGATATTTTTTTCCCGCGTACCGCTTCAACAAAGCGCGGCATCTCTTCAGTCTCAGGTCCATTAGACGAGCATTCAAACGACGTCCTGTTTTTCTTCGATATGCCCGAAGCCCTAAGTCTTCATTTAACACCCTTTTCACCGTGGTTCTGCTTAACCCCATCTGAAGGGCCAACAGTTTCTGCTTACGTTTGGGATTTCTTTGAATTCGTGCCTTCACAGCTTTTATCACTGCTGGAGTCCTAACAGACCGAGGGCGACCACTTCTTGACCTGTCATCTACACTAGAGTCTTCATTGTATCGTTTAATGGTACGATAAACGAATCTTTTGGTTATATTCAAATTTTTCAGTATGTTAAAAATTTGAATTGGCGCGTAACTGCAACGATGCAACGCAATAACTGCAACACGGTCTTCTTTAAGCGTCCACTCCATATTTAAAAATGAGTAAAATTCGAAAAAGTATACATTTTTATTTTCATGAACAATTCGAAATGCGAATTTAATAAACTTTTTTGTGGTCAGCATTCTAAAAGAAAAGTTTTTACTGTGTGACAATACTTATGACCTGACTAGGTATATATGTAGTATATCAGTTGCCTAGTACACATAACATAAGCATTATGCTACCTATTTTGGTACTGCTAGATTACGCTATGTGAATTTTCCCAGTATAATTATTATTAAAACAAATCGGAGCTCGGCATTTCTAGTATAGCCGATACGGAACTTTCCTTTTATTTGACATTTTGAAAATTAAATATGGAACAAATGCAAATCCTTATCCTACCTACCTTTATCCTACTGTTGTATTTGACCGAAAAGTTTATTTCGCGTGTAAAATAAAGGTCGTCGAATTAAAAAAGTACTTATGAGGGTTTTTAAAATTTGATTTCGCTATTTGATTTACAATCACCGTATAAATCGCCCACTGATTTATACGAAATTCAAAATTGCTTAGATACATTTACATTAGTTTAAGAACTTAGTTATTAAGGTTAATAAAAAGGTTTATTATTTTTTCGGCGGTTTAATTTTTTAAGATAAGATTTCTTACTTAGATAATATACGTTTCTATTGTATGTAGCAATAGTATTATGTCGTAACCTATACAAACTATTGTCTGTCTATAATTGTTTATCATCTATACACGACAATGACTTTTGTTACCTCATTCATTGTTATTATTAATGCAGACGTACTATTATCTATTATTATGCTTTAAACTATGACAATAGGTGTGCTATTTAAATGGCGTCTATATATGCATTTTTGTATTGACGATATAAATGTGACAGTAACTCTGTCTGTCTGTTACGTTTTTCACACCTAAACCGCTGAACCACTTGATGAATTTCGATATAGAGATAGATTGTACCTTGGAGAAGGACATAGCCTACTTTGTTAATTTTATATGGCAGAACAACGTTTGCCGGGTTAGGTAAGAAGTCTTAGATTTCCACCGGAAATATTCTCAAGAGACACTAATTATCCTTGGTTCGATGTATAGTAGACCTTATATCAGCTCTATTCAGCGCATTGATTGATCTCGATAAACCTCGGGGGCTTTGCCGCCCCAGAAAGTTCAATGAAGAAAACGGTTTTAACCATCTGTGGGACGGAAACTTTCAACCTTATTCACAACAATCTAAAGATGTCGAGTCATTAATTTGCATTATTATCGAGGTCCCACGACAGTAAAGAATATTAACATGACATGGATTGCTTTAATAATGCTGTGAATTCTAATTTTTTTTATTTTTATGATTGAAGTTCAGCAGACAGGCAAACGGCCCATCGGATAGTAGATGGTTGCCGTCGCCTATGGACGTTCGCTACATCAGAGGCGTTGCTAACGCGCTGCCGGCTTCTAAGAAATTCTTTGACGCCTTTTTTGAGAATTTGATATCACTTGAATTATCATAGATAAAAATTTTGGCTTTATATGATATCCTAGGTCTGATGATGTAGCTGTAATCTGGGAGCTTTGTATTTATAATGCAATTAGCGAAGGGTTTAACAATTAAATCAATAAGTCTTATTTGTTTTATTTTTAGTTACAATTGTTTTTCAAACGAGGTTTTAGATTTTTTAACTATGTACATTCTATTTCGGATATTCTTTATCCCCGTTATAAACTACCTACAATATTTAGCACTAGCTAGACCTACCACTTAGCTAGAGTGGTATAGTCGCCTTTTAGGACCCTTCCGCAGTGGTCAGTACTGTCCCTATACGGAGAAAGGAATAAAAAACAATTGTGTAAATATATTGGAGTTAGTATCGAATGACGGTTCCTATTTTTACACGCTATAAAGCTTCACTTGTATGTTTGTAATTATTTGTTTGTAACCGACTCCTTTGGGGGCGATTTTGACCCACTTCAAACGGCCAGATTTCGTTCAAACTTTGTAGATATATTGAGGACCGATGACAATGCAATAATCTGTATAGTTTGTATCATTATTCTTACTAGGATCCTCAGGATTAATGAATTTTCGGTTCTCGTCCGATCACCAAAGTGAAGGAGCGTCGGGCACGGTCAATACTTGGATGAGTGACCGCCTAGGAAAATCGCGTAGCGGTGGATTTTTGTTCTTTTTTATATGTTTTACATTAACTTGAACTTATGTAATGAAATTTTTCGGAATTCGATTCGATTTTTACTTACTTTGAACAATAAAATCAAAATTCTGCCGAAACGCCATCTGGAGCGTATTTAATAACATTGCCAGATGGCGTTAAATTAATAATAATATAGCCGGAAGATGGCGTTATATTAATAAAAATATTTACTGATTGGATATTGACAACAAATAAATTATATTATCACTCTTTTATTTTATAGTTAGTGAAACTAAAAAGTTAAAAATAAATTATAGTTTAGAAACAACTAAAAAACACGCTTTTAGCACCCCACACTTTTTTACAATAAAATTCATTTTTTTGTTAATCCCACTATCCTTAATTTAAATTTATTGAAAATTGTTTTTTAACTTGGTTTGATTTTTTACAAAAGCGTGTTTTTTAGTTTTTTCTAAACTATAATTTATTAACATGATATTTCTTACATCACGTTTACTTAGTTTGAAACAGTACTCTTTTTGTAACATCCAAACATGGGAAACGGTGGTAACTTTAGTTCATATTACTATTAATATGTTATATTATAATTATTTGACTTTAAAATGTTCTAGATAAGAACTTTTAAATAAAAAATCGAGTTTGAGTTTGGAAATATATGATTTGATCTCGGTTCGCCAACCTTATTTTTGGAATCGGTACATTGCCCTTATTTAAGGCGTATAGAATCGCTTAGTCTCGGTCTAACTGCATGCCATTCAATAAAAACGAATGTGGGTTAGACCGAGTACCGACTGTTTACAGTAACATTCGGATTTATACACCATCGAGCATGATTTACTGATAGAGATCGGGGTAAACAGGTTTGTTTCGTGGTTTTTGTGATTTATTTTAAAAAGAGAGTAATTGGGCCTAGGTCGTTGTGCTTTTATTGTGTTATTTTTTATATTAGTATACTTTATAAAATAGTATACTAATTTATGGTATGTTAGTCATTACAGTAAAAGCAGTTTGTGAAGGTTGTATTAAAAATTGATTTAATTCTTTTTTAAGATATTTTGTTTCCTCTTTCGTAATGCTGTTGTTTTGTCAATAGCCAATAAGCCAAAAAGATAACTAGCCAAACATGGCTAATTATCATTTTCTGTGGTGTTAATCTGATGTGTTTATGAAACTCCTACATTGCATACGATTGATTATTATCATAAATTGCTACTATTTAAATCGCTGCACGAAAGAATAAATATTTAGTTTTACTTCCGTAACCTGACAGAAGTAAGGAAGGAAACTATTCCTTTGGTGCCTATGAATTTGAAAAGAAAATGCACCATTTATCACCATTTACGACTTTCTGTGTTGGTGTAGTCAGCATTTATGTCCGGGATGTCACGGTCCTCAATAATATAAATAAATAATATTAGACAGAAAACTCATGTTTAAATGAGAAATAGTATTTTATATTACTTTTTAACACAGTGGTCTAAATAAGCGCGAACGGTGCAACCATGACAGTTCTCCGGATTACGGACGGGGCGCGTGTGTCGATTGTGTAGACAATGTGGTGTTTATTGACGAAACATGATTGAATGCAAATTGTTTTTTTTTTCGAAAAAATGTTTTTAATCGATGTTTTTAAGCAGGTCACCTCACTATAAATTTAAAACTGACAAACGTCAAATGTTACCTATTAAAATGACTCCACTTTAGTGCTGTACCGCCCTCGTGTAGGAATAGACTATCTTCTTAGCAATACATACATTATTGTATAGTTGAGTATGTTTTATAACAAATTTTGTGCAAATGAATATAAAATATAGAAATAAAGAAAGAAAAATTTATTTAATGCTATCACAAGATACACCATAAATAATAATATCTTAATTATAAACAATGTGTCGAGATGGTCTCGTTGCCTTATATGAAAGAGCGCTGGTTTTATAAAAGGTGGACTGTATAAGTTTTCTATTGTATCGGTCGCCACACTAGAAAAGGTACTAAAGCTCCACCAACCTCGTGACCTCCGCGGTCTGGATCAGCTCAGGTGCAGCTCGCAGTGAAATCACACACGGCGCCACTCTTACGTTCCAAATTCTTGTTTAAACTACACTGCACTTGTCTGTTGTGTAAGGATTTAGGTTTAGTGTGTTGTTTTGTCGCCTATTACGACATGCCAACCCCGGCCGCATAGGTTAGTATTCTTTCTCCGCCTCTGCACGGATAGTTTTTATTATTTTAATGCCATTATCCGGCTGGATTTTTTAAAATTTAAACTATCTTCCGGCAGTTTTATTAATTAAGTGCTAGATGGCGTTTCGGCAGAAGGAAAAGAAAGCGTTAATCCTGATGATCCTGATAAGGACTATGAGACAAAATGATTAAATGTGTGTATTGTCTTCAGGTTTTGACAAGTGTGAAAAATTTTGAATGTTTTTGATCGTTTATAGTGGGTAAAAATCGAGTCCGAATATTAATTCGGACTCGATTTATATTAATTTATTTATATTAATAAAGCGTGTAAAAATTCATCAATCCTGAGGATCCTGGTAAGGATAATGATACAAACTATACACATTATTGTATTGTCATAGGTCGTTGATATGTTTACAAAGTTTCAAATTAATCCGTCGTTTTAAAAGGGGTAAAAATCACGTTCAAAAATTCAGTGACATAGATATAGGTATAGATACATACCAAGCTAATAAACGTGTGTTAAAATTGTCTACCTTTGCGTATATAACAATGGCTTTTAAAATAAAACAGACATTGAAGTACTATCTGTATAGCGCTATGAAAACAGTTCATGTGGTTAAATTAATTTGTATTGTTTTTATTCATGTCACAAAGAGGGAAACAGCAGGTATTTGAACAATAAATAAGTCTGATAAGAAATATCGTATACCTTGAGTGTTTGAATTCTCGAGGATTGTTTATTTTTTTTACCTTTGTTGAGATTATACGCAATAAGAGGGCTACCCCTATAGATTCCTCTATGCAGTTTTAAAATGCTAGTAATGGATATTCCTTTGCATTTCAGTATCCATGAAATGCTATATTTTCGCGTGTGAGGGTCAGGTAACAGTCGTCTTTGTAAAAACCATATTTAGCTACATTTATTTTCCTGTACCGACACTGTTCACTCGGAACTTCTGCGGAGGTCATTGGTTCGATTTCCGTCTCGAGTTTGGGTGTTTTTGTGTAATCTGTATTTATTTACAAATATATCAGTTGTCTAATTACCATAAAACAAACGTTTTACTGCTTACTTTGGTATTAGATAAAGCTGTGTAAATTGTTCTGGTATACAGATATATTATTAATATATTAGATATATGATGTAGGTATACGAAGCCAAGTCTTCTGTGTCAAAGTTTAGCCAATACCAGTTCTTAGTTACAAATCTTACAAACAATTCCTCTGCTGCTGCCTGTCGGCGCTTCCTAAAAAGCTATATATATGGGAATATCTTATTAATGTCGCTTCTTATGATTGTTGACCCTTTCTAACCCGTGGAAAACAATTGGTGCTAAAAAGGTATTGTGCCCCGGGCGCGAGTTAAGCTCGCTACGCCACTGGACCAATACCACGCCGGAACTCCGGGGGGAAGTCGACAGGGTTATGTCGGCCTCACCGGTCTAACTCTATGGCTAACCATATTTTTGATACTGATGTTATGACCAGCGGCGGCAACAACGGCATACCGACTAAAATCACGAGATCGACTTTTGGGCATTGCTCTGCGACAAACTTCCATACAGGTTTCAGTGCAATTTACCGGAAATAAGAAGTTGAGTTATTTTATAGTTTTTAGTATTTTATATTACATGGGTGTATGCATAAGTCTTTTCCGGTTTTAATAAAAGATGACTCCATTGAACAATACGCCACGTATAAATTCGACACCACGTCAATTTATTTGTATGACAATAACCTACAAAAACACATACAAGTAGAATCTGCCAATTGATAGCATCTCTGTTGTATAGTTAAGTGATCATGTCGACGTTTGTGCCTGAAAAAGAACATTTGCGGCACGCTTTGCTTTTTCTATTTCATCAAAAGAAAAAGGCAGTGGAAAGTCATCGAAACTCGCTCCATCGATTAGAACATGTGAGACATGGTTTCGACAATTTAAAATGGCAATTTTAATGTGAAAGACGGTGCGCGCTCTGGTAGACTACAAAAGTCGAGCAATTGCAGGCGTTACTGGACGATAACCCTACTCAAACCTCTTGAAGCCAACCGTTAACGCACAACGCTATCGCCAAAAAATGATTAATTTAAATCACGCATTGATTGAAAAACGACTGGAGTGGGCCAGGAGACATGGCTAAATGATTTTGTTACACGACAATGCGCCGTCTCACACAGCAAAACTAGTGAATGACACTTTGAAATCGCTTGGATGGGACATCCTTTCGCATCCGCCGTACTCCCCTGACCTGGCGCCATCAGACTATCACCTCTTCGCATCAATGAAGCACGCGCTCGTAGATCAGCACTCCAGTGATTTCGAGGAAGTTGGAAAGTGGCTTGACGAATGGTTTGCCGCAAAAGACAAACAATTTTTCCGGCAAGGTATTCATAATTTACCAGAAAGATGGACTAAATGTGTAGAAGCCGAAGGCCAATATTTCGAAGAAACTCATTTGTTTCCTTTGAAATTTGTGTGTTTATTTTACCACAAAAACCGTAAAAGACCCATGCATATATCGATAAAGTTATATCAATATAATTTTATCAAAGCGTTGTTCACTGTAGTATAGCATAAACTGTACATTACGGCTGATGACTCAGGTGCGATACGTTTGACCTGTGGCTTCCACCTACTGCCTACGTTATTGTTGTATAACGCATTGTTCCGCGAATTTACTCTGTTTTAATCGCTAACCATGTTGAAAATGAAATGATGTTTTTTTGGTGCGATAAACAGAGTTAAACAAGCATATCGTTTAATATTGTGACATAATTTTTACTTTTAAATTTAATTTAAAACCTAATACAGCCGAGTGCGAATAGTATGATGCATATTTCTGGA
Organism: Malacosoma neustria; assembly: GCA_963693495.1. Lineage (NCBI taxonomy): Eukaryota > Metazoa > Arthropoda > Insecta > Lepidoptera > Lasiocampidae > Malacosoma > Malacosoma neustria. Next base: position 6,376,443 of record OY856391.1, on the reverse strand, counting down.
TTACCTCTTTTGTACTAATAGTTTCTCACGTTTATGTTAATGTCATATAATAATCCTTAAACGTAATAAATCTGCATTGTGATTTTAGAGTAGGAAGAGGAAGTCGAAGAATAATTGTTATTGATGTCACGATGCGGACGAGACCACCATGCCGAGTGGGCGACCGTTGCCGACGTTTGCGTATTTATTTAATCATTTAAAACCAAATTTTTAGACATTGAAAATTCAAGAGATGTTCCGTATATGTTACATACATATATTTTCGTTTTTATTTAATAAATGATAATACTTCTGAAAAGAATACAAATTTGTAATAAAAGATAAATTACATGATAGGTACAAGGTTGAAATATGTCGATGGATTATGGTCGGGGGTCAAACGGGATAGGACGCTGTCGCCTCCTTCTGTGAGGTAGTCATGTCCGCGAAGGAGGCGAAAGGAAGCGCGCTAAGATTCCCTCCCGCTCATGCAAGGCCACTCGTCGCCGAAGATTGGCGACAGACCTCTGGCCGCCATAGTGATCGGTCGCGGGCGCGGCCTCCTGGGAAAGGGCCGCAGCCCGCATACACATGGCCGAGAAAGGGGCGCGCACGGGTGTTCTGCGTGCCCAGCTCACACCTGCTCAAGGAAGAAGATGCCGGGGCTCGTCACCTCCTCGGATTTGAAGAGACCCGCAAAAGCGGGTCGGCGCTCTTCGGGGTCGCGGTCTGGCTAACCCGTCAAAATATCTGCCTCAGTCAGTCAGTGATTTTAATTTTTTAATAATATCGTATACAAATCTTAAATAGTTATTTATAATATTGATTTTTGAAAAGTTATATTTTGTATACAATTATATGTTAAAACCGTTTATAGCGACATCGCTTAGAAAAACACACCAACAAAATATTGGCCAACATCAAAGGGCCCGCCTAAATTTGTACCTCAAAAATGTCACCGGTTGTTACGACTATCGGTTTTTATGATTAATAACTTTCTAACTTCGATGTTATTTAAAAATATTTTGACGTTATTTATAATATATTATATGCACGTGCAATTAGTTTTTCCATATTAAGGGAACGAAACGGAAAACTGGGACGACTGTCCTTTGTTTTTTATAAAATCTATAGAAATCGTCACGGTTTCTAGTATCAGAACCAATCTTTTCCAGAGTATGCCTCAAATAATTATTTTAAAATTCAGCATTGAAATGTTAGAATCCTCGATGTCGCCTCTTTTAGCAAAACAATTCAGTTGCTCGAGTTTCCAACAATAATTAAATGCATTTGAATGTGTTCTACTCTATTTAACAATGAACTGAATTTTCACTCTCTAATGCCAAGTGTAAAAAATTATGAAGAAGCAGTTGATTTCTGTAACGATTTCTGATTTTTGAATGTGGATATCATTTATTATAAGAATCGTGTTATTTTTTTTAATTACATTATCATTATAATGATAAAGAAAAATAGTTGTGTCTGTAATAGAAACAGTATTGTTAGGAAACTTAGATCTTCCTATTGGTAGACAAGAATAACTTAAAACTTTATTCAGGAGTGGTAGATTCATGTATGTAGGTATCTGACCCGGTGCCAGCAGCGGTGTGTGGCGGATGTCCCCTCTCCAACTGGTTGCTTATTACTTGGTCGAGAAAGTATCACCAGGAACACCCCCAAAAGTGGACACGAGCCGGGTACGTCCGCGAGCACCCTGGCTGGCGGGGTGGTGGCTTGCAAATATCAGCAACATGCGTTCTTGTATTTATTTTTACCTTCTTGGTCAAGAAAAGAGTCACATAGATGCATCGACGTAAAAAAACGAATCTCGGGGGGCTCCTCAGTTCTATTGAATGCAACCGAGATAAACCACCTCTATGATAGAATGATTTAAACGGTATCAAAGATTTCGAACTGCCTCCATTATGATTTTATTGGCATAATATGGCATTAGATTGCTCCAGTCGCACTATGATGGCGCCTACGACAGAACACAACATATATTCATTATGACGGCATGTTTTAAAACCACGAATGGTTGCCATCCAGTCGGGCTCGGCCCTACCACCTAGCTAGAGTGTATTGTCGCCTTTTAAGACAGGTCGCCCCCGGCCGAAGGGTCAGTGTTCTTATTCCACCCCTGCTCGGAGAAAATCAAAAAGTAAACATATTATATAATGATATCCATTCTATATTTATTTTCTCATACTCAGAGTATATGTATTTATATACTTCTTAAATGCTAAATTAATTAATTTATGGTAATAACATTGACCTAAAACGGTCGGCTGATAGAAAGTTATTCAGACAAAAAAATTAATAAATTTGTATGAACATGTGTATAATATAAGAAAATACGATATGAACCAAATGTCAACCGCTAAATCCAATACAGGATATTGCCAATGGCAAAAATCTGCCGCAGTAATTTCCATTCTTTATTTCATCTCGCTAAAAATATCCAGCGTGCGCGCGGATGTGATTTAACTTGTAAATTCATTTCTTTATGGCAACACCGCCGATTGAGTGCGCTTGTTGAATAAACATCGGCTTTGCCAAGGTCTTATTCTTGTAGGGAACCGAATGCCAGATAGGTTGACAACCAAAACCTTTTGTTTGAGATATTGAGTTAGAAATATATTGACGTTGTATTAAAACACATGCTAAAAGATCCTTATAATGTTAAAACATTAGAGGATATTTAAGCTTAAGTGTTAGCGCCAGGCAGTATGGGCTACTTATTAACAAAAGTCATATATAGCTTTAAGGGAGAATTTTGACAACAAGATTTCCATATGATAGTGCCTAACGAACTAGGCGAACGAACAGCGTCGCCCTTTAAAAGCCGGGGAATTGCTGAGCCTAAGTCCCTTATTAAGAATTAAATTTTTATTGTTACGTATTATTTTAATTTAGTCTAGAGAGTATAATGAAGTTATAAATAAAAATCTTTCTTTCTGACGCCTGTAAATATTTTTCGTTTTTCTTAGTAATGGCAACGAACAGTCTCTTGTAGCAAACATTCTTAGGCGACGATAAACGCTTGCATAGGCGTTCGCTTTGGAAGATATCTAGACATGATCGGAACTCAACCTAACATGTGCTTAAAGTTTCCAATTATTTGTCTAATACATAAATATATAATTAAACCAAACAGCGTTGAATAATTGTTGGTAAAGTTTTTCACGTTTCACAAAACATAGATAAATCTCACTAAAGTGATATTACATCGGGTCTAAGCAAAATGTACTTATTATAAAAAAATATCGACGAGACTGATCCAGGCCGACCATCTTCGATCATTTTACATCGTGATTGTCAAATACGCATATTTTCAGTCCAAACGTTCGGCCCTCTGGTATAGTAAGTTGAGTAGCCCTATGCGGACAGCAGCATGTTCGCGGTGACCCTAGCATCGCAAGCAAGTATAGACGACGGTAACTGCTTGCAATTGAGTGGGTCGTCAGTCTCCCATCTAACCCAGGGCAGGCCTGAGTGCCTTAACCTGTCGAGGCACCAGGCGCTCGCCCCGCTCGACTGCCTCCGCGCGCCACCAATAGAGCGACGCGAGATCCATAGCCACCATACCGCCCCTCGAAATCACCCATATCTACGCCTACGTGCCCGTTAAGATCCCCACATACAAGTGTGTGTTCGGTTTTGGGTATGGTCATTTGGTGAGCATGAAGGTCATTTTGTTTCTTAAACGCAACAGATATTTATGCGACGTCTTTCAAGAATAGCGCTGAGTTCAGCACTGCGTCCCGTCATCGTTCCAATGTTCCAAGTGGCTATACGAACTTCGGACATTGGGGCGGTGGCCCGTTGTTTCTTCTCGTCGCTTGGGGGGAACGCCCTAATATCATTCGCAGTTTGATCTTCTCAGTCGCTTGAGGGCGACGCCCTAACTTTGGTATTCTCTCTTTTCTTGTTTTGCCTCATTCCAGTATAAGTATTGGCTTTTACTTTACGATCGGTTGCCACCTGATATCAAGGTCGTAGTCTTCCTGAAAGACTTGAACGCCGCCGTTGACCCATGTAGAGTTCTTCCGCCGCCTGCTCTAATGAACCCTCCGACCTGAGAGCCCATCACAGCCGAGGACCTCTGCTTCAAGTACGTCGAAGGAGATTCGTGGCTGGGTTTGATAACGGAGTTTTCTCTCCGACTCTGTTGGTCCGCGGGAGGTATTTTATTTCCCTCCTACCCTCCAGCCATTGGCTGGCGAGCATTCCCCCATCCGCCACCTGGGGACGCGCTCTCTAGGGGTCAGGTTCCCCCGAGAGGCCACTCTACTCTTACGTGTATCTTTTATTCAAATAACAATTTTATAAAAGATATCAAGAGCAGAAGCTCCCCTTTTTGTAATAAAAACAAAGTATCAGAGGAAAATGTTTTTAAAAGAAGATTAATTCATTATAATGAAATTATAAGGCAGTGTATACATATAGCCTAAGGGGCTATATATAGCATTAAGGATATACCTTACGGCTTCTGACCGCTGCCTTTGAAAGAACAGCCTACAGGATACTTTTTTAATTTCCGGTATAATATATAAATTCTGAGAAAATTACATCGCGTAAATGTTATTTATATAATACTCTACCCAACCTCTTTATAATTCATGTTGTTAGATCCATCCATCCAAAGCTTTGATTTTGAAGCTTGGGGTTCATACAGGGCGATAGTAGTGCACATCAAATATATTTATCTGCGCCGAGGAGCGTAACCTGATCGTTAAAGTAAAACCTTGCGTCATTCCACAAGGCACTGGCAAGCAGATTTTGGTAGAACCCATTAGTTTCCACAAGACTTGCTTCTTAGGTTGTTAAAATTTCAGTAATGTTCTAAATCCGGAATCTACTAATTCTTTCATCTTGTTGACCCAATAATCTTTGTCGACATAGAATAAACAGAAAACTATTTTACATAAAGAAGAGTAATATGTATCCAAATACTTATCTAGATTGCGTTGTAATATCAGACTTAGTAAGATATTTTCCAAAAATTCTATAAAATATATTAAAGGTCACCAAAGGAAGGAAGGGGGCAAATAATTGGCTTAAATGGTTTGGTTACGTTCAGTAATGTAAATTACTGTTGTCAATCATCGGCAACTTCAGCTGTAACGTTCTCGATCTGTATTAAGGTCTCTTAAACATTTACTCGCTTATGTGTAGTTCTGAATGTAAGTTCTGCAGTTGTTTCTTTTGTGGTTCATTGTAACGCTACGTGTAGTATCAATCGCATATCCTCGCTTTATGAAGTTCACTTCATTAATTATTCCAACACCATTTCACTTTACAATTTACTTCGAAGTGGTGTAATCGCTTGAATGATTCAAATAACGTTTGTGATAATTGATACAAATCATGTAACATCTAATGTAGTATATAAAATATACTTACTTACACTCATTAATCGAAAACATTCGGAATCCTTCGAAGATGATTTGAATCATAACTATAGTAATTTTAAGATTAGTGACAATATTTATTGTAAGTTATTATATATTTTAGTCGGTTTTTCATCCTTTTACATAAAAATATAGATCAGAACAGTGAAAGATCATAGAACATTCGGTCAGCCACGTTATTGGTATAATTTGTCATATTTATAATAAATTTGTATAATCAGCCAAATGATTTGCATAGCCTTCTGAAATGTGCCAATTCTGATTTTAAAACGCGCGCTGGCTTAAAATCAACATTGAAGCAACAAGAGACCACATAATCATTTATGTGGGTTCTTGCTATCTACCTATATGCTCAAAAAAGATCTGAAGTTAAATTGTACCGTCCTTTTCACTTAAATTACTTCTGTTACTAAATGTAAAGCTTATTAACGTTGTGGATTCCCGTCAAAATCAGAGATCTCGCTCAGTTTGGACGAGCTCTCCGACGCAGCGGTTTTCGCAGGTCGAAACGATTGAGGGTTCGATTCCCTCAATTCCCCCGAAGTATATAAGTAGTAAATGGTTGTCTTATACTCATAACACAAATACTCTGCTGCTTCCTTTGGGGCAAGATAGCGCTGTATAAATTGTCAGAGTATGTTTATTAATTTGTACCGTTACTTCGTAATCATAGACAAAAACACTGTATTATATTTTTTGTTAATGCCATTAGTTTATTGTCTCGAATTTATGTTACTTGTTTTAGAATTTTATATAAAACGAAGGAACAATGTTCGTTCGTCTGGTGCCGAAGCCGCATTTGCCTCAAGGCGATTAATTTCTTTCTTATCGAAACTCTGAAAACGAATGGAGACTTGCTTTGATTTAAAAAAAACTTTTAACATGAAGTTGAATATTCTACTTATTGATGATCTTGATTATGATCCAGCTAAGTCTAGATAGCCCTTTGGATGGATGCAGTAATATTAGTAGCTAAAAAGATTGCGCAAAGTGGAGTAGAAAGATAAAAGCGAAAGCTTAGCGTATAACCGCAACTGAATGCTTAAATGACGATGAAAATGTTAGATCACTGTCTTAAAATTTCTCGTGTTGGCCACTTTCTTATTGCTGTGGAACAGCTGGTAGGCTGCGGTCCACTTGATAGTAAGCAGTTACCGTCGACTGAACGCTTGCGACGCCAGGAGCACCGTTCATAACTCACTATATTTATTTAGCCGGAGTTCGCAGTTGATGGCAATACGAGAGAACTAATCACCGGAGCGCAATACAAGGCTATTATGACTGCATGTTTAGAGATGAGGGGTAGTTGTCATCTAAACGGAATTAGACGAAAAACCCTACCACCTAATTGGAATTGTTTTACCGCAATCTACGACAGGCCGTACCCGGCCCCAGAGTTCAGGCAAGGAGAAAACTACATACATGTAAAAAGCGAAAAAGTTTGAAAAATTACATTAATTATATCCAACAAACGACCTAGTGCTTTTTCTCGAATATTTGACCGGTTAAATCATTACGTACGTATGACGTACACGTCACAAATACAAGTGGGACGCAATGTCTTCTCATTCACATTGGTTGCATATACAACAAGACCTAAGCTATTAAACCATGTTCAAATTGCTCATAACTTTTTTAATTGCTGTAGGACAGCAGAGAAGCTGACGGCCCCCCTTAGAATTTAGCAGTTACCGTTGCCTATGGGTGTTTGCAATACCATAGGCATCGCTAACACGCTGCTTGCTATCCGCATAATGGTACTGGAACCTGGTCACTTATGCCGGAAGACAACACCATCCAGAATGGTTGCCATCTAGACGGGATTCGACAACCCTACCGTTAGTATTATCATTATGATATCCAAGTAGTTAGTTTTTAATAATAGCATTCCAAGTCTGAACTTTGGAGCTCGGAGTTCGCAGTTGATGGCAATACGAGAGAACTAACATCTTTGTCATTTTTTTAATAAACTTCCGTGTACTAACTTCGAAACCCCTGCAGGGGTCTCAGTTCCTGTTCTTGTTCCGTCTGGGTGTATATGTATAATATTATTCGTTTACTTGGGAAAGAAACGTATATAAGTGTATATACTGTGTAAACAAGTAGGATATATAGTACAAGTGCTCTTCTACTTTGGGAATAGATTTCATACATGAACTCAGTATATTTATTTATATTAAACAAGACTCCTGAAAAAAAAAAACTGCACTCAATGCGGCTAAGTTTTCTATTTAATTAACATAAAAATAATGATACTCTAACTATTATTTAATTAAACACTTGATACTTTGGGCCTTGGAATATAATAAATTTATTTATCTATTTATAAAATTAAACAACGTTGCTGTAATCATGATATTCACGTAATCTCGGATTAATTTCCTCGATAGTAAAACAATAATAAATATGTTGGAACAATTCATGCAGTGCCATCTAGTCTCAAAATTCACATTATATCAAGGGGTGATAATGCTAATTGTTTTATGACATTTTGGGCGATATTGAGTTATAAACATATTTTTTTATTGCAAAACTTGAGATTGTTCTCCTGTAAAATTTATAAAATATCGTTTAAAACAGTTTGCCTTTCACCCTCGGATATGATGCAATAAGTTAAATGTCTACAAGAGTCCAAGAATAATGTTTCACGCTATGATCCAGATGTTTAATCGATGAATGCTATTAATTAATCAATATTAATATAACAAATTAAATAGTTCATAGCATAATAATAAAGGATGACACAAGATACACAGTGATTAGCAGTCGTGCCTGGCATATGATTATCACTGTATTTATTTGGCTAAGTGCGTCGTAGTTTCTAGAAAGACAACGATAATTGACGATTATAATCAATATTCTTTCTTTCGATATTCTTATTATTACTGAGTCTAATGGCATGGGCGTCTACTGGCCAATGTCAAAAGAGCAAAAATGACGGACGGATGACATTTCTTGTTATGATCTGTGAACAACATAAAACACTGAGTTAATCTTATAAATATACATATATTTATTAGCTTTAAAAACTACAGGTTGCATTGTTATGTAACCAAAAAAAGGTTATACTAAAAACAAATGACTAGTTATTAATTAATCATATTATTATCTAAACAAGAAAACCTTGCTCTATTGACACTCCATATTTTCATCGCAATTTAATCAATGGTTTTAAAACACATAGAGAGGATAAACATACAAACTTTAATTTGCATATATGTATTTGTTAATAACATTTTACATAAAGCAATTTTTTTTATTGCTGAGGAACAGCAGACAGGCTGACGGCCCATCTAATAGTAAGCAGTTACCATCGCCTATGGGTGTTTGCGATGCTAGGGGCACCGCGAACACGGTGCTGTCCCATACGCGTACAAGACCTGGGTCACGCCGGAACGGAACACTAGGTTATTATGGAGGCATAACTATACATAAACTAGGGGTGGTTGACATCCGTCGGGGCATGGCTGCTTCGGCAAGTACCTGTGCCGCATAGACAGGGAGCCGGACGCTCGGTGCCATCACTGCGTCCACGGCGGGGAGGACACGGCGCAACACACACTCGCCGAGTGTGTAGCTTGGGAGGAGCAGCGCCGTGTCCTCACAAATGAAGTAGGAGGAGATCTGTCGCTGCCGGCCGTAGTGCGGAGGATGGTCGGTAGCGCAGAGTCGTGGGACGCAGTGGTGTCCTTCTGCGAGGACGTGATGTCGCAGAAGGAAACTGCGGAACGGGAGAGGGAGATCTCGACTCCCTTCCCCGGCCGCAGAAGGCGCACCGGGCGCAGGGGAAGGGCGGATAACGCCCTTTTCCGGCCCCCATGAATGGGTCCAGGGGCGAGGGACTTGGGGAAGTCCCCGCCCCCTATTCGATGGACCCGAGGCGGAGGCGCGTGCGGGTGTCGGCGCGCGCCTCTGAGGCGATGCACGGGGTAGTTAAACACCTCACTACCCCGTGCAGGAGACGAGGCCCGGACAGACCGGGCCAGCACTAGTGTGGGGCTGCGGAAGAATCTGGATTCCCGCGGCCCCGCGCGCACGTGTGAGGAGACACCGGGGTGGTGGTTTTAGCCGGTAGGAGTCCGGCATGCCCCTCCGCCTTTCCCCAGGCGGAGGTAGTCCATGAGGATTTCCCCACCCCGTAAAAAAAAAAAAAAAAAGGGGTGGTTGACATCCGGACGGCCTTGGGGCCCTACAACGTAGCTAGCGTTGTTTTGTCGCCTTTTAGGACAGGCCGACCCTGGCTGCAGGGTTTAGTATTCTTACTCCGCCTGCACGGAGAGTATTTAGTGTATATTATTAACATTTACACAGGGGACAGGAGAGAGTTCACGTAGGCTGAGGCTAGTCTCGTAAAAATCTTATACATATATTTCTTCAATTCGTCTGCTCACTGATGATAAAAGTATAACATATATGTCATGTAGCAGTCCCGTGAAGCAATCAACAGAACGTCTGTGTTAAGAGTTGGCGTACGTAAATCGTATCCTAATCAGGATTCGAATCTACGACAAAACAAGTTTTTTTTTTATATATGAATGAATTTTTTTTGTTGGTTTAATAAAAGAAAACAAACAATATACTTAAGAACGTATTATTATACTCGTAATATATTTCAATCTTAGACAACTCCAAAACATTTTCGCGACATTATTCATCCGTGAACATCATTTTTATAATCTCATATCAATATCTTTAAGATATGATATATGATTAATATGAAATTGTTGTTGTTTTATATAACGGGTGTTTTTTATATACGTATAAAACTTTATGTTGGTAACACTTTTTAAACTGGCGGCCATTTTGTCAGCTGTCAAGTGATTTATAGGCTGTATGGACCAAGTCCTTTGCCTGCCAGATTGGCAAATTAAAACAACAACAACAATCAAGTGATTTATGTTTAGTTTGGTTTGGCATTTCAACATGAATAGACTGACACCTGAACAACGCAACGCTTACAAATTGTGCAAATTTATTTTAAAAATCATGGTTCTGTTCCAAATACATATATATATCCCAACATCGCGCACTACGTCCATTTTACAGTCTACATAATCGTACATCAGAGCAGTCAATTCGATTGACTATGGAAATTTTTCGCACTACGTTTAGTCTAAATGATAATACGCATCCACAGAGACGTCGTACAGTGCGTACAGAAGAAGTAATTGCTGCTGTAGAGCGTAGCGTAGAGGAAGACCTGAATAAGTCTATCCGCCATCATCGTGCACAGGAATTGGATATGTGTCCATCCACTTTATGGAATATTTTACGGAAAGATCTTGGTTTGCGTACTTACAAAATCCAACTCTTGCAAGAATTGAAGCCATACAATTACCGAGCAAGGCGTAGATTCGGTGAATGGGCCTAAAACAAGATTGCCGTTGATTCCGATTTCCATAAGCGAATTTTGTTTAGCGATGAAGCTCACTTTTGTTTTAATGGGTACGTCAATAAACAAAACTGCCGTATTTGGAGTGCTGAAAATCCTCAAGCGTGTGTCATGACACCGTTACATCCAGAAAAACTGACTGTTTGGTGTGCTTTATGGGCTAGTGGAATCATTGGTCCGTACTTATTTAAAAACGATGCTGGTCAGAACGTTACAGTCAATGGTGACCACTATAGAGCCATGATTACTGACTTTTTCGTTCATCAATTGAACAACCATGATGTGCAGGAGCTGTGGTTTCAACAAGACGGCGGAACGTGTCACACAGCTCGAGCTACAATTGACTTATTGAAGGAAACGTTTGGAAACCGCATAGTTTCACGTTTCAAACCCGTGAATTGGCCTCCAAGATCTTGCGATTTAACGCCGCTAGACTATTTTCTGTGGAGATATGTGAAGTCGCTAGTCTACGCCGATAAGCCCTAAACGATTGACCATTTGGAGGACAACATTTGCCACGTTATTGCCGATATACAGCCATAAATGTTGGAAAAAGTCATCGAAAATTGGACCTCCAGATTAGATTACGTCCGAGCCAGCCTTGGCGGTCATATGCCAGAAGTCATATTTAAATTATAATGCCAGAAGATTATCTTTCGAATAAAGTAAATTTCACGTCAATTCAAAAAATCATCTTAGTTTTATTCCATTTCAAAGTTCTATACCTCTATAAAAAACACCTTTACATAATAGAAATATATTTTTACATGTATTGATTTTTTCCTTTGTTTGTACCTTGTTGCTTTGTTAATAATAATAATGTATTTTACAGTATTGAAATTGTTTTATTTACATTATTTTATAATTAATAAATAGTACTAGTTTAAATTAAAAATAGATATAAAAATATATTATATTATTTTCTTTGTCCTCAGTCCGGAAAGTACGGCGAAGGATACATAGGGTCATCTCGCGGTGTGGCCGTGCACATTCGCGCTAAGGGGTCTGGTGGTGCGCAGGACCATACGGGCTGCACTTGGCCTCTGCTGTCAGCGGCCGCGCCCAACGATCCTCTACCTGACGAACCCTGGATTGCCGTCATACGACGGGGCAGCTGCAATTTCGAGATCAAGGTGGGTTTAGTTTCTATTTTTACAATATTTCAACTTTCAACCCACTCGGGGACAAGTGGATCGCCTTCTAGACGACACTAGAGGAAGTACCAAGTGTATGTGTAGCCAAACCTCAGGTGATCATTGCAAATCCGAGAAGTGAAGAGGACTCTAGGAAGATAGCCAGGGGCTGTATAATATTAGTATATAGCCCCCCATTCGGAGAGATCAGGGGCTATTTAAGACTCCGGGAATGAGGACCAACATCCGACTACCCGCTAAAAATCCCGCTGTCCTACGTCCTACTGGCTGGGCCCATGGATAAACTTGACTTGCTGATCAAGTGGCCTTGGGTTGGGGCGTGCCTCTTTCGTGGTTGCCACAGGGGGCTCTGGATTTCGTCCTCCCTGCGCTCTCTTGCGTCAATCCAGGACTAAATCACGTGGAATAGCACGCGTGCCTTCACCCTCGGGCGACGGAACCTATCATGTTAATATAGGGTTATAAATAATCTATTTTCGCGAGTTACGTATAGTTGTTATATTCATAAGTATATACGTTTGTGTGTAGTTTATTTTTCTATATTTTGCTGTTGTTACTAAATTTGAAACAGCTGAACAAATGCACAAACCTTAAAGTTACGTTCAAACTATGAAAAGTGTTATTTTCCACTGTTAATACTTGACGCCACAAAAGCAATATTGTCATTAAGCCCAAAAGTGCGGCCATGGAGTTATTGTTATGATGATCTAATGGACTGAAATCTCTGTGTCCATATCATCGTAAATGACAATATGTGGTGTTAAACAGCCTGCTCTATCTAAATCTTGATAAGCCTACATTATTGTTTTTGTGTATATTATATATTTATCTGTATCACGTACACTATACCTATCTATCTTTACATGTTCGTATACTATAATTTCTGAACCGTTTTTAATATATTTCAGTATGAGAAAAACAGCAGCAGTTATTTCCCACAACGAATTTAATTCTTTTCCTTATCTTCTCTTTGTTTTTTAATATATATTTCCCTAGGGCGTTTGCCAGTAGAAGAACACCGGGCTGGTTTTAGTGGCTATACCAGTGACGTACGCCCCTATTGTCATGAAAGTCCCATACCACCCCGTCGCGGGCCCCTAATACCGGCTACACACGTAACGATATATCGTAGCGATTTCAGACTGGTCAGATAAATCGATCGTTCCTAGTGCCTCCACACGCCTCCGATATCGACGTCAATCGTCAGTTCTCCGCAGAAGCTTACGCAAGAAACATGTCATCCAGGATGGAAAATGATGACGTACTTGCGATATTAGGCCTAGTAATCTGTTTAAAGAAAAAAAAGGCGTGAAGTATGTGGTGTAAAGAGTGGCTCATGAAAAGGAAGCTATTTTCTCATACCAACTACATGTATACTAATTTTCAATTTAATTCAACAAACTAATTTTATTAAGCTCTTTTTTATAGGTAGTTCTAAGTTAACCAGTATATCCCGTTTGGCATTTGGATCGATGGCTTTGACTTTCGACTAGCCTATTGTAGGCAGCATTTTTTGTCGCGATCATGGTAATCTAAAGATTTGGTCTTCCAAAGGCAAGTTTCGCTTCTGTAGCTTTCTATGAACTCTTGTAGTTTTTCGCGGTGCACACCCCTTTCTTCCTCCGACATGTTGCAAAGAGAGCAATCCGCACGTGCGCATACAAGCGAGCTCCGTGAAGTACTGCCGAAATGAGCGATCGCCATCCACACGCGACGATAAAACTGTGCAAACGCAATCGAGAACGATTTATCTATACTACTATTATAAAGAGGAAAGATTTGATTGTTTGTTTGTTTGTTTGTTTGATTGCTTTGAATAGGCTCCGAAACTACTGACCCGATTTAAAAAATTATTTCATTGTTGGGAAGCTACACTATCCCCGGGTGACATAGGCTATATTATATTTTCAAAAAAATTAGGGATCCTTACTAAAACTCCAATAATGTAACCCAAAGTGTAAAAAAATTACCTAAAATATTATTTAAATCACGTGCGTTGCGAAAACTATTGATGATAGAATAAAATAATGTACTACAACTTTGCAGAACACATCATTGTTTACAAAAAGTGTCGCGACAGCATATGTCTACCTATTATAGTTATGCCACAATAAGTGTTTTTTATTTTAAAAATTTAATTGAAATGCCGCCCCTAGAAAAGGCTCTTTATTTGGATCTTGGTATTAATCCTTATCAAAATAAATTACTTCATATTCAAAACTGTTTCAATACCTTTATATAACTTTTTGAATTATTCAATTCGGATATTCCATTCGAAAGATATCTCGAGTTTAAAAATGTAAGTATTAGAAAAATGTTGCGTGGTAGCCGCTCACCCTGTTCGGCTAGCTAGGCAGCACCTTATGCAATGTAGGCTGCGTCACTGGGGTTTTTACAAAAATTAGAATACTTATTAAAAAATAACGAAAAATAAATAAAAAGTAATAACAAAAAAAAATCATTAAAATAAAAGCTCATAGAAATAATAATATTCAAACTTTCTTTATAATTTTATTTTTTTAGTAACCTGACGCAAATAGAAGGGATTGCCCTCAGGGGCGCTCCTCTGTCCGAGGAGTGCACGGGTGTGCGTACCCGAGGTGCCCGAGCATCCGTCGCTTCACTCCCCTCTCCGTTCGAGGCGACAGAGTCCTACCTTTCTTTCCGTCTACCTCTTACATCCTTTCCAACTTAGCTCTCTGTTCGTGGCGTGGTCCCCGGTGGGATGGTTGCGAATACTGATTGGGGTCCCGGGTTCTACCCTGGGACCTGATTTGGTAGTCGAAACCATGCCTATTTCGACTGCGCCTGCACAGAGAGTGCTCCCGGGGCGGGAATTGCATCCTCGCTGTCGGTTGGTCTTGCTGGGCCGGCTACGACGTCAGGCGACTCTGCTTTTTCTGGAGTGTCGTCTGGTAGTCGTTCCCACGCCTGACTAGCACGCGACGGGGATGCGAGTCCCGTCCGGAATTGGCCGCGGACCTGCCGCTCCCGGCCCTGGTTCTGTCCATGGTCGGGGGCGATCCTGGATGGACGGCCGTCGCCTCCTTTTGCGAGGCAGTAGTGTCTGCAAGGGAGGCGGCGGAACGGGAGCGGGAGTCCGCCACCGCACTCCCCTCCCACCAACGTAGGCCGCGTCGTCGGCGCCGGAGGGCGGGCAACGATCTCCGGCCGCCGTAGAAAACGGCCGCGGGCGGCCCCTCGGGGGAGGATCCGCCGCCCGCACTATTGCCGCGAGGGAGAAGGCCGCGTGCTGTTCCGCAGACCCCCTCAACTCCTAGAGTTGTTACAAGAGAGCGCCGGGGGGACGAAACCCTGACCCCCTGGCGCCAGCACTTTAGAAGGGGCCCGCTTTAAGACAAAGCGTGGGCCGGCGCCGGCCCAGGCCACGAGATCGGCAGACCATATATCCGTGGGCCCGAGCGTAGGCGATAGGAGAACAGCGGGGTTTTTAGTGGGTCGAACATCTTTTCCGGAGTCCCTTATATCCCTCGGTCCCACCGGGCCGGGGGAACCCGTCAAGAGAGGTTTTTCCCCGAGATCGAAAAAAAATAGAAGGGTTTAATTTTTAATTTTTTGTTAAATACCCGTGCGAAGCTGGGACGGGCTGCTAGTCTAATAGATTAATATAATAATAGACTCTATTAAGTATTCCTATAGGGCGAAACTGCAATTATTAGCTTCGAGAAGCGTTCTTCACCATAGCAAAGAATAAGCAGTATGTGAATTAGCAAAATATATATTTGTTGCCCTTTACGACTTAGGAAAGTGAAAGGGTCCTATTACTTTTTCTAGTCGTAACTATACGGTCAATACTAAGACGAATTGTTTTCGACCTTTTTATCTGTCTCGTATTCTACGTACTGGCTCTATAATGCATTAGCTTAGATACTTGATCATAGAGGTCGCCTAAATTCTGTATTACAATTAGCACCGAACGAGGTCGGTATATTGCATCAAAATAAATTGATACAGCACTGATTTTCGGTGTCAACCCCAACTGCGAATCAGGTGTTAGCGCCTTGATACCTCAGTAATCACTATAGTGTGAATAATACTAAATAAACACACTTCTCAAAAACGAGTTATTGGTAAGTAAAAATGTCGATAAAATTTATGACTATTGAAGCTAATAAAAATACATAATATACAGTGGATTACGTTGCGCATTCATAAGCATAATTTATAAAAAAAAATTATCTCTGTGCAGGGTCGGAGTAAAAATACTGGCGGCATGTCGTAAAAGGCGACAAAACAATACCAGGTAGTTGGTAGGGCTCTAAATTCTGGTCTCTAAATATGCCGCCATTATAAGTGAGCCAGGTTTCAAGTCGAATTTTAGGGTGAAATTATTAAAATGTTAAAGTTAACTAAAGTTTACGAATTTCAAATTTTTCCATAAACTGTTTCAAAATTATATTAAATTAAATTATTCTCTGAAGTAGATTCTTTATAAAGAAAAAGAAAAAAAAAATGCAACTATTTCATTGTAATAAAGTCGCAATTCGAATAGATAGATATGTTGAAGTAATGCATTGCAATCGTTTAAAAATTACATTATAGAATAAGTCTTAAGTTATTATTAATAAGGTTGGTATTACTGGAGCAAAAAAATACTGTCACATTTTCGTTTCATCGAGATTCAGATAAAGAAGTTTTCACTTCAAAAAAAGTTTGTCTACACTCATCAAATGACGCCTCAGTAGTAGTAGGCCTAAAGTTTTACGTCTTCAAGACCACCGAACTTCAGGAAAGCCGGCTAGCCATCATTTGTCTGAAGACCTTTCACATTCCAATCGTCGCTGCAAACACCCATAGGCGACGGTAACTGTTTACTACCAAGTGGGCCACCAACCTTTTTTTTTTTTGGTCTCGGGGAAAAACCTCTCTTGACGGGTTCCCCCGGCCCGGGGGGACCGAGGGATATGTGGGACTCCGGGAAAGATGATTGGCCATCCGACTACCCACTAAAAAACCCCGCTGTTCTCCTATCGCCTACGCCCGGGCCCACGGATATATGGCCTGCCGATCTCGTGGCCCGGGCCGGCGCCGGCCCGCCCTTTGTCTTGAGGCGGGCCCCTTCTAAAGTGTTGGCGCCAGGGGGTCAGGGTTTCGTCCCCCCGGCGCTCTCCTAACAACTCTAGGAGTTGAGGGGGGCCGCGGAACAGCACGCAGCCCTCACCCTCGCGGCAATAGTGCGGGCGGCGGGTCCTCCCCCGAGGGGCCGCCCGCGGCCGCTTTTTACGGCGGCCGGAGGTCGTTACTGGCCCTCCGGCGCCGCCGGCGTGGCCTGCGTTGGCGGGAGGGGAGTGTGGTGGTCGACTCCCGCTCCCGCTCCGCCGCCTCCTTTGCGGACATGACTGCCTCGCAGAAGGAGGCGACGGCCGTCCATCCAGGATCGCCCCCGACCATGGACAGAACCAGGGCCGGGAGCGACAGGTCCACGCCGATTTGGGCGACGAGGGCGCGGCGCTCCTCGCGCCACGCAGGGCACACGGCGACAGTGTGGTTCACCGTGTCCTCCTCGTCGCCCGCGCCACAGTGGTGGCACCCTGACGTCATCTCCCGCCCTATGCGACACAGGTACCTCCCGAAGCAACCGTGCCCCGAGAGGACCTGCGTCAGGCGGAAGGTCAGGGCGCCGTGGCGCCTTTCCAACCATTCGGCCAGGACGGGCCTCACCGCTTCGATGGTGGCGAGGCCCGCGCTGGGGTGCGCGAGGCGCTCCTTCCACTCCACCATGAGCACCACATCGCGCAGCTCCGCCCGCTTTGCCTCAACTTCGCGAGGCGCGGGGCGAGAGCCACGCTCGGCCGCGTCCCGGCGCCACTGGTACAACAGCGCCAGGACCCGGGCCTCGAGGTCCCATGGTGGGGATCCGGCCAGCAGGGAGGCCACTTCGAAGGACACCGTGCGGTATCCCCTTATCGCCCTGACGGCCAGGACGCGCTGCGGCCTGCGAAGCAGCGCCGTCGTTTTGGCCGTCAGGCGATCCGCCCAGATCGGGGCCCCGTAAAGGGCCATCGACCGTCTCAAGTTCACCGGACCAGAGAATTACAGAAAACTGTTTCACTGACCGGTATAATGGTGATATACATTTCTCATAAAAAAAAATTGTTAAATGTTAGCAACAAATATGTATGTAAAATAGAAAAATGTTAAAAAATAGTTTATTGAGTATATCGTATTTCCTCCCCGAGCTTATCACTGCTTCCATGCGGTTCTTCATGGAATTGTGTTGAGGGCTTGAGGGATGTTGTCCCACTGTTTTTGTATCGCTGTTTTAAGCAGGCAATAATTCTCCGAAGCAGGATCTCTCGCTCTGACTCGTCTCTTCAACTCATCCCGTAGGTGTTCTATGGGATTCATATCCGGGCTTCTTGCTGGCTAGCTCATAACTGCAATACCAACTTCGCTCACGTATTCATTTACAATGCTCGTGGTATGAGCCCTGGCATTGTCCTGCATAAAAATGAAGTCTTCGCCAGTAAAATGTGCATGATCCATTTAATGACGGTAACCGAGGTCCAGGTACAAACGCAAGTTCGGTTTTTCTATCGGTGCATATGCCTCCCCAAACCGTCCATGAACCGCCATCGTAACTGACTCTTTCTTCAATGCAGCACTGTGCGAAACGCTCTCCCTCTCTTCGATGGACCTTCTTTTTTCGTCATTACCATACAGCATGATCTTACTCTCGTCAGAAAAGAGTACTTTGCTCCATTGAATGTATGACCAATTTAAGTGCTCAAGTGCAAAGTTGAGGCGCGCTTTTCGGTGGTCTACCGTCAAATTTGGACCATTATCTGGTTTATGAGGTTTCATGCCACGCTCCGCCAATCTTCTTCTTATGGTAAAATCGCTTCCAGTCAATCCTCGAACCTCACGGAGCCGCTGCTGCAGTTGAAAAAGTGACAATTTCTTAGAGAACCTGACACAATATACCGGCCAACATGCTCAGACGTGATTCGATGTCTACCAGATCCTGGACGGCGAAAAAACATACTAGTTTCCTGATAACGCTCATACACTATAGACAGCAACGTCACGACTTGGGCGGCTTCTGTGGGCGAGGTATCCATATTTTTAGGAAAAGATCTCTTTGGTAGGATATCACAGCTTAGTTAACAATTAATCTCGTCTCAGCTCAGTTTAAAAAACGATCCTAATTTATCCAAAAAAATGTGAAAAAGTGCAGAATTTCCGACGGGAATCGGAATACGCATTGAAAACGATCTCTACATTTATTCATTTATTGGATGAAAATTCGAAAATTAAAATTTTGAATTATGGTACACCATTGTGTACCCTAAACTGCCAGCTATTTATTGGCATATTTTTTTAATGATATAAATCCTCTTTTTTATTTAAATGCTACATAAATAAGAGACTTGCAGTAGTGTTTTGATTTTTTTGATGAGAAGTATATCTTTGTATATATAATTCTTATGTGCGTGTGCATGTCATTGAACCGCTCCTAAACGGCTGGACCGATTTAGTTGAAATTTTTTGTATGTGTTCAAGTAGATTCGTAATTGGACCCGGTAGGTAGCGCTGCGATTGAGTTCGATTTTATTTTATCAGAACATAACCCCAAAATTTTAATCATTCATTTTCTTTTTATTCGACCAGCGAAGCGGCCGGAACGGTAGTTATATATAATATACTTTTGTATAATTTGGTTCTAGGTGTTGAATGCTTGGCGGGCGAAAGCGGCGGCGGTTCTCATATACAATGAAAGGGATGCGCCTTCACTCGAAAAGATGAAGCTGTCCACAGACAATGGACGTGAGTGTATTTAAACTTTTTAAAACTATGTAACAAATTGGTAGTAATTGTAACTGTATTCTAAATTATTTATTTGTCGTTATTTATAACTATATCAAAATATGTATAGAAAATTAAATGATCAGTATATTATACCACTTATTACAATTTCTTCCAACTTAGTAATTGTCGTTTTTTACAACAATTAAGAAACTGATTCTTATTTCGCCTACTTAACCATATGGCCTCTGATATAATTACAAACATTTTAAAGAGTTAATAGTGAACTGGAAACACTTAAGATTTAGCTAAACCATTGATTGAAGAATGATTTAAATCAGGGATTCCCAAAGTGGTCGAGATCGACCTCTTAAGATTGAAATCGGTTTCACGAGGGTTGACATAAACGAAAACGGATTTTGGGGGTTGAAGAGGTCTACAAATCGACCCCTTTTTATTTAAAACTTTCAAGATACCATGTAACAACTTGTTATAAGAATGACTAGTATTTTATTAGGTTGGGACTAACATTTTGCACCGATAGGTCTGCAGGTCTGAAGTGTCAGTTTATTTTGGAAAAGGGGACTCTTGGACAAAATAGACTGGAAATATATACAAGACTTCTAAAGAATATATAAAACATTCGTGGCGTACATATATCTATTAAAAATTTAAATAAGATGATTAAAAAGCTATTATTTAATTGAATTTTTATAATTTTGAAATTAGGACCAAAAATTATAATTCAGTCTTATAATTTCAACATGCTCGGTATGATATCAAACTAATTATAAAGTATCTAAAAGTGACACAACATAAGGGGCGATTTAGTTAAGCCACAGCTTAACTAGCGCTTAACAGGAACTATGTGATTGCCTTTGACACGTATCACAAGCAGAATATTAGTTTCATTCACTCTTTTGTTCTTCGTCCCTATTCAATTAAGATATTTGTTTTCTTTCCATTAGCATGAACGCTTTCAGCGGTTACACGGAGACATGAATAGAAGGGATAATTAAACCAATTAAGTTATACAAAAAGAGAAATTGGTTGAAGCAATGAACTTGTATATATAAATTGATTGAGGTTTTCGTGGGAATGCTATTCATTAATTACAAAATATTTATTTATTTATAGTTATTTGGTAAACACACAATCATAATGACTCACAATATATTTATATACCTCAACGTCCCACTGCTGAGCTTGAGCATCACATTAGAGGAAACGGGCAGCTTTTTCAAGCCCGATTGGCGGGTTACACATACCGGTGAGCTCGGTATGCAGGTCTCCTCACGATGATTTCCTTCACCGTCGGTATATGACACTTATGTTATAATATGCACATTAGGTGTGAACTCACTGCCAGGGATGCTGAAGACCGTGCGAAGTGGTATTGAAATACCGAAGCGGAAGTCTAGGTTGCAATCGGGATACAACGCTGAGATGATGATGATGATGATGCACATTAGGTGTGAAAAACTGCCAAAACGGTGCATGCTATCGTGGGATTTAACCTTTAGAAATCCTTTCTTGGTTTAACTTTTGAGCCCGGGACGTCTAGATTGATACAGTAAAAACAAAATATCACATCGACAGAAAATATAAATATCTTTTAAAATTAAATTTTGAAACTCAAAAATATCAATTGCGTTATTTGTGATTTACACTATACTCTATCCACTTTACCAAAAAATAAAATGTAAACAAACACACCAATGTTTCTCAAACTTTTTTGTCAACCGACTGCACATTCAAAGATGTTTTATGAGGTTATTACTTCAAAATATTAGTTAATAACAACATGGCGGGTATAATCCGACCGTAATAATAAAACACACCTTCCAATCGACAATAGTATGTTGAACAGTACACTTATAATTACCTGCATATAGAACCAGCAAGAGATTTGGAAACATTGTCTTTTTAGGTTCTTTATAATGTAAGTTAGTTATTGCAATTAATGTTGTAAATATGTAAATTTTATACGCATTATATTTATCATTCTTAATTGTAAAAAAAAATATTATGTTTTTTTTTCTAAAAGTAACGAATAGTAAAATAAAAAATAAGAATATAGGAGATATTTCTAATAATTATTTAAAACTTGCTATGATAATTTTTATATCACGTTGATTATTGTAAAATCGACATTCAAAAACCCTTTTTACGATTTGTTTACATTTTATTTTTTGGTAAAACGGATAAGGTATAAATGTATAGTCAATAATTTATTATATTCAAGGCAAGATATAATAATAGTTGTTTCTAAAGTTGGTCTATACGAGGGTAGTCACCCTGGGATAGCAAGAAGAACAAACGAGATTAATGTCTAGGGTTTTCACCCCTATAAGAAAATCGATCAATTGCCCGTTTGTTATTTGGGAATGAGCAATAGAAGTTGTACATTTTTCGCCATTTCCTTCCGTCTTAAGAAAATAATTGCCATTCATTTTTTTACCGAATTTATCAATATAAAATAGTAACAGCCCGTATGTCCCACAGCTAGGCTCGGTTTTAAGCGGTGCAGGCTGTGGAAATCGTACCGGTGATCGACCCGTGACCATGTTTAGTCTCAAGATATAGTACCAATTGGTTACCACGTATTTTAGGTATAATACGTTTCAAATAAGAATAGGATCGACTTGCGCCATGTTGTGACGCCATAGCATAGGTTTCTAATATTTATTCTACTATAACTTATCATTATTGATACGCAAATAAGGTTTCATTCCAAACAGTTTTCTACTGACATTTGACAGATAGAGGTCATTGACGTTCCTATTATTATTTGAATCGCATTATACCTAGTCAGGTCATAAGTATTGTCACACAGTAAAAACTTTTCTTTTAGAATGCTGGCGACAAAAAAGTTTATTGAATTCGAATTTAGAATTGTTCATGAAAATAAAAATGTATACTTTTTGAAATTTTACTCATTTTTAAATATGGAGTGGACGCTTAAAGAAGACTGTGTTGCAGTTATTGCGTTGCATCGTTGCAGTTACGCGCCAATTCAAATTTTTAACATACTGAAAAACTTTGAATATAACCAAAAGATTCGTTTATCGTACCATCAAACGATACAATGAAGACTCTAGTGTAGATGACAGGTCAAGAAGTGGTCGCCCTCGGTCTGTTAGGACTCCAGCAGTGATAAAAGCTGTGAAGGCACGAATTCAAAGAAATCCCAAACGTAAGCAGAAACTGTTGGCCCTTCAGATGGGGTTAAGCAGAACCACGGTGAAAAGGGTGTTAAATGAAGACTTGGGCTTCGGGCATATCGAAGAAAAACAGGACATCGTTTGAATGCTCGTCTAATGGACCTGAGACTGAAGAGATGCCGCGCTTTGTTGAAGCGGTACGCGGGAAAATAATATCGGGAAATTCTTTTTTCGGATGAAAAAATGTTTACCGTAGAAGAGAGCTACAACAAACAAAATGATAAGGTATACGCACACAGTAGTGAAGAAGCGAGCAACCGTATTCCGCGTGTCCAACGAGGTCATTTTCCATCCTCGCTCATGGTATGGTTGGGAGTTTCTTATTGGGGCTTAACAGAGGTACATTTTTGTGAGAAAGGTGTAAAAACGAATGCTGTTGTGTATCAAAATACAGTCCTGACGAACCTTGTGGAACCTGTTTCTCATACCATGTTCAATAACAGGCACTGGGTATTCCAACAAGATTCGGCGCCAGCTCATAGAGCGAAGAGCACACAAGACTGGCTGGCGGCGCGTGAAATCGACTTCATCCGGCACGAAGACTGGCCCTCCTCCAGTCCAGATTTGAATCCGTTAGATTACAAGATATGGCAACACTTGGAGGAAAAGGCGTGCTCAAAGCCTCATCCCAATTTGGAGTCACTCAAGACATCCTTGATTAAGGCAGCCGCCGATATTGACATGGACCTCGTTCGTGCTGCGATAGACGACTGGCCACGCAGATTGAAGGCCTGTATTCAAAATCACGGAGGTCATTTTGAATAAACTTTAATGTCATAAGAATCTATGTTTTGTTAAGTTCATTTTGGTATATGAATGGTTACATAATGAATAAACTTGTTACAATTATTTTACATTAAACATGTGACAGAATTTATGACCTGACTAGGTATAGTAGCCGTTCCCGCTCACTTCGTTGGGCAACTAACAGAAAAAAATTAATCAAAAAAGAATGAGTAAAAGTCAATGGAATACAAAAAGTAAGTAGCCTAGCACCATCTACAAAAAATTCCGCCTCGAATAAGCGCAGTCTCATCCCAATATATTCAGTGGTTTTAAAGTGATGGCGCATCAAAGGAGCCCTATTTTTCTTATATGTATATATATGAATAGATTTTCCAATTACAACGTTCACTTTCCAAATGAAATTTATAATTTCATTTAAAAATCGAAATAATTTTAAATTGCAATATAAATCTCTCTCTTTTAATGACTCTCTAGTTAAATGAAAGCGATGTTTTTATTACTAATAGTGGACCGAAGGGGAGTGTCTTAAGTTAACGCTCGAATTATTTATAGCCCTCAGTGAGTACTTAACACGAAATCTCGCAAAGCCAAAGACCGTGGTTAATTAGGGCTGAGGGTTTACGCGTCGTCATATGGTTCGACAGCCTCTCTAAAAATATCAGCACGCATCTTCAGTTATTAGTGAGTGTTACACGCAGATTATTATCAATTTAGGATATGTATGCATAATACTATATGCACTGCGTTAATGTTACACCTAGTAGAGATATTATAGTGAGTAGATTAAAACTTCATTCGACATTATTCTCTTGATATAATCTATACTTCTATACTACTATTATAAAGAGGAAAGATTTGATTGTTTGTTTGTTTGTTTGTTTGTTTGTTTGTTTGTTTGCTTTGAATAGGCTCCGAAACTACTGACCCGATTTAAAAAATTCTTTCATTGTTGGGAAGCTACACTATCCCCGGGTGACATAGGCTATATTATATTTTCAAAAAAATTAGGGATCCTTACTAAAACTCTAATAATGTAACCCGAAGTGTAAAAAAATTACCTAAAATATTATTTAAATCGCGTGCGTTGCGAAAACTATTGATGATAGAATAAAATAATGTACTACAACTTTGCAGAACACATCATTATTTACAAAAAGTGTCGCGACAGCATATGTCTAACTATTATAGTTATGCCACAATAAGTGTTCTTTTATTTTAAAAATTTAATTGAAATGCCGCCCCTAGAAAAGACTCTTTATTTGGATCTTGGTATTAATCCTTATCAAAATAAATTACTTCATATTCAAAACTGTTTCAATACCTTTATATAACTTTTTGAATTATTCAATTCGGATATTCCATTCGAAAGATATCACGAGTTTAAAAATGTAAGTATTAGAAAAATGTTGCGTGGTAGCCGCTCACCCTGTTCGGCTAGCTAAGCAGCACCTTATGCAATGTAGGCGTGCGTCACTGGGGTTTTTACAAAAATTAGAATACTTATTAAAAAATAACGAAAAATAAATAAAAAGTAATAGCAAAAAAAAAATCATTAAAATAAAAGCTCTTATAAAAAAAAAAAAAAAAACTTTCTTTATAATTTTATTTTTTTAGTAACCTGATGCAAATAGAAGGGTTTGCCCCCAGGGGCGCTCCTCTGTCCGAGGAGTGCACGGGTGTGCGTACCCGAGGTGCCCGAGCATCCGTCGCTTCACTCCCCTCTCCGTTCGAGGTGACAGAGTCCTACCTTTCTTTCCGTCTACCTCTTACATCCTTTCCAACTTAGCTCTCTGTTCGTGGCATGGTCCCCGATGGGATGGTTGCGAATACTGATTGGGGTCCCGGGTTCTATCATGGGACCTGATTTGGTAGTCAAAACCATGCCTATTTCGACTGCGCCTGCACAGAGAGTGTTCCCGGGGCGGGAATTGCATCCTCGCTGTCGGTTGGTCTTGCTGGGCCGGCTACGACGTCAAGCGACTCTACTTTTTCTGGAGTGTCGTCTGGTAGTCGTACACACGCCTAACTAGCACGCAACGGGGATGCGAGTCCCGTCCGGAATTGGCCGCGGACCTGTCGCTCCCGGCTCTGGTTCTGTCCATGGTCGGGGGCGATCCTGGATGGACGGCCGTCGCCTCCTTTTGCGAGGCAGTAGTGTCTGCAAGGGAGGCGGTGGAACGGGAGCAGGAGTCCGCCACCGCACTCCCCTCCCGCCAACGTAGGCCGCGTCGTCGGCGCCGGAAGGCGGGCAACGATCTCCGGCTGCCGTAGAAAGCGGTCGCGGGCGGCCCCTCGGGGGAGGATCCGCCGCCCGCACTATTGCCGTGAGGGAAAAGGCCGCGTGCTGTTCCGCAGCCCCCCTCAACTCATAGAGTTGTTACAAGAGAGCGCCGGGGGGACGAAAGCCTGACCCCCTGGCGCCAGCACTTTAGAAGGGGCCCGCTTTAAGACAAAGCGTGGGCCGGCGCCGGCCCGGGCCACGAGATCGGAAGGCCATATATCCGTGGGCCCGGGCGTAGGCGATAGGAGAACAGCGGGGTTTTTTAGTGGGTAGTCGGATGGTCGAACATCTTTTCCGGAGTCCCTTATATCCCTCGGTCCCCCCGGGCCGGGGAAAGCCGTCAAGAGAGGTTTTTCCCCGAGATCGAAAAAAAATAGAAGGGTTTAATTTTTTGTTAAATACCCATGCGAAGCTGGGACGGGCTGCTAGTCTTTTAATATTATCGGTACTTCTGTTATATTTCTTGGTATAGGTGGACTTCGTATGAAATTCAAAAATCTGGTTCGAAGGACCATTATTATAGTACTAATTATATAGTTATTAAATGAAATGGGATATTAAACATCCGGATTAGCAATTATAACTCCATTATAATTTATCTTCATGTCTCCAACGAAGCTTTAGCTGTGTTTCCATTAGTTAATGGATCACAATAGCCGCTAATGGGTAAGACTGAATCTAAGCCCACATGATTAGAAACAACTTATCAACTTAGTATTTTTTTATATATCGTTATCATCGTAGCGTTATCTGGATTTCCTACATTTGGGACATCTCTGACATTGCGTCCATTGACATGAAGGAATAAGAACCCCAACAGGATAGTACCTAGACCTGTTGTAGTCCGGTGGCTATACTCCTTTTTTCCCACGTAAGTTGCCCTCTGCCATGTCTGGTTCATGTAGATACATGATATTACACTTTCCTTTCAATAGGTTATAAGAACTATTGAATTACCTGTAATCCTAATGTTTGTATTTTTTAAATTATATTAGAACAAATACGAATTTGTCAATCAGTTTTCTAAAATAAAAATTTTAGAAAACAATTTCAGTCGAAGTTTAGAAACTTTAATGGAATTCAGAAGTTAAATAGAAAAACCGTTTTAATAAAAATAAAACTTAATATTATTTTCGTACTCTTTTATTTATGGTATTTGTTTTTTTATGTAAAAACCTTTTAAACTTTTATTATTGTTTAATTTTAATTAAGTTTTTCAATTTCGTTATTACAAAAATTAAGTTGGGTGTATTTAAATAATTTTGATTAGGTAGGGTGGAATTGTTGTTGATTGTGTTTTTAATGGATTGGTAGTGGTCATCATCATCTCAGCGTTCATCCCGGTTGCAACCCAAACTTGCGCTTCGGTGCTCGGGGTCCGCTTTCCAACTTTTTCTACTCCACTTTGCACGGTCTTCAGCATCCCTGGTAGTGAGTCCATTGGCACGCATATCACCCTTTACGACGTCAAACCAGCAGTTTTTGGGTCTACCCATCCTGCCGGGGCCCGACGGAGGCGGCATGGCCAGACAATTGGTCATTCGAGTAAATAATTAATAAATTTGAATTTATATCAAAAAGTGTGGAATTTGTTGTATGAATAAGTATTGTATATACAATATAAGGAGTATTTCTGTTTTAAGGCTTACATCTACCAAAATCTGATGCACCCTACAAAACTGATGAGGCTATGACGCACGCTCCTCTTTCGGGGTCTAGGTCTTCAGGTCTAATTGTAATTTTATCATCATCGTTGTGTCTATTTCATCTATAAATAATATTTTCTGTTGTCTTTTGCTCAGATATAAAATGTCATAGATGCACAGCGAGGCTAACGACAGTCTCATATTTTGCCTTTTGATTATGTAGTACAATATACCCAGGTCTCTCTTTTTTTCTGGCTCTCTAAAGAAAACATTAAGTTCAACCGGAATTAACCGCTGATGATACAAAACCAAACAAAGCAAAAAAACGTGTCAAGAATCGACGACGGTTTAACATTGTTCATTAAACAAAGGAGGGTTCGTTTAGTTTGATGTCATTTCGCAATGTTGCATAAACGTTGATGACAACATAAACACAATAAAAATAATTTATCCACGCGGAGGTGAATGCTTTTACAGTTTACTGATCCAGCTCGCCTTGAGATAACTCACATAATGACAGCGGAGGCGCTGCACGTCGAGCAGTTATTGCAGTTCCTTATACACTTAATTTAATGATTGTAGTATTTTATTCTTAATATAGTTTTATGGGGTGCCAATGCTTTCAGGGCCCTCAACCTTACCTACTAGCAATACACAACGAATCAGGTTTTGATGCACTATTCTCCGATGTTTGCCCCTTGCCAATTGCTGTTTGGCACTGAACGCAATAAGGGTTGAAGCCTGGTTATGTCTGGGTTACCGTATGTACTTTACGGCGGTAATTTTTCTATTTTATTGGTTAGTGATGACCAGCTGTGGCATGATCCCAACTAAAACCCCGGTCGACCCTCTGAACCTTATGTGGGGGTCGCAGGCTAAACTTTTGGCCCTTGTGTCGCCCCCGACCCTGCGGTGGTTGCCTACAAAGGCAAGGAACGTCGCGTTCAGTCATGAATAATGAATATTCAATTGAAGTGTCCTTTTTGCTTTATTATTCATCGCAAAATACATTATTTATATTGAAAACTAGGAGTAGGATATTTCAAGATCATATTTAACATAAAATGAAATATATATATATATATATATATATATATATATATATATATATATATATATATATATATATATATATATATATATATATATATATATATATATATATATATATATATATATATATATATATATATATAATATTATTTATTTGTTTCAGTCTGGATGGTCCGAATAAATCAAACAAATTTGTTTCTGTAAAAATAACAGAAACGACAATTAAAGTTGATTACTCGTCTCTCATAACTCTTGCTTTTCTATCTATTAATTAAATTATTTAAATCAAATCTGTAACGTAATAACGTAAATATTGTTTACTTTTTTGTAGGCAAATGTCATGTGTCACACTTCTATGACACATGACATTAAGCGCGTTAAATCAAAAGGGATTATGTCCTGGTTACACAACCTAACCATAATACAATAACAATACAATAACTTATAAATTGAGTTTGAAATTTTTTCTTCTATTATATATGGGCCGATTCTTAGTTCTTCTAGCTTTTTCCTATTGAGTTTGTTTCCATTCTCTATGAATACCATATCTCCTTCGTTGAATTCATGGTGTCTTCTGTTTCTATTAAATAAACTTTCGTTATACTTATGTGATCTCTGTGTTCTTTCTAATGCTAATTTCTTATCTCTTATCCAGTCTTCTCCGTTTTTCTTTCTTTTTAACTCTTCTGGTATGTTACTGGTGTCTGTGCCATATAATAGATACTCTGGTGTAAATCCCGTTATTGTATGTTCTAGTATATTATACTTATTCACACATTCTCTCGCTATCGATGTCCATGCTCTATTCTTTTTCTCT
The DNA here is from genome assembly GCA_963693495.1 of Malacosoma neustria. Lineage (NCBI taxonomy): Eukaryota > Metazoa > Arthropoda > Insecta > Lepidoptera > Lasiocampidae > Malacosoma > Malacosoma neustria. Next base: position 6,346,969 of record OY856391.1, on the reverse strand, counting down.
TCGTTTATTTTACATCTTATTTTATTTACTAATGTCTGATTCAGTCTTTCATTCAGACCATTAGAAAATGGTGCATTTATTGCAGTAAAAATTAATTGCACTCCTTTATTTTTTAAATAATCTTTAAATTCTTTCGAATTTATTCCAGGATATTGGTCCGTTAAGATTGTTCCGATGTTTTCTATGTCTAACACAGTTTGAATTAGTTTTATAAAATCAGCGGCGTTTTGAGTTCTTGATGTTGAAATGAACGCATATCTCGTGAAATGATCAACAAGTAAATGAATATATTTTTTTGTTGATCTAGTGCTTCCAAATCCTCCAATTGTATCTATGGACATAATTTCGAAAGCTTTGGTCGCTGGTCCTAATTGTGACATTGAGCCGAATTTATGTTGCCCTCTTGACTTATTCTTAATACATATATAACATTCTTTACAAATTTTTTTTATATTCTTCACTAAATTTTTAGCAGTATAATATGGACATATTTTCATTTGTGTTTGTGTTATTCCTGTGTGACACCATTCCTTGTGTATTTTATTAATTAAATCAATACTGAATTTTTCTGATAATATGATTTTCTCTCTTTTCTTCACTTTTTTATAATATATTCCGTTTTTCTCTATTAATTTTTCTTTTTTATTCTGTAATAGTATATTATTCATCTGATCTAATTTTATTTCATCTATTTCAATAAAATTTACCGTTTTTAATAAATCCTCTTCTTCTGTATTTGATTCTAGAACAGGGTTTCTACTCAAGCAGTCCGCTTCTTTATTATCTTTACCTGGGACGTATATAATTTTAAAATCGTATTGAGATAGATAGTGACTTAGATCGCCCAATTCTTCGTCTGTTCGTGCTTTTATATTCATATTTTCCAGTGGTTTGTGGTCAGAGTATATTTCGAAGTATCTCCCTATCAGCCAGTGTTGCCAGTACTTTATTGCCTCTTTTATAGCTAAGCATTCAAGATAAATAGCTTTTTTTCTTTTTTGCGTTTCATTAAGTTTCTTTGAGAAGTAGGCCACAGGTTTTTCTTTTCCATCCTCTTGTGTTTGTTTTAGTATTGCGCCTATACCTTCAAGTGATGCATCTGTATATATCTTGATTGGAAGGTCTTTGTCGAATATCTCCAACACTGGTTGGGAACATAGCATTTCTTTTATCTTTCTGAAAGATTTTTCACAATCCTCTGTCCATATAAATTTTACATTTTTTTTTAATAGTTGATGTAATGGATCTAGTAATATTGAGCTCTTTTCTATATATTCATGGTAAAAATTTATTTTCCCCAGAAATTGTCTAATTTGCTTTTGTGTAGTAGGAATTGGGAAATTTTTTATTGACGTTATGTTGTCTTTCAACGGTTTAACCGTATTTTCTCCTATTACATGTCCTAAATATCTAACCGAACTAGCAGCGAATGTACACTTTTTAAATTTTAACCTGAGTCCTTCTTTTTTTATTGCATTTAATAATTTTTCAATATGATTTAGATGTTCTTCAAACGTCGGTGAGTGTATTAAGATATCGTCTATATAGTTCACTGAAAATTCAGTTAGTCCATATTTTCTTAATATGCTACTCAGAATTCGTTGAAATATAGCTGGAGACGTTTTTAAGCCAAACGGTAGACATGTCCATTGATAGTGACCATCTTGTGTTACAAATCCCGTCTTCCTCCTATCCTCAATTCTTAGTGGTATTGACCAAAAAGCTGAGTTAATGTCCAGTGTCGTAAAGTATTTACAATTTCTGGCTCTTATTATTATATCATCTATTAAAGGGAATGGTTGTGCCTGAGGGACAATGTTTTTATTTAAATCTCTAAAGTCTATGCACAGACGTGTCTTTCCTTCATTTTTCTTATATGCTAGTGTGACGGGTGCAGCAAAAGGACTATAAGATTCTTCGATTAAATTCTTCTCTAGTAAGTTGGCTATTTGTTTCTCTATTTCTTTTTTGTCTTTTATATTACATCTATAGGGTCTTTTACTGCAGTATTTCTCCACTATTAAGTCAATTCTAGCTTCATATTCGTTAACAGTCCCAATATCATACTTGTCTTTCGCAAACACTGATTTGTTTTTATCTATCAATTTTTCTATCTTCATTTTTTTATCTTTATCTAAATGTTCTATATTTGTTTGAAATTCTTCTGTTTCCACGTGTTCATTAAAATTAATTGAACAATTTGTAACTTCACTTAATGTTATCTCTGGTTTTTCTAACTTTTTCTCTATTTTCTGTGAGATTTCTAAATTTTCATTCAACCTCAACTTAAACATAGGAATTAAGTCTAATCCTATTATAAAATCTTCAAAATCCTCTCTTTCAACTACATATATATCTACTATTTTTTCTATATCAAATATTTTTATTCTTATTCTTAACAATCCATTTGTCTGATTCACACCATTGACAGACCTCAAGAATATCTTGTTTAAATCTTCTCTATTCTCTTTTATTTTTATCCATTTCGAGTTTATCAAGGATACTTGAGAACCTGGATCATATGTTCCCATTATCTCTATCTGATTCTCAACTAGTAGCTTAAGTCTGATCAATGGTGTGACTATTAGTTTTTTTTTCTCTGTATTTAAATTTACTTCTATTACTGAATTGCTTCCTATAGCTTTAGGTTTCTCTTTTTTCTCTAGTTTAAACCAGCATTTTTCTTCTGGATGATATCTTATACCTTTACCCATGTTTTCACATGTCATACATGGTTTCTTTTCTTCATTTCTGAATTTATGTTCTGGTTTACCTTCTTTTTTAAATGTTTTCTTTTTATTTATTATCCCTTCAAGCTTCTGTAATTCATTTATTAAATCTTTTGTATTTTCTATTTCATCTCTGGCGATCTTCTCTCTAATAAATTCTGGCAACCCAAATGCAATTCTATCTATCATTGTATCAGCGTCCATGTCCTTATTTATTTCTAATAATAATCGTTCTTTCTTTATTGCATATTGTACTATTGAACCTTCTTTGTATTTAAAATAATGAGCATATGTCCTGCTACTCCATCCCTTACCTGAAAAGGTTTCTATTAATATCTGTTTCCACGTATTCCAATTGTTTTCATGTTCTCCTTTTATTACAGTAGAAGTATACCAATCTTGGCAAGTTGCATCTAAAAATATTCTTAATAATTCTATTTTAGTTTTATCTTTTTCTATTTTAAATCTTCCACACTCTTTTTCGAATATATGTAACCATTGTCTAACATTAGATGTTTTATAATTAAATTTTTCTAATACAAATTTATCTACAATATGTTTTAAGTTTTTTTCTTCTTCGTGTTTTTCTGATTTTTCAATTAATTTTTCTAATATTTTTTCCAATCTCGAGTTTTCTTTAATATTCTCTTGAAGTGTTTGTTTTAAATATTTCCCTCCAAACTGGATATTTCCTTCATCATCTAAATATATCTTTTCTAATTCTTTTGAAATTTTTATCCATATTTTTAACTCATCATGCCTTTTTCCTAATGAATTTTTTACCTTTTTGAAAGTCTCCGTCTTTGTCAACTCTTCATGATAATCTGCATACATGAGGTCATCTGGTATAACATATTTTTCCCCTTGTTCTGTGACAATTGAGGTTACAGCTACTACTGTAGTTTTACAGTCCTTTGGAGAAGCCACAGCTCTGAACTCGAATTGCAATTTCATTTTGTGACGAAAATTGTCGTTTTATAATATTATTTATTTGTTTCAGTCTGGATGGTCCGAATAAATCAAACAAATTTGTTTCTGTAAAAATAACAGAAACGACAATTAAAGTTGATTACTCGTCTCTCATAACTCTTGCTTTTCTATCTATTAATTAAATTATTTAAATCAAATCTGTAACGTAATAACGTAAATATTGTTTACTTAGTTCAGTTCAGTTCAGTTTTTGAAGGTGTGGCTCCAACGCCCTTGGCATTGGTTGTTTACTTTTTTGTAGGCAAATGTCATGTGTCACACTTCTATGACACATGACATTAAGCGCGTTAAATCAAAAGGGATTATGTCCTGGTTACACAACCTAACCATAATACAATAACATTAAAGAGATGATATTCTCTTTACATATATATATATATATATATATATATATATATATATATATATATATATATATATATATATATATATATATATATATATATATATATTTGAAAAATAATATAAATTGCTAGAATTAATTAGTAAGATGACGTAAGTGAGAAGACAGAAATAGATCAAAGTGAATTCCTATAAATTAATTTAATAAACTTTAAATGTATCGTAATTAAACAAGAAATTATCTGTTAAAAAACCTGTCATAATCCTTTAAAAATAACTCTAGGTTTAAAGAATTTTTAGGATATTGTCTAGCATCCTCGTTTTTTATGAAATATTTTACTAGCCCAATTTTTTTTTTATTACTAAAATATTATTCTCAGAAAAAGTGACAAATCCTTTACCTGAGAGTTTTTATGTATATAATATAATATGTTTATATGTTAATAAGTAGTAAATAATAGTATGCATGACATTATTCTTGCAGGGGCGAAGAAAGAATACTGACCTCTGCGGCCGGGGTCGGCCTGTCGTAAAAGGCGACAAAATAACCCACCCTAACTACGTGGTAGGGCCCCAAGCTCGTCTGAATGGCGACCACCTTTGGTCTTAAGTATGCCGCCATAATAACTTTGTGTTGTGTTCGCGATGCCACTGGCGTTGCAAACACCCATAGACGATGGTAACTGTTAAATTATAAGTGGGCCGTCAGCCTGTCTTCTGTGCTACAGCATAAAAAAATTAAATAAAGTAAAATAAATAACGGTATAAGTATGAAATAAAGTATTGTATTTTAAAGTACTTTATGCAAAGATATGTTGAAAACCGTCGTCAACCTCGTGAGTTGTCCTCCATCTTTGAAGACAATGAAGTCTCGTTTGATATCCAACATAATTGTATACATGAATAATAATGTTTATTTTATAACATGATCAGGAATAAGAATAGAACCCATTGCTTTCTTAGGGAATTATAAAAGGCGACTAACATAATGTAAATTCCTCCTAGTTTACAGATAACAGCGATATATCATTGTTCGACTTCTATTTTCGGAGTTAGAAGAACAGGCTCCTGTGAAAACCGGATTCATCTACATTGTATTTTTATTGTTGAGGAACAGCAGATAGGCTGACTGCCCACTTAATAGTAAGCGGTTACCGTCGCATATAGATGTTCGCGACGCTAGGGGCACCGCAAATACGCTGCTGTTCGCATGTTGGTACTGGAATCTGGGTCACTAATGCCGAACACAACACAAGCTTATTATGGCGGCATACTTATAGGCCAAGGGTGGTTACCATCCAGACGGGCTTGGGGTCCAACCATGTAGTTAGGTCTGTTTTGTCGCATTTTACGACTGGCTGGCCCCGGCCGTAGGGGTATTTTTACTTCGCCCCTGCACGAACACATTTTGTTTGTTTTGGTCCAAAATATTTTTGTAATTTAAATATATAATACTATTTTAATATCTTGCGTTGAATGTTCTTCCTTGACCCTGACAAGAGTGAGAGGTATCTAGAGAAGTAGAGACCTATTAGAGGTACAAACACCTTTCTGATAAGACAAAGCAACAACATCCGCTGGACCCCGTGTGCGGGGCCAACAAGGCCAACCGGTCAGTAATCTGCGCGGACGCACTTTTTATTATCGCCAAACATATGGACGTTTGTAGTGTTTTATTACTTGCGATAACCCCTGTTCATTGTTTATTTACTACGAATTATTGTATGCGTGAATGATTAAAAAACGTGATAGGAACAAAATGTTGGTGGTGAGATAGGCTACAAGTTTCCTACAATCTTCGTCTCCTCTTTTATCTAGCTTTCCTAGCTTTTATACACTAATATATAAATCAGGACATAAATGTTATTAGAAAAAGAAATATACAATAAAATAATATATATTTTTATTGTACTATGTTTGTGGTTCTAGCAGAGAGCTACATACAGCATCTCTCTTCTGGTCTATCTTGGCATCTAGGCGACCACAGTTGCTGAAAACAAGAGAAGTCCCTCAACAGCACAAATTGTTTCACGTTAAAGGAATATTGTGTCCTGTCTAGCGCCTACTGATTTATAGTCCATAGCGTACTAGTAGGCTAGCCCAAAATGGATGTATAGTATAACCACATCATTCACCTAGTGCGGATAGGTACATGACTTTGTTATAACACGCGCCAAAGGCGAAAAACAACTGAAAACGTGCCTGGCATAAGGAATATTGTACTCGAGACTATTTAAATAGTTTAGTAGCTATAACAAAAGTGCTCTGTTGCTTACTTTGAGACTAGATGGCGCTGTGTGCCGGTTTTTTTTTATTGCCGCTGAACCATAAGAAACCTGTTCACTCTCCTGTTATCTTACTCATCCTGTCTAAGTGCATAATATCAAGTTATATAACAAATGACTTCGTTGCGATATAACATGTCACTCAAGTTCGTAAATTATTCCTTAAGCACTTACCGTCACCTATGGATGTTTGCGACGATAAGTGCACCGCGAACATGCTGCTCTCCCATACAGGTACAGGAACCTGGGTCACTAATGTCGGAACACAACACAAGGTTATTAAGGCAGCATACTTATAGGTCAAGGGTGGTTGCCACGTAGTTAGGGTTGTGTCGCCTTTTACGAGAGGCCGACCCCGGCTGCAGGGGTTGGTATTCTTACTCCGCCCCTGCACGGAGAATAAATAAGAATAAAATATATATAAATATACTGGTACAATTCACATAGCGCCATCTAGCTCCTAAGTAAGTAGCATAGCACTTGTGTTATAGGTATCAAGCAACTATGTAATATACTACATATGTATATATTTTTTGTAAATAAATACACATTATACATAATACACAGACGCGAGACGGTAATTGAACCCGTGACCTACGCAAGCGTATTCAAATGCGTTAGCCGCTACGCCACAGAGGTCATCATAATAAAAAAATAATATGATCAAAGAATAAAATAATAAGCCATCATAAAACAGCAGGGAGAGTGATTGGCTGTCTGTACTTCGTCTGATTGATCTATCGACGCCAGCCAATATCAACTTATTCATTGGAAAAAGTAACGCAAGGCCAATTTCTCTCACGGAAAAGTTCAAAAAGTAACATGATGTATTGACGTGTATTAAATGTTACATTTTGTATTTTATTTTTCTATGTAACAAATTTAATGCAATTTATACATGCTTTTGATATACTTTACTACTTTTGTTATTAAAGATTTGATTTTTAAATGAAAAATCTTAGAAAAAAAAGAAAAAACGTTTTGTTCTAACGTAACAAAAAAGATTTCGTATTTTCAAAGTGATCTCAAACTTTATTTGATGTTTGTACTTCAATTCATCTAGAACAGCTACTTTCATATCGCACACAGCGTACAGCTGGATATTTTTTCAACTCCTCCCCCATATGAGTTAGTACTTCTTTTTTTAGCCCGGTGAAAACGAAATCTTATCAGTGCCACATCAAAATTTTTGGGAAAAGCCGACGCGGGTATGTGAGGTTCTCCGCACTCTCTTACGACCACACACCTGGCTAGTATATGATAACCAGTGGTAGTAACGGCATATTCACTAAAAACCCCGGTTATCGCCTGAGCCTATGTGGGGGGTACCCAAAATTTGCAAATTTGTGAAAAAAGTGAGCGTGTTTGTGTTTAATTTTCAACTTATTAAAAATTTTGTTCAGTCAATAAATACAAAAGTTGTTGTTCATTGTGAATAATTTTGAATTTTATTGAGACACCCAACAGTCAACTTGAATATCAAAACAAAATTACTAGGATTTATCTAAGATTTTTAAAAATATCTATGTGTTTATGCTGAAATTTGGTTTCTTTTTAAAAAAAAGATTCGTAATCGATATTAAAATTATGGTGACGTTAAAACTAATTTGCAGGGTGCTAATAGGTCCTCTTCTATCAGCCATTTCAATTTGGCAAACGATGTACCAAACATCCTGTATATATCTTTAAGCACTGTAAATATATCTACGTGTATAATCCAAGCTTACTAACACGTGTTGTGAATGCCTGAGCATAGCTAGGACGCTGTTAATGCGATAGTACACATCAGGTTTCATTGTCAAGGTGATTCTATTTACTGGCTCACATTGTCCATCACACGATACAACGTAACATTTGAGTGTTGTGCGGAAAAGAAGTATATTTTTAGATGCAAGATTTTATTTCATTTAGATTGGAAATTATTTAATTTTGCAGTTGTTTAAACCCTATCACTTCTCGTTCATTATCTCTACAGAATTTGATTGATCACTTGTTAAATTTGTTAATAGTTGAAGTAATAAAATTACAATTGTAAAGAGTAACGTTCAGTTGGATGGAGATCAATTGGAGTTCAACGCAATAATTGGATTATAACACATTTTACAACCAATCAAAACAGACTTTGGTTTCCAACAACTGCATGTTATAACGGCTTATAAGTCGTATATTATTATGATAGTTATTACTTTCGTTTAAAAAAGATTAGATTGGATTTAAACAGACTTTTTATCTATAACTTTTTGGAGAAGGTTCTGGAAATCTTTAAAATGAAACTAGCACGGAGAATTATTTTAAAACATGTCTAACCTGATAGATATTACCGAGAGGTTTATTTTCGTCATTTTTTTAGTTTTCATTTTCAACTTTTATTCCCATCCACAGTTGAATATTCATATTATGTGAAACTTCTGCATTCTTTATTGTATTGATGTCTTTCTTACCAAGAGGCATAAATATAAATAAATATATACTGGGGTAATTCACACAACGCCTTATAGTACCAAAGCAGTGTTTGTTTAGTACCCATACTAGACAACTGACTTATATACTTTCTTTAAAACATGTTATTTAATTATTTTATTATTATATTTTATCACAAATTACAATATATCAAAAGAAAAGTGTTATACGTTATAAGTTATGATAGCATATTTTTATCTAATTTATCACCTTAATACCTTAGGCGATGTGATATTGAATAACATTGTCCAGGAGCAGATTCATTAATTACTACAAGTTAAAATATATGTATATGTGAAAATAACTCGTCTCCTTCTCTGTTCGTTTTCACGCCTAAACCTCTGAACTATTTTTGATGAATTTCAGTATAGAAATAGATTGGGCGTTCGAGATGGACATAGACTACTTTTAAAAAATTTATGGCAGACTAACATATGCCACCGGGTCAGTATAATATAATTAGATGTTTATACGTTATACGTAAACTACCGGCACGCTATGATGGCCGTTTTGACGTTTGTCCACTCATGAAGTTTCGTATTAATTAGTAATTACATTTGAAGGAGCAAATTGCTGTTCTTTATTGTCAATAACTGCACGTCGCTATTGCCAATAAAGAACAGCAATTTGCTCCTACAAATGTAATTACTAATTAATACGAAACTTCATGGAGTGGACAAACGTTAAAACGGCCATCATAGCGTGTCGCTAGTATAGTTAATTTGTGTACTCTCGTGTATTCAGTTTCATAACTATAATTATACTCGTAGTATATGACTTATGATGGAAAAGTCGATATAAATCGTAATTCTCTTGTCATTTTGGTAAAAAACAACCGAATTACAAAATAATACGTATATGCATGCATGTCTTATCGCCTTATCTTAATGCACCACGGAACATGCTGTGATAGCCTGTCAAGATATTTATTGAGATAACCGCCCCATCTTGGTACTGATTTTGACACGTTCCGTAGTATTTTTAATAGCTATTGAGTAATTATTTTCATAATAATATATATTTGACTCAGTGGCGTAACGGCTTTCGTACGACTGAACGCATGCGGGGTTCAGGGGTTCTGAGTCTGGGTGTTCTTGTACGAGTATTGTGAGTATTAGTTACCTAATACTCACAGTACTCGTACAAGTGACTTCACTTATTTTGTCGCCTTTACGACAGGCCGACCCCGGCCATAGGTGTTAGTATTCTTACTCCGCCCCTGCACGGAGACATATATTGGCCCATCATGTCTCTGGTAGACCTACCTATATTATCGTCGTCGTCGGTCGTTCCCGATCTAGGTTGCTTGTCTCTCAGATCTTGTTATCTTAGAAATATCATTAGTTTGAATTACCTTGTGATGGATATTTTTATTAGGTGATATCGTACCTTTAATTAAAAAATATTTTCTGTCTCTTTCTAGGTAATATAAGTGCCGTCTTCACATACAAGTGGAAAGGTGAAGAGATAACTCGTCTGATCGACAACGGTACGAGAGTCATGATTGGCATCATCAAGGGACGGACGTTCGCACACGTCAGCAATAATATTAACAAGTAAGTATGAAGATCTTACATCCAACGTTGTGAATACGACCTCTTTAGTGATGAGGACATAATATAATTTTAACGCAACTTGTCTCTAGCGTCAACCTGGCTTTTTTATTATTATCTTTGGGTCTCCTAGATGAGACAGAGGACACCCACCACCACGTGTGTTTGGAGTGTGACTCCATTTCCTTTTCGAGCTTGATTTAATATTTGAAGCTGGCTTTGGAGGAGAATAAATCTCATGTATGAGATTTTAGAAATAAAAATGAAGTGCCTTAATTTGAAGTAAGTTCAATTAGTCGAAGCTGCATCTAGACTCACGTTCAGATGCTCCAGACTAGTGAAGGTACACCGGGGTGGTTTTTAAGGGTATACCGTCAAAGTGTATGCTGTAACTGTGAGACGGGGCTCAGGAGCGTGTTACACAAGACCTTGCCCACGTTCCCAAACAACGAAGTCTCCGAAAACTATATTCAACTCAAAATAAAACTCCTTGAACTAGGTGATTCGCTTTAAGTGTTTCATGAGTCATTTATGCGCGTCTATTTTACGCCTATACAATTTATGACAATAAGTTTGTATTTCTGGCTTGTTACATCAGCAATATTATTTAATGTTTTTTTTTTAGGACGTCAGTTTTATTCGTGTCGATATCCTTCATTGTGTTGATGGTGATCTCCTTAGCTTGGCTTGTCTTCTATTACATCCAACGGTTCCGATACATTCATGCCAAGGACAGACTCTCGGTGAGTTGTTTGTGGATAAATAATTAGGATGAAGGAAACTCAAGGATAAGAACCATGCTCTGTTGTTTTGCCGTCTGACTGTCCAGTAGCTGATAGGAATAACGGGAAGGATTTTATCCGTGCAGGGGCGGAGACATCTGCGGTCGGGGTCGGCCTGTCGTAAGAGGCGACAAAACAACCCACCCTAACTACGTGGTAGGGCCCCAAGCCCGTCTGGATGGCGACCACCTTTGGTCTTAAGTATGTCGCACTAATAACCTTGTGTTGTGTTCCGGCATTAGACCCAAGTTCCTGTACCCTTATGGGACAGCAGCGTGTTCGCGATGCCATTTGCATTGCAAACACCCATAGGCGACGGTAACTGCTAAAATCTAAGCGGGCCGTCAGCCTGTCTGCTGTCCTACAGCAATAAAAAAGGAGTATATCTTCGGTTAGCTGCGGTTTAACAATGCCCCTGGCGTCGCAAACATCTGTAGGCGCCGGTAACTGTTTACTATTAAATAGGCCTGTCTGCTGTTCCATAGTGACCATAATGACATATCTACATACATAAGAGGCTAAAATCTGAGGAGAGTTCTCTAATAAAGTTCAGCGCCGAATGCTGTGTGAAAAATTACTTAACTTTGTTAGTAATGGTTCAATTCCTAGCAGGGTATAAGGCATCAACCTACCCTGAAATTTATCGACCGCTCTTTTATATGTAAACATATTTTTTAGATATTTTTCATTTATCCACAAATTATTTATGTATCTTTGATGATTACAGAAAAGGCTGTGTTGCGCTGCGAAAAAAGCGCTCTCCAAAATTCCTGTTAAAAGCTTGAAGACTGAAGACAGGGTGAGTAATTTATAAAAAAATATTTAGCGTTCTACCTTGTGACCACAAAATCTAGATTTAATCACTTACCTGAGTCTTTAAAAACGACAAATGCCCTGCTAGCTTACAGGCAGTAACTCATGAGCACCATTTGGTTTTATTTTTGGGTTGAATTGAGGCAGACGCCCTTATAAAAACCCCTTTAATATTACAACTATTGGTCCCCTTTATTAAGTAAAGGGTACCACTGCCTCCTCGTACTTCGGCTTAGTGCAGCCATATGGGGGGAGGGGGGGTTAAAATGACTAGGGCAATTTAATGACATTATTACCCTCTAATTGGCGGTTAAATTCGGTTTCCTTCGGCTTCTCGGCACGCCGATATGCTCGCTTACGTTATGTGTGACGCGCGCGGTTCTTAAAGTAGGGGGGGTACCCACAATATGGCTGCACTGCCTACGCCCGTCTAGCAATTTGTGCCGACAGCACCAGACCGGTCTGAACATGTTTTTTTGACGTCACTTAAAACAAACATTCCACCATCAAACTCTGCCTGCCTGTCTGTCTGTTACGTTTTCACACATAAAACCCTCAATTTTAATGAATTTCGAAATAGAGATAGATTTGATCTTGGTGAAGGACATGGCTACTTTTTTAAAATTTATATGAAAGAACAACGTTTGCCGGGTCAGCTAGTAAATTAATTTATTTAGTTGTTTGTAGTCCTGACTTAAAATAATTGATTAAGTCATCACTTAACCAAGATTACTCCTTCTGCTGGTTCAGCTTCCTTTCGACGGTAGGAATCAGTATTCGTGACTGTAAAAACTTTAGTACATTAATTTTGTTGTGGTATTTGGCTAAAGGCCAACTAATTAAAACTAATGACTTCAAAGCATATGTACAAAAGCTTTAACTATATAAATTAATCTAAATTAACCACTTTTATTACATGTAATGTAGGTAGTATTGATAGGCTCGAAAAACAGCGTTGAGATATGTTTTATCTCATACATACTAATTTTATGTTAGGTTATATCTCTTTCACTCTTATCGGGAATTAACATCTATATTGGTATAGTAATTTAAAAAAATATTTTTACAGGAGGTACAAGGCGACGGCGAGTGTTGCGCCATCTGTATAGAGCCATACAAAGTATCAGAAACACTTAGATCTCTTCCTTGTAGGTGAGTACATTTTGTAGATTTTTTTTGTAATCAAGTAAATAATTTCTTTACACATTGCGGACTGTTAATAATCCTATGTAATATCCCAATATAGTAACTAAATGTTTCTTTAAATTCATATGAGTTATTTGAAAATTCTTATTTATTATCGAAAAAATATTTTTTTTAATGCTGTAGGACAGCAGACAGGCTGACGTCCCGCTAGAATTTAATAGTTACCGTCGTCTATGGGTGTTTGCAACGCCAGTGGCATCGCGAACACGCTGCTGTCCCATAAGGGTACAGGAACTTGGGTTACTAATGCCGGAACACAACACAAGGTTATTATGACGTCATACTTAAAACCAAAGGTGGTCGCCTTGTAGGGCCTCAAGCTCAAATATTTATGTTTGCTAAAAAAAATTAACGAATTTTTATCATAGACGTATCGAAATGACAGCTAATGCGATTGCTCGATCAATTTACCTGCTTTTCCATCTCTATGATAGAGCAGTTTAATAAATTAGTCACTAATAATATTAAAGCGAGAATGTATTGAATATTTACGTATATTTATCATCACAACTGGTAACGATAGATGGGCTCGGCGCTCGGCCTTCCCCTTAGAAGGAACGTAGTATATCCGACATACTTGTCGAAAGCGGTTTAACGGGTTTCATATGCCAGTGATCTCGGCATGCTGGTGTTATTGATATTTTCTTATACCATGTGTAGTAGCAATGTGTTAATTAGGCGAGAAAAGCTAAGCTGCTTAAACAGCGTATGCTATCATAGGATTCGAACCCGCGACTTCTAGGTTCTCCCAGTGTGATATTACTTGGTTGCCACATAACTTTATTTTTTAATTTAAATGGTCTTTGCAACCGCTTTAGTTTCAAAGCGTATATTGATGTTTTCATTGCAGACACGACTTCCACAAGAACTGCATAGACCCGTGGCTCCTGGAGCACCGCACGTGTCCCATGTGCAAGATGGACATACTCAAATATTACGGATTTGTGGTGAGTGCTCATATTTCATTATTTTGATTACCATTATATTGATAACTAGCTGTGCCCGCGACTCCGTCCGCGTGGAATAGTGATTTTGGGCAGAATTTTTTGGATATATCTTATGGTTTATTTTGGATTACAGACCCTATAAACCCTAAAAAAAATTTTTTTTCTAGAATAAAAATAGCCTAAGTTACTCCTTGATACATCAGCTATCTGCCAGTGAGTCCCATCAAAATCGGTGCCGCCATTTCAGAGATTAGCTGGAACAAACAGATAGACAGCCAGACAAAAATTGTAAAAAATGTTGTTTTGCTATATGTACCGTGTATACGTCCGAATGCACTTAATAAAAAGCGGTTATTTTAATATTACAAACAGACCCTCCAATTTTATTTATTTGTGTAGATGAGTATTAAAATATTTCGGTCAGCAGGTTTTCTTTGGATATTTTTCTTGTCTTATATATAAGAAGATTCGTAGATGAATCAAACCTATGATCCTCACAGGCAATCCGACGTGCGAAAGCCTATTTTGACACTGTTGAACGATATAAATAGTTTGTTTTAGTCTGGGTGTCACCCTCAATTGTGCAGGGAAGTTTATAAAATAATGTACGATGTGTCCGAAACATCAACAAGAATGAAATGAACACGATATTAAAATCCGTAAAAAGTTTCTATTAATTTGTTGTGAATTTAACTCTCCGTGCAGGGGTGGAGTGTGAGTACTGTTAGCGAACTCTCTAGCTAGGTGGTAGGGCTCCATCCCTGATCTATAATTATGACGCCATAATAACTGTGTCGTGGCACAAGTGACCCAGATTCACGGACGGCAACGTTCTGGTGTTCCTGGTGTCAAAAACATCCATAGGTGACGGTATTGCTTATTATTCAATGGACGTTTACACTGTTTGCAGTTCCACGGCAATAACAAAATCTCATTCTATAATTCTTTTTTAGTTCACTGGCAGTCAGGAGAGCATACTTCAACTGGAGGTGGAGGAGGCGAGGAGTCGGGCCCTGAGTCCCGCTAGGAATAGACATCCTCTCACATTGGTAAGGATTTACACGAACTATTATATATAGAACTAGCTGTGCCCGCGACTCCGTCCGCGTGGAATAGTGACTGGGCAGCATTTTTTGGATAAATCTTGTGGTTTTTAAAAAAATTAAAAAAAAATGTTAAGGGTGGACAACCCTTATCACTAAGGGGTATGAAAAATAGATGTTGGCCGATTCTCAGACCTACTCAATATGCTCACAAAATTTCATGAGAATCGGTCAAGCCGTTTCGGAGGAGTACGGGAACGAACATTGTGACACGAGAATTTTATATATAAGATATAAACATACGAGTACATAGATCGTACTGTAGAGCTTTTGGTGGATGAAAAAACAAAACATATTTTGGAGTCTATTCAGCACAAACAAACAAACTTATTTTTTATTTGTCCATGTTTATGACTTGTGACATGTAAATTAGCAAGTTTCTATGGATCAAATTGTGCAAAATTACTCGAACATTTTAAATAACAATAAAAAATATCATACTTATTGTGCTTACAAACAACAATGCTAGTCCGGCCTCCAGGCTCCAAAATGAATGTTATTATATAATTGATATTCGAGAAAACTAGCAAACTATCGCTTGTCTTTGGATACATTGGAGATAATTGCATTTACGTTCGCCGTTAGAGGCGCTACTGTAGCATAAGGTCACAGAAATTATGGTCAAATGAAATTAGCAAGACTTGCTTAACACACTAACTGCCAAGTGCCGATTTGGCTGTTGCAACTTTAGAAAAATAAATATACTTAGACAATTCACACAGCGCCTTCTAGTGCAAAAATATTTAGCATTGCACTTGTGTTATGGGTACTAAACAACTAAGTATGACACCTAGACGCAAGAAGAGAATCGTACCCGTGATCTTAGTAAGATCTCTTAGGATGCCATTACGTTACGGAGGTTGACAATAGTAAATAGTCTATAGTCAGTTATACAGGATGACTGACAAAAACGTCCAAATTTTTTTTACGCACTAAACATCATTTAAGGAACCCATTTTTGCAAAAAAAATTGTATGTCAAATTTTCACCATAAAATATTTCATATATGATCATTAATTCAATCGTACAGAATACATAGTGCTATGGTGCAACCTTTGTACGTTAACCTGTTATTACCTGTCTGTCTCTCCCGCGTAAATGAGTAGTGCGTTTTCGCTCGCCCGGTGCAATGCCGCCGTCCTCGGCCTTTTACTAGGTCAGATGGAGAGGTCATTGACACTCTCGCGCCGTATTATGTAAATTGCGAGTTCTTTGAATGACTTTGTGATGCTGATTACTCAACATTTTTGTACTATGTGATACAAAACTAAAATACATGTTTCTCATAACTTTTACTAAAGATTCTTCTGTGTGAATTTGTACGGGTTTGTCAAAGTCACCCTGTATATAGAAATATATATTTTTAATAGGTTGATAATTTTCAAGTGGTTTTATTTCTTACATTTGATTTATAAAATCACAGACTGGTAACAAAGTAAATGTTTGTCACCAGTGACCGACTTGGCGTTTAATGAGTCAATTATGGCAGGTGACTAACTGAACTGTGTATTTCTCTAGTTGACAAGTGACAACTCGTTCGAGGAGGCGGGGTCGGGCAGCGAGCGCAGCAGCCGTGCCTCCTCCCCGGACGAGCTCGTGCCCACCCTCGCGCTCAGCACTCACAACCACCACGACAGGTACTTGCCCTTTCATTTTAGATCAGTTAATGTCTATTTTGATGACGGCCCTTGACTTGAGCGGTCACCGTTACCGGTCGGGGTACTGGAACCTGAGTCACTTATACCGGAACCTTACAACATCTGAGATTCTTCTGTCGCTTTTGACGACAGGCCACCCCTAGTCGCAGTGGTAATACGCCTTTGTTACGGGAAAGGAAATGGAACCATTACATTAAAATTTATTACAATTAGAAAATATAGTTAATAGACTAGAAATAAAAAACTGATCTGTGCAGGGGCGGAGAAAGAATACTAAACTCTGCGGTCGGGGTCGACCTGTCGTAAAAGCTGACAAAACAGCTCACCCTAGCTACGTAGTAGCCCCAAGCCCGTCTGAATGGCGACCACCTTTGGTCTTAAGTATGCCGCCATTAATAACCTTGTGTTGTGTTCCAGCATTAGTGACCCAAGTTCCTGTACCTTTATGGGGCAACAGCGTGTTGGCGATGTCACTGGGGTTGCAAACACCCATAGGCGACGGTAACTGCTAAATTCTAAACGGGCCGTCAGCCTGTCTGCTGTCCTACAGCATTTAAAAAAATATCCCCCATTTTTCTTGTAAAAGATTTTAATAAGATCTAAATGCATGACCATGGTTATATTTTAGACTGACCAGTCTATAGTTTAAAATATTGCTTAACCCATCAAGTACCAATTGTCTTGGGGCGACTCGCATTATATTTTTCACTTATTCTTTTCTTTCACGACTCACTGTCTTATTATGTGTATGATAAATATGTTTAATAATATAGAAAAAAAAATTACTTAAAGGATCAAGATTTGAGGCTGAAAGAAGTAAGCAATTTTGGTCCAACTTGTGTCACAGATTTATCATCTATCTAAGTATATAAATTTCTTTGCTCTCAAAGGTGATGGCGCGGATTATCAACGCACAACTTTTGGGTTACCTGGAGGATTCCTAGCTGCTAAATGATCGCCAATACGGTTTTCGGCATGGTTGGTGTGCTAGGGATCTCCTGGTTTACCTAACGCACCGTTGGGCTGCAGCCGTTGAGAGCAAAGCCGTTGAAAGCGTCGTCTTTCTACCACCGTACTGCCCCAATCGGCTGGGTGTTCATCCCCATTTCTTGGAGCCTCTTCTTTCTTGTACGAAACGGTTCTCAAGAACGTTCATGTTGCGTACTCTCAGGGTTCGGAATGAGGATTCCGGCTGAGGTTTTCTCAGCGCGGTACGATATGAAGTTCTTCAAAAAAGGCGTTGCTTCGAGGCCGGCAGCGCGTTGGTACGAGTAATACCTCTGGTGTTTTGCAAACGTCCATAGGCGACAGTGACCACTTGCCAAGGTGGGCCGTTTACCTGTGTGCTGAACTCTAGCTATAAGAAATAAATAAAATGATAGAGGTCTGCAGTCATGCGCGCTTCACGGCAAAACTACTGGATAGATTTGAAATCTATCCAGTGTCTAAAAAATAGACACCTAGATGTAATTGATTACATTTTCGAAGTTTTATTTCTTAGACACTTGTCCCCTTATCTTAAAAATATTGCGATATTCATTTAATATAAAGTTATTACAGTTTTAAGAAACAACGATTTTTATAGAAGTGGGGCAAGCGGTGTAGCGCGCATACGTACGATATCCTCTTTTTTTATTTAGGACAGCAGACAGGCTGACGGCCCGCTTAGGATTTAGCAGTCACCGTCGCCTATAGGTGTTTGCAACACCAGTGGCATCGCGAACACGCTGCTGTCCCAAAGGGTACAGGAACTTGGGTCACTAATGCCGGAACACAACACAAGGTTATTATGGCGGCATACTTAAGACCAAAGGTGGTCGCCATCCAGACGGGCTTGAGGCCCTACCACGTAGCTAGGGTGGGTTGTTTTGTCGCCTTTTAAGACAGGCCGAACACGGCCACAGAGGTTAGTATTCTTTCTCCGCCCCTGTATGGATAAATTTTTATATATTTTTTTGATTTACTTTTTTATATTATTTAACCAGCGAAGCGGGCGAGAACGGCTAGTCTTTAATTCTAATAATTAATTGTGATTCATTCAGTATTCGATTTATTTTCAGATCGTGCGTGTCAACGCCGCCCGGCTCGCTTCGGGCTGAGAGCTCGCGGCAAGAGCCCAGCTCGTCCAACTCGAACACGGATCAGCAATGAGGGGGGCGCAATCCCACTTTTTATCCCGCCGTGCCAAAAGCGAAATGGAACATATAAGTTGGTGTCAGTTTGAGGAAAAAAGAAAATATTTGATTGTATTATGGAAGCGAAACAGTTTTCTAAATTATAAACAGTGCTATAATTAATAAAAAATATTTTTCAGAGTATGGCCTTAGTTTTAAGAACATTTATCAAACGGTCAGTAACTCTAGTAAGTTAGTGAGACAGTGATGTGTTCATACGGATTAATAAAATACTCAAAAAATTAAATAAAAATAACATCTAAAATCCAGTGGAGGTGAAGTGACAAGTGATATTTTTCGATAAGGACATTTTGGTTTGTAGAATCGAGTTTGAGTTCGTAATCGATTTTAATGCGATAGAAATAATCGACTAGTAAGTTGTTTTAGTTTGTACTTTGTGTTTTATTAACCTTTCACCGCAACTCCGCCTAGTCGACGAAATAGTGTTTTGTACAAATAAATTGCTAAATCCATTATTTTCAGTAAAGGAAATTGAAAATTTTATTAACCGCAAAAATATATTTAGTCAGTATTGTACTTAATTTGCGATTGGTTCGTGATCTTTCTTAATATTTTTATCCAATGCATTGAAATCAATATTTTAATTCTTTCTGTATCGTGAATCTTAGTTGGAAGCCTGCTAATTTTGTACACCCGTCCATATGATTTAAAACAATGTTACAAAATTCGGCTACGTACTTCTCTTTTTATTGTAATCGATTCTGAATTCGATTAAGATAAAAAATCGATTATACACTTAATAATCAATTGTTTCTTAGCATATATACAGTAATTATATACAAATATATTTCGAAGTAAACAATTAATTACAAGATTTATTTAAGTTTATAAGTCTTATAGTTTAAGCGGACTTCGAACTTAAATAATCGATAAAAGGGGGCCATATTGCAACCAAAACCTTTATTTTTAAATGTATATATGATAAGTGATCGTGTAATATGAATTTTACATTTGTTCTTATCACTTTTAGAATTATGAACATTTTAAATTTCTCATTTTATTAACAAGTGGTTGTAAATAGTTTTGAATGTATGAAGTATTTTCATCATATTTTCAATATTAATGAGCGCTAAATTCTAAATTTATATTTCAAATTATTTTGTTTCCGGCAAACACTAATTTCGTGACTGAGTTTATGGCAGTTCATCTAGTCTGAAATTATTACGCTTTTAAATACAATTTCAAGAGGACCTCACTTTTAATTTATGTACTTGCTGGCATTAAAAAAAACTTAACTATTTAGCATCATCAGTTTGCTCCGTTTTCTCTTTATTTTTAAAGATATTTTAAATTTATACCAAATTGAAATTTACTGCAATTTTTTATGTATACAATTTTATAATAATAAATATTATAATATCAACTCATAACATCCTACTGATTGATTCGGGGGTCTAGGGAGAAAGGACATTTCCCGCCACGCGTGTTCAGATCAGATTGGTGAGCCTTCACAGTAAGGTATACGGCATAATTGCATATGCACATTAAGAGAGAAAATCATCTTAAGCGGTGCAATGCCAACGTGGTAATCAAACTCGGGACTAGTTTGCTCTCCAAGTGTCGCTTGGCTACCACGTACCTTACTACACTTTTATTTTAATACATGCATAAATTATGTTTATTCTTCATGAATTGTATTTAAAAGCAAAATAATTCATACTTTTCTTTATTTCAATTAGTTAAGTGAGCATTTAAGTTATTTACGCAATTATTTCTAAGCTAGGTGTACTTAAATCCGTTGGATTTTATAATATGTAAATGAAAAACAAGGAGACTGGTGTACTTTATGAGAATAAACAATGTATAATAATGTAACATTCCTTTCAGAATGCGAATTCGTGTTTAATAAAAACAAACAGTATTGTATAACATTTTTATTTTATTTATACAAAAATCCCAGTCGGTTAAAATACAAAAATTATGATGTTGCATTTAATTAATATTAAATAATTTTTTATTCCTGAGGAACAGCAGAGGATTGCCTACTTAACAATAAAGCAGTTCCTGTCGCCTATAGTTATTATGGGCTTGGGGCGCTACCACGTAGAGAGGGTTGTTTTGTCATCTTTTACGACAGGTCGCCCCCGGCCACAGGGGTCTTGGTCTTTGTCTCTGCTTGGAGAAAAATTATTGAATGATAGTCATGTATACACATAGGTTAAACAAGAAAACAGTTGAACGAGCTACCGCTTGCTCCAACAGTCATGGTAGTAACCACAGTGTATGATATGAAAGTAGCTGTTGTTAGAATAGAATAAAAAGTTTAAGTTTTCTACCCCACTAACGATTTTCTGCATTTTACACTGGTGAATAGTGCCAGTGTGGCGCCACCTTAATTTAACACCTTTCGAGGGACACTCAAACAGTTCTGTTTATCTCTTCCCTCCAGAATTAAATATTTAAATAATAAAAAAGCGCTCCCGTACGAAACTTTGTATGAAAACGAGAACTTTGTACCAACAGAAACATGTTTCGACCGCGTGTCTTAGCCATAATTATTTTTAGCCACAATACTTAGTTTTTTATTTTTAAATAAGGTAACACCAATTTTTTGGCGGCCCTTTAAACCTCCACCCATCGTCCAATTCACACATTTCTTAGACAGAAGATCTCGTTAAATCGACCCCCCCAAGCTAACAATATTCTCACTCACGAAAACATTATTTAAATTAAATCAACACCTTAAACAATTTTATACAATTGACTAATAAAAACTACACCCCGTATATAATACACTTAACAGCAAAAATATATTGATTGTTACCACCAATCAAACAACGAAACGCGAAATTTCATGAACTACCCTCATGATTTTTAAGGAAGTCGTCAAAGGAGATGATTGGAATGCTTATTCCTGTTCTTCAGACAGCTGATGGCTGGCTTTCCTGGAGTTCGGTAGATTTGAAAACGTAAACGTTATTGCTGTGGGACAGCTGACAGGCTGACGGTCCACTTAATTACCGTCGCCTATGGATGTTTACAACGCCAGGGCCAACAACTGCTAACACACTGCCTAGGACTGGAACCTACTGTTATGCCAGAACACAAGGTTATTATAACGACTTATCTATAGACCAGGGACGGTTGCTATTCCGACGGGCTTCGAACTTTACCACCTAGTATTTTGTCGCCTTTTACGACAGGCCGCCCCCGGCCGCAGGGATCAGTAGTACTGATACTCCAGCCCTGACTTGGAACTCGCCTCGATTATGAAAAAAAAGTTTTATGCACTTGACAGAATTGATTATAAATACGTGTTAAAAAAATTGATTACGATGCCCAATTCCTTCGTGTTTCCATCCCATGGCCATCTTTACCCCTTTTGGACTTAACTATTCAAAATATTAAAAAAAAAACTACTGAAATGAATTAAGGTCTGGTCGTCGGAGGGTACGAGCTAGCCACCATGGCGGCCACTTCACGTATGAAGAATACGTCGAAGCGGAGCTCCGATCATTTGTCCCAGAGGCCAGCTTCTTTCATCTTGGTGTGGAAATACTTCTCCAAAGTGTTCGCACATCTGTAAATAAATATATATTTTTAATTAATAATATTCGCCGATTCTACTTATCCGGTTCGGGGTTCAAACGGCAAGCGTCACTGTATAAAAACATTATGCCAAATAGTGCGAGAGTGATATCGGTGCCAATGGACACACTAAGTTGCTGAAGACCGTGCGAAGTGGAGAAGAAAAAGTCGGAAAGAGGATCCCGGGCACCAAAGTGGAAACCTAAATCGCAACTGAGATTTAACGCTAAGATTTTAATGGCGAAAAAAATGTATAAAATAAGTTAACGATACCTAACAGCGAATTCTGCATGCCAGTTTTTTAGTACCCGTGCCATAAGCGCTTTGCCGCTTAACTTTGGGACTAACTTTTTAGCCCCTCCTCCCGTTCTTGTCACATTTTTCAATTTTATGCATCTTTGGATGCGTTCAAGTTGCTACTATTAGCTTTATTACTATTGCTTCAAATTGCTATCAATTTGAAGTTGCGTTCAGAATTACAGAAAAGGAAAACTGGTTTTTAGGTTATTCCGTGCAAATTTTCCAATATTTCTCTCTGCATAAAAATAAATAGTGCAAAACACTCTCGACGATGTTGCAAACTTTGTCAGCAAACAAATCAAACTGTTTCGTAATGAATTTACATTGTTCTTCATTTTCAAGATGTTGGAATATGATTCGTTCAGGATTAAAGCTATTGTGTCTTAAATGATGCCGCTTACAGTTGCAAAATAATTTAAACAACGCTTTTTTAATAAAACATAGTATAAATTTAGTAGAATTACAGTAGATGGTAAATGGATTGTTTGCTTATTTCAAAAGTATTATAAGTCAGATATGCGCTAAAAATCCAAGAAGAGGCCAGGAGTATCAATTGTCCATGGTAGTTAAAGGATTTCCTCCTCCCGATTGGTGTTTCGCGCCCGTTTCAGGTAGTTGTGGGCAGTTAACGCCACTTCCCATCATCAAGGACATAAGGAAAACTAAGTTGGAGCCTGGAGGATGTTTTTAGTGGAAATCAGATATGAAGCTTGAAAATTGCCATTTTTCCCAAGCTTTTACTACATTTGTAGTCTTTCGCGTATACTCCCGCCCCTGTACCTGATTCCATTTTGGATCCATCAGTGTACCATACCAGACTATTATGTTCCGGTGGATCTGGTCCCTTTGTCCATTCCATTCTTGTTGGAATTTGGACCCTGATTCGATCAGATTAACTTTAGGATATGCATTCGAAATAAGTTTGAATAATTTAATTACATGGGATTTCAAGTATTTTATAGATATTTTTATAACAATTTTCTTATTTTTGGATTAGTTTAACAATCTTATTTGACTATTACAATAGTAAATTGTCACAGTATATTTATTTATTTAATATTATGATTTTACGATGCCGGTCACGGACCAGAGTGCACCGTACAGGGATGAGAGGGATAACTCGAGAGCAGTGGACCGTATGAGGGGGGAGGAGTGGTGATATATATAGAGATATATGCGATGCGATGCCTTGCAACGGGCAAAGAAATTCGCTCTGACTGACTTCATCCCTTCCCGGTTCGGTTCAAGTCCGCTCGCGGAGGAACTGTTTTACGGCACCAGCTAAATGTCACAAACTAGACACTGAATACACAATGTTTATGGCATGGCCAATGAGAGTTTGTAAGGAGTAACTGAAGCAAGCCAAAGCGCACGGCGCAGTAGTCTTCAGGGAGATCGAACGTCGAACCTCCCGCGCTTTAGAGGCTCACTCGATACTAGTCCTGTCTCAGGCGCCTTTTACCATTCACCTAACCGAGAGTGAGGGTAGATAACAAAAAATCAGGAGGCGAGATTTCAACTTCTCTTTAAGCGAGGATCGAATAATAATGACGACATGTTTACCTGTAGTAATCGGTGTCTGGCGAATTGTAGAGACGGCAGTTGGTGAATATCCTCGTCATGTCCGCGATGAACAGCCTCTTCGACACGTAGTACCTGGACTTCAGGCGTTCGCCCATTGTGCGCAGATCTGAATGCAATTTAAATAATCTATTAAATATTATATATATATATATATATATATATATATATATATATATATATATATATATATATATATATATATATATATATATATATACATACAGATTTTACTTCTTAGATACTTGGCCCTTATCTAAAATATTGCGATATCTTCATTTAATATAAAGTTATTAAAGTTTTAAGAAACAACGGGTTGTATAAGCACTACGTGTTCACTGTTCACTAATGTGTTTTCTTGCCGCGGAGAAGTGAGGCAAGCCGTGTGTAAATAACGACGAAATAAAGTATTTACAAAAAATTCAATCTAAAGTTAAATAATAAATAGGGTCTTTTAACCCGTCCACGTTTGTTTAGACTGAGCCGGTGAAATTATTTTTAACAATCCTTTTTAAGCGTTACACTACGGAATCTAGTTCTAGGGCCAAATTCATATTTACGTTAGTGCCTTCACGTGAAATCACCATTTTCTGATTTTCTCTCACAATAGCGCCTCTAGGGGCGGGATTCAAACGTCTTGTTTTGGCGGAAGTACATGGCATCATTTCGCTATAGGGTTAAAAAAGAAACTTACACCATATGCCAATTTACTATTAACGTGTTTAAGCAGGATAAAAAAAATCGGTACAGATTAGCACTAGATCTCCTTTTAAATGACAATCAAGAGCACATATAATTGGTCGGTCATTTAAAATGGAAATTAACACAACTCATCATCATCCCCGCGTTTTATCCCGGTTGCAACCTAAACTTCCGCTTTCCGACTTTTTCTACTTTGCAGGGTTTTCAGCAACCCTGATAGTGAGCCCATTGGCACGCATATCACCCTTTACGACTTCAAGCCAGCACTTTTTGGATCTACCCCTCCTGCTAGGGCCCGGCGGAGGCGGTATGGCCAGACATTTGTTTCCCACGTAAGTAGCCGGTTGCCGTACCAACGAAGCCGACACTCCAGCAATGTTACGGACATGAAGACCGCCGCGAATACGGGAGTTCCTAACGCGGCCCTTCCGCGTCAACTCACACATCCACCACAGCATATTCATCCCCGTGACACGCAGTTCTTGCTTGTGTCGCTCTAACACATGCCATGCTTTGCAGCCGTATAAAACGACAAGCCTAATGATGGTCTTATAGACCTGTCCCTTTATCTTTACCGGCATCTTGGGGTCACAAATGACACCAGTCACCACACGTCATGCGCTCGACTGTGTTGCCGCCTATGCGTATGGGTGTGGGATCTGTGGAGTTACAGGCCAAGTACTCGGTCTTTACCACATTGAACTTCAGATCACTGTTCTCAAGCGACCTTTTCCATGCCTTCACGCGTCGCACCAACTTACACCTGTTCTTATCTGCCAGCGCGATATCGGTAGCATACATGAGCAGCCATGGGGGCTACTCATGCGCATCTCTGATGCTTTTTGACAGGACGTCTAATATCACGTTGAACAGAAACGAACTAAGGACGGATCCTTGGTGCACCCCGACGATGATGGGGAAACATTTCGTATCGCCAACAGCGGCCTACGGACTACGGAATCGGAGTCGCGGTACATGTTTCGGACAATGTCAATATAGTATCTGGAATCCCTTTAGACCGCATTACCCACCAGATCATCACGCGAGAGGAAGGCCTTCTGCATGTCCAGAAACAGACAATGCAGTGGCTTATTTTTCGTCCTGTATTACGGTGACAGTCCTTAGGGCAAAAATAGTGTCCATGGTCCCGTGACCAAGGCGAAACCCATACTGACAATCCGACCCATACAGTACACTCCTGTCGAATCCGAGAGTCGATAACACTCTCGAAGGGCTTCATGGTGTGGGACATGACCCTTACAACGCGGTAGTAACCGCACTCCAACCCGATTGCACCGATCTGTTGCCTTTGAAAACTGGAGTAATGATACTCAGCCTCCATTGGCTTGGGATCGTACCGGTGAGGAGTATCCGGTTAAAAAGATTGGTTAAGATGCCCATACTACGAGAGCCCATCGCCTTCCAGGCTTCGATGGGAACTCCATCGGCTCCGATAGCTTTGCGATTTTTCATGCGGCGAAGAAAATTCTGGACTTCTGCAGGAAATTAACACAACTGTAGTGCTAAATTAAAAGTGCTATATGTATGTGTACTTTGCCTGCCTTTTGGCAACTATTAACACTGTGTGCTTACCCATTGGATATTTGATGTGATCGTAGTAGTCGGGCACCTCCATCTTGTCTACCGGCTTGAGGAAGGGCCAGGCAGCCCCGTGGTTTTTCACCTACAACCATAACATTACTTCAAACATTACCCATAAACTATTAATAACTATGTATATGACGACGCCTTTTAAACTTTCACTTCAAGTTTTCGAGTTCGGTTTTCAACTTGGTACAGCGGTAAAACAACAGACACGGTGACGGCCCACTTAATAGTAAGCAGTTACCGTTGTATATGGATGTTTGCAATGTCAGGGGTATCGCCTACAAGCTGGCGTCAGCGTAGGGGAACTGGAACCGTGGCCAACTATGCCCGAAACACAGCACAAGGTTATGGCGGCATATTTAGGGATCAGTAACCATCCAGGCTGGCTTGAAGTCCTAACGGCTAGCTAGTTGTTTTGTCGCCTTTTTCGACAGGCCGCCCCTGGCCACAATCAGTATTCTTAATCCGCCACTGTAAGGAATAAAATATATCGCACATGCGACAAACGGTTTTAAAATCTGGGTGTAAACGAAAATTATATAAAATAATTACCGCATGTAAAACGTTCCTGAGGGTGGCGACATCAACCTCAGTGTCGTTGTCGTGGTGCGCACGCGCAGGCGGCGGACGCCACCCCGTCTCGCGCAGCCCAGGTATACACTCTACCGGTATACTTCGCACCTGTAACATAATCCTCATTCATAATATCATGTTTTGAAAACGTACAATATTGATGTTATAATTCTTTTGGCGCGTTTCGTAAAAATCATGAGAGTAGAATTTTTACAATTCCACGGACATGCGACACCGGCAGCCAAAAAGTGACATGATGAAGTTAGTAGAACTTTGTCCGCATACATATTAATAAATTCACACAGGACAATATAGTGCGCATCGTTTTCACGAGTACTTATAACTAATACCTGCTTTTCTCGTATCATGATAGAATGGAATTAGTTTTGGGGAATTTCATGAAAGCCTCCAGTCTCGTAAGGGCTACCATGCGGCAGACTCGCATCCATTATTTAGATTTTTTTATTGATGTAGGACAGCAGACAGGCCGCTTAGAATTTAGCAGTTACCATCGCCTGTGGGTGTTTGCAATGCCAATGGCATCGCGAACTCGCTGCTGTCCCATAAGGGCACAGAAACTTGGGTCACTAATGCCGGAACACAACACAAGGATATTATGGCGGCATACTAAAGACCAAAGGTGGTCGCCATCCAGACGGGCTTGGGGCCCTACCACGTAGCCTAGGGTGGATTGTTTTGTCGCCTTTTACGACAGGCCGACCCCGGCCACAGAGGTTAGTATTCTTTCTCCGCTCCTGTACGGATAATAGATTGGTGCACCTGATGGGACATGAGGCTTCGTTGGGACCCATTTCATCTCAAAATTTTATATGATTAGAACGACAAAATCAACCACAGACATAAAGGACATTGAACTTACCCCTTCCTTGAAACACGTCAGTCCGGAATGAATTTTCCTTACTTCCTTTTGTCTCATATCAATCAATTTCTTCACAATCTGAAAGTTAAATACCTATAATGTTCCACAGATACAGGGACTAAGCCCAACATAATATTTACTCGTCGAAACATTCAAGTGCTTTGAAATAATATAGTTTATAGTGTTCTTATCTGACTGGGTCGACAATGCAGTGCAGATAGATCGTGAGTAAAAAGAAACCAAACCTTTCGGCTTCTCGACCCTGTTGGCCGCTTACGTTGTAAGCGCCGCGCATGTGATGTTAGAGTGGGGGATTTTACCCACAACATGGCTGCACTGCGACAAAATCCGGGTATTTTTAACATGTATGTATGTATCTATGTAACGGAATTCTTTAACGTGATTTTCACTCTTTTCAAAACGTCGGATTGATTTGGAACTTGTCAAGGACCGATGACAATACAATAATTTGTATAGTTTATATCATTACCCTTACCAGGATCCTCCGAATTAATGAATATCCGGACTGGTTCTCGTCCGATCACCGAAGTACCGTCGGGCGCTATTAGCACTTGGATGGGACCGCCTGAGAAGCCCGCGTGACGGTGACTTTTTGCTCTTTTTTTAAACGCTTTTTATTAACATAACCTGTATGTAACGGAATTTTTCGATTTATCGGATTTAGACTCGATTTTGACCCACTTAGAACAATCAAATAAATTCAAAATTCTGCTGAAAAGCATCTGGAGTTTAATTAATAACACATCTAGAAGATGTCGTTATATTAATAGTAACACTGCCGGAAGATGGCGTTAATTTAATAAAAACATTTACCGACTGGGAATTGAAAACAAATTAATTATAGTTTAAAAAGACTAAAAACACGCTTTTATAGAAAATCAAACTAAAAGGTAAAAAATAATTTTCAATAAATTTAAATTAAGAATAGTGTTTAATAATAATATCTGTCGGTAAAATATTTATAACAAGCACCCCACACTTTATTACAATAAAATTTTATTTTTTTGTTAATTTCTTCACACTATCCTAATTTAAATTTATCGAAATTGACTTTTTAGTTTTATTTTCAATAAAAGCGTATTTTTTAGTTATTTTTAACTATAATTTATTTTTTTCAACCTTTACAGAGATGATTATTATCTCATCCCTTACCTCCACCCCGAAAGAAACAGCCTGTGCTTGCAACTCTTCTGCTGCGTTAACAGGACTACAAAGACTTTCTAGTCGTGTATAGTAAACCAAATTAGGTTATGTAAATGTTTACCTCCTTCTGACGCCTCACGACAGAGGTGAACTGCGTGTAAACGATGCGTGGGTTCAGCTCGCAGTGCATGAGGGTGGCGCCCTCGTAGTCCTTTATGTAGCCCTGGTACATCGCCCGCGGTAGTTTTATATCCTTACTGAAACCTTGTTTCTTGAAATACCCTATTCAGAAAAAGATAATATGCGGGACAATTATTACATACATATATACATATAATCACGCCTTTTTCCCGTAGGGGTAGGCAGAGACCACTTCTTTCCACTTGCTACGATCCTTACATACTTGTTTCACTTCGTCCACTTTCATTAATCCCTTCAACAATCATTTTAAGTAATAAATAATAAAGGTGAAAAGTGGTGGTAAAAAGTGACGTCTGCGGCCTGACCTAAAGCAACCCTAGCTAGGTGGTTCAAGCCCGTTTGGATGGAAACCATCCCTAATCCTTAAATGTGCCAATCATAACAACCTTGTGCTGTTTTTCAGCATAAGTAGCCCAGATTTCCCCCTACGTAGACGGCAGTGTATTAGCGGTGTTCCTGATTTTGCAAACACCCATAGGTAAATGCTTTCTATAAAGTGGATCGATAGCGAGGTCACGGGTTCGACGACTCCAATGATAGCATGTACTGCTTAGGCAGTTCTCGCCTGATGTGTATAACTGCCGTGTACTGAAGGTAAAGGAAGCATTGTGAGGAAACCTGCATACGAGTCTGCAGGATTGTTTAACTCACCAATCCGACATAGAGAAGCGTGGGACTTACCGAGGCCTGGACTCCGTTTTTTTGTAACTAAATAAATTTCCGGGTTGCCTGGAAGAGATCGCTCTGTAGCGATAAGGCCGCCCATTGTAAGTCAAGTACTCATTGATTGTGTAAATAAGTTTCATTGTGTTTATATAATTGGTTTACAATAAAGTGTTATCTATCTATCTATCTAAATTATTTAAATTAAAAAATCATACATTTAAGGGTTAACATATATAACTGCTAATCACCTATAGCGTATTCGTCAGCAAATGTGAGGAAGTGCAATATATTGTTCCTTATATGATAATCCTTCAAGTGGTTCATGAGATGAGTCCCGTAGCCTTTCACTTGTTCATTAGATGTCACCGCACAGAAAACTATTTCACTGAACCCCTGAAAATTAACCGTAAGCTAGATAAAAGCTCTTTTTATTTAGTCCAATGGTCGTAATTCAACCATAATCCATTTACATTTAAAGTTAGAACGTTATTAATCTCTTCTCAATTTGACCACAGACTAAACATAAACAAAAGATTTTTTTTAAATAATATATTTATGAAGTGTACTTCTCCATAGAAACCTTAACTGTGTCGAATTTTATACTACGAAATTTTCAAAAACGCGGTACAAAGATTTTGTTTCACATAGTGACATTACACACTTCATTGAAAACAAAACGGGCACCTTTCTAATTTGGAATTAACTATTTTCATACCCAGACTCTTTGTTAATTATTACCAATAATGTGAAAAAGTCAAAACTACCCGTTTTGTTTTTCAAATGGGTCTATATTGGCACCAGTTCCGATGTAATAGATGCGACCGTAGCCTGTCATAAGAAAAAAAACCACCCCATATCACTGCTACGAGGGTGTAAAGACACAATAACACACACACAAATTAATTAATTTAAGATGTTTGTATTATTTATTATTTGTTGATTGTTTGTTTTTGCTCCTCTGCGAGTTATATTTAAACGACTCAAAATAGTTCCCAGTCTGAGAGTCAAGATCACTCATGCTCTTGGACTCAATTCTAGCCAAAAGCATATTTTTTAGTTATATTAGTATATTATAATTTTTGATCAAGGCTAGTAAATATATATTATCAATATTACCTGTGAGAGAAATGTCCTGAAGCAGATACCCCCGATCGGCCTACCTTCCTTGATAAGAGCTAATGTCTTGTGTTTTCTGGAATGGAAGTATCACATTAAATATCTATTTCTGTTAAACTCTGTTATTCAAGACAACGGCAAAGAGAAGTCCACCCCATTTCGTTCCTAAGAAGTCGTAAAAGGCGACAAGTGGTCGAGTCCTTTTGGTTACGGCAATGGTTCTAAACTTTATATAAATAATATTTTTCAGTGATATAAGTGGCAATGTCTTTTAAACATTTTAAATGCTAACTATCATAATGAGGAGGGCGTCCAATGACGTCCGGCGCCGTCGACATGGCCTGCGTTGGCGGGACCCCTCCCGGAACACTCCCCAGTGTGCCGGTTAGCTCCCGCTCCGCAGCCTCCTTTGCGGATATAACTTCCTCACAGAAAGAAGCGACGGCCGTCTATCCAGGATCGCCCCTGACCATAGACAGAACCAGTACCGGGAGCGACTGGCCCACGCCGATTTGGGCGCGGCGCTCTTCACGCCACACAGGGCATACCGGCGATAGTATGGGTCACCGTGTCCTACTCGTCGCCCGCGGCACAATAGTTGTCACCATGCCCTGAAGTCGCCTTCTGTCATATGCGACAAGTACCTCACGAAGCAACCGTGCCCCGAGAGAGAATATGTATATTTATTTATATATTTTAAACTTTTAATATATAATATTTTTTTATTTTAAATGTACTTACGGATCAAAAACTAATTGTGATATGTATTCTTTCGTCATTTCCGGTAACTGGTGCGAGAACACGTTGTGGAGACCTATAATTGATACCACAAAGACCTAAATCAAATTTGTAGACAATTCAAAACTATTTGATCACGCTAACACTGTGCATTATGTATCGTTTTCCACTGTTGGACATAGGCCCAGTTAGCGCCAATAGTTCTTTACTTTCATGGTTCCATCGGCCTGAGGACTTTCTACGTTTGCTGAGATGCAGTCTCCCCTCCAGGACTACACGACTATTTCTGATTATGTCAGAAAGACAATTAGATAGAGAATTATGTAAAACACCTCCCACGATAACACCAGTGTCCTCAACACCAACTTCAGACTACACTAACATCAGAAACGAATACATATATCCAAAATCTTAGATTTATATATTTTCTGTTGCTCTTACTATATGTGGGCTCAATCACATGTGTTATATATGTATTTATATATTAATATACTGTGACAATTGACACAGCGCCATCTAGTTCAAAAGTAAACAGCAGAGCCTATAAGTTATAGGTACTAGATAACTGATATACTGTTTATATACTTTTATAATACTAATATATACTTTCCTTTTGTAAATCAATGCATGCTACATAAACAGCCATACTTAGGACTGGAATCGAACTCGTGACTCCCACAGGCATTTCGATGTGTGAAAGTCATTAATGGCCATACGGCTGCGCCCGCGCAATCAAAAATCGCGACTTTGAGCCACTCGTTAGTTAACGTAGCCACAACACTAATATATAACAAATCATTAGCGTGTAGCGGAAATTCTTACAAACGTTTTATCTTGATTCTATTTACAACAAATTCAGTAACAGGGGTCCTTGTGCTCCAAAGACGCCCCAAAGTTTAACCATATGGACAACGATGATTTCCATTACAAGTATTTCCAATTCTAACACAATATCGAAGTAGGTAGGTGGAAGGGCTCCAAGCCAGTCTGGAGTGCAACCACCCCTGGTCTCCAAATATGGCAGCACTAGCATAACTGAAGTAGGTTCCAGTTCCCCTACGTGGACAACGTTAGTCGCGTCCCTGGCGTCGCATCCATCCATAGGCGACGGTAACTGCTAATTATTAAGTTTGCTTTCAGCGTACCTGCTGTTCCGAAGTAGAAAAAAATAATACTAGTATTGTGAAAACTCACCAATCAACCAAAGCATGGTTTGCTTATTAACCGCCCCGGTTAAAGAGTTTCCTATTACGTGGAATTCGATTAATTTGCGCTGTTCCTCCAATTTGGCCGCTTCATCCCGGGGTGCTTGCATTTGGAACAGTGCCTGATCAAATACAAAGAAAAGCATATATTATTTGCAATAATTACTATAAGTCATTAAAGGAAGTAATTAAACCAATATATACATAGTACGTAATACTAGATAAGTCTATATTAACTCATTTGTCCCAATTTTAACTTTCTCATCATGTCCAACTGTCATAATTCTTAGCTCAAGCATCGAGACGTCAAAATGTTTGGTTGTGAAGCACATCCCTACAGACAGAGCTGAGAGAGCTACATCACTAGCTCGTGTATAAAATTCAAGCAAAAACACGTTAGTGCGATATCTTATAAACATCGCAAATTCTTATCATTGGAAGTTGACTTATCAGCGGTAGGAAAAAGTCTCAAAGCTTTAGGTATAACCCAGAAGAAGGGACATTGGGTTCCATATGAATTAAAAACCAAGGGACATTGAGAGACGTCTTTTGACATGTGAACTGCTGCTTCAATGGGAGGATAGAAAAGGTTTTTTTTAATGGCCGAAGGAGCTTGCAGCTATCGAAAGTGCCCTTGCCGGCTTTGAGAAACCCACATAAGTAGCCGGCGCTAATCGAGGTCACCGTCCCCAAGGTGAACGAAGGAACATCAGGGTAGGTAGTTAATTGTGTCCTACAATAGTTACAATGGATGGTAAAAAATTGTAGGTATGTCAGTAGGGCTCCACACCTGTGTGGATGGCAACCATCCTTGTTCTCCTACGGGGACGACAGCGTGTTAAAGGTGCCTCTAGCGTAGCCAACATCCATATGCGACGGTAACTGCTAACAATTAAGTGCCTTTCTGCTGTTCCACATCAACAAAAAATGACAACGTTTGCAAATCAACCCGAACCTTGACAATTAACTGTAGGGTGAAAATAGCTAAGATCTACTCACGTCTGGTCCGCACATATAATTGGGATCCGTGATGGTGGCGACGATGTCTGCGACGGTCCTTTCGCAGACGTCGTCGCCCGAATCGGACCCTATCCGTCGCCTCTTGGCCGCGCTAATCGGCTGACACCCAGATCTGGACTCCGCACCACGTTTTAGACCCTCTTGCTTTATTGTACCTGGAATAAAATAAGTAAGTTTAAATTATTTTTTTAATGGATGTATTTTTATCCGATATTACTTTTATCCGTGCAGGGGTGGAGTCGGCCTGTCGTAAAGGGCGACAAAACAACCCATCCTAGCTACGCGGTACGGATGGGTCCGTCTGGATGGCGACTACATTTGGTCTTAAGTATGCCGCCATAATAACTTTGTGTTGTGTTCCAGCATTAGACTCAAGTTCCTGTACGACAGCAGCGTGTTCGCGATGCCACTGGCGTTGCAAACACCCATAGGTGACGGTAATTGCTTAATTCCAAGTGGGCCGAAACATGTTTGCTGTCCTTTAGGACCAGGACATAGGATTTTTTTTATTGCTTTAGCAATAAAAAAAATTAGTACTAGGCAAAGGTGTGAAAGGCGACCAATTCCTTTTGCACTCACAAAAAAATTATATCCACAAGAAATCGACAGAGGGAGCATGCGTAGGCGCAGCTCATATAAGAGATAACTACCCTCATTCTCGCGTGAGTTGAATGGTGAAAGCGAGTATGTGACGAGCGGTAGTGTCACATCAGTCAGGTCACGTGTCGACGTTCAACCTCCCCGAGGACCACGTTTTGTGCTGTGAGAAATCCTCTATAATTGGCCGTGACAAAACATGTATCTAGTTTTCAGACTTGTGAAATCCATTACAGAGCCGTGCAACAGTTCCTCTGCAAGCAGACCAGAACCGAACCATGAAGGGGTGGAAACAGGGCCAGTACATTTTTTTCCCGACTCAAGGTATCACAAATATCTCTTACCAACTGCTACTTAATAATAAACAGTTACCGTTACCTATGGGGCACTACTAACACGCTGCCGTCTGCTTAGAGGAACTAGAATCTGGGTCACTTATGCTGGAACATAATACAAGGTTTGGCCAAGTCGAGAGAATGAATGAAGAACGATTGACGAAAAAAATGTATAAGGCGAGTGTGAATGGAAGTGTTAGAAGGGGTAGACCTAAGCGGACGTTTCGAGACCAGATTAGGGATGTCTTGAAAAAAGGCCAGGTCAAGAGTACCCTAAACCGAAGATCATGTATGAAGGGAATAATGAAAGTGGACGAAGCGAAACAAGTATGTAAGAATCGTAGCAAGTGGAAAAAAGTGGTCTCTGCCTACCCCTACGGGAAAGAGGCGTGATTATATGTATGTATTGGAGCCCTACCACCAAGCTAGGGTTGTTTTGTCGCCTATTACGTCTGGCCGCACTATCTCTCTCACTAATTGCGCGATTCACTCTGAGCATCATACATTTTTGGTGACACGGGGTCAGTATTTCAGTGCGTGGGTCACCATTTGCGTTATAAATGAAACACCAGCAAATGGTTACTGAATAGGTACTGAATATTTATTTCGAAATTCGTGCTCTTTTTATATGATTAAACTAGGGTTCGCCGACCAATCAGAAGCGTTAAAAATATAAACATATTGATACCCGAAACTAGTTCCAAGAAATGCTTGACGGTTTTGTTTGTGTTGGTACCGAGACTAGTTACAAGAAATTGGTTGAGGCCTCGTCCCGCGCAGCCGCCTCCTTCCGCGGGCGATGTAAATACGCGGGTTCGCGGCATGCTCCCGTCATTCCTGGCTTTGACATCGCGCTGTGTTTATGTAGTCGCGTCGTCGATCTATGTTCGTTTTCAGAGCTAATCCTTTTTTCTGTTTCTTATATCTGTTATACGGTGGCTACACATTCAATATAAATAAGACATTAGTAAAAAAATTAGATCAATATATACCTGAAGACAGGCTGACTGTAGTAAAGCCATCTTTGCTATCTCCAGATGCAGTCACCCTTTCAAATTCTCCACGGCGGATGGCTAAAAAATTTTTTTACATTAAATGAAATTTCCAGGAACAGGCTGACGGCCCGCTTAGAATTTAGTAGTTACCGTCGCCTATGGGTGTTTCCAACGCCACTGGCATCGCGAACACGCTGCTGTCCCATAAGGGTACAGGAACTTGGGTAACTAATGCCGAAACACAACACAAAGTTATCATGGCGACATACTTAAGACCAAAGGTGGTCGCCATCCAGACGGGCTTGGAGCCCTACCAAGAAGCTGTGATGGGTTGTTTTGTCGCCTTTTACGACAGGCCAACGACGAAGACATCGTAATCTGTCGAAAAAACTACATGTTGATTACGCCATGAGTTTCAATTTGTTATACTAGCTGACCCGGCAAATGTTAACGGTATGCCATATAAATAAAAAAAAATCAAAACTTAATTATGTTCATCCCTATTTCACCCACCAAAAGTAGCCTATATCCTTCTCCAAGGTCTAATCTATCTCTATACCGAAATTCATAAAAAAATTATTCAGCGGTTTAGGCATTAACACAGTAAATAGACATAGTTACTTTCGCATTTATAACATTAGTATACGTTTTAACATTCCTAAACTTATGAATCTCCGATGATAATGACGACCTCCCTGGCGTAGCGTCTAACTCACTTCGGTACGCTCGTGGAGGTCATGGGTTCGATTCCCGTCTTGCGTCTGGGTGTTTATGTATAATATGTATTTATTTACAAAAAAAGTATTTAAGTAGTATATCAGTTGTCTAGTACCCATAATACAAGTGCTATGCGACTTAGTTTAGGACTAGATGGCATTGTTTTAATTGTCAAAAAAGAAAGAATCTAAAAATAATTTTGATGGCAAAGATAATATTTACTCACATGCTTTATTGTCAAGAAGTAAATTCTGCAGATGATTTGGTGGGTTCTGTTTGAACTCTGGGTCCCATATGGGCGAGTTCGCACTGAATATTTCTTCTTCCAATAACGCTAGGAACCGGGGGAAATGGGTAAGAACTAGTACCTGGAATAGAAATTAAAAAATCATCATTATGATTATTTTAGCGTTAAATTCTTCTCGCGTGGTAAGATAAAAGACGCATACTTAAAAGTTCGGGTTCAAAGCCCTGATTGCTTTGCCTTACTGTCCTGGCGAAGTACTCCCCTGACATAGCAGTCACTGCAGGAGGCCAAACGACGGCAGGAGCATTCAATAAAGTAAGTAAAATTCAATCAAGAAGTATGTCCCATTGAGAGTCGAACGACGAGAATGTGGCCCTCACTCGAAGTCCTAATTAATCAATTCCAAACTCTGTGCCCCAATGTAGAACCCAAAATGTGGGTTCTACATTGGGGCATAGTGTGGGGGGCCGAAATATGGCCGACCTACGTCACGTTCAGCTCCGCCAATCTGCGAAACGCTCGATTGTCGCGGCAAATTTAATTAAAAAAAAAATATTATAACATTACGTTACATCCTTCCTCAAAACTTCTGCGGTTAGGGCCGGCTTTCCAAATTTTTCTTTTCCACAATATCTCAAAATAAATTTAACAACACAGCTGACATAACGCCATCTACACACAGTAAGTAACAGAGTACTTAGTTATAAGTAGTATACATCTATTAGTTATATACTTTTTTTCTATAAACAAATACATATTATTCATTTAAACAACCATATTCGGGACGGTAATCGAACCCGTGACCCCTGCTGAAGTGTTTCAACGTGCGAAAGACGATGCACCGCAGTGGTCATAAAAAATTTGAATGAATAGGTTGAAGTCGACTCGAGTTCCAAATCTTGGTGGGATCCCTTACGAATAAGATAGAGTTATACATACCCTCTTTTCAGGGGGCATGCGGTCCCGTTCGGAGTGGCACTTGTCCATGAGCTGGCGGCACACGGACTTAAAGACAGCGCGCAGCAACGTGCGCCCGAACACCGTTGCGGTGTCCGAGTGCGTCAACGAATCACAGAACGCCGGCACATGGCAAAACACAAGCCATCTACAACCATTTCAATTGAAATTTAGCTTTAATCGGAAGATCAGCGCTGGTCACATGGATTAGCGACATTAGCCCCTCTTTTCGAAAAAAAACTGCCACCGACTCCCCGGGGGGTATTTGGTACTGGGAAAGATAAATTGGCCCACCGATCTCGTGATCATTTTAGGCGGGTCTCTACCACGATTTGGGCTATTTATAGGATTGAGACCCCCAAACCCTCTCCTACGTCAATCTGGGATTAAGCGGAGCTCAACTTCGCGGCTTAGTTATGTAGGATCCTCCCCCGAGGGACACCTGTCTACGGCAATTGTAGATCGTTTAAAGCAACATTGGCCCTGTCTTAGAACATACATCATATATCATCTTATATTTAATATTTTCCCTTAATTTGTTTTTATGATCTATTATTTTTTTTTTTTTTTAAACGGATTACTCCTTTTGCTAGTACACAATAGACTGTTATAAATTTTATTTTTTATTCTATAATTTATTCGTACCTGGTATAATTAATTTGATACGCGGAGATATCTTCAGGATTTGATACTTGCTGAAAAAATAATGACATAGTAGTGTTAATAAAGATGTTCAAGAGTAGCGCAAAGAAACAAAAAGTTTCTCATGCTAGTGTTTTTGTCTAAGACAAAGTTAACGGAAGGTTAGCTTGACTAGGTAGGAGTAATTGCTTTAATCTACACCTCGTTCTGTATCGACCCCTTCTTATTCATTTTTCTTGTCAGATGGCATTCTTCTCTTCGTTCAAAGTACCAACTTTTTTCACAATTTCAATACTTATTCATGTATTGATAATCCGTGCAGGGGCGAAGTAAAAAAACCGACCCCTGCGGCCGGGGGCAGACTGTTGTAAATGGCGACTAAACAAACCTAGCTAGATGATAGGACTCCAAGTCCATCTGGATGTCAGTACTATTTCTAGCTTTAAACACTAAAATTGTATTTTACACAAGTAATAGTATATTCATAATAATTCAACATCATATAACATTATAGGCAAACTGCGG
This sequence comes from Malacosoma neustria, assembly GCA_963693495.1. NCBI lineage: Eukaryota > Metazoa > Arthropoda > Insecta > Lepidoptera > Lasiocampidae > Malacosoma > Malacosoma neustria. The sequence continues at coordinate 6,307,609 of OY856391.1, read as the reverse complement.
GAGAATTGCCATTGTTAAATTGTCCATTATGACAATCTTCATTGAGAACTAATGTGAAACCATGTAGCCCCCGCTGGCCCTTGGTAGCATGGGTAGACCTCGGGGCTGCTGGCTTGATGTAAGATCGTGTGAAATAGAGAAGAAAACATTTTACTTTTTCTAGCAGATCTCGGAACCCATAACAATAGCCTGGATAGCAATCGTAATTTAAACGCTTAGATGATTTATTCCACTTACCAACTTCCTAATACTAGGAGTTTCGAAATTCCAGTGATTGAAGCAATGTAGAAACATTTTGGCCAAATCGTACATAGTCTGCCACTCTCTTTGGGGAAGACCATTAAACTTATAGAGAACGAAATTAGTGATCGCTTTAGCTATTGAGGGCCGTTCAAAAGGTGGTTGTCCGAGAGGACCCTCGATCTTCGGATGACTTCGGGTCAGTATACATTTCCGCAGGATCTGAAATATTTATATGAAATTATGAGAACAATATTTTTTACTAATCTTCTCCTTCCTGCCCTTTTCCCTCATTATCTGGGGTCAGCGCAACATATTCTCCCTCTATTTCCTACTAATCAACAATCTAATATAAATGATTTAGTAGATTTAAAAATCAATAGGACAATTTAGACAATTTGCGTAAAGTAAAAGGCATTATGAAAAATAACAGCTACTTGCATTAGGTAAAATACTGTGTCATAATTTAGTTAAAAAATTTTACTAGCCTACATTTCATGAACACATATATAATGATTAGAACCAACGATTTGCAGATCATTATCCGTGCAGGGGTTGAGAAAAAATCAGGTCGGCCTGTCGTAAAAGGCGACAAAACAACCTCAGCTACGTGGTAGGGCCCCAAGCCAGTCTGGATGGCGATCACCTTTGGCCTTAAGTATGCCGCCACAATAACCTTATGTTTTGTTCCGGCATTAGTGACCCAAGTTCCTGTACCCTTATGGGACATCAGCGTGTTCGCGATGCCACTGGCGTTGCAAACACCCATAGGCGACGGTAACTGCTAAATTCTAAGCGGGACATCAGCCTGTCTGCTGTCCTTCAGCAATAAAATAAAAGATCATACAAATATGTATGCAAAATGGATTTCTTAATATTGGGCCATAAGAAGAAAAACTTGTCACTGGCATTTTCTAAGCTAGCAAGACGCTAAGTCAAGTCCAATTTAGGATTTAACTTTTAATCTATCCAAGAAGTCTGTAATGTTACTTGAATTTAAACAATTGTCCCCAATAATAATTTCTTTCTGTCAAGGAGCAGTTGAGAATGTGTCTATAATGTATGCATTGCAGTTCTTTGAAGACTAGTGCAATCCCATGAAAACGTGTTGCACTCTCATTATTTATCTCATCATTTCTCTCTCTCTTTCTTCTCTCCCTCTCTCATTACCTTAGCCTTGGGCCAATTATTTGGGGTAGGCACAGTGTGTATTTTTCTTCCATTTTGTTCTATCACTCTACTCTCTAAAATAAATCATTCTGAACAGTTTCATCATCATCATCTCAACGTTGGTCCCGTTTGCAACCCAAACTTCCGTTTCGGTGCCCGGGGTCTGCTTTCCGACTTTTTCTACTCCACTTCGCACGGTCTTCAGCATCCCTGGTAGTGAGCCCATTGGCGCGCATATCACCCCTTACGACGTCAAGCCAGCACTTTTTGGGTCTGCCTCCTGCCCTCCTGCCGGGGCCCGGCGGAGGCGGCATGGCCAGAAATTTGTTTCCCACGTAAGCATCCGGTTGCCGTAACACGTGGCCGTACCAACGGAGCCGACACTCTTGTAATTTATCCGCAGTCACGGACATGAAGACTGCCGCGAATGCGGGAGTTCCTAACACGGTCCTTCCGCGTCACTTCACACATCCACCGCAGCATATTCATCTCCGTGACACGCAGTTCTTGCTTGTGTCGCTCTAACATCGGCCACGCTTTACAGCCGTATAAAAGAACAGGCCTAATGATGGTTTTATAGACCTGTCCCTTCAACTTTACCGGCATTTTGGGGTTACAAATGACACCAGTTACCTCACGCCATTTGGCCCACGCGGCAGCAATGTGTGCATCACAAATCATTCTGAAGAGTTTACCCACTAATAACAACCTTATAAATTATCTAGTCCCATGTTAGAAACAACTCACCTTAAATAAATAATAATATACTCGTTTAGTGTCTTGATCGTCCTCTCTGTGCATACACATAAATATGTTTTCAACATCAACCACAGCACCGAGAAGTCTGTTAATCTCAGCCACAGAGAGGCCTTGCAACTGAGTCACATGTTTTTCTGTGAGGAAATAAATTAACTGTAATTTCTATTATAGGACCATAATTAATTTAATTTTTAAGTTTGAACTTTATTAAGGTTCTTTTGTCAAAGGCTCTATAATCAAAAGTTTTACTACTGCTACTCAGTTAATTTGCAATTTTTCTACATCAATTTTAACAGCATTACTGAAAACTTCGAAATGTTTTGCATTGCAAAACTAGGCTTGTAAATCCGTTTTACAACCATATATTCGCATTTTGTAAACACTATACTCACAAATAGGCAAGAGTTAATCAATTCAGATTACTAATACACCATTTTTTTATGATTGAATGAGATGTTTCACAAATTAGTGTTGGTCACAGTATAAAGCTTTAACAAACCTTTTATGTTTGTATCTTCTTGGCCATAAAGTCACAAGAAAAATAGAGAATAGACATAAATTTAAAGATTTTATAGAGCACTCAGTCTCCAATCCCTAAAGAAAGAACTAAATAATGTCGAGCGAGCATTCACTGCCAGTGAACTTGCAAAACAAATGATTTATGTATTATCTTTTACAACTCTCAACAACAGTGTAGTAGCCTATTTCTGGCTAAGACCATACAGTTAATAACTGAAATATTGTAAATTTAACTAAATCCATATAGTTTATTTACTTATCATGTCCATTTCATCATTTATGAAAGAGGTGTTGAACCATAGTCATCACATGTCAGATTATGATGTAGTCAGCATGATGCACTTCAATGAGGACTATAAAAATGTTATCTTACAAACCTAATATATGATTACAGTTGCGACATGGATCATTAAAGCTTGCCAAGGGTTGGTTATCAGCTCTCTGGTTGCCCTTTAAAGCTTGCTGCGGAACTGGTGTTTTCCAACCATTACATGTGCAATCCGGTGTCTGTAAATATATTTTGCAGGATATTTAGGTATTTTTTCAAAGTACATAATTTACAATTTTTATGTGTGCAGGGGTGGAATGAGAATACAGCCGTTCGGCTGGGAGCCGCCTGTAATAAGGGATAAAACAGCCTCAACTAGGTGGTAAGGCTCTAATATACTACCTAAGCAGATGATAGTGTGTTAATGTTGCCCCCTGTACCACAAACATCAATAGGAAACGGTAACTGCTTTTATTATTAAGTTAGCTTCTCTGATGTTCCATAGCAATAAAAACATTTTTGCAAAGTACTGTTTGTGAAGAGAAATTTTGGGGGAAAACTATAGACCTGTAAAACAAGATTAAGAGAAGAATGGAAGACATGAGAGGAGAGTTTTGACAGAAGGCAAACAGATATTGTCAAGGACTCGGATAATTAGTTTTTTCTAACTATAAACTTAATGTAAACCTAACCTGCACAAGTATGTGAATAAAGGATATTTGTTTATAATTATTAGGCATGCCTTTTAAGTTCTGTCATTTCCATATTTGCCTGCAATTTTAAATTTGGAACTGTTCTATATTCGAATGTGTTTAAATTTTGAATCTCAAAACAGTTGAAAGTATTAGGATTAATGCTATTGTTTAGTCACAGCGTCGATTGAAATCTGTCAGGTCACATATGAAAATGAATCTTTCTAAGGAAAATGTTCGTGCAATAATTTTCTACAACTGTAGAAGAGGCCTGACACGGCTTTAGTGTTTTGAAGAGCTAACATCTGTGTTCAGTGATGAAGCCCCATGTCTGCGGACTGTCGAATGCTGGTATTTAGAATTCCAGCGAGGACATACTAGTGTTAGTGACAAATCTCGCGAAGGACGCCCAAAACCCGCCTTCACTGAAGATAACATCATTGCTGTGAGACAACTAATTCTAGAAGATCGTCATGTGACATATCGAGAGATAGAGGCTATATAAGGCATCTCAGGGACAACCATTCAGAAGATCTTGCATGAAGCGCTTGGTGTGAGAAAGCTAATTTGCGACTATTGCACTTGAAGATCGTAGAACGGTTAACGCAGAGTGGTATACCACAGTTTGTTTACTACAAGTCATCGCCGAACTTCGAAAATCTAACTCAAAGTGACGCATCATCCTGCACTACGACAACACAAGCTAACACAGCGCTCATCAAACAATTGAGTATTTGAAGCAGGAAAAAGAAGAAACTCTTGACCATCCTCCATACAATCCTGACCTAAGCCCTAACGATTTCTTTACATTTCCTAAAATTAAGAAAAGTCTTTGTGGTCAAAGGTTCCAGTCCAGTGAAGAAGCAGTCGACACTTTCAAGTCAGCCATTTTGAACACCCCCACTTTAGAGTGGAATAAATGTTATAACTAGTTTGAGCGAATAGAAAAGTGTATTAAACTAGGTGGTGAATACTTTGAAAAACAATAAAAAGTACTATTAGGTTCTAGTTGTTTTTTTTCTTCAAACAACAAAACTTAAAAGGCATACCTCATATTTTATTAGCCTTTGTTTCCAGTCAAGGGAGGAACCCACAGACCTTATTATAATATTTTCCATAATACAAGCTTAATGTGTGAATATCAATAAATGTTGATTCAACAATTTCATGCAATATATATTTTCTATTAATTTACCTGACATGCAGAATATATGGCTAATTTCAAAAGTTTTTTATTATGTGGCCAGTTGTAGACTTGTTGTTTTCTCTGTTGTATACGTTGGAGATTCGATTGACGAGATGGTTGGCCTTCTGTACTTTGGGGTGTCGCTGCGTTACTTGATGATGCATCATCAGCTGTGGCACTGAGAGATGCTGAAAAGTGGGTGAAGATGTTACCTAGCAAACCAATCTAAATTATTAATATGCATCATATAAACATATTCTTAAACACCTCAATTTTATATCTCACATCATCCTAATACTTAATCCTTTTTACAATGATAGCTTTTGCTTTGAAGTCTGGTCATGGTTTAGAACTGTTCTAAGGCAGAGTGTTTGGCTTCTGTTATAATACCTGTTGCATACATTTGTAATATCTTATACTGGTTACCTACCACCCTTCATCTATAAGTATGCCACCCTAATAACCTTGTGTTGCGTTCTGGCATTAGTGACCTAGGTTCCTGTATCCCTGGTTTAGCAGCGTTTAGATGCTGGGGGCATCACAAACATCCATAGGGGACTGTAATCGCTTACAATTAAGTGGGTTGCGAGTCAGTCTGCTGTTTCCCAGGAATAAACAGACACAATCTTGTTCTAAAGGGGACATCCATTAATTACATGAGTACAGAATGGGGGGGAGGGGTCCAATGAAATCTCACCAAATCTCATTTAAACCGAGGGGAGGATAATCGAAAATCTCACCTCACTTTCAAAAAATATAAACAGATATTAAAAATATGTTTTTATCTGTTTTTTTGCTTTGAATTTTATTTAATTTAAATAAATTAACTATAGTATACCTGAACGGTTTATTATTTTCCCGAATAGTAAAAATAAATTTAGTTTCAAATATTTTTAGCGCCAATCTCACGTAAGGGGAGGGGGGTCCAGGCAAATTTCACTTAATCTCACCTAAGGTGGGGAGGAGTCTAAACTGATCGAAAAATAGCTCATGTAATTAATGCATGTCCCCAAAGTAACCAGCAGAAGGCTTTTTATGGTTACTAGATAACTGATATTATATGATGATGATGTTATGATATGATATGTTATTTAAAGCTTTTCTTTAGTAAATAAACACAAAGACTCAATACTGGAATCAAATTTGTGACTCCTGCAGATACTTCGATGTGCGAAAGCTGTTCCTCCATGGAGGTAGTCAAATGTTTAAAGGAATTTGGAATTTATTTTAAGTTTAAATTTTCATATAACTTATTTATATTTTTATATAAAATAACTTATTTTTTTTAAACATAATTTTTAAAACATCAGACTCCTGGAATGCTTTCTTGCCTTTTGCAAACTTATTGCCATGGGCCACTACGGCACGATGTTATTTACAAATATAATCTTAAAATAACAAAAACTTTAGCTACTGAGACTTCAACTGAGGTAATTATCTAAAATATTTAATCAATATTAAACTTTCCATATACCGATTATATGAAGCTGAAGCTTACATTTTAGAGGACGATGTACATTGCAGCTTCTTTTAAAATACATCTTTTTACAAAAAAAATGTTTATTTTTGTTTACTTACCATCGTGTACGTGAGTTTGAGACGACTCTGATTCTGAGTTTGGCATTGTAACGTCGTGAATTTCTTCTGTAGACATTATCTGGTATCTCCAACTATATTTAACTATACTGGTCTTAAGGACCAGGACCAGACTAAAGTATTTGTCCTAACATTTTCTGAAATTTAGATTTTTACGAGAATAATAAAAAAAATACAATTTATGCAGTAGTAGATTAACTGGTGGATGCAATATTCCGCGCCCACGTCAAACGTCACAATTTAATTTATCAATGTCAACAACTTAACCAATCGTTAGTCGCTGTCAAAATATAGTCAAAATATAGTCTATAGATTGGAAACTGTTAAAAGTCTATTTGACACAATTAATCGATATTGAATGCGACATTTAATAATATTTTTTTCCAATTTCTTTAGTAAAATAAACTTTAATTTCTAATGATATATACTATGTCCTGCAGATTAAATAAATGTTACTGTGAGTTCGTGTTAAGTGCGTATTATACATATATTTCATTTTGGAACGAAGTTCCATAACGCGCGTTGTGAAAGGGGGCTAGACGGAAAAAATTCTCAGGAAAAGTTGTAACGACACTTTTTGCTATAGTAAGCTGTGTGGCGTGCGCATGTTTCTGTGTCTGTCTCTCTCTCTCTCTTAAAGAAAGCAAGCCAGATATTTTCATTTCTATTTCGCATTGAACAGTGTGGTGTCGCGACGATTATTTTTGTTGAGTGTATACAGATTTTTTGTACATAATAAATAATAATAAAAAATAATAATAATTAGTCCTGGCAGTGTTTCTGCACAAGTTCCGGATATTGCTGATGGAGTTAGGTTAGTTACTGATTAAGTTTGGCCACGTCGGCGGCGCCGGAGGCTCAGTAACGACCTCCGGAAGCCGTAAAAAGCGGCCGCGGGCGGCCCCTCGGGGGAGGACCCGCCGCCTGCACTATTGCCGCGAGGGAGAGGGCTGTGTGCTGTTCTGCGGCCCCCCTCAACTGTTGATCCAGGAGAGCGCCGGGGGACGAAATCCTGACCCCCGGCGCCAACAATTTAGAAGGGGCCCGCCTTAAGACAAAGGGCGGGCCGGCGCCGGCCCGGGCCACGAGATCGGCAGGCCATATATCCGTGGGCCCGGACGTAGGCGATAGGAGAATAGCGGGGTTTTTAGTGGGTAGTCGGATGGTCGAACATCTTTCCCGGAGTCCCACATATCCCTCGGTCCCCCTGGGCCGGGGGAACCCGTCAAGAGAGGTTTTTCCCCGAGACCAAAAAAAAAAAGTTACTGATTAAGTTTATATTACATTATATTTGTTAATAATAAAAAAACATTATAATAACTTAAAAAAAATAAAATTTTATTACAATTCCTTCACTAATTAATCGAAAGGAACTTCGTTCCATCCGGGTGTCCCTTGACACCTCTCAAGTTTTTTTTCTATTTTCTTTCAGTGTGCCGCAGGCTCTTTGAAGGGACCGCGCGGTCAATGGCCCTTTACGGGGCCCCAATCTGGGCGGATCGCCTGACGGCAAAGCAGCGCCGGCAGCGAGTTCTATCCGTCAGGGTGATAAGAGGATACCGTACGGTGTCCTTCGAAGCGGCCTCCCTGCTGGCTGGATCCCCACCATAGAACCTTGAGGCTCATGTCCTGGCGCTGTTATACCAGTGGCGCCGTGACGCGATGAGCGTGGCTTTCACCCTGGGCCTCGCGAAGTTGAGGTAAAGCGGGTGGAACTGCGCGACGAGGTGCTCATAATGAAGTGGAAGGAGTTTCTTGCGCACCCCAGCGCAGACCTTACCACCATAGAGGCAATGAGGCCCGTCCTGGCCGAATAGATGGAGAGGCGCCACGGTGCCCTGACCTTCTGCCTGACGCAAGTCCCTCTCGGGGCCTGGTTACTTCGGGAGGTACCTGTGTCGCATAGAGCGGGAGACAACGGGGTGCCACCATTGGGGCGCGAGCAACGAGGAGGACATGATGGACCACACCGTCGCCGTGTGCCCAGCGTGGCGCAAGGACCGCTGTACCGTCGTCATCCAAATCAGCGCAGACCTGTCGCTCCCGGCCCTGGTTCTGTGCATGGTCGGGGTCGATCTTAGATGGACGGTCGTCGCCTCCTTTTGCGAGGCATTCATGTCCGCAAAGGAGGAGGCGGAGCGGGAGCAGGAGTCGACCACTACACTCCCCTCCCGCCAGCACAGGCCACTTTGTCGGCGCTGGAGGGCATCCAATGACCTCCGGCCGCCGTAGAACGCGGCCGCGAGTGGCCCCTCGGGAGATGATCCGCCGTCCGCACTATGGCCAAGAGAGTGAGTGCCGCGTGTTGTTCCGTGGCCCCCCTTAACTCCTTAGAGCTAATGAAGGAGAACGCTGAGAGGATGAAACCCTGATCCCCTGGTGCTAAACACTTGGAAGAGGCCAACGCTGGCCTGGGCCAGTCGTAATCCTAGAAATTTAGGGGCATCGCTAAGACTTTTCCTCCGAGTAGGGGAATTAGAAGTTGGTCATGCCGGTACACAACACATGGTTATTATAGCGGCATATTAGAAACCAAGTCTGGTTTCCATCGTGGCGAGCTTGGAGCCTCACCATCTAACTAGGGTTATTTTGTCGCTTATAACGATAGGTTGACCAGGGCTACAGAGGTTAGTTTTTTTACTCTGTCCCTACACGGAGAAGACATATCATATGTTATGCAGCATTCATTAGAATTCCAAGGTACTAGTCTCTTCACTTTTCTTTAGAACGCACCAGGTCTGCTAAATTAGCTCAATTAATATAATATAGATTAGATTACGCATTCTGGTTTTAAATATTTCAAGCTTTTATGCACAGCTAAGATGAAAGAAGTAATCATTTGGGATTTTTAGTAGGTTACTGTATATTTTTTTCCAACATTTTTACATATTGTAAAGAGTTGAAATTTTTCTATTCTATTTTTAACTTAATATAAACTAACAAGAAAAATATGATCACATCCTCTTTTGAATGAATTCACCTCTTATTAATTCTGATTATTTTCTAAACAATAAGACATTTTCACACAGGTAAAAATATTTTTATACAAATAGATGATTACAGAAATGAGGGCAACTTTTAGGGCATGAATAAATTGTCAAACTGTAGAATCAAATAAATATGTATTTCTCTTTGACAAAAGTTTCAAACAGTCAAACTAGATGTCGTTGTTCAAAAACAATACACGGTATGGTTTGGCTATGCGACTGAGACTTTGAGAACCACCTAACTAATACTGCGTCCATATGTAAATAATTGAAATATACTTATCTATTTAAGAAAATAATTTTTATGTACGACTTTGCTCGCGAGAGTTAGAGACGTATTAATAAACCTCTTATCGCTGTGGCGATAATTCGCAGGCACGGATACCCTTGGGAAACGCCGAAGAAGGAATACTGGGGTTATTTTAGTAAGTATATCAGGGACGAACGCCACCTAATTAAGAGACTGCCTCATTGCAGGGGAGTTCCATTCTTGCTGCATTAAAGAAATTTCTGGAACTCTGCGGCCAAAATAACACGCGAGAATACGACGATTAATGCAGAAACAAAATAATATTACCATGAGCAAGCAATGGAGCCGAAGAACTGTTAGGAGTTAGCTGAAAAGCTATCCACCAACTGAATAAAGTTATCCAAAAATTTAAGGTTGCTACTGATTCTTCTCTTTCGTTGCGTTCTTGTCAGAGCGGTCGTGGTCATCATTTTTCAGTCACACGCCTAACAATCCGTCTCCATTCCTTTTCTTCCATTGCTTTTCGGGAGCACACGTGTACTGGGACGTCCACTGCAGCCTTTACTTGGTCCGTCCATCTCATAGGCGATCTGCCACGAGGTCTTGTTCCTTCTACTTTCCCTTGGACAATTAGACGTTCGATGGAGACATCGTCACGCCTAGTCACGTGACCATAGAAAGTGAGAATTCGAGCCTTCGAGCTCTGCTACTGATATACCACTGAAATTTACGGTCAATTTTATGAGAAGAAGTCTCAGTAAGGTTAGTTGTGGGGTGTGATGTAGCCCACCTCCTCGTGGAAAACCCTGGGTGCCGGTCGACGGTTCATTGGGTCCAAGCCCGTTAAGCCGCCGACTGGTAGCAGAGAGGCTACCCCAAGTCAAGCTGTTAGGCGACCCGTGGTGAAGACTGCATGGCTGGAGGGTTGTCCAGTCACAAACGGAGCACCTTCGACACCGGGGCACCTCGGAGGTTATTTGTGCCCTTCTTCCTGTAAGCGGGGCTCTGCCGGTAAGTGACCTTTTATTTCCCTAGCTACTCGTGGGAATTTTATGGATGATGCACTTAATTCGTTAATAAAAGTTCTGGGAGAAATCTCAACAACTTTGGGTCCTGATGGAGAGCGGTCAGTCGCCTCCGAGGGATCCAAAACTGTAACGGGAGCTGAGAGGCCCAGCCAGGACGCAATGGAAACCGATCAGGGATCCAGTGGACCGGCAGAGGACTCCAGCAATAGTTCTCTTAGGCAGAAGCACAAGAAGCTATCCGGCGCAGGCCGGAAAAGATTCAAGTGTCTCCTGTCGCAAAACCTGTCTGTCGAGGACGCCAGGGCTCTGGTTACAAAGCACTAGGCGGACTTGGAGAAGGCAGGACAAGTATCCTCCTCGGGACAGAAGGTGGTAAAACGCGTAAGGTCCGAGGAGGAATCACCCAACACCCAGCCTAAAAAGGCTGTAAGGCTACATGAGGCAGTAACTCATGTAAAGCCTAACTATGGAGCGGTAGCGGGATTCTCACAGGTGGGCATTTGTGACTCATAGCCCATGACTGAGGAACAGATGGGGACACTTCACCATGCATTGATCATGGACATTGCCGGGACCAGTAAGGGTACCGGTCCAAAATTCTTGAAGTGGTCCCACAGACCCGGCTGGATTCTGGTAACTTGTGGAGACCACAGGAGCAGGGAGTGGCTTGAGGTAAAAATACCTGAGCTCAAGCCGTGGCCGCAGGCAAAACTCTCCATCATGTTGGGGAGCCAACTGCCTAAGCCAACCGTAGCCACGACTTTTTTGCCCAGCAGTGAGTTTCCCTCAACAGAGGTAGCCTTGAAACTGTTACGGGCACAAAACTCGGGGCTTAATACCGAACTTTGGAAGGTTCTTCACGAGAGAGAGGACAAGGAAGGCCGTATGGTCACTTTTTCCTTGGATGATCAATCTGTGGAGTCTCTGAAGGAGATCAATTTTAAGGCTATACTGGGCTTCAAAGTTATCCTGTTTAGGATAAAAGAAAGCCCAGCTAGTCAACCTGCCTCATTCCTGAGCACCGACCGTTCTGTAGGTGCGGCCGCCGCTATTAAACCCGGTGGCGAGGGGGCGTCCAGTAGGACGGTACCTAAACCAAAGGCCAACATAGCGAAGGCCGCCAGCACAGGGATGAGAAAGTTTATCTCTGCAGGAAAGGGGGCTGGAAGTCAGGCTGTCTCTGGGCGCGGGCGGAAACGCCCACCCCAGAGCAAAGCTGGACCAAGGCCTTCGACCTCTAAGAATCAACAATGATGACTCAGGGGTATTGGGCGAACTTCGTGCAGGCAAATCTCCATCATGCTAAGGCTGCGGCTGCTGTGATGGAAAGATGTCTGGCAAACCGAGAAGCAGATATCGCCCTTTTACAAGAACCCTGGGTTAACAATGATCGCGTCTTGGGGCTCAATGCAGCTGGCAGCTTACTCTACCACAAAGGCGGCGAGAGACCTAGGGCATGTATCGTTTTCAACAATAATATTGAATTTTTACCAGTTACAGAGTTATGCAGTGATGACCTGGTAGCTGCGTATGTAAATTACAGGGGTTGGGAGTGAACCAAAGTGATAGTCTGTTCTGCCTACCTACCCTATGAAAACACTGACCCAACGATGGAGTTGGAGCAAGTGGTGAATTACGCACGCCACCACAACGCCGAGCTCCTGATTGGGGGAGATGTCAACGCACACCACACAACGTGGGGAAGCAATGACATCAATGTGAGAGGTGAGTTACTCCATGAATTCCTTACAACTAACTGCCTACAGGTACTCAATGAAGGATGCCAGCCGACCTGTGTCACAGCCTGTAGAGAAGAAGTACTAGACATAACTGTCGCCACTGACAGCTTGGCCAGGAGAATCTGTTCATGGAAGGTAACCAATAAAGTGTCGATGTCTAATCACAGACATCTTTACAACACTTTATATTTCTAGGCAACATGATCAGAGAAACCTGTGGTTACAGGGATCCGAAAGCTACGACCTGGGACGTTTATCAAACGACACTAAGGCTCAAGCTGAAGGACTGTCCAAATAGCATTAGAACTGAAGAGGAGCTAAATCTAGCGGTGGATATAATGACTGAAGGCATAACAACTGCCTATGAGGAAAGCTGTCCACTCAAAGTTAGGCACTCAAATCGAAAGGTGCCCTGGTGGAGCTCCAAACTGGGGAAACTCAGGCAGAAAACGAGGGCACTTTTCAACAAAGCTAAGAAGACTCTAGAATGGGACTCCTATCGCAAAGCCCTAACAGAGTACAATAATGAGATTAGGAAAGCCAAGCGAGCATCTTGGCGGAGTTTCTGTGAGGAGTTAAACAGAGGACCAGATAAACCTAATCAACTGGGACTACTTAAAAGACCAGACGGTTCCTTCTCAGTGGATGAGATGGAAACATTGGGTTTGCTTGTTGCCGCTCACTTCCCTGGGGTTCGGTTTTCCGACATTGAATCGACCTCGCGTAGTCCTCAGAATGAGGACTGGCGCAGGGCGTCAAGGATCGTGAGACCTGGAGTGGTGAGGTGGGTGATCAAGTCATTCAAACCTTATAAGTCTGGTGGTACTGATAATATCCTTCCAATCCTTCAAGAAAGGTATGGAGGAACTTGTGCCACTCTTAGTTAAGATCTTCCGGGCGAGCCTAGTCTGGGGTCAAATTCCAGAAAAATGGACTGTGGCTAAGGTTCTATTTATCCCTAAGGCAGGTCGAAAAGACTATTCACTTCCAAAGTCTTTCAGGCCAATATGCCTGACTTCTTTTCTTTTGAAGACGCTAGAGAAAATTCTAGACTGACACTTAAGAGAGGAAGTCTTAGCCCTTAAGCCTATTCATGAAACCCAACACGCCTACCGTAGAGGTAAATCTACGGAGACTGCTCTACTGCATCTAGTAGACAGAGTAGAAAAGGCGTTTGAGAACAAAAAGGTAGCGCTTTGTGCGTTTCTAGAGGCGCATATAGAGGGCGCCTTTGACAACACCCCCATAACCACCCTGATCCGCGGTTTACAGCGGAAGGGAGTGGACGACACAGTTGTAAGATGGGTTCAGTCGCTGCTCTCTAACCGTAGAGCTAGGATTTCCTTACATGGGACCCTGCTTGAGGTTACTACCACAAGAGGTTGCCCTTAGGACGAAGTATTATCGCCACTGTTATGGACTCTTGTGGTGGATGAACTCTTGTACGAGATGGCTGACCTCAAAATTGACACTCTGGGCTACGCGGATGACCTAGTTGTGATCGTTAGAGGCTTCTGTCAGGATACCCTATCCACTCATACAAAAGGCACTCAACACCATATCACAATGGTGTACAGTAAACAACTTGTCGATTAACGCCGAGAAGACTGTTATTGTTCCGTTTACTAAAAAGAAAAACCTAAGTAAGCTAAAACCCCCTAGCTTAAACGGAAAGTTAATACAGTTTTCCACGGAGGTAAAATACCTGGGGGTTACTATGGATCAAAAACTCACGTGGAATCAACATATGGAAAAGGCAGGTCAAAAGGCTAAAATAGCCTTAGGAATCGGCCGTCGTCTGGTTGGGAGAAGGTGGGGGTGTAGCGTAGCAACCCGCGCAGGGTACAGCTAGTTATATGTGTTAACTGTGTTAGCTAGAACTAAAATAATTTGTTAAAGGAATCAAAAATAAAGATGAGTTATCAAATTTATTCCGTTGCTATAACTTCTCATTGAAGTTATTTTGTTAGGAAATCTCAATGTGCCATTATCCTGTATAATATAAGACGTCGTTAGCAATAAAAAAAGCTATTTATGTAAAAATGTCGCTTACGATAAAATGGCGGTAAAGGCTCGAATATTTATGTAAACAAGAAACTATAGTTCAATTAATTCTGTTTTGGATATAGTGTTTTCAAGAAGGATTCATTCTAATAAAAATGTAAATATAAAACAATTTAAATATTTGTTATACAGAGGGAATAAATTAATAATTGAAAATAATTTTAAGAACAATTTTTAAGGCACGATTAATTGTCAACCTAAATATTTCTCTATGATTAAAGTTTCACGCAGTCAAACTAGATGTCGTTGTCCGAAAAAAATACACGGTATGGTTTGATTAAGCGACTCACATAAGATTTGAGATTCTTAGACTGTGTTATTACCATATTTACCATATTGAAACCCCATAGATCGGCGTTGTTTCATTAGTTTTTGGCGTACGGCTTAGCTTGCGAGAGCTAGACGTCGTAGTCGTGCTATTTATGGATTTCTAGCTACCTACCCAAGTGATTTAGGCCCTGTATTTAAGAGGCTGGTTCCAGTCGGACAGCCTAACGCCACGGTGCTGGCAAACGAAGGAACACCCCGTCTAGTGTACGTAAAGCATTTAGTCTTCCAAAAAAGGTTCGTGCACACATCGGTATTTGGATATTCTAGTTTTATAGTATGGCTTTCTTAGGCAGTCTTATGGACCTAGAACCCAGGATGTATTACCCAGGATATGTGGTAAACTGCTCCATATAATTTCAAGGTTTAAGTCAAAAGTGGATTGACAAATGGTCACATCTGCTGACCTGAAAAGGATTGAATATTATAAATATAACAATACTTCTGACAATTCAGACGCCATCTGGAACAAATTAAGCGGTGGAGCGCTCGTATTATGGAAACTAGACAACTAATTATTAAATAAATAAACTATTATGTAAATGAATATTATACATAACACGCAGCTTTTGGAGGTTAAAAAATAAATTATAAACCCGATTAAAATTCGCTCTTTTTACTTTCAGAGATTTTCAGGTACGTTTATGTTATCCAAATTATGTAACCCTTATCGGTGCAGGGGCGGAGAAAGAATACTAACCTCTGCGGCTGGGGTCGGCCTGTCGTAAAAGGCGATTAAACAACCCACCCTAGCTACGTGGTAGGGCCTCAAGCCCGTCTGGATGGCGACCGCCTTTGGTCTTAAGTATGCCGCCATAATAACCTTGTGTTGTGTTCCGACATTAGTGACCCAAGTTCCTGTACCCTTATGGACAGCAGCGTGTTCGCGATGCCACTGGCGTTGCAAACACCTATAGGTGACGGTAACTGCTAAATTCTAAGCGGGCAGCATTAAAAAAAACCCTTGTATCACTCTTTCACTTTTCATTCATTCATTCATCTCACACTACACAAAACACAAATATTCCGCAATCACATTATATTCAAATACCCTCTTTATTAGTAATTCTGTGTGGCATTACGTAATTTATTTTTCCTTTACCTATGAAAATTTTAAATTAATATTTCATGCTATTTACTTTTTTTATTATATCTTCTTTAAACGTATATATAGTCTACAAAATGTGACCTTTTTGGCCAATTTCCTGTTCATTATATATTAGTATGTAAGTTTGAAATTTGTGCTGCATGATCATTGTTGAAGTAAATAAATTATAATCAAATAACTA
Organism: Malacosoma neustria; assembly: GCA_963693495.1. NCBI lineage: Eukaryota > Metazoa > Arthropoda > Insecta > Lepidoptera > Lasiocampidae > Malacosoma > Malacosoma neustria. Next base: position 6,291,495 of record OY856391.1, on the reverse strand, counting down.
ATCTTTAGAATACAGTATCTGTTATAATTTAATAACTAATACGTAATATATGTATGTAGTTTATTGTAAGAAAATAATAATCCCTTTGAAAATTATCGAATCTAAGTTCCAAAGGCCCGTAACCTTTATTGGAAATTCTCTATCTAGTATAAATACGATTTTGATTGGTGTTTAAAAGCTCGTTCTACGGATTATAGCTCAGAGATGATTTGTGGCTGGGATTGGATTTTAAATCGATTAATTGGAATTCATACCCCTTTGTTTTCAACTCGTATATGTTGCTACTATAAAAGTAAATTATTTTATATTGCTATAAAACAGTAGACAGACTGCCGGCCCGTTTAATAGTAAACAGTTATAGTCATATATAAATGTTTGTGACGCCAAAAGCACCGCTAAGACGTTACCGTCCGCAGGAGGTCCGTAGGGGAATGGAACCGAGGTGAGCCGAGGTCACTTATTCCGGAATACCACACAAGGGTACGGCAGCATGTTTAAAAACCAGGGGGGATTGCCATCCAGTGCAGCTTGGAGAGCTACCACCTAGCTACGGTTGTTTTGTCACCTTTTATGACAGTCTGCTCCCGGCGTAAGGGTCAATATTCTTATTTCGCCCCTGCATGGATATTCAATTCAGTTAGGGTGAGGCCAGACGAGCGTAATTTTGTGAGTTGTCAGTCGCGTAATTTCGGTCCCGTAATTTCTTTTCATACAAAAATGCAACTCATTTTGCGTCGTCGTGTGGCATGAACTGGACTTTAGTATGAAACTGAATGCAGCAGAAATTACGCGACTGACAACTCACAAAATTACGCTCGTCTGGCCTCACCCTTAAAGTTCTACTTCTTCAACTTCAAAATGGTAAATGTTGAAATATATAATTTGTTAATGCTTTAATTGTTAATGTTATAAAATTATATATTGTTATTTTACAAAATAATTTATTCTGTTTTTAGTCATGTGTAGATCTTTAATAGTCTAAAGAGATTTTTGCATTACACGTGCATTATTATAGATATATAATACACGCAAGAATATGCTTAGTTGGCACATTAAATCTGATGAAACAAGAACTTGTAGGGGAAACTAATAGACGAGTTAGGCGGCATATGGCAAGTTTTGCCAAATCTTACCGCATTATCCAGTGCGTGAAAACGAAAGTATTCGATCAATACGACACATAGTAATGATCTATGGACCCTAGATGCGACTGTATTAAGTGATTCTATCAAATTAAATTCGAGAATTAAAATGATTTAGGTCGTATAACATATGATTATAAGATATTTGTTGATATTTTGCTAGGTGGCAGGGCTCCAAGGTTATCTGGATATCAACTGCCCCGGCATGATTATGGAACAGCAGACATACTGACGTCCACTTCTGATACGTGGTTGCATTCTAGACGGGCTTAAAGGCCAACCCTCTAGCTAGAGTTTTTTTGTTACGCTTCCGTCTGCGTAGAACAACAGGAACCTGGGTCACTAGTGTCTGAATACTGCACACAGTTATTATGGTGGCATATTTAGACACCAGGGGTAATTAACATCCAGACGGAGTCATTTCTTGCTGCTTGGGTTGTTTGGGCCGCTTCCGCGACAAGGATCAGTATTCTTACTCCACCCCTGCACGGAGAGGACAATTTCGTAACTTACAAAATTACATTGATGAACTATGCAATATTTGAAACAAAACTCATTCAATATATTACAACAAAAAAAAATTCTAAACCAAATAGTCACGAAGCCAAACTACGTATGAGATATTTTATACGCTTTTTATAATTGAAGTGGTTTGCCAGTGAGGCGGTTAGCCAGTGAAGTGGTTCAGTTTTAACAGTGAAATAAACTACTAATTATTATTTGTACCATTTTATTAAAGTAATCAGAACGAAGTTAATAATTAAATATATAATGTCGCATGGATATAACAACAGATTTGTAGGAATTACAAGGATTCTCAAACAAGCTCCTTAACTTTAATGCCGCCACTACAACTAAGTGTTGAATATTATCAAATTGACCACCAGATAATGATTACAACGATTACAACGATAACAATGATTACAACGACCTCTGAGACGACTATTACTAAATAGTTAGCGTGCGTTAATATTGCTACAGGCGCCATCTAGTGGTAGCGAATTGGATTCCTACAACAATCAAAACAATTTAAGAATTGCACTAACGACTTTTTATAAATTCCTCGAATGTGTTTTACAAAAAGAACATTTTGATGCGAATCTAGTAGAAATTTTTTTTATTGACGTGTTCGCGATGCCCCTAGCATCGCAAACAGCCATAGGCAACGGTAACTGCTTCTTACTATTAATTGGGTCGTCAGCCTATCTGCTGTTCCTCAGCAATAAATAATTACATACTATACATGTAATCATATATGATGTACCTGAGTACAAGAGTATTTCGTCTGAACGAAATGCTTAATATCTTTGCCACACCATGTTTCAAACGGCCTTTCTTATGTGAATCTATCCATGATTCCATATTTCGGTTTCGTTTCATTTCATTATTGTGTACGTTTGTCAAAGTAATATCATCAGCAGATGTAAGAGAGTCGGCTTATGTGTTTTTTTTAAACGACATCTGTTAACTTATATATTAACACTTATGAATATTGGGAATTTATTATAAATAATACGTGACACATTGCAAACACGTTAGACGGCTGACACACGAGAAAAAGAATCAACCTATTTTTGTGGCAAAGACGAAACTATTGCCAATGCTCATTATAATAAAATAAATATACTGGGACAATTCACAAAATCCAAAATAAGTAGCATAGCACTCGTGTTTTCTTCGTTCTTCATGTCACTTTTCTTTTGTAAATAAATAAATACACCGGCACACAAAAAAAGCAGTTCGCACCTTTGACGTCGCCTACCTCCCGACATGTTTTTCAACCTTCTAAATCTGGTTCTGGAGTCAGTTTGGACCATACACCCTCAAAATCTGGAGTAAATTGCAAAAAAAATAACGATAATTCAATAAAATTTTGGAACTAGTCCAAGCATGTATTTCGATCCGCTGAATCTGAAGTTAATTTGGACCATAGGTAATGGAATTTACATAGTTGCAATTTTTTTGTAATTTTAAGCAATGTTTAAGGATTTTTTATATTTCTATATTAACGGCAGATAGAAATCAAGATAATGCCACAAATAAGAAACATCGCGACAGGGAAAATCTGTCTGGAACAGTCTAACGATACCGTACCACTCGGATTCAGTACGCGCGGGAAGTCGATAAGAACAGACACGTTCCTAGTAGAACGGATCACAGAATATTATTACGAAAACAGAAAACTTTCCGAATTTAATTATTTAGTGATAACTAACTGGATATTAATTATAAAGTATAACTTTATTATTAAAGGCAAATAATTGTGTATCAAAATACTAAATAAAACTTTGATGTATTTGATTAATTATATAAAACTATCATAAAATACAGTTCTAAATTTAAAAATATTAGTGATTTGAAGAGTTAAAAATATCAATAATCTTAAATAAGTCATAATTTCAATAAAGTTATAACTACAATAAAATCGTAATTATTATAATAGATGTAATTAAATTTGAAAATGGAAGCAGAACACTTTTTGAGACTCAACGAGACAATTGATGACTTTTTCTTCCGGTGTAATAATGAAACGTTTTTCAACTGCAGTGAAGAAGAGCTGCTTTGGTGGATTATGGGTGCGAAAAGACTACCCTTGGGTACACTCCTTCCCTTGACCATAGTGTTGGTGGTCATATTCTTGACTGGCGTGATAGGAAATGTGTGTGTATGCGTGGTGATTGTGAAACATCCGGGCTTGCACACAGCTACGAATTATTACTTGTTCAGCTTGGCAGTTAGTGATCTATTGTTGCTTTTATTTGGTGAGTACTTTTTGATGGTTAACTTTAATCTTTGAATTATGACAAAATTGACCTTCCGTCTATGCCAACGGTGGATGGCGGTTGGCTGACGACGGCGCAGAAAATATTAAAAACAATTATACCTAGTCAGGTCATAAATTCTGTCACATGTTTAATGTAAAATAATTGTAACAAGTTTATTCATTATGTAACCATTCATATACCAAAATGAACTTAACAAAACATAGATTTTTATGACATTAAAGTTTATTCAAAATAACCTCCGTGATTTTGAATACAAGCCTTCAATCTGCGCGGCCAGTTGTCTATCGCAGCACGAACGAGGTCCATGTCAATATCGGCGGCTGCCTTAATCAAGGATGTCTTGAGTGACTCCAAATTGGGATGAGGCTTTGAGCCCGCCTTTTCCTCCAAGTGTTGCCATATCTTGTAATCTAACGGATTCAAATCTGGACTGGAGGAGGGCCAGTCTTCGTGCCGGATGAAGTCGATTTCACGCGCCGCCAGCCAGTCTTGTGTGCTCTTCGCTCTATGAGCTGGCGCCGAATCTTGTTGGAATACCCAGTGCCTGTTATTGAACATGGTATGAGAAACAGGTTCCACAAGGTTCGTCAGGACTGTATTTTGATACACAACAGCATTCGTTTTTACACCTTTCTCACAAAAATGTACCTCTGTTAAGCCCCAATAAGAAACTCCCAACCATACCATGAGTTAAACTGGTTATATTACTGGGTATATTATTCATAATATTTTGTCACTAATTATAAATCATCAATATTACTTCAACTTACTCGTATAGTATTATTACTTTGTGTTATTACTTACAATCTTTAAATACAGCTGATTTTATAAAGATCAGGGATGGTTGCCATCCAGGCGGACTTGAGTTCTGCTACCTAGTTAGGATTGTTTTGTCGCGTTTTACGACAGGCTGCCTCTAGCAAGGGCCTCTATTCTTACTTCGCCCCTTCACGGACATAAACGCTTCTTTGTGTCAGACAGCGTCTGTATATTACAAAAATGGGACTACCTCTCCTTTTGTATCCATCCACTGCTTTTCTAGATACATTTGTGGGAAAATAGCATTATCTATGTTGGGTGTTATTCAACAACGCCTTCGGAATTGCGAGATTTGCGTACCTGCTCTAAGATAAGATATATCTTAACTAGCTAACCCGGCAAACATTGTTCAGCCATATAAATTAAAAAAAAACAGAACTTAACTACGTTCACTCCTATTTCACCCACTTCACGTTCCAGTTTCGTGACAAAAATTAGCCTATATCTTTCTCCAAGGTACAATCTATCTCTAATATTTAACAAAATTGATGCAGCGGTTTAGCCGTGAAAACGTAATAGATAGAAAGATATACTTTCATATTTATAATATATTCCATACTAAGACGGCATTATATAAAAATATCGCCTTCATCGGCAATGTCAAAGGTCAAAATGAATGACGGGATATTATGGCCAATTACCCTAGTAGAGTCTAGTACATCTGTTCAGAAAATGAACGCGGTCTGTGGTATACTATACAGTGTACAGACAATTTAAATAATTTAAAACATTACTATCATTTTGTTATCGTATCATGGTTACATTGGCCATTACGATTGTACCCAGATATCTCTGTGGCATAAACTGATATAATATGCTCGGCTTCTACAATAGCCAAAATACCTATTCTAAATTCAAATTTGTGTTCAACGATTTTCCCTTACCCAAACAGCAGCGTTTTATTGGTGCCGATAGCGTTGTCAACATCCATACGTGATGGTAACTGCTTACTATTATGTACACTGTCAGCTTGTCTGTTGGTCCACAGCAATAAAAACGCAGCGATGCTAGGATGCTTGGGCTTAGCAACCCTGTTGAGCGGGACTGTACAGCTCATGGCAACGTGGCTCGACCAGATGTAGACAAAGATACGACTTCGTTCGACCGCTGCATGGAGGCAATATAAGAGATGACGCGATATCTATCGACTTCGCTGCTTAAGTTAGTCCTAATTTATCATACTACCGTAAAAAATAATCGTAGAAAAATAACATCTAAGCGTATTGTCAGTGCTGAAAAATTGAGACGTTCGAAGATCGAGGATTCGACTTGAAGAAGTCTTGGCGGATTCATTTGCTTCTAGACAAGATCCTGGGCCCTCACCTTACTTATTTTCTTATGGACAAAATATATACAATATAGATTTGATTTAATTTGAATACAGTATTGAAAAGGCACTTGATTACTTGAGCGCGCTCTTACACGCGACGGCACTTTCTATACGCTTAGAGGATGTTTGACCTCTACGGTTAGTCCAGCAGCTTACAAAATATATCAAAATAGCATAAATATACAAAAATAAATTTTACATGTAAGTTAAGCGAGTACAAGTACAGTAGAGTACAAGTTTTACGTATCTGTAGCACCTGATACCTGAGAAATGGCCGTCAGCCCAATCATGCGGGCATGTCACTGTAGACACTAATACTACTATATATATTTTGTAAAATAAGCAAGGTCTGGGGGCCCTGGGGTCTCAGATCATTCATCGTCCTCGAGATAGCGCTATTATTATTCCTGGCTAGAACAATCGTTCGCATTTAAATAAAATACACATATATAGGAAAGAAATATTTATCTTTGCCATTGTAACAGTTCATAATAACTCATTGTCAATGACAAAAGGAAGTTGATATTTTCAAATAATACGCTGGTGACGTAAACGTTCATAGATAATAGATTTATCGGAATATATTTGTGTGAATGAGCAGACACGGGAATGACAAATTGATACATTTTATATTAAAAATGACACATTTAAAGAATAAATATCATAATAATAATTTAAAATTAGAATGGACGAGAGTTGTGTGAAAATAGACTATGTAGCTGAATTTACCCTGTCGACTTTTCATGCTTCGAAGTAGACAGTCCTGTAACTACAAGAGTAGAACAATATACGTTGCCACTAGGGGCGCTGATGCTTGGCGCTTGATAATTAACTTACTTTAGTGCATGAATATTTAACAGACAGATTGCAGGTTATTTAATGTCGATTTCTGTACTAAACTCACACCAGTCAAGGAGGCCAACCCTGTTTGGGATTTTTTACGAATAATTTACTACCTTAAATTATTGTCATTTAATCAGATCAAGATTTTTACGTTCATTCAGCACACCGTTTCCGGTTTTTTTACAATTCACGCAGCGCCATCTAGTCCCAAATTAAGTAGTATAGCAGGTCATGGGTGATAGATAAATAATATACTATGTATATATTTTTCTTTTGTAATTAAATATATATTATACATTGTGCCATTATACGAGAAGAATGGCGTGCATTGGAAGAGACCTACACTCAGCATTGGGTGGTTAAAGGTTGTAAAAGAAGAAGAAGAAGATATATTATACATATACACCCAGATGCGAGACGGGAATCGAACTCGTGACCTCCTCAAGCGTACTGAAATGCGTTAGCCGTGACGTGACCACTATTACGTCATAGATTACATTTAGGTTCTAGATATAAGAATTCTGTTTTAGTACTCTAAGGTACAGCAGACAGGCTAACGGCCCTCTAAGAGTAAGCAGTTACCATCGTCAATCCATGTCTGCGACGCTAAAGGCACCGCAAACATGCTGCTGTCCTATAAGAGTACAGGAACCTGGATCACTAATGCCAGAATACAACACAAGGTTATTATAGCTTAAAAACCTTGAGTGATTGTCATACAGACGAACTTTAGGTCCTACCATCTAGCCATCTGCGTGGAGGAACAGGAATCTGGGTCACTTATGTCTGTATTAGTATCATACTCCACCCCTGCACGGAAAAAATTAGGAGTTTATTGTCTGATTATTCTTATTCTATTATTCAAATTAGATTATACACGGTTACACGGTAATAGAAGATGTTTTTTTTATAATTGATATCAGTAGACAGGGAAACGGTCTATTGATCGACGGTGGACACCGTCGCCTATAAACGTTTGCAGCACCAAAGGCACCTGGTTTGCCGGAACATAACACATGGTCGTTATGGCGGCATGCTTTAAAACCAGGGTTGATTACCATCCTAGTTTGGAGCTCTACCGCCTAGAAAATAATATGAAATTTGTTTATTAATAATACGAAATCAATTTAATCAACACGCTTTTTAAGTTTTTCCTGTATGTATATTCGTTTGTTGGTTTGTAACCGACTACTTCGAACTCGATTTTGATTTCACTTTAAACGGTCATATTTCATGTAATCATTACTTACTTACTATAAACGTAAGTTTAATATAAACATATGTAGGTAACTATAACGGCTATCAAGGACCGATAACAATACAATAATCGCTTATTATTCTTTCATAAGAATAATTTTTCACTTTTTAGTTCAATTTTTTTTAGTAAATATAGTTAAGCTATTAATATTGGACCAAAGATGGTGTTAATCGGTTAGTTTCTGTTGCACGTAGTCCAAAGCAACCGAACAAACAGCGAACTAGCAACAAAAGTCATATAGATAATGCACCGGATATGAGTTTTTAAAACCTTAGTAGGGTATCATAGAGCCGTCGGTACCGTACAACCCGATGATTATTGGCTACCATTAGCCTAATACGAATATTTATAGTACGATATTTGATAATAAACAGAAAAATGGATGGAAATTGTGGATAGGTATATTTGAATATTTATAGGGCCCCGGGACGTTTTGTTAGAATGACCGCAATTTCAACTGACGCGGCCTACTTTCGCGGACCTTTTTAAAGACGAGGAGGTGCTAACCTACTAGTGATAACCCTTACTACCAACGCAAATATTTATAACTTTTTAACATGGAAATATATAAATATAAATACTATATTTAATATTCATAATACCCTGTTCTCGGACGAATTTCAGTAATTGCTTAAAGGCTAAAAATATTAAATTACCCAAAACCTTCGAGGTTCCAATTTACAAATTTGAAAAATCAACAGAATTAGCATTATTACACAGCTGGTACGGTTTGAATTGCTAAAGTCTAAAACATGATATTCGGTAAAAAAATTTGTATTGACATTATACGAAGCCTTATATGTGAAGAGATATAATCTAATGTGGTTTTAATATTTAGAGGTATTACATAAAAAAATATAGGGATTCGAGTAAACCTTACGGATAAGAAGATCCTCGTAGAGCCATCTTATGGATTTTTAAGAGGGGAATAAAAGATAACAACCGACCTTGAAAAACCAAAATTTAAAAATTTGCCTCTTTCAGTTAATGCGCATCATTATTTCAAAAATAAAGATAATATATCTGTGTATACTAGTAGTGAGAGTTCAAATCTTCCACAGAAGGAAAAATGCAACGTATAATATGTATATGTGACCATCAATTTGTTTCAATACGATAAACTTTCTTCGTGTGTAATAATATTAACCCTTGCAGCCGGGGTCGACCTGTCTGTAAAAGGCGACAAAACAACCCATCCTAGCTACGTGGTAGGGCTTCAAGCCCGTCTGGATGGCGACCATCTTTGGTCTTAAGTATGCCGCCATAATAACCTTGTGTTGTGTTCCGGCAGCAGGCAACGGTAACTGCTTTCTGTTAAGTGGGCTGTCAGACTGTCTGCTGTTACTCAGCAATAAAAAAATGTTTTGACCTAGCTCCGAGAACAGCTTTAAAATAGTAAAATCTTACAATTATTGGAGGTAGTTCGTAAACCTTGAAATTTAAGAGATTCAAAACAATATCTCGTTCGATTTCACAATTAACTAAAATCGACTTCAACTAATTTTAATATAAATTGGATCTGTGTAAAAGCGGCGTCAATTCAAATTACAAGTTGAGAACAAAAACAACTACAAATTTAACCGATGTTCCTACACCTATACGGTGTTACCTATATGTCCTTACCTCTATATAACAGATGGTACACATATTCGCAATTTTCTTTTATAATAAATTCTCGTGTATACTTAGCCTCCTATAGCCTATAACATGAAATGCGGTAAACATGTTTGTTATACTCTTAAAAATATTCAAGTAAAAAGGTATAAGTAGGTTGAGTTTGTGAGTCCAGAATTAGTTTAAATTAACAATAATAGTAAGAAAACGATACGTAAAAGTCATAACCAATAAGGCCAATTGTTCTCTGCTGTGGTCACTGATGCAAAGTAGTAAATCACTTCTAGTTATTGAGTACTAATGTACTTTATAAGCTCCAACTAACTGTTATAGACTTGAAGCCAGATAAATAAATTAAAAAAACAACATAGTCAAAAAACATATCTTTTAAATTGTATATCTTAAAAAGCAACTAGTAGGAAGTGGATGTTGTAAGATAGTAAATGACGTAACTTGGGAGAGCTTTATGTCCAGCTGTGGGCATATGATGATAGATAGATAGTTGAAATAACTATTATTACGATTTCGACAACCTCATAACGCACACAACATATGGCAGAGACCGTGATCAAAGATGATTCTTCAAGCTGAAGATGAAATGATAAATTGATAATTCTAATTAGAAGGGATGCGAATCATGTTACAAGGCGGGGGTAGACCGATAAAGTGCTTGAAAGAATGTGTGATGCATGCTATGAAATGATAGAAGAAGCATGAACAAAGACAGACATACACAAGATATATGTAGTATATCAGTTGTCTAGTACACAAGTACTTACTTTGGAATTAAATGGCGCTGTGTGAATTGTCACAGTGTATTTATTTATTTATTGCTTCTCCAAATAATTGGAATAAGGATAGTTTATAATTTTGCAAGGTGATAATGTATTCCATAGTGTCATTATCTAATATTTAATATAATAAATATCCTTCTCATCAAAAAGATCGAAATACTATTGCAAGTATTATATATGCTGCATTTAAATAAAAAGAGGATTGATAACATTAATTAAAAATACGCCGATAAATAGCTGGCAGTTTAGTCTACACAATGGGGTATCAGACTTCCAAATGGAATTTAAATTTTGGAATTTTCATCCAATAAATGAATGTAGAGATTGTTTTCAATGTGTATTCCTTCGGAATCTCTGCACTTAATCACATTTTTTCCTATAGAATCCCCTTCCCTTCCAAAATGTCCATCCTTTTGCAGTCCAGGGACCCTAAATTTTTTTAATGTTTGGCATCTTTTCTTAAATATAACAAAATTAAATTATAATATGTTCTCTGTTCTATTAATAATTAATATTGTTTATAAATACTTTTAATTTGTTGGCTTTAGTCTTTATCTTTAAACTTATATATGTAAGTATAATTATGTATTAGCACTAGTTTCTTTTTCCTCATTATACTTTTATTTATTAGCTATTCTTCTGATGTTTCTTTCTTCGAAATTTATATCTTGTTCGTTTCGCTTGTTTTTTCCTTTTGCTAGAATTTGACGTGACACTGGCAGAAATATCCCAAACTGGGATGATTGCCATAAAAAAAATCACTTTTTTTTTGCATAAATTAGCGATTTTTTAAATTGAGCCCTGAGCTGAGCTAAGCGTGATTGTTAACTAAGCTCTATGACAACCTAAAAAATATGGCTACCACGCCCGCAGAAGCCGCCCAAATCGTGGTGTTACTGGATTCAGAGCATAGTCAGCGTGTTGTGGCTGCACGATTGTATCTAAGCCTCCCTGTTGTCAATAGAGTATATCAGTTATCGGGAGATTGGTATGTTTACTCGCCGTCCAGGATTTGGTAGATATCAAGTCACGTCTGAACAAGATGCCCGGTATATTGTGTCAGTTTCTCTAAGAAATCGCTACTTTCACTCTATTCAACTCCAGCAGCGGCTCCGTGAGGTTCGAGGATTGACTGTAAGCTATTCCACCATAAAAAGAGGATTGAAGGAGCGTGGCATGAAACCTCATAAACTCCGAAGAGCGCGCTTCAACTGTGCACTTAGCACTTAAATTGGTCATACATTCAATGAAGCAAAGTTCTTTTTTCTGACGACAGTATGATCATGTTGTATGGTAATGACGGAAGAAAGAAGGTGTATCGAAGAGAGGGAGAGCCTTTTGCACAGTGCTCCATTAAAGAAAGAGTCAGTTACGGTGGCGGTTCATTGACGGTTTGATGAGGCATAAGCGCCGATAGAAAAACCGAACTTGCGATTGTATCTGGACCTCGTTTCATCATCATCATCTAAGCGTTATCCCGGTTGCATCCTTAACTTTCGTTTCGGTGCCCGGGGTCCGCTTTCCGACTTTTTCTACTCCACTTCGCACGGTCTTCAGCATCCCTGGTATTGAGCCCATTGGCACGCATATCACCCCTTACGACGTCAAGCCAGCACTTTTTGGGTCTACCCCTCCTGCCGGGGCCCGGCGGAGGCGGCATGGCCAGACATTTGTTTCCCACGTAATCATCCGGTTGCCGTAAAACGTGGCCGTACCAACGGAGCCGACACTCCTGCAGTTTATCCGCAATGTCACGGACATGAAGACTGCCGCGAATGCGGGAGTTCCTAACGCGGTCCTTCCGCGTCACTCCACACATCCACCGCAGCATATTCATCTCCGTGACACGCAGTTCTTGCTTGTGTCGCTCTAGCACCGGCCACGCTTCACATCCGTATAAAAGGACAGGCCTAATGATGGTCTTATAGACCTGTCCCTTCAACTTTACCGGCATCTTGGGGTCACAAATGACACCAGTTACCTCACGCCATTTGGCCCACGCGGCAGCAATGCGTGCCTTGACGTCACAATCGATGTCACCAGACGCATGAAACACAGATCCCAGGTATTTCACTTGGTCCGTGCGCTCGACCGTGTCGCCGCCTATGCGTACGGGTGTGGGATCTGTGGAGTTACAGGCCAAGTACTCGGTCTTCGCCACATTGAGCTTCAGACCACCGTTCTCAAGCGACTCCTTCCACGCCTTCACACGTCGCACCAGCCTACCCCTGTCCGAGTCTGCCAGCGCGATATCATCAGCATACATAAGCAGCCACGGGGGCTGCTCATGTGAGTTTCTGATGCTGTCTGACAATACGTCTAATACCACGCTAAACAGAAACGGACTAAGGACGGATCCTTGGTGCACCCCGACGGTGATGGCGAAAGGTTTTGTGTCGCCAACAGCGGTCCGAACTACAGAATCGGAGTCACGGTACATGTCTTGGATGATGTCAATATAGGCCTCTGGAACCCTTTTAGATCGCAATGCCCTCCAGATTATCGCGCGAGGAATACAGTCGAAGGCCTTCTGCAAGTCAAGAAACAGGCAATGCAGAGGCGTATTCTTCATCCTGTATTTCTCCGCGACAGTCCTTAGGGCAAAAACCGGATCCATAGTCCCATGACCAGGGCGAAACCCATACTGACATCCCGAGACAGTGCACTCCTGCCGAATCCGAGAGTCGATAACCCTCTCGAGGAGCTTCATGGTGTGGGACATAACCTTAATCCCCCTGTAATTACCGCACTCCTGCACCGACCCCTTGCCTTTGAAGACTGGAGTAATGATACTCAGTCTCCATTGGCTCGGGATCGTACCGGTGAGGAGTGTCCGGTTAAAGAGGTCGGTTAAGATGCCCACACCACGAGAGCCCATCGCCTTCCAGGCTTCGATGGGGACTCCATCGGATCCAACAGCTTTCCGATTCTTCATGCGGCGAAGACAATTCTGGACCTCTGCAGGCGTTACCAGTGGCACTAGTCCTTGATTCGGAGGAAGATCTGGCGGCTGCACCTCTTTGTGCTGCGTGTTCAGCAGCTCGTGGAAATATGAGCGCCATCTCTCCTTCACCGCGAGGTCCTCGCATAGCAGGTTGCCCACAGGGTCTTTTACACAGCGGCACTTGGAAATATCCTGTGCTGCTTTGACCCTGGAGCGCGCCAACTTATAAATGAGCTTCTGCCCCTCAGACGATTCCAACTTGTCGTATAGTGGTTGTAAGTGGTCTCGTCTGGCTCTGGCTACAGCTCTCTTAGTGGCGCGCTTGGCAGACCTATATGCGTCGCGATCTTCAGGAGATCTGGACGCTTGCCACTTCTTACAGAGGGCTTTCTTCGCTCTAGTCTCCCTCTGGACTGTGTCGTTCCACCACCAAGTCTCCTTATCACATTTGCGACCACCCTTAGACACACCAAGCACCTCCCTCGCCGACCCAAGGATAGCCGCCTGAATCCTGTCCCAGTAAGCTTGAACCGGTTCGCCCTCACCACCGGCGCACTTGTCGCCGATGGAAGAGGCGAGCTCCTGGGACTTGACTTCATCGAGCAGCCACCACCTGATTCGACGCTGAAGGCGATCGACACGTTTGCCTTTGGGCTTCACGCAGAGGTCCATGACAAGAAGACGGTGTTGTGCAGTGAGACTCTCACCGGGTATGACCTTGCAGTTGGCTACTTTGCTGATGTGGTGTCTCCTAGTGAGTAGGAAGTCGATTTGGGTAGCATTCCTCCCGCTCTTGTAGGTGATGAGATGCTCGGGTCTCTTTTTGAAATACGTGTTCACGATGGCAAGGTCGGCAGCCGCACACGTATTGAGGATATCCTCCCCTTCCGCGTTGCGGTTACCATACCCAAATCCACCGTGAACACGCTCAAATTCCCCACATTCATCACCCACATGACCGTTTAGATCACCGCCCAAAACGATCTCATGTGACAATGGAATCCCACGAAGCACTTCTCCGAGTAGGTTCCAAAACGCTATCTTGTCGGCGTCGCTACAACCGACCTGTGGCGCGTAGGCGCTTATCAAGTGGGTGACTACCCCACCAACAAGCACCCTCACAACCATAAGTCGATCGCTACAGCGCTTCACCTCTAAAATGTCGTCCTGGAGCTCCTCCGAGAGCACTATGGCGACCCCATTTTCCCCACCAGGTGCACCCGTGTAGATCAGTTTGTAGCCATTCCCAATGAACCGGGATCTGATGGCCTTCCACCGAGTCTCCTGGAGGAACGCCACGGCCACCCTCCGCCTGGAGAGTACATCGGCCAACTCTCTCGCGCGTCCAGTCAGCGTGCCAATATTCCAAGTTGCGAAGCGGAGTTTCCTTTTGGATGGGGCTAGTGTCTTTAGCCGTGCTCGCCCACGGCACGGCAGCCCTAGTCCACTTGTCACAGGAGTCGGGCGAAGTTCCTGCGCGTCGTTATGCGGCGACGCCCTATCCGTGACAATTCCCTTTCTTGTTACTACCATGTTGTTTGGCTAGGTTTTGGTTTTTACGGGAGCGACTGCCGTCTGACCTCCCAACCCCTAGAGGAAAACCGAGAGGTGCACTTCCTTTGCCGCATGCAAGCTGGCAAAGGAATAGTCCATCAGTCGCCTTTTACGACTCCCTTGGAATGACCTGGGGTGACCCTATTCTTTTCACTGGCCGGGGTCACACGGCAAATAATATCTGGACCTCGTTTATCGTGATTAAATGGGTTACGTTACATCAAAGAGTGTCTGAATATGAAGAGTGTCTTATGTGGGGTACGCACATTTTATTTTTATATATTTATTTATTCTTTGTACACAACATTGATTACACACATAAAAGTTAACGACAGAGTACATGTACATAGGCGCGCTTAACCCTGGAAGAGTTTTCTTCCAGTAAATCTAATGTTGGAGATTGAATATGAATTCCATAGAATATAGAGAGATCCTGCTCCGGAGACGCTTGGCCAACTTAAAACAGCTATACAAGTAGAGTGGGATAACATCCCACAACACAAAATTATGACGCTTATCCGTTCCATGAGGAACCGCATTGAAGCAGCGATAAGAATCGCTGCTTCAATGCTTCTTATCTGGCTCTTGCCCGGGGAGGAAATACGAGCTACTGAATAAACTTTTTTTAACATTTTTCTGTTTTACGTCTTTGTTTCTAACATTTAACAATTTCTTCTTAAAGGGTAAAACATACCAGTTTAACAAAACACAATAGCTAAAGAAATGTAATTTTATTTGAATCATTATAACATTATTGTAAGGTATCATTTAACGAATATACTAATATTCGTTAAATGATACCTTATAATATCCACAATTAACTAGTATTAATTACAGGTTAAATGTAAAAAAAATCATTCAAAACCAAACTTCAGGGGTGTTTCGATTTTTTTGATGAAAAGAGTATGTGACTGTGAATGTGTGACAAGAGCGTCATCAAGTAATCCCCTTAGCAAGCATCCAAGGGCTTGTAATATGGATAGTACATAAGTGATATGCTAATTATATACTTATCTTTTGTAAATAAATACATAATTAAGACTAGGGTCAGGAATTGAACTCGTGACCTCTGCAGTTTCGTCCGAAAGTCATTGCGCCACGGAGGTCGTCGAATACAATACTAAATGTAATCGTGTGATTTGATGTTGCTTTCGAAAAAAATGGACGGATTTTCGTTCGTTGAACAAAGCGGTCTTTGTTGAAATGTGTGTGGGCGATTTTTACACGAACTAGACGCAATGACACGGTGCTGCTTTAGTGTTTCCCAAAGCATTGATATATTCTACAATTGTAAATTTTAAATTTTCGTCCTGTAAATTTTAGAAACACACAAACACGTTGTTTTTAATAAAAACTTTTAATACATACATAAATCAATTTAAATTTATATCTAATAGTAGTAGTAGTAGGGTTTTTCTCGAAGAGAAAGGCAATGGAACTAAGCCATACAGCCAGATCTTAAGTTTTATTTTCACATCTAGTTTTATAATTTAAGGCAAAAATGCCAATTCTTTAGTATTGTTCATTTATCTTTTTCAAATCCGTGTAAATTTCTACGTAAAGTCAGGTTTTTTTTTATTATGATTTTATATCTAATATATAAAATTCTCGTGTCACAGTTTTCGTTGCCATACTCCTCCGAAACGGCTTGACCGATTTTGATGAAACTTTTTGTGCTTATCCGGTATCTATGAGAATCGGCCAATATCTATTTTTCATCCCCCTAAATGTTAGGGGTAGTCCACCCCTAAATTTTTTTTTTTATTTTTTGACATTTTATTATTTATATAGCAGAACAACGTTTGCCGGGTCAGCTAGTAAACTCTAATTTAACATTGAAAAACTGTAGACAAAGCTGTGTACGCCTGTCATTGGCATGTATGTACATATAAAATTGTTATGTTTGTTATATCATGGTCTTATTTCATGTGTACTGTGCTGGTGGTGTACCTCTAAAAATAAATAAATAAATATCGCAGGGTTTTTTTAACAAACTTGTATTAACAACAAAAAGGTCTAACTAACGGGTATAGACACCCCGACCAGAACAAGTAGACCTGACTGTACCAGACCTATTTCGTAGGCAAGGAACTCCATCGTCAATTAACGTCACATTTGATACCCTTGACGTTAGTTCTGAATTGTCATTCAATGATAAAATAATGTAAGAAACCTATAATGTTCCACTGCTGAGTTCTGGCTTTTCCCTGCAAGGTATAGACAGTATACCCACCACGGTTCTCCAAGGATATGCGGGTTATAAATAAATACATACCGCTGATCTTGGTATGCAGATTTCCTCGCAATGTTTTCCTTCGTCGTCGGTACGTGGCAATTAATAAGTACTAAGAAAAAAATTACTGTAGTACAACAGACAGACTGAAGGCCCGCTTAGAATTTAGCAGTTACCGTCGCCTAAGGGTGTTTGCAACGCCAGTGGCATCGCGAACACGCTGCTGTCCCATAAGGTTACAACAACTTGGGTCACTAATGCCGGAACACAACACAAGATTATTATGGCGGCATACTTAAGACTAAAGGTGGTTGCCATCTAAACTGGCTTAAGGCCCTACCACGTAGCTAGTGTGAGTTGTTTTGTCGCCTTATATGACAGGCCGACGCCGGCCGCAGAGGTTAGTATTCTTTCTCCGCCCCTGCACGGATAGAGTTATAGACAGGGAAGTATCACTCAATATAAAGTATGTATATTATATACGTAGGTGGTAGGGTTCCAGGCCCGCCTGGATGACAACCACCTGGCCTCAAAATACACCACCATAATAACCTTGAGTTGTGTTTCGGCTAAGTGGCTCTGGTTTTAGTTCCGCTGATCCACGAACGGCAGCGTCGACAATTATTACTTGACCTTCAGCCTGTCCGTTATTGAACAGCATTAAAAAATAATTAGAAAATATTTTATAATTAAAATGAAGGTATTTCGGATATTACAAATTTATTCAAGAGAACTCTAAACGTTCGTTATCCCATACTTCCGTGAAGAGCCAATTATGCTCTTAAGCATTATCAGAGCGCTTTTCCACGAATCACCCTTGTTATTTTTGAAAACAATCGATCTTAGAAATTATCTTTATTTTTCTTTTCCATACAAACATTTGATTAACATATTCACGAAATGCTACAGGATGTTTACATTTACAGCATCAAATACGTGAATTAATGAATGAAATAATATAATATGTAGTATAATATTGGTGAACAGTAATGTTTACTTTTTAATAATATTTAAGAAGGCCTATGCGAAAGCAAAACAACCTGTCTTCTTCAGAATAGATTTTAATTAAATTTTTATTATTTATAATTAAAGTTTTATTTCTATTTTTATCCGTGCAGGAGCGGAGAAAGAATACTGATCTCTGCGGCCGGGGTCGGCCTGTTGTAAAAGGTGACAAAACAACCCACCCTGGCTACGTGGTAGGGCCCCAAGCCCGTCTGGATGGCGACTACCTTTGGTCTTAAGTATGCCACCATAATAACTTTGTGTTGTGTTCCGGCATTGGTGACCCAAGTTCCTGTACCCTTATGGGACAGCAGCGTGTACGCGATACCACTGGCGTTGCAAACACCCATAGGCGACGGTAACTGCTGAATTCTAAGTGAGCTGTCAGCTTGTCTGCTGTCCTACCGCAATAACAAGAGACATTTGGCCCTTATCTAAAAAAAAAATATTGCGATATCTTCATCTATACATCTATACAAATAAATAAAATTGGAAGGTCTGTTTGTAATATTAAAATAACCGCTTTTTACTAAGTGCATTTGGATGTATACACGGTACATATAACAAAACAACATTTTTTACAATTTTTGTCTGTCTGTTTGTTCCGGCTAATCTCTGAAACGGCTGGAACGATTTTGACGGGACTTTCACTGGCAGATAGCCGATGTAACAAGGAGTAACTTAGGCTACTTTTATTTTAGAAAAAAAAATAGTTTTAGTTAAAAGTGATCACTTTCGGATTTCTTTTAATCCAATTTAAGTTGACCTCAGATTTATATCATCAATCATATAAAATAGGGTTCAGCTTAGGCTGGACTTTGTAGGTTCGAACGCAGTTTGTATATTTCATTTATTTATATTTTAGGGTTTATAGGGTTTGTAATCCAAAATAAACCATAAGATATATCCAAAAAAATGCTGCCCTAAGTCACTATTCCACGCGGACGGAGTCGCGGGCATGGCTAGTTTAGTATAAAGTAGTGTAGCGCGCATGTGTACCAAAACTTCTCATATTTTTTCAATTTACTTTTTTCTGTTATTCGATCAGTGAAGTGGGCGGGAACGGCTAGTAGTAAATAAGACTAGACATCTCTCTTTGCGATCGTTCCCTCATGGCTGGGGATCGTGGTTGTAGATATCGGTGCTGTGGTGCACCTTGATTTAATGATCTGCCTCTATCAGTGCCTATCTAGAATAGAAATATATACCTACCACATAATACTATATACATAAGAAGTCCATAGGGGTAAGATCCAGCGACCTGGGTGGCCAGGGTATGTCACCGAAACGGCTTATTAGTTTATTGGGGAATAAATCCCGCAGAATCGCCATGGTGTCTCTGGCCGTGTGCGGCGTGACGTCATCTTGCTGAAACCATATGTGTGTACTGAAGGAAGGATGTTCTCTTATTATTGGCTGAGCTCCGGCCGTGGGCAGTGTGCTGCTGAACTAACAACTTTTAACCTATGACCGAATCAAATCTTCACTTTAGAGCATTACGTAAACGTCGAATATTGTAACGTGAACAAAATCTACGACTAGCAGTTGCACACGAATAATTGGCCTTGAAATACGCTTCGATTACGAACGTATATTGTTCACTCATCCACTGCGACATGGTGACTAAATTATCCGTACGAACGACGAAGCTAATGCGGCCCCCTCCCCGCTCCTACGATCAGCGGTTACTGAGAAACTTTAAATTTAAAACCTAATTCTGCCACCGGACATATAATGCAACGATTTTCGCGGTATAACGGCTAAAGTACGTCAGTACACCTGCGGAGGTCATGAGTTTGATTCCTGTCCCGCTTCTGGGTCTATATATAATTTGTATTTATTTCTCTCTCTCTCTCTTCAAGTGCCTCTCCATCACTGAAGGTTGGCAGTCAGCTCCTTGAATCTCCTCTTGTCAAGCGCCAATCTGAACAGTTGCTCGACGGTTTTAATCCCTGTCCACTCCCTGATATTACGGAGCCAAGACATCTTATGTCTACCTGGATTTCGCTTTCTAATTTACAATTGTATAATATATGTAGTATATTAGTTGTCTAGTACCCATTACACAAGTGCTATGCTATTTACTTTGGGACTAGATGGACGTATTATGAAATGTCCCAATGTATTTATTTATTTAATGTACTATATATGTATAAGCATAAACAAATTGAATTGATATACTTTTCTTTAAACTTTGGAAACCGCTGACTTATAACATTTATTTGTTACAGGATTGCCAAACGACCTATCTATATATTGGCACCAATATCCCTACAGTTTGGGGCTCGGTTTTTGTAAGCTGCGAGCACTGATTTCTGAAGCGTAAGTATTCTACACATTTGTAGGATTAAGCAATTTACTAAAAATATATGTGTGATCTTCTTCCTCCTGCCCTTATCTCACATTATAAATATGGGGTAGGTACAGCATGTTCTATCCTTCCACTCGCCTCTGTTAGCCGTCATCCCAACATTCACACCCTTTTTGCCATATCATCTTTTACGCAAACCATCCATCTTTTTTGGTTTACCACTAGTCCTGTATCCATCCACTCTCATTTCTATCATTTTCCTTGTTATATGACATTCTTCCCAGCGCATTACACGACCAAACCACGCTAGTCTATTACTTTTAAGTTTTTAAATAACTAGTGCTATTAATGTAAATGAAATAAATGTGTGATAAATGTAATTTTTATTCAAGCGTTAGATTATGCCAACGAGCTGTGGGCTGTGAAATTGTGAGAGAGCGAAAAATAATATATCGTCGTAGTCGTAGAATAGTGACGGATCTGACATAATAATATATTAAACTTTAGAGGACAGCCATTTTAAAAATACACAAGCGTCATTTTACTATGAGAATCTATCATATGCGTCACTTTACCGACTGCTTAATTTGAAATCTAAAATACATGTAATTTTTTTTTAATGTAGCAATAATATTTAGACAATGTAGTATTCAAATATGGTAAAAAGTGAATTTTGGATTTTTTTCAAATCCGACGTTAATCTACGATCACGACGATATGTTACTTCATCTTATATTTTACGTAATACGATAATAGCTTTTTTGTTTCTGATCTGTAATGTAGGATAGAATAGAATATACTTTATTGTACACAATTATATACTCATTATACAATTTCAGATAATATACATGTATTGTATTTATATAGATTATCGAAGACTAGTATCTTTGTATATGGTTGCGGTTGCAGGTTAAAAATTATAGTTATATAGATTTTTAACCATTTTGTTTGGAGTCGTTTGTAAACTTTTACTTTTCGCTGCTGTGCGGTATACAATTCCTTGTTTTACGTAGTAGTGAACGTATTTTTGATGTAATATGTTCGGTGCTAAGAGTCCATGTTAGTTTATCATCTAAGAGCAGACCTAGATATCTTTCATTTGTTAATTTTTGTATATAATATAATAAATAATAATATTAATAATGTATAAAATATTAATAACTAATATTGTTAATATGAGTGCAAAAAATTGGGAGTTTTTTATTTTTGTTGTAAATACCATATGAGATGTCTTTTTTTATATTAATTGTAAGAAGATTATGTAAGAGCCATTAATTTAATGAAACCAAATTATGTTTATCTTTATTAACTAAGTCATTTATAGAATTTACAAAGTAAAATAAACTTGTATCATCAGTAGATATTACATCAGTAGAGAAGTTCTGTTACATGGCTTACAGTAGAGTGGACTGGCAGAAATCGTCACGGAACGAAAAAGCGTAAAACCCCCTCCAAGCGAACAATGCAAGTGAGTGATGTGTATGTGTCTGTGAGGCAAGATTTGACAGTAAACTTTGTGTTTGGTTAACAATATAACCTCTATTCTATAATATGTTTATTTACATTACATTTACATATATTTTTTGTTATCATTTTAATTTAAACGGAACTTATTTTATATATGATATAAAATAAGTTTTTAAATAACCTTTTCCCCAAATAATTAATGAAATTTATTAATTTAAATCCTTACTTAATTTTTTTTTACCAAAAAGTAATATAAAAAGTGTACTAATTAGAGTGAGAGAGTTGAATAAAGGAGTACTGCACTTTTTGGTGTGATAAAAATACAGTAACAAAATTAATCAAAATCTACATTTAAAAACACGTTTTAAGTTAAAAAAAAACGTCGCGAAGAACTTCGTTCCTGACCACAATTTTTAATATTTATTTTATTGACGTAAATTAGAAAAAATAATGGCCCTAATCTGTGGAATTCCGTTTATTCCATTCGTTCCGAAACATTTTTGGACAACTTTCTGCCAATTTCATGACCTGGGATCTATTAGGTCTTTACTTATGAAATTGCCGTTTTGTATGAAAAAATTTAAACTAATTTTTTTCATGTATTTTTTTACTTGTATTAATCGAAGTAATCACCCATGCAATCAATGCATATTTGCCAACGCAGTGGCAGTTTATTGATGCCCTTCTTAAAGAAATCAGCTGGACGGGAGGCAACAAATTCTTCAAAGGCCTTTTGTACTACCTCTCGGGTAATGAATTTTTTCCCCGCCAAGAAGTTATCCGAATTCTGGAAAAAGTAGTAGTTTGTAGGCGCAAGGTCTGGTGAGTAGGGCGGATGACGGAGAACTTCCAACCCCAGTTCTTGCCACTTGGAGACCGTCTGTTGTGCAGTATGAATTCGCGCGTGGTCGTGCAGGAGCAGCGGAGACGAGCGATTGACCAATGCTGGTTGGAGATGTGCCAGCTTCTCCAGCATTGTGTTCAATTTTTCACAGTACTACACATCTGCAGTAATGCTCACCCCGTTTGGTAAGAAGCTGTAATGAATCACACCGGCGTTAGACCACCAAACAGTGACCATCACTTTTCTAGGGGTAAGTTTTCGTTTAGGGCATTGTTTAGGTGCTAAACCAGGATCCAACCAACTTGCTGCGCGCTTGCGGTTATCAAAGAGAATCCATTTTTCATCGCAGGTAACAATGCTGTTCAAAATTCCTTCACTTGTGTGTCTGTTGAGCAGTGCAAGGCACGTCTCGACGCGTACTTCACGCTGGCGATCATTCAGTTCGTGGGGCACCCATTTGTCAAGCTTTATTACCTTGCCAATTTGACGCAAATGGACCAATATTGTTTTGACGCTAACGTCGAAAGCTGCTGCTAATTCAGCCGTAGATTGTATATCATCAGCTTCCACAATCGCCTTTAATTCGTCATTGTCGACCAAAGTCTTCGGACGACCGTGAGGTTCATTTTTCAGGTCGAAATTCCCAGAACGGAAGCGAGCAAACCAATAACAGGTGGTGCGTTGGTTTGTAGTGTTAACTCCGTAAACGTCGTTGATGTTGCGTGCCGCGTTGCTGCCACGACGGTACTCATATTCCATAATTACTCGAATTTTTAACGTATCCATGATGACGAAAAAGATTGAAATGTGATGAAAGTGTAACACTAATCAATAAACAAATGACTACTTTTGGAAAAAGAATTCCATGTTTATAAAATAAAACTAATTTGAAATTAGAACTCTTAGCCAAACAAAAATTATTTTGAATTGAAATGGCCAGTACTGCAGAACGGCAATTTCATAGGTTATTATTACCTATTATTTGTTAAGTATGGCGACATACTTAAGACCAAAGGAAAACTTCTTTGCATTTAAATAATCATTGAGACACTTACCTACCTTCGCAATTACAGGCAACACTAATCTGTCTCTAATTACGCTCACTGTCCGTAATTACCTGGGTCAGATTTAGTTCCAGATTTGTAAATTGGGGTCACTATAGCTGTTTTGAGACTGTCTAAAAGAACATCAAGTTTAATACATTTATTAATATAGTTTTGAAGAGGATTTAATAATATTTTTAATATATTTTATTGATTTTGTATAATACTTTATTACTCCTCAAAATTTATTAAAAATCTATACTAGAAGGAAAAAAACAAAATACTAAACAATTAGTGGTATTATAGCGATCTATTCCAGACAATTTTCACAAGATACCTAACGGAGTTGCATTAAAGCACAATATAGTTAATTAACAAAAAAAAAATCAGACTCAAATAATTCATGGAAGATGAAACAAAAATACATAAACAAATAAGTGACAATGCATCTTGTCTTTAGCTAAAGTTCTGTAACCAAGTTTATAAAAGAGGAATGTGACATTTAACCCCAATCATTGATAATAAAAGCCTTGCACAGGCTGTGGAGGGTTGAGGAAAGGAGTATTTCTGTATTTTAAAGTGTCCGTCGAAATGTGTTAAATTAAGGTGGCGCCACAATAGTATCAGTGTAAATTTTTTAGATTATATTTACCAAATTATTTTGAACTACGCTAATAGTTGAGGTTTTCAATACTGTACTGTCGCTAACTACTCTACTCGCCAAATACATGATTATAAAGACTCTTATAAAGACTTGCGGAGGTCACGGGTTCGATTCTCGTTTAACGTTTGGGTGTTTACGTATAATATGTATTTATTTACAAAAAAAAAAAAAAATATATATATATATATATATATATATATATATATATATATATATATATATATATATATATATATATATATATATATATATATATATATATATATATATATATATATATATATATATATATATATATATATATATGTAGTTATATCAGTTTTTTTTATAGCTAGAGTTCAGCAGACAGGCAAACAGCCCACTCTAAGGTGGTCACCGTCGCCTACGGGCGTTTGCAACACCAGAGGCATTACACACACGCTGCCGGCCTCGAAGAAATTTTATTACGCCTTTTTTGAAGAACCCCTAATCGTACCGCGCTGAGCTCCTCAGCCGGAAGCTCATTCCAGAGTACGCAACATGAACGTTCTTGAGAACCGTTTCGTACAACAAAGAAGAGGCACCCAGCCGATGGCGGGCAGTGCAGTGGTAAAAAGACGACGAGGGCACCATTCTAAATAGCTCCTCAGAACACTCCCCGTTGTGCAGACGGTAGAATACGCAAAGAGACGCAAAGTCTCTCCGAAGTCCAAGCGCGCCGTTGAATGGAGTCTAGAGGATTGAGCTGACAGGCAGGTGCTTCAGCCCATAAATGTGATCAATACTCCATATGCGGCTTGACCAGTGCTGTGTCAGTTGTCTAGTACCCATAATACAAGTGAACTTAGTTTTGGGCTAGATGATTTTGTGTATAGTATAATTATTTATACTGAATTTTTAACTTAGCATGTTTCAATTTGTCATTTACATTCATGGCATAATGTTGCACTAGCGTCATGTGGGTTTTTGAACTGTAATTTACAGGTGGTAATTTTTTCAACCTCTCTCCCATATGAGAAAGTACTAACCCTCTTTTCTATGTTGTATGTATTATTTTATGTATATTGTTTGTTTTCTGCAAATAAAATATTATTACCATTAATAAAATATTTATATTTTTATCCGTGCAGGGGCGGAGAAAGAATACTAACCTCTGCGGCCGGGGTCGACATGTCGTAAAAGGCGACAAAACAACCCACCCTAGCTACGTGGTAGGGCCTCAAGCCCGTCTGGATGGCGACCACCTTTGGTCTTAAATATGCCGCCATAATAACCTTGTGCTGTGTTCCGGCATTAGTGACCCAAGTTCCTGTACCCTTAAGACAGCAGCGTGTTCACGATGCCACTGGCATTGCAAACACCTATAGACGACGGTAACTGCTAAATTCTAAGCGAGCCGTCAGTCTGTCTGCTGTCCTACAGCAATAAAAAAAAAGAACCTATTATTTATTGCCATATCTCCCTACTACATCAATATAAAACGAATAAAATCCTGTAGCGATAAGCCCGCCCATTGTAAGTCAAGTTTACAATTAAGTGTTATCTGTCTATCTAACTAACCCTCCAAATACAAGCCCTAATCTGTTTAGTAGAAGATTTAAAATTTTACTCAGCGATGTTAAGTCCAGCTTAATGATAAGATCCATACATATATATGCTTACTTAACTAATTTAAATAGCTACTTGAAGAGGTAAGAAAATTGAGCAAATGAATATGATTCTCTAAATATGTAAATGAATGCTCAGAATCTGCTAAGTCACATTCAATTTGATCAGAAATGTGATTGAAGAAAAACGAAACGTGTACAGCAATATCGGCAATTCATTCTCTATTTTTAGGCTCAAACGAAACATTTACGAAAGCGACTACTTGAATAGTAATTACCCTAATATTACCTTATTGCAAAACAACCAACAAATTACTAAAGTAAAACTCATTATCTTTATTACACAGATAAATGGTTCGTATAAAAGAAAATTGTGATAATTATATGCATTTTAAATATTTTTTTACTAAATAATAAATTAAAGAAATATACTGTGACGATTCATAGAGTCCTAGAACAAGCATTAGAACGCTTCTGTTATGAGTATTAGAGGACTGACTTATATACTAAATACATATTATACCTAGTCAGGTCATAAATTCTGTCACATGTTTAATGTAAAATAATTGTAACAAGTTTATTCATTATGTAACCATTCATATACCAAAATGAACTTAACAAAACATAGATTCTTATGACATTAAAGTTTATTCAAAATGACCTCCGTGATTTTGAATACAAGCCTTCAATCTGCGCGGCCAGTCGTCTATCGCAGCACGAACGAGGTCCATGTCAATATCGGCGGCTGCCTTAATCAAGGATGTCTTGAGTGACTCCAAATTGGGATGAGGCTTTGAGCACGCCTTTTCCTCTAAGTATTGCCCCATATCTTGTAATCTAACGGATTCAAATCTGGACTGGAGGAGGGCCAGTCTTCGTGCCGGATGAAGTCGATTTCACGCGCCGCCAGCCAGTCTTGTGTGCTCTTCGCTCTATGAGCTGGCGCCGAATCTTGTTGGAATACCCAGTGCCTGTTATTGAACATGGTATGAGAAACAGGTTCCACAAGGTTCGTCAGGACTGTATTTTGATACACAACAGCATTCGTTTTTACACCTTTCTCACAAAAATGTACCTCTGTTAAGCCCCAATAAGAAACTCCCAACCATACCATGAGCGAGGATGGAAAATGACCTCGTTGGACACGCGGAATACGGTTGCTCGCTTCTTCACTACTGTGTGCGTACACCTTATCATTTTGTTTGTTGTAGCTCTCTTCTACGGTAAACATTTTTTCATCCGAAAAAAGAATTTCCCGATATTTTTTTCCCGCGTACCGCTTCAACAAAGCGCGGCATCTCTTCAGTCTCAGGTCCATTAGACGAGCATTCAAACGATGTCCTGTTTTTCTTCGATATGCCCGAAGCCCTAAGTCTTTATTTAACACCCTTTTCACCGTGGTTCTGCTTAACCCCATCTGAAGGGCCAACAGTTTCTGCTTACGTTTGGGATTTCTTTGAATTCGTGCCTTCACAGCTTTTATCACTGCTGGAGTCCTAACAGACCGAGGGCGACCACTTCTTGACCTGTCATCTACACTAGAGTCTTCATTGTATCGTTTGATGGTACGATAAACGAATCTTTTGGTTATATTCAAATTTTTCAGTATGTTAAAAATTTGAATTGGCGCGTAACCGTAACGATGCAACGCAATAACTGCAACACGGTCTTCTTTAAGCGTCCACTCCATATTTAAAAAAGTAGTAAAATTCTAAAAGTATACATTTTTATTTTCATGAACAATTCGAAATTCGAATTCAATAAACTTTTTTGTGGCCAGCATTCTAAAAGAAAAGTTTTTACTGTGTGACAATACTTATGACCTGACTAGGTACATAAAAACCCAGATTCGGAACGTTGTACCACGGAGGTCGTTGAATTAATTAAAGGATTGAGATTTAATTTATTTGTTATTGCTGAGGAATAGTAAACAGGCTGACGGCCCCCTTAATAGTAAGCAGTTATCGTCGCGCGTCGTCTATAAATGTTTGCGACGCCAGTGACACTGCATACACGCTGCTCTCCCATAGGGGTACAGGAACCTGGGTCACTAATGCCGGAACACAACACAAGGTTATTATGGCGGCATACTTTCCGACCGGGTAGTTGCCATTCAGACGCACTTGAGGCCCTACCACGTAGATAGGTTTGTCTTGTCGCCTTTTTCGACAGGCCGACCCCGGTCGCAGAGTTTAGTATTCTTACTCCCCCCTGTACCGAGAAAATATTAATAATGTATATTTATTTATTACCCTACTTTTCGTTCCTTACTTATTTAGAAAATTTTCTTGATATATCTTATTAAAAGTATGTTATTATAAGATTTTTTTTGGGAAAAACTATATATCCTAAATAGTTTTTAAACTTATAAACCAAAAAATAGAAGTAGATATTTGATAAATTTGTATAAAATATTTTTTTTTTTGTAAAATAAAATTTGTAAAATAAAAATTGTCTTGGGGCAAAACTTTTCTTAACGGGTTCCCCCGCCCCGGGGGAACCGAGGGATATATGAGTGACTCCGGGAAAGATGTTCGGTCATCCGACTACCCACCAAAAATCCCGCTGTTCTCCTATCGCTTACGCCCGGGCCCATGGATATATGGCCTGCCGATCTCGTGGACCGGGCCGTCTAGTTTCGCCCCCAGGTTTTCATGATCTTCTACCATTTCTGGGTCTCGTCTCAAGTGTGACATTTCTTGGCTACAAAATATTTTAATTAATTTTTTCAAATTGGAATTGTAATGTTATTGTAATGTAAAATTGGATCAAAGCAATCTGAAATTAATTAAATAATAATAATGTATAGTAAGTAAATAAATTTAACGTATCTTACAATACTAATTAAGTTTTAAACCATTACACAAATCTTAGTGATTAGAACTTAACATTGTTTACAAAGTAAAATTGAAATATTACTTTGCAATTTTAATTTACTAACTTTAAATAATAATAAGCACACACCTATCACACCACATATCATAATATAATTAATATTAAAATGAAACCAACTAAACTGTGCGTAAAAATTAAATCCGAACCCTTAAATAGTAAGTGGCAAACAGTGGTAACATTTATTAAAAATAATTTATTTGTTTGAAACATGGGCTAAACATTTGAATCGGTGTACATGAGTCGCAAAATATCATAATCCAAATTTTGTTTATGGCTGTGGAGGAGCAGACAGGCTAACGGCCCACTTAATACAGTATGCAGTTACCATCGCTTGGGGGTTTGTACCGCAACACGCTGCCGGAACACAATCCAAGGCTATTATGGTGGTATATTTAGAAGTAGTCAGTATTCCTATTCAGCCCATGCACGGAGAAAACACTGCTCTAATCACTTGTTCATTAGATTAATTTAAAAAAAGTTTATATTCATGTGATAGAATGTTCGATTACTTTTATAATAAGAAACATAAAATAATATTGAATTTCCACCAAACGAGGTCACCACTCAGCGTGTACTGCAACATAATTTTTTACCCAACGCTGGTTTTTAATGCCGATTTATGAGACGATGTGGTGGCGCAAATTTACTGTTAAAACGTTAAAATTCTGTTCATACAATTCTTTTTAATATTTTGTATTTATTACTATATTTTTCTTTATAGTATAACATTATGCAAAATTCAGACAATAAAATTCTATTTGTTTTGTCCATCTGAAGGTTGTCTGGAATTGATTGCTATCAACGATAAGACGTATGTTATAACTTTTTTAATGCTATATGTATAGTTTTATACAATCTATATATATATATATATATATATATATATATATATATATATATATATATATATATATATATATATATATATATATATATATATATATATATATATATATATATATATATATATATATATATATATATATATATATATATATATATATATATATATATATATATGTATATATATATATGTATATATACTTAGTCAGGTCATAAGTATTGTCACACAGTAAAAACTTTTCTTTTAGAATGCTGGCCACAAAAAAGTTTATTGAATTCGAATTTCCAATTGTTCATGAAAATAAAAATGTATACTTTTAGAATT
This sequence comes from Malacosoma neustria, assembly GCA_963693495.1. Lineage (NCBI taxonomy): Eukaryota > Metazoa > Arthropoda > Insecta > Lepidoptera > Lasiocampidae > Malacosoma > Malacosoma neustria. Next base: position 6,261,195 of record OY856391.1, on the reverse strand, counting down.
TTACTCATTTTTAAATATGGAGTGGACGCTTAAAGAAGACCGTGTTGCAGTTATTGCGTTGCATCGTTGCGGTTACGCGCCAATTCAAATTTTTAACATACTGAAAAATTTGAATATAACCAAAAGATACGATAAACGAGTACCATCAAACGATACAATGAAGACTCTAGTGTAGATGACAGGTCAAGAAGTGGTCGCCCTCGGTCTGTTAGGACTCCAGCAGTGATAAAAGCTGTGAAGGTACGAATTCAAAGAAATCCCAAACGTAAGCAGAAACTGTTGGCCCTTCAGATGGGGTTAAGCAGAACCACGGTGAAAAGGGTGTTAAATGAAGACTAGGGCTTCGGGCATATCGAAGAAAAACAGGACATCGTTTGAATGCTCGTCTAATGGACCTGAGACTGAAGAGATGCCGCGCTTTGTTGAAGCGGTACGCGGGAAAAAAATATCGGGAAATTCTTTTTTCGGATGAAAAAATGTTTACCGTAGAAGAGAGCTACAACAAACAAAATGATAAGGTGTACGCACACAGTAGTGAAGAAGCGAGCAACCGTATTCCGCGTGTCCAACGAGGTCATTTTCCATCCTCGCTCATGGTATGGTTGGGAGTTTCTTATTGGGGCTTAACAGAGGTACATTTTTGTGAGAAAGGTGTAAAAACGAATGCTGTTGTGTATCAAAATACAGTCCTGACGAACCTTGTGGAACCTGTTTCTCATACCATGTTCAATAACAGGCACTGGGTATTCCAACAAGATTCGGCGCCAGCTCATAGAGCGAAGAGCACACAAGACTGGCTGGCGGCGCGTGAAATCGACTTCATCCGGCACGAAGACTGGCCCTCCTCCAGTCCAGATTTGAATCCGTTAGATTACAAGATATGGCAACACTTGGAGGAAAAGGCGTGCTCAAAGCCTCATACCAATTTGGAGTCACTCAAGACATCCTTGATTAAGGCAGCCGCCGATATTGACATGGACCTCGTTCGTGCTGCGATAGACGACTGGCCGCGCAGATTGAAGGCTTGTATTCAAAATCACGGAGGTCATTTTGAATAAACTTTAATGTCATAAGAATCTATGTTTTGTTAAGTTCATTTTGGTATATGAATGGTTACATAATGAATAAACTTGCTACAATTATTTTACATTAAACATGTGACAGAATTTATGACCTGACTAGGTATATCCGCATCAAGGATTGTTTTTATCTATTTTTTTGTTTCTCATTTCTCAACCATTCAATCACAATGTGCCACAGCGAAGTGTGGCAGGGTACAGTCACAATGTACCACAGCGAAGCGTGGCAGGGTACAGCTAGTAATGAATATATTATTCTATCCTATATCTCTCACACAAATACACGCGTATATTCATTGCCAGATATAATACACGTCAAACAATCAAATAGTAACAGATATCAGATCTTTTTTTGAATAAGAATTCCGATTAATAATGCCCTCGACCCGGGAGACCGGGGGGTATGTGGGACTCCGGGAAACATGGTCAACATCCAACTACCCACTAAAAACTCCGCTATGCTATCGCCTACCACCTAGCCCCTTGGCTCAACGGAGAGCAGGCCAATTTATGCAAAATTGGTTTATTATAATATGAATGATTGATTTATAATACCTAGTCAGGTCATAAATTCTGTCACATGTTTAATGTAAAATAATTGTAACAAGTTTATTCATTATGTAACCATTCATATACCAAAATGAACTTAACAAAACATAGATTCTTATGACATTAAAGTTTATTCAAAATGACCTCCGTGATTTTGAATACAAGCCTTCAATCTGCGCGGCCAGTCGTCTATCGCAGCACGAACGAGGTCCATGTCAATATCGGCGGCTGCCTTAATCAAGGATGTCTTGAGTGACTCCAAATTGGGATGAGGCTTTGAGCACGCCTTTTCCTCTAAGTATTGCCCCATATCTTGTAATCTAACGGATTCAAATCTGGACTGGAGGAGGGCCAGTCTTCGTGCCGGATGAAGTCGATTTCACGCGCCGCCAGCCAGTCTTGTGTGCTCTTCGCTCTATGAGCTGGCGCCGAATCTTGTTGGAATACCCAGTGCCTGTTATTGAACATGGTATGAGAAACAGGTTCCACAAGGTTCGTCAGGACTGTATTTTGATACACAACAGCATTCGTTTTTACACCTTTCTCACAAAAATGTACCTCTGTTAAGCCCCAATAAGAAACTCCCAACCATACCATGAGCGAGGATGGAAAATGACCTCGTTGGACACGCGGAATACGGTTGCTCGCTTCTTCACTACTGTGTGCGTACACCTTATCATTTTGTTTGTTGTAGCTCTCTTCTACGGTAAACATTTTTTCATCCGAAAAAAGAATTTCCCGATATTTTTTTCCCGCGTACCGCTTCAACAAAGCGCGGCATCTCTTCAGTCTCAGGTCCATTAGACGAGCATTCAAACGATGTCCTGTTTTTCTTCGATATGCCCGAAGCCCTAAGTCTTTATTTAACACCCTTTTCACCGTGGTTCTGCTTAACCCCATCTGAAGGGCCAACAGTTTCTGCTTACTTTTGGGATTTCTTTGAATTCGTGCCTTCACAGCTTTTATCACTGCTGGAGTCCTAACAGACCGAGGGCGACCACTTCTTGACCTGTCATCTACACTAGAGTCTTCATTGTATCGTTTGATGGTACGATAAACGAATCTTTTGGTTATATTCAAATTTAACAGTATGTTAAAAATTTGAATTGGCGCGTAACTGTAACGATGCAACGCAATAACTGCAACACGGTCTTCTTTAAGCGTCCACTCCATATTTAAAAATGAGTAAAATTCTAAAAGTTATACATTTTTATTTTCATGAACAATTCGAAATTCAATAAACTTTTTTGTGGCCAGCATTCTAAAAGAAAAGTTTTTACTGTGTGACAATACTTATGACCTGACTAGGTATAATTGATACACTGGCTCGCCGATCTCCTGACCCAACCGGCGCTGGCCCGTCCCTTGTGAAAGGGCGAGCCTCTTCCTTGGTTTGCGCCGAAGGCCAGGGTTTCGTTCCGCGTCAATTGTGCATGCATGTCCTCACCATCGCGGCAATGATGCGGGGGGTGGATCCTCCCCCGCGGGGATAACCACAGCCTCTGTTTACGGCGGCCAGAGAGTCACACATGTCGTTCACAACCCCTTTGAATTGTAACTTTCTTGTAACAACTTGTAGAATTAAACAGTGTTAAATTTGACAATTAATATACGATTGTTTCTTTCTATAAAATTATTTGACCAATTATAAATTGTTCCCTTAAAAATGACAAATTCCTATCAAAACAAATATTTATTTATTAGTTTTCATTACCTTAATTTAAACTGCATTATTCTCTCTTAAATTGTACTATTGCACTTATTAGTTATATATACAGTTTACATATTAAGAATTGAACACATGTATATATTTTGTATATTTAAATTTTATCATATATTCATAGATAGAAATACAATAAAACACATTCGTCTTTTTTGCAGAGCATCTTACGTGTCGGTGCTGACGATATCCGCATTTTCCCTGGAGCGCTATCTGGCTATATGCCATCCTCTTCACCTGTACGCGATGGCTGGCCTGACAAGAGCATCGAGGATAATCCTGATTCTTTGGATAGTATCGATTCTGTGCGCCTCGCCCTTAGCGTACTACTCCGATATAATTTATGCGGATTATCCACCAAGTAAGTATATAGCAAATCAATATACTATACACATAGAATTCAATGATGTACTCTTCTTAGAAGTGGTTGTATTCACTCTTACCATGTATAAAGCTTCTACTTTAAAACCGAAACGTTTTTTAATGTGATAAAGTCATCAGCCATCTTAATAAATTGCATACGTCAATTAGTCATAGGAAATGTTTTCACCCGAAATATGGAAAGAAACATATGAGGGAGAAGTGTCCATTTATTTATTTAACGCTGTGTGAATTGTCACAAAATATTTATTTATTTATTTATTTATTTGTAATCTATAAACGCTATAATTGTAGCTGTAGGTGATGTATTCTCCTTATCTTGTATTGTTATTATTTATGTCATGACAGATTACATTGATCCAATTAATACACTTACATTGAAATGAAATGAAATTTTTTTTTATCTTCTCCCATAAACTAAAAAAAATACATACATATAAAAGTGTAGCAAGTAGATTATAAAAAGTATAACCAGAAGTCCAAATTGAGCGAAAGTCCGTACTATGGAACTCCTGGACTTTTCTGTTTTTCCGTTGACATAAGGAGAGCTAGTAAAAAACAAAATGTGTGTGTGTGTTTGTCTGAGTGCGCACGCGCGCGTATGTATGTTTTTTTAAAAAAAAATATTAATTTTTGTAAAAATATATTAATGCATTGCCACCTCTATTCTGCGACAATGCTGCCCTTTCGCGAGTTATTCATTAATTTCCTAAAGAGCTGAAAAGTAAGAAATAATCCCTTTTGCTAGTTTAATGGACATAGGAGGGCCCGTTTGTAATAAAAGTATACAACAAGTCCAGGGTTCCAGTAAAATTAGGGTTTGTTGATTCATGGTTCCATCACTGTATATAAAACCATAATATCCAACGAGATTTAAATTTAATATTCTTTAGCACGGAATTCCTTGCGGGGTGACACGGAAATGGGATAAAATGCTGTCGTTTGATTGATAGGCAATTTAGCAGCATCAACTTTTCAATCTAATTTATTTGCCACCATTATTAACTTCACTAAATCAAAACTTTTTTATATGTCACTGGAATGGTAGACAAGGCTTCTGAGTAATTAAGAAATATGCAGGTGTGACACGACAGATGTAATACGTATTCCTTTGTTATTTATTTTGATATTTGATCCTCCTCCTTGAGTTGTGTACCTCATTACTGAGGGTCGTGATTCCCCTTATGAGAACCCAGTTTCTCTTTTATAATGTTCCTCCACCTGTGCCTGTCCTTGGCGTGGTGGAGTGCATCATAGAGCTTGGTGTTCAGTGTTGAGCGGATTTGGTCAGACCATCTCACCGGGCTGCGACCCCTTGGTCTCCTGCCATCCACTTTGCGGGTAACCATCAGTTGCTCAAGGTTATATCCTTCCTTCCGAGCAATGTGGCCAAAGAACTCCAGGACCCTTCGCAGGCAGGTAGTGGAGAGCCTGGTTTGGATGTTGAGATCCCGCAGGATAGACACGTTTGTACGGAATGCCGTCCACGGAATCTGAAGCATCCTCCGCCAACACCACATTTCGAAAGCGTCAATGCGATCACGGTCAGCCTTTCTCAGCGTCCATGTTTCCGAACCGTAACTAAAGATTGAGAACACCAGAGATCTCACCAGTCTCATCTTTGTCTTCCTTCCCTCCATATACGCTGCAGCTGAGTCATTGCGCTCTTGGCCATACCGATACGTCTCCTGATTTCTTTCTCACATGAGCCTGTGTTGCTGATGATATTTGATAGGTGTTTTGAAAAATCATTTCAATCATCAATAGTTGTTCTGAAATCTGGATACTTACTTAATTTTATGGCTTTTTCACTTTTTTAAGATCTAAATTATCGTTGTTAGTGTTTTTATTGCGAAGGAGCTGCTGTCAGGCTTACATAATAGAAAGCAGTTGCAGTTGTCTATGGTTATTTGCAACGCTAGGTGCCTTTAGCGCTAGCCCTAGCTAAAATGCTGCCATCAGGTAGATGAAGTGGAACCTGGATCACTTATGCTAGAATACTACTAAGATTTAAGCTTGAAGCTCTACCCTGCTGCTTGGGTTGTTTTATCGCCTTTTACGACAGGCCGACTCCGGCCGCAGAGGTCAGTATTCTTTCTCCGGCTCTGCACGGATATATGGTAAGGTGAAAAGTTCTCGGCCTAATACAGAAATTGCGTTACAATCAGCGAAAATTTATTATTGCTGCCTGAATGCATGTCTACGTTATATAATAAGTTTCAACTTGTTCTCTCAAGTAGTTTGTTTTCAAGAATTTCCGCAGTAGACGTCTTGCGTGTTTTTCGTTAAAATAGATAAACTTGAATGTTGTGCGGTCATAAAATTCTTCGTTTTAGATGGATTAACCCCTAAAGAAATTCATCCAAAGTTGACAAATGTTTTTCAATGTAAATCGTTGAAAAGTGGGCAGCTGAATTTAAACGCGGTCACACATTCCTCGAAGATGACCCACGTGAAGGACGAGCAAAAACCGCAATCACACCTGAAACCATCAAAAAGGCGCACGATTTCGTGTTGGATAATAAGCAAGTTAAGGTGAGTGAGATAGCTGAGGCCCTGGGAATATCGGAAGAAAGAGTGCAAAACATCTTGCACAAAGAATTAGGGATTCGAAAGCTCTGCGCAAGGTGGGTGCCGCATTTGCTGAATGGCGACCAAAAGCAAATGTGCAAACGATATTCGCAGCAATGTGTGGACCGATTCAATAGGGATCCGACCGATTTTATGCAGCGATTTGTTACCATGGATGAGACATGGGTCCACCACTACACGCCAGAAACGAAATAGCAGTCGAAGCAGTGGATAGAAGCTGGTGGTTCAACGCCAAAGAAAGTGAAGTCGATCGCTTCTGCCGGAAAAGTCATGGCCAGTGTGTTTTGGAATGCGAAAGGGATCCTGTTAATTGATTATCTTGAAAAAGCTAAACAATTACAGCCGAATATTACTCTAATCTTCTTGACCAGCTGGATTCCAAAATTCGCGAGAAGAAGCCTGGCTTGAAGAAGAAAAAATCATTTTTCACCAGGACAACGCACCTGCTGACAAAGGTGCGTTGCCAATGGGAAAACTGCGGGATTTAGGGTATGATTTGCTCGGCCATCCCCCTTATTCTCCTGATTTTGCATCCTCAGACTTCTATTCTGGGAAGCCTTCGCGTCCAATGAAGAAGTTGAGAGGACCGTAGATGGATATTTTCATAGCCTTCCAGACTCTCACTTCCGGTAAGGAGAATACTGATGTTGGACAAACGCTGGACCAAGTGTGTTGAAGTCAATGGAGAATATTATGTAGAAAAATAAAATCATTTTTAAACTGAAAATTGCAGTCTTTCATTGTCAGGCCGATAACTTTTCACCTTACCTTAGTATTTTTTATCCGTGCAGGGGCGGTGAAAGTATACTAACCTCTGCGGTCGGGGTCGGCCTGTCGTAAAAAGCGACAAAACAACCCACCCTAGTTACGTGGTAGGGCCTCAAGCCCGTCTAGATGGCGACCATCTTTGGTCTTAAGTATGCCGCCATAATAACCTTGTGTTGTGTTTCGGCATTAGTGACCCAAGTTCCTGTATTCTTATGGGACAGCAGTGTGTTCGCGATGCCACTGGCGTTACAAACACCCATAGGCGACGGTAACTGCTTAATTCTAAGCGGGCCGTCAGTCTGTCTGCTGTCCTACAGCAATAAAAAATATTATTATAGAACTGTGTTTCGAACACAAGTTATAACAATATCCTTGGCACAGATTACAATTATAGTAAATATATTCATAACCTCGGGGCTTATAGGAAAAATAAACATTATCGGCAGATATAAAAAAAATGTGTCTGCAATTCACATACGCCTGAAGCGAAACTTCAGAAAAGTAGATTACATTTCTTATATTAGTGTATAAAAGCTACGAAAGCTTGAGCAAAGAAGAGACGAAGATTATAGGATAGGAAACACCGTATACTTGAATTCTATCTCATTATCTCGCAGACTAAATTATATTTATAAATATATCTCTTATTGGTGTCTCTTTTTCGTTTTTTCGAATCACAACGGCGCTAATGAAGTATCACTCCAAAAAAATAATACACACATTTAAGAGGCTTTTTATCCGTGCAGGGGCGGAGAAAGAATACTAACCTCTGCGGCCAGGGTCGGTCTGTCGTAAAAGGCGACAAAACAACCCATCCTAGCTACGTGGTAGGGCTTCAAGCCCGTCTAGATGGCGACCACCTTTGGTCTTAAGTATGCGATGCCACTGGCGTTGCAAGCACCTGGCTGGCCGTCAGCCTGTCTGCTTTTCTACAGAAATAAAAAAGGCTTAACAACTTCCGTACAGCTTATTGTCAACGACACAACTGGATGCAACTCTCAATAATAGTTTTAAAATATTTATTTTCAACCATTATAAATTTCCAAGTTCTGAATATCCCAAGTAAACACGAATTTCAATAATAAATCAATCAAGAACAGCTAAGTTCGTGTAAATAATCGATCAGTAACTTCTTCTCCTGGGACACGAAAACATTGAGAAGAACAACTTGAAATTTATTCGTAAACTTGACCAACGTGCTATATTCGGCATCAAGAATAAACGATTTAAAGGGTTTTGAAAAAGAAAAGTTACAGATATGATGAAATTATACTTGAGCCTCTTGAGCTGCGTTGCATGAATAGACGTCTTAGTATTGTTACGGATTTAGGGGACATTAGCTGCGATACACGTACTATTTTATATATTACTAGCTGTGCCCGCGACTCCGTCCGCGTGGAATATTGACTTTAGGCAGAATTTTTTGGATATATCTTAAGGTTTATTTTGGATTACAAATCCTATAAACCCTAAAATATAAATGAAATATGCAAACAGTCAGTATTATCGAATGCAACGTTCGGACCTACAAAGTCCAGCCTAAGCTGATCCCTATTTCATATGATTGTTGATATAAATGGGAGGTCAACTTAAATTGGAATTTAAATTTCCGAAACTTATCATTTTTAACAAAAACTATTTTTTTTTCTAAAATAGCCTAATAAAAATAGCCTAAGTTACTCTTTGTTACATCAGCTATCTACCAGTGAAAGTCCCGTCATAATTGGTGCAGCCATTTCAGAGATTAGCCGGAACAAACAGACAGACAGACAAAAATTGTAAAAAATGTTGTTTTGGTATATGTAGCGTGTATACGTCCGAATGCACTTAGTAAAAAGCGGTTATTTTAATATTACAGACAGACCCTTCAATTTTATTTATTTGTATAGATACATAACACATTCACAAATTGAAATTAAATTGATAATATATATGTATACTGGGACAATTTCTCTTTATGCGAATCTTTTTTTTATTGCTGAGCAACAGCAGACGGGTTGACGGCCCACTAAGTATCAGTTACCGTCGCCTATAGATATTTGGACCTGTCTTATAGGGGTACACGAACCTGGGTCACTAATGCCGGAATACAGCACAAGGTTACTATGGCGGCATACTTAAGACCAAGGGCGGTTGCCATCAAGACGGGCTTGGGGCCCTACCACGTAGTTAGAGTTGTTTTGTTGCCTTTTAAGACAGGCTGACCCTGATCAATGGGGCTATAGTATTCTTACTCCGCCCCTGCAAGGAGAAAGTCTTTGCTTAATTATTGTATCCTAGCTTAGGGACTACATACGAATATTAAAGCTTGAACGATCACAAAGAGCTACATATTTTATAGGTGATATCTAAAAAACTATATCGATACTCCACAACACAGCTGTATAAAAAAGCAACGGTGCTTTCTGTCTGAAAGCTTCTCATCGTTCATGTAATTTTAAAAATACATAGTAAACTGTCTTTTGACCCAACTGTTTTCTTTTAAAATAGAAGATACGATAGAATGTGTGATGTTGTTCGATGAAGAACGACTTTTTCCACTTTAACTCACACTTCCACACGTAACTTAATTAAAGATGTTCGTATTATTTATTTGTTTGTTGATTGTTTGTTCTGTTATTTTGCTCTAATCAGTGCGAGTCACCATTTAACGACTCAATAAGGTCTCTAGTTTGAGAGTCAGAATTGTCTTCGCCGCACGAAAAATCGGAAAGCTGTTGGAGCTGATGGACTCCCCATCGAAGCCTGGAAGGCGATGAGCTTTCATGGTGTGGATATCTTAACCAACCTTTTTAACCGACACTCCTCACCGGTACGATCCCGAACCAATGGAAGCTGAGTATAAAGATAATGTAGTAATGACTCCAGTCTTCAAAGGCAAGGGATCGATGCAAGAGTGCGGTAACTACAGTGGTATAAAGGTCATGTCCCACACCAAAAGAAGTTCTTCGAGAGGGTTTTAGACTCTCGGATTCGGCAGGAGTGCATTGTCTCGGAGTGTCAGTATGGGTTTCGCCCTGGTCATGGTACCATGGATTCTGTTTTTGCCCTAAATACTATCACGGAGAAATACAGGACGAAGAATACGCCTCTGCCTTGCTTGTTTCTGGACATGCAGAAGGCCTTCGACTGTGTTCCTCTGGTGATGATCTGGTGGGCACTGCGGTCTAAAGGGGTTCCAGAGACATTTATTGAGATTATCCGAGACATGTACCAAAACTCCGATTCCGTAGTTCGGACCGCTGTTGGCGATACGAAACCTTTCCCCATCATCGTCGGGGTGCACCAAGGATCCGTCCTTAGTCCATTTCTGTACAGCGTGATATTAGACGTCCTGTCAAGCAGCATCAGAGATTGCTCATGTATGCTGACGATATCGGGAGCTGGCGGATGCATATAGGGGTAGGCTGGTGCGACGCGTGAAGGAATGGAAGGAGTCGCTTGAGAACGGTGGTCTGAAGCTCAATGTGGCGAAGACCGAGTACTTGGCCTGTAACTCTACAGATCCCACACCCGTACGCATAGGCGGCGACACGGTTGAGCGCACGGACCAAGTGAAATATCTGGAATCTGTATCTCACGCGTCTGGTGACATAGATTGCGACGTCAAGGCAGGCAATCTTTCTCTTGGCAAGTTAGAGGCCTTGAAACTCACGGCTTCTTTCACAACTATACATAACCTTCGGCGAAGGAGATTGTGGCAAGCAGGGATACCACATAGGTGGATCTTCACAGTACGTTGTTGGACAAGGGGCCACTAATATCGGACATACTGCAAATTGCTCGCAGTCTTCAGGGTAAAAGGCACGCCATTTTTATTTCGATTTTACTTCTTTTTCTTTTATAAATTTTATATCATAATAAATAAATTTCCACTAGAATTTTGATAATTTTGATGGATTTAATTGACAACTGAATCGAAAAGTTGTTTTTTTTAAATATGTTACTAGGTATATACTTTATGATATTGCACAAACACAATTAGTTCTGAACTAAAGTAGTACATAATTTATATGCTAAGTACAATTGGAGATCTTTTCGCTTATAGTGATTTCTGTCAGACAACCTTGGGATGAATATCTATATAATTTTTTTTGTAGTAAAAAAATACTTATTTTTATAAACTTATTTAATACATAATCACTCAATCGAAGTGTTTTTTAAATTTCGATTTCATCCAAAACTTGGACTTCGTAATGCTAAAATCCAATATAGAGTTAAAACAGGGTATAACCGAGGCATAGAGCATAACTTCCACGTTATTTTAATGTAGGTGCCTTTTGATACTTGAAAGTTTCACCTCTCGACCAAGAACCAACATACATGCAAAGATCACCGGTATAAACCAGCCAATCCGTGGACAAGCAAGATGAGTAGTCGGACAGTAGTCCGTTCACTCTAGACAGAGGCCCGAGCCCAGGAGTGGGAGAAGTTGTGAGTTATTATTATTTAATTGTATTATATATATCTAGTACTAATAACACAAGTGATACGCTACTTACGTTGGAGCTAGATGGCGGTAGGTCAATAATTATACCAGCATATTTATTTATTATTAAAAAAATTATCTATATGTAAAAAACTACGTTCAATGTAACTGTAAGTGAGATTCAATAACAAGAAAAAACGAAATAAAATGTGTTTATTTAAGGACAGGCGATTTTATAACATACAATAATAAGTAAAGATATACTTACTATATTTAACTACCAAATTTATATGAAACAAAAAGCAGTGCCCTAAAAATGGTCAAGCTCAACTATGGATGTATCGAAAAAGTTTTGCATCGTTGCCTAAAAACTTATTTCCTTATATTACGATCGTATTTATTTATCGTGCCCAATTTTAATTAAAAGGAACGCGCGTCATAAATCTTGATTATTGTTAATAATATACAAATTTGTATTTAAGTAAATTTATTTTTAATTTATTTATAATTACCAAAAATAAAATATCGCAAAGCGCGTTGGCAATGCCTCTGGTGTTGCAAACATTCATAGGCGACGGTGACCACCTGCTAGGGTGGGCCATTTACCTGTCTGCTGAACTCTAGCTATAAAAAATGTCTCTGTTCTCGTCAGTAATTTCATTTTTGTTAAGATTTTTTTTAGTTCTAATAACTAATTTTTTTAAACTATAATTTTTTTGCGGTAAATCTTCCGGCAGTTTTTTTATTAAACGCCATCTTCCGGCAGAAGAAAAGAAAGCGTTGATCTTGATGTTCTTGATAAACTATGGGACAAAATTATTTTTGTGTATTGTCATCAAGTCTTGATAAGTGTGCAAAATTTTGAATTTTTTCGAACGTTTAAAGTGGGTAAAAATCGAGTCCGATAATTCCGTTACATAGATAGTACATACAGGGCAAGTTAATAAAAACGTGGTAAAAAAGGACCCAGATACGGGCAGAAGGGCAGCGCCTCAGAAGTCGTTAAATCAAGCATAAAACCTTCATAACATTTATCCAGACAAAATTGTCAGCGAATATTAATATGACAAAATACATAAAGCCATGAATTAAAAATATTTACCTTTTAATATTAACTACTAAACTAAAACTCAGATTGATAATTATTTTACGTGTAAAAACGATCAAAACAATTAGTTTTATAAATTAAATCTTTTATATATAAAAATCTTGTGTCACGATGTATGTTGCCAATAAACTCCAAAACTACTGAACCGATTTCAATCAAATTTGACATGTATCCGTATTTTCGTCTAAGTTATTGGATAGGATAGTTATCATCTCAATTATTCGCGTATGTCGTGAATGTAATGTATCAATAAAATGTATAATATGTATCGAATAAAATGTATCAATTAATTATTTGTTAAGCAAGTGTTTATTTACTGTTTAGTTTTATGAAGTTCTCATAGATGGCGGTGTACGTTGATTCATCGATAAAATTCTTCAATATTTATTTATGTTTACGATATAACCGTATTATTTTAATGGTTTGTGACTGATATTTTTATAATTATTTTACTTTCAATGTAGCTAATTCGATTTTACCGGAAGGGTTTTGTTTCCTCGGTTGCGATTAAAGAAATAAAATATGGCGGTACGAAATTCGCCGGGTCAGCTAGTACTTCTATGTATTATTGAGAAGGTTGCAATTTATTGTATGAACTATAAAAAAGCTTCTAAGAAATAATGATACACCACTGGAAAAGTATTTTACACACCAATATGTCACGTTTCACGAAATCACATTTTATTTTGACGTCATTACGTTGAAGATATTTTATGGGGACATTTTTACCTCTGTTTAATTTGGATACAACTAGCGCCTAAGGTCATGCTAAGAAACAGGTCTTAAGATACTCTGGACTCGATCTGCAGGAACCGTTTAATGTGCAGTAAAAGAAATGTGAAGGAACCTGCATAACGAGATCACCCGTATATGTAACTCGCCAACCCGCCTTGAGTAAGCGTGGTGGGTATACTGTTCGTTCCATCTAAGGGGAGGCCTGAGTCTCTAGGACGTTAGGGCTGTTATTGCATATACTAGCACATGAGGGTCTGAATTTGCCTTTCCCCTTGTACTGGAGAAGAATACTTGGCAGTATTCTTCTTCTTACAAGCTTCTATTATTACTTCTACTTACAACCTTCTGCACTATCTGTGCAGGGGCAGGAAATAATACTGACCTCTGCGGCCGAGATCAGCCTGTAGTAAAAGGGGACAAAACAACCCGACCTGGCTACGTGGTAGGGTACAAGCCCGTCCGGATGGCGACCACCTTTGGTCTTAAGTATGCTGTCATAGGAACTTTGTGTTGGGTTCCGGCATTAGTTATTTGCTAAATTCTAACTGGATGGTCAGCATGTCTGCTATACCACAGCAAAAAAAAAAAGCTTTTCATCCCAGTTGCATCCAAACAGGTACCACCCAAAGGTGTCCTTCTGTTACGCTTCTTTTACCTGAGCAAAAAACCCTAAAAATATGTGATTAAATTCAAAGGGCCTATTTTTGTTCTATAGCATAACTAACGTGCGGTGTCTTGACATGCTCGTATAAAGCTCATACCTGAACATACATAAAAATCTCCCCATGCTCCTAATTCTTATGCTTGAAGTGTCAGAAACTGGCTTGCGTCGCGAGACGATTCGCACCTTGAACAGCTTTGTTCCACAATGGGTGCGAGCCTCATCATACAGAACAAGCGATCCCCGGCTTCTTCCCATGTAGGGTGAGCAGACACATGAGGCCCTAAGCACGCCTCGTCTTTAAGGTTATAGTGCGTCATATCCCGATGAAACTGTTTCCTCAATATATGGAAAAAGGGTGCAGACCAAGTTCCTCCAGTTAAGGCAGTGTGGCCTTTTTCTAATCCATTGTATGATAGCGTCAACCAATTTTAGGAGTCGTAAATTAATTATCAGATAATAATATAATATTTAATACATACTTTTGTTACAGATTCGGGAAAACTCCTATCTGAATCTGCTTTCTGTTCCTTGATGGCACCTTCCCCATTCTTGGAGCTGAGTAGTATTTTCTTTTTCTTCGTACCTGGATTGCTGATACTCTGCCTTTACGTAAGGATGGGGCTACATATAAGGTAAATCTTTGTATTAATTTTAAATATAAAGGTTGTCCAAATATGAGTGCACTATTTTGTATATTTTTTTCGTGCATGTGGTAATTCTAAAATTAGACAGCTGTCACCTATGATTGTTCTAATTAATAAAAATGGAGTGTTACTCAAAAGAAAAACGACTATTTGTGATAATTTTAACCCCTATAAAATATGCACTATGCAAAAATGAACCATTTTTGAGTTATCATGTTTTTAGCTTTTTTCAAAATTAATTAAAAAAACGTATTTAAATCTTATTTTATCTTCTGATTTATAAAAACGATTAAACACTGGTTATTAATTAAAACAACAATTATCGGTCCAAGTTTAAAAATGGGAGACGAAAAACGATATTATTTCAATATATTTTAAAGATTTTTTTCCACTAAAATAAAAAAAAACGTAATGAAACTTGGCTTGTAGATTATTTTAAAAACATAGCCGTTTTCTTACTTCTCTAACAATGCATAATAACTAGGAACTTATATCAAAGAAACTGAAAAAAAAAACTAAATGAGCCGTCACGGGACGCCTGGCAGATGTGAAACATTATGCAGAAAAGAACAGATTGTGATAGGAACTAAATATGTGATAATGATAAAAACAATAGAAAATATGCACTGACCTGCCGAAATATCAATTACCAAACAATATATTATATTATTACGTTTAATGGCGGTTGTACACACTCGTCGAGAACATCTCGCCGAGAGTCTCGGCCGATATGGCCCTCGACGAGAGCATCCCTGTACACACTCATTTTTCATTTGTACTGAAGATTACCGCAGTAATGGACGTAGAACTTGCTGCTGCAGTTTGTCTTTGTGCTGTGAGCTATTATAATTATATGCAAATTTACTACAAAAAGAAAATACTTAATCCATGGCGAAGTAAGAAGATAAATAAATAAATATACTGGCACAATTTACACAGCACCACCTAGTCCCAAACTAAGTTGCATAGCACTTGTGTTATGGGTACTAGACAACTCTGGATGGACGGCCGTCGCCTCCTTCTGCGAGGCAGTCATGTCCGCAAAGGAGGCGGCGGAGCGGGAGCGGGAGTTGACCACCACACTCCCCTCCCGCCAACGCAGGCCACGCCGGCGGCGCCGGAGGGTCAGTAATGACCTCCGGCCGCCGTAAAAAGCGGCCGCGGGCGGCCCCTCGGGGGAGGACCCGCCGCCCGCACTATTGCCGCGAGGGTGAGGGCTGCGTGCTGTTCCGCGGCCCCCCTCAACTCCTAGAGTTGTTAGGAGAGCGCCGGGGGGACGAAACCCTGACCCCCTGGCGCCAACACTTTAGAAGGGGCCCGCCTCAAGACAAAGGGCGGGCCGGCGCCGGCCCGGGCCACGAGATCGGCAGGCCATATATCCGTGGGCCCGGGCGTAGGCGATAGGAGAACAGCGGGGTTTTTTAGTGGGTAGTCGGATGGCCAATCATCTTTCCCGGAGTCCCACATATCCCTCGGTCCCCCCGGGCCGGGGGAACCCGTCAAGAGAGGTTTTTCCCCGAGACCAAAAAAAAAAAATGGATACTAGACAACTGATATACTACATACATATTTTTTTTGTAAATAAATACATATTATATATAAACACCCAGACGCGCGATGGGAATCGAACCCATATCCTCCACGAGCGTACCTTAGTGCGTTAGCCGCTACGCCAGGGAGGTCGTCAAGATGCTGGATGGTTACTATGCACCGTAATAGAAACAGGTAAATATATATTTAAAACTGTAAATATAGTCAGGGGGCAACTGAATAAACGAGTGTGTACAGGATAGCTCTCGTTTGCTTCGTGAGACCCCACAAGGTCCTTTGACTCGGGCGCAAAAAACCGACAAGCGACCGAGGATAAGCGAGGCGAGACGCGAGAGAGCGAGACAAGACGAGAGCACCATGTACACACTCGCTCTCGGTCTGTCTCGGGGTGTTTCGACGAGTGTGTACAGCCGCTATAAAAAATCAACCAATCACGTTATCTTCGCGATCGCTAAGTTAAAAATATAGTTTCATTTCAATTTCTAACAAATAATAAAAAACACCAAGTAAATATTGTGCTTTATTTTGAGGGCCGTAGAGCATACAATTAAATCATCAAAATTCAATATTTATTTACATGATAAGTTGAAAACATCCGCAAGGCGAAAATAAACCTTATGTTTTAAGGAATAAAGTTGAAACTTGCATGTATATAATTTCCAATAATTACCATCATATAGCGGTATGCGTCATGCGTCGCCACGCCAGAAATCGGTTTTACGTGCGGCTATAGATGTTTCACATCAAAAGATCACTACGGAAGCAGCGGAAATTCGTATTCGAACTAAACATAAAATCGCTGTTTGAATATCTTGCAAATAGTTTTGATGCAAGTGTATAAAAATCCTAATAAAGAGGCCAAAAGGGTCGCAACGCCGTTTTTCGATCAGTGTGTGGATGGGAATAATTAACGACAATTTAATTGGACCACATTTTTACATACAAATACTATACATACAAATTTTTTTTGAAAATCTTGTATATACCTAGTCAGGTCATAAATTCTGTCACATGTTTAATGTAAAATAATTGTAACAAGTTTATTAATTATGTAACCATTCATATACCAAAATGAACTTAACAAAACATAGATTCTTATGACATTAAAGTTTATTCAAAATGACCTCCGTGATTTTGAATACAAGCCTTCAATCTGCGCGGCCCGTTGTCTATCGCAGCACGAACGAGGTCCATGTCAATATCGGCGGCTGCCTTAATCAAGGATGTCTTGAGTGACTCCAAATTGGGATGAGGCTTTGAGCACGCCTTTTCCTCCAAGTGTTGCCATATCTTGTAATCTAACGGATTCAAATCTGGACTGGAGGAGGGCCAGTCTTTGTGCCGGATGAAGTCGATTTCACGCGCCGCCAGCCAGTCTTGTGTGCTCTTCGCTCTATGAGCTGGCACCGAATCTTGTTGGAATACCCAGTGCCTGTTATTGAACATGGTATGAGAAACAGGTTCCACAAGGTTCGTCAGGACTGTATTTTGATACACAACAGCATTCGTTTTTACACCTTTCTCACAAAAATGTACCTCTGTTAAGCCCCAATAAGAAACTCCCAACCATACCATGAGCGAGGATGGAAAATGACCTCGTTGGACACGCGGAATACGGTTGCTCGCTTCTTCACTGCTGTGTGCGTACACCTTATCATTTTGTTTGTTGTAGCTCTCTTCTACGGTAAACATTTTTTCATCCGAAAAAAGAATTTCCCGATATTTTTTTCCCGCGTACCGCTTCAACAAAGCGCGGCGTCTCTTCAGTCTCAGGTCCATTAGACGAGCATTCAAACGATGTCCTGTTTTTCTTCGATATGCCCGAAGCCCTAAGTCTTCATTTAACACCCTTTTCACCGTGGTTCTGCTTAACCCCATCTGAAGGGCCAACAGTTTCTGCTTACGTTTGGGATTTCTTTGAATTCGTGCCTTCACAGCTTTTATCACTGCTGGAGTCCTAACAGACCGAGGGCGACCACTTCTTGACCTGCCATCTACACTAGAGTCTTCATTGTATCGTTTGATGGTACGATAAACGAATCTTTTGGTAATATTCAAATTTTTCAGTATGTTAAAATTTGAATTGGCGCGTAACCGCAACGATGCAACGCAATAACTGCAACACGGTCTTCTTTAAGCGTCCACTCCATATTTAAAAATGAGTAAAATTCTTAAAGTTATTTTAGACATTTTTATTTTCATGAACAATTCGAAATTCTAATTCAATAAACTTTTTTGTGGCCAGCATTCTAAAAGAAAAGTTTTTACTGTGTGACAATACTTATGACCTGACTAGGTATACATATATACTCAAATTTTATAACTGTTCAACGGCAGACAGGCTTCCAGCCCACTTATGAGTTAGTTACTGTCGCCTATGGATATTAGCGACGCCAGGGCACGATTAACACTGTACCGTCCGTAGTGGAACTGGAAACCGCGTCATTTATGCCAGGCGCCATATTTAGAAAGCGGGGGTACGTGTCACCCTACCACTTAGTTTTATAGTGCTTGTTCAGTATCAGGTGCCAACATACGTAAACATTGCCTAATTTTCTTAAAGACTAAGAGGTGTTTTGTATATATCAAAATATAATTGAAATTTATCAATATTGCTATATTCCGTCATCAAGAACGTAGACGTTCAACTATAGTTCTGGCTACAACATTCTGTTAAACAATGAACAAGGCTCTAACTCAAAGATTTGCATCTTCCCCAACAAAAGAGTTGGTATTCAACTCTTTTCAATAGATACTGTACCGATTTAAGCAACCTATAAATTGTCTATTATTATATTGTTAATGATAAAAATGTTATCGACCAGTTACGTTTGATTGGATAGGTCAAATAGAATAGGAGAATAAATACATCAATAAGAATTTGTTAACAACGAACGCAAACGAATTGTTGAAGCCATATAAATACTTTGTTATTCTTATTTAATATAGCCATGGTCTGGTTCAGAAATAAGGGTCGTAAAAGGTCAAGACAAGACCCTTTTCTCACAAATGTTGTGGGTAGCGACTAGAATATTTTTATGGTTGAGATCGGTAGACAGGCACACAGATCAGCAGCTAATAGGTGGTCATTTAGACGTTTGCAACACCAAGGCTTCCAACCTAAAAGAGAATCTGGAATCTGGTTTACTAGTGAACACAACACGACAGCACATTATGGTGGCAGGATTTAAAATCCAGGGTGGTTGCCATCCAGTCGGACTTGGGGTCCTACCACCTAGTGGGTCTGCTGCTGCGACTACTTTGACTGTCCTTTGCTAGCTAAGTGGTCACAGAGCACTTGTTGATATGGTTAGTGACGTACGATATATTTTGAGTTTAGGTTTGATTGACTATAATATTTGTTGAACTAGTTTATAGTAACTTAGTTGTTTGCATAGACAAAGAGAGATATTGACGCAAAATGCAAAATTTTAGCCTTTAACTAGAGTAAGCGATAGGCCCCGTGCTCTAAATATGCAAGAAAGTACAAGAAAATAACAAGAGAAGGTTCCAGTTCAAAACGGAAAATCTGAACGAGACTGCTGTACGTAAACTCGCAAAAGGAGTCCAGTCAGATGTGACCCAGTCGGCATTTATGACGATGATAGGGTAGTATATTCTTCTTTCTGGATGCTTCATTTCTATTTGTGGCTACAATGCTTTAGTCACTGATTTGCTAATGTCACAGTAAAGAGACATGTGAGTTTTATTTATAAATAGTTCAACAAAATGTTTATTTGCATTTATGAAAATAGCAACAGAATATCAGACATTTGATATTTAATTGTTTTTATTTATAATTATAAATTTGGATAGATTATGTCATCATGGTCATATGGTTGTTATGAGGTAGTTAAAGGAGATGGTTGGTAATTAAACATCGAGAGATAGTGAGATAAAATATCATAAAAAAAGAGATTATTTAGCCAGTGATTTGTCTGTTGACAAATATGACTAGTTGTGAAGTTAAACTGAATTGGGACGACTCCAAACAAAACGCGGAGTGCTCATATAACATAGGTAGATCATAAAAACTTAATATTAGTTTTCTGAAATAAATAGAAGGGTATGATATTTTTATTAGACAAGTCCAAATATCCGAGAAAGCGCAAAAAGATATTGGAAATTGAAACTGTTAAAATTAGTCCAGTCAAATAAGGTTTTAAGTCAAAATTTTGACACTCAACTTTGCATTTTTGATATTGTTTTAATGATTCTAAAACAAAGTAAATACAAACCTGTCTGGATGGCAATAAGTATAGCCGCCATAATAACTTTCTGTTGTGTTCCGGCATTCACTAATGGTCACTACCCTGGTTCCTGTACACTTATGGGAAAGCAGCGTGTTCGTGGTGCCACTAGTGCCACAAGCATACTAGTACATAGGCGAAGGTTGCTGCTTACAATTACGTGGGCCGTCAGCCGGTCTGCAATTCTCAGCAATAAAAATAATCCGCGATCACAACAAATGAAATATAACTTAAGATAACACAACGATAAATCATAATTTTATCTATACAAACAAATAAAATTGGAGGGTCTGTTTGTAATATTAAAATAACCGCTTTTTACTAAGTGCATTCGAATGTATACACGGTACATATAGCAAAACAATATTTTTTACAATTTTTGTCTGTCTGTTCCGGCTAATCTCTGAAATGGCTGCACCGATTTTGACGGGACTTTCATTGGCAGATAGCTGATATAACAAGGAGTAACTTAGGCTATTTTTATATTAGAAAAAAAATAGTATTTGTTAAAAATGATAAGTTTCGGAAATTTTATAATCTAATTTAAGTTGACATCAGATTTATATCATCAATCATATGAAATAGGGTTCAGCTTAGGCTGAACTTAGTAGGTTGAATTTCCAATTTAAGTTGACCTCATATATACAAAAAATGTTGCCCAAAGTCACTATTCCACGCGGACGAAGTCGCGGGCACAGCTAGTCTGTAATAAGAAAATTGTATGTGTAAAGACAAATGTTTCGCTTAAATAACTATTACCGTTAAACGAAAAAGGGTACAAGGGAACCTTTTCCGGAAAGGCGTGATGGCCATGACGTGGCAGGAAATTATTCTGTAGATTAAAGGAAGGTGCAGTCTACTTGTTTGACCCATATATATATACTTTGTGAAAAGTTTGATTAAAATTACTTTCCACTTGAGGAAGCTTGTCATAAATAACTGTAGGCTACCACCTTTCCTAGTGTAAGATGCCGGTCATAGACCAGAGCATGCCATACAACGAGTGAGTTGGATAGAAGAGAGCAGTAGACTGTATGAGAGAGCAGAGGAAGAGGAGAGGTTGGTTAGAGATATGGGATACCTTGCAGTGGGCAAAGAAATTCGCACTAACCTTGATTCCATCCCTTACCGGTTCGGTTCAGGTTTGCTCTCAGAAGAACTGTTGCAGGGCACCAACTAAGTGTCACAAATCTGAACACAGACACGGTTTTGGCACGGCCAATAGGAGAAAGTGTGGAAATAATAGACATGTCACGTGCATTGCAGAGACTCACGCGATACACTCGTCCCACACTCACTTTTATCATTAACCTCACCGAGAGTGAAGGTATATTACAAAATTACGAGGCGAGATTTCAACTACCCTTTATGCAAGGATCGAACACTCAGGAATTAGCAAAAAGACGAATTGAGGTATTTTTCTAATGTTTTACTAAAAGTAAAAGACGGTCATTTTGGGTGCAGAATCAGACGCTGATCGTTACAAATTGAATTCAGAAAGTTTAAAGCCGGCTGCGGAGGCTAAGTGTACGATATATTTATTTATTTTATATGTTATTAGTTGTAATTTGTGATAAGTGTTTATAAAAAAAAATATTAGTAGTAAATCATTTGTTGTTGCTTAAGAGAAATAGATTGCGTGTGAATTATCGCAGTATATTTATTTTAATATTCAGAAGATTTAAAAAGGTTTTATATGTGAGAATATTATATGACACAGTAAACATAACTAAAAGTTTTTTTCTGCAAAGAATACCTAATTACGTCATAAACTTTAAATAAAACGTTTTGACGTTGATTCGCCATATCAGCCGTTTCTATATCTCACTGCATGCAAATGGATATTTAATACAATGTTTAAAAATGGCTAATTTGAAAAGAACAACTTAGTCCTGAGCTTAAGTGCCTTATATATGATCCGTGATCAGTATATAAAATGCTTTTTACGTCACACGCCTACGGAGGGTTATTATCCTCACACATCGTGCCTGAACTTGTCAGGACCTTCACGATAAACTACCTATTTAAGCACATTAAATCTTAGTAATTATGATGCATGCAATTAAACTTTTCAGCAAGAAATAGGCGGTTCTTTTGTGTATCAGTTATCATTCTTTAGCTTCGCCTTATCAAAATGAATTTTAATCCGCGGAGTATGTCTTTTTCTTCTATTTCATTATATCGTGGTATTATTTATCTGTCAATTCATGCATTTCGTTATATATATATATATATATATATATATATATATATATATATATATATATATATATATATATATATATATATATATATATATATATATATATATATATATATATATACCTAGTCAGGTCATAAGTATTGTCACACAGTAAAAACTTTTCTTTTAGAATGCTGGCCACAAAAAAGTTTATTGAATTCGAATTTTGAATTGTTCATGAAAATAAAAATGTATAACTTTTCGAATTTTACTCATTTTTAAATATGGAGTGGACGCTTAAAGAAGACCGTGTTGCAGTTATTGCGTTGCATCGTTACAGTTACGCGCCAATTCAAATTTTTAACATACTGAAAAATTTTAATATAACCAAAAGATTCGTTTATCGTACCATCAAACGATACAATGAAGACTCTAGTGTAGATGACAGGTCAAGAAGTGGTCGCCCTCGGTCTGTTAGGACTCCAGCAGTGATAAAAGCTGTGAAGGTACGAATTCAAAGAAATCCCAAACGTAAGCAGAAACTGTTGGCCCTTCAGATGGGGTTAAGCAGAACCACGGTGAAAAGGGTGTTAAATGAAGACTAGGGCTTCGGGCATATCGAAGAAAAACAGGACATCGTTTGAATGCTCGTCTAATGGACCTGAGACTGAAGAGATGCCGCGCTTTGTTGAAGCGGTACGCGGGAAAAAAATATCGGGAAATTCTTTTTTCGGATGAAAAAATGTTTACCGTAGAAGAGAGCTACAACAAACAAAATGATAAGGTGTACGCACACAGTAGTGAAGAAGCGAGCAACCGTATTCCGCGTGTCCAACGAGGTCATTTTCCATCCTCGCTCATGGTATGGTTGGGAGTTTCTTATTGGGGCTTAACAGAGGTACATTTTTGTGAGAAAGGTGTAAAAGCGAATGCTGTTGTGTATCAAAATACAGTCCTGACGAACCTTGTGGAACCTGTTTCTCATACCATGTTCAATAACAGGCACTGGGTATTCCAACAAGATTCGGCGCCAGCTCATAGAGCGAAGAGCACACAAGACTGGCTGGCGGCGCGTGAAATCGACTTCATCCGGCACGAAGACTGGCCCTCCTCCAGTCCAGATTTGAATCCGTTAGATTACAAGATATGGCACCACTTGGAGGAAAAGGCGTGCTCAAAGCCTCAACCCAATTTGGAGTCACTCAAGACATCCTTGATTAAGGCAGTCGCCGATATTGACATGGACCTCGTTCGTGCTGCGATAGACAACTGGCCGCGCAGATTGAAGGCTTGTATTCAAAATCACGGAGGTCATTTTGAATAAACTTTAATGTCATAAGAATCTATGTTTTGTTAAGTTCATTTTGGTATATGAATGGTTACATAATTAATAAACTTGTTACAATTATTTTACATTAAACATGTGACAGAATTTATGACCTGACTAGGTATATATATATATATATATATATATATATATATATATATATATATATATATATATATATATATATATATATATATATATATATATATATATATATATATATATATATATATATATATATATATATATATATATATATATATATATATATATATATATATATATATATATATATATATATATATAAATTATCTCTAGTATAAATTATATTAAGATGAAAATTAAAAATATGTATCATCTCAGCGTTAAATCCCGATTGCAATCCAAACTTCTCTTTAGGTGCCCGAGATCCGCTTTCCGACTTTTTCTTCACTTCACACGGTCTTCGGCATATAAATATATTGGCACAATTCACACAGCGCCATCTAGTCCCAAACTAAGTAGCATAGCATTTGTGTTATGGGTACTAGACAACTGATAAACTACATGAACACTTTTATTTTGTAAATAAATACATATTATACATAAACACCCAGACGCGAGACGGGAATCGAACCCGTTACCTATGCAAGCATACCGAAGTGTGTTAGCCACTACTCCCTTTACGACGTGAAGCCAGTAAGCCAGCACTTTTCGGGTCTATCCCTTCTGCCGGGTATATAAATTAAAAAACTGTATGTACCTTATAACATGATGCTGATTCTAAATTGTGTCAGGAGAAGAAGAGTCAATAAAAAAAAAACAAAAGCTTCATGTGTCTTGATAGATATATGTATATTTTCTTTTATAATAAAACTGAAATGACGATACATATGTATAATACAATATAAAATATATTAGATTAAACAAAAAAGAAACTAATCAATCACCCCTGTATTCATTAAACTTGTATTTGTTCGAAGATTGCAGGATTCTTGTGATATGTACTCGTACATATTTAGTATGAATGTGTATATAATACAATAATAAATACATTTATATGTATAATGACAAGGGAAACAAACTTAGGTTTAAGATATTTATGAATTACAAATTCACTTACAGAGAAATTTAAAAACAACAATTTTAAAAGCGTAGCAACTCATAATATTAAATATACGCGAACAGATCATCACAATATAGGTAAGTATCACTAATCGCAAATTACAAAAGGGTATTTTGTTTCCGTTTTTGTTGCATGTTTACTGACAGAGGCGAGTTTAGCTTGTGGTAATATTAGCTTAGCGGAAGCGGGTTTTATAATTCGGTTTCGCGTGCCGTTATTTGTAGATTAAATATATTTTATACACTGTCCTCTGTATTATATAATATTCATCACTCATTATAAGTATTTTTATTTTTATAGTTATTTTATTATTATATAATAGTTATTTTACACATAATATTAATATTTATTAGAAGTATTTTGGTTTACAAGTTCATATTTTAGTAATAAATATCATATACAAAAGTAAGTATATAGATGTGATATTTTATTTTCTGAGTATTTATTTAATAATAAATTTTTTTCCGTGCAGGGGTGGAGAAAGAATACTAAACCTCTGCGGCCGGTCGGCCGGTCGTAAAAGGCGACAAAACACCCACCCTAGCTACGTGGTAGGGCCCCAAGCCCGTCTGGATGGCGACCACCTTTGGTCTTAAGTATGCCGCCATAATAAGCTTGTGTTGTCTTCCGGCATTACTGACCCAAGTTCTTGTACCCTTAAAGGACAGCAGCGTGTTCGTGATGCCACCGGCGTGCGGCGTTGCAAATATCCATAGGCCACGGTAACTGCTAAATTCTAAGCGGGCCGTCAGCCTGTCTGTTGTCCTACAACAATAATAATATATAGTAGTATATTTAATTTGTTGTGTTAGATATAATTTTTTATGAATTTAAATTTTAATATATTGATGTATTCATATACAAACAGCAGTTTTTTAAAATTATTTTCAAAATTATTATACATATCTAATATTACATCTTAATCATGGTTTAAGAAATATTTTTAAGTTCTTATTTAAACAAAAACACTTAAAAATTACAAGACCTCCGCTGTCTTGTGGATGTATAAATATTATTTGTAAAACTATTTGTGTAATTAAGTAATAAATAGATATACATACTGTCTTCCGGCTGAAATGATGATGCTGATGACATACTGTGACGATTCATATAGTGCGATAGTAAGCAGCAGGACCTTATTTTTGGGTACTAGACAACAGATATCCTGTTTACATACTTTTATTTAAATAAACAAATAATATACGAGACTTACTTGTACATATCCAGATTCAAGAATAGCTCTGAACTTGACAGGTATCGAATCCGCGACTCTTGTAGTAATTTGGACACGCGAATGCCATTGCGCCCATTGTCAAATCATAGGAGTAAATTTTTTTTATTATTAAAAATATTAGGTAATAATTTTTTTAACTTAATTAACAACTAGCTCGGAGGTTTCGTAATTCGTACGATCTTGTTCGTAGGTTCGTTCCTCACGGACGTGAAAAAAATTGTACTCGTATGATCAGAAAAAAAACGCTGTATGCTTCCATTAATTATGTATTTGTAAAAATAACTTACAGTACAGGTTTTCATTCAGTATAGAGGTGTCTTAAAAATATCAGAATAAATTTTTTCATTAAAAAATAACATTATTACCTATTTTACATCTCAGTAGTATCATGTTTTAATTGTTTCTAAAATAATAATATTAAAACTTATACATGTATTTAAAAGCTTTCTACACAACTGTATTTGCAAAATGCTATGACTGTTTCAACACCTAGCAAAACCTTTAAAATTAACGAGATAGCAAGTTAAAAGTTTTGCCGGCATCTCAATGCTTTCATTTTATATTAATGACATTAGAATAGTTCAACGAACGAGTAATAATTTAAATTTTAGAATAATCGCGCGTTTTCTAGTCGGATTTGCCATCGCAATAGGACCACTGATTGTATATTCTGAAAGTTGGTATGTTTTTCATTATCAGTAGCTAATTGGTAGGATTTTATAACCGTTTCTTAAATGCAATAATGATCTTGTATTGTGTTTCAGCACTAGTAAGCAGCTCGTTGGCAATGCTTCTGATATTGCCAATGTCTATAAGCAACGGTTACCACCTACCATTCGATAATGGTAGGTCCACCCGATGGTGGACGTTTGCCTGTGTGCCTATCTCAGAAAAAATATAATATTTTTCTCCTTTATTGTAAAAAATTCATATCAACGACCTCTCGTCATCATATTCCTGAATTCTGTACCATAACTACATTTCTACTCACTTTTGCTTCCATGTCCTTCTCTGAAAGTAAAAAGATACAAAGAATTTGATGAGATACTCGTAGATGTGTTCAGTATTTTGTTTTTACCTGATATGTCAATTACGTGGGCTTCTTTGGAAATAAACAATATAGAATTTAGAACTTTCGTAAATCGAAATATACGCTAACGAATATGCGACCAGAGTTAGATTTATTAACTGAACTTTCACATATTATAATGTAAAAAACTAAAAATATTTCAAAATGAATGAAATTTGGGTATATAACAGTCGAAGATAGAAGTCAAAGTCCAAGTCAACCTAGCATGTTAAACTAATTCGTTCAGTAGACAAAACAACGACGAAAGTATGATGGGGATTTTTAAAGATTTAGAAGTCAGTCGACGGACGGAAGTCCCTGTAAAAAGATATCGTACTACATTTCTTGGTCCTTCAAATTATTCAATGCAATTATTATTATTCAATTAGATAACTAAAGAGCTATTCATATAAAATTTTGATCCCATTTCTTCTAGATTTAATTCTTGTTTTCTCTCTTTCTCACGTTGACACGCATGGTCAGTGCCCATTTCATATTATGATCTGATTTTCCTTTCATACAAAATTTTATAGGAAAATTTTCCTGCCCAAAACCAAACCAAAAATCGTCCTGCAACGTGATTTTAGTGCTATAGTGTGCTATAGCCACAAGATGATAAACGTATTGATATTGAAGAAATCTCTCTAAGTAATAAGACCGCTTCTTGATTATTTTAGTTCATTTTCTTTAGATTGTAATAACAAGACAATAGACAATAAAGAGTTAATCTATCTTAATGTAATCATTGCTTGATCCTTCAAGGCGTATTCTACATGGCTAAGAAGCGTATCATTCAAGCATAGCATTTTTCGCTTAGATGAGGATCACAAATACATTACTACAAATACATACTAGATGACCCTGTAAACGCTGTTCTGCCAAATAAATTAAAAAATAACATAACTTAATTACGTTCACCCATATTTCACCCTTTTCAAGTTTCATTTTTGCGACTAAAAGTAACCCTGTAGTAATCTTCTCTAAGATCCTTCTCTAAGATCCAATCTATCTCTATACCGAAATCCATCAAACATAACAGACAGACACAGAGTTACTTTTACATTTATTTATTTTAGTATTAGGGATGCTATGAGTTACAAAATTTTAATAGGAAATTAATATCATTATTATAAAGTATTGTACGAGTATAGTAATACTCTTACAATACTTTATAATATAACACAGTAGTGTATACACATATTTGACATGCACAAGTACTTATTTCACCGAACAAAAGCTTAGCCTTGGAAGGCGACGTGGCAGGAAACTGTCATGAAATGGCATCTCATGGTAACCCTATTCTCCACACGATGCTACGAAGGTTGTGCGTGTAATGCATTAGGCGGGCAATTTCCACTAACTAAGCGGGAATATTAGAGGGAAGAACATTATAATTTGTTATGATTGCGAGTTATTGATTCGAGTTTCTCGTATATAATTTTTTTTTATTGTATTTTTTAGTATTTGTTTTATATTTTTCTCCATGCAGGGATAGAGTAAGAATACTAACCTCTACGAGGTCGGCCTGTCGTAAAAGGCGACAATAGAGCCCTAGCTACGTGGTAGGTAGCCCGTCTGGGTGACAACCACTCTTGGTTTTAAGTTTTCCGCCATAATAAACTTGATATGTGTTCCAGCATAAGTGACCTATGTTTTTGTACGCATATGGGACAGCAGCATGCTCACGGTGCCTTTGGCTTCACAAACATTCATAGGTGACGGTAACAGCTATTAAGTGGACAGACTATCGCTTCTCTGCAAAAAAAATAATTAAAAATTGTGGATATTTTGGGCGAAGGTGGTCAAGCTACAAATTTGTATTTAGTTTTTGAGTTTCTGTAATGTCGCCAACTTCGTCGTCAAGTTTATGATACACATTTTACGATTATCGTTTATCATTGAACATTAAAAAATAGATTAGTTGGCTTGCAAGATTTATTGAGCGTTTGCATCGCGTGCGCACGGTTGGATCTAACAGATCGGTAATAGGCAATGAAGACGTCATGCGTAATTATTGGTTGTAGGTGCGAGTCACCCCCACATATCTCCCTCGCCTGCATCGATGGCGCGTTGACTGGTGCGCGATGGCGATTAATTATTCCGTATACTATCCATAAGAGTTCAATATAGCCCACTGAAATCTAATAACTATCCCCCAACGCGCACGTGTTAGCCCTGCAGAATCCTTGTTGGAATTATGTTTCTTTAAATAAAATATCATTATCGACCCCGCCATATTTGTTATCAGCAAAGCCCAGTCTCCAGTAACAAGATAATTTGTCATTGTCACCGTAAAACCAATAAAACCAACTTTGCAACTAGATTTACGGCAGTACTTACACGTAGTGAAAGTAATAAATCGGTGTAAGCACATGTCTATCGTAATCAGTTATATTTGGAAAAGTTTTCTGGAAGATTCCAAAAAGTCCAACTTTGTCCATAATGTCAAATGTCAAAACCCCTAATGTTAAAACTTCATTGGGCTGTATTCGGCCATGGTCTTTTGTAAACTTTCTCTTTGTGTACAGATAAACAAAAAACAGAATTAGGCCTACAAAGATAACTGTTAAAAGAAGTTGTAGAAATAAAGAGTCTTTCAAGAAGAAGATATATCTGAAGTTGGTGGATAGTAGAAATAATAGATACCCATTATCACCTTTAATGACTTTTTTATTGTTAAGGCACAGGACACTGTCTAACGAATCGTTGCCTGTAGATGTTTGCACCACGAATATGCTGCTATCCCATGGGGGTACAGGAACTTTAATCACATATCGGAACGCAACCAAGGTTATACGGTGGCATACTTAAGACCAAGGGTGTTGCCATCCAGATGGGCTTGAGGCCCTACCACGCAGCTAGGGTTGTTTTGTCGCCTTTTTCGACAGGACTTTCCCCTTTGAGTCTCTAAAAACGAAATATTTTTCTCTGAACATGGCTTACATCACTCAAGACTGAAACACGATTAACTAAAAGCCAATATTTGCCATTCCTTTTTTGTGACCCTTTTTTTATATAATTTTGATACCTGAGCTACAATATATTTAGTTTGGCTTATTCGTCACAATAACGAAGCCCTTAGAGATATAAACTTTCCAATTTATACATATATATGTATTATATCTCACTACATATATTTATTTCACATTCTAAAGTTAAATTCTTATATCTTCTATATTTCACATACCCGGGAGATTTGTCGGATTCGCAATTTAAACATTTTTTAAAAAAAGTGTAGAAATTCTGTCTGCGTTATCTGAGTCCTTTGGGAGATCTATTTCTTTAATAAGTTTAAAGAGCATAATACAGAATATTCTCAAAGTCCATGTTATTGACGTTTCTTGAAATTTATATTTTAATGTTTGTTGCTTTAAACTTAATTCTTTTTTGACGCGAGCACCCAAAGGATATCTTTTTTATAGGTTCTTCCGTTTAATTTATAATGTATGACCTAGTTATGAAGACTTTCAAGAAAATACTTTTTGACTGGACTTTTATCCCAAAATCACTCTTCATAAATTATATTCTATAAGCTCTAAAAATCTGATATAAGCTTCTACGTTGTTTACTACACGGGCGGTTCTCCCGCCGCGGGAATCCGCTCGACAAATCTGCCGCAGACCATCAAACTATACGGATTGTGGTTTATCGCTCTCTTTTGTTCATTTCAACATGGATCCGCCAATGATAACTGTGCTTGCAGCTCTATCTTATATATAAAATTCTCGTGTCACAATGTTCGTTCCCGTACTCCTCCGAAACGGCTTGACCGATTCTCATGAAATTTTGTGAGCATATTGAGTAGGTCTGAGAATCGGCCAACATCTATTTTTCATACCCCTTAGTGATAAGGTCACTATTCCACGCGGACGGAGTCGCGGGCACAGCTAGTCTTATATATAAAATTCTCGTGTCACAATGTTCGTTCCCGTACTCCTCCGAAACGGCTTGACCGATTCTCATGAAATTTTGTGAGCATATTGAGTAGGTCTGAGAATCGGCCAACATCTATTTTTCATACCCCTTAGTGATAATGTCATTATTCCACGCGGACAGAGTCGCGGGCACAGCTAGTTATTAATAGAATTATTAAAAAATAAAGTAAAGCGCAATGTTTGGGTGGAACCCGTGTTAACATAACATTGACACGACACTAGCAACGCACGTGCACGCGAGCTCCCTCGCACAATGTCCCGTGCAGAGTGACTCAATAGCGGGAAACCGCCCATGTAGTTTGAAGGGGCGGTTATCAGCGGCGGTTTGACGCTGCATGCGGCGGTCGTCGGACGAACGGTCGGACGCCAGGGGCATCGCGAACACGTTGCAATCCGTGTACTAGTACTGGAACCTACTTATGCCGAAACACAAGATTATTATGGCGACTAATTTAAAAACCAGGGGTTGTTGGCATCCAGACTGTCTTGGAGCTGTACCACCTAGCTTGGGTTGTTTAATCCCCTTTTACAACAGGCCGACCCTGGCAGCAGTGGTCAGTATTCTTTCTCCGTCCCTGCACGGACAAAACAACGATAGTATCCACATTCCATCGCGGCTGACAACCTGTTTACTATATATTAAAAAATTAAATATCTTAGGTATTTGTTCTGTGAAGTGTGGTTTCTTCGAGATATAAGAAAAGTAACTCTATTACTTACTAAAATAGTCGTAAAAGGCAATTAATAGACCATTCCTTTTGCAGACAGCAAAGAATTTCCATTCGCTTTCTCTTTGTTAGAATTAGCCACATCTATTCCAGTTATTTATGCCCTATTAGTTAAGGAAAGGAGAGTCAGAGACTTGCTGAAATTTTGTTCTTTGACTGTTGAAAAGCTCGGGGTAGACCACGGGCTCCGAGAATCACGTGGGTAGTTAATATATTATGTATATAGTACTCAAATTGATAGAAGTAATCGTGACATATTTTTAGGATACTAAACTTAGTAAGTAAAATACCAGGCCTTTCCATCCCATAAAATGATTCAGCCTTCGTATAAATCCTTCAATCTAATACTTAATCTGTTAGATGGTTATTGCAGCTATATTTTTAGCGCCCATTACTTTGAGGAATTTCTTATTTACTACGAGATTTTATTTGACTCGGTAGTTAAATAAAATCTCGTGATAAATAATAAAATTGTTCAATTCACCCGAATGCCGTAAGAACTCGTCTTTAAATCACTTAAATGCTTGTAATTAGATTTTAGTAATAACTAGCTGTGTCCGCGACTCCGTCCGCGTGGAATAATGACTTTGGGCAGAATTTTTTGGATATATCTTACAGTTTATTTTGGATTACAAACCCTATAAACCCTAAAATATAAATTAAATATGCAAACATTCAGTTTTATCAAATACGTACGTTCGAACCTACAAAGTCCAGCCTTAAGCTAAACCCTATTTCCTATGATAGATGATATCAATCTGAGGTCAACTTAAATTGGACTATTCAATTTCCGAAACTTATCATTTTTAATAAAAACTATTTTTTTTTCTAAAATAAAAATAGCCTAAGTTACTCCTTGATACATCAGCTATATGCCAGTGAAAGTCCCGTCAAAATCAGTGCAGCCATTTCAGAGATTAGCCGGAACAAACAAACAGACAGACAAAATTGTAAAAAATGTTGTTTTGGTATATATACCGTGTGTATACGTCCGAATGCACTTAGTAAAAAGCGGTTATTTTAATATTACAAACAGACCCTCCAATTTTATTTATTTGTATAGATAATAAAAAGTTGTTAAGCAATGAATATCAGTTGTAAAAATAACTTGAGAAAATTGCATATTGAATAAAAAAACACATGTGGATGTGTGAATTAGCTTATTTGTGTAAGTTTGTGAGTTTCTGTTATAAATTCATTTACTTGAAAGCTTTTGAATTTATTAGGTAGGTGGTGGAAATGCTAAGAAACATTTAAATAATATTCTCAATGATATTTTATATGTAAAAAGAGATAAAATCATTGAATATTCTTCTTTTATGTGTCGCCGGTTACTTGTACTCGATTGTATGCTGAACTACTCTTAATCTTCTCTAATTCTATAAGTTTTATGTATTAATTTTAGTAATTAGAGATCTTAAACATTTAGTCTTCCAGTTAGTTTACTGTCACGAAAACTGCCTTTTAGTTAAAAAATGGCTAATTAAAGAAATGAAACCAGGACGACACTATTTACATTAAATTGGAATCTAACTGTTTTCTATTTTCAAATAAATAGTATTAGTATAATCAATTCCTCATGTTTCTCGTGGGATACGTGTCCTTGAGTGACACGTTTAACTTGAGCGCTGAAGGGGCAATGCGTTGTTGCAGAGCTTCGTATATGCAAATAATTGCTTGGATATGTTCAAAACTATGCTATGACATCTAAATAATATATGCACACAAGTTTGCAGCAACTGCAATATGAATTATTACGAGCATCTTATACATCTAACTACATATCGTTAAGACCTATAGTTGGTAAATATGAAAATAGCATAGTATATACGAGCAACTACGAAAAAAATAAAACCATGAAGTGCCCTGCGCAGTTTCTTTAATGGGAAAGTTATAAATATTGTAATTAATTTAATGACTAACCAGAGTAGAGGATGTGTCTCGAGTGAGGTGGAGGCGCCATTTTTTGATTTTGGTGTGAATGTTCAAGTGGTGATAGCTGATCGAGCTGGATTTTTTAAAATAAGATCGGTGCTATGAACTCCTTGCTTAGTCTTATATTTATCAAAATATTGCTGATAAGTGTAGTGTGTGTATAAATTATAGTGCCAAGCATATTTGTGTTTTATGCTCGCATTTTACTTTGATGACGCCCACTAAACTTGCAAACCAGTAATGACGATGTGGGCGTAAACAGTATTTCTCCGGCTGATATTATTTATGTTTCGTAACAGTGATTAATGCTCCATAACAATATAGAAACTAATATGCTTAACTTATTGGACTTATTCAGGATTTTTATCAATTTTCCATTGATTAAACGACCATAACGTTACACATCTTTCACAATGTATATAATCTAATATATAGAACGAAGACGAACATGTACCGCGCAGCAGATTTTGTTAAAGTACCTTCAACTTACAAAGTGAAAATTTTCTCATTAGCGCGCGCATCGCTTACTCATTAAAATAATGTCGCAGAATAAAGCGAACTCTTTCATTACTTTTTTCCATTCTTGAATGCAATCAACTTTCCAACCACTGCAATGATTACGATGTTTCTAAATTCAAAACAATTTTATGAAACAACGCCACAAACTTTTTCCTGAATTGAAAAAATATAATTATTATTCTCATTATCGCTATAATTTAAATTTAACTATACACATTTAGCTATTGTCCATATATAGTTTTATACAAATTTATACCAACACTTAATATACACGTAAGATAGTTATCGCATCATTGTGTCTATCCTAACAAAGACAAGTGGAAGTCAGTTAGTATATTCAGGAACATCGTAGCACATCAGCTTTAAACCGCCCAACGCCGGGTGTGCGTAAACAGAATTTTCAAGAGACATGTAAACATGTCTATGTGAAGTTTATATAAAATACTTTTAAAATTTATTTAGGTATACAGATAGGTCCTTTTCGCAAAATTGTATTCCAAGAAACATTATCATATACATACACATACATACATGCATATATGTATAAGTAACTCTTTCTGTGTGTTATTTTTTTACGCCTAAGCTGCTGAATTTTGATGAATTTCCGTATAGAGATAGATTGGAGCTTAGAGAAGAACATAGGCTTTTTTATCGGCATTTGCCGCGTTAGCTAGTTTATAAATCAAATATACAATTATACTTTTACACAAATATAAACTATATGTACTTGGACGAGCGCCGTGACGCCACGACTTATGCACTTCAGATCGCCAGCTAAGGTCACGGGCTCGTTTTCCGTCCCAAGTCTGGGTCTGGTGAGTTTAGCCGTCAAATAGAGAATAATGCCCCTACCACTTGATACGGTGAGGTAATACACACATACATAATTCGGTTTTCCTCAGTTTCTTGACATACAACTCTATTGATTAGATAAACAAATTCTTTCATTAATTTTATTGAAATGCCTTAATAATAATTAAGCAACGGCTATTCTCTTTGTAATCTCTTCCAAGCAATTGTAATTAGGAATTCATTATTTAGCGATTAAATGTCTCTTTACGTTCTTAAGGCATTTTTATCCGTGCAGGAGCGGAGAAAGAATAATGACCTCTGCGGCCGGGGTCGGCCTGTCGTAAAAGGCGACAAAACAACCCGCCCTAGCTTCGTGGTAGGGCCCCAAGCCCGTCTGGATGGCAACCACCTTTGGCCTTAAGTATGCTGCCATAATAACTTCGTGTTGTGTTCCGGTATTGGTGATCCAAGTTCCTGTACCCTTATGGGAGAGCAGCGTGTTCGCGATACCAATGGCGTTGCAAACACCCATAGGCGACGGTAACTGCTAAATTCTAAGTTAGCTGTCAGCCTGTCTGCTGTCCTAGAGCAATAAAAAAAAGGCATGTAAAACCTTATGTAAAACAAATTTAGCTACCAAATCTATTTCATGACAAATGGCATCTATTTAATTTTCTTTCTTTATAGAAAGTGTCACTTAGGTCATGAGCAGTAAGAATTTCAGGCTATTCACTGTGACATAACTTTTGGATATAAAAATAAACTCATTTTAAATCGATAACTTATTTGTATGGGTGCTTATTCTATTCGTATATTAGGGTGGTCCTTATTTGGGGAGTGCGGACATATTTTTCTATGTTTACATGATTGTAATAGGGGTTAAAGTATATAATTGCCGTTTTATAGTAATAGATACATTGTATTGACATAATACCATCATGGTGTGTGACTTTTTTGACATGATACCTGTGAGGTTCTTCTTTTAAAAAATGTGCGACATTCGATTTTCAACTTTCAATTGTTTTTTTATTCAACTTAGACCTTAAAGATGGATACTTCGAAAATCTGAGTCATTCTCGAATACCCGATAACTACCCAAAAATTAGCGGCATTTTTTTTTTGGTCTCGGGGAAAAACCACTCTTGACGGGTTCCCCCGGCCCGGGGGGACCGAGGGATATGTGGGACTCCGGGAAAGATGTTCGAACATCCGACTACCCACTAAAAAACCCCGCTGTTCTCCTATCGCCTATGCCCGGGCCTACGGATATATGGCCTGCCGATCTTGTGGCCCGGGCCGGCGCCGGCCCGCCCTTTGTCTTAAGGCGGGCCTCTTCTTAAGTGTTGGCGCCAGGGGGTCAGGCTTTCGTCCCCCTAGCGCTCTCCTGTAATAACTCTAGGAGTTGAGGAGGGCCGCGGAACAGCACGCAGCCCTCACCCTTGCGGCAATAGTGCGGGCGGCAGGTCCTCCCCTGAGGGGCCGCCCGCGGCCGCTTTTTACGGCGGCCGGAGGTCGTTAGTTGAAAAAAAAAAATTAGTGGCATGATTTAACGTCGCCCTACCTACAATATTGACACAACTTTTGTTGAAACTTGTCTTGTGTTGTTGAATTGGTGCAAAAATGAAGGAATAAATATTATTGGATCGAACTGTGACATGTGACGAAAAGTGGATTTTTACGATAATTGTATGCGCCGGGCGTTGAGCATGCACCGGTCTTTTCCTTTTCCGCTCCTACACCCGCTTCCTTAATCCGCTCCTATACCCGCTTCCGCTATCCGCTCCCGCTCCTACACCCGCTATGAGAGGGACGGATACCATGCTGCTGGCGAGGAGTGCGGCCGAGCTCTCGCGGCGATCGGCCCCCCGCGCCACAGTCCACTTCGAACCGCGCTAAGAGGCAACCGCTGCCCCCGGCCTTGACCAAGTAAAAGAAAGGGGAGCAAGATCCCGTAGTGCCCGCTTCCGATACGAACCAGTGCACGGGGTCCCAGTGGCGGGTGAGTAATCCTTTTAATTTCCCGCTCATCCATAAAAGTCTGGTACGCCTTCGACCGGATCGCAATATTCCGTTTTTACTCTCCGCCATATTGCAACGCCCGCGTTTAATTCGCCCGCTGCCGTTATATTATATTTGTTATTTTAATATATTTACATTTATTTATATATTTACTTTTATACTTAGTATTTATATTTAATATTTAATATTTAAAATGCCCAAAGGTAAAATCTCTGAAATGGTGTTATCTCCAAAGGCCCGAATGTTAGAAGCACGTGTGCAGGCCTTTTTTAATATTTTACAGAAAATATATGACGCATCTTGTAATATATCTTCTCAAGAAACAATAAATAATTTCTTAAAGGTGTCCGCCAATATCCAGCAACTAAGATCTGATTTCACTAATTCGCTCGACGAGCTAAATATCGAGAAAATACAATTAGATCCCGATTTTATTCCCGATTATAACGCATTTCTATCATTTGAAGAAATATTTTCTTGTATTAAAAATAAACTTAATGATTTAAAAGACCAAAAATTTGAAAATCAGTCGTTATATAACGAAAAACCCAAACTTAAATTACCGCCTATTAATTTACCATCATTTGATGGAAGAATAGAAAATTGGCCTTTGTTTTATGAATCTTTTAAATCAAATATACATAATAATTTACATTTAACTAATTCCCAACGCATTCAATATTTACTCGGAAAACTAACGGGACCCGCATTAAAATTAACGGCTGGTATCATACCCTCTGGGGAAAATTATACCACGTTATGGGAAAGTCTAGTCCAAAAATATCAAGATCTGAGGGTACTAGGCTCCCATTATATAAACAATTTAATAAACATTAAAAACGCGAGTCATAATGCAACCTCATTAAATACTTTCATCGAATGTTTTAATTCATCCGTCGCCTCATTAGAGCAGTTAGATATTTCAGACTTAAAGGATTTTTTACTATTACATTTAGCCCTACGAAAAGTAGATCAAACTACAATTCAAGCCTTTGAGATGTCTATGAGACATAAAGATATCCCATCGTACAAAGACTTTGTCGAATTTATTAAATCACAAGTAAAAATACTTGAACGTTCCATACCTACCGTCTCATATCGTAATAATACAAATAATTCACCGCTCAATACAAATTCAATTAACCGCCCAATATCTCTTGTTACCCGCAATAATCAAAATAAATGTGTATTTTGTAATAAAATTGAGCATATTCATTTATACAACTGTCCGTCATTCAAAATATTAGACCCTAATTCTCGTTTAAATTTCGTCAAAAACAAACGCGCGTGTTTAAATTGTTTAAGTTTAACTCATTCTACGTTAAACTGTAAGTCGAATTTTGTATGTAAACATTGTAATAAACGTCATCACTCCCTATTGCATTTATTTGAAAATAATAGTAAGGTAGTTTCGGTTGGAATAGAACATTGCGATTCTTATAAGCAACAACAACCCAATCAAGTAATGAGTGCAAGCGAGACCGCTGCATGCGTGTGCGCAGCACGCGCAGGTGCGAGCGAGACGTCTACTCTTGCGGCGACGCCGCCCACTCATGATTCACTGAATGTATTATGTGATCGCCCGCGCGTACTCACGAATCGATTGAGTTTGCCACAGAATAGCGCAACATACAGAAATATTTTGTTGTCAACCGCTCAAGTATATACAAAAAATAATTTTAATAAATACGTATCTGTTAGATGTTTAATTGATAACGCTTCACAAAATAATATTATTACAATTTCTTGTTGTAAACAACTAGGTTTGAACATTATACCTCTTTCTAATTCTTATGTTAGAGGGGTCGGTTCCGTATCACAAAGTATTATAGGATATGTTCAAATAAAAATAACTAATAAAAATAAATCGAATTATTTCGACATCGTTGCACTTGTTGTTCATTGTATCACGGATAAATTACCATCTGAAAATATTGACGTTTCTGTTATGAAACATTTAGTTAATTTACCGCTTGCTGATCCTTTGTGGCATGTGCCTGGTGACATTGAATTACTCCTAGGCGCACAGTTATTCCCTTATCTATTATTAGGAGGAAAAATTATTTCTCCACCCGCTCCCCCCGCGCTTGAAACCGTATTCGGGTATATACTCATGGGAGATATTCCCACAATTTTTAATAAAAATAACGATTTATCCGCAACTTTAAATACAAAATCTTTTTGTATCACGCAAAATGATCCCGCTTCATTAAACACCGCTCTTGAAAAATTCTGGATTCTCGAAGAAATCCCCGCACAAAAATTTATAAGCCCCGCCGACTCAGAATGTGAACAGTTATACTGTACTTCTGTATCTCGTGATTCTACGGGCAGATATTGCACCGCTTTGCCGTTCTGTAAAGAACCCTCGAATCTCGGCAACTCTCGGTCTATGGCGCTCCGTCGTTTATTTACCTTAGAAAATAAACTTAAAGATCGAGATCTCCGCGAAAATTATAATAGCATTATCAAAGAATATATTAACAAAAAATATTTGTCCGAGATACCATACACCGACACCGATAGTGACGTAGGATATTATATTCCGCACCATCCGGTTATAAGACGTGACAAAGCAACAACCAAAGTTAGAATCGTCTTAGACGCCAGTGCAAAGTGTCATAACGGGGTGTCACTTAATGACATTTTACATTCTGGCCCTAATCTTCAGTCGGATATATTTGTTTTATTACTTAATTTTCGCTTATTTCCTATTGCTCTTACCGCTGATATAAAACAAATGTACCATCAAATCGGAATTAATGAGGAACATAGAAAATATCAAAAGATATTATACCGCTTTAACACCGATGAGCCTGTACGTGAATTTCAATTTAATCGTGTTCCGTTCGGATTAAAATCTAGCCCATATTTGGCAATGCGTACAGTGCGTCAGTTATGCATGGAAGAAAAGGATACCTTTCCCCGCGCCTCCAGTATAGCTTCTCACGAGTTATATATGGATGATTTAGCGACATCTGTCACATCATTAGAGGAAGCCAAAACTTTATCGCATGAACTCATCGCCTTCTTTAAGGCTGGTGGTTTCGAACTAACAAAGTGGGCAAGTAATTCGAAGCAATTGCTTAACCATTTGCCGCAATCCTATTGCGCGTCAATTGATTTCTCTAATAAAGATAATTTAAATATTTTAGGTCTAAAATGGATACCTTATGACGATATCTTTACTTTCGCAACTTCTGCAATAGATATAACCTGTACAAAACGTTCCATTCTATCAGCAATTGCCCGCTTATGGGATGTCCTTGGTTTCGTCGCTCCAGTAATATTATTCGCAAAATTATTAATTAAAGAATTGTGGTCACTTCGCATTGGTTGGGATGAAAATCCACCTCAAGATATTGTTCTTCTTTATCAAAAATTTACGCAACAATTATCTCTTCTATCTTCATTAAATATACCGCGACACGTTGCAGTGTCAGCCGAGTGCACCGTAAACCTTGTTGGTTTTTCTGACGCCAGTTTAAAGGCATATGGCACAGTAATTTATTTACATGTTACTGATACTTATAATAATATTTACATTAATTTAGTGTGCGCCAAATCCAAAGTGGCACCTGTAAAGGTGGTATCTCTGGCTCGGTTGGAGATATGTACCGCTTTGCTGATGTCCAAACACTTAAAATTGGTATATGATTCGTATAACGCTCGTACAAAAATCAGTAATATATACGCTTTTTCTTATTCAAAAATCGCACTATCCTGGATTAAGTCAGCTCCACATAAATGGAGTGTTTTTGTTTGCAATCGTATTGCCAAGTGTCAGCGAAACCTAGATCCTAGATATTTTCATCACGACAGGGGTAAGGAAAACCCTAGCGACTGCCTTTCAAGGGGGATTTTACCCGACAAATCGTCAACTCAAAATCACAACTTATGGTGGCAAGGTAGGGTCCTAGGTGGCTCCGCCATAAAATATCTGAGTGGCCTATTGCTCAATTTCATCCTGAAAACTGTGAAGACTTGCCAGAATATAATAATAAATCTTTAATTTGTATTACGACCGCACCGCTAAATAATAATATAATTTATGACGTTTCTCAAAGATTTTCATGTTTTACTAAGTTATTAAATACAATTGTATATATTTTACAATTGCAAAAATTTTACCACGATCAGTTAATATAGATGTTACTGTCTTAAATACCGCCCAACAAATTAATAATTTTAGTTCAAATTATTTATTTTTCAAAATACTTTAAGTTTGAAAAATAATACCGCTGCCCGCAAATATGTAACGCCTTAGTCTTTGTAGATAAAAATTAATACGCGTTGGAAGAAGGCTGTCTAACTCCGACTTGCCTTTCGAGGCACAACATTTAAGTATTTTACCAAAGAAGGCCCGAGTAGTCGGAAATCAGCTTCTTACATATGAAGAAATGTTAACTGTGCTGACGCAGATAGAATGCATCCTTAATTTCAGACCGCTATGCGTCCTTTCCGAAGACCCTTACCCGGAAGCATTGACTCCAGCGCACCTTCTAATGTCCACTCCACTCCAATTTCTTCCCGCAGTTGATGTCTCTTCCGAGCGTAAATCATTGTTAGATCGGAAACGGATGTTGGATAATTTGGTGCAACACTTTTGGAAAAAGTGGCGCGTGGAGTATTTACATAATATGCAAATTAGGCAAAAATGGACAGATTCTTCTGAAAATGTTAAAATTGGGACTGTAGTGCTCATTAATAAAGATAATCTTCCCCCGCTTCATTGGCCATTGCGCATAGTCACTGCTGTATACCCTGGCAAGGATAAAATAATTCGCGTCGCATTAGTAAAAACATGCAATGGGACGTTTAAGAGGCCTGTTATAAAGCTATGTCCCTTGCCAACGCAATAATATATATTTAAATATGTAATTTCCGCTTTAGTTATATTTATGTAATTTATGTAATTATTTTATGCTATGTATTTATTTATGTGTAATATTTGAGAATACTACGTATTCTCAAGGCGGCGGAGGATGTATGCGCCGGGCGTTGAGCATGCACCGGTCTTTTCCTTTTCCGCTCCTACACCCGCTTCCGTAATCCGCTCCTATACCCGCTTCCGCTATCCGCTCCCGCTCCTACACCCGCTATGAGAGGGACGGATACCATGCTGCTGGCGAGGAGTGCGGCCGAGCTCTCGCGGCGATCGGCCCCCCGCGCCACAGTCCACTTCGAACCGCGCTAAGAGGCAACCGCTGCCCCCGGCCTTGACCAAGTAAAAGAAAGGGGAGCAAGATCCCGTAGTGCCCGCTTCCGATACGAACCAGTGCACGGGGTCCCAGTGGCGGGTGAGTAATCCTTTTAATTTCCCGCTCATCCAATAATCCTAAGCGAAAATGCAGTGGCTGATCCCAGGTCAAACACCGCAACAGTGCCCTAAAATAAAGCTTACCAATAAAAAGATAATGGTAACTGTTTGGTGATCTCTTCATAGTATTATTCACTATAGCTTTCTCATGTCTGGTCAAGCAATAACAGCAGATATTTACTGTGCCGAATTTCTGAATTTTGTTGCTCAATGATAACGCAACACCTCACATTGCACAAGAACCAAGTTGTAACTCTACAGGAGCTAAAAACCATACGTCGACCACCGTACTCGCGATACCTTGCTCAGATTGTTTTGGAGAATTTTGTACGTGATAAAAAATTTCTTCACAGGAGGCAGTACAAAATGCTTTCACACAGTTTGTTGAATATAGATCTCTAGAGTTCTATCGTAAATACATAAATGAACTCCCGTTTAGATGGCAGCAATGAGTAGTGAGTAGTGATAATGAGTAGGGCGGATAAATCGACTATTTTTTTTACTTTGTACTCTGAAAAATTATTAGACACTTCTAGAAAATTCGCTCCAAATATGAGCTTTTAGTTTTATTAGGAAGGTGCTCGCTCCGCCTTACAGTTTTCCCTTATTTCTTCAGTATTATAAAAATAATTTTGAAGAAACTATTGTATATAGTTATTATTAGGACGTTGAAAACATTCATTAAAGAAGAACATTATTTACCTTTGCTACGTGACCAAGTCTAATATGGCGTTTTATTTAAGATTAAATCGTAATAAAGTATTTTATTTATCGTAGATCAACACACATGAATGAAAAAACGAAGATGGGACTGCTGAATGGGCACGTGCACGGCGAGACGCGACAAGTCAAATCGCGAAAGGCCATCATACGAATGCTTGGTAAGTCACCATCTAATATTTTGATATTTAAAGCGGTTTGAAATTGAGTTCAAAGGAGTCAGTTACAAGCAAACAAACAAAGATACAGGTGAAACTAATAAAAGCGTGTTAATAGTTTTTATTGCTGGATACACATGCACATATTTTTATAAATTACTCTTTAAATTAAACTTTATTTTCTTCACCTTCTAACCTAGTTTGTCCATAAACAAATAAACGTAGGCCTCTTTCAAGGATTTTCACTTACTTCCTTTGCTTCCCTTTTCCATACTGTTCATGCAGCATATTTTAAATTACCCTCCCATCTTTTATATTGTCTTCTATTTTTCCTGTCTCTTCGATACCACTCGGTTGCCTTCTGGGTCCATTTCTCAATTGAATCACAGTCAGTATTTTCGACTATTTTTACTTTATCTTTGAGTTTTACTTCAGTTACACTTCTTTCGGTACACGTTAAGATTGTTTAATTCGTTTTCATCAAGCGACCAAGTTTGATATGCTGCTTCTTAGTGGTTGGTAAAAAATATTTTTCTCCGTGCACGTATGAATGAAAATGAGTATGAACACTGGATTGAACATTAAAAAGAATCTACTCATTGTGAGACGAAATCTCAGGAAAAAAACTATAAAGTCGTAAACTATACCAAAAATACTGTTTGTTCTATACTATTTTGCAACTGAAGATGACATATAAGAAATGTGCGATGTATCACATCAAATGAGCTGCTGTTTTGTCTCGCTGGCCAAATATTTTCTTGGATTTATTGAAAGCAGTGGAAGCCACGACACTCAAATAGATTATTTCCTTATCTGAAGGAATAGAATCAAGTCCGCCAGAGATTGCAAAGTGATCCCTGGTGAAAATGTGGTTTCTCAACACCGGTTCCTAGTGTTAGACATAACTATCACACAATAAATTATTAAACACAAAACAAAGACACCCTCCAAAATTAAATGGCACTTGAAAAAGGAAGAGTATACGAGTAAATTTAAACAAAGAGTGGTAGAAAAATGAAAGGGATGGGTGATATGATTGGAAAAATCTGTAAATAAATGTTGTAATGAAATAGCGGAATGCATTAGAGGCGTGGCAAAGGAGGTTTTTGGAGAAACGAAAGAAACATGTAAAATTGAGATGAATCCTGGTGGTGGAATGAAGAAGTGGAAGTGATTCTGAAAGGAAAGAAAAATGCTTTTAAAGAATGGAGAAATGCAGAAGAAGAGGATGATTAAGGAAAGCAAGAAGAAAGAATATATAGAATGTAAAAAGAAAGCAAAAAGATCTGTTGCTGCCTCCAAGGCCAGGGAACAAGTCTAGCTGTATGAGTTTTTGGGAAGCCCTGGGGGTGAGAAACATCTTTATATTGGGTATTCCGACCTTTAACACTTCAAGCTACATCTGTCAAATTAGTTGTCATTTATTCAGTCTGTTTCGCCAAATCACTATGGACGGATATAACATTCAACAAC
The DNA here is from genome assembly GCA_963693495.1 of Malacosoma neustria. NCBI lineage: Eukaryota > Metazoa > Arthropoda > Insecta > Lepidoptera > Lasiocampidae > Malacosoma > Malacosoma neustria. The sequence goes on along the minus strand of OY856391.1, from coordinate 6,216,209 downwards.
ACGTATAAATAATAAAATTGTTTTCTTAAAAAGGGTGTTCTGTTCGGGCAACATACCGCGCGTTTCGCCCATTTTACGGTCGCCATAATCGTCCTACCGAGAGGATTATTCGCAATGTGGTGGATAAATTTGAATCCACTGGTTCAGTAAACGATCGACCAACACCCCGTACGTCAACGAAATGCTAGATCTGCTGAAAACATCGCCGCTGTCCGTGAGGTGCAGGAGAATCCAAGGCAATCCAAGGCGTCGATTTTGCGTCACTCACAAGAACTCGGCCTTTTTCAGACCACAACTTGGCGAATTTTGCATCGTGACTTAGGCCTGCTTCCTAAAAAATTCAACTGACCTAGAAACTGTAACGTGATAATGCATATAAAATATATTACTTATAAAACACATTCCTAAGTGCCGTAAGGAATTGGTTGGCATGGCGACGTTGGTATACCCATTAAAATCTGTTGCTTAATTAGTCAGGAACGCATGGAGTCACGGAAAAATGTGAATCTGCCCACATCTTCGACTGACTCCTAAGACCTACGACATTCAAGTAAACCTCACCTCCCACTCTTCTAAACAAGAAGGCTCTGACGCCATGTTTCGCATTTCAAGAACGGAATTTTGCCAAATCTATTCCATTTTAGGACAAGTTTGCCTGTCTATTAAAATCTTACTAAAAAGTCATCTATGGGCTTCGACGCAAATGAACGCAATCCCGCTTGTGCCAATGAATGAATGAGAACTGTTGTACCACCAAAAGTACACAAAAATATACAATTTTTTTGGGTTTTCCTTCAGAATGTTTTAGATTGGGGATGATAATAAAAGTGGATAGTTTAAACGCTTAAATATGATAACATTGATATGAAGTTACTACGCTCGCAATACTTTCCGTTCCAGATTCAATATTACAGTTCAATCCGTTTCAACGTATTTAAGCTAAATATTTGTTCGGTTACACGTGGCACTTTATTTACGTAAGCAGGTGTTTGTTCACAATATTTACTATCCTTCGGTTGTTCTGGAAATCGCTATACTGATTTTAAAGAATTTTAATGGTTTCAATACAGTTTTAATGTTCAGAGGAAAGGTATAATACTGACTTAGCTTAACGTTTGAACTAATAATATGCAAGCCAAAGTTCGTCTTATTAATACGATAATGAGAGAATACGATATAGTATTTCTAATTAGAGTGTATAAAGTAGGAAAACGGCCTCATTACCGGAAGCGGATATTCAGTGACGTAATTTAATGGTAAGAACATTAAGAGGAAGGCAATATAAAAAAACATCATGGTCTATCAGAATAACAGGCTATATTTAAATTTTTATAATACATTAAATGTTATTTGTTGTAGCAATAATATGCTATCGTCAAATCCGTCATACTATTTATCGCATCCTGTTGGACAAAATACTGTACAAATAATATACAAAGAATGTGGACTTTAATCATCTCTGCCTGTCCGCATTAAAGTCGTGGACAGTTCTTGGAATTTGAGTTTTTAGGGTCATGCCTTCTGGGTGACTTGTATTATGGAGTGGACCAAGAGTGGTTTTCATTCAGACGGGTTTGGAGCCCTACCACCTAGTTAATTTTTAACGGCAATCCATTCAATATAGATGCGACTTTTTCTTTTACGTTAATGGCAAGTTCATTGACGATGACAACGAATTTTTCAAGACTGTGACCGAATATTCGGTATTCCACCCATCCCAATACAATACCCTTGAGCAACACGTCCAAAATATAACCTTGATACGAAAAGGATAAAGTTCTATTAGTTTATGCTTGTTTAGATAACAATAATTTAGTTATAAAGGTTTATTTTCGCATAAACTTTATACGAGTAAACGGTAAACAACAATTTGTATATATTATCTAAAACATTTAGATAATATATAATAATTTTCATAAATATAAACGGTGGCTCTCACCTCCACTTTACTATCAGCATTGTCATCTGTGCTGAGATGCTGGAAAAAATATTTTCTCCATGCAGGGGCGGAGTAAGAACACTAATCTCTGCGTCCCGGGTCGGCCTGTCGTAAAAGGAGATAAAACTACCCTAGCTACATGATAGGGTAGCCCGTCTGGATAGCAACCGCCCTTGGTCTATAAGTATGCCGCCATAATAACATTGTGTTGTGTTCTTGCATTCTTAACCCGCGGTACAGCTAGCGTCGCAAACATCCATAGGTGACGTTAACTACTTATTATTAGGTAGGCCGTCAGCCTGTCTGTCGTTCATCAGTAGTTTAAAAAAAAACTTGCCGAAATGCTTACCGCCTTAATTGTGCCTTCCAAACGGGTCGGTCTCGGCGTGAACTTGGACAAGACAAATGTCATGTTCAATGAGCACGTCGTGTCGATACCGATCAGTGTAAATGGCGTCTCCTTGGAAATTGCAGAAATACCTTCGGAATTTAGAACTAGTAATAGTTTAATAGTAATATAAATTAATAATAAGTAATAAATAAGACATTTTGTAATTTAGCCTAATTGAAATTCTTGCTCGAAAAGACCCCTATTGCATACGCAAAATCTCATTCTTTTTCTGAGTTGTGACAACTACCGAAGTTCTATTCTTACCATTATACTCACGTGCAAGTTATTCACGAAGAAGACCCTAAAAGGAGAGTTGCTTTCTGTAGGTTCATGTTAAATGCGGGTTTAGAAGACGCGTCTTTTATAAAAAAAATAAAACTATGGACCGACGAATCCAAATTCGATCAAGATGGGATTACTAATTACCACAATGAACATTATTGGAGTGAGAAAGTACACAAAAATCCTAATAAAGAGGCCAAAAGGGTCGCAACGCCGTTTTTTGGTCAATGTGTGGGAGTAATTGACGACAATTTAATCGGGCCACATTTTTTATAGAGCAATCTAAATGCTGCCTGCAGCTTACGAAAAATTTTTGACAAATAAAATGTTTGTACTCCTCGAATATTTAACATTTTAATTGATTTTACCACTGAAATGTAATACCGGAAATCTCGCCAGGCTAATTGCGGAGACTGATATTAGTTATTTGAGACCGCTAAAAAGGCATAACTGTCTGACTGACACACTACAAAATTGGCACTACATTAACACTATTAGATTGAGTTAATTATTTTGTGGTACCCATAGTTTAGAACTCTCTTACAAGCATTACTAGTATCCAATCAGGTGAAAGAAAAATACATCCTCCTTTTCCTACCTTACTTTACGGAGATAGGATGTAAAAAGTTAATGTAACCTACATATTTTATTCAAGTTTTATATTATGGGTACGTAATTTATGACGTGTGACAAAATTTATTGAAGAACCGTATTCTAGAAATATGTCAGTCGCAAAGATCAAATTTATCGAATGGACACGGTATCATTTCCATAGTCGTAAAACTTAAAACACCATTCACTTATAGTTATGTCGTGGCTTATAGTAAACTTCCAGTATGGTAAGTAAACTTTGGGTGGTTATATGCTGAAGGCTAAAGCAGTATGAAAAAATATTTTATCGTATGTTTATTGTTATCTAACAGCAGACACGATAACAGTCTAGTAAACACATTGCAAACACGCTGCCGCTGGCTTATTAGTACTGCAATCTGGGTCACTAATGCCGCATAGTACAAAGTTTTTATGGCGGTATATTTGGAGACTAGGTGACCACCACACCTAGCTAGGGTTTTTACTACAGGACGCTCCCGGCCTCAGGGGTCAGTATTCTCCTACTCTGTTCCTGCACAGAGGAAAATAATTATATTATGAATTAAAATCAAATAAATATACCAGACTAGTTATCGATAATATATTATATAATTAAATATTATTTCACGAAAATGTTTAAAGTTTTACGAAAGATTAATGACGTGTAAGATTAATCCGTTTTCATGACGATTGGTGATAAGATTTGCATGCTTTTATTAACTATATTTGATTCCATATTTGTAACATATGTTTACGACAGAATGAATTTTTAAAATAGCAGAAGAACTTCAAAGAAATTTGTATTTTAGGAAATGTCAACCAAAACACGTAGCTATAAATTTTTTTTTCATTTGAAAATAAAACGCGTTCCATCTACATACATATACATATATTTCATACATATCTATACCACTATTACATATAAAGAGGAAAGATTTGATTGTTTATTGGTTTGTTTGCATTGAATATGCTCCGAAACTACTGACCCGATTTAAAAAATTCTTTCATTGTTGGGAAGCTACACTATCCCCGGGTGACATAGGCTATATTATATTTTCAAAAAAATTAGGGTCCTTACTAAAACTCCATTATTGTAACCCAAGGTGTAAAAAATTACCTAAAATATTATTTATATCGCATGCGCTGCAAAAACTATTGATGATAGAATAAAATAATGTAGTACAACTTTGCAGAACACATCATTATTTACAAAAAGTGTCGCGACAGCATATATCTATCTATTATAGTTATGCCACAATAAGTGTTCTTTTATTTTAAATTTAATTGAAATGCCGCCCCTAGAAAAGGCTCTTTAATTGTATCTTGGTATTAATCCTTATCAAAATAAATTACTTCTTATTCAAAACTGCTTCAATACCTTTATATAACTTTTTGAATTATTCAATTCGGATGTTCCATACGAGTTTAAAAATGTAAGTATTAGAAAAATGTTGCGTGTTAGCCGCTCACCCTGTTCGGCTAGCTAGGCAGCACCTTACGCAATGTAGGCGTGCGTCACTGGGGTTTATACAAAAATTAGAAAAAAAATACTTATAAAAAAATAACGAAAAATAAATAAAAAATAATAACAACAAAAAAATAATTAAAATAAAAGTTCATAGAAATAATAATATTCAAACTTTCTTTATAATTTTATTTTTTTAGTAAACTGACGCAAATAGAAGGGTTTATGTGTGCGTATATAATTTTTAATTTGGAATTTTTTGTTAAATACCCGTGCGAAGCTGGGGCGGGCCGCTAGTATGTTATAAGAATACTCTATATGAGATATCTAATCTATACACAAAATGTTTAATTATTTTATGTAAAATATTCAATTTAATAAAGTTCAAAGCAAACTTTATCATACATTTTGTAAATTCATTGAATTTCGTAACTGTGTGCTTTGATAAAATTATTATGAAACGTACTACGCCGTTTACTACAAAATTGGTGCTACGTGATATCGTAGGCCACGTACTACGATGTAAGCTTCCCCACGACAATAACTTTGACTGTAATTTTTACCACAATCCAAAAATTATTTAACACGTATTCGCTTTAACCTTGACCTACATAATGATTTTGCAATTTTACACTACACTCTTACTCGATAAACTATCTGTTGTAATCAATAATTAATTTAAGTAGGTAGTCTGCGACATTTGGTGATGAAACTGCTTAACGCACGCGAAACCGACGGCACACTGTGTATGAAACTAATTTCTGAGGTTAAGATCGGGTGCACATCGTGTGTGCAATAATAGTAATGGGTAATCATCAATTATTCTAAGTAAAGTAGTCATCAAGATAAGACTATTTGAATTAATAATATCTGTAATCTATCATCATCATCATCATTTCAGCCAGAAGACGCCCACTGCTGGACAAAGGCCTCCCCCAAAGATCTCCACGATGATCGGTCCTTTTTTTTTGGTCTCGGGGAAAAACCCTCTCTTGACGGGTTCCCCTGGCCCGGGGGGACCGAGGTGTGGGACTCCGGGAAAGATGTTCAGCCATCCAACTACCCACTAAAAAACCCCGCTGTTCTCCTATCGCCTACGCCCGGGCCTACGGAAATGTGGCCTGCCGATTTCGTGGCCCGGGGCGGCGCCGGCCCGCCCTTTCTCAAGGCGGGCCTCTTCTAAAGTGTTGACGCCAGGGGGTCAGGGTTTCATCCCCCCGGCGCTCTCCTGTTGACTCAAGGAGTTGAGGAGGGCCGCGGAACAGCACGCGGCCCTCTCCCTCGCGGCAATAGTGGGGGCGGCGGATCCTCCCAAAAGGGGCCGCCCGCGGCCGCTTTCTACGGCGGCCGGAGGTCGTTGCTTGCCCTTCGGCGCCGACGACGTGGCCTGCGTTGGTGGGAGTTGACTCCCACTCCCGCCCCGCCGCCTCCTTTGCGGACATTACTGCCTCGCAAAAGGAGGCGACGGCCGTCCATTCAGGATCGCCCCCGACCATGGACAGAACCAGTGCCGGGAGCGACAGGTCGGCGGCCAATTCCGGACGGGACTCGCACTCCCGTCGCGTGCCGGTCAGGCGTGGGTACGACTACCAGGCGACACTCCAGAAAAACCAGGGAGTCGCCTAACGCCGTAGCCAGCCCAGCAAGGCCAACCGACAGCGAGGATGCGATTCCCACCCCGGGAACACTCTCTGTGCAGGCGCAGTCGAAATAGGCATGATTATGACTACCAAATCAGGGCTCGGGGCAGAACCCAGGACCCCAATCAGTATTCCTCATCCAACCTATTCCGGCGATCTTGACTAGATCATCGGTCATGTATAGAAAAATAAAATATGGCATTGTTTTTTTTATTGCTGGAACAGCAGACCGGCTGACGGCCCACTTAATAGTTAGCAATTACCACCACGTATAGGTATTTTCGAGGGTCACCACTGAGACGCTGTAATCCCCGCAGGGAAATTGATTTTATTGCGTACTAAGAAAACTATTTTTTAATCCTCTCCGTGCAGGAATTGAGTAACAATATAAACCCCTGTGGCCTTTAGTAAAAGGCGACAAAATAACTGTTTAAAACAACTACGTGGCAGGACCGCCTCAAGCCCGTCTGGATGGCAATCACTCTTGGTCTATAATTATGTCGCTATAATAAACGTGTGTTGTGTTCCGGCATCAGTTACCGAGTTTCCTGTAACCCTATGGGACAGCATCGTGTTCACGACGCACCTAGCGTCGCATATTGTTAAGTGGGCCGTCAGTCTGTCTGCTATTTCTCAATAATAAAAAAAATTAACAACATAAACGAAAAATATTCGCCCACGACCTCGTTACAAAATACCGTCGTTTCGAATCGGTTAAGTAATTGTTTTCATTTTCTACAAAACATGAATGTGAATATATATACATAGATTTTCTCATTACGATATTTTTACCACATGTAATTTCTAAAAGGCCTATTGCATTATGCATATCATTTCAGGTGGACCCTAAAAGCACTTAATAGGCTAGAGTGACTTAGGCATTCAGTGAATACAAACAATACATTTTGTTTACGATATCTTCAGTTTACTTTTCTATGAAAATATTACGAGTGTAGGATATTTTTGTTTTATCTATTTTCATGGTAAATGCCATGGTATGACAAGACTAGTATTGTGTTGTCTTAGTAAAGTACCATGGCGTACTTGTTTTGAATTTGATTTGCCAAGAAATAACGTTTGTTTGAGTTCACTTCACACCACTCTGATGATTGAACATGCTTATTTATTTAAATACTAGCTGACCCGGCAAACGTTGTTCTGCCATATAAATAATAAAATGTCAAAAAATTAAAAAAAAATTTTTGGGGGTGGGTCACCCCTAACATTTAGGGGGATGAAAAATAGATGTTGGCCGATTCTCATAGATACCGGATAAGCACAAAAAATCACTAACTCAATTTAGTTATCTGCCTACTGCCTACCCCCTAAGAACGATGGCGTGATTATTTATAGCCTATGACCATTTCTAGGTTATCATCTATCACCATACCAAATTTCATCAAAATCCGTTCAGCCGTTTAGGCGTGAAAGAGGAACAGACAGACAGACAGACAGACAGACAGAGTTACTTTCGCATTTATAATATTAGTATGGATTACAATGAAATGTCAAATTCGTCAAAATTCTTAACAGTCTAGTGGCAATTTATTTGTTATGATATAAAATTTATCAAATAAAAAAACGTGTGTGTCTCGGGACGCCCGACAGAAGTCATAACTTAAAAATAATTTAAATAAAAAGGATGACAGATTTTTCCCCAAAAAGGGGTTAACGTTAGATAGGCGGCCGGTTGTAAAAACTAAGCCCCAACTATTACAACATGTAACATGCCGACCCCATATAATGTGGGATAAGGGTAGGAGGAAGAATAAGAAGAAGATTTCCTACATTTTCATACTGCTTGACACAGTCAATATTCTATAACCAGATTGAATTACTAGAGAGAGAGTAGTTTCTTTTAACAAGCTTTTTGGCGTTCTAGCGCTTACATGTTTTTCTACTGATTTAATATACAAATTAGTAGGAAACGTTATGTAAATTCACTTTTAACGTTTCATTATGCGATGCGCTATGCTATGATTAACCAAGATTATACGTTGGTTAATCATAATGTACGATGCCGGTCACGGACCGAGATTGCACCGTACAGGGATGACGGGGATAGTTCGAGAGCAGTAGACTGTATGAGAGAGGAGACGGAGGGGAGCGGTGGTTAGAGAAACGCGAAGCGATACCTTGCAGAGGGCAAAGGAATTCGCACTGACCTTGATTCTACCCCATCCCGGTTCAGTTTAGGTCCGCTTGCAGAAGAACTGTTGCACGGCACCGGCTAAATGTAACAAAGTAGACACGGAACACACAATGTTATGCACGACCAATGAGAGTAAGTTTGGAGTAACTGAAGTCAATTGCACACGGCACATAGTGTGTTATTCAGGGAGGTTGAACGTCAACCGTCCCGTGCGTTTCGAGGCTCACGCGATATTAATGTCGTCTGGATGGCAACCATCCTTGGTCCTAAATATGCCGACATAATATCCTTGTGTTGTTGTGATTCTGGCATAAGTGACCTAGGTTCCTGTACCCATATGGGCCATCAACCTGTTTTTCGGCAATAAAAAAGCAGTTTCGAAGGGATTATACCCATTTTTCCACTTAAAGTATATTTCTGAAAAATTATAAATGTGAAAGTAACTCCGCCTGCATGTTAAGTTTACACGCCTAGACCGCTAAACCAATTTTGATGAATTTCGGTGTATAGATTGGACTTTGGAGAAGGAGATAGATTTTTGTCGCATAAATGAAACTTGAAGGAGATGCAATAGGGGTGGATGTAATTAAATACTGTTTTGTTAAATCTATATGACATAACAACGTTTGCCGGGTCAGTTAGTAATATATTTAAACTATTTATGTGACCGGCTAAAATTGGTTTGAAATCTACATATATGGGATGGTATCTTGAAATAACCGGCGTTAATTTACTTTTAAAACAAGCTTATTATGGCGGATCACGGGTTTCTTAGTGTTACATCAATTTAAATGTTATTTCCTATGGTAACTTTTCAAAAGTTTCCTCACTTGTTCGGTGGCAAATATCATCCTTTACGAGGTCAGGCCATTTGATACCATATAATATTTGTGCTGTGCTGTGTATGCGTGCCAATGGACTGACCACCAGAGATGCCGTAGATCGTGCGAAGTGGAGAAGAAAAAGTCGGAAAGCGGACCCTGGGCGCCGAAGCGAGAGTTTGGGCTGCAACCGGGATTCATCGCTAAGATGATGATGATGAATATTTGTGCTATAATGAATTATGAGTTTATGGTATTGACTAGCATCTGTTTCAAACTGAGTGGGGAAAGAGATAACTTCTATGGATAGTATGTTTTAAAAATCAATGCCCCCTCACTACAGTTTCAATGTCAAAGAGTTTTTTTGGTACAAGGATTACGAAGCTGGAGAGTGAACAGTATTATATATACTAGCGGACCTTACAGACGTCCTGTACACGTCATAAAATTGAAATTTGTAACTTAACAAACATTTTGTAGTGGACCGAATTGTGAATGTAAGACATTCTCGAATACATTTGAACTCACGCAAAAATTTAATCAAAATTGTGACAATCATTTAAGAGGAATTCAGTCACGCACAGTAGAATTATATATACAAAGATACGTAGAAGTAAAAAACCCTTTAGAGAAGCGTTGATTTTTTGACTAAGTATGAGACACTTTTGCGTAATTTTAAAATTTTGCTTAATACGTATATAATAGTCTTTACCTATGAAATTGCCGTGCTGCAGTACTGGCCATTTCAAATCAAAATAATTTTTGTTTAGCTAAGAATTCTAATTTCAAATTAATTTTATTTTAAAAACATAGAATTCTTTTTCCAAAAGTAGTCATTTGTTTATTGATTAGTGTTAGATTTTCATCGCATTTCAATCTTTTTCGTCATCATGGATACGTTAAAAATTCGAGTAATTATGGAATATGAGTACCGTCGTGGCAGCAACGCGGCACGCATCATCAACGACGTTTACGAAGCTAACACTACAAACCAACCACCTGTTATTGGTATACTCGCTTCCGTTTTGGGAATTTCGACCTGAAAAATGAACCTCGCGGTCGTCCGAAGACTGGTCGACAATGACGAATTAAACGCGATTGTGGAAGCTGATGATACACAATCTACGGCTGAATTAGCAGCAGCTTTTGACGTTAGCGTCAAAACAATATTGGTCCATTTGCGTCAAATTGGCAAGGTAAAAAAGCTTGACAAATGGGTGCCCCACGAACTCAATGATCGCCAGCGCGAAGTACGCGTCGAGACGTGCCTTGCACTGCTCAATAGACACACAAATGAAGGAATTTTGAACTGCATTGTTACCTGCGATGAAAAATGGATTCTGTTTGATAACCGCAAGCGCTCAGCAAGTTGGTTGGATCCTGGTTCAGCACCTAAATAATGCCCTAAACGAAAACTTACCCCTAGAAAGGTGATGGTCACTGTTAGGTGGTCTAGCGCCGGTGTGATTCATCACAGCTTCTTACCAAACGGGGTGAGCATTATTGCAGATGTGTACTGTGAAGAACTGAACACAATGATGAAGAAGCTGGCACATCTCCAACCAGCATTGGTCAATCGCTCGTCTCCGCTGCTCCTGCACAACAACGCACGACCTCATACTGCACAGCAGACGGTCTCCAAGTTGCAAGAACTGGGGTTGGAAGTTCTCCGTCAAAAAAATTCAATACCCGACAGGCAGTACAAAATACCTTTGAATAATTTGTTGCCTCCCGTCCAGCTGATTTATTTAAAAAGAGCATCAATAAACTGCCACTGCGTTGGCAAAGATGCATTGATTAAATGGGTGATTACTTCGATTAATACAAATAAAAAATACATGAAAAAAATTCGTTTAAAGTTTTTCATACAAAACGGTAATTTCATAGGGAAAGACCTAATATATACATATATGGTGTAAAAGGATGTGAATGTTGAGATGATGGTGAACAGAGGAGAGTGGAAGAAGGGATAAAGGCAGGAAGAAAAATATTTAATACATATCTAATTAACAAGGTCGGTTGTTTATTTGGAGATTATCTAATTATACTAATTCGCATGACTGAATAAAGGGGCCTTTGATTACGGTCAGGAAATAGAAAAAAATATAAAAGTAACAAATTCAACCCTAAATTGAACAAATTCCGGTTGATTGGACTTGATTGGGCATATTTTTTTTTTATTACTGAGTAACACCATATAGGCTGACGGTCGACTTAATAGTATGCATTTACCGTATTTTCTTATATATTTAGCATTTGGGTACTGGAACCAGAGTTACCAATGCCGGAACATAACGCAAGGTTATTATGGCGTAGCTAAGATTATTTCGCATTTTACGACAGACCGCCCCCGGCTGTAGGGTTTAGTATTCTTCCTCCGTCTCTGCACAGAGATATATTTTCCGAGACTGGTCGTGACTTCATACCAAACTAACAGCCACTTCAATCTGATCATACTAATACAGTTTATTGTTCTAGCTGCAGTGGTGATCGCTTTCTTCGTTTGCTGGGCTCCATTCCACGTGCAGCGCGTGTTTTTCATCTACGGCAAGAATCACCCTAAGTTTTACGTCATCAATGAGCACCTTTTCAACGTGGCCGGCGCGTTGTACTACGTCTCTGCTACTGTCAACCCGATTCTGTACAACGTCATGAGTGGAAGGTAGGTGAAGAGCATGATTACATTGAATTCCTGTTCTTTTAAGACGCTTATTAAAAAAAACATGCGGGGCAGTCTTTGGGGACTGCCGACAGATGTGTAAAGTAAAAACTAAATAACTTGTGAATTATATCGTCGAGCTATTAGATTATTATTTTCAGTTTATAAAAAATTGTTTATGATCAAGCATTAAAGTTTAAATTGGTCATTAACACTTCTTTACAAATCAAAAATTGTTCACCCAAAAAGTGCTCAACGCGCCTAAAGAAGTTTTCACTTCAAAAACTCAACTGTATTTCATTGTAATAAAGTAGCAATTCGAATAGATATGTATAAGTAATGCAATGCAATCATTTAAAAGTTACATTATAAAATAAACCTTAAGTAATTATTAATAAGGTATTAATGGTATTAATGGAGCAAAACTCCGTCTTACGCATCTTACGAATTTTCGATCAGGACACGTGACCTGACGCGAGTTTAACATTTTTTACAAAAATAGTGCACAACGCCGCTAAAGAAGTTTTCACTTTAAAAAAATTATTTGACATAAGCAAGATTTATACGTGAGATCAATTGACAGGTTAACGGCTCAACCGACAGTGGGTAGTTACCATGGTATATAGACATTTAAAACACCATAGGCCTGAACCTGGTTTACGTATATAAGACTGGCTTGGAGGCTCACCACCTAGCTAGGATTGTTTCGTCGCCTTTTAATAAGTTACAATGGTTTGTTTACAGTAATACTAACTAGCTGATGCAGTTGTTTTAAGATCAATGTGACCCAGTCTATTAAACTTACAAATTATATACACATCAAAAAAGTCTAAGCAACATGCATGATATTACAAATTTACCATTTATACTAATTAATTTCTAAGTCTTTACTCACTTAAAGTGCGTAGGTATGTAAACTCTTTTGTTATTGATGACATACTGTCTGTCTGGTTGTAAAAAGAATCGATTATGTTTTGCTTTTTCCTTAAAATTAAATGAAAGGAAATTTGTTTGAATTTAAGTGCGTTTTTATTGCTACGTTTAGTCTTGATTTTATAATTTTACCAACCATTTAAATAAAGTTAGCGACATAATTGAATTGTTAGATATTCTTTAGGTTATGGAGCGACGTCATTTGACGGCAAATGAAATGCAAAGAGCTGTAGGGATGTAGCAAGCGGGAAGTAATCAATCTCAGGAAGTGTTATTTGTCGTCTTTGGCAGCGCTACAATAATACAAGGAAACCAGCTGACCAGCATCCAGGCCGTAAAAGGAGTACAACCACTTGGCAAGACCGGTACATACAACTGACTGCAAGATGCCAGCCGATGTTAACCGCTTGAGAGATAAGTTTGAGGCTACAAAATTCAAGTGGTGTTGATGTAAGTCCCCAAACTGTGCGAAATCGACTGCATGAGTACGGCCTACGAGCTCGACGCCCAATTAGGTGCCTACCGATACGTCACGGGAATCGCGCTCGTCGAAATGAATGGTGTAGAGAACGCAGAACACGGACCCAGGAACAATGGGATAAAATTATGTTTTCCGATGAGTCGCGATTTGGGTTTAGGCCTGATACAAGAAGGGTGCGAGTGTACCGTCTGCCCGGAAATACTGAAAGGCTCAGATGCATTCAGGAAGTTAATCCATACAGCGGCTTATTCACCATCCTAAAATTGAAATTAGTACATGTTACTTAGACTTTTTTGATGTGTGTATATAATGGATGCACATAAGCTTTATGCTTATGAATTACTGATTAAAACAATAAAAAAGAAATTTATCTAGAATTATTGGTGATGTTCTTGTTTAAGTGCATCAAGCCGGTGGCTACTAGATACTACTAAATCACTTGGTTGAGAGGTGAATAGCTGTGCGAACTTATTGTTGATTCCGTCCAAGGGAGGACTAATAATACTGACCACTGGGGCCACATGTGGCTTATCGTAAAAGGTGACAAAACAAGCTAGGTGGTAGGCCCTCAAGTCTATCTAGATCTTCACCTCTAGTCTCTAAGCATACCACTATAATAACTTTGTGTTGTGTTCTAATATAAGTAACCCAGGTTCTAGTTACCCTAAGCGGGTGGTTGCATGTCAGCGGTGTCGAAAATATCCATAGGTGACAGTAACTGCTTATTTTAAAATGAACCATCGCGCGTCGTCTGCTGAAACAGCAGACACGCTGACGGTCCACGAGAAAGAAGTAAATTAAGACAATTATGCAACACCGAGTAAACGAGTATAAATTAAATATTATTATGATTTTTTCATTAAGAACTAAAATCGGCGTCTATGCGTACGTGTTTACGTAATTTAAAGTGTTTCGAAAACGCTTCTATGATAGCAGAAAATTTGAATCAGCTCAAAATTTTTAAATTCGATTAATGGTTTTTCTCTTCACTAATAAAAGTAATTATAACTTATGCCAAATACAATTTGAGCATAAGTTATAGAACTTCGAAACCATCCTTCGTAATTATAGCCTACTACGTAACGTATACCTTATAACATAAGTTAAATGTTAAAAGTCATTATCTGTAACTCTTAATATCTCTCGCTAATATCTCAAGTAATAACCATTATTTGAAAACTAATCACTATCTTAATTACCATAAACAACCGAGCAGTTTTAAATTTGTCTAATTATTTTTGACTGGCTAGTTTTTTTAAAGTTAGATACATTTATGTATAAAATCTTTAGAGTATTTTTGTACAACAACCAAATTTAAGCGAGGTAAAAAATCGTCAAAAAACTTTTGTATGTTCTAAAATCTATTTCCCTATAGGTACATAAATATATAGATAGATAAGTGCATAAGTAGAGATACATGTATAAAAAAGAATAAAAAAGAACAAAAATCCACCGTCACGCGATTTTCCTAGGCGGTCAACCATTCAAGGACTGACCGCGACCGACGCTCCTTCACTTCGGTGATCGGACGAGAATCGAAAATTCATTATTCCTGAGGATCCTGGTAAGGCTAATGATACAAACTATACAGATTATTACATTGTCATATATCTACAAAGTTTGAACGAAATCTGGCCGTTTAAAATGGGTCAAAATCGTCCCCAAAGGAGTCGGTTACAAATGTAACGAATAATTACAAACATACATACAAGTGAAGCTAATATAAAGCGTGTAAAAAGGTAATTACCAAATGTCTACTACAAAATTTGAGGTTTCGATATTTTAAATTCTTAATTACTGATGCAAAAGATAGCTGCCTTAATAAAATCCCCAACGAGCTTATATTGTTTCTAAAAATTAGATTTTAAACAAAAAATTTCAAACTGAGATCATTGTCAGTGCCAAAATGAAAGCGTGAAAAACTTTTTTAATCAATAAGTAGACAGTGGGCGCCTAAAACTGTTTAATTTGCTTATAATCAAAAAGACTAATAGAATATGATTAACAAAAAATTGAAAGCATAATGAGAAAGATCTTCTCGAAGTAAAAACTTATTTAATAGTGACGACTGTATCAGACCACTTGCTAGTTACTGAGCCAGCCGAGTCGTCTATTTGGCTTCACACATCCGTTATTGATCCACAATATTAAATTCGCATCCTAACTTTATAGTATGTGGTCGTTAAAGCAAGCACGGGTTTCTAACTTTATAACTTAGTTGTCAAACTATCGAGGGGTTTAAGTTACAAATAAATTTATATAACATGGTTTTCTATGTAGCTAACATCCGTTAACTAATGGTTAAATAATTGTTGATGTTGATTGTTTAACTAATAGATAAACGTTAAATAATGCGTTTTTTTAGGCTGTGGAGTGTTTGGAAAGCGACCAGGCTTCAAGGCCAGTCTGAGCCTGGGAAAATATGTCTCCATCTTCCAAGCAGAGGTCTACGCCATTTTAGAATGTGCGGAAATGAATCTGCAAAAAGACTACAAAAATCATGTGATATATATTCACTCTGACACTCAAGCAGATGCGGGTATCATAGGCAATGAAAAGGCCGATGAACTTGCCCGGAGAGGGGCCAAGGGAGCACAGCACGGACCTGAACCGTGCTGCGGCGTACCTAAAAGCCTGATTCGGCTCACCCTCAGTGATCAATGTACCAGTAAATTTATTAAGCGCTGGAATACAATTCCAGGCTTGAATCATTCCAAAATGCTAGTAAAAGACTAAACCGCAAACTTGCGGTCGAAGCACTAGCACTAAACAGGAATCAGCTATGCACCTTAACGAGGGCGCTTACTGGACATTACTGCCTAAACAAGCACCTCAGGAACATAAAGATCAAGGATAGCAAAGCCTGCAGATTTTGTAACGAGGCAAATGAAACGCCTCTGCACCTGCTGTGCCACTGCTGTTTCCTGATGCATAAACGTAATCTCATACTAGGGAAACATAATATGCTGGAACCAGATGAGATACGAGCAGTTCATGTCAAAATACTGCTTCGTTACATCAACGAAGCAGGCTTTGCCAATGAGCCATAGTAAATGTGGCGATCACAATAGTTCATTAAATTGGACGCAGTGATTACAGTGACTAGGTTGAATAAACTAGCATAGCCACCTTTCGAAATAAATAAATAAAATGGTTGATGTTTCACTGAACATGGTTTACTACGTAACTAACGTAGAAAACCATGTTCAGTGAAACATCAACCATTATTTGCATGCTCTACTATCTTAATCCGGCCAAGGTTTATTGTTGCTCAAATTTTATTTTATTGAAATTCATTGGCATTTACTAAGATACAGTATTATTATATTTTTATTTGTTACATTTACTGCAGTCATAACCCTTGCACGGGTGGAGGAAGAATAACTATTATTATTCTTGAATAGTTGATATTTGAGAAAAGAATCCTCTAAAAGTATTTCTTAACTGTTTACGTGCGGTCATGACAACAAGTGATAACTAGCACACTGACGTCCTGCAGCGGCGCGACTCGCGCACGATACGTTAGCCGCGTCGCGTCGCATCGTGTCGCTTTCGGTTCGCGTGTCACCGCGTCGGATCGCATCGCAAATCGCAACTCGCTTCGCGTTGAAACGTCTACGTAGGACAAGGTTTTAAGAACCTACGATGCAAGCGGTCAAAATATCGTTGCTGTATGGATACTCGCAAATAATTAACTTTTTCGAATAATGATAGAAGACCGACTCGCGGCGCCCCTCGCTACTTTCTGCGGCGCCCCAGGGCACCGCGGCACACACTTTGGGAACCCAGGCACTACACTACATTATTTTGATTATTAAATTTATTACATACTAGCTGTGCCTGCGACTCCGTCCGCGTGGAATAGTGACTTTGGGCAGCATTTTTTGGACAAATGTTATAGTTTATTTTGGTTTTTTTATAGCCTTTATTGCTGATACTAAACATTGATTTTTACCGATTTGGACCGCGTTAGGAACTCCCGCATTCGCGGCAGTCTTCATGTCCGTGACACTGCTGATAAACTGCAGGAGTGTCGGCTCCGTTGATACGTCACGTTTTACGGCAACCGGATGCTTACGTGGGAAACAAATGTCTGGCCATGCCGCCTCCGCCGGGCCCCGGCAGGAGGGGTAGACCCAAAAAGTGCTGGCTTGACGTCTTAAAGGGTGATATGCGTGTCAATGGGCTCACTACCAGGGATGCTGAAGACCGTGCGAAGTGGAGAAGAAAAAGTCGGAAAGCGGACCCCGGGCACCGAAACGGAAGTTTGGGTTGCGACCGGGATGAACGCTGAGATGATGATATTATCTCTATTATCAAAGTAGTAATTAGGTTCACTAATTAAGGTATTTATAATCAAGATAAATTGTATTTGAAAACAATTCCCTAACCATTTTGCTAATTAATGATTAAGGCAAATAAATGGTCAACCCACCACGATTTTATCAATGTATGGGTATAATTGGGTTTTTGAAATTTTTTTTTTATAAATGAATAGATCATATATAAGTTTTAGTAATTCAAAAGTTATTTCAAAATAAAAATTAATTTTTGAATCCAGTACCGAAGACACGCCGACAACTCCCGAACAAACCCGAGCGCGTGGACGTCATAATGTTAGTTTTCACTCATTGCAGTTGATAGAAAAATAATAAATACAGTGTTTTGATCTATTTAATTTTGTTGTCATTGTTAAATATTTAAATTTATATTAAAAATGTCGAACCTAAAAAGTTATCGTTCTTGTTTTGTACCATTATGTACGAATACTACAAAAACAACTGACAAAATGTTTTTAAATGTTCCCCAAGATGACAAATGTCGAAATAAATGGTTTCAAGCAGTGCACCGGGATAATCCCAATACAAAATCGATTTTTTTTTGTTGTGAAGATCATTTCGATATAAGTATTTCTTAATACCATTGTTATTAATTATTATTTATCTAAGTATACAAATCAAATAATTATTATATACCTACTTCTTTATCACACATAGCTAATCGGAACCAACTAACAACTCGTATTTTAGCAATAAATTGTCAATATTATTGTCTAGTCACGTGTAATAGCCTGTAACGCTGTACTGTTATTGAATAGCTATAACATTATGACGTCACAACTATGGTGATCAATCATGGCGCGTTTATAGTCACGTGATTTTTATTTAAATTTCATCAATTTTTAATTGTTTATAATTAATTGAAATTTTTTTAAAGTTTTTTGCATTTCATCGCTTGGGATCGTTAGAGACAACCCTTGCAAATGTGACTTACAGCTTCAATTTTTTTTTTTAATTTCTGTAGGACAGTAGACAAGCTGACGGCCCGCTTAGAATTTAGCAGTTACGTCGCCTATGGGTGTTTGCAACACCAGTGGCATCGCGAACACGCTCCTGTCGCATAAGGGTACAGGAACTTGGGTCAGTAATGCCAGAACACAACACAAGGTTATTATGGCGCCAAAGTTAAGATCAAAGGTAGTCGCCATCCAGACGAGCTTGGGGCCCTACCACGTAGCTAGGGTGGGTTGTTTTGTCGCCTTTTACGACAGGCCGACCCCGGCTACAGAGGCTAGTATTCTTTCTCCGCCTCTGCACGGATTAATCCCTTTGTATACTCTAAGTAAAGGTACGTAACCAGAAGCCACGTGAACTGTGTTTGAAATAATCTGTTTGACAGACGTTGATTAAATGTTGCCTTTGTTACGTGAACGTATTGAAGACAGTTAGGGCCTACGCAGACCGGGACGGCATGGCAAGGGATTTAATTTTTTACTAATGGACATTCAAACGTATCGATATATAAATCTACATAAATTGCTATGCTTTAAAATGATGCCGTGGCATCGAAAGGGATTTCATTGCATGGCATTGAAAGACGCGCCACAGGCTCCCGCGATGGGATGCCGTGGCATACTGCGGGTAGGCAACGGCATGCCAAGGCCTCCGGCGCTCGTTTTGACTTGATCAAACGCAACTAAAGACTAAAAGTGTATCGGGCAGCAGGACCTGTTGAGACGCGCTTTGTCGCGCCGTGGCATGCCGTGGCAAGGCGCTGGAATGCCGCGGTATCTAAGCGGCTAATGTGCGCTGACTGACGGCAAAATCTCTTGTCATGCCGTCCCGGTCTGCGTAGGCCCTTAGTCTGATCTGTAATAGACAGTTCATTATTATGAGAGACGTAGACTGTTCCATAGAGAGATAAATCGAATATGGGTAGCTTCCATTTGCGGCCCGGTGTTGTTCAGCGTTCTTATATCAAAAACCTTGTACGTTTTCGTCGATATCTTTCATTTAAACAAAATACACAAGAAAATGGATCAAATACATGTGCCTAAATTTATAAGGTCTATTTTTCCTTTTCTGGTTTATTTATTCATCACATTTCATAATATCTAAACTGTAATTACCCTTTAATATTTTGTCCGTTCAAAGTTGACAGCAAATAGCATAACATAATCCAGCCTTAGGCCTAGCCTTATTATTATCAAATACGATCTATAAATTGAAGCCAATCTACACGAAAATCTAGTCTTGAATTATATTCGAGCGTCACCTTGCTAAGTGTTATCGTAAAAAGATTTAAAAAAGAATGTAATTTCATGTGGACTTTTTTATTATGTTAGACAACAAAGCGAAAAGATCTGCACATGACATTTGAACAGATGAACGAGGCGCGACAGTCTATTTGTTCATATACATTATTTTCAATGGGATTCCCTTTTCAATCTCTATTTCGTTGCCTCATAAAATATAGAGTGTATAAAATGTAACTTCATACTGTTTGCTCCTGAGTATATGTTTATGTTATATCTGAATGGTCTCCGTTACCTCTAAACACGTGATGTAAATTTACTTTGGACCTTGATGACGGTGTGTGAATTGTTTCAGTGTATTTATCCTACAGTAATAAAAAATTAGGCACAAGAAATTGATTACAATAGTTAGATTTGGTATTATTTGCCGCTTGTTATCACTATCCTGAAAGCAAAACGCATCGAACCCTTTTCCATTGCTTAACTCTTAAATGTATGATTTTTATTTTGAATTAATAAAATCTGTCGTGGGATTCGAAATCGCGACCTCTAGGTTAAATCTAACAATGTACATTTAGGGGCTACCGAGGTTTACCCGCATGCAGCTGTGGTTAACTTGACTCCAAAAGACTTGGTGAGATCTCTCGTATATATCGTCGTTACTTATCGACTTCCTGTTGTCGTTTTTAACTTCTGTGCTGCCCAGTATTTTGTGATTAAATCTCACGTAGGCATGTGTGAGTGAAAGATTGATGACATTTATTGAGTTCGATTCGCATCTAAGACGGATAGGGAGAAAAGGGTTTTTTTCCTTTTTTTACAGAAGTTTATAGCCTCTACAGCATGTCCTTTTATATTTCTGGAACATGAGGCTGATGATCCACTTAATAGTGAATATTTACCGTCTCCTAGAGGTTCTTTGCGATGCCAGAAGCACCGCTAGCACGCTGCCATCCGCGCAGAGAAACTGGAACTGTTATTTTGGCATATTTTGAGACCAAAGGTGGTTGCCATCCGTCCCACCATTTAGCCAGGCTCGTTTTGTCGTTTTTACGATAGACCACCCCTAGTCGCAGGGGTCAGTATTACTAAGTATTAATCTTATCAGCTTTTTTTAAAGCTCCCCGTTTTTAATAGTTTCTATTTCGTCACATTATATTATTTACCTCTCATATGTTACATTATGTAATTAAAGGCACACTGGCCAAAAGTATTCTTTAAAAAATCTAAACTCTAACCAAGACCAGTATTTTAAACGAGTACTTACGCCGTCGCGAACTCCCTGCTTGTACTCATAAGTCGAGTGGTCGCAGTAACAAGGTAATAAACCCCATATCTTGGCTTTCTCCATATAGGTTTGTCGCGGTTCTGTTAATGTGAAGTTTTATCCGGTTTTCTTTTGGGTAGGTGTAGTGTAAACATTATTGAAGTTTACTCCTGAATCATTTTAATTTATTTTGTTTTTAAGTATATAGTTTGTTGAAATGCTAAAAAAATTATTCCCACTTAATCTTTACATCATATTAGGCCAGTTTGCTATACAAGATTTCTCTTGAATTTATAATAAAATACTTTGAAAGTGTTAAAATAGATTTATACGCCAAACTGTCATCCAACATGAACGATCTGGCAAATATTTGATTCTCTCATGAATCACATCGAAAATTAACTTAAAGTAACTCTAGCGGCGATTGCTCTCGTCATGAAGACTATACAATGCTCTCCAAGGATTTTATGGACTTCAAGACGCCACCACGCAAGACGTACAAGCTCTCTGTGTTGCTATTAAAATATAAAATAGGTGTAAAGCAATTAAATAATGTAAAACCAACTTTTATCATAAGTAAACTCAAGTACACAAGAAGTATCTTTTATTTGTGGCAATCATCCTCAACATTATAAACACCCTAGTCTGGAAATCCGTGGCCAAGCGAAGTTTTTTTAAACTTGATTAGATGATACTCTGTAGGATTTCGTTTGAAAACACGTTTAGCCTGATCACGCTTCAACATAGCCTTATTTACAGGCTGTGTAAGCCGAGGCGTGTCCAATTTTTACTGGTATAAGAGGTGCGTGAATTTTGTAGGGAGAAATTATAATCTGATTCATTGATGACAGGAAACCAGTTGATATTGTTTACATGCGCCCTTAAGGAGTCCATGTCAATATTATTAAAACTCCGAAGTATAGGAGTTTTTGCCTTGCGCCTGGGATAGCGAATTGTATAAGAAAGGAAAAGTAAATCATGATAAGAAAAAAAGTGCTGTTAGTTGTCCATAAGTTGCCACTCGGTCTAAATCAGATATTAATGTTAAATCGATCTAACAGAGAGGGAGGGCAATGAGGGGAATGGCGTGTGGGAATGGCAAAGGCAGGATGTGCATATATAGAGAAGAAACCAGACACAGGTTTTTGGCTCGACTGTCTTGTTTTAACAGACATATGTTGAAGTTTCCTAAAATAAGTTCTCAGCAAAATTTTTATAATTACTTAGAGACAAATCAATAATTTTATACGGTATATCAGCGAAGAGATGGAGGAGAGAGATGGCTACTCCACCGCAGCCCTTGCATATTTTATCATTACGAATACGAGTGAAGCCAGGAAGTGAAAATTGGGAAGGAGATAGATCATGTTTTAAAAAAGATTCAAATATTGCATCAATATTTAAGTATTTGTCATAGCTGCAAAATTGATTTTGGAGTTGATCATGCAGAAGATATGAGTCATCGACAAGGCTAAAGTATTCACTATCAGAAGAGCAAGAAGCCGAGGCTGGAAAGAAGCAAACATATGGATGTTATTCATAATTGGCGTATAAATGTCGACATATACATACTTATTTATATAAATAATAATTTGACAAGATTAACTTCAAACTATTACAAAATTAAGTTTATAAACCTTCTCACGCTTAAGTTTGCTAAAAAAATAAGTTAAAGTCCTTAAAAGTTTAAAGTCCCATCTGGAATCTGATAAAGTATACAACATATAAAAGTAACACATATAAAATAAAAAACAATTAAGTTTTAGTAACTAAGAGAAATTTGTAAAATAAGTTTTGTAAGGAATAAATAGGCTTACTATTATTATTATAACATATATATGTAAATGGAATAAGTTTACAATATCTTTATATAATACCTATGATAACACTAAAGTACTACTAAATGGGATATGACATTCATTATTATATTTCAATAATTGATTAATAGATATATAATAAAAAAATATTATTATAGATATATATATATATATATATATATATATATATATATATATATATATATATATATATATATATATATATATATATATATATATATATATATATATCTAATATATAAAATTCTCGTGTCACAGTTTTCGTTGCCATACTCCTCCGAAACGGCTTGACCGATTCTCATGAAATTTTGTAAGCATATTGAGTAGGTCTGAGAATCGGCCTACATCTATTTTTCATCCCCCTAAATGTTAGGGGTGACCCACCCCCAAATTTTTTTTTTAATTTTTTGACATTTTATTATTTATATGGCAGAACAACGTTTGCCGGGTCAGCTAGTATATATATATATATATATATATATATATATATATATATATATATATATATATATATATATATATATATATATATATATATATATATATATATATATATATATATATATATATACCTAGTCAGGTCATAAGTATTGTCACACAGTAAAAACTTTTCTTTTAGAATGCTGGCCACAAAAAAGTTTATTGAATTCGAATTTCGAATTGTTCATGAAAATAAAAATGTGTACTTTTAGAATTTTACTCATTTTTAAATATGGAGTGGACGCTTAAAGAAGACCGTGTTGCAGTTATTGCGTTGCATCGTTGCGGTTACGCGCCAATTCAAATTTTTAACATACTGAAAAATTTGAATATAACCAAAAGATTCGTTTATCGTACCATCAAACGATACAATGAAGACTCTAGTGTAGATGACAGGTCAAGAAGTGGTCGCCCTCGGTCTGTTAGGACCTCAGCAGTGATAAAAGCTGTGAAGGCACGAATTCAAAGAAATCCCAAACGTAAGCAGAAACTGTTGGCCCTTCAGATGGGGTTAAGCAGAACCACGGTGAAAAGGGTGTTAAATGAAGACTTAGGGCTTCGGGCATATCGAAGAAAAACAGGACATCGTTTGAATGCTCGTCTAATGGACCTGAGACTGAAGAGATGCCGCGCTTTGTTGAAGCGGTACGCGGGAAAAAAATATCGGGAAATTCTTTTTTCGGATGAAAAAATGTTTACCGTAGAAGAGAGCTACAACAAACAAAATGATAAGGTGTACGCACACAGTAGTGAAGAAGCGAGCAACCGTATTCCGCGTGTCCAACGAGGTCATTTTCCATCCTCGCTCATGGTATGGTTGGGAGTTTCTTATTGGGGCTTAACAGAGGTACATTTTTGTGAGAAAGGTGTAAAAACGAATGCTGTTGTGTATCAAAATACAGTCCTGACGAACCTTATGGAACCTGTTTCTCATACCATGTTCAATAACAGGCACTGGGTATTCCAACAAGATTCGGCGCCAGCTCATAGAGCGAAAAGCACACAAGACTGGCTGGCGGCGCGTGAAATCGACTTCATCCGGCACGAAGACTGGCCCTCCTCCAGTCCAGATTTGAATCCGTTAGATTACAAGATATGGCAACACTTGGAGGAAAAGGCGTGCTCAAAGCCTCATCCCAATTTGGAGTCACTCAAGACATCCTTGATTAAGGCAGCCGCCGATATTGACATGGACCTCGTTCGTGCTGCGATAGACGGCTGGCCGCGCAGATTGAAGGCTTGTATTCAAAATCACGGAGGTCATTTTGAATAAACTTTAATGTCATAAGAATCTATGTTTTGTTAAGTTCATTTTGGTATATGAATGGTTACATAATGAATTAACTTGTTACAATTATTTTACATTAAACATGTGACAGAATTTATGACCTGACTAGGTATATTTTTTTTATCCGTGCAGGGCCGGAGAAAGAATACTAACCTCTGCGGCCGGGGTCGGCCTGTCGTAAAAGGCGACAAAACAACCCACCCTAGCTTCGTAGTAGGGCCCCAAGCCCGTCTGGATTGCGATCATCTTTGGTCTTAAGTATGCCACCATAATTACCTTATGTGAGTAGTTCACTTGTGTTCCGGCGTTAGTGACCCAAGTTCCTGTACTGTACCCTTATGGGACAGCATCGTGTTCGTGATGCTACTGGCGTTGCAAACACCTATAGGTGACGGTAACTGCTAAATTCTAAGCGGGCCGTCAGCCTGTCTGCTGTCTTACAGCAATAAAAAAAACTACGCAGATATGTGCTTCCTAAATTATAATAAAGAACTTTTCTAAAAATAAGCTCGGATGACTTCAGAATTTGTGCCTTAGATTCGTCTTTGGGCTACGGAAATTTGACCATGTGTCTGAATTCAGAAAACAACTTAATGACTTCCGATTCGTCGTCGATTTACATATTCTAACATTTCTTTACAAAATTCTTCACAATCCTATTTCTCCTGTGTATCTACGAATGATTCAAGTTTCATCTCCTTAGCGACACTAGTTGTAAGAACTTGAAATCACTACACCTTCAAGCACCTCGATGCTAAAGCGAACGGTATAGTGGCTCCTTCACCGCTCATGCAGTTAGGCTGTGGAACGCCCTTTCGCACGAAGTCCGTGAAAGTAGCTCGGAGAATATTTTTAAAATAAAAATCAAAGATTACTTACTGTCAGAAACATATGATATATGAATAGTTAATATCGTATATACATATCACAACAATAATTCCTTGTTATATATGTAATTATATACTCGTATTATATATGTTTTAGTGTGCGTATGTGTGTTTATACATTTATTTATATTATTATTATATATTATATTTAATATTAAATAACATAGTTTTGTCAAAATTTGTGTACACTACTCTGCCTCTTTATTCTTTCTATTCTCCAACATTAGGTTTGCTGGAAGAAAACTCTTTTAGGGTTAAGCTGGCCTATGTACAGGTACTTTAACTTTTGGAACGAAGTTCCTTATCGCGCGTTGTGAAAGGGGGCTAGACGGAAAAAATTCTCTCGAAAAGTTGTAACGACATTTTTTGCTATAGTAAGCTATTGTAAGCTGTGCGGCGTGCGCATGTTTCTCTGTCTGTCTCTCTCTCTCTCTTATAAAGCAAGCCAGATATTTTCATTTTTATTTCGCATTGAACAGTGTGGTGTCGCGATGATTATTTTTGTTGAGTGTATACAGGTTTTTTGTACATAATAAATAATAAAAAATAATAATAATGAATCCTGACAGTGTTTCTGCACAAGTTCCGGATATTGCTGATGGAGTTAGGTTAGTTACTGATTAAGTTTATATTACATTATATTTGTTAATAATAAAAAAAATATTATTATAACTTAAAAAAAATTTATTACAATTCCTTCACTAATTAATCGAAAGGAACTTCGTTCTATCCGGGTGTCCCTTGATACCTCTCAAGTTTTTATGTGTGTAATTAATGTTGTTTACAAAGAATAAATAAAAATATATATTATAGATATGAAAGGAAAAAAGTTAGCAGAAATAATAACATTTTACATAATATCACCATAATCTAATCGTTAGAATAGTTTACAATCTAAAATCCGCTTTAGTGCCCAGAGTCAGCTTTCCAACACTCTCCACTTCTCACGGTCATCGGGATTATTCTTATTACATTTCGTATACCTACTAGTAAAATGTTAATCCAGCAATTTTTGGAACCCCGCCTACCCGGTTGAGGTGGTATAGTAAGACATTTGTTGTTAATGTAAGTAGCTGATAGCTCTAAACATGGCGCTTAAAGGCGTCTCTCCTTCAATTTATCAGCAAGGTCACGCACATGAAGGCTACGTACAAAGAGTCAATAACGTATAATGAATAACGATCACGTCTAATTTGAATTCCTGGCCGACATTGCCGTTACACCGAAACGTGTTTCATCAATGAGTTGCTTTTTACTTAGCAAAACTGTTACGCAAAACATATAGTACACACTGAATATATTATAAACTGTATGAAAGAATACAGTATAATTCGTCAAATTATTTCTTACTCCGCGCTTGGGCGGAGTAAAAATACTAACCCTTTGGCCGGGAATGTATAAAATTGTCCCAGTGGTGTGCTTCGGTCTCCCCGTAAAGGGAGGTGACAGTATGCCCGCCACACTTGGCCATGGCGAATTAGCAGGTTATCCATACCAGTGATCGCGAAATCCAACTACGGAACGGAAGACGGTCCGAACTACGGAATCGGAGTCACGACACGATACATGTCTTGGATAATTTCAATATAGGTCTCTGGAACCCCTTTAGATCGCAGTGCTCACCAGATCATCACGCGAGGAATACAGTCGAAGGCCTTCTGCATGTCCAGAAACAGGCAATGCAGAGGCGTATTCTTCGTTCTCTATTTCTCTCCGTGACAGTCCTTAGGGCAAAAATAGAGTCCATGGTCCCGTGACCAGGGCGAAACCCATATTGACACTCCGAGACAGAATATATTTGTGAATGTTTTATACAACTAAATTTGATTTGATTTAACAGTATTTTGAAAACATCTACATTCATTAATCAAAGAAGGGTGTTAGAGATTTATCAAAATGATTAATTGAATTTCTCGAATTGTGATTTAGAGGATAATTGTGCGTCAGGTTTTAAATTCAGATGAATAAAAACATTTTATAACAGTCAGTAATATTAACAATGCTGAAATTTATGGGATTCTGTAAAACATTTTTTGGACATATTTTTGCCTGTTTTAAAAACCTGTGTTGTGCTCGTTCGACTTCAATAGCTTTTTGATGATGCACTCTGTTAGCGTATAATAATAAATGATAACAGCCCACAGACGTCCCACTGCTGGACTCGGGTCGGGAGGCCCTGTCCCTGTAGGTCCCTCTACAGGGAACTGACAGTATACCCAACACCCGTATCAAAGGAAGAAAGAAAGAAAGAAAACAAGTTTATTTTTAGGACAAACATACACAAGTGGAACAAACACGTTAACACATACAAAGGTAAAATCTACGACTAAGTAACAAGACAAGATATACATATAAGTCCTAAAAATTGGATCAAGCTCAGCAAAATGTCGATCTGTTAGACCAACGCCGATCTTCCGCTTGAACCTAGAGCGAAGTCATGTCAAGCTAAACAATTTATTAAAAGTATACATATAATATTATAGTATACATATATAATTTACAAATTATTATAAAATAAAGTTTATATAATGAAGAATATTAGCATACCTACGGAGGTGTATGATAATAATATGTAAGATAAAAAATAAAATATGTTAAAAATAGGCCTTAAAACAATATGTACTAGAATTATATTATGCTAGTGTCGTGTCTATGGCCCGCCTGGGATTTTTGGTGGTCACCAAGAAACTTCTTCAGTTTGACCCTAAACCCTTGAACTGACTGCAGGTTCCTTATTGGAGGAGGAATGTTGTTCCAGCATTTTGACGCAGCATATTTAAAGCTACCTTTAAAAGAGGCCGAGAAATGTCGCTGCATCGAGAGCTGTACCGCACACTGCCTTGCCCCGATCGACCTGCGACGTGACATCCATGCTAATTTGTCGTATAGGTACGAAGGCACTCTGTGCTTGATTACTCCAAAGAGGAGACAAGCTAAATGTAACTTGCGGCGGTGGGTCATCTTTAATATTGAATGTTTGTTAAGATAAGGTGTTACATGACCTCTCAATGGAACATCCAAGCAGAATTTAGCACAAGCATTCTGAACACGCTGAATTAACCTCTTGGTACTAGATAGAAGACGGGGGCCAAAAACAACATCGGAGTAATTTAAACGCGACAGTACTAAGGATTCTGCCAACTGAATACGAAGAGCCTCACTTACATATGTATGGGCGCATTTTATAAAGAGTTTTAAGTTTATAAAAACAATTTTGCTCAGAACTGGTCACATGTCTTTGAAATCTCAAGTTACAATCAACGTGCAAACCCAAATTTATAGCCTCGTAAACTCGTTCAATTGGTTTTTCCATGAGCGAAACAGTTAATGAGGGATTTAGTTTTAAAAGTTGAGTTTTACTTCCGAATATCGTATATTTCGTTTTCGCAGGGTTTAATAATAATGAGTTGTTCTTGGACCAATTAGATATGTTAAAGGGTTCTCGGGTTACATATACCGGTCTCGTTATGCAGGTTTCCTCACTGTTTTCACCAGCGATGGCAATTATAGGCACATTAGGAGTGAAAAACCGCCTAAGTGGTGCATGCGATCGTGGGTTTCTAACCCGGAACTTCTAGATTGGTTGAGCTTAATACCACTGAACGACCAGTTATCTCTAGTAAAACTAAATTAGACGCGTGCGTGGATTGGGTAGCGTTTATCTTTTAATAGGGGAGAATGAATGAATGGGAATAATTACATGAGAAATGAGGGCAAACTACATTAAATGGCGCGTAAATGTGGCAATTTTCTACATAGTTCTTAGTATTTAAAAAAAATATAGGTTGTTTTTGCGCCGTGCTTTTGGTCTCCTTTTCGTATCCCGCTTACCATAGTATCCTTCCCTTTCTTTCACAACCGCTCTAAATTATGCCTCTGGCGGTAAGCACGGCCAAACACTGGATACTACGACCTTGTCCAAAAATTGTACCAATCTCCGTCGTGTCCGCTTCCGAAAGTGTCACGCACAGGGTCCCAGTAGCGGGCGAGTAATCCTTAAATCTTTTCGTTAAAACGAAAGATTCCAAATGTAACTGTACACCTTTTAAAAATACACGTTTTCAGCTAGCGTTCATCAAATACTTTTAATTTTTTGTGAGACAGCAGAAAGGCTGACGGCCCACTTAAACGAAAGCAGTTACCGTAGCCTTTGGATGTATGCGACGCCATGAGCACTTATAACACGCTATCGTCCGCGTATTAGAACTGAAACCTTGGAGCCACTTATGCTGGAACGCAACACAAGGTAATTACAGCGGCATGTTTTGAGACCAGGTGTGGTGTCTATCCGGACGTACTTGTTGCCTTACCTAGCTAGCTATTGTTACTTCACCCCTGCACAGAAAATATAAGCATAGTTAAAGTATTTATTCAAAAATAAAAATATTAAATATCGTCTGGAGAATGTTCGGGGCTTCTTTTTATTTACTAAATCCTACAAACTTGATGAACCAAAAAGCTCCAGTGAATTATATTATTAAATGTAAAAAACTGAATAATAAGCTTAATTACATCTCGTTTAGAATTTTCTTGACGTAAACATTTCTTTAAAAATGTTTCTTTGGGTATTTGTTTTACGTCGATGAGAATTATTTACCTAATGTTTAATTTTATTCTATTTATTTAACATCAAAGAGAACAATGACTGTAGATTATTAGTAAAACGTAAAGAATTTTGTTAATTGAAGGACATTTTTGAGGAGTAGGATCGGACTTCAAAGACAAACATTAAAAAGGTTTTTCAATCTCAAAGCTCAGTTCAGTGAGGACATTCAAAATAAATATGTTTATATTTATTTATATTTGAATATATATATATATATATATATATATATATATATATATATATATATATATATATATATATATATATATATATATATATATACACGCATCATCTTCGAAGTGATTTTTTGTAAGCGGACCGTCAGCCTGTCTGCTGATCCTACTTTCCTTCTTTCTTTAAACGTTCGTTTCTTATCCTTCTTTCGTTAAATCTGCAAGTCTAACGCGACTTGACGAGCTAGCAACGAGGCGGAGAATTAAAGCAATGATGAACTGGATATAGGGAAATTGATCTACAATTTAAATCGTCAATTTTTAACTTCGTAATTGGGCATTAAAAGCCTAATCATTTTATAAAAAGTTGAAACTAATCACTTTATCTAGTACGCACTTCAACGCTGTAAGGCTAGGGGCGGTCTGCCGTAAAAGTTGACAAAACAACCCTAGCTAGGTGGTAGGACTAAAAGCCCGTCTGGATGGTAAACAATTCTAATCTCTGTATATGCCGCCATAATAACGTTGTCAAACTGAAGTGCCATAACAGACTCTAGTTCCCCTACCTGGACAGCAGCATGTTGGCGATGCCCCTGGCGTCGCAATCATCCACAAGCAACAGAAACTGCTTACTATTAAGTGTCCCGTCAATCTGTCTGTTATTCCACAACAATAAAATAAGTTACAATTTTTCATTTAGCATAGCCGAAAACTTGCCATGGTGAAATAATTTTCAATGAAATAAAATGAAAGGTTGTAAATCTAAAGGGAGTAATTGCTAAAAAATCAAAAAACATTATTTTTACGAAAATACGATCTAAGTGCCAATCCTAATAATGTTAAAAAGGATCCAAATGCCTGTCTTTTTTTATTTTACCCACACACATATAAAGCTGAAGCGGGGTCTAAGTGCCAAGCCTAATAATATCAAAAAGGTTCCAAATGCCTGTTTCTTTTAAAATGTTACCCACACACATATAAAGTTGAAGCTGAGTCTAAATTTCAATTAATTTCATCACCGTAAAGCTGAGAGTGCACAAATAGCTATGAAAGCTGATTCAATAGAATCTCAGTCTCCAGCGAGTAGCACAATAACGATGGTTATGGATATGCAACAAGTAATTTTCATTCCAACATTGACACATAGTCAAATGTTTTACAGCAGGCAATTATCATGCTACAATCTATGTGTTCATAGTGCTGACAATTGTGGCGCGCGTCATATTTGGTCCATACCGCTTGCCATCATACTTGGTCGGGAAAATACCGTTAGACGCGGACGCCACCCTCCGCTGTCTGGGGGAGTTCATTCGAAATCGCTCGCCACTCGCCACAGCAGTCGTTAACCGAACGCCAAGATAGAAGGCTGCGCCCCGCCATTTAACCGACAACCACAAACGCCATTATTTTTATCGTAGATCGTGTTATTATGACGTACTTTCTATCCGTTTCCGTACTTTCTATTCTTTTGTTATTTTTAATTTTTGACAATACGGTGCATCTTTTAGGAATTCCTTTGTTTAATTCACTTCTTCTCTACTTTCTGAGAAGGTGGAGAAGAAATTTTCGCAGCCGAAAACCATTAAAAAACTACAGAGACTTTAAGTATGGTTAATTTCTACAGGCCATTTGTACCTAAAGCTGCGGAAACGCAAGCTCCACTGCACGAACTTCTGTCAGGCACAAACGTGAAACTTTGCACACCTGGTCAATGGAACTGCTGAAAGCATTCGAAGCTTGCAAAACGAGTTTAGCCGACGCGGCATTGCTAGCTCATCCCAACCCATCATTAGCTTTAACACTGTGTACGGACGCCTCTAATAACGCAATCGGCGCCATATTGCAACAGAAAACAAATGATGATGTGCAACCTTTGGGATTTTTTTCAAAAAAGCTGATTACTTCTCAAAGAAAATGTAGCCCTTTCGACCACGAGTTATTGGCTATATACGAAGCAGTGAAGCATATCAGGCACATGATCGAAGGTAGGATGTTCACTGTCTTCAGAGATCATAAGCCGATAATCTCAGCATTCAAGAAGTTATTCGAAAATTGTTCTTCTTGACAGTTTTGCTACTTTGATTTTGTGTCTCAGTTCACAACAGATGAACGACAAATTTTAGGAGATGACAACGTTGTGGCCGATGCTCTCTCTCGCACAGATGCTATCACAAGCGAGCTAGATACGCGTGCTTTAGCATGGTCACAAAATGAAGACTAGGAACTTTGACAGCTTCTTCAGAATGGCTCCTCCCTAGACATCCAAAAAGTCAGGTGAGAGCTTCTATTACTACGTGTCTAGCCCATCACCGCGATTGTACTTGACACCGCAGTTTCGTCAACAAACCTTTAACACTATCCATGGATTGAGTCATCCTGGTATAAAAGCTACTTTAAAATCTATGACGCAGAAATATGTATTGCCGAACATCAAAAAGGACTGCAGCAACTGGGTACGCATCTTTCTCTCGTGCCAGCGCTCTAAAGTAAGACAACATACTCGATCTCCGGTACATGCATTTGTTCCTCCATCGTACAGATTTAGTCATGTACACGTAGACCTCGTCGAACCACTGCCAACGTAACATGATCTGAACAAGTACTGTCTCACAATAGTGGATAGATTCACACTTTGGCCAGAGGTTATGCCGCTTCACTACATCAAAGCCGACATAGTGGCAACAACTTTTGACACTGGCTGGATATCACAGTTTGGATGTCCAGAGAAAATAACTACGGATAGAGGTAAACAGTTCGAGGCACACTTCTTCAAAGAACTGTCCAGAATGATCGGGTCCAATCACATACAGGCTACAGCATACCACCCAACTGCAAACGGAACGGTTGAAAGATTTCATCGTCAACTAAAATCGGACATCATGTGCCACGATAAAGAGGAATGGGATGAAGTGCTTCCTTGTGTACTTCTTGGCATATGATCAACATGGAAAGAAGACATTAATTCATCATTTGCATAACTGGTATATGGACAGACGCTACGCTTACCTTCTTCAATACCTCTTCAAACGAAATCATAGACCATGCAGATTTCCTGTTAAGGTTAAGAGCCAATATACGATCGATCAAACCAACGCCTGTTATCACCATCATGGTAGTTCTCCAGTGTTCGTGAGTAGGAACCTATCATTCGCAGGCCAAGTTTTTCTCCGCCATGATGCTGTACAAAAGCCTTTGCAACTGCCGTACTCTGGTCCGTACATCGTAATAGAACGTGGAGAAAAATGATATGGTGCGCATCGGTTCACACCGCTTGGCATCACATTTGGTCGGGAAAATACCGTTAGATGCAAACGCCACTCTCTGCTGGTTGAGGGAGCTCATTCGAAATCGCTCGCCACAACAGTCGTTAACTGAACGCCAAGATGGAAGGCTGCGCGCCCGCTATTCAACCGACCACCGCATACGCCATTAGTTTTATCGTATATCGTATTGTGTTATTGTGACGTACTTTCTGTTCTTTTCTTATTTTGAATTCTTGACAATACAATGTGTCTTTTAGTAATTCCTTTGTTTAATTTCTGTCTTACCAAATATCAAATATCATTTATTGCCACACACAGACATTATAATCAATATACAGTATACATATTATACTAACAACCTTAATTTGGACCAAAATGATTCTAAAGACCTGAATAAGACTTCCACGGATTCCTTAATACTACAAAGTTTAGAATATCAACTGTTTTTTGGATCCACATCGAAAAAAATAAGTTACCTCGTGTTGATTTAATTGACGCAGTCGTAATTCAATACCGTGGGACAGTATCAACATTTTAAAAAAAAGGCAAGTCTCAAAACCAATTAGAAATTACATTTTTCCTTAATTAGAAGTTGAAAATAATATTTCAAAAGAATAATTTAAAAGATTTATAGAACATGCTACCATACATACTCACCGAGAATAAAGCTTTGTACGAACATTTGTTTATGAAATCGAAGCTTGAGAACTTTTTATTATCTATACACCTATATAAATAAATGAAATTGGAGGGTCTGTTTGAAATATTAAAATAACCGCTTTTTACTAAGTGCATTGGGACGTATACACGGTACATATACTAAAACAACATTTTTTACAATTTTTGTCTGTCTGTCTGTCTGTCTGTTTGTTCCGGCTATTCTCTGAAATGGCTGTACCGATTTTGACGGGACTTTCACTGGCAGATAGCTGATGTATCAAGGAGTAACTTAGGCTATTTTTATTTTCTAAAATAAAAATATTTTTCTTAAAAATGATAAGTTTCGGAAATTTATAACAATTTAAGTTGACCTCAGATTTATATCATCAATCATATGAAATAGGGTTCAGCTTAGGCTGGACATTATAGGTTGAATTTCCAATTTAAGTTAACTTCAGATTTATGTTATCAATCATATGAAATAGGGTTTAGCTGAGGCTGGACTTTGTAGGTTCGAACGTACGTATTCCGGAGGCGCATGGCGTAACAGTTGCATTCGATAATACTGACTATTTGCATATTTAATTTATATTTTAGGGTTTATACGGTTTGTAATCCAAAATAAACCATAAGATATATCCAAAAATTCTGCCCAAAGTCACTATTTCTACGTGGACGGAGTCGCAGGCACAGCTAGTCTTTCATAAAAGCACTTATGTTCCTAATGAAGTAATCTAAATTATTAATTTAATGATTATTTTGTATTACTTCCTACGATTCCTATTTCTTGTTATTTTTAACGAATTCGTGTAGTTGTAAGACATAAAGTTGTGTATTTAAGTAAAAATAAATAAATATTTCAATAAATTGTTTGATCTATTATGTTTTTTTTTTTGTTAATCTCTAAATAACTTTTTATCCGTACAAAGGCGGAGAAAGAATACTGACCTCTGCGGCCGGGGTCGGCCTGTCGTAAAAGGCGATAAAACAACCCACCTACGTGGTAGGGCCCCAAGCCTATCTGGATGTTGAGCATCTTTGGTCTTAAGTATGCCGCCATAATAACTTTGTGTTGTGTTCCGGCATCAGTGATTCAAGTTACTGTTACCCTTATGGGACAGCAGCGTGTTCGCGATGCCACTGGCGTTGCAAGCATCCATAAGCGACGGTAACTGCTAAATTCTAAGTGGGCTGTCTGCTGACAGCAATAAAAAAATTGGCACTTAAGGCCTTTACACTTACAACCCTTCAAATATTTACACCAGTCTAACATTTAATGAAGTGGCTTACTAAAGATAAAAGCATAATTTTTGTTAACAGGTCAAACATCGCCTAATCACGTGGTCGTCAGACTATCACTGTAATAAAATCATAGTTAAACAAAAGAATCCATTAATAAAGTTAGTATTCAAGCTTAAAGGTTTTTATGTGTCCACAAAAACAATAAAATTACCGTATCATTGCGCATATGATGAATTGAATGTCTGGTCTCTTTTTTATGTAGCTACAAGCTTTTGTGATTACGTAAAAATGTACCTAGTCAGGTCATAAATTCTGTCACATGTTTAATGTAAAATAATTGTAACAAGTTTATTAATTATGTAACCATTCATATACCAAAATGAACTTAACAAAACATAGATTCTTATGACATTAAAGTTTATTCAAAATGACCTCCGTGATTTTGAATACAAGCCTTCAATCTGCGCGGCCAGTCGTCTATCGCAGCACGAACGAGGTCCATGTCAATATCGGCGGCTGCCTTAATCAAGGATGTCTTGAGTGACTCCAAATTGGGATGAGGCTTTGAGCACGCCTTTTCCTCCAAGTGTTGCCATATCTTGTAATCTAACGGATTCAAATCTGGACTGGAGGAGGGCCAGTCTTCGTGCCGGATGAAGTCGATTTCACGCGCCGCCAGCCAGTCTTGTGTGCTCTTCGCTCTATGAGCTGGCGCCGAATCTTGTTGGAATACCCAATGCCTGTTATTGAACATGGTATGAGAAACAGGTTCCACAAGGTTCGTCAGGACTGTATTTTGATACACAACAGCATTAGTTTTTACACCTTTCTCACAAAAATGTACCTCTGTTAAGCCCCAATAAGAAACTCCCAACCATACCATGAGCGAGGATGGAAAATGACCTCGTTGGACACGCGGAATACGGCTGCTCGCTTCTTCACTACTGTGTGCGTACACCTTATCATTTTGTTTGTTGTAGCTCTCTTCTACGGTAAACATTTTTTCATCCGAAAAAAGAATTTCCCGATATTTTTTTCCCGCGTACCGCTTCAACAAAGCGCGGCATCTCTTCAGTCTCAGGTCCATTAGACGAGCATTCAAACGATGTCCTGTTTTTTTTCGATATGCCCGAAGCCCTAAGTCTTCATTTAACACCCTTTTCACCGTGGTTCTGCTTAACCCCATCTGAAGGGCCAACAGTTTCTGCTTACGTTTGGGATTTCTTTGAATTCGTGCCTTCACAGCTTTTATCACTGCTGGAGTCCTAACAGACCGAGGGCGACCACTTCTTGACCTGTCATCTACACTAGAGTCTTCATTGTATCGTTTAATGGTACGATAAACGAATCTTTTGGTTATATTCAAATTTTTCAGTATGTTAAAAATTTGAATTGGCGCGTAACTGTAACGATGCAACGCAATAACTGCAACACGGTCTTCTTTAAGCGTCCACTCCACATTTAAAAATGAGTAAAATTCTAAAAGTTATACATTTTTATTTTCATGAACAATTCGAAATTCGAATTCAATTAACTTTTTTGTGGCCAGCATTCTAAAAGAAAAGTTTTTACTGTGTGACAATACTTATGACCTGACTAGGTATTATGGAAACTCTCATTACATGGTATCTATACTCTTGTAATATTAAAATAACCGCTTTTTACTAAGTACATTTAGATGTTTACACGATACATATATCAAAACAAAATTTTTTACAATTTTTGTCTGTCTATCTGTTTGTTCCGGCTAATCTCTGAAATGGCTGGACCGATTTTGATGGGACTTTCACTGGCAGATAGCTTTCTTTTTTTTTTTTGGTCTCGGGGAAAACCCTCTCTTGACGGGTTCCCCCGGCCCGGGGGGACCGAGGGATATGTGGGACTCCGGGAAAGATGATTGGCCATCCGACTACCCACTAAAAAACCCCGCTGTTCTCCTATCGCCTACGCCCGGGCCCACGGATATATGGCCTGCCGATCTCGTGGCCTGGGCCGGCGCCGGCCCGCCCTTTGTCTTGAGGCGGGCCCCTTCTAAAGTGTTGGCGCCAGGGGGTCAGGGTTTCATCCCCCCGGCGCTCTCCTAACAACTCTAGGAGTTGAGGGGGGCCGCGGAACAGCACGCAGCCCTCACCCTCGCGGCAATAGTGCGGGCGGCGGGTCCTCCCCCGAGGGGCCGCCCGCGGCCGCTTTTTACGGCGGCCGGAGGTCGTTACTGGCCCTCCGGCGCCGCCGGCGTGGCCTGCGTTGGCGGGAGGGGAGTGTGGTGGTCGACTCCCGCTCCCACTCCGCCGCCTCCTTTGCGGACATGACTGCCTCGCAGAAGGAGGCGACGGCCGTCCATCCAGGATCGCCCCCGACCATGGACAGAACCAGGGCCGGGAGCGACAGGTCCACGCCGATTTGGGCGACGAGGGCGCGGCGCTCCTCGCGCCACGCAGGGCACACGGCGACAGTGTGGTTCACCGTGTCCTCCTCGTCGCCCGCGCCACAGTGGTGGCACCCTGACGTCATCTCCCGCCCTATGCGACACAGGTACCTCCCGAAGCAACCGTGCCCCGAGAGGACCTGCGTCAGGCGGAAGGTCAGGGCGCCGTACTGGCAGATAGCTTATGTAACAAGGAGTAACTTAGGCTACTTTGATTTTAGAAAAAAAAATTGTTTTAGTTAAAAATTATCAATTTCGGAAATTTTTGAATTCCAATTTAAATTGACGTCAGATTTACATCATCAATCCTATAAAATAGGGTTTAGCTTAGGCTGGACTTTGTAGGTTGCATACTATAACACTGATTGTTTGCATATTTCATTTATTTACATTTTAGGGTTTACAGAGTTTGTAATCCAAAATAAAACATAAGATATATCTTATGTTTTATTTTGGATAATTTAAGATGGATATATCCAAAAAATGCTGCTCAGTCACTATTCCACGCGGAAGAAGTAGCGGGCACAGCTAGTAATAATATAATAACAGTCTACAAGGTGCCATTGCTGGGCTCGCATCTGTCCTACGGGGGAATGGACAGTATACCCACCACGCTTGTCCAAGACGGATTTGCGGTTTGCGGTGATCTCAGTATGTTGTTTCCTCACGATGTTTCCCTTCGGGCGAAAATAAGTGCCTAAGCGGTCCTACCCCTCTAGTTTGATCACCGAGTGTAATTCTGAGCTACCATAGTATCATCGTTGTCAGCCATCCGTTAGCCATGTAGATCTCCCCAAGTTTGCGCCACACACCCTGGTCACTGCAATCTGGCTCCCGCCCTGCAATTTGGCGCAGGTACCACAGTAACCCGGCCCAGCTCAGGAGGCCCCAGGATTCTTGACCAAGACTGGGTCAAGGCCTCCTGGGCGAGATCCCTGATCCGTCGCGACTCTTCCGGGCACAGCCGGAGTTCCCTCTCCCTGGCGTCGCGACGCAGGTGGTATGTCTCCGAGAGTGTATGGTTTAAACTAAGTCAACACACAAGAAAGAAACATTGCCAAAACATATTTGTTTAAGAAAAATAAAACATTATATATATATATATATATATATATATATATATATATATATATATATATATATATATATATATATATATATATATTTGGTTTTCCGATATATCATTGCAAGCCTCAGCATCGTTCGCCACTTCATCGCACACTGACATGTCCATCACTTTTACGGGCACCACATCTTATATAGGTAATTATTATGAAAACACGCGAATACAAATACGAGTAATTTGTTTCTCCTCTTTAAACATCTTCGACGACTATTAGGCTAAAGACTCATTAAACGCGGCAAGTGGGGGTGGTGGCTAGTGGTACTCGTTGATGAGTTTGATGATCGGCAACAATTTGCAACGTGTGGAACGTAGACTTGAGTAGACCTACTACCGACAGCGAATGAAGATCAACAAAAGAAATCCGTAATATTTTTCAGCACACGTTTTGAACAACCAAGTGCTTAAAAATGTATTAATATTCTTTTTTCTTTCACAGGTACCGCTTGGCCTTCCAGCAGACCCTACTTTGCCACCGCGAGAGACACAACTCCGAGCACACGCTCTGTAGAGATGCTACTCCTATGACCTTCACCAGCAGGAACCGAGAGTCAAGGATAACGTTTGTCAGCAAAGTCGGCTTTGTTGAGGATCCAGCCCCATTTTGTATGAACGAGGATAGAGATAGCGGTCTATTTAAAAATTATTCTATTACATGAATTAAAAACGGTAACGGTTAAAAAACTGTTCCTATAAATAAAAAAAATACTACTAAATTAAGTATAGTATATTCGTTTAAAGAAAGAAAGTGTATAAAAGTTTGAAAATAATTAATTAAAGCGCAATTATAGATGGTTAGATGGTATTCATAGGTTGTCTATCCTTGTCTTTAAAACATTTATTGTATTAAATTAAATCAAAGAAATAAAAGATAAAGAAAGAAAAAAATCAATTACTTTTTAAGGATTTCATTAATTCTTTTATAGAATTATAAGTTACACATTTAACAGTTTTATTGTACCTTTTTTTGGAAGCTTGATATTGTTGCTCGAATACTCGAGCTTAGCTCGAGTTCGAGCATGCTTTCTTTCCAAAATAACATAAGGTACTTATACAAATTAGGAAGAGCTGTATATATATAGGTATAATATACAGCTCCGAATTTCAATACACACAAAAAATTTCATCAAAATTCGGTGCAGTGCAATTTTTTCTATTTATATAAAATAACGTTTGTCACGTCAACTAGTTATTATATAATATAAAATATTATAAAACCCAGGTTGCCTAGAAGAGATCGCTCTGTAGTGATAAAGCCGCTCATTTAAACCTGTCTGCTACAAGAAAGGCTAAATCGCTATCATAAAAAATTGTTACAAAACTTTAACGTTTAAAAATCTTTATCGTCTTTAAAAATCTATAGCGTGACAACAAAAACGAATATTTTTGTAGTCTATAAATATTGTTATTAAGTTTTTTTACTTATTTATCTATTTTATGTACATTGTTTATTCTGTGAATCAAATGCAGATGAATGCTGATAAATTGCAAGAGTGTCGGCTTTGTTGGTTCGGCCACGTTTTACGCCAATCGGATACTTACGTGGGAAACAAATGTCTGGCCATGCCGCCTCCGCCGTGCCTCGGCAAGAGAGGTATATCCAAAAAGTGCTTGACGTCGTAAAGGGTGGATGCTGCAGACCGTGCGAAGTGAAGTAAAAAAAGTCGGAAAGCGGACCCCGGGCACCAAAATGGAAGTTTAGGTTGCAACCAGGATACCTTGGGATGATAATGACGATTCTGTATATAAAATATTATTATTATTTATCGCCATACATTTTTTATTGCTGTAGTACAGCAGACAGGCTGAGGGACCGCTTAGAATTTAGCAGTTACCGTCGCCTATGGGTGTTTGCAACGCCAGTGGCATCGCAAACACTGCTGTTTTATTTATTTTGTAAGTTATTTGGTTTACAATAAAGTGTTATCTATCCATTTTTAAATAAAGCATTTAACGACCTCCATAGTGTAGCGGCTAACGCACTTCGGTACGTTTGCGGAAGTCATGGGTACGATTATTCGATTCTCGTCTCACGTCTGGGTGTTTATGTATAATATGTATTTATTAACAAATAAAAAAGTATATTATGTAATTTATCAGTTATCTAATACCCATAACACAAGTGCTATGTTACTTACTTTGGGAATTGATAGCGCTGTATGAATTGTGCCAGTATATTTATTTTATTTATTTTATTTATTTTATTTATTTTATTTATTTTATTTATTTTATTTATTTTATTTATTTTATTACCATATAATTAAGCTCTCTCTGATAAACTTACTTGTTCTTAAGTGTTGAGCTTTATGTTAGTGGATAAGGTAACTTGTGCCAAGCGTAATTGTAAAACTTTCGTCTCGTACTTAATTTTATCTTTACTGCTAAGATCGTTCCTACAATATTCTATTTTACAATCCAAACTCTAGACGTTTATAAACTTCTCATTCCGTATAATTTCAAATTTCATTTCAGTAGCGAATTTCGGTATTGAATGGCAAAGCAAAATATTTCCATGTTTTTCGGGACACTTAGTCTCACTTTTTCTTCAACCAAAGATCTATAATGGTATAGAAACTACTAAATATTGTTTTTATAAATAAATATTATGTATACCGTTCAGCCCCGAAGGGTTTCCTTCCTTCTTGCTTATTGTTTTTTTATCGATGAGGAAACAGCAGACAGGCTGATGACCTACTTAATAGTAAACAGTTAACGTCGCTTATTGATGTTTGCGACGCTAGGGGCACATGATTATTATTGCGGCATAGTTATTGACTAAGGGTGATTGTCAACCAGACGGGCTTGGAGTTCTCAAGCTGGCCCCGGCCGCGAAGTTTGGTATTCTTATTCCGCCCCTGCACGGAGAATTGTTATAAATTTTTGAATAAAAAGAGATTGCAAAGAGGAATATTAAATAAACCGACTTTAAATATTTTACAACATATATACTAACTATCTACTACAATATTATAGGGACAATATAAAACTAATGCACAACACTAATGTGTTGTGCATACTGCATATATAAGTACTACGTGATTAAAAAAATATGTAAATCATTTTCCGTCTTTTTAAGATTTATTTAGAAAGTAAGGTATTTCATTTCAGTTTATTGTATAAAGTTAAGACATAAAATGTATTTTATTATTATGTATTGCAATTCGGTATCAGGGTTATGTGACTATCGCATAAATTTGGTATTATAATGTGACGAACTCTGTGGTCCGTATTTCATACGTCAAAACGCCTGCGTCGATCACGAGCTCAATTCTCGTGCCTAGCCTAAGTGATAAAATCTATTAGTACTAGGGATATTCAATAAAAAATGATAATGAGTATGACCCAGTTATCTTTGATTAAATATAATTTTATTTTTCGATGTAGTCACCTTTCAGGTTACACATACACTTTGTGTCTTTGCTCTAAAGCTGAAATTCCCTTATTTAAAAAATCTTCTTCCTGATCCCTTAAAAATTGTATACCGCGGCGACGATTGCGTTATTCCCTTAACCACGGAAATAGGTAGATATCACTGGGAGCTAGGTCCGGTGAATATGGAGGATGTTCCATCAATTCAAAGCTTCTTGAATGGCAGCCATAGCAACTCTGGACTTGTGCGCGGGGGCGTTATCTTGGTGAAACAATTCAACTTTAGGGAGTTTTCTCCTGCGTAAAAAGTCCCCATAATAGTGGCCCCATGATTAAGGTATTCGATCATTACCAACCCTTGCTGTCCCAGAAAAAGCAGCCCATGATACAGGCGGATGCAATCGCCTTCAATTTCTTCGGAGTTAGAGATGACAGTCTCTTTCAAGCCATGGACTGTTTTTTTCGTTTCCGGATCATAATGGCTGTGCCCGCGACTCCGTCCGCGTGGAATAGTGACTTTGGGCAGAATTTTTTGGATATATCTTATGGTTTATTTTGGATTACAAACCCTATAAACCCTAAAATAGAAATGAAATATGCAAACAGTCAGTATTATCGAATGCAACTGTTTACGCCTTGCGCCTCCGGAATACGTACGTTCGAACCTACAAAGTCCAACCTAAGCAAAACCCTATTTCATATGATTGATGACATAAATCTGAGATTAACTTAAATTGGAAATTCAACTTACAATCTCCAGCCTAAGCTGAACCCTATTTCATATAAATTGATGATATAAATTTGAGGTCAACTTAAATTGGACTTTAAATTTCCGAAACACATCATTTTTTACAAAAACTATATTTTTTCTGAAATAAAAATAGCCTAAGTTACTCATTGATACATCAGCTATCTTTTAATGAAATCCCCGTCAAAATTGGTGCAGCCATTTCAGAGATTAGCCGGAACAAATAGACAGACAGACAAAAATTGTAAAAAATGTTGTTTTGGTATATGTACCGTGTATACGTCCGAATGCACTTAGTAATGCGATTATAAAGCGATTATTTTAATATTACAAACAGACCCTCCAATTTCATTTATTTGTATAGATTATCTTAGAGCTCTTACTTCAAATTTTACGCATTTGCGTAGGTTCCCTCATTTTTCTTGAGCAAAAAGGCACAAACAAACAAAAAGCATAAATCTCTGTTAAACTTTTACAAGTCCCTAAAAAAATTATGAGCCCTTGTGAAAACCCGGACAAATAATAGAATCGTTTTTATGTTTTATAATCTTCTTCTTCTTCTTCTTCGTCGTGTTCTTCATTCCTGAAGGTCGTGCCCGTCTTGATAAGCCTAATACGATGTATAATCTAATACGATGAAAAATTTAATTATAATTTAAAAACATGCGCTTTGCTGCAATACATGTGAACAACGTATAAACGTAAGGTTTTTTCGTAATTAAACAATTTTTATTAATATGGCCAAAACGCCAGATCACTGCGATGGCTACGAAAGAAATAACTAAAAATTTACTATTTTCAATCACTGGCGTAGTCATTGTTTAAATTGTATTTAGTCAAGTAACAAGTAGCATTAAGAAATTTTATTCATTGTAATAATATAGAAATAATTAAAAGAAAATTTTCTTAACTATATATTGTTTTTATTTCTACACTAAATTTATTATTTCTTGCATTGGTATTGTTCCTTATTTTTTATTGTATAAACAGGTTACATAGTGACGACCTTCCAACATAAACACAAGTGGTAGCTTAGTCAGAAAAGCAGAAAGAAGAGTCATTAATTTGCAGCTTATTATGATTTCTTAGGAAACGCTAAGGCACACATAAAGTAAAGAGCTGGCAATGATGCTGATAATTTAGTCTTGCGAGTCGTGATTACTTGAAGAATTAGATATCGTGCTACACCGCTAGTATGCGGGGATACATTAGATGTTGCGACTTGTAACCGATTTTTCAAGACTTCTATTTTCAGGATACAATAATTGTTATATTGTTGATCAACTCTTAAAATTCTCTAAACAAAGACACGACAAAGTGATTTTGTTACATAACAACGCTCGGCCTTATGTAACAAAAGCAGTAAAAACCTACTTGGAAATAATGAGAAGTAAATCTTCCCATTAACCTCACGAACCGTATTAACCCGACATACATTTTTATTTTCACCTAATCCATTCGGTGTCACATGGCCTGGTTGAACAGCGTTTCCAATCTTACGAAAATACTAAATAATGAGCCTTTCCAACGCAGAATACATTCACTGTCAGTGAAAGAAGTTCACTTCAAAAACTACTCAAAATCTTAATTCACAAAAAATTTAATAAT
Organism: Malacosoma neustria; assembly: GCA_963693495.1. NCBI lineage: Eukaryota > Metazoa > Arthropoda > Insecta > Lepidoptera > Lasiocampidae > Malacosoma > Malacosoma neustria. The sequence goes on along the minus strand of OY856391.1, from coordinate 6,171,343 downwards.
CGGCGGTCTTATCGCTAATCAACCTAACTAGGATCGCATTAAGTAATTCACATTAATAATATGACAATGTATACCGAGTACCTTAATATCATCATTACTTATTATTTCTATTCATTTTGTGTAAATAATGTTTTTTTTATTGCTGTAGGACAGCAGACAGGTTGACGGTCCACTTAAAATTTAGCAGTTACCGTCGCCTATAGGTGTTTGCAACGCCAGTGGCATTGCGTACACGCTGATGTCTCATAAGGGTACAGGAACTTGGGTCACTAATGCCGGAACACAACAAAAGGTTAATGGCGGCATACTTAAGACCAAAGATGGTCGCCATCCAGCCGTGCTTGACGCCCTATCACGTAGCTAGGGTGTTTTGTCGCCTTTTACGACAGGCCGACCCCAGCCGCAGGCTAACGCACTTCAGTACGTTTGTGGAGGCCATTGGTTCAGTTCCCTTCTTGCGTTTGGCTGTTCATGTATATATGTATTTATTTATCTTTTATCCATAACACATGTGCTATGCTACTTTGAGACTAGATGGCGCTATGTGAATATCATAATATTTATTTATCATTCCGCCAATAAATATGCAATAGAACCACTTTTTAAATTAATGAACCTATTAGACAAGACAAGCGCAACCTTAAATGAAAACTTTCTGTAACCGGGTAACGGCGGCACGGTGACCTATTTTCCCAACAACATATCTAACTTAATTTGAGATCAATTTGTACTGAAGCTTTACTGAAGGTTCTATGCTAAAGGAATTTAAAAACACATAAGTTAAAACTTTTATTTATTTAGAACAATTACTTAACTTTTTTTAAATCACAAGACGTTATCTGAATAGAATTTAAAACATTCATAACTAATTGACCGGGCAAACGTTGTTCTGCCATATTAATTTTAAAAAAGTAGCCTATGACATATTCCAAGGTCCAATCTATCACAATATCGAAGTTCATCAAAATTGGTTCCGCGGTTTAAAAACGTAACAGACAGAGTTTCACATTTATAGTATTAGTATGAATATAATGCTCTGAATACTTTTTAACCCGTAGACGTTTAATGTAGACAAATTTAATTTTCAATGTATGTTTCACCAATCCCAAAAGTCTAGGTCTTAAATTAGACAATTGAGATGGTGATCCACGAAATACACTGTCGTCAGGTAATTTATTATTAGGAAGCTTCTTCTCTGCAGGAGCGAGGGGGATACTGACACCTGCGGCCGCGGTCAGTCTGTGATGACGACAAAACATCTCAAACTACGTAATTTATTTTTGTCCGTAAATAATGTTTTTTTGTTGAACTTGTATTTCCCTTTTTCTCTGTAAAATTTAAAATTAATATTTCATGTTCTTATTTACTTTTTTTATTGTGTCTTCTTTATATAGTCTACAAAGTGTGATCTTTGTTGGCCAATTTCCTGTTCATTTTATTTGTATAATTAGTATGTAAGTTTGAAATTCGTGCTGTATGATCATTGTTAAAGTAAATAAATAAAATAAATAGGTGGTTAGGATCTAAGCCCGTATATCGACCACCCCAGGTCTCTCAATATACCACCATAATAATCTTCTGTTGTATATTAAACCCACTCTATCACTCTATTGTCATTTGAAAGTACTATGAAATCGATCTCTCGTTTGTCTATAAAAGCCTATAAAACTGGGGAAAATCGGTAGATAGTTCTTCCCAGTTTCTGAAGATTGTCTGGAATCTCTGGCATGGTTCGGCTGTATAATGCCACAAGAAAAATGCTATGTAACAAAAAAATAGGGGTACAACAGTAGGGGTAAACCAAAGAAAAGATGGATGGATTGTTTAAGAGATATGGCACAAAAAGGCATAAATGTTGCGACTATTAAAGGAGAGTGATGAGAACATGCTGTGCCGAGCAAATAATTTAGAATAAAGACAGGAAGGTGAGATTATTCTTTTATTTTATTGATGAGTTGTTATTTTAAATCCTATTATCTTCTTGTTTCAAATATTTCATCTCAGTTTCATTTGTTGACACGTCATTTTCCTGAATAAAAAGTACATAATATGTACTTAAAGTAACTTTGTTACATGATCAATAAAGAGATCATAGTCATATTTCTCATTTAATGTTACTTAAGGAAGTCAAGTTATATAATTAACACGAATAACACAGTTAACTTTAATGGCTAGTCAAAACAACATTAAATAGTTAATAAAGGAGGAGAGTTAAATACTTAATAAAGGATATTTCTAACGAGGTTTAATGGCCCTCGTGCCTCTGATTTATTTTCATTTTTAAGTTGTTGTTTTATGCCAGTTTATATACATACATATAATCACGCCTCTTTCCCGTAGGGGTAGGCAGAGACCACTTCTTTCCACTTGCTACGATCCTTACATACTTGTTTCGCTTCGTCCACTTTCATTATTCCCTTCATACATGCCCTTCGGTTTAGGGTACTGTTGACCTGGCCTTTTTTCAAGATGTCCCTGATCTGGTCTCGAAACGTCCGCCTAGGTCTAGTTTAACACGTTATTATAGTTTACTGAAAAATAGAAGGATTAACTTTTCACTTTTTAATGCTAGACTATTTACATTATATTGAAAGTAAACATTTATAAAATAAAGGACATCAAATTCTTAAAAAAGGTAAATTAAATTAATTAAATTAAATCCACAGTATAATAACATGTACATGCTCTTTGTTTATTGCTGAGGAACATCAGATAGGCTGGGGGCCCACTTAATAATAGGGCAGCGCGAACACGCTGCTCTCCGCATTGGGGTACAGGAATCTGGGTTATTATTGCCGGAACACAGCACAAGGTTATTATGGAGGCATATTTATAGACCAAGTGGTTGCCATCCAGACGGACTTGGGGCCCTGCTACCTAGGCTGACCCTGGCTGCCAAGGTTAGTTAGTATTCCTACTCTGCCTCTACACTGAAAAAAACACTGTAAAAGCTAGTGAAAAGTAACGAAAACGCCCTTTTATCACCTATTTTGTCTTTTTAAACCCTTAGCTCAAAACTCAAGCACTTGAAATATTTCCAGTCTTACATACTTGTGAGGTTTACAATACTTATTACAATATGACGTCATATCTCTATTATTACATGTCTGTTTGTTCACCAGCATTCTATCTACTCTCTTCCTAGTATTTTTTTATTGCTGTAGGACAGCAGACAGGCTGACGGCCCGCTTAGAATTTAGCAGTTATCATCGCCTATGGGTGTTTGCAACGCCAGTGGCATCGCGAACACGCTGCTGCCCCATAAACATACAGGAACTTGAGTCACTAATGCCGGAACACAACACAAGGTTATTGTGGCGGCATACTTAAGACCAAAGATGGTCGCCATCCCGACAGGCTTGAGGCCCTAACACGTAGCTAGAGTGGGTTGTTTTGTCATCTTTTACGACAAGCCGACCCCAGCCGCAGAGGTTAATATTCTTTCTCCGCCCCTGCATTTCATGAATGGTAGGTATAAAGAGACTCCGTACACAAATTACTGGGTTTGGTAAAATATACACTGGTAACTTTTCACGGGCTCTTAAACTATTAGTGTGGCAGGTATTCTAAGGGAACCTAATGAGAACTAACGAGAAGTTAAAGGCTGTTATCATGCTATTATAATGGAATCTGTACTAGAAATGCTACGCAAAAATTTCACAGTAGTACACTATTTTGTATACTACTGTGACTACTATTATGTGTTCTTTCGGCCCAGGGGCGGAGTAAAAATAACGGCCGGGGGCGGCATGTAATAAAAGGCGGTAAAGCCCCTAGCTAGGTGCAAACCCGTCTAGATAGCTACCATTCTGGACCTAAATATGCTGCCATAATAACCTTGTGTTGTGTTCTGACATTATTAACCCAGGTGCCAGTCCCAGTGAGCAATTAGCATGTTTTCTATTCTACAGCATTAAAATCAACAATATGTACGTTCAACCTCGTTGTCTGAACCAGACCCTTTGATAAAGGATGAAAAAGATATTAGAAAATTAATGACTGCCTTAAAGTATGTGGGTGAGATATGATCTGTGAAATGAACCTTATATGGAACCCCATTATATATCTTCAAGTCACGGATAGGCTCATTAACCTTGAATGCCTTCGAGGCGTATCTGGCACTTGCCAAAATAAATTGTCACGAAAAAAGGCGTAAAGATTCACAAAAGGTAACAAAATTGTTAGTATTATTTTCTATATTAAATTCCACTGTAATTGCTAATGAAAATAAATAAAATTGTTTTCGGTGAGGTTGTTGTAATTATTCACCTCTAAATTATATAGTTTCGTTAGTTAGCCTACTTTGGACTAAATTAATTATAAACAAATATAATATTATTTACATGTTTTTCAATTCAACAAATCCATGTTGCTAGTACTGATTTAATATAAATAAAACAAAATATTCTCTTTAGAGCAATACGTGACTCTCAAGAAAATCAGAATAAGAAAATAGATTCATTTATTTTTAACAGGAGTCTATTTATCTGCCTTTTAACCATTTTAATTTTTTTTTAAATATTCTATTTCCCAATATGTATTTTTTATTGCTGTAGAAAAGCAGACAGCCTGACGGCCCACTTCAAATTTAGCAGTTATCGTTGCTAGCTAGCCGTAGCTGCTATCCGCGTGGTGGTACTGGTCCCTTATGCTGGAACACAACACATGTTTATTATGGCGGCATAATTAAAAATGGGGTGGCTGCCGTCCAGACGGGCTTGGGGCTCTACCACCTAGGTAGTGTTTTGTCGCCTTTTCCGACAGTCCGACCCCGGCTGCAGAGGTCAGTATTCTTTCCCCACTCCTGCACGGATAAGAAGGAGTACTTATCTACACTAAAACATTCTTCTTTATTTATATAATATTGTATCTACATTTATGTAATGTGTACAAAACCTATAATTTACTCTCTCTCACACACGCACGCGCATACGACAAATTTTTTTTGCTTCGACATCCAGCCACAGCCAAGACACGGATATTTTTCTAGTTTGGAGACTGAAACTAGTGTTTTTCTTTTATGGCATATGCTGAATTTTATTTAATGACCCTAATTTTGTTTGATAGTGCTATTTTGTGATCACAGCTTTATGAAATCTTTATAATTTTTTATTTCGACCCCCGAAAGGTTCGGAAAAAAACTCTATTATAGACTTGTTTGTAAACTTGATTTGTAAATATTATTTGCATGTTTCACATAAATAAACGATTTGTTTTGATTACATGTCTTCTTTGTATTATGAAGGGGAATGAATTACAACTAACTGAATATTTTCAAATAGCGGTTAGGAACTTCTTTCAAAACAACAATTATTATTCGTCTGTGAATCAGGGAACATAATTGTATAAACAGTCTTTCTATAGTTTTCTATTTAGACGATAGTATTGGGTGAAAAAAGTAGTGGCTGTGTTATCAAATTAAAGGAAAGAGACGAAAATTATCCAGTAATTCAGGAAGTGCAAAATAAGACTGATTCTGTAGTTTAAACCGTGATTTTAGTATGTTAAAAATTCACTAAAACACTGATAAAATCGAATAAATTGTCGAAAAAATGTTGTATTTTATCATTACAATTATGAGAGTGTTCCCAATAATACCGTAATCAAAGTATCGTCCTAATTGGCACTTCTCCAAAGGTTTCATATCTTTACTCGCAGCATTCGAAAATAATCAAAAAATCGATGGCAATTCTATGCGTCAAAAAATTACTAATATTTAATCACTTATAAAAATGCCTTACTAAATGACATGTAAGGTTTTGTATTTAGATACGAAGCCCTTATTTAAATTTACTTGTATTTAAAATCATTATTAGATATATGTAAAGCCAATAAATAATTTACTCTTTGATATGAGAGCATTTGTAACGCGCATCGGTTCACACTGCTCGCCGTCATATCACGTCGGGGTCACCATTTAATGTGGGTGTTTATTTAACTGTTACAATTTAAACAGGATGCGGAAAATTACCTGACACTTAATGTTGTCAGAATCATGAATAAAACTCGCAAAATACGCAAGCTGAGGTAGTATTCGGCTGGTCTCGTTTGTCGCAAGATCGGTGGGCGTTGAAGCAAACGTGTCCTGAAGTGAAGAAGACCGCGTCTAGGCAAATGTAGCGTAAAACGCCCCCAGCCCGATTGAACGATGACATGCGCAAAGTTGCCGGTCAGAGCTGGATGAGTAAAGCGAGGAACCCAGATATGTGGTGCAAACTTGGAGAGGCATATGTCCAGCAGTGGACGACGATTTGCTGATGAAAATACATGTGGACATTACCGAGTTAGTGAAGCACCCATAGGAACACTGAATCTAGCAAAAGATTAACTTCCTTTGATGCCTTTTACGACTCATTAGTTCAGTGATGGGGTAGATCTTTCATGCCATGGAATAGCTATTCGGTATTACTAGGCACACCATGTTAAGGGTATTTAAAAATATAAGAACAATAAATTTTTACCCCACATTAAACTTTAAAGAACGTATCCTTTAAAAAGGTAATTCAGGAAGGATTTTAACAAGGTTCTTAAAGGAATTTACGGTTGACCCATGCTCAACCAACTGCGAGTAAAGATATGAAACCTTTGGAGAAGTGCCAATTAGGACGATACTTTGATTACGGTATTATTGGGAAAACTCTCATAATTGTAATGATAAAATACAACATTTTTTCGACAATTTATTTCTTTATTCTTTCTTACTACAAAAGTTTTAATTAAAATTCTTTAATGTATATATTATAATACAGAAGATTTTCAATTTTTCTGTGCCCGAGTGGACCTTTTTAGAATCAGTGACCCCGAAAAACAATTACATGTGAAATTTTAAACAGTTCAATAAGCACGCGAACATTCACAATGATTTTAAAAATTAAAAAAAAGTCATCCATTTTCAGATAAATAACAGGTATAAAAAAATATGTGCTTTCCCTTCCCTATATCCTTACTAATATTATAAACGCGAAAGTTTGTATGTATGTTTGTTACTCTTTCACGCAAAAACTACTGAATGGATTTTAATGAAACATTACAATAATATCTATAGCTTATACATTAGAATAACACAAGTAAGTAGGAAAAAAATCTACAATCTGTGAGCTCACGTATGTACATGTAAATATGTATAATGGAAATGTTTATCTTAAATTGTCCTAAAAAAAGCCCGCGATAGCATAATATTCTAGTTTTTATGTCTAAGCCATTATCGCCAAAATAGTGAACCATATACAATAAAAATTAATAATTTATTTCTAATGCAAATTTGGTAGTAACAAATTGATCCTTATATCAAAATAAATACTTTTATCGCTTCTGGTAATATTATAAATGCGAAAGTGAGTTTGTTTGTTTGTTACGCTTTCACGCCTAAAACGCTGAACCAATTTTGATGAATTTCGGTATAGTCATTGGATACGTAGTAATTTTTTTTAAATTCAAATGGCAGAACGTTTACCAGGTCAACTAATCTAATATATAAAATTCTCGTGTCACAGTTTTCGTTGCCATACTCCTCCGAAACGGCTTGACCGATTTTGATGAAATTTTTTGTGCTTATCCGGTATCTATGAGAATCGGCCAACATCTATTTTTCATCCCCCTAAATGTTAGGCGTGACCCACCGCCAAAATTTTTTTTTAATTTTTTGACATTTTATTATTTATATGGCAGAACAACGTTTGCCGGGTCAGCTAGTAATAAATAAATTAGTGTCTTCAATTGGAACAGGTATTTTCTGCTACAAATAAACGTTACCAATGCTAATCGTCTTGATCAGGTGCGTTTGACGTAGAACCATCAGGATTTAAGAGCCCACATTCACTAGACAATGACCGTAATGTTTAAATAATACGACTACCATATTTTTTTACTTTCCCAAAGCAGCACATCGAAGACGCTTCGTTCGATTTATCTACGGTGTCAGACGGCAGTAAAATAATTTTTCGCTTTTTTCGGTTGGACGAGTCAGACGCTTCTTATTTTTATAGAAACACAGCTATCAAATTTAGCTTCATCTATTACCTTAACGTAACCGAATTATTATTTATATTATTTATAAAAATTATCGAACGTAAAATTAGAATTGTAATTTTATTGCTGTATGACAGCAGACAAACTGACGATCCGCTTAGAATTTAGTAATTACCGTCGCTTATGGGTATTTGCAACACCAGTGGCATCGTGAACTCGCTCCTGTTCTATAAGGGTACAGGAACTTGAGTCACTAATGCCCGAACACAACACAAAGTTACTATGGCGGTATACTTAAGACCAAAGGTGGTCGCCATCCAGACAGGCTTGCGGCCCTTCCACATAGCTAAGGTGGGTTTGTCGCCTTTTACGACAGGCCGACCCTGTCTGCAGAGGTCAGTATTCTTTCTCCGCCCCTGCATGGATAGGTAGGTGTAAGAAGATCAACAAATTATAATTGCAGGTCACAAATAAATACCATAATCGTCGTCGAAGGAAATCAATCAATCCTATGTTTGCAGAAGTTCATTACTACTTACTTTTATAGTGCAAAATTAGTTCTCTTGACTTTCTCGTATCGTGAGAAAATAAATGGAGTAGATTAGACTATTGTTTCCTTACCACCAAACCTGAGATGTAAAACCTTGCTCCAGAACCTCGTCCATTGATAAAATTGTATCATAGTATTGTTGTAGGTGAGATTGATTAAAACCCCGAAAAGTTTGGTAAGATCCCATACAATAAGCCGTTAAAATTTCAAGTCAAAAATAGCCAAATAGCGAAAGTTTTTGTGATCTTATGATGGCGGTTAAGTTTGCCACGTGACTGGACAATGTTGTTGCCTTATATTATTACTAAGGTACATTCCTAAAATAAGGATGAGGCTTATGTCAAGCGACACACCGAGCTAAGAGACATTTTATAAAACCATAAGACAATCCAAGAGGAACTAGCTCGGAACAAAAGGCTATAATAAATGAATAAATAAATAAAACATTCCTAAAAATAAAGCAGCTTAGTGAATACGTAGTTTTATATTCAATACACGAACTCGGATACTTTTAGCATAGTTGCACATCGTTGGATGAACGATTACATCAGAACACTCTTGTCGAACGCAATTATGCTGTCAAAATTATGATTAATTTAGACAGATGTATGAAATCTAGTACTTTATTGATTAAATCCAGGAATTTTATTTACAGTATGCGCGCAAGTGGATTATGATGTTAGATCGTTTTTGCTTCACCGTCGTCGGCAAGCTAAATCCACCTTTCCGTCTTTAACCTCCCGAGTAAAACATGTAAGCCGTTAACATCTAAGGAGCGAAAAAACTCTAGAATTTAGTATAATTAGTCTACTAAAAACTGTATTAGTAATTATCGCAAGATAGCAAATTTCCATTTACTAAGGGGACAAGACCATAAATTTTCGAATACACCATATTATTATTACTTTTATTAGCATATGTTATACATATACAGACATTGCTAAAGTTATAACTTTGGAGCGGCAATTCGCGAAGAGTAGCGTCGTATTGTTAAACAGGCTACAAAAACCTCGACGTGACGGCCACGACCACTCTGGCAAGAGTGTAACGCCAAAGAAGAAGATAACTTTGGGTGTATCCGGGATTTAACACTAAGATGAAGACGATCTCCAAGAAATTGATTAGCTGCCCCATTGCCCAAAAAAGTAATTTTTGGAAGCAGACATGATTTAACACTGAGGTGATGATGATAAGAAACTGTATGTGATTAATTATTTGACTTTGTTTCCAAATTCGGATTTTTGAGATACAATGGGGAAGATGTACTAAGATGATGATGATGTAGATGAGTTCCAAGAGTCCATCCATACGGTCCCTGCAGCCGAATGCACAATTTAGGGAAGCAATCGGGACTGAAGAAGAAAAGAGATCCAAGAGGTTAATTAAAGGCCCATGTTCCCAAGAGTAAGGTGGTACACCTGGGATTTAGCCTAAAAAACAATGTATTTGAAATGTTGAAATGAAATATTGTATGATAATGAGCATATGTTACGTGATATGATATTAAATGATATGATATATAAACATAAACTAAAAAATATTTTTATTTTATTTAAGAATAAGTAATATTTTACAATATTTAATGTTAATAGCAAATATATATAATAAACAATATTAATAATTTCATCAATCAATCATCATCAATTTTAATAAATTGATAACCTGTTTGTGAATGTTACTAGATAATAAAATAGATTTTTCTTCTTCATTCATCTTTTTATGTATAAAAGTTAGAAAATAAAACAAACGTGAACGTTAACCACCATAAATATCGAAATCTCTAATATCAAAAAGCACTTATCAATTATTTTTCTTACACTGTCCATTTCTTAGTATTTCACCGTCTTATATCATTATATTGCTAGTTTTCCTATCTCGTCGACAGGTGTCTCCCCTCCTGCCATTACTTGCCAATCACCAAAATTAATTACCTACCAAATATATTATAAACAGAAACGTAAACAATTCCGCTGGTTAATGTCTTTAGCAAAAATATGACATTGTAATATTAAAAATATAAACATAAAATTATTTGGGCATTAATTATTATATTATTTCTATAAGTTTTTTGTATTCATTTTGGTTGTTGCGTTTTTAATCATTTGCAAACTTCCGGTTAGTTTATACGGAGGAAACCTACATTTAAGTTTTTAAAAATGATATTATTCATTTAAGAAATATCAATAGCAGAATGATACTACGTACTTACATTACACTTGAATCTAACATAATGTAAGTACGCTTGAACACAGTCTAAATTGTAGCAATTTGTCCGTGGCACTCTGTCCTGGCAAGGTCGCTCTTATGTTAGCGCCATTTAAATACGATTTACTTGTGCAGAATCTCAGAATCAGGTCGACTACCTTTTTTTTCGGTCTTGGGAGGTGGGAATTCATTACGCACACCCCACCGTGGGAATGGGCGGCGCGGTAGTGTGGGACTCCTCGTGCAATGCGCCCGTACGTCCTCTTCTCTAGGTTGGAGGACGCACGTCGCTGGTATACCCACTAAATCACCCCGGTGTTCCTTCATATGCCTTAAGTGCCGAGGCCACGACCGACGACCCGAAAGGCGCTGGCCCACGTTCACGGGCCTCTTCAAAGCCGGGAGTGATGAGGCCCGGCATCTTCTTTCTCACGCAGGGGTGAGCTGCGCGCGTGGAACAGCGCCGCACGCCCACTCTTGGCTTTATGTGTACAGGCGGCGCCAATGACCGATCACTACGGCGGTCTGAGGTCTGTCGCCAAACTCCGGCGACGAGAGGCCCTGCGTGAGCGGGAGGGGAGCCTGGCGCACTCCCTCTCCCTCTCCGCCGCCTCCTTTGCGGACTTAACTGTCTCACAGAAAAAGGCGACGGCGTCCCATCCGGCTTGACTCCTGACCATCGCTAGAATGATGGCCGGGAGCGAGTCACTACTGATAGTGGTGACGAGATTGGCGACACTTGTAGGTTGTGGAGCGCCGTGTCCGCGTCACCAGCTCACAGTGGTGGCACTCTGTCGTTTGCTCCTTTTGAGCGATGCAACACAGGTACCGCCCGAAGCAGCCGTGCCCCGAGAGTACCTATGTTATGTGAAACGACAGAGTGCCATGACGCCTGTTAAACCAATCTTGCAGGGCGGGCCACACCGCTGCGATAATGTTTTGGCCTGCACTGGGTTGCACAAGTCTTTCCTTCCAAACTGCCATGAGATCTCTTTGGAGCTCCGCCCGCTTTACCTCGATTACACGAGGCACGGCGCGCGAACCTCGGGCAACGGCTTCCTGACGCCACCGATACAGCGACGCCAAAAGCAGGGCTTCGAGCTTCCACGGCATGGATCCGGCGAGAAGGGAGGTCGCCTTGAAGGATACAGTACGGTATCCTCTGATGGCCCTCACGGCCAGCGTGCGCTGAGGTTTTCACAGCAGCGCAGCGCTTTTGGCCATCAGATGCTCCACCCAAACAGGGGTTCAGTAAAGTGTAATTGACCATACGGTCTCTTCATATAGTTTCCGGCACACTTCATAAACGACAAATCTTCAGAGAACAGTAAAATGTATCTCAAGAAATAATACAGATATCTAACCCCAATGAAAATGCCTCCCATATCTCCGAGAATATTGTTATAATTAGTTCTTCAGAAGACAACAAATATGAGATAAAGAAGGTATTGGACACTAATTCATTACGCACACCCCACCGTGGGAATGGGTGGCGCGGTAGTGTGGGACTCCTCGTGCAATGCGCCCGTACGTCCTCTTCTCTAGGTTGGAGGACGCACGTCGCTGGTATACCCACTAAATCACCCCGGTGTTCCTTCATATGCCTTAAGTGCCGAGGCCACGACCGACGACCCGAATGGCGCTGGCCCACGTTCACGGGCCTCTTCAAAGCCGGGAGTGATGAGGCCCGGCATCTTCTTTCTCACGCAGGGGTGAGCTGGGCGCGTGGAACACCGACGCACGCCCACTCTTGGCTTTATGTGTACAGGCGGCGCCCACGACCGATCACTACGGCGGTCTGAGGTCTGTCGCCAACCTCCGGCGACGAGAGGCCCACTGTTCGCCGATATACAGATGCCCTCGAAGAGTATACTGTTATTGACATTATTGACAATGAAAAAAAGGAGAATGTTGATATCTCGTGCGCTTAAATTGAATCAACCTCAACCATATTTCTTATTTAAGAAAGATATCAAACCGAGATTCTTTCAGGTTAAAATAAAGTCTTAGCCCACCACTGACCCCAGGCCTCTTTGAACTCTTTTTGCGTGATAAGGACAATATCTGTCAAGCTTTTCATAGGTCTAGTAAGACTCAGTGTGCAACCTCACGATGTTTTCTTTTACGCGTACATGACAACTATAATTTGCACGACAACCGAAAAACTATGCTTGTACATGTCATGGCAATCGAACCTTATCGGGACCTTCTGAGTTGCAAATCGAATGTAATACCAATTGGCTAGCACGTACTGGAGTTTATTGATAAACATTATTGCAATCTGGAATTATGTTAAAATCGTTTGTGTTGAACGACGCGATAATGGCTGGTAGCCATTTTCGAAATCATAAACGGTTATGATCTAAACAAACGATCTACGACGCCTGCATGTGCTCTGTAATGCATATTGCATGTGTTGAAATCTATTTAGATTATCTATTGGAAAGGTCTTCCTAAACACAGAGCATTCTAAATTTACTCCTAATTCATGACTTTGCACATTTGTTCTTAACTAATGTAAACCTTCCAATAATTTTTAAATTTTAAATTATATTAGAATCATAAAATATATTAATATTTATCTGCACGTCCAAGAGGCGTGAAATATGTTGCGCTGTGTATGTATATTTTAACTGCGTACATTTTAACTACTTTATACCAATGTTTAACGTATATAAATATTTTTGGATGAGGGCAGCTCAGGGCCGATCGTCGTGGAGATCTTTGGCTCCCCCAGCCTTTGCCCAGCAGTGGGCGTCTTTCGGCTGAGATGATGATGATATAAATATTGTAACGGTCTGTTTGAATTCAAGCCCCACGTTGGGCTAGGCTTATTGAAAAAGTATCGATATATCGATATTTTTAATTCGATATATCGGTACGAAATATCCAATAACGATAATTATATCAAAAACGATACATTTTTTGAAGTGAAAACTTCTTTATCATCACTGTGATGAACTCGATGAAACGGAAAAGTCACAGTAAAAAGAGACACCTATATACATACATCTTTATATACATATATATATATATATATATATATATATATATATATATATATATATATATATATATATATATATATATATATATATATATATATATATATACCTAGTCAGGTCATAAGTATTGTCACACAGTAAAAACTTTTCTTTTAGAATGCTGGCCACAAAAAAGTTTATTGAATTAGAATTTCGAATTGTTCATGAAAATAAAAATGTATAACTTTTAGAATTTTACTCATTTTTAAATATGGAGTGGACGCTTAAAGAAGACCGTGTTGCAGTTATTGCGTTGCATCGTTGCGGTTACGCGCCAATTCAAATTTTTAACATACTGAAAAATTTGAATATTACCAAAAGATTCGTTTATCGTACCATCAAACGATACAATGAAGACTCTAGTGTAGATGACAGGTCAAGAAGTGGTCGCCCTCGGTCTGTTAGGACTCCAGCAGTGATAAAAGCTGTGAAGGCACGAATTCAAAGAAATCCCAAACGTAAGCAGAAACTGTTGGCCCTTCAGATGGGGTTAAGCAGAACCACGGTGAAAAGGGTGTTAAATGAAGACTTAGGGCTTCGGGCATATCGAAGAAAAACAGGACATCGTTTGAATGCTCGTCTAATGGACCTGAGACTGAAGAGATGCCGCGCTTTGTTGAAGCGGTACGCGGGAAAAAAATACCGGGAAATTCTTTTTTCGGATGAAAAAATGTTTACCGTAGAAGAGAGCTACAACAAACAAAATGATAAGGTGTACGCACACAGTAGTGAAGAAGCGAGCAACCGTATTCCGCGTGTCCAACGAGGTCATTTTCCATCCTCGCTCATGGTATGGTTGGGAGTTTCTTATTGGGGCTTAACAGAGGTACATTTTTGTGAGAAAGGTGTAAAAACGAATGCTGTTGTGTATCAAAATACAGTCCTGACGAACCTTGTGGAACCTGTTTCTCATACCATGTTCAATAACAGGCACTGGGTATTCCAACAAGATTCGGCGCCAGCTCATAGAGCGAAGAGCACACAAGACTGGCTGGCGGCGCGTGAAATCGACTTCATCCGGCACGAAGACTGGCCCTCCTCCAGTCCAGATTTGAATCCGTTAGATTACAAGATATGGCAACACTTGGAGGAAAAGGCGTGCTCAAAGCCTCATCCCAATTTGGAGTCACTCAAAACATCCTTGATTAAGGCAGCCTCCGATATTGACATGGACCTCGTTCGTGCTGCGATAGACAACTGGCCGCGCAGATTGAAGGCTTGTATTCAAAATCACGGAGGTCATTTTGAATAAACTTTAATGTCATAAGAATCTATGTTTTGTTAAGTTCATTTTGGTATATGAATGGTTACATAATTAATAAACTTGTTACAATTATTTTACATTAAACATGTGACAGAATTTATGACCTGACTAGGTATATATATATATATATATATATATATATATATATATATATATATATATATATATATATATATATATATATATATATATATATATATATATATATATATATATATATATATATATATATATATATATATGTCTAGAATATAACGTGGCGAGAATGAGATAAAATATATTATAAAGCGTTCCTATATTTGTGGTCTCTTCTTTGTGCGGTGTTATATTGAAGTTTACATTTTTCAAGGTTTCACTTCCCGGGCTGTCACACGTATTCCCTCTCCCACGAAAATCATGCGCGGCAGGGGCTACGTGGCGGCCACAATCGGGGAATTAGTTAATCGTCGGTGTATACTTTTCCCTGAATCGACGTCTGGTCGACTTCGAAAGATTCCTACAGGACCTGGCCACGGTGGTCTCACAGAGTGCTCATTCTGGTCCTCGGATATTTCAACGCAAAGTCTAGCACATGAGGTTCCCCAAAGGCTGACGCACGGGGTGAGAAGCTCGAAGAGTGGGCCATCGAGCTGGGGCTTGTGACACTCAACAGGGTGCTGTACAAATGTGCGTGAGTCAGCGGGGGGGATCCATACTGGACGTCTCGTTCACCTGCCCTGCCGCTGCTCGCCGAGTTCAGGTCTGGAGGGTGCTGAAGAGGTTGGAGACGCATTAAGATCACAGATATATCCGACTCCGCATCTTCCCCCGTCGGCAATTACCCCGGCCCGCGAGCCCCTAGGAGAAGATAATCCGCGCTGAGTGCTTAAAAACCTAGATCGGCCTATTTCGATTACCGCTAACATGCTGCCATCTGCGTAAAGGAACTGGAACATGGGTCACTTATGGAACACAACACAAGGTTATTATGACACATTTTGAGCTCAAGGATGGTTGTCATCTAGACGGGCTTCGAGCCCTACCAACCTAGCTATAGTTGTTTTGTAGCATTTAACGAGAGGCCGCCCCGGCCAGTATTTTCAATGCCGGGTCATTATTCTTAATTCGCCCCTGCTCAAAGAAAAATTATTGTCATAGTGAAATAAAAACACATTTTATTCGTGCAGGAACGGATAGAATACTGATCTCTGCGGCTGGGGTCAGCCTGTCGTAAAACTACGTGCTAGGGCCACCTTTGGTCTTAAGTGTCGCCATAATAACCTTGTGTTGTGTTTCGGCATTAGTGACCCAAGTTCCTATACCCTTATTGGACACTGGTGTTGCAAACACTCATAGGCGACGGTGACTACTAAATTCTAAGCGGGCCTGTCTGCTGTCCTACAGCAATAAAAAAAACTTGTTTTCTTTTGGAATTAATTCATTATTATTTAGGAAGTAGGGAAAACAAAGTAAATGTGGAAGCTCCAGTAACATAAATCACGGACGTTGCAGATGAAAACCAGCGGAATTTTCCCAAGGACAGATCATATCTGTAACAACTATACACGGCAATACTTATACAGGGGTAAGCAACTTTTATTTAAAGGTTTTCCTCCTTAACGCTTACCTACTTTGCAACTGAAAAACATCTGTCCAAACTGTCTTTTTTATAGATGGAGGTCAGCAGTCACGCAAACGGCCCACCCGATAGAAGGTCACCGCCGCGTATAGACGATAACAACCCTAAAGGTATTATTGCCAACGAGCTGCCGGCCTCGAAAAAATTAAATAACGCATTTTTGAAAAAGTTGTACAATGTCCTGATGAACTACCTATAAGCTGGCCCGGAAAACGTTGTTCTATCATATAAATAAAAAAGAACTTACGTTCACCCCTATTTCACTCCCTTCAAGTTTCATTTTCGCAACAAAAAGTCAAAGGTACTTTTATTGAGATGGAGTGTGATCGTTAAAACAGCTGTATTTACTCCCATAATTGGGTGAGAGTTACAAGAATTTTATGGTTTAATAATTAACTACTACTACCTTCCATTTAGACTATCCTTCAATTTAGAGCTGACAAAACTTGCATAGTATATTCAATCAAAATTGTGTTAAATGGCGATTTTAATGAAATTTTAAAACTGATACTAAAACATGGTAAACGTTGTTTTATCATATAAATTACAAAAAAAGTAACCTATGTCTTTCTTCAAGGTCCAATCTATCTCTATACCGAAATTCATTACAATTGGTTTAGTTGCTTAGGCGTGAAAACGTAACAGATAGACAGACAGAGTTACTTTCATATTTATAATATTAGAAAGTATGCTATAGCAAATACACGGCTATTTACTATTCACTAGATTTTTTTTAAGAAATAGGGCTCCCGGTTCCTTGTTATCTCAGTGCTCAGAACTCTCTGAGATCCTGTATAGATCCAGTTATTCATCACAATGCATTTATAATCACATTTTATATAGCCAAAGGCTTTGGGTTAGGGTTAGAAGCGACTAGAGTTCAAAGTCGGTATGTTCTTACGACCTCTGGACACCTCACAAAAGGCGGCGGCCGTAGAGTAGAGACGGTGAGCTCGGCATAACCACATCAGGAAAGTTTATAGAAACACAGAAAAATACTTATGTACAAACAAAGAACCTAGACAGCTCAAAAATTTTCAAATTATAACTAGCACAATCTAATACAGAAATAATAATAAAAAGTTAGTGAATATTGCAGAAGTGTACTCAATCTAATGAACCTGACTCTCCGACAAGTATTTTACGAGATACAACTTAAAAGTAATAAAAATTTCAATAATATATTTGATAGTTACTATTGTATTATACAAAACTGCAAATATCTTGCAATAACGCGTATTTTAGTTATGATCTAGATTTCAAATAACAAATGGCAGGTGCTTAACATTACGAGCTCTATTGTTCTGCGTTGGACATCCAAAGACAGTGGTCACTGAATTGTATTATATCTCAAACAATGGGTCTGAGAGATAAAGATTGCCGACTAACAAAGCGCTAAGGTCACAGCTGTTGACTAAGTACTAACACTAATATTGAAAGCATGAGTATACATAAATTAGGACATAATTAAGATACAGAGACATCTATATAACTTACTAGCCAAACCAGTAAATTATGCTTTTCTGCCATGTAAATTAAAAAATAAATTTTGAATAAGATTTCCGTAAAAACTTCATAGAGAGCATTCACATCGCGAAATGACGACCTACGCTAATGTTCAAGTCAATCAATATGGTTTTAGAGATCTCGTGATCAGTGGTATTTCGTTGTACAATCTATATATTGTATATGTATAATGTCAAGTTAGTTATGTGTGCCGAAATAAGTATAGATTATACATGTTTAATAGGATAAGCATCTCATTTGTGGTCAACCTCAGTGGCGTATCGGCTAACACACGTCGGAACGCCTGCAGAGTTCACAGGTCCCGTCCTTCGTCTGAATATTTATAAATAATATGTATTTATTTATAATACAAAGTTTATAATTGGTATATCAGTTATCTAGTACCCATAACACAAGTGCTCTATTACTTGCTTTGGGACTACACGGCGGTGAGTCAACTGTCACAATATACTCGTATTTATTACCTTACGTTTTATAACCTTAATTTCTGATGCTACAAATGGAGTGCATAGTGGATCAGTGGATGATGTTTGATTTTTTTTTTGTTCTAATGTACAATCTAGTGTAAAATAAGTACTAAGCAAGAAATGACGACGATTGACGTAACGGTGAAAAAACCGAATGAAAATCTTACACACTGAAACTGCCGGTGTAAACCGACAAGTTTATGAATGACGCATACTGCATATTCGGACGATGTATATTATAATAATAAAAGCTATCCTGTAAGCAGTTAAGTAGCCTGTAAGCCTGCACGTACTGTAGAACTCACTGGTGAGATCTACTTTGGAATATGCAGTTGTCATATGGTCGCCTTGCTATAGTGTACATTTCAATAGTATTAAGCAATTCAAAAGAAATACCTTCAAATTTTATCCTTTAGAATTGGTCGCGGTAGGCAGTTGTCAAGTTATCAGGATAAATTGTCCTATTTTAATTACTTCTTCTCAGAAAAGGCCTACTCATTTAAATTTTGCACGCCAAACTTGACATAACATGTCGGCTAATTACTATAATTTTCTAACCAAATGCAATGTAGTATATCAAATGTTGTCATTGTATTGTAAATATGTTTAGCAAATAAAATTATTATTATTATTATTCTTTAACAACACGAAGGAATCAGATTTTCCTCTTCATGTTACGTCCTAAACAACTATGCGTTGTGTATATTTTATTGGCATACAGTCTTGATATATACGCTGTAGGTACAGCGTATATATCAAGACTGTATGCCTTGTATGTTATTACAATCCATCCAAATCCATGATTGTATGTTTATACAATCTTAAAAATAGGTCTTAGTATAGGTATACTAAGACCTATTTTTAAGATTGTAATCTGTTGTCTTTGACTTCAATTTCACTACCTCAACAAATGGTATATAACGTTTCCACTTTTACAATTTTCCACCTTTCTTTTCTTCCAAAGCCAAGCCTGCTTCTTGTTATAGATAAGCTTCAGTAACCAAGAAATAGTTTTATTGTCCATTGCGCAGTGAAACAGTATTGAAAATATTAGAATAAAACTTTTACTCTTTCTTTCTTAAAACATCGTGTAGAGCGTTAAATAACCTTTTGTGACATATCCATTTATTACACTACGTCATAATAAAATGTATGTACATTTATTCTAAAAACTAAAAAAATATTAAATAAGACCAAATGATACCTTAAGCAGTATTGTAATGCGAATGTTTCCATAGGATCGTGTAATATAAAATACGTTACGGCGCTTGCGTGATTAATGGGTTTTTGGTGGTATTACTTTTTATATTGCTGTAAACAACAGATAGGCTAACAGCCCACTTATAATAAGCTACTGTTTATCGATGTTTGCGACGCCGGAGGCACCGCGGTCACGCTTTCGTCCATGTATGGGAACTGGAACTTGGGTCCCTTATTCCGGTATACAACACAAGGGTTATTATCGAGGCATATATACTTGGCACTTGGACACTTACCATCTAGCACATTATTTCGATATATACTCCGATACGATATAATATTCATCGTGCCTTTCGCTTTTACGAAACAATATACGAAGCGTATATTGCTTCCTGCATGAATATACAATGTGAGTTTAATAGTCAAACACGCATATTGTTTGTTATCGGATAAACTCTTTTCCTTTTAATATATGGCTTTTATTCTTGTAATCGTAAACTAAGCAAACTCAAATTTATTACGCAAAACCCACTCATTATAAAAGTATAACTGATCGCGCCGGTATTTGACTTGGCAATGCGAACAATTTTTTTTGGAAATATTTCACTTGGACTCACTAATTGTACATTCTTCAGAGTCTTCAAAACACAGCTATTTAGCGTACACTTTACACATAATCATAAATCACAATCATATTTAAAATTATTTATATTCAATTAATTAATAAAACCGACGGAACCAACGATCACCGAGCGGCTGTTAGATGTTATTTAATAAAAATCCCTCAGTAACTTCAAATTTACAAATTGATACATAATTTCCACGTGGCTGATTTAACGGATCGAATATTATCTCCAGTAACCATAAATTCTGCAAATTAATCAATTTCCAAAATATAAAAAAGCTTTTACGAAATGAACGCTTGCCCGGGTGGGAGGCGCACGTAAAAGCATATCCTCGGGCTTCGAGGAGTAGAGGAAAACTGGAGTATTTTTAGTGGGTATACCAGTGACATACGTTCCCTTATGAATTTTGGGGGCGCACGGATGTATTGCATTGGAGTTCCACAGTACTCCGCCGCGAACCCCTAGGCGGTGCAGTACGTGAAACATCTCCACCTCAAGAACAAAAAAAGTATACAGAACTATAAATACTGTTTTCAAAATACTGTGACCAGCGAAAACCTCACACGTCAATCCTATACCTCCTTACGTCGCAAATGATAAATAGCATATTTTCCAGGTATTGCGGTCTCTAGTATTTTTCAAGTTAAAGGTAACAAACGTTTTCATAATACATACTATACGTCGCCATCAATCAAAAGAAATTCTTGTTGTTCCAAATAATAAAGTATCAAAGTGAACAATGAACGCAGAAACAGTGATTACCATATATGTTGTCAACAATATAGCAATTAAGTTGTGTAGTCGTGTAGGAGTTATTTTAATGAGTATACCAGCGACGTCGATCCCCTTTTCAACTTTAGGGTCGTAGGAGCGCATTGCACGGAAGGCCCACACTACCACACCACGAACCCTCAATCGCCCACCGCTGAGTGCATCAAGCATTTTATTTTAAATTACGATATGTAATACAATATGTAATGTAAAAAAGTCCGAATGGTTTAATGTTCCCTTAACTATAGCTATAATATTATTTTTATTTTTACTTAGGAATCAACAAACCTACTTTTTCTTTTTTTTTTAAGTTTATCAATTTACTGTCACATTAATTCATTTAAATTTATTTAGATATTAATTCTACTCTGTTTTAGATTAGTGCCCATTTAATTGTTTACATAGAATTTAGATGCGACCTGCTTCTTTTTTATTTTCGTTATGACGTCACTCTATCCATGGGCTTGACGGAAAATCAGCGCGGGGTTTTTTATAAGCTAGCATTATGGTGTCAGGTCCAATTTAAGACATTATAATTTTAAGTTATTTTATAAAACTGTAATATAATATTGCGTTTATAAATAACTGTCAATATAAATAATTTCTTTCTTTCTTTTCCTTTCTTTCTTTCATTTCCACTCAAAAACAAAAAAAAACGGTCAGATGAAGCCAGCTTCGTAATACATAAAACATAAAATAACCTTTTATATCTTGCATTGCTTTAGAATTTATAAACTTCTAGTATTGTTAATATACCAGTATTGATTAGTTATCCCAAAATAAATCAATTTTTTTATGCAAACACTCCAGAATAGACCTCCTTCAAAAATTCCTATTCACCTTGTTGTTAGCAATTTGCGTTCAATTTGCCCAGCGTTCTGACAATCTCGTCCTCCTAGTCCTACCGTCTTCTTTGTCTTATGGACCTTTCTACGGAGCTACTTTAATGGTCTATTTTTTATCTAGGAACTAAACTAAGCCACATCTTCTTATAATAATCGAATTATGTAAATGATTAACGTATTAAGCTTAGATCTCTCAATTCTCTGAATTATTTTTTTAATGTATTTTATATTTTTAATTTATGATATGTATTACTGTTGTTCTATTGGATGATGCAATTATGTGAATTACTTTTAAGTGGAAACTTTACTGATTTGTTAATTTTTATATAATCTTTACATTGTGATTTATTGTAATTGTATGTTTCCCAAATAAATAAAAATAAAAAATAAATAAAAAAATTACAAATACAAACTTTGAAATTAACCACTTGGATGACTAAATGCTTCTTTAAAATAAAAGTCAATATCATTTTACAGTGTAATACAATTTTTTTTTAATATTCTTATTCCCTCGATATGTGTCGAGGCCATTAACAATAAATATAAATATTTTTACGTTTTTAAGATTGAGCATTTACTTACATATAATTGGATACTAATATTGCTAGCTATAAATTTGTACACAACTACTGACACACAAAACGTATAATCCTTAGCAAGATGCATTTTTTTTACTATATATATCTTTGCTGTTATTATTGTGGATAATTTTATTTATATTTCTGGTAACTTTGACAGGGGCACTCGACCGTGTCGCCGCCTATGCGTACGGGTGTGGGATCTGTGGATTTGCAGGCCAAGTACTCGGTCTTCGCCACATTGATCTTCAGACCACCGTTCTCAAGCGACTCCTTCCACGCCTTCACGCGTCGCAGGCTGCTCATGTAAGTTTCTGATGCTGTCTGACAATACGTCTAATACCACGCTAAACAGAAACGGACTAAGGACGGATCCTTGGTGCACCCCGACGGTGATGGAGAAAGGTTTTGTGTCGCCAACAGCGGTCCGAACTACGGAATCGGAATCACGGTACATGTCTCGGATGATGTCAATATAGGTCCCTGGAACCCTTTTGAATCGCAATGCCCATCAGATTACCGCGCAAGAAACACAATCGAAGCATATTATGAGATAATATGGAATAATTATATATAGCATGTTATGGATACTAGATAATTAATATACTACATTTTTACTTTTCTTTTGTAAATAAATAAAATAAATACAAATTATACTAAAAACCCAGACGCGAGACAGTGAATCGTACCTGTGACCTCCGCAAGCGTACCATAGTTGTTACGCCACGCAGGCCGTTATTTTTGTCAGTTTGCTTCTTCTTCGGAACTTTTCATTCCGGTTGTAAATGAAGCTATAAGCTATTATTAGTATATTAAAACGCGAAATTAACTGCGATCTCGTTTATGTCAGTGCCATTTCGTGACAATTTATTTTCTCATGCCAATCAAAGCAAATAAATTGAATCTCTAAGTTTATTTGTTACAGGAACAACTATTTAACACTCCTCGAATTCGAAAATAAATTTTGATTGTTGCCCTTTCTTCGCTTAATACTAAGTTACTAGAAGTAAATAACTTAAAAAGAAATTTATTATCCATAGAGTAGTTATTTCAGTTTGGTCTTAAGTTTTCAGGTTGTTTGTTAGACAACTAGTTAATGCAGTGGCATTTTTATAGGGGTCATAAAAACGTGAAACACACAAAAAATCTATATAAATAAAATGATAGTGGTCTGCAGTTGTGCGCGCATGCCGGCAAAACTACTGGATAGATTTCAATTACATTTTCTAAGTTTTATTTCTTGAACACGTAGCCTTTATCTAAAAAAAATTATTGCGATATCCTCATTTAATATAAAGTTATTTCCGTTTTAAGAAAAAACGATTATCATAAGCACTATGTGTTCAGTGGTGTGTTTTCTTGCCGCGGAGAAATGGCGCAAACGGTGTAGCGCGCATGCGTAGGAGAGGAGAAGTTTCTTCTACCTCGTCGTCGTCGCCGTCGTCGCGGGTATCAGCACTGCACATCGCAGCACGGTCGTGTTATGTGAAACTTATTTACTCAGCGCGCTCTTAGTTTTTCAAAATATTATAAAATAAAGTAACACTAGATGGGCCAACCATAAAAGCCCGACGGCTGGATGCGGTCGGAGTCAATGTAAAACATTAATATCATTTGGATAAGTATGTAGGTAATTTATTTTTAAGTTTTTAATGCTACTGTTGAATTTAACTCTATTTTTCTCTCTCGAGTTCTTATTCTATTAACTAGCTGTGCCCGCGACTCCGTCCGCTTGGAATAGTGACTTTAGGCAGCATTTTTTGGATATTTGACATTAATTTAAATTGGAAATTCAACCTACTCCAGTTTAGCCTAAGCTGAACTCTATTTCATATGATCGATGATATAAATCTGAGGTCAACTTAAATTGGGATATAAAATTTCCGAAACTTATCATTTTTAACAAAAACTAATTTTTTTTCTAAAATAAAAATAGCCTAAGTTACTCCTTGATACGTCAGCTATCTGCCAGTGAAAGTCCCGTCAAAATCGGTGCAGCCATTTCAGAGATTAGCCGGAACAAACAGACAGACAGACAGACAAAAATTGTAAAAAATGTTGTTTTGGTATATGTACCTAATGTACTTAGTAAAAAGCGGTTATTTTAATATTACAAACAAACCCTCCAATTTTATTTATTTGTATAGATAATAAAATATTTTTGATAATTCAGACAGCGTCTAGCCCTAAAGTAAACGTCACAAGCCTTTGGGTATTAGACAATTAATATACTATTTTTACACCTCTACACTAATATTATAAATTTGAAAATAACTCTCTCTGTTATGTTTTCACGTCTAAGCCGCTGAACCAATTTTTATAAATTTCGGTATAGATATAGATTGGACCTTGTAAGATGACATGTTACTTTTTTATAATTTATATTAGAAAACAACGTTTACCATATTTTAGTTTCAGTTTTAAAATTTCATAGAAAACCCCATTTAATACAATTTTGTTGCAATATACTACTCAAATTTTGTCAGAACTAAATTGAAGGATCGCCGAGATAAATATTTAATTAATAGGTCTTTACCTATAAAATTGCCGTTCTGCAGTACTGGCCATTTCAAATCAAAATAATTTTTGTTTGGCTAAGAATTCTAATTTCAAATTAATTTTATTTTACAAACATGGAATTCTTTTTCCAAAAGTAGTCATTTGTTTATTGATTAGTGTTACATTTTCATCGCATTTCAATCTTTTTCGTCATCATGGATACGTTAAAATTTCGAGTAATTATGAAATATGAGTACCGTCGTGGCAGCAACGCGGCACAAGCGGCACGCAACATTAACGACGTTTACGGAGCTAACACTACAAACCAACGCACCACCTGTTATTGGTTTGCTCGCTTCCGTTCTGGGAATTTCGACCTGAAAAATGAACCTCGCGGTCGTCCGAAAACTTTAGTCGACAAATACGAATTAAACGCGATTGTGGAAGCTGATGATACACAATCTACGGCTGAATTAGCAGCAGCTTTCGACGTTAGCATCAAAACAATATTGGTCCATTGGCGTCAAATTGGCAAGGTAAAAAAGCTTGACAAATGGGTGCCCCACGAACTCAATGATCGCCAGCGCGAAGTACGCGTCGAGAGGTGCCTTGCATTGCTCAACAGACAGACAAATGAAGGAATTTTGAACCGCATTGTTACCTGCGATGAAAAATGGATTCTGTTTGATAACCGCAAGCGCTTAGCAAGTTGGTTGGATCCTAGTTCAGCACCTAAACAATGCCTTAAACGAAAACTTACCCCTAGAAAAGTGATGGTCACTGTTTGGTGGTCTAGCGCCGGTGTGATTCATCACAGCTTCTTACCAAACGGGGTGAGCATTACTGCAGATGGCTACTGTGAAGAACTGAACACAATGATGGAGAAGCCGGCACATCTCCAACCAGCATTGGTCAATCGCTCGTCTCCGCTGCTCCTGCATGACAACGCGCGACCTCATACTGCACAGCAGACGGTCTCCAAGTTGCAAGAACTGGGGTTGGAAGTTCTCCGTCATCCGCCCTACTCACCAGACCTTGCGCCTACAGACTACTACTTTTTCCAGAATTTGGATAACTTCTTGGCAGGAAAAAAATTCAATACCCGAGAGGCAGTACAAAATGCTTTTGAAGAATTTGTTGCCCCCCGTCCAGCTGATTTCTTTAAGAAGGGCATCAGTAAACATGGGTGATTACTTCGATTAATACAAATAAAAAATACATGAAAAAAATTCGTTTAAATTTTTTCATACAAAACGGCAATTTCATAGGTAAAGACCTAATATAATATAATATATAATATTAATCCATAAAATTCCTATAACTCTCACCCAATTATGCTGTATAAAATCATCAATCTCAATAACCTAATAACCTCTGCTGTACGAGTGTGAGTCAAGTATATTTTTCAATTTCCGGTTTTTATGCTGACGTGTGAAGAATCATTATCGGTTTTCCAAGTGTTCGTGCCAGGTGCGGAGAAAATGTTTTATAATATTTGGGAGACTGTTGAAATGAAGTTCAAATGGCGACCTGTGGTCGCGATCAAAATTCAGTATAGGCTCATCGCTTTCTTAAGAAGTCGTAAAAGACTAATATTTCTGTTGCTAGCTTAAAGACAGCAAAGCAGGACGCCGATCGACTCCTCATTTCGAACTTGGAAGTGACACGGCATTTCCTAGAAAAAACCAAGTTTCGCTACGCATTTTCTAGCTTTTTACTAGCCCCTTCTATGTTAGAA
Organism: Malacosoma neustria; assembly: GCA_963693495.1. Lineage (NCBI taxonomy): Eukaryota > Metazoa > Arthropoda > Insecta > Lepidoptera > Lasiocampidae > Malacosoma > Malacosoma neustria. The sequence continues at coordinate 6,144,443 of OY856391.1, read as the reverse complement.
AAATTCATCGCAAGACATCGATGCAAAAAGTGTGCTGAAGTATTTACACAGTTTTTTTTTATTGCTATAGGCAGCAGACAGGCTGACGGCTCGCTTAAATTTTAGCAGTTACCGTCGCCTATGGGTGTTTGCAACGCCAGTGGCATCGCGAACACGCTGCTGTCCTATAAGGGTACAGGAAATTGGGTCAGTAATGCCGGAACACAACACAAGGTTATTATGGCGGCATACTTAAAACCAAAGGTGGTCGCCACCCAAACGGGCAGCGGACTTGATGCCCTACCACGTAGCTAGGGTGGGTTGTTTTGTCACCTTTTACGACAGGCCGACCCCGGCCGCAGAGGTTAGTATTCTTTCTCCACCCCTGCACGGATAAAAGATACAGTGCTTCTACTCAAGTGCAGTACTTAGGTGGGAAACAAATGTCTAGCCAAGCCGCTTCCACCGGGTCCCGGTAGGAGGGGTAGATCCAAAAAGTGCTGGTCTGAAGTCTGGACTCACTACCAAGGATGCCGAAGACCGTGCGTAGTCAATCGAAAGCAGTTCATGCCAATGGTTCCTACCGCCATAATAGAAGAGCCCCAGCAGCATGAAGACCAGGTAAGTATTTAGTTGTATATTTGTATTATCAAAATTCCATTCCCGATACAGAACAGATAATAATTTAAAGCCAATCACAAGCACCATTTTCAAAACCTGGCTTAGGAATTAGTAATGCTCATTGTTAAAGTTCAACTCAACCCTGAGACCTACAAAGAACCTTTCGTGAATACACCCACCCACACATAAGTGATATTTACATAGGTACGAGTATATGAGATGAATAGAAATATCAGTTGGCTAGTGGCTTTGCGTTTGCCCGGACTGATGAACAAGCTTTTATTAGCAAAGTTTCGTAGATAATCCCACTTGCCAAGGGTTTGTGCAATGCCCTTATGTATGGGCGACTAGTAGATGTGTGGGTTATATTTAATTTTGTAAGATTATTGTTAGGAACCAGATCCTTATAATAACAAACAGACGTAGTAATATATTTATTATTCGAACACTCTTACAAAATTCCCTTTTTTTCGCTGAGGAACACCAAACAGGCTGACGGCCCACTTAATAGTAGCAGTTACCGTTTTCTGTGGGTGTTTGCGACGCTAGGGGCACCGCGAACATGCTGATATCTCGTAGAGGTACAGGAACCTCGGTAACTAATGGCCGCGGAAGTTAGTATTCTTACTCCGGCCCTGCAAAGAGAGAGATAAACATTTTAAACTATTTTGTCGCGACAAAGGTGCTAACTATAAAACTTAACCTAAACTAAGTATACTAACTTGTTATTATTTAAATTAATAGCTTCTCTTCAGTAACGATTTTCTCCTTTTTTTTGCTACTCCGGGCCGAAGCTACGGAGATCAGTATTTCTACTACGCCCCTGCAACGTAGAATTTTTTCACGACGTGTCGTAAACTAAGTTTTAACAGCATCTAACATTGATAACACATATACACTTGGATAGCAATATACTCGCCACGGTTGTGTGAGGCAAGTTTTCTCGTGAGGCTCACTCTGGCTCTTCACTGTTTATTCGTGCCAATTATACAAATCAAGCAGGAAAATCTACCCAAGCGCTGCCTGCGATTGTGGGAATCGATTCTTGACTTACATAAAGGTCTTCGAGTACTTAGGTATCGTGTGACGGTAAAGGAAAACATCGTCAGAAAACCTGCATGGTGGAATTATCGGTATGTGTGCTCCGTCTCCTTAAGCAAGCATGACAAGTTTTTGCTGTTATTATTATTATTACATACAAATAATTTGGGATGAAAATTTGTTTTACTTATTTTGGTTTCTTTTTTTTATAATTATACTAGGACAATTCAAGCAGCACCATCCAGTCCCTAAGTAAGTAGTAAAACGATTAAAGTACTAATGTATTTTGCTTTCGTACATAATTTTTATTTTATTTATTTATTTTATTTATTTATTTTTAGTAAGACTTACAGACTAATAAAAAATTACAATATGTATATATAATCTAACATTCTTAAAAACTATTGCTGATTACAAGTCTTAACATTTAGTTATTTACCACTACTCTACACAGTAAAAAAAAAAAGAAAAAATGAATAACAACTTATATTCAATGTTCAACAGTGTCGAAAAAGTATTTACCCATCATTACTTTGAATCTGTTAACTTTAGTTGTGAATAAATCGATATCGAGCTGGGCATCTAATTGATTAAATCCATTTGCACCTCGAATAAAAAAGCTATTTTGTCTATAATTAGTAGGTGCAAATGGCACACTTAACAATTGTCGCTTTCTAAAATTTTTGTGCTATGTACGGAATCCTATATTAGCTAAAAGTTCGGGACAGTCGTATGACCCATTTGCAATGTTAATAAGTAAACAGACATCACTTACGGATCTTCTGTATTCAAGTGGCAAAAAATGATAACGTAGGCATCGATCGTGATAGTTTTCAGAATTCTGTTTAGTCTTAAAATCTAAATAAAATAAAAATACATATTATATACATAAACATTTTATCCGTGCAGGGGCGGAGAAAGAATACTCTCTGAAAGAACCTCTGCGGCTGAGGTCGGCCTGTCGTAAAAGATGACAAAACAACTCACCTTAACTACGTGGGAGGGCTTCAAACCCGTCTGGATGGTGAGCACCTTTGGTCTTAAGTATGCCGCCATAATAACCATGTATTCCGGCATTAGTGACCCAAGTTTCTGCAGCGTGTTCGCGATGCCACTGGCGTTGCAAACACCCATAGGCAACGGTAACTGCTAAATCCTAAGCTTGCCATCAGCCTGTCTGCTGGTCTATAATAAAAAACCCTGACGTGAGACGGGGTCGAACCCGTGCCCTCCGCAAACGTACCAATGTGTGTTAGCCGTTACTCCACGGAGGTTATCTCTAATTCTGGGATTTAAGAAGTAACCCTTTGGACACCATGACAGGATCTTATGAACACCAATCTCATGGCGCTGTAGCAAATTGAACTTTCTATTATACGTAGTGTAATTTCATCACAATGACGTCATGAAACCAAAGCTAATTGCTTTATAGACCGGAGTATCTGGGCCCATAATTTAAATGAACGCTTTCGGTTACTGCCCTGCCGCGGGAATTTCATGTTTATTGGAAACCATTTAGGATTTCTGAAGGTTGATGACTTGGGATATTGACCTTCTTGCTAAAAGCGTACTGAACATGGAGGGAACTTAACGAATATTTTCCGTTATCTAGTAATATAGAGCAATGTACTTGCACGATCTCGATTTATTTCTTATTTCTGCACCTGTATCGCAGAACTTTTTACCAACTTATAAATAACGAGAACATATAATATGAAGTCTGTAACCTGTCATGTCCCATTACCTACTAATATATCCATACTTCTTTCTTATAATAGTTATGATATATTATCCTTTAATTTCTAATTATATTACTTCTAATAACATTAAAATCTAATTTTAATCTTGTTCTGTTGTATTCTCTCCTTTTTTATTTTAGTTCTTGTAACTTTTTCTGATCATATTTAACAAAATTTCCGTTAAATTTTACCTTTTTCGTTTCCTTAACTTGACACTGGCAAGTTCGCAAGCCGCGACATGCCAAAAAAAGACAAAAAAAAATATGAAATCTGAAAAATCTGAAAAACACACAACAATTGAAAAATCATATAAAACTTCTTGGACTTGATGATATTTGGGTTCCGCGTGAATTGAAAGAAATTCACCTAACACAACGAAACAATATTTGTGATACGCATTTCAAACGTAATGCAATCGACCCTTTTTTGAAACTAATTATCACTGGTGATGAAAAATGGTTCGTCTACAATAACGTTAATTGAAAAAGTCCAAGCATTATGAACAAGCAAAAACAATATATGTTGCCAATTTGGTGGGATTACAAAGGTGTTGTGTATTTTGAGCTGATTCCAAACAACCGAAAGATCAACTCCGATGTTTACTGCCACCAACTTGTGATATTCGAGGAAGCAATCAAAAAGAAAAATTCCAGATTTGGCAAATCGCAAAGGGATCGTGTTCCACCACGACAATGCGAGGCTCACACATCTCCATCAACACGTATGAAACTATTGGAGCGTGGCATTTATCCCCCATACGGCCCAACCTTACACCGTCGGATTATCATTTATTTCAAAGTAACACTTCTTATAAGGTAAAAATGTTAATAATAACGATGACCTGAAATCGCACTTGGCTGAGTTGTTAGCTGTCTAGGACCAAAAATTCAATCAGCGCGGGATCATGAAGTTACCAAACTTCATGATCCCGCGCTGATTGAATTTTTGGTCCTAGACAGCTAACAACTCAGCCAAGTGCGATTTCAGGTCATCGTTTTCGTCATTTCTGGTGAAATATGGCAAAAGGTCACTAAACAGAATGAAAGTTAATTTTTGTATAGAAAAAAATGAGTTTTATTTCACGTTAAAAACGTAAAATTATTTTTATAATAATAATAAAAATACATTTTTTTCTTTCCCACACAGATATTACTATTATTATTATTATTTTACATACTTTGAGTGAATTTAGATATATGGTATATCATACGAAATAGCAAGTGGGAAAGACAGGAGCTGAAACTAGGTATAGTACCTGTGGTATGGTACTACTGGCCTTCTCCTAACAATGGTTAGGTCAGTCAGATTATCATCAGTAATGACTGATGATAATCCTTGCAAATTAATAAAACTACTAAATAAATTATAGCTACTAAATAATACTTAACTATTGTATAAAGTGATGATAATATTAGTGTTTTAAAAGTATAAGGACGTGCTTGGGTGGTCAGTGCGTGTGTTTCTCATTTGTAGCATATTTTCCGTTTGTTCATAACTTAAAGTTCTCAACCATTTATTGAAGTGAAAACTTCTTTAGCAGCATTGTGCACTTTTTTGTGATTGGCAAAAATGTTAAACTCGCGTCAGGAGACGTGACCTGATCGAAAATTCGTAAGACGTCCATTACCTACATAAACATATCTATTCGAATTACGATTTTATTACAATGAAATACAGTTAAGTTTTTTTTAAGTGAAAACTTCTTTAGGCGCGTTGAGCACTTTTTGGGGGAACAATTTTTGGTTTGCAAAGAAGTGTTAATGACCAATTTACACTTTAATCCTTGATATAAACACTTCTATATAAACCAAAGATAATTAATAATTCGACGATACGATTCAAGTTACTTAGTTTTCACAGCCCGCATGTTTTTTTTTAAATTTATATTTTACTTTATGCCAACCCAATATATATCTTGTCCAAGGTGGATTGGCGGGTTGCACATAACGTTGATCTCGATATGCAGGTTCCATTACGATATTACAACAAATTACAACAATATCACATGTGATTGTGTAAAATTATTCATAAAACTTGGATAAGTTATAAAGAGTGCACTCTGTTGTAATACTTTTATAATTTTTGTGTTATAAAACTAAAGAAACATTAATTAAATCACAAATGTTTTTAAAACGAAATCCCAAGTAGTAATTTGAAAAGTACGTTTCATTTAAAAATTAGCAAATGTATTTAAATTATGTAAATATTGCGTGAAATGTCCAATTTAGCAGAATCATATTTATTTTTGAGCACTGCTAAAAATGGGCAAATTTTACAATAAATTGTTTTATTGCAATTATGAATTTTTTTTTATAAATTATTTTTATATGAATATTTGTTATACAACTATATAAAAACGATTTTATTTTATTTATTAATATATTTGCATAACAAATATTTCTTACAAAAAATAATTTGACAACATCCGTGACGTAATGAATAACGCACGTCATACTCGCAGAGATTACGGGTTTGATTCCCCGCGTCTGGGTGTTCATGTATATTATGTATTTATTTAGAAAAAAAAGTATATGTGTAGTATATTAGTAGTCTAGTACCCATAACACAAGTGCTATGCTACTTACTCGTACTTTGGGACTATATGGCGTTGTGTGAAATGTTCTTATTTATCTATAGTTTTAAGCAAATAATTTCAATATTAAAAATCGGATTGCGATAAAAAATTATTTTCAACTAGTTGACCCAGTAAACTCATACCGCCTAACGGTCTAACAGTCATTGAATGAATATTCAATAACTCAATTGCTATCTTTTTACTAAACTAAATTAAGGATTTAACAAACATTTTACCTTGAATATTTTTAATAGCGGCACTGAAAATCATGGCAGCTATGACCGGTACCCAAGAAAGAGTTTAGTTTTTCGTGTCGGCATGCACCACTTAAGCAATTTTTATGGACTAATAGTATAATTGCCATATACCAACGGTTAAAGAAAACCTCGCGAAGAAACCTGCATACCGAAATCACCGATATGTGTAACCCGCCAATCCGCCTTGGACAAGTGTGGCTGGTATACTGTTCCCCCAAGGGGGAGACCAGAGCCAAGTTGTGGGATGTTTATGGGTTATTATTATTTTTATATCAATCATAAATTGTATAATTAAAAAAGAGGTGTTCAGTTTTTTGGTTTGTAAACATTAATTGAACTGATCATTAATCGCTAGAATTCGATGCGTATCCACTCCGCGCTTTCCTCTACGACCAGATTTCCTGTGGTCTGCTGGACAGAACCTTGAACTTGGAAAACCGTTCGACCCTTGCACTACAAATTGATAGTTTTCAATCAGTGTAAGGGACATGCCCATTATATTGTCGGCTTAATTATTAGAATGCGTAACTCCATTTGGATAAACTTTATAAGAGCAAGTAAAAACTTTATTTTTGCATTGCACGGAAATTATTTTACTCATAACACAGTCACTTGTGAGTTGCAGTGTATTAAGTAAAATAATTCAATGTAAATATAATCATCATGTCAATATAAGTCTCTGGAAACCCTTTAGACTGCAGTGCCCACCAGATCATCACCAGAGGAATATAGTCGAAGGCCTTCTGCATGTCCAGAAACAGGCAATGCAGAGGCGTATTCTTCGTCCTGTATTTCTCCGTGATATCCCTTAGGGCAAAAACAGGATCCATGGTCCCATGAACAGGGCGAAATTCATACTGACATTCCAAAACAGTGCACTCCTGTCGAATCCAAGAGTCGATAACCCTCTCGAATAGCTTTATGGAACATGACCTTTATATCACGTTAGTTACCGCACTCATGCACCGATCTTTGAAGCGGCCTTTGAAGACTGGAGTAATGATACTCAGTCTCCATTAGTTAGCGATCGTACCGGTGAGGAGTGACCAGTTAAAAAAGTTGGTTAAGATGCCCACACCAAGAGAGCCCATCACCTTCCAGGCTTCGACGGGGACTCCATCGGCACCAACAGCTTTCCAATTTTTCATGCACCGAAGAAAATTCTGGACTACTGCAGGCATTACCGATGGCACTAATCCTTGATTTGGAAGAAGATCTGGCGGCTGCACCTCTTTATGCTGTTTGTTCAGCAGCTCGTGGAAATACGAGCGCCATCTCTCTTTCACCGCGAGGCCCTCGCATAACAGGCTGTCCCCGGAGTCCTTTACACAGCGGCACTTGGAGATATCCTGTGCCGCTTTGACCCTGGAGCGCGCCAACTTATATATGAGCTTCTGTCCCTCAGACGATTCGAACTTATCGTACAGTGGTTGTAAGTGGTCTCGTCTGGCTCTGGCTACAGCTCTCTTAGTGGCGCACTTGGCAGCTCTGTATGCATCGCGATTATCATTAGATCTGGACGTTTGCCACTTCTTAAGGAGGGCTTTTTTCGCCTTGGTGTCACTCTGGACTATGTCGTTCCACCACCAAGTTTCCTTGTCACGCTCGCATCCGCCCTTAGACTCGAAAGCACCTCCCTCACCGATCCAATGATAGGCGCCTGAATCCTGTCCCAGTAAGCTTGAACGGGTTCGCCCTCACCACCTGCACACTTGTTGCCGATGGTTGAAGTGAACTCCTGGAATTTGTCTTCATCAAGCAGCCACCATCTGACTCGGCGCTGGAGGCCCTCGACACGTTTATCTTCGGGCTTTACACAAAGGTCCAGGACAAGTAGACGGTGCTGTACAGTGAGACCCTCACCAGGTATGACCTTGCAGTTGGCTACTTTGCTGATGTGGTGTCTCCTAGCGAGTAGGAAGCCGATTTGAGTAGCATTCCTCCCGCTCTCGTAGGTGATGAGATATGCTCGGGTCTCTTTTTGAAATATGTATTCATGATGGCAAGGTCGGCGGCCAGACACGTATTGAGGATGTCCTCCCCTTCCACGTTGCGGCTACCATACCTAAATCTACCATGAATACGCTCAAATTCCCCACATTTATCATCCTCATGACTGCTTAGATCACCACCAACAAAACGATCCCATGTGAAAATGGTATCCCATGAAGCACTTCTCCGAGTAGATACCAGAACGCTATCTTATTGGCGTCGCTACAACCGGCCTGTGGCGCGTAGGCGCTTATCAAGTGGGTGACTAATCCACCGACAAGCACCCTCACAACCATAAGCCGATCACTACAGCGCTTATCTTCCAAAAGTCGTCCTGGAGCTCCTCCGAGAGCACTATAGCGACCCCATTCTTCCCACCAGGTGCACCCGTGTAGATAATCTTGTAAGCATCGCGGCGACGCCCTATTTGTGACAAATCTTTCCGTATTCATACCATTTTATTATTTGGTTGGTTTTGGTTTTTACGGGAGCGACTGCCGTCCGACCTCCCAACCTCTAAAGGAAAACTTAGAGGTGTCCGTCGCCACATGCAAGTTGGCAGAAGGAGTAACCCATCAATCGTCTTTTACGACTCCCTTGGGATGATTTAGGGTGGCTCTATTCTGGACCACACGGCCAGTGAAAGAAACTAATATAGGTTGAGCGATTGTAGTATCGGCACGTTCCTAATGTTATACTCATTCCGGTTTTGGGGTCGCGAAATTAAATAATCGTCCGATTTACGTCCAATTTCTACGTACATGTTTATATGTATACTATATCATATATGTACGTATCGTATATACGTACATGTAATATATCCGCAAATCTATATATCCATTTATTTTTTGTAATGTTTATTTTACTATAAGGAAAAAGTACGAAAGCCCACCGGCGTAAACAACGAATTCGCTTTGAACTGAACCCGGTGTATAATTACCCACTTCAAATGAAAAACTCAAAAGAGGTGGAAAAACACCCATACGTTTGTGGCGTAGGACCGCAACGGGCCCGCCCCTTGACAGATATTTCATTTCCTTAAACAGCGACGAGTACTTTTTTTTTGGTCTCGGGGAAAAACCTCTCTTGACGGGTTCCCCCGGCCCGGGGGGACCGAGGGATATGTGGAACTCCGGGAAAGATGTTTGGCCATCCGACTACCCACTAAAAAACCCCGCTGTTCTCCTATCGCCTACGCCCGGGCCTACGGATATATGGCCTGCCGATCTCGTGGCCCGGGCCGGCGCCGGCCCGCCCTTTGTCTTGAGGCGGGCCCCTTCTAAAGTGTTGGCGCCAGGGGGTCAGGGTTTCGTCCCCCCGGCGCTCTCCTAACAAGTCTAGGAGTTGAGGGGGGCCGCGGAACAGCACGCAGCCCTCACCGACGAGTACTTGCCCCAGGGCTGAAGCTAGAGTCGAATTTGAGGTAGGGTAGCATTGGTTAAAGGTATGGCAGAAGTAAAAAATTTATCATAATTGATCACCACATCATAAGTATATGTATCTTTTGTGACAGATCATAAGCGTGGATCTAAGAACTATTAAATACTCAGTGATGAAGAACAAGCGAACAAGATGGTTGAACTTCCAGATTTGGATGTAGAGATCCACGTCTGAGTGAGAGTGAGGTAATAATTAATTGTTAGGTGTGGTGATACGAGTAAATAGATACGACCAAAAATACCATTTAGATCATATTGTTTCTGGAAACTTATATAATAATTAACATAATAATAAAAAATATTTAAAACACCTGAATTCTACGATTTGCCATGTTATTAAAAATGCGAAGAACGGAAAAGTTTCAATAACTATCACTATAATTTTTTTTTATCTCAAACTATGAACAAAATTTAATGTATTTTTAAGGTAGGGCATTGTGGATTTCAAGGTAGGGCATTGCCCCACAATGCCCCCCTCTGGCTACGGCCGTGACTTACCCACTAAAAGCCACACCCAAACTCCCCTTCGCTGGTGTTTAGTGAGCGTAGTGGCGCGAGATAAAACTACACTGACGGACTCATAAACTGCATCAAAGTAATAGACGACTTTGAAATAAATATTTTAACCAAGTATGCAAACTTTCTATACAGATTTAAATTGAAACCTTTAGATTGGTTCGTGAACTTTAAAACAGCGTAGGGTCATATCCTTAAGTTTAAGTTTGTGTACTGGAAAGGACCTTAAGACTTTTTTGAAGAAAAAACAGAAATTTAAGGAAAATTGGTTTAATTAAAAATTGGTTTAACAATAGACACAAACTTTATGCAAGGGTTTATTTATGTTTTAATAAGGTGTATTACCTCCACGTGCCCTTATTACGGATTCTAATGGGTTCCGCATAGATTTTATTAGGGTTATATTGTAGCATTGATGCGGGAGGGTTTGGATCAAATGGGTCTTATTCTCATCCCGAGTCTGGATATATTTATTAACAAAAGAAATATATACGTAATATTATACGTTGGTGTATACTAGACCCAGAGGCGGCTTTACCTATGGTGCAGGATGTGTGTTGCACACAGGCGCAGCAGTGTTAGGGGCGCCGGCCGCCGCACTTTATATGAACTTGCGTCCATGTTATGACGGCGTTACAGATATGAGAAGCTTGATACGGGTCTCAATGTACCTATTGTTTCCCGACATCATTTAAAATTGCACCATTTGCACCCGGATGTACTTCACTGTTGTAAATACCATATAAGGTGTTTGGTAAACATCCTAACAAGCTGAAACATTCCCGTGTTAAAAAATGGAAATTAGAAATAAAAATGCTTCTCGATCGAGTTAATATGAATGCCGATTTTTTTTTCAATTTCCATTTTTTTACATTGATTTAATATTTATGACGCACATTTAGGGCGCCTTCAAATTAGCTGCAAAGTGTCGCGCCGCAGCAGCGCTGCGGCCGCGCTGTTTTCTAAATCCATATAAATTAAAAACGCGCGACTGCAGCCGCGCTGTGGCCACACATCAGTTCTAGTGATGTGAATCGATTACGATTTTCAACACCGGTATGTACTGATTACTTTGAAAATAAACCGGTTTTCTTTAGGGTTTTTTTAAAACCAAAATACACTACTATAATATAATCACAAGAATGTTGTTTATTTTTTAAAAAATAATCGCATTAATTGTACATAAGAAATAATCATCAAACGGACAGAATATGTAACCAAAAAAAATCTATTTTTATTTTGCATCTTTGCTAATAAATCATAATTCTGATTTACAAAATTTATAATTGATTTAGATTTCACTTTAGGCATTTTTCGCAAAAAATATGACGAGAAAAATCATAACACTAAGAGCAGTGTTTCTTCGTCTGAGTCCATTGTGTATACAACACTGATACTCGAACCAAGCGGCCGCAGCGCTGCAGCCGCGCTGCTGCAGCGCGACACTTTGCGGCTAATTTGAAGGCGCCCTTAGACATGTTAACATTTGTATCTCTTCTATTTTGAATGCGCGCTTACTAGAGGGCGCCAAAGTAATGATTGCACACGGACGCTCAATGGGCTAGAGACGCTTTTGATTAAACCCGTAAAACAAGTACTTTGCTGCTAATTTAGTGCTTGATGGCGCAGTGGGAATTATATTATATTTATATGTTTGATGCTGGTAGTTACCTGGTAGACTACGCTCGGAGACCAATTTATAGATTACGGTTTCGGATCCCTCAATAGCATCCACTGCTTAGGCAGATTTTCTCGCTTAATTTGCTTATTATAAACATAAACGAAAAAATAATTACCATGTATCGTTAGTGCAGAAATGCGCCGAAACCTATATATCTATAGAGATCACCGATATGTGCAACTTGCTAATCCATATTGGACAAATATGGTGAGTAAACTATTCATTTCCTCTAAAGCGAGGTCCGAGCCGAGCAGTAGCTCGTTATGGGCTTTAGACATTTGAAGCTGTTTGCACTTAAAGGTGTCTCACTCGAAACCTGAGCTGTTACTTAGCGTAGTGTATGTGGTCTATGGTGCATTTACAGCATACCTACGCTGTCTTGTGCGTCTATGTATAGTTGTAAATATGTCACTGTCAAGACACGAGATCGTGTGTGACTAACATACACACCGACGAATCAGAAATGTGGTTCCTGACCCCTATCCTTGGTCCCTGAATATTGTCAGAGAGTTAAAAATCTGCGGGTTTTTACTATGGTGCCCTTGACACTTATTTAATGAGTAAAGAACCACAAGAAAATCTCTTATGACTCTTAAATAAGCGGTAGGGTGCCAATATCTTTATCTCTGACAGAAAATACACGGGTATCATGATATTTAATGTTTTTGGAAGGACTATCTGCACTATTTTTATGCTGACCAGTTCTTACTTACCTACCTAAGCCCTTACCTTAAACGAAGAGTTTTTTTCTTGCTGTAGGACAGCAGACAGGCTGACGGCCCACTTAAAATTGAGCAGTTACCGTCGCCTATGGGTGTTAGCAATGCCAGTAGCATCGCGAACACGCTGCTGTCCCTTAAGGGTACAGGAACTTGGGTCACAAATGCCGGAACACAATATAAAGTTATTATGGCGGCATACTTAAGACTAAAGATGGTCGCCATCGAGACGAGCTTGGAGTCCTACTACGTAGGAAACTATAGAAAAAAAAAACTATATATATAAACTAACTATAAACTATATATAATTAAATAACTATATACTAAACTATTTTACGTTCAATTTCATTATAACACTTAGTTTTATATTAGTTTAATTGTCCTAAATAAAAATTATTTTCTTTCTTTCTTTCTTTCTTTCTAAAACTTCAAAATATTAAATGTGCTGTTATGTTTTTTTTTTACACGCTTTATGTTCCTTTGACCTGTATGTATTTATCTATGTATTCAAATAAATTATATTTTATAGTTTATCAAACTAAAAATTAAAAAATAATTCATAACATAAGAATAAAATTACTGACGAGAAAATTAATGTCACTGTTCTAAAAGCGTGGGTTGCTTTGTACGATATTTTTAAACTAACTCAGCATTTCGGAATAAATACTAGTGTAATAAGAAAATTATGACGATTGATATCGAGCACCCTACGCTTTTTAGAACAGTGACATTAATTTCCTCTTCAGTATTTTTTTAAAAGTAAACAACTCAAAATCGCCCTAAACAATTATTTAAAACACTACTTGTATTGTTATAAGAAATAAAGTTTATTAACTTTGTTCAAATAGCTTGAGAATAATGAAAGTGGACGAAGCGAAACAAGTATGTAAGGATCGTAGTAAGTGGAAAGAAGTGGTCTCTGCCTACCCCTACGGGAAAGAGGTGTGATTATGTGTATGTATGTATGTAAATAGCTTGAGGACATGGGTAACTCAATTTAGCAGCGGTCGTGTGCGTTATAATCCCATGAAATACAAAATATTTACATAACACAAATACTTAGTACTGGTCTGATGGGTCTGTCTTTTGAAAGTTTGTGAAAAAATCCTGCATCACAGGTATTAAAGAAGAGAATTGCTTATTAAATATTGTATAATACAACTTGCAACAGTTTATTCTTGCGATTTTTTTAAAGAATCTAAAGAACGTAAAAATTTTATCTTAGGTAATATTTAAAAGGGTCGTTACCCTATCATAATTTACAAGTCACGTAGTTTTGATGGGGTGGTTATGGAAATATCCAAAAGAGTTTTGCTTTCCTTGCAATGAACGTGCTTCATTAAAAAGTTGAAAAACGATCAGTTTCAAACTTAATTATTGTCTGTATTAAAGTCTAGACGCCACTCAAACTAAGTAATTTCAATATAATAGTTTTTGTGGGAAGTTTTAAAATTATCTTCATTAAATAAAACATTTCAATAATATTTCTCAATGCACAAAGAGATATAGCATGTCTTTCATCTTACAGGCTATATTGATTAGTGAACAATACTTTCGGTTTCTGCGTTCAGCGACCTCAGAGCAAATAGCATTCGAGGGGCCATTAAATTGCCCAATGATTGGCAGCTAATATCAGTTTTCCTTGGCTACTTTGAGTTCTCGACACGCTGATATGGTCGCTTACGTTGTGTACGATGCTAGAGTGGGGATCATAATATCCAAGTCTAAAACATTCCGCTAAACTCTCGGTTAAACTCTTCACAATTCTCACTTCTATATTCCGATTGATATTCCCGATTGAATACTAGGTTCATTAATAAATATTGACAATTGAGCCAGCGCAGTCTAGTCCCGAAAGAAGCAGCAGGAAGCTTGTGTTTTGGGTAGTAGACAGCTGATAGAATACTTATACTACTTGTAGGCGCTATTGAGAACGCCACATCAAACGCACCTCGCCCTACCAGTTGCCCTAGCAAGTCAAGTTTTTTTTCCTATATGGCTAGAAGCGGTGCGATCAAGATAAAGTTACAGTAACACCGGGCGAAAAGGCGTTCCGACCCTGAGAGAACGGAGTCGTTCGGCAGTGGCTGCGTGCTCGGAGGCACGCTTCCTGTGTGATGCGATCTTGGCTCGACAGCTGCACGGGGATGGAGAGAGACCAAGCCATAGAAGGCTGGAAATGGGGGTCATGTCGATCACACCAAGAAAACAGTCCTATTCTAATTTACTACCGTTTGGGAATTTATAATAGTAGGGAGAGAAGAAACGCCGAACCTCCCCCGCAACATGGCTAAGTGCTGCTGATCTGTGTGTAGTGTGAGGTCGGAGGACTAAGGAGGTCGGATACTGTCTCTGAATCTACTACTTCGGATTGGACCACCCAGACTGTGAGTAATTGTACCTGTTAAAACCTTCGCTTGAGCGTCCTAATGACGGCGACTGAGAAACAACGGTCACGTTGTTTTATATGCCACACTCCCCCACTATTCGTTGATTCTTCTGCTTTGGACTGGACTTTCTCTCTTTGGACAGTTTCATCGCTAATTAATAACGGTTAGTTTCCATTACTTACATTCTGAATCAAAAACCCAGTTAACAACTGCTAGACAAGGACGACAGTCATGTCCACATATATTACTACTATTCTTGTGCACATAAATACATATGTGTACACGCACCCAGACTCAGGACAGGAATCTGAGACGCAGGTGTTTAGTTGCGAATGCCGTTGAGCCACGAAATTTGCCAATTCTGTCCTATTATTTAGGTTCTTGTTCTTACTTTATACTGTTTCTACCTGAGCAAAAAGCTACGAGAAAATAGAGACAACTGAAATCTCTCTTTTTTGGGAGGTGAAAATACCTTGCCGCATGGGTACTTACGAGTGTGCGACCGTGCGTCCTAGTCTATAAACTGGGGGGCAAACAGGCGCTATGCCCACTAAAACCACCCATGTTCCTTCGTTTGCCTTCAACGGCGGGTCCGTGCGACTCGCGACGGAATCTACAGCCCTACCCCGAAATAAAAACCAACCAATTGAGGGAATTGCCGTTTACTAACTAGTATAGAGAGTAATCTGCTTGTTACATAAATTGATATTCATGTTTTTGTCTTATTTCTGACTGTATTGTTTATGAAGAAATTGTTTAGAACTAAAAATAAATAAATAATCTTATTTATGGCTGAATAGCCGATTTAATACTTAATCAGCTGTAGAAAAGACGGAAACCAATCATTCAACTCAGTAGCCATGGTGGCTACAGACTGCAAACAAAAACAAACAGAGCCAATAGGTACGATATAAAAACTTTCTAATCTATACGTACTCTCTAATTCTATTGTTGTAACTTTAACTATTGACAATACAGTCCATCTTTTTGAAATTCCTTGTTTAATTTCTGTCTTTAGTATTATTGCTATAATAATGTGGGTTGGGACGCCGCAATAAACCGCCCGCAGCCTCAAAAAACCCAATTAACAGTACCATGCCAGACTACGAGCGGAAGCCGTTGTGATTATGTCGCCCTGTCTGTTTCAACCCTATAGCAGTCACCTTTTTTCTGCTAGCAGATATGTGTTAGTGTTAGCCAGCTGGGGCCGCAACGCATAGCGATTGAAAGCACGCACGCCACCATAAACCTAACGTGGGGTTGCAGGATCGGCTTTTGGTCATCGCATTGTGACGCATTCGGCTCGCGCATTACTTGTGATGTACGGTAATGTATTTTACCTCCACCAAGTAATAGTTAAGGATGAGATACCCTTCCACACCTTCACCAGGAAGATTCTACTGGCTAGGGAACCTCGATTATGAGATGCAGCGCATACTTCTATTCAGTCTACATCGATGATAAGTGACACCGCTGTAACCGTGTCCCTATTAATATTTCTAGTGACACCGCACGGCTTTAAGATATCAATTTTTTTAAACAAGAAAAAAAATTATTTCAATATTTTATAGAATATTCGAAGTTTTGATTTCGTCTAAAACTTGCAAGGATTCCTGGAAATCTGAATAAAGTTGAAAGTTATAGAAACTTTTGGGGAAGTTTTCTTTATCTAAAATGATTGATTTCTTCACAGTGTTCTAACTTTGTATAAGCGAAACCCCAATTTTAGGGGTTTTTTAAAAAATACCTTTACTCCTTGTTATTTTTTAATGGTGACATTTGATTATATTCTGTAAATTAAGATTTTATTGACTAATATTATAAATACGAAAGTGAGTTGTTTGTTTGTCACGCTTTTACAGTCTGTGTATGTAAGACGTATGTCAGTTTACTTTGGAACTAGATGGCGCTATGTGAATTGTGCCAGTATATTTATTTATTTCTAAAGCAAATGGCTCTTTGATATTAGTAACTAGAAAAGATACCTGGAGAAAGGTATTTGGTTTCGACAATCCCACTCCAAATTTCTTGTAAAACGTGGATAGACCAGAGCAACGGGAAAAGAATGTGAAAGAATATGTTGAGACTACGCTCTGGACATATTCCATCAAATAAGATTGCATTTCTCATGAAAATGGTACCGTTGCCAAATTGATCATAGGCATAAACCAGAGGACATTATTCATATTTTAACAGAACGTACTTACTCGCAATTATCAATTGAGAGTTCAGCTATTAGAGTTCATGGTCTATCCACGTTGGGAAAGTGCAATGCTTGTTGTCATTTCCTTTGTCCGAGGACATCAATAAGCTTTGCAGACTATATTATTCGTCTTTAGCAAATTGTAATTAAGTAGTAGTAATATGATTTACGTGGTGATATAGCCACTGGGCGGCAAACCCCTAATCAATAAAGAAAAAAATTAAACATAAATGAACATGTAACACAGGTCTAGTAAGCGACCTACTGCCTAAAAACCATTGCAAAGAAACCTGCACATCAACATTACCTAGGAATCAGTCTTTGGGAGATCTAACAAAAACCATAATTTTCACAAAGTTATCTAAATCTTTTTTGCTATTTTTTTTTCCTGAAAATGATCTAAGTACCTTTTGGTATCTCATTTGAAATTACAATCTAGCCTTATACGTAGACTAATCAGTAATATAAATTTAACTTAATTTGCTAAGTAGACTTTATTATGAATGTGTCCATTAACACTTCTTAATGTCTCTATTAAGGGGAAGTCACTTTGTTTCTGTGTTCTTTGTAGTAGTACCTAATTCACTACATTACACTAGCACTGCACTAAACTAACTCAAAAGATTTTTTCCTTCTTAGTCTTCTCACTATGTTCGTGGTGTCGAGGAGTTGGATGGCCTCGGCGTTCACATGGTGATGAAGCCTTTGTTCATGAGCTTCGGCGTACTTTTTAATAACATTGGCAACGAGTTCCACTTTAAGGTCCCGATGGAGGTCGTCATTTCTAATATACCAGGGTGCATTGACAATACCCTTGAGCATTTTGTTTTGGAAACGTTGTATTATTTGAGTATTGCTTTCTTTGGTACAGCCCCACAGCTGTATACCGTAAGTCCATATGGGCATAAGAACTTGTTTATATAATAGTATTTTGTTGTGTACTGACAGCGTTTTTTGCTATTAACACCAAATTGTTTCGAATAATAATACCAACTCTACTTTTGAATGCCGTTAGAGAACGACAATAGTAGTGAGCTTCGTCGAGCTGCTTCGGATGACACTTGTGGCGGTACTATTTTCCCAACACTAGTTAATATTAGTCAATAAAATAAACCCACATTATTATTGCACGTACATCACTAACCACCATAAAACTAACAGATTTTGACATACTACTAAGATGTTGGCAGGAAATAGCTCAAAACAGCCTGAAATACCAGGAGAAACTGACCGTCCGTGTAAACGAACTGGGGCACGCCCTGAGTAGAGAAGGCGCACTTCAGCATACCAGGCTAAAAAGAAGTGACATACCGAGCCTACATAAAAGATTTAGTACTTGACATCAGGAGGGTCGTGTGAAAGGAATTTTCATACAAGTATGGCTCTTGAGGAAAACACAAACTGTGAAAACAAACAAAGTAGTGGCTTATTATTGGAAAACAGATTGCCATGAAGCAGATACATCAAAAAAAAAATTAAGATGTTGGTTTTTCCTTCCCAGGGCAAATTGTAATCTAATTATCATTTTATAATCGTAAGTCTTGTACAATATACTTCGTTACTTCTGCCCTGGGAATAAATTACTGTTACGCATCCACGCGCCCCGGATTCTATTTATCTTCGACAATACGACCCGAATGTGTCTGCGACATACTCATTTCCACCAACACGATATTTTTGACAATACACATAGAGCCATCCAGGTACTAGACAGTTTATACACTTTTGTAAATAAGTACGTAAAATCAATACTCAGGTCAGGTCAAACCGATGAACTCCGTAGGCATACCACGTTCGAAAGCAGTTGCGCTGCGGAGATCATCGAAAAAATATGAGATTTGGCTGTTTCAAAAAAATGTGTAGTGCTCGATAAAAAATCAGTTCTCGAAAATATTCGTTCGAATTGAAAGATATTTGACACAAAGCGCCCCATGCTTTTTTTCACAATAAGCGTGTTTTTATAGATACGACTACGGACTGTACCCCCAGCCTCGCATCCATCGTCTTCCGCCCGTTATTTAGCAGCATACACCAGCTGACAAAGGTCGATTCTGGCCCGAAAGACTTGGACTCTACAACCCCCTAACCCCAAAATCGATTATAACTTTGAATTTAGCGGTTCTTTTCTTAGCTTAAAGAGTAAAAAGCTTTGTCCCATTTTTCGTCTGAAAAGCTTTAGAGGTAGGTAGGTATTAGAATTTTTATAAGAAAAACAATGGGATACAACATCAATTATTTATTTCTATTAACACAAAATTTATTACATTCATACTTTAAACACTAAAAACTATAAAACATTACACATATATTTAACCCAGTGTTGCCAACTGAGGTCCTCAAATTTGTGTAAAATTAAAAATCCAGAAAAATTTCTTTATATTTAGTATACTGAAAATTACAAATTGTTTAGTGTACTGATTATATCGCACACTTAATCATAAACTGACCTAACTCAAAAAACCTGTTTTTTGGGAAATCGCAAAAAACGTTGTCATTTACTACTTATGCCATATATTGACTTATAACTAAATAGCCGTAATTCAGTGTGGGAAAGAGATATTGAAATAAATCTTAGTTTGGCCGATTGAGGGCGTCGATACAATGCTGCCCGTTATATTATCTCACTTTAGACCTAAATCGTAATCGGTCAGTTTATGATTAAGCATGCGATATAAGAAATACATCAAGTTCAAAAAATACATCAGGTTATATTTATCAGGTTTATTGTATGTAAGGTTTTGAAGTGGACTTCAAGTACAGAATTCGAACAGTTGGCATCACTGATTTTATACAAGTAGCATTTGTTGACGAACGAACGAATTGAAACAGGAGATATCGAGATAGATGATCAATACATACAATCACATATAATATATACCATTGTAGTGTTTGCTCAAATATAAAAAAAAATTCGCTACTCAATTTTCCATCTAACATTGAACGCGTTACATATATATGTATAACATTTATTCTACAAAATAATTACTAACCAGTTAGTGTTAAATCACGAACATATACGCCTAAAGCGGAATACAGTACATATCAATACTTAATATTACAAAACGATAGTTTTCTACAACTCATAGCGACTCTTATAGCAGGCCATTTTCTATCAGATCCCATTGTAAATGTGCAATGCAATAAAACTAGACCTACATAATTATGTATTAAGTTCTAATTACTACTAATCATTGTGTCACCACTGCCAGGATGAATACAAAAATAATACAATTTACAACTCTATTTATTTTAGACATTTCTTATACAATTTTTAGAGAGATTGATATATTATTTACACACAGTATCTTAAATATTCTAAATATTATAATAGAAGTATATCTTACTATAAGATAGAATACGTACAAAAATAATATAGCGTTCTAAACCCTACGAATAATTATTTTCTAACAAATATCTCAATCCAAATACGGTAGCTATTCTACGATATTCTTGAGATTGAAGGGCTTATTATTTATATATTAAAACCCTTATATTATCCTGTCTCCATCTATTATTCTTGCATATTAGGTAAATATTATGTATGCACAATTCGGAATGTATGGGGCCCCGGCAAGATCTGCGGGGTTTAATGGATAACCCCACCTGTCAGGGGCACGAGGTGAACTGTACCTGGATATAACTTGGTGGGGTACCTCTTACATGCCGAATTGGGCACATATAATATTATTTATTTACAATGCAAGTATGTACAATTTCTATACCTATTACTTAAATTACCTATTATAAAATAATAGAATAGTGTATTTCGCGCGGATCATACGTTTATAATTACATACTTAAAATCATATTAAGAAAATGAAGCAGCAGTCCGTCTATAAACAAAACGTTTATAGACAGACGTTAGTTCCACTTTTAATGTTTACAACTAATGCACGAAATAAGGAAAAAGTAAATGGACAATATTTGAACGATTTCAATTTCCAAACTAAGTTTAAAATATTTAATTTATTACTTATTTGGGGAAAAACAAATGTCAATATTTGCAAGTATCTTTTAACATGTGGACTTCTACAAATCTTCATTATCTTATACTGCACTGCAAGCCCTCCCCTGGATGTCATATGGGTAACATTCTGAGCTCACAAATCCAGTTGTTTCCTACCACTGCAAGCCCCCTCTCCTTTTGATGTCATATGGGTGGCATGCTGACCTCACACATCCAGTTGTTTCCTACCACTGCAAGCCCCCTCTCCTTTTGATGTCATATGGGTAGCATGCTGACCTCACACATCCAGTTGTTTCCTACCACTGCAAGCCCCCTCTCCTTTTGTTGTCATATGGGTGGCATGCTGACCTCACACATCCAGTTGTTTCCTACCACTGCAAGCCCCCTCTCTTTTGTTGTCATATGGGTGGCATGCTGACCTCACACATCCAGTTGTTTCCTACCACTGCAAGCCCCCTCTCCTTTTGTTGTCATATGGGTGGCATGCTGACCTCACACATCCAGTTGTTTCCTACCACTGCAAGCCCCCTCTCTTTTGTTGTCATATGGGTGGCATGCTGACCTCACACATCCAGTTGTTTCCTACCACTGCAAGCCCCCTCTCCTTTTGTTGTCATATGGGTGGCATGCTGACCTCACACATCCAGTTGTTTCCTACCACTGCAAGCCCCCTCTCCTTTTGTTGTCATATGGGTGGCATGCTGACCTCACACATCCAGTTGTTTCCTACCACTGCAAGCCCCCTCTCCTTTTGATGTCATATGGGTGGCATGCTGACCTCACACATCCAGTTGTTTCCTACCACTGCAAGCCCCCTCTCCTTTTGTTGTCATATGGGTGGCATGCTGACCTCACACATCCAGTTGTTTCCTACTACTGCAAGCCCCCTCTCCTTTTGTTGTCATATGGGTAGCATGCTGACCTCACACATCCAGTTGTTTCCTACCACTGCAAGCCCCCTCTCTTTTGTTCGTCATATAGGTGGCATGCTGACCTCACACATCCAGTTGTTTCCTACCACTGCAAGCCCCCTATCCTTTTGTTGTCATATGGGTGGCATGCCGACCTCACACATCCAGTTGTTTCCTACCACTGCAAGCCCCCCTCCTTTTGTTGTCATATGGGTGGCATGCCGACCTCACACATCCAGTTGTTTCCTACTACTGCAAGCCCCCTCTCCTTTTGTAGTCATATGGGTGGCATGCTGACCTCACACATCCAGTTGTTTCCTACCACTGCAAGCCCCCTCTCCTTTTGTTGTCATATGGGTGGCATGCTGACCTCACACATCCAGTTGTTTCCTACCACTGCAAGCCCCCTCTCCTTTTGATGTCATATGGGTGGCATGCTGACCTCACACATCCAGTTGTTTCCTACCACTGCAAGCCCCCTCTCCTTTTGATGTCATATGGGTGGCATGCTGACCTCACACATCCAGTTGTTTCCTACCACTGCAAGCCCCCTCTCCTTATGATGTCATATGGGTGGCATGCTGACCTCACACGTCCAGTTGTTTCCTACCACTGCAAGCCCCCTCTCCTTTTGATGTCATATGGGTGGCATGCTGACCTCACACATCCAGTTGTTTCCTACCACTGCAACCCCCCTCTCTTTTGTTGTCATATGGGTGGCATGCTGACCTCACACATCCAGTTGTTTCCTACCACTGCAAGCCCCCTCTCCTTTTGATGTCATATGGGTGGCATGCTGACCTCACACATCCAGTTGTTTCCTACCACTGCAAGCCCCCTCTCCTTTTGTTTTCATATGGGTGGCATGCTGACCTCACACATCCAGTTGTTTCCTACCACTGCAAGCCCCCTCTCCTTTTGTTGTCATATGGGTGGCATGCTGACCTCACACATCCAGTTGTTTCCTACCACTGCAGGCCCCCTCTCCTTTTGTTGTCATATGGGTGGCATGCTGACCTCACACATCCAGTTGTTTCCTACCACTGCAAGCCCCCTCTCCTTTTGATGTCATATGGGTGGCATGCTGACCTCACACATCCAGTTGTTTCCTACCACTGCAAGCCCCCTCTCCTTTTGATGTCATATGGGTGGCATGCTGACCTCACACATCCAGTTGTTTCCTACCACTGCAAGCCCCCTCTCCTTTTGTTGTCATATGGGTGGCATGCTGACCTGACACATCCAGTTGTTTCCTACCACTGCAAGCCCCCTCTCCTTTTGTTGTCATATGGGTGGCATGCTGACCTCACACATCCAGTTGTTTCCTACCACTGCAAGCCCCCTCTCCTTTTGTTGTCATATGGGTGGCATGCTGACCTCACACATCCAGTTGTTTCCTACCACTGCAAGCCCCCTCTCCTTTTGTTGTCATATGGGTGGCATGCTGACCTCACACATCCAGTTGTTTCCTACCACTGCAAGCCCCCTCTCCTTTTGTTGTCATATGGGTGGCATACTGACCTCACACATCCAGTTGTTTCCTACCACTGCAAGCCCCCTCTACTTTGGTTGTCATATGGGTGGCATGATTTCTACTAACTGTAGTATTAAGTTGCAAAAAATATATTCACAAAACTAATAAAATTTCCTGATACGTGTAAAGAGGCATATGTTAAATCGAGTCACACATCTCATATCTATAAGCGTAAAGCGATTAAAATCAGACAGCAACGTAATAACATGTCCAAAATTAAAAACCTACAGTTAGAAACCTAAAGTTCGCTACCAACATTTTAAAGTAATATTTTAGATTATTTAAAAAATATATTTACAGCAAAATCGTACCATATAATATAGTACCTAAAAGAATAATGCAGCGTTCTAAACCCTACGAATAATTATTTCCTAACAATAATGTAGTTATTTTTTATTTATTTAACTCTTATGTATACTGCTAGTGCCTTCGCGACATTATGTACACTTACAAAATACTTAATCCTAATACGACTTATGTATTTCCTTTATATTAAAATCCTTTTATTTTCATGTTCCATTGTAATACTTGCATATTAGATAATAATATAGTATAAGTACCATTCGGAATGCAAAAAGGCCCTGTTCTGCGGAATTTAATGAATTTTAGGAATTTAACGCTTGTGACTGGTACGAGGTGAACTATACCTGCATGTATCTTGGTGGGACCTCTTACCTTCCGAATTGTACATATATTATACTATATATGTACAATTTCTATACTTATTACTTAAATTAACTAATATAATAATAATGGATATTAGAGTATTACACACCCTACAGTTCATAGTAAGCCAAATAAAGAAGGAACAGACCATATTCAAAATGAAATAGATTATCAGAAACCATCTTTTAGCATTGATCAAAAACTATTACAATAATTATTGAAGAGATAATGGAAAAATACGAAAATTTACCTCTTGAGATATTCTAGAAAACGTGCAAAATAATTTTATTTGAATACAAAAGTTTTTGTCAAACATCTTGTGGTGGATCAATTAAAGGTGGATTTATATCTGTCTGACGTGTCGTGTCGTGACGCTATATCTGAAGCTACATTTATAATTATTTGCGTATTGAATGATATTAATGAAGTAAATTTTCGTATGCTTTTTATTATTATACAGTACCAAATCAAATAAATTTCATTGTTTTTACCTAGCTTTGCATTTGTGTTTATTATAATACATTTCTTTTTTATTTTAGAGACTGTAGCATATTTAAATGTTCAAATTATTAATATGTAATATATTGTTATATATTCCGTAGTTTAATTAATCAAAAAATGTGTGGTAGCTAACGTCTTCAAACGGCTATGAGTCCTTATAAAACCCTACGAATAATTATTTTCTAACAAATATCTCAATCCAAATACGGTAGCTAGTGCCTTCTTGAGATAGTGTATACTTACAAAATACTAAATTCTAATACGATTTATATTTTCCTAAGTGCTTATTATATATTATAACCCTTATATTATCCTGTCTCCATCTATTATTCTTGCATATTAGGTATTGTGTATGCACAATTCGGAATGTATGGGGCCCCGGCAAGTTCTGCGAGGTTTACCGGATAACCCCACTTGACAGGGGCGCGAGGTGAACTGTACCTGCATATATCTTGGTGGGACCTCTTACATTCCGAATTGTGCATATATAATATTATTTATTTACAATGCAAGTATGTACAATTTCTGTACCTATTACTTAAATTATCATTAGAAATGACTAAAAATGTATTTCGTGCACAATTCTTAAATTCATATAAAGCTAAATATACCTAGTCAGGTCATAAGTATTGTCACACAGTAAAAACTTTTCTTTTAGAATGCTGGCCACAAAAAAGTTTATTGAATTAGAATTTCGAATTGTTCATGAAAATAAAAATGTATAACTTTTAGAATTTTACTCATTTTTAAATATGGAGTGGACGCTTAAAGAAGACCGTGTTGCAGTTATTGCGTTGTATCGTTGCGGTTACGCGCCAATTCAAATTTTTAACATACTGAAAAATTTGAATATTACCAAAAGATTCGTTTATAGTACCAACAAACGATACAATGAAGACTCTAGTGTAGATGACAGGTCAAGAAGTGGTCGCCCTCGGTCTGTTAGGACTCCAGCAGTGATAAAAGCTGTGAAGGCACGAATTCAAAGAAATCCCAAACGTAAGCAGAAACTGTTGGCCCTTCAGATGGGGTTAAGCAGAACCACGGTGAAAAGGGTGTTAAATGAAGACTTAGGGCTTCGGGCATATCGAAGAAAAACAGGACATCGTTTGAATGCTCGTCTAATGGACCTGAGACTGAAGAGATGCCGCGCTTTGTTGAAGCGGTACGCGGGAAAAAAATATCTGGAAATTCTTTTTTCGGATGAAAAAATGTTTACCGTAGGAGAGAGCTACAACAAACAAAATGATAAGGTGTACGCACACAGTAGTGAAGAAGCGATCAACCGTATTCCGCGTGTCCAACGAGGTCATTTTCCATCCTCGCTCATGGTATGGTTGGGAGTTTCTTATTGGGGCTTAACAGAGGTACATTTTTGTGAGAAAGGTGTAAAAACGAATGCTGTTGTGTATCAAAATACAGTCCTGACGAACCTTGTGGAACCTGTTTCTCATACTATGTTCAATAACAGGCACTGGGTATTCCAACAAGATTCGGCGCCAGCTCATAGAGCGAAGAGCACACAAGACTGGCTGGCGGCGCGTGAAATCGACTTCATCCGGCACGAAGACTGGCCCTCCTCCAGTCCAGATTTGAATCCGTTAGATTACAAGATATGGCATCACTTGGAGGAAAAGGCGTGCTCAAAGCCTCATCCCAATTTGGAGTCACTCAAGACATCCTTGATTAAGGCAGCCGCCGATATTGAC
This sequence comes from Malacosoma neustria, assembly GCA_963693495.1. Lineage (NCBI taxonomy): Eukaryota > Metazoa > Arthropoda > Insecta > Lepidoptera > Lasiocampidae > Malacosoma > Malacosoma neustria. Next base: position 6,118,003 of record OY856391.1, on the reverse strand, counting down.
ATGGACCTCGTTCGTGCTGCGATAGACAACTGGCCGCGCAGATTGAAGGCTTGTATTCAAAATCACGGAGGTCATTTTGAATAAACTTTAATGTCATAAGAATCTATGTTTTGTTAAGTTCATTTTGGTATATGAATGGTTACATAATTAATAAACTTGTTACAATTATTTTACATTAAACATGTGACAGAATTTATGACCTGACTAGGTATATAAAGCAAACCATATTCAAAACAATTGTTATTCGAATATTTGTCATGTTGCAAACAAAGTTTTAAAAAAATATGACTCATTAGTTATATGTTTAACACGATTGGCAAATATCTTGTAACAAGTGGACTTTTTCAGTAGCATTCTATATTGCAACCAAGCGTAATCAATCCAGGTCTCCTACAACCCTCCGTCCCCCACACCTTTTGACGACATATGGCAAGAATGTTGACATCTCAAATCCAATTGCATACTACTGAAACTATTGTACTATCTTCTAATAATCTTCTACTGTAACTTCAAAGCCCACCATCCTCCCTGTTTGATAAATATACAGTTATAAAAAAGAAATATATCGCGAAAAGCTTTAAACGTGTTACAGAGCTGATACAATATTATAACCAAAATAACTACCCAACACAACTATTATGTTGCATAATAAATGAAAACGTGTATCCACGATATAAAATATATCAGCGACGTGTTTAACAGTTTAATGCCAAATCGAATCCACACATCACATTCACACATCATTCGAACATCCACACATATAAGCTTAAAGCGGTTAGATCAGACCTATAGACACAGTAACGTGTATATAAAACACTTTTTACTCATACAGAACTAAAATGAGCCGTGCTAAACAAATACAGAGGTTAAATGTAGTCGATTCAATTGTAAATAAAAAAAAATTCTAGTTGAAATCAGGATATAGGCAACTGGCCCACCAAATAGTAGACAGTTTGCATCACCAGAGGCATCACGAAATGGAATTGGAAGCTGGTTTACTGGTGCCCAAACACAAGGTCATCATGGCGGTATGTTTTAAAATACCAGTGGCTGCCATCCAGTCGGGCTTGGAACCCTACACCTAGCTAGGGTTGTTTTGTCGCCTTTTACGACAGGCCGACCCCGGCCGCAGTGGTATTCTTACTCCGCCCCTGCACGGATAATTTATGTCTAAAATGAAAATATATCTCCAATCTATTTGGTGTCATACTCACAACTTACGATACAAAAACATTTTTTGCTTATAAATAAACAAGAAATTAAGAATTTTTATTTTAATGTGTATGCAATAACGACACCGGTAACTGTCCGAGTATCCGTACAGTAAATTGTGTGACATTAGTCTTCTAGAAATGGCAATAAGTGTCTAATATACACATATACACAATTATTCTTGTCAAATAAAGGACCAATAGGATCGATACACGCATTAAAAGCTAATATTTAAATATTTTTGAATACTATATTGAGATAAAATCATGGTATACAATAATTATAATAGCGTTCTATACTCTATGAATGACTATTTCCTAATAACAACATTCTTTTTCTGCACCTAATCGTCTATATAGACGTAGATTATTTTATATACAAATACCGTAGCTAGTTGCCATCATGAGATAATGTACACTTATAAAATACTTAAAATAATCTTAAACCTAATACGTTACATATGGCATTTATATAATCTTAGTGCAGATTAAATGTTATATCAATTATACATTAAAACCCTTATATTATCCTGTCTCCATCTATTATTCTTGCATATTAGGTAATAATATAGTGTATGCACAATTTGGAATCTATGTAGTCCGGGCAAGATCTGCGGGGTTTAATGGATAACCCCGCCTGACAGGGGCACGAGGTGAACTGTGCCTGCATATATCTTGGTGGGACCTCTTACATTCCGAATTGTGCACATATAATATTATTTATTTACAATGCAAGTATGTACAATTTCTGTAGCTATTACTTAAATAAGAAATGACTGTAAAGGTATTTCGTGCACAATTCATAAATTCATATGAAGCCAAATATTTAATAAGCAAACTATATACAAAACAATTGTTATTTAGATATATATTTGTTATGTTGTGAACTAAGTTAAAAGGCATATAACTTATTAGTTTGGGACATATTTTGTAACATGTGGACATTTTCAGTAGTATTCTATAATTTCAAGCCAAACGTAGTCAATCCATTTCGTATTTTCAAATCCAAGTGTATCCTTTTAATGTTATATGAGTGATGGACTTCTCAAACCCAATGGCATACTACTGTTACATGTCCCTCCTCCCTTTATGATGAATATTCATTTAAAAATATATACCGCGGAAAACCTTTCAATTTCAAATGCGTTACAGAGGCTTAGATTCATTAATATAACCAAATAACTATCCAGTATTATATTATTATTGTTGTATTATATGTAAAGATGTATTCATAAAATAAAAAAAGATCAGCGACGTGTTTAACTGTTAAATGCCAAATACAAAACCAAACATCTCAAATAAAAGTTTAAAGCGATTACAGACCTATGCACACAGGTGTATATATAAAACACTTTTTACTACTTTATAGTAAAATGAAATAAATCACTGTACCCGTGGCATACAAATAAAAGAGTTATAACAATAAAAGTATGTTAGACGGACTGGCTAAAATCGATTCAATTGTAAATAAAAATATGTATTTATGAATAAAACCCAAATATATATCTATTAATTTTCTAGTGGTGTAATACACAACATATAAAATAAAACACAGATACCAATTTCTATGTATAAATAAAAAAAATTAATTTTGAATGTGTATGTAGTAATGACACAGGTAATTGTCAGTGTGAGTACGGTAAATTGCCTGACATTAGCATTGGTAAAATTAGAGCTAGCAAGAAGTGTTTTATCTATTCCCCACCATGTATAGTCATGTCAAATTAAGAACCAATAGGGTCCATACACGCATTTAAAATTAATATTTAAATATTTTTGAATACTATATCGAGATTAAATCATGGTATACAATACCTAATTATAGCGTTACTCTATGAATAATTATTTCCTAATAACAACATTCTGTAATCATCTATATAGACGTAGATTATTTTATATACAAAAGCCGTAGATAGTTGCCATCACGAAATAATGTACTTATAATCTTAAAGCCCTATAAATCTTAATACGTTACATATGGGATTTATATAATTTTAGTGCAAATTAAATGTTATATCAATTATACATTAAAACCCTTATATTAATTATCCTGTCTCCATCTATTTATTATTCTTGCATATTAGGTAATAATATAGTGTATGCACAATTCGGAATGCATGTTATCCCAGCAAGGTCTGCGAGCTTTAACGGATAACCCCGCCTGACAGGGGCACGAGGTGAACTGTGTCTCCATATATCTTGGTGGGGCCTCGTACATTCCGAATTGTGCACATATAATATTATTTATTTACAATGCAAGTATGTACAATTTCTATATCTATTACATAAATTACCTAATAGAAATCGCTATCAACGTATTTCGCACACATCATACATTTACAAAACACAATTCCTAAATTCATATTAAGCCAAATAAAGAGACCGGACACCATATTCAAACTGAAATAGATTATCAGAATCCATAGTTAAGTATTTAAAAAAATATTACAACGCGAGACAAAGAAAAACAAAAAAAATATCTTTTTGAGATATAAAGAATATATATATTTTATAATATCTTTTTGGTACTTTAGAGGAGAAAGAAAACATTTTTACACAAATGCTTTGCATTTCAAATTATATATGTCGGTCAGTTAAACTGTTTTACTTTTGGAGTTTCATATTTGGCTTTATGAAGGAATATTCAACGTAATTACACACAGTACGTCAAATTTAATTTTCTGTACACAACTTCTGGCATATATCGAAAATTACCGATTTCCTTAACTATCACTGGGATTGGATAATTGTTCATTACCTTAGTAAGTAGATATATTTTACAAATTATATATATGATTAATAATAATGCTTCAAATTAAATTAATACAGAAAATAATATTGTCAATGTTTTTTTATGTAATTTTAAATTTTATATATTAGTGATTTAGGAAAAAAACAAGCCACCTACCTGATTTGCAATTATATTTATATATACATATCAAATACAGTTGTATCGTACAAAACAAATCTATTTTTTTTTTCATTATATCGCCAATCGACTTCTGGAATTAAATATATAACTTTTAAAAACCTATTAATGCCTATCGAGGTGGCATTTAGACTACTAATGCAAGCCTCTAATTTTTTATGCTAAAAATCGGTTTTAGGTATTACATATAATTTTAAGGTAATTTTAAAATAAAATAAATAACTTTACACATTGTTTATACAAAATATTTATAATAAATTTAATTTATAAATTGAGGTGGATTCCCTTTAGGTTGTATGAAGTATTTTAAAAATATTAGCATTAAATTTCATTTTGCACATTTTTTTTTTTGTATAAAATGAAAGAAAAATCTTCACATACTAATCGCACGTGTATTAACTACCTTAAAAATTAATGTTTCCTTAAATTATGACCTTTATATCTCTGGTTATAGCATTAGCAAATATTTTGTACAATGCATCGTATATTACCTAGACACACTCATCAAGTGTGTTAAGATGTATTTTATAGTTTGATGGGTTATTTACGTTGACCTCATAAAATTATACAAAAAAAATTACAATAAACAATAAGCGCCCAGAACATTCCATTCCTGGACTCGATCCCTACATGGAATAGATAATAATTTCTACAACTCTGCTTTACAGCGCATTCGCTAGTTACACGCAAAAAGATGTGTTCAGATTCTAAAAGAATTAAGAGTTGCCATGATAAGGAAAACCTCCGTATAATCTCGGGATTGATGAAAAACTTTGTCAGAAATAACTGTCCCATTTCACATGTTAACAAATTTACGAAGTAAGCAAGTTGTATTGAAATGAAAATTGAGTTATGTGAGTACTCGGGTTATTCAGAAACTAAGGTCCGAATAGTCGTAACTAATCGAATGTCGCGCAAACATTGGAACGCGCATGCGCACTAGTTGCCGGCATGCCTTACTCGTCAAACGATGCTATTTGTATTGGTAGGTATTGTTGCAGTGTGTAAGTACAGTGCTACTTCAAAATGTTTGAAACAATCGATCAGTAAGGTATTGAAAAAATTAAGATTTTTGAAAACCTGTAATGTTTTCTGTTTTACAAGTTTCCGAATAACCCTCGTATTATTAACTAGCAATCCGCTTAACAAAAATTTACAAATCAATTAAAAGTACACGTCAAAGCGGCATACAAAATCTATAAAGGACTCACTGAAAAATTAGAAAACAGGATACTAAGAGGATTGCCTCGTAAGGCATCATTACTTTAAGAAAGCATCATGATGTTGCCTTGTAAGGATGGTTTTATGATTACAAACGACATTTTTCTTTTGATGTCACTCAAGGTGGCATGTTTACTTTTTAATTCCAGTTGTAACCTACAATTACAAGCGCCACTTCCTCCTGATGCCTTACAAAGTAGCATGTAGACTTCTATTCATCACACTACTAATGTAATCCTACAAATTTATTAATCTAGTGACCAAAACATACAAACACATTATAGTTTCAAGGTAACTTTAAACGAGAAATTACTTACAATAAATTTAACATCTAATTTGAGGTGGATTCGCTTTAGGTTGTATGAAGTATTTAAAAAATGTTAGCATTATATTTTAATCAGTTTTTTTTTGCACAAAATGAAATATTAATGCTAGGAAAAATTTGAAAAAATATAACTACCTTAAAAACTAATGTTTCCTTAAATTTTTACCTTATTACATATTATGGGTTATATAATATCTAGTTATGCAAATATTTTGTACAATGCATCTATTACCTAAACACTCGTTCAGTGTGACATCTTATTTGATAGTTTGGAGGATTATTTATACTTTGATAGAAATGTACAAATTAATAATAAACAATAAATAATAACATCACACTGCTGGCCTTCCCCTAGATGGAATAAACTTTAGAGCCCACAACTCTATTCTACGACTGAATAGTTGGTTACACACCAAATGATCTGAATGTTTAAATTTCTTCGCTATGATGGCGATAAACTGGTATTATTATATTATCTACTTTGTGGTATTATTATGGTACTCGTGGTATGGTAATTTTTGGTAGCGATAAATGTCTCATTGAACTTATTGATAATATGAAGCCGTAGAAACTGGATACATAGCTAGCTTATATAGGCTTACTTAAGTTTAGCTAATTTCGAGTCAGCTTCCGAAGATCTTCATGAAGCAATCATTAAATGATATAATCGTATATATGTAGAAGTAGTATACATATCATGTCACATAGGAATAAATAAAGACCTCGTATGGAGCTTATTAGATATTTGAATAAAAAGCTATAATTCAGCAGACAAGCAAACAACCTATCTAAAAGCAAGTGGCCATCGTCACTTATATAAGTTTGCGCCATCAGGGATATGGTCAACGCTCTGCCGATCTCGAATAAATTTTATAATGCCTTCTTTTCAAAATCCCCATATCGTAATGCAATGGAAAAGCCTCAGCCGGAAGCACATTCCGAATCCGGTATGTTACGTGACATGAACGTTCTCAATAAATCTTCCGTACAATAGAGAAAAGGCTCCAGAAAATGAAGATGAGCGATCAGCCGATGACGGGCAGTGTGGTGGTAGAAAGACAACCAAGGCACCACAGGCAAAGGGCTCTTTAGAACATTTCTCGTTGTACAGACGGTAGAATAAGCAGAGACCCCAAGGTCTCTGAAGGCCAAGTGTATCTAGACCGTCCATGAGTATAGGACCCTCAACAAGTCAGACTGCGCATAAATGGATAGTCTAGATGAGTGGATAGGCAGGCGCTTCAGTCCATAAATGTCAGCAGTACTACAAGTGCGGTCTAGTAGTCTTGCTAAAGTACAACACAAACCGTTTCCGTGGAGTGAAATATTGCTTGGACCGGTTTAGCACACCCATCTTTTTGGAGGCAAGCTCATCATTTGATCTCTAAACTGCACATGATTAGCAATATCGACACTAAGGATCCCAATACTCTTAGAGATAGTAAGAGGAGTTCGTTGGAACTGTGGTGCAGGTGCCAATGGGGTTTTCTTGGCAGAGAATGCTCAGACCTCGATATATAATGGACCAATTAGAGGTTCAAATCCCAAGATGGTATGACATGTTTCATGATGGTATGAAATGTGTCACTACTTATGAAATGTTTCTTGCCTCATGTACCAAATAGTCAACGGTAAAGGAAACCGAGGTTACCGGAGTAGCAATCTTAAACAAGGGTGGCGGGTATGCTGTCCTTTTCTCTACATGGAGACCGGGACCCAGCAGTGAGACGTTATGAATTAAAAATAAATAACCTATTACCCGTTCGCGCTAAGTTTGCCGGTCCGTGGAATGCGCGTCCCCTCCCCCAACCGCCTACCGCGCCCCTAAATCGCCCTCTCAGTATCGTAGGCAACGTCATTCGCATGCACGCGTTATTATTCTTAAAAAATTCTTTGCTTTTGACATTTCTTAGTTTTTCACTTTGTTTAAACTATGGGTAAAGGCAAAATTTTAAGAAGTGATGTACGAAATATGGTGTTAAAGGTTATGACTTATTTCGAAAATGAGAAGCAAAACCGTTCTTATATAATACCTGTCGATAAAAATAGCGTCAGCATCGTCAGAAGCTGGTGTGGAGTACAGACGTAAACTTTCGACATCACGTAAAAAAAAGAAAGGAAACCAACATTAGGAATTCATGATTTTATGATTTGCGCTATAAGAAATATAATAAACAGCTTTTATACGGTTAAAAAAGAAATACCTACACTGCGAAAAATTCTAGCCACTGCAAAGGCAGAATTAAATTTTCCTGGGCAAAAAAACCACCTTGTGGAAAATATTTAAGGACAAGCTAGGCTATAAGTTAAAAAAATGTAAAAAGGCTCGCGATTTTTTGATACAGAAACCAGAAATTTTTTTAAATTAAAAATATTTTAAATATAGTTTCTTTTTTTGCTGACGCTACCCTTCGAGTGACGTCATATGGCCAATGGCAAACTTAGCGCGAACGGGTAGTACCTAAGGCGGGTCGACGACATTAATATGCATTCATATAAAATGCTATTTACATTACGATAATACTAAATATAGCTAGATTAAATATTACTTAGTATATATATATACTATATAAAAATAACTCAAATCTATTTATCACGTATTCCTATATAATTTAAACATAATTATATTATTCATATGTGCAATGTATTTTATATATATTAGTGGTTAAATATTCAAGTATTATCTGTAATACAGTATTTAAATTAGAACAGAAAACTATTAAGATTAACTAAGCTAGCAATTAGTATATATCAATATTATAAAAATATATTTGTATGTTACGAATAAATTATAAAGCCACTTCAAATGTTTTCAACTATAGAAAACTCTGTATTATAATGTAACATATTATATATTATACTGGATAATCAATTTGAGAAAAAAAAAATTATAGCACACATTATATTAAACATTCCTAATGAGCCTGAAATAAAAAATAATATTTGCTCAACTTACATAATTGAATGAATAATATTTAAACTATAAATAATATCATGAAATAAAAAAACTCAAGACTATTTATCCACGCAAAAAACTTAAAACTAATAATTGAACGTAGGAAGCGTGAAGTTGTATTCAACCAAAATTGCTGACATATAAACTAAAATAATTTAAAAAAATAGTTTTTTTTTTTACATTCCGCTGTTATATTATTTTGTATGTTTAAAATATATTACGACCTTCAATTTTTTTTGTATACACAACAATTCGCCAGTGATTTATACTACAGATATCTTCAATCTTCAGTTTTATTTCAAAAATTCAACGATATATTAAAAATATTTCGTTTGTGTTTTAATCCCTCCTAAATACATTCTAATGAATTTCCCTCCTCTGCACTTCCCTACACTAGATGAAAACTTGTATTTTAGTTAGAAAGAATTTTCACAAACGTACTAATGGCATAAAGAGACAAAAACTGTTGAGAATAATGTAATATGTCAAATATTAATTAATAAGTGAGCTATGAAAAAATATTGAAATTAAAACGTCACCGTGAGAAATTCAAGTTAAATAAAAATTACTTTCTAAGTATACCATCACAGACAAAATGGCCGCATTTACATATTCGCGACTTAATAGAAAGACTCCTAATTGGAGGTAGGTTTTTTTTCTTACTATACCTCGCTCACTTTTCATACTAAATATGACATCATCGATCTTTGTATTAAAGTTGTCATTACAGTACCGAATGTTCAACGATTCGATTTTCAATTTTACTTACTGCAGACACCGAAACTAAGCTGATTCTTTAAAATATCTACAAAAAACACTCCAGCCGTCTCCAGAACATCCAAAAAAGTGATGTAAATATATTTACCCTGTCGGGAAATAAGCCTGGCTCGAAGCAATGTTCTAATCAATCGACTGAAGGTCTTCTGTATGGTTTCTTAGAAGTTACATTTTCCATATCGAATAATACACGGGTATTTCATTCACCATTAATAGATAATTTACATGCAAATCTTTGAGCATCTGTATTAACAGATTTCTGAATTACTTACAATAATCACGAGTTGGTAAACATCTTAATTTTAAAAAACCAGACTTACTATTAATGCGCGGATGTGTAAACGTGGACTAGGAATACAAACTTAACGCTAAAAAAAACGTCATTAAATATTTTTATTATCAAGCAAAAACCTATGATTTTATCACTCAGTTGACGAGTACGCCGTCCGTGACGACGTTAAAAAAAAAATTAAACACTAACGATCGTGCAATACGTAAAATAATTATTAAAATATATATAATTCCCGGAACACAAGACAAGGTGGTAGGAGCCGTACCAACTAGTTTGCGCCCAATCGGGGTTGTTTTGTCGCCTTTTACGACAGGCCGACCCCGGCCGCAGGGGTATTCTTACTCCGCCCCTGCACGGAGAAAAACAATGCATTTGTAACATGCAACTAATATAAACCCGAGTTTAATATACCAACTTAATGGGTGAATAGTGAAACTCAAAGTGGCAAGTATATTTATTGACATATTAATGACAAAGGGCGACACGGCTCTAAAGATTGTCAATCTCTGTTACTTTAGAATATTTTTTCTCATTTATTCAATTATTTATAATATTCTTAGATATTACGTTTTAAATCAAAGAAGGTATTGATCGGTAAGTATTACATCGAAGAAGAAATATTTTCGTACAATGGACACAGTCCGTCATTTCTGTAACGTTTTTACACTTTCGATGATTAATACTGAAAAAAGGAAAATTTATCTATTTATATAGCCAATAAAACGTGTTATAAATTATTTCCTTTTACGAATACCTAAGTATGTTACCGATGCATTTTTTTTACAAATATATAACATTATCGAATTATCATATTTTATAGAACTTTAATATTAATATATACCAATCCAAAGTTTAAAAAAAAGAAAAGAATATTATTTGCACTTATCTAACTTACTTTAAAAATATTATACCATATTTTATAAAGTTCTAAGACTACATTAGAATTATTCTGCAAATTAGTATCTTATCTCTATATTATATTCATCTGTTTTTATATTAGTCATCGGCATAGTGGCAAAACTACTTAAATAACATTTTATTAAAAATAATTACATGTTCTTATACTAAAACTTAGGCTCGAATCAATCGAACGTTTGCAACATTTTTAGAAATAAGCCGACGATATCAGCTTCTTAAAATTACTTATATGTACATTAGAATACTAAGTTTTAGGTTATGTATACTTGCACTTTAAAAAATATACAATAAATTATGGATATAAAATAGTCAATTTCATATCCAGTTTATACTAAACCTCACTTCAGAACGCAAGGCTCTGTCAGCTAATTTTCCGTATCTCGGTCAGAGGCGCGTATGCAGATTTTACAGGACCGCATGTTTTCTTGATTCCAAGAGAAAAAACGGAAATACTCCATTTTGTAATTAGGAAGATAATTAAGTAGCATTACTAACTACTCAGCCAAACAATATGCCTATTAAGAAATCATAAGTATAACGTGATATTTCTGGTAAACTATTTCATATACGTATAAATTTGTATAGTTAAATATTTCATTATTATCATTGTCCAAGCAACTAAAAGAAAACCGTTATGTGACAATCAATGAACAGATTTAAAATATAGGAGTCATAAAAATACACAGCAAAATATGGTAAACTCTAATATAACGACACTTAACGGACTGAGCATTTTTTGACGTTATAGAGAGTGGTTGTTAAGTGGAGGGAAATAAAAGGTACCTGTATAGAAAACAAGGTAATCCGGCCAGTCAAGCAAGTTCGACGTATTAAGGTGTTTGTAGTTAAATCGTGTGACGTTATAGTTTTACATTGTATTTTAAAATATAAAACTTGTGTTGGAAATATCGTTCTCCCATTGAGTGGGGAACGCGTTGTACGTTGTTTCGAATAAGACGTGTGAATAAAATAACACGACAATAGAGAGAGAAATATATCGAGTAACACGAGTAAATAATCAAAAATGCACGTATTGCAACAAATTATATCATACATTTATATAACTGTTTTGCACGAGCAGATTATTACCACAGCAGATCAAGTGACCAGTCATTAAAGTTTTATATGTAGCGAAGAGCATGGCTTTGGACATAATTTAGCAAACTTTAATAGGTAATATATTTGATGTTTTCTTCATAAAAGCAGGAAAACCAAACAGCTATGTGACCGCTCTGGTAAGTTTAGTGTTAGTATTAATTATCTGATGTCACTATATTGGAATCGACGACTGTTATGTTACTGTTATTTCTATATTTTATCGGATTTCATATAATAAAACATTTTAACAAAAAACCACTCTTAAAAGGACATCGAAAGTAAACTTTATTCGAATATTCAAATTATATAACTATATTTGAAAGTCATTATGAGAAAACAGAGCCTATTACGTTCTTTATTAAACTATAATATTATGATTAATTCTAAACCTGAAAAATTATATTTACAATTTCCAGGTAATTCTTCTTACATATAATAATAGTAGTGTTGTGTGCCTTTTACTCTATGTATATTTAATTTAATTAATAGCAACTATAATATATTACCTTATTTATTTAGACTACTAATTAAAATTATACTTACGAATCTAAAATATTTTAGAATTATTCTTAGTCTGAAACATAATATTTACAATTTTCAGGCAATTCTCCTTACAAAAATAATTCAGGCATATTGTGTGCATTTTACTATATTTTATATATACACTCGACTCCCGTTGATTCAAAACTCGATGGATTGTTAAAATTATACGAATCATCGAGACTAAAATGTCAAATGTTTAGAAAATTTTCAAGAGAATAAATATTTAATTTCAAATTATTGAGTAATATTATGTTAAATTGTTGCGCAAAATCGTTTTTCCTCCCACCTCCACCCACTTTTGCGATTAACTCCTTCTTTTCAACAATCGTCAAGCATTTATGCTTTTTAGAACTCATAACTGACACAAAATTTTAATCTGTATATAGGTACATACAACCAACGAAAAAGTAACTGTAATTAAACTAACGAAAACTAAATAGGAAGTGTGCGTCAAACTAATCATAAACATTACAATAACAAATGTTATTGTAATGTTTACGATGATAGGAGTTTGCATTTGTTTCAAAATGTACCTCTATGCAATCTGATCACTTCGAATTAACGCGTCGTTTGGTACATAGCGATGATTTTTACCACGCTTTTAATAACTTGACCTGTATGTATCTACGTAACGGAATTTTCGGACTCGATTTTTACCGATTTTGAACGATCAAAAATATTTAAAAATTTGCACACATTTTATTTAAATTACCAGATGCTTAAAAATGTATAGATTATTTTTCGAAATAGAAAGAGATTTTTTAGGCATAACGTCGGATTATAAAGAAGTTCAAATTACCGCAGGTTTGAATTAACAAGAGTCCACTGTATGTTATATTTTAATATATTAGATACCAACTATTAATACTAATAATACAAGACTAATTATTTATTACGAAACTAAAATATTTTAGAATAATTCTTAGCCTTAAATATTTACTATTTTCAGGCATATTCTCCTCACATCATCTTATTTAAGTAAAACCAAGGTAAAACATTTAAAAATCTACCTATTGAATTCACTATGGATTAGGAACAAAATTAAAACAAAGAAATATATAAAAAAATAAATATGAAAATTCCAGCTACACTACTTCCAGCTACACTTTTCTAATGGAATCGTTTTTCTTATTGCTCTTATCGTGGCGTCATTCGTGTAAAAAAATAGCAATATCCGTTGCTTTTTCTGTAATACACGTACACGATCCAACGTATTAATTTTAACACGAAATGTTATTTTGTCCAGCAATATATTAATTTTTCTTTATTAAGTTTAAAAAAAATGTTTTATTTTATTTTAGCGTTATAAAAACTTGAAAATTTTACTAAAATTATACGAGATGACGCCAAAATTTTGTAATTTATTAGTTCATACACTCGCACTCGTAATCAAAATATAAGATATTTTTTTCGCTTTCTTTCACATGGACTACTCTGTATTTGCGTAGGTACATATTAAGGTTACGTATATTCCTTAATGTATATTGTATTTTACAGTACGACGAGTAGGGTAGTCCCACGCAATTGCCATCAATGTTACGAAACGATTGAGATCCAAAAATGTTTTTAACCTTATGTATATGCGAATATGTAACCCTTCAATATTAATTTTTCAAATTTTACCAAATGCGTTAATTTGTAAAACGTTTAATAAGGAAATCGTGTAAAACAAGTATTATGTAAATCGGGGAATAAGTGTTATATTTCGTAATTTAATAGCAGCTATTATTTATTTAATGTGCTAATTAAAATTATACCTAACTAATATTACGAAACTAAAATATTTTATAATAATTCTTAGCCTGAAACATTATATTTACACTTTTCAGGTATTTCTCCTTACATATATAACGAATTCGGCGTGTCGTGTGCCATTTAGTCTATGTATATTATATTTTAATTTAATTAATAGCAACAATTATTCATTATCTTATTTATTTAATCAGCTAATTATAATTATAACTAATTATGGTGGCGTAAAAAGAAATCCATTATTATGAAATGATTTTTAGCATAACGATCCGATTTAGGTCAAATATACACCGTTTTGTTGCATAAAAGCCCTCGTTCCTATTGACAAAAACTGGAACAGTCTATTTTCACAATCCTCTCGTGAGGCGAAATTTTCACCAGCAAAATTGTTTTCTATGAACAGGAACAGGTTGTATCACTTGGACTATAAGGTGGATGCATAAGAAATTCATAACCAAACTCCCGAAGCTTCTGGCGAGTCACTATCGATGTACATGCATTGTCCTGATGGAACAAAATTCCTCTCCTCTTTTCCAAAACTGGCCCATTCTGGGCCGATAGCTTGCATCAGACGGTCCAATAGTTGACAATACAAGTGTGAATGGAACAAACAGCTCATAGTAAATTATTAATTATTCAGTGATGTTCATAAAGACACAAGGAACTAAGACAAATTGATTACATATTCTTGTAAACTCCGGAATGTATACAATAGTTTTATTGGGCAAAGTATACTCTTTCCAATAAAATGCCAGAGAGCTTAAAAAGCTATTAAGCAACGTCTGTGTGTCAAAGGCACAGACTGGGAATAAAAATAATTACATTGCCATTATGTTAACTCAGTTTTTATCCTCCAATTTCATTTTATAATTGAAGTTGTACTCAATAAAAGACAAATATAAAATAAGACAAAAAAACATTCGCTGGGGAGTTTGTTTCGCCGTTTTGTATTGGAAACGTTAGTAGATTTTTGACATTCAATCAGTGATCTGTAAGATCTTATATTGAAATAAATGATTTTTATTTTATTTATTCCTCGCCAATCCCACCAAACACAAAGCAAAATATTGGAAAAATGAGGGATTTCTTTTTACTGCACCAATTATAATACGAAACTAAAATATTTTAGAATATCTCTCTGCCTGAAACTTTATATTTACAATTTCAGGCATTTCTCCTTACATATATAACTAGTCATGCGTGCTGGATGCCCTATACTTTCATGTAATTACATTTTAATTTAACAAATTAGACGCCACCATAGACAATTAAAAAAACCTTTACTATTTAAATTTAGGTATTTTAAGATGTGTAACCCAAAGTGTGTATCGTGGGGTATAAGGATCTATCGTGGGTTTTCTTGATGAATAATGAACTAGACCGCTCGACGGCACCAGTGATCCTCCATTGCTGAATCAAATAAACCAGATTTGGCCACCGGGACCTCCATGGCGTTTAATTTGTTAATAGATAGAAACTATCATTCATTACCCTATTTAATCTGCTAAATATAATTAATTATGTATAACTAAATATTTTAGAATAATTCTTAGCCTGAAACATTATATTTACAATTTTCAGGCTTTCTTCTTCTTACTAAATTTGACATATCCTTCGTGTTCATATATTATATATACTTATTTTTTTAAATAAAATAGAATTATTATTCACTAGATTGGTTATTTTAAATTACATATTTTTTAAAGAGTCATATGAATAGGACTTAGTTGGTATTAATGTATTACATAATATTAAATTTAATTCTTACCATCCTATTAATTTAAACGCATTGCACACCTACAATGACATCTAATAAAAAAATGGATTTAAAAAAATACATTAATTTTAAATCCCATAAAGTTAAGTTGTCCATAATTATGAGAAAAGGAACCACCAGAATTTTTTTTATGTAAAAACTGTACTAAATTTTTTTATTGCTGACAAACAGCAGACAGGCTGACGGCCCACTGAATTGTAACCAATTACTACCTATGAATTTTTGCAACGCTAACTGACACAGCGAACACGCTGCTGTTCCATGGGGGTAAGATGCACTACTATGCAAAAACGATAGATAACTCCGTATAAAATTATCGTTATGTATATAAACAAAATTAAAGCGATTAAAGAGCTAATAATCACCAAATACTATATTTATGTGGTTCCTCTTCCTGCGATACAAAAACAAAACAGCAAAAAAATTTAAATAATACAGTTAAGTAGTATATATAAGTTATAAATTTTGATAAAAAAAATTTACATGTTTACTTTTGCAGAAATCGTAAATAATAAATATAAATAACAATTCAATTGGTAAATATTAAAAACTAATATAATGTTTATTAAAAATCATATTTAGGATTTATAATTAACATGTACAGTGGTAGACATTAATTAATCATACAAAATGGTAATCATAAAAAAATTTTTAGAATCAAGTCATTTTAGCAATCGGCCGTCGTTCACTGTTGTTGTTGAAATGGTGTAATTTGATGACTTACGTACTGTTATATGTTTAGAAAGGTTTCTCCTCCTGCTTGACTACCCCCATCTCTTGGAGCATAGCTTCGAGACCGTCGGGAATCCTCCCCTGATCTAACTCGAGATTCCATTTGTAATACTGAAAACAAGGAATCTCCGATGAATATTTATTTCCTGTTACATTTGATGATTTCCGTTGCGACAACAGCTTTGGCAGGTCATTTGATCACAACTCTGAGTCTGGATATTTATGTATATACAGTGGTGGTCATATAATTAGAAACACTTCTTATGAATAAAGAATATATAACTTCAACGTACAAATGTTCGTAAAAAATATACACATTCAATAATCATGCAGTAATATAGCCACTCAATCAACTCATTAAATGCATAAAATATAAAACATATCTACTTTTAACTACAAAATGAGTCTTACACATGTAGGAGTTTATTTTCTGTTAATGGCCGCTTGGACGCCTTATTAGAAACATTTTAAAAAACCATCCATACATAGCTCATTCATTTTTTTAAATTAGAGAATAACATTTATTTCTTGGCTATTTCTATTATTTTGGCAGTAATTCAAAATTTAATCTGAATTTTATTTTGTTCAAAATGGGCAAAAAAAGTTGTGACTCGTCAACTAGGCAAATAATTGTTGATTTACATATAGATACAGAAGAATAAAGCTGAGCATTTAAATTGTTCTGTTAAGAAAGTTTTTAATGCAATAATTGATCATTTTAAAACACATGGAACTGTTGAAAATGTTCTTAGAAAGGCTCGGCCAAGAAAAACCTCTCCCAGAGAAGACACGCTAATATTTCGTGTTGCTAAAAAATACTCAAGTAAAAGCTCCAACCAGATTAAAAATGAAGTTTTTTTGCCTGATGACCCGAGAAACATCTCGTCAAGATTGATACGCCGAAGATTAGTGGAAGCTTGTTTGGAAGAATCTCTCGAAAGGTACCGCTTCTTACCAAGCAACACCGAGAGGAAGCGATTATTATTCGCTAAAAAATATGCTAACTGGACGGTACGAGAATGGAAAAAAGTGTTATTTTCAGATGAAACAAAAATAAATATGGTAAATTCCGATGGAAGGCACTATGTTAGACGTCCTGTAAACAATGCTTTTAATTATAAATACACAAAGAGTATAGTCAAGCACGGTGAGAGCACACAATGATTCCCTACTCGGACGATTAACGCCTGTAACCTGGATCTTTCAGCATGACAATGACCCTAAACACATCAAATGTTTCCTTAGCGAACAGCGTACATCCGTTTTAGACTGGCCAGCAAATAGTCCGGATTTAAACCCGATAGAAAATCTCTGGTATATTCTTAAAAAGAGTCTCAAATAAACGTAACACCAGTCAAAACGAACTATATGAAGCATTTGTTGAAGCATGGAATTCAATCCCCCTAGAAAAATGCACGAAATTGATTGAATCAATGCCACGTCGTTGCAGTGCTGTTATTGAAAATAAGGGATACGCCACTGAATATTAATTATTTATTTTGGGACTAAATGGCGCCGTGCGAATTGTTACATACATACATATAATCCCGCCTCTTTCCCGTAGGGGTAGGCAGAGACCTTTCCACTTGCTACGATCCTTACATACTTGTGTGCGAATTGTTACAGTATATTTATTGATATTTCCTATGTACAATAATTACCATACACTATAAAATTGCACATCATGTCAGCATAATCAATAGTCTTTTAATGCTGGTTAAGTTTCATGTTATCACTTCAGATTCCTACTGTCCGATGTTCAGTAATTTATATTAATATATAAAAATGATTATAAAGAAAATGTTAACAATATATAAATGTGTGTGAGTGCGAGCACGTGCGTGCGTAGGTATAGTTATTTTCTGTGAAACAGCAGTCAGACGGCCCCCTTAATAATAAGCAGTTACCGTAGCCTATGTATTTTTATGACGCCAGGAGCATCGTTAACGCGCTAATGTCCACCACGTAGGGAAACTTCTCTTGAGACATCCATCTCCTTACACCTAAATGGCAGTGTATTTAATGTTCAAGTGGATTCGAGAATGGTTTAGATTCACAATTGGGTCCACGGCAAAATGTTTTTTTTAAATGTTGTTTTTATTTGTGTACAAGGCAACGACTCACAGGGCAAACTATATAACATAAACATATTCACCTTGTCTAGTTCTTTCCTGAGCGCGAGAACAGACCGCTCTCTATCCGCAACCAGCTCCTCGAGGTATTGGTAGCGGAGTTTCTTACGAGCGCGGCACTCGCGCGCCGACTGCCTACTCCGCTCTTTAACAATCATAATATTCTTTTTATTCCTGGAATACAAACATACCTCCACGTACTACATAGAGTATAATTAATTATAGGATCATCAGAAAACAACTTTTTCAATCAAAGTATTTTATTTTGAAACGTTAGAACTAGTCTCCGTGCCCAGATGAAATAAGAATACTAACCCCTGCGGCCGGGGTCGGCCTGTCCTAAAAGGCGACATAAACACCTTACCTAGGTGGTGGCGTCTAGGTGGCAACCTCCCCTGGTGTATTATGCAGCCATAATGACACTGCGTTATGTTCCAGCACTAGTGACCCAGTTCCTATACCTATATGCGGACCGCAGCGTTCGCGGTGCCCCTGGCGTCGCGAACATCTATAGGCGACGGTAAGTGCTTACTATTAAGTGGGCCGTCAGTCTATCTGCAGTTGCTCAGCAATGGTAAAAAAAGTTTCTTCGTGTCGTATGCGACAGAGCATTTTGTCTTCACTGTGTGCTTCAGGCGCAAACTTAATTTGAATAAATTAACCAATAAACAAAAATCTTACTGAACTCAAGATTACTACATCCAGTACTTTTTCGCAGTTATCATTCGGAACTGCATCCACGGAGTACTCAAAACCATGTTTTAAGAAACAGAGAGAACATATTCAAGGCTATTAGAACCAAAGAGGGCTTACCTAAGCAATGCTTTCGTTCTTATAAATTTAGTAATAATAGTTCAATTCTTAGACACTACCTCGATCCTCTAATAATGCAACGTTTCTTGCATGAGGAATTCATCTATCAATGAAAGGCCGGAGAATGAATACTGACCTCTACGGCCGGGGTCGGCCTGTCGTAAAAGGCGATTAAACAACCCACACTAGCTACGCGGCACACGGTAGGGCCCCAAGCCCGTCTGGATGGCGACCACCTTTGGTCTCATGTATGCCACCAAATAGCTTTGGGTGGTTGCAAACACCATAGGCGACGGTAACTGTTAAATTCTAAGTGGGCCATCAGCCTGTCTGCTGTTCTACAGCAATAAAAAAAATCTACTGACCAGAATTTAATCAATTAATTTTCAATTTAAGCGAGTTAAGAATAACTAGAATAACCATCGCTAGGGAGTATTAAACACTTACCCAATTTAGCCTTCATATCCTGTTTATCGAGCTGCGCCTTCCGGCCCGGCCTGCGCCCGCGTTTCCCACCCTCGCGTCTCTCGCCTCCCTCCGCACCCGACGCTCCTACCGATCCGAACACCCCACCTCCGAGGGACTCCTAGAATAGCAAAAAAAATATTTTATCTTAAATTAACTACAACAAACATTTATTTTGTTTCTGGCGGGTCTCATATATTTATAATACTAGCTGATACCCGCGAGTTCGTACGCATGCGCGCTACACCGCTTGCCCAACTTCTCCGCGGCAAAAAAACAGTGAAAACACACATCTTTGTTTCTTAAAACTTTAATAAATTTATATTAAATGAAGATAACTCAATATTTATTTTAAATTTAAAAGGGTAATTTTAAAAGGCGCAGTATCGCCATCTACCATTCACCTCGAAAATAAACCCTTCATCAGAACCTCGTCTGTTGCTACACCTGCTGACAGGTGGGAATAAAAAATAATATTTACAAAACACTCTTATGCTACATACGCAAGTCGCAATAATGAACATCAACCAACATTAGACAAAAACATCACTCGCAACGTAGAAAAAGTAACAAACGAGTACAATCTGCGCAGTACGATAGTTCATTGACACTAAAACCTTGTTGGCGACAATTACTGTCGTATACCAAATAGAAGCTTTTACGGCACTTGCGATAAGGTTAAAATTGTAAAAAAAATAGAAACTACATTTTCTAAATAATACCACGACTGTGATGATTGTTGATCAGATTCCTCTTTGAATGAAGGTTGACTTAACGTTTTGAATACAAAATTATTCTCAGTATAAAGTTACGAGGAATTCAATTATAAAACAATATTGACATTGAGACTGATCAGTTCTTGGTATGATTAGTCATGGGCCACAATATATAATACAACTGAAAGCTAAGCGAAGAAAAAGAAAGAAAATAATTTCATACACATGTTAGTATGACAAAAAAAAATAGAAATACATATCCAAAATGGGGTCAATCTCAGCGTATGACATATATATTCATCTTCGTACCTAAAAACCAACGATATTATTCCGAAAGGATCAACCAGTGAAAGATATTTTTGCGTACGTATTTCTTTTATTAAGTCAACAATTTTTATTACAGGGGCGATTTTTTTTTATTGCTGTAGGACAGCAGACAGGCTGACGGTCCACTTATAATTTAGCAGTTACCGTCGCCTATGGGTGTTTGCAACGCCAAGGTACAGGAACCTGGATTAGTAATGCCGGAATATACCACAAGGTTATTGTGGTGGCATAAGATCTAGGGTGGTTGCAATCCAGACGGGCTTGGGGCCCTACCACGAGGCTAGGGTGGGTTGTTTTGTCGCCTTTTACGACAGGCCGACCCCGGCCGCAGAGGTTAGTATTCTTTCTCCGCCCGTACACAGATAAAAAATTGCCGTTAGACTACCTAACTCTGACGAGAAAGCCGATTGGCACACTTCCTATAATAATAATAACAGTCTATAGCGTCCCACCATTGAGCTCGAGCTTCAGTCCAGCGGGAACAGCCAGTATACCCACCACGCCTATCCAAGGCGGATTGGCAGGTTACACATAACGATTATCTCGGTACGTAGGTTTCCTTCACCGTCGGTATGGGATAATTATGCACAATCATTTCCTCCATGCAGGGGCGGAGTAAGAATACTAACCCTACGGCCAGGATCGGCCTGTCGTAAAAGGCGACAAAACAACCCACTCTAGCTACATGGTAGGACCCAAGCCCGTCTGGATTGCAACCACCCTAGATCTTATGCCACCACAATAACCTTGTGGTATATTCCGGCATTACTAATCCAGGTTCCTGTACCTCTATGGGGCAGTAGCGTGTTCGCGGTGCCCGTAGCGTCGTAAACATCCATAGGGGACTATAACTGCTAACTGTTAAGTGGGCCGTCAGCCTGTATGGTGTTCCTAAGCAATAAAAAAAATATTACTCGAAGAAAAACTGCCTCAGCGGAGCATGCCATCGTAGAATTGAAAAGCGGGACCTTTAGGTTAGTATCCGAATGTGATACCACTTGGCTACCACGTACCTGCCCTTTCTTTGCCGTCTATAAACTAGTAAAATGTTGTAATGGAATATTCCTCATATTTCTGACAGCATCATACGATCAGAATATAAGTCAAAAAGCATGTGAAAGCTTAGGAATAAGAATAGGTAGAAATTTATTATCCTACATGCATTAAGGTTTAAATAAACAAAATTGAATTTAATACAAATGAATGTAATGATAATAATATTAAAAGCAAAGTAATGATGATGTAACACGATATCGAGCTGTAGTCAAAACAACTAGAGTATAGATGGGTAGGGCGTTTTAAAAAAGACATGTATAATTATGAAACTTTATAAACACATGTTGAATGTTTATTATATTTAAAGGTATATAATATTATATACCTTGATATTACGGTTGATGACATAATCCCGGTTCTATATCACCATTCGACTGATCTATAATTCTATACACTATTGAACAGCTTTGAGAACAGAAATCTGCAAAAAGGATTCAGCTGCTTTTGGCACCGTTCGAGAAATTATGTCATGTGTTCTCGTCACCCTCGCCAAACCAGACAAGTATTTAATCAGTGCGTCCTGCTCGTAATCACCTACCAAGTTGAGACGTAGACACGAACGGTAGAACTAGTCTACTAATGCAAAGCCATTCAGCGAGCTACAGAGACGACCATGCTCTGAGTATCACTCAAGGATCAGATCTGCAATGAGTCAGTCAGAGAACTCAAGTTACTGACGTGACTTCTGCAAGCAAGCTGAAGTGGCAGTGGGCTGTTTGTGAGTCGAGACTATATATCCTGAAAAACAAATTGTAAGACGCCAGCAAGATTAAGGGAGGACCTGCGAAAAGCGACTATCAGGAAGAAAATTTGCAACGGGCCAAAGATCTGGCTATATGGCGTACGTTAGGATAAGCCTTGTTCAGCTTTAGTATGTAGGTCGACGATAAATCTGCTGTGAGTACTGCCGCATGGCGAAAATAGATCGATTGCGTTTTATTATATCAATATAATTATTACAAAAATAAATTATTTCTTTACAGAAACGACTGCTAACTCCCAGAATATGAAACCATACTGCTTTTCAACACTGTAATAGATGTCACCAATTACGCCACCTGGGTATTGAAATGTGTTGGCGACATTATTCTCCGTAACCATATCTAAAGACTGACATGGAATGGCGCTGACGCAAAATGGCGCGCGTCACACCCTAGTCTGTCTCGTCACAAATCCCGAATGTGATTACTAATCATATTCGTTTAGATCTTCCTCTCTATTTATTATTGTCCTTCTTTTACTATACTCCTTTTACTGTAGTTTCTACTAACATCATTACGAAAAAAACGATACGTTTCTTTGGTAATAGTATAAGAATACATGATTAAATCGAAGCTTTAAAAAAATACGACTAAGTAATACCATTTTAAAAATATAAATATATTTCTCATCAAAAAAAACTAAAAGTATTAGTCAGGCGGCATTTAAATGAAAAAAAGGATTGATATCATTAAAAAAATACTCCAATAGCTGGCAGTTTAGTCTAAACAATGATGTACCAGAATTCCAAATAAGACGTTAAATTTTCGAATTTTCATCCAATAAATGAATGTAGAAATTGTTTTCAATTCCGTCGGAATTTATGCACTTAATCACCTATTTTTGCATAAATTATCGTTTTTTTACCTGAGCTTTAAGCTGAGCTGAGCGTGATTGTTAATTAAGCTCTGTGACATCCTATCAGAGATCTTTTCCTAAAAAATATGGATACCTCGACCACAGAAGCCGCCCAAGTCGTGGCGTTGCTGGATGCAGAGCATAGTCAGCATGTTGTGGCTACACGATTGCATCTAAGCCTCTCTGCTGTCAATAGAGTGTATCAGCATTATCGGGAGACTGGTATGTTTACTCGCCGTCCAGGATCAAGTCACGTCTGAGCAAGATGACCGGTATATTATGTCAGTTTCTTTAAGAAATCGCCACTTTAACAACTGCAGCAGCGGCTCTGTGAGGTTCGAGGATTGTAAGCGATTCTACCATAAGAAGATTGGTGGAGCGAAGTATGAAACCTCATAAATCAGCTAATGGCCCAAAATTCACGGTAGACCACCGAAAAGCGCGCCTCAACTTTGCACTTGAGCACTTAAATTGGTCATACATTCAATGGAGCAAAGTACTCTTTTCTGACGAGAGTAAGATCATGCTGTATGGTAATGACGAAAAAAGAAGGTCCATCGAAGAGAGGGAGAGCGTTTCGCACAGTGCTGCATTGAAGAGAGTCAGTTACGGTGGTGGTTCATGGACGGTTTGGGGAGGCATTAAGCGCTGATAGAAAAACCGAACTTGCGTTTGTATCTGGACCTCGGTTACCATCATTAAATGGGTCACGTTACATCGAAGTGTTTGAAGACTCATGTGGTACCTACCCTACGTACATTTTATTGGCGAAGACTTCATTTTTATGCAGGACAATACCCGGGCTTATACCGCAGACATAGTAAATGAATACCTGAGCGAAGTCGGTATTGCGGTTATGGGCTGGCCAGGAAGAAGCCAGGATATGAATCCCATGGAACATCTATGGGATGAGTTGAAGAGATGAGTCAAAGCGAGAGATACTGCTCCGGAGACGCTTTGCCAGTTTATATACAAGAGTGGAATAACATCCCACAACACAAGATTGTGACGCTTATCCACTCCACGAGGAACCGCATGGAAGCATTGATATGAGCCCAGGGATGAAATACGAGATACTGCATAAACTTTTTTTAACATTTTTCTGTTTTACATCTTTTTTCTAACTTTTTCGTTTCTAATTAACTATTTCTTCTTATAGGGTAAAAACATACATGTTGAACAAAACACGATAGCTAAATAAATTTAATTTAAATTTGAAACATTAATATTCGTTAAATGATACCTTTTATTATATTTTTGGTTAAACGTAAAAAAAAATTAAACTCATTCAAACACAAAACGCAAACTAAGTTGGATGACATTTGTGTTATGGGTACTAGACAACTGATACTACATATTATATACTTTTCTTTTGTAAATAAATACATATTATACATAAACATCCAGGCGCTGGACGGGAATCGGACCCGTGACCTCCGCAAGCGTATCGACGCGACGTGCGTTAGCCGATACGCCACAGAGGTCATTATACAGAAATACGTAAAAATTAAGTTAAACATAACTACGCATTTAACTTGAATGTTATACTGCGTAACTTTTTGCGTTGTAGTTTGTAAGCCAAGCAGCCTCGGTCACGGTTGGTTTCAATAGTTTAAAATGCGACGCAAATATTTATAAGAGTACTAAATTACAGATTGATGAGAAAATTATTTGAATTTTATTGTTTTTTGGTGCACAAGGGCTGAAACATTTAAAAATGTCTAATTAATTTAATTCGTTTAAACGAGTTGTTATATTTTCACTCACTATAATTTGCACTGGTTCATTATTTTTCAAAAGATCAACAATTTTCACTATAACATAAATAATAAGTTTATATCCTAACATATTATAAATGTGAAAGTGAATTTGTTTGTTACACTTTCGCCTTTCACCTAAGCCGCTGAACCAATTTTGATGAATTTCAGTATAGTAATAGTTTCGACCTTGGAGAAGGAAATAGGCTACTTTTTTTAAAATTCATATGGCAGATCAACGTTTGCCGGGTCAACTAGTAAGAAAATAAATGTTTCATCAAACGTTTGCCAGGTCAACTAGTTAATTATAAATGACAATTCATACACCCAAAGAGGGGGAGAGGGGTATGTTATGGATACTACACAACTAATGTGTTTTAGTAATATTATCTATTACTCATAGCAAACAGTTAATCTATCGAACGTAAACAAAATATTTGGTTTCTAACAATTCCCAATAAACAAAAAATATACAACGTTGGTACGTTTCTTATTGTAAATAAATAGTGTAAGTTCGGTAAAAATAAATCTATAGTTTATGGAAGACAACCTTGATCTGGGCTGGATGATCTTTGCGTAGCGAATAAGCTTTGCCATCAAAAATGGGAACGCTACCTTTTTAGGCAAGATTCTCCCTCCTACTAAAGGTTTCAGGTTATATGAGATATGAATTGGTGGTGTAAGGTCAGCAAAATTACCCTCTAAGCAGGTCTAAACTATTTTAGACCTATTTTAGCTATCTACATCATAATGTGACTAACAATCAATCCACATTTTTGGGTAAAAAGCGCATATAATTACACGACCCTGTATTATAAACCTGTATCGCAACGCAATTAGGGGACACATATTATTTGGATCACACAATTTGTCCTTCGAGGGGGGATCTACCCCCCCCCCCCACACACACACGTATTACAACTGCTATTTGGACAGAAGCAGATTATGAAGCCGTTTTATATTAGAATTTAAATATAGTAAATAAATCTGAATCTGATTTCATAATCAGTTAATTCTTTGAATAACACTTCATTTTTTTTAATTCAATTATATGTATACTTTTAAGTTATAACTGTTAAAATATACAAAGATTTCTTTTATAATAAATTATAAATAATCGCTTAGAATTTAGCAGTTACCGTCACCTATGGTTGTTTGCAACGCCAGTGGCATCGCGAACACGCTGCTGTCCTATAAGGGTACAGAAACTTGGGCCACTAATACCAGAACACAACACAAGGTTATTATGGCTGCATACTTAAGACCAAAGGTGGTCGCCATCCCGACGGGCTTGAAGCCCTAAAACGTAGCTAGGTTGGCTTGTTTTGTCGCCTTTTACGACAGGCCGACCTCGGCCGCAGAGGTTAGTATTCTTTCTTCGCCCCTGCCCGTGGATAAAACCTATCAGCCAGTTGCACAGACAACTAGGTCTGAGATTTACAGCTTATCCTCTGCTAGATACCAAGCTGTATCATTCAGCTTTCCATTCAGTTTGAGGATATAGACGGTAGAAGGGTAAAAAAAAGCCCCATTTATTACAATTAAACACTTCTGACTGCTTAAATAAGCGAAAATAAAGTTCTTTGAGAGAATCTCATTGCAACCCTTCGATCAACAATAGTAAGTTTTGTTGATCGAAGTTGTAACCGGATGAAGAAGGTCATTACTAAGTTCGGAATTGTATTAAGAAGAGTAATGTAGAATATTATTTTTATTTCTGTAATTTATCTATACAATGGTGAAAAAATTTATATTAGGTAATTCGTGGAACTTCTGAACCGAACAATTCTAATAGACCCAATTATAAATAATAATAAATAAATGTACGACAATTTACAAAGCGCCATCTAGTCTCAAAGTAACTAACAAAGCAATTGTGTTATGGGTACTAGATAACACATATAATTATATTCTTGTGTAAATAAATATTATCATCATTCACACGCAGGACGAGAATCGAATCGAAACATTGTGCAAATCACATCCATACTTCGAGTCAATTTTTGTTTTAAATACAATTGGTTGCATTCTGTACTTCACATTAGAGTAATACCGTAAATAACCTTGTATATGTGTGAGGGACGCGATAATACGTCGTGTTTTTGTAAACATCGCTCATAAAATATCAACACGACTGTTACTACACTAAGATTTAAAAAGGACATAGTATTCCACACAAACATACGTAGTACCTGTTATAATACGAAACGAATACGCCATGACCTTCCACAAAATGCAATACTGTGATGCATTGAACACTACAAAATAATAATGCAACAGTGCTGTATTAACATAACAAATAAAATACGCAGTTAATTCGGTTAGCAACAAAAGGCCGGCTGATACCAACCGAACTGCGTCGTTCGCGATTCCTATTTTGTGCGGCGTAGTAACTGTCTATACCTAACCTACAACAACTATTCCGATTCGTTAAACACATCCCCTATTTCTTAATTAATAATCAAAACTGTTTTAAATTATTTAAATATGGAACTTACGTTTTGTGGGATGGAACCGCGGGTGCCGTGACCGCACTTATGGATTGCTGAACGCACACTGCGGTGCGGAGTCAGTTGCGCAGTGAGAACGACCGCGCGTTCTCTTTTTTTAAAAACTACTTTTTAAATCAGCGATATTTGGCGGCTTGGTATACTTGGTACGTTTCGCCTGAGACGCAACGGGCCACAACTGTGTCGCAATGACTGTACACCTCCCCACCTTTGGCTAATGTGACCTTATCGTTTGGCTGCACTCGGTAACAGTGAATGCAATACAGACATGCGTACTTGTGTACTACGTGTCGCTGTCAAGTGAAAGATTGGACAATTTGCTAAACGTCTAAGCCGCAACCGAAATTATCAATTTAACTCACTACAGTTTATTCTATTATATTATAAAGAGCTGTTAAACTATAAGAACATGTTCAAGCGCACATGTTAAGACACTAGAAACTAGCTGGATAGCATACTTTTTTTAGAAAAGAATTTTTTTTTTAATATTTAATCCAACTATAAATTATTTTCAGTTGGCACTCGTTTTTCTTCAAATCTTCCCGAATCCGATAAACGGCTCTTATATACATACTGAATAAGATTACTACAACCCTTTGAAAACCTGAGTGCTATTGTGTTTTAATAATAACGACACTAAAATAAAAATAAAAACATTTTACCCAAACCTGGCAGATTAGATTGTAATGTATTGTAACGGATTGTAGATTACATATTGTGATTAAAACTAAAGACGCAAACAGCATTTAACACTTCGATAATTTTATTAGTGTACTAAATAATATTCTTATTTCGGAGCCACGCATGCATACAGGGTAATGCGAATGTTGACAAGACCTAAATCTTAAATACACCTCAATTTAACCCAATCCATGACTGATAAAAGATACAAAAGATAAAGAAAATTTTGGCACTATTGTAGCTAAAATGTTGGGAAAAGGTTGGGTAAATGAAAACATTAATGTTAAAAACCTACCGTAATATTTGGTGACAAACAGATTTTAAATTTGGACATCTGAACTGCACACTAAATTTATGTAGTTCTTTTAAAAACTGAGATGAATATACCTTTTTTGAGAGTAAATATACGAGTACTCAAAGCTTGCAGTTAGGGCCCACTATTGAGTACAGTCCCAAGGTCAAAATTGAGCTCAGGTGACTTTTTCTTAACAACTTCATCGACATCTTAAAAATTATTTCGTGTTTCTTTAGGTAAATAAAGCTGAAAGAGGCTAATTCCGGTATTTACAGGAATGTCGATTCCCCAACCCCGAAAGGTCGATACCAAAAAAAAATTATTGTTCGATTTTAGTTTGTAAATGATATTTATTAATTTAATAAATGGCCACCGCTGCATTCCAAAACACTGATAACCCACAAAGCACGCTGAGTATTGCAAGACAAAGAAATATCACCAATGGATACCGACGATCGATCGGGTCATCTACCCTGGGTTGAACCTCTTCACTCCGGCAGACTCGGGGGGCGACTACACGCCGCGGAGGTGAGGTGGGGGGCAACGACATCCCACGGAGGTGGGGTGAAGGGCAACGACACCCCGCGGACGTGGGAAGGGGATCACCTTCATCCCCGCGTAAGTGGGAAAGGGGGAGGGGGGCATTTTCACCCCCACGAAGGTGGGAAAGGCGCAACTACACCCCGTGGAGGTAGGTTAGGCGGTGGCCCCACGCACGCGCACCAATGTGACATCTGGGCATCACATTGTTTCGCACTGCAGCTGAATTCAACAGAAGTACCCGGATCACAAAGCTTTGTTTGCCAGTGGTATTGATTATTTAGACGATCATGATGAATGTCTGCTAACCTCACAAGTGTTAAGCACCTTTAAATATGATTTTTAGAGAATTTAGCGACATTATTGATATGATATTAACCTCGGGCACCGAAACGGAAGTTTGGGTTGCAACCGGGATACTACGCTGAGATGATGATGATGATGAGAGAATTTAGCGATATTATTATTTTCACGGGCACTAGATTCACACTCTTCTGTAACAAGTTTACTGTAGTTCTCATTACCAGCAATAGTAGTATTTAAACATTAAAATCACACTTATGCAGACAATTTATAAAAATCCAAAAAAACAAACTGCCTACAACATCGTAAACAATTGTAAGTCGTAAAATATTATGCTTTGATGAGTAATCTTACTGCGTAGTACTATAACTTTGCGTTTAAAGCATGAATTAATGTAATTGAAAACTAAAAAAATTATATGAGCTCGCGGTATGTATTGATTAATTTTTTAAATAATTCCATTATATTAACGAAAGTTACGTCGGCTCCGTTGGTACGGCCACGTTTTACAGCAACCGGATGCTTACGTGGGAAACAATTGTCTGGCCATGCCGCCTCCGTCTGCCCCGGCAGGAGGGGTAGACCCAAAAAGTGCTGGCTTGACGTCGTAAAGGGTGATATGCGTGCTAATAGGCTCACTACAAGGGATGCTGAAGACAGTGCCAAGTGGAGTAGAAAAAGTCGGAAAGCGAAACAAACATAAAATCTACATAACAAAAACAAAATAATCACGAGATGGAAACGTGATACCATGTGCGTTGTTAGTAAAGTCTGACCTAGGGCAATCCAATGCGCAGTTTGCAGCAATTTTATGATGCATATTACGCCGCTCGATATAAAACCCGGTTTATACAGCTGCGCTGGATAGAGGGAGGTGGGAGTTGAGGGAAAGGGGCGTCAAGGGAAGGGGGATTCGCGGGAAGGGGGGTGGCGATCAGACTAGCGTCGTGTCCCGCAGCCACGGCGGCCAGGGCGAACAAAGGATGGGTATACCAGCGACGTACGCCTTCTAATCAAGAGCCTGAGGCGCATTGTGAGGCGAGTTTAACAATATCCTGCTGCGCTTTCTCACGCAGAGCGCCTAAAGTCTATCTCTTAAAAAAAATTATAAACTCGCAGCATCAACTTCACCTAGTAGTTAGTGCTGTTACACAATAGATGAATCTAACGTCAAATTTTCCTTTAGGTTTGTGAAGAGGCAGTCACGACTGTAAAAACCGATTTAGATCAAATCAATATTTTATGATGTGACAGCACAAAGGAAGTGCATACTGTCTTTCTGATCAAAACCCAAGTAAAGCACACAATTGCGACTGACGATGATGAATGATAATAAAAAAAAAATAGGATCACCGATGGACGGATATTACAGATGCAAACCGAAACTGAATGCGTTCATAAATGAATATTGATGACAATCCATTCAGCCAATTGCTAGCCATTTGTGTCTCTTAGTATATGGATCACTGCAAACTTGTAGTCTTCCAACACTATCATCACCTCAAATATCTAGGTTATATTCGTTCGCCATTTCCTATATACAATTAAAGCAGCCATTTAAAAAAACTTACCTTAATTATATCGAATAAAGCACGAAAACTCCTACATTAAAAAATATTTATTTTCACTAAACTTGACACATGCACTTCCCCATCGGGGGTCCAAGAGGGACTGACCGGACTGACGCGAAACTGCACAGCTAGTGCGGAAGTACACGAACCGATCCGTCATGTTTCGGAAAATCAATAGAGGTGTCATATATTCACTTTGCACCGGCTGCATCCAGCTTCCCTGATTGCGCAAAACGGCAAGGCGAATGACCTGCACTGACGACTAGGTTTTCAATATTTTAAAAGGCAACATTTTTACGCGTAGATTAACTAATGTTTTATATGTTTTTAGGACGTGTGGGGGAGGGACCAGATTTAAATAAAAAAAGTCCTTCTCGAAGTGCGTCGTAAAAGACGATAAAATCTAATGACATTTAACCGACACGAAAATGCGCATAATATATTACGTTTTGACAAAAACGAAAACAGGAGCGTAGTTTCGGCTCCAAAGTAGAAGAACGAACGAAACGAATATCTTTATACTGTTATAATTTTATACGCATGTACCGCCGGGCTCTTCCCAGACAGCTGTATCGATTAGACGAGTGTTTGCATGTGTGAGTTCAGATTCATAATGCGAGCCGGTAGTTGGCGCTGCAACAGGGGAGCTGTCTGTCTGTCAGGACCCTAACCTTAATACCTAAACATCACATTATATGGTACTACTTGAATCCTGATGGGCCCTATTTTCCAAAGAATACTGACCCTAGCGGCTAGAGCCGGCCTGTCGTAAAAGGCGACAAAACAACTCTAGCTTATACGGTAGGGCCCCAAGCCCGTCTGAATGGAAATCAACCCTGGTTTATAAGTAAGCCATAATAATATTATTATTGAGCATCTAATGTTATTATCCAGCAATAGTGACCAGGTTGCAGAATCCCAAAGGACAGCGTCGCAAACATTATTAAATACCCACTGCAAGCCTGTCTGCTGTTCCCGTATTTGTGCCAGCAACCGCGTCGTGTCACTGCACATAGACCACTGGCTCACATAATGTAATGTTGCTTATTCAACAATATCATA
Organism: Malacosoma neustria; assembly: GCA_963693495.1. NCBI lineage: Eukaryota > Metazoa > Arthropoda > Insecta > Lepidoptera > Lasiocampidae > Malacosoma > Malacosoma neustria. The sequence goes on along the minus strand of OY856391.1, from coordinate 6,085,627 downwards.
ACCCTTACACTAACCCCCGCTTATTAAAAAATATCTTCTATCTTATAATGCTTATATCATAAAAACAACACTTATATAAGATTAAAAACAATGTCTAAAATAATGTGAAAAATACAATATAACGGCAATGCAAATAAAACAAATCAGCGTACTTATAACATAATAAGTATGTAACCTAGATTAAAATGCATTTATGCACTTAACAATTCATTATTTATGCCTATGCATCGAAACGTGTCTCTTGACGACGTGAGCATAGCGTGTGGTCCGACTGCTATCGTTCGCATCAGGCGTTAGCAGCGGTTTCGATGAAATATTTACAGGCGGGGTTAAATTTAATATAAGCATATTAGTATATGCTGGTTTTAAACAAACTATAGAAATACTGACGTTGCGTCTCGGAAATTAAATTTTATAAACCTTATTTCCTCTATTTAATACACAATTGGGAATGTTGTGTGTAGGTTTTAAAGATTTATGAATTTCATCTCGTACGAATACAACTACAAGATTGCAAGTCTGAATGCACGAAAATAGATTTAGTTGATTGAGATATAGATATCGGACTCGATATAATATCACGTAATTTCGGTACATATGTATAATCGTTTGTACAATTATTTGAATCAGATATATAAAAATCTGATGGTAATCTAAAAACTCTGGCGTAAGTCATTTCCGCTGCATTTATATCGTTATCGGTACGTAAAGCTGTTTTTAAACCTAACAAAACTGATGAGTGTTCATCTAACCACGAAGTTCCTGAATTGCTAAGGCTGGCCGTTAATGCTGCCTTCAATAATCGGTGCCACCGCTCAACGGCACCATTGCATTGCGGATGATAAGGAGTGGTTCGGTTTTTACGTTTCCCTAACAACTCCGTTTATATATTATATAATATTGATATAATAATGGTGATTGAAAGTTTCGCGACACTCCCAACAAATGTGATTACGAAGTGGTAGAGGAGGTCCAGTATCTCGTAGTAGGCTCAGTTATCACTAACAAGGCAAGCTGTGAACATGAGATCCGAAGGCGCATCGGAATGACGAAAACAGCGATGACCCAGCTTGATATGGAAGGACAGAAATATCACTTGCCGTACAAAAGTTAACATTGTTCGTACACTGGTCTTTTCCATAATCCTTAATTAAGTCATAGATAGGCGAAGGATAGATGCGTTTGAGATGTAGTGTTGGCGTCGCATGCTGCGAATTCCTTGGACAGCTCACTGTACTAATATTTCCATTCTAAAACAGCTGAAGCTAGAAGAGTCCCAGCGACTTTCCGGTGTCTGTCTGCACCAAATACTCAAGTACTTCGGATATATTGCTCGAATGAATCCCGCTAACCTGGAGAAACGGGTGGTGACTGGAAAGGTGGATTAAATAACAATAGTACGCAGAACACTACACGGGGCCATGGACCGCAACAAGTGGAGGGAGACGGTCGGGAAATTGCGGCAAAGGAGTCACGATTCTAGAGGAAGAGAGCTCCATTAATTTTGCAAAAAAAATCGCTCTCGAACTGACGACCTTGGTCTGTAGTTAATTTTAAGGAGCATCCAAAGAGGAGACTGTTTTGACTACCGTTTCCGCTGTTACGTCTCTATCGGAAACGCTTCGGGCCATCGTGTGCCTCTGTCTATCATAGTCAAACAATATCTATACCCATCACTTGTAGGTAGAGGACCTACGATGTCTATATGAACATGTTCAAACCTATCACAAGAGGAAAATGATTCCAATGTTGAGTTCGTGTGCCTAACTACTTTTAATCATTGGCATGCCACGCATGTTTTCGACCCATAAACTGACGTCTTTGTTCATCCCGGGCAAAAGGTATTTCTCTACAACCATTTTTCTACTTGTTCGTATGCCAGGATGACTTAGGCCATGTATCATATGATGACTTAGGCACATCAAAAGCTACTCTACGAAATTTTATTGGTAAGTACGGTCTTAATTTGTCGCCTTTCATTGCACAAAAAATAAGTTTGCTATTTGGCAGAACTATTATTTTTAATTGTTTCTAACTATTCATTTTGCAATAACAGAGATAGTCTCGTCTTCAGCTTGGGCGTCGTCGGCTAATTCTTCGAAATCTATAACCGTGGGACAACTGACTGTTTCTACGCGTGATAAGGCATTCGCTACTACATTGTTGCACCCGTTGAAGTGACGTATGTCTGTAGTGTGCTCACTAATGAAAGCTAACTGTCGAATACGTCTGGGGATCTCTTTTTCTCATTTTGTTTTTTTTTTATTTGCGAACGTAAGGGACCTGCGATCCGTATAAATGATCAATTGATGTCCTTCTACGATATCTTTAAAATACCGAATTGCTAAATAAATTGCTAACAGCTATCATAAGCAGAGTAATTAGATCGATCATTAGTTATTTCTAGAAAAAAATAACCCTAAAAGTTTCCAAGTATCGTCGATGTAAGTGATGATGTGATTGTAATAAACCCACAAACGAATTTGATGCATCCGTCCACAACGTGATAGGTACGTCGCGTCGGGTCGAGGTGGCGACAACGTGATGCTATCTGCAGACTCAGCTTGCATTGTTCGACCGCTTCGTCGGTATCGGGTGTCCAAGCGTAACTATCTTGTCTCTCTTTCTAGCATTATGTAAATATCCGTTGATAATCCGTCAATAACGAGACATATTGATGTACTAGCTGTGCCCGCGACTCCATCCGCGTGGAATAGTGACTTTGGGCAGCATTTTTTGGATATATGAGATCAACTTAAATTGGACTATACAATTTCCGAAACTTATCATTTTTAACAAAAACTATTTTATTTTTCTAAAATAAAAATAGCCTATGTTACTCCTTGATACATCAGCTATCTGCTAGTGAAAGTCCCGTCAAAATCGGTGCAGCCGTTTCAGAGATTAGCCGGAACAAACAGACAGACAAAAATTGTAAAAAATGTTGTTTTGGTATATGTACCGTGTATACGTCCGAATGAACTTAGTAAAAAGCGGTTATTTTAATATTACAAACAGACCCTCCAATTTTATTTATTTGTATAGATTACGGCCATAGGTATATGCAATCTGTAATGTAATGCATCATTCATATCGCTATAATTGCTATAATTGCATCTTCACCATCAGCATTATCACCTGACGCTATCTTCATTGTTAAGGTAGTGTTTGGGATTATGGAGGTGAAGAGGACGAAGATGACGTTAATGGGCATATAAATCACCATAATAATCAACTGTCTCGTCTCGCTTCCATAAGTGAGATGGTTAAACCTGACCTACGTTCACACAAACCTAGCCCCATATCCCTTACATATGTAAAAAATATATCGATTATTTTTTTCGTCTAATATATCGTAGTTATATCGATACTTTGTGATATATCGTACAAATATATAGATATTTTCGATATATCCGAGCCCAATATTATTTGTCTATCTCGATTAGAGTGCATTTATGTACCTCGTTGGTTAAAGGTTTTTCAATTACTAGGTTTTTCCATTTAGCTATCATGCAGTGCACTAATGGAATGATCTTGCAACTAGAGCAATATTCTTAAACTTAGGAAATATCGCCAGATATTTTCTTAGTTGCTACTTTAATGTGTTAAGAAGGTTTTTGCAATGGCTAGTTTTCAAGCAATTCGGGGTTTTACGTTTTATTTTTACTCAAGTTGCCAAACATAAATAAATGAATCAGTATAAAAAAAAAGGAATGTGCTTCTAATTTTTCGTGATATTTGATATATCAGATAAAATATATCGATTATAGATATCGATACTAGATGATTCGATAATATCGGATCGAAGCGAATATCATAATTTATCGATATTTTATGAAATATCGATTTATATCGTGCACTCCTACATACATACATAACCTATACACATTCAGCTGTGGTAGGCAATGATTGCCATAATCTTATCTAAAAATGTACCCAGATCGATTCGTAAATAATTAACTGAGTGTTATTTATAACTAGTTTAAGGCATATAGTCCCATTATTAACAAGCATAAAAAACTACTTTCGCCTAGACGATGACCACGCTAATGGTAGTGCCTATGCTGATCTGGAAAGAGAAGGTAGACAGGAGTGGGTGAGAAAATCGCAGGGCAACCGACGGGGAAGTTGTAGGCTACAAATTGGACCACCCAATTTTCATCAATAGCACTATATAGACACTAGCACAATAATAATTCGCTGAAGGCTAATTGCGTGGCGTCGTAATAAAAGCAAACCACTGGCCCAAGCATGGGTTCATTATATTTAAATAACAATTAATGTTAAAGTACGTACCTTTTTTCCATCGATGCCCTACCGTCCCCGAACTTGTTACAAGAACTAAATAATTCGCAGCCATTTACGACGCGCGAGATAGAGTGACCATATTATACGCGTACCTCGGGACCACAAAGCTGATAAAACAGTAATTAATATCTAACACTCATCATAAAATTACAAAAAAATAAAGCAACTATCTTACTACAAGTCCCGGACCAAATAAAATGGCGACTGTAACCTATCAAATCAATTCAGTGCTGTGCAGACAAATCTGGGGTAAAATGAACTCCCAGTCTCCCACTCTAGTAGCGCGCGCAGCACACAAGGTTAGCGACCAATCTTGTGTATCGAGAAGCGTAAGCAACCAATCGTATGATCAACTTCCGGCTTTTCAACATTAACGATTGGTCGCTTACATTGTGTGCAACGCATGCGCGGTGCTAAAGTTTAGAGGGTAATTTTATTCTGCACTGACTACCATGACCAATTTTTTTATTTGAAACTATTACTGCCATCTGGTGAACATAAAAATCATCAAGCGCAATGTCTAAAACAACGCCATCTATGTCAAACTAAAATGAACTACCATGCTCACGCAATCAAGTTAATAATACAAATATAACACTAGAACAACTAGATGGCGTTACCATCACCAGCACGTGTAAAAATTTGTGAAATGGCAAAAGACCTTCAGATTTATTATCAAGGAACATTAACATTGCCAAAACATTCATACATTTCAAGTTATAATATCTTTGATAGTAACAGGTGGCATTGAAATTATGATCTGATATGTAATTTTGTAATTTTTCATGATAATGAATTTTATTGTCACAAGGTTTTTTGCAAATTAATTATACTAAAGATAATTTCAAGTACAAGGGGCCTCATTAGAGGCTTTACTGCTCTTGACTAGTGAACATGGTGGCGGTGGTGCCTCTTGCTGATGAGAATGCGGAGGGGTCAAATATAATTCTAACAAGTTTCATATCAATTGGATTTTACACTTCAAAGTATACTGTTGAAAACGATATCACAAGTCCCTTTCTGTATACATAATTTGGTCATCACATTAGTTTTCCTAAGTAAGACAACCTTTCATTGAGCAAAAAGCTGTAAAAAATTAATTTTTAAATCAACAAAAGTCCTGTCTCAAAAATATGCAAAAGGAGTTGAAATGCATTGTTTAAATGATACAATTCTAAAATTATTTTATGTTTCAAAAGCTAGTAGTTATAAATACAATTGTATGTTCAATTAATTATCAATCAAACTGTCATAAAGCGAATTGGAATACAAAGCTACACCTATAACTACTGTTAGATTAAATTACCAGCTTTTATTATTAAAATCTTAGAAAATTTACTACATTTATTAATAAAGTCACATAGCCTCCTTTAATACTGACAATAAATTCAGTTATACATAGATTCAATAGATAGAATCAACTCAATGTGACAAGGCTTTTGTAATTACAACCCCACTGGGCTCGTGGTTCCCATAAGAGAAAATGCATAGTATACCATGCTTGTCAGAAACAGATTGGTGGGTAACACATATAGGTGATCTTCACAAGTTTCCTCAGGATATTATCAACAGTCAACTTAAGGCAATTATGTAGTATGCACATTGGACAAATGAGATTCAAACCCGAACATCTAGATTAGACTCGAGAGTATGATAAAAGTTGGCTACCATGTATTAGACACTTAGAATAATGCCATTTTTATTGACTAATTTTAATATTACACAAAATACATTCCTTTTTTAGTGTTCACAAAGTATCTATGGAAGTTGACCTTTTTAATGGATATTTTTTTGCAATAGATTGTTATGGTGACTCACAGACTGAGGTAAACACAAACCATGTGGTTTGTAAATTAATAATACACCTATATAATATGTATATCACACAAAGAGGATTCATAAACAGGTGTTAAATATCTATAAATAGAATGTATATAGGTCTACATACAAAATTTAGCAAATGGAGATAATAGCAAAGTTATCACATTGTAGCAAATACATGTCTATAGTTAAAAATTTAATATTCATGTCGGACAACATCAATTATGACGACATTACACATAGTTGTGCAATAGAAAAAAATAAAAATAGAATAACAAAAACCTAGCTCAAGTAGTAAACAAGATCGTCGAGGTGATATTTTTCATCCCAAAGAAGCTTCGATAAACCATTTTGTCGACAAACGCAAATATGCATACCCCACTTATATTATTAAATTACACATGGACCAACAACAAAGGATGACTTACATTTTGGGACTCCTCCTCCAAAACTGCCATTGCTTCAAAATCAATATTCATGTTACAGTTTTCACTTTTCCTTTTGCACAATCAACGTGTAGAACTGTAATTTAGCAAATTCAATAAATTTAGTAATTTAATGCAAAATTGCAGTGTCCCGAAAACATTGTTTACTTTTACTTCTTCTTTATAAATTATTGGCTCTAACGCAAATGGCATTGATTTGCCAACTTCAAAATATAAAAAAAGCGACTGATAAAAAATTTTATAAGATATAAATTTAGGCAGTATTATGATTTCTGTGAACCTGAGGACAACACAAAACAATTCAGTTTGAATTTAAAAAAAACTAATATAATAAATTGATTGCTGCATTAAACTTACATAAGTGCGCAGGTGGTGAGGACGAACCAGTTCAAATTTAATGGGACAGGATTCAGGCAGCATTCTTTGGTTGGCGAGGGAGGTGCTTGGAGAATCTAAGGGTGGGCGCAATTGTGACAAGGAGACTTGGTAGTGGAACGACACAGTCTAGAAGTAAACCAAGGTGAAAAATCCCTCTTTAAGAAGTGGCAAGCGTTCAGTACATCCATCTGCTGAAGATCGCGACGCATACAGAGCTGCCAAGCGCGCCACTAAGAGAGCTCTACAGCTCTCTAGCTGCTCTCTCTAGCTACCTAAAGCCAGACGAAACCACTTCCAACCACTGTATGATAAGTAGGAACCGTCTGAGGGGTAGAAGCTCATCTATAAGTTGGCGCACTCCAGGCTTAAAGCAGCACAGGCTATTTTTAAGGGCTGCTATGTTTTTACATAGCCACGTCTACGTATTTTGACCCTGGGGGCAACTTGCTATGCGAGGACCTCACGGTGAAAGAGAGATGGCGCTCGTATTTCTGCGAACTGCTGAACAAGCAGCACAAAGAGGTACCGCCGCCAAATCCTTCTCCGAATCAAGGACTCGTCCCACCGATAACGCATACAGAAGTCTAAAAAAATTGTCTTCGCTGTCTGAAAGCTGTCGGAGCTTATGGAGTCCCCATTGATGTCTGATAGGCGAATGGGCTCTCGTGGTGTGGCCCTAAGGGCTATCACGGAGACATGGACAATGAATACGTCTATTCATTGCCTGTTTCTGGACAAGCAGAAGGCCACTGGGGTCTAAAGGGGTTCCAGAGACTTATGATGACACTATCCGAGATATGTACCATGACTCCGATTCCGTAGCTTAGACCGCTATAACGAAAATTGTTACGTAAGCTGACACGAAACCTTTCCCTATCACTGTCGGGGTGCACCAATTATTCATCCTTCGTCCGTTTCTGTTCGCGTTAGTGGACGTCCTGTAAAACCGCAATAAAGATGCACATGAACAGCCTCCATGGTTACTCGTGGGACTTTTAAAGAAACAGTTAACGGAAGGGTCAGCAGTTTAAAGAGAAGATTGAGACAGAGCCTTGAGGTAAGCCTTTTTATACATAACTGGGAGGTGAAACGTCCTGGTACCTTGGTATTTTGTACGATATTTTTAAACTGCATTTCGGAATGAAACCAGTAAAAAAAATTATAACGATTGATATCGAGCACCCCACGCTTTTTAGAACAGTGACAATAATTTTCACGTCAGTAATTTTATTCATAAGTTAACAATTATTTTTTTCTTTTTAGTTTGTTTTTATTTTCTTTTTAGTTTGAAATAAAATGCGTTCTAAATAAAAAAAAATTAAATCGGAATTTCACAGAATTTTACTTTTTATTATAGAAAAGTAAAAAAAAGGATTAAGCGGAAAATGATTTGCATTAAAGAGTTCATTGATAGTGGCTAAAAGGATTATCTGTAAGGAGGCATTATCGAAAAATTTAAACGTCAACTGTTATATTTCACATAAAATCGCAATTGGTAATCGATAATCACATCGTTGGAAACATCTAATTTATATATTTATATATATACTATATATTTAAAGTAATCGATCTACATAGATGCCCCGTAATATACTTTTGACTTTCTTAATGAATTTTTCATAAAATTTAAATAATGTCGAAAATTGGGCGGGAATAAAAAGCTTCAAAATTTACCCTACAGTTTTACTTTCATAAGTCTTAAATTGAATCTGAAACATGAAGATGTAAATAATATGTCGCATTACTGATTTGATACAATATTTTATAAATTAGCGAAATGTGAAATGGCATGCAAAAAAGTATATTAAATAAAATGTCATGACAATGTACTGCCAGTTGAAAGCTAACATAATTAGCAGAAATTTAAAATAAAAACGATATCTGACAACATATTATGGATACTTTTCCTGGCATTTTCGCAGCTATTAGATCTGAAAGAAATTAAATTAATTGCATAATGAGCCCGGTAAATTTAATTAATGATAATTACATAGGAGCAACAATTATATTATTATTATTCTTTATTCAAAAACAAATTCCATATATTAAAATTGTAATTAAATAAAAAAAATATATTCTAAGTTTATTTTGCATATTACAGGTTACAAAAGGTCAAAATTTAATAATATTCGTCATAATAACATGCTAAAATTACAACATCAAATCAGTAAAAACTTGATAGAATACAAAATTTGCGATTTAGCTATTGTTTTAATGTGTATGAAATTGAAAAAAAATCCTTTTTCAAAATTATAATGTATGTATACCAAATATAAATTAATCATATGTTAGCAAAGTTTTGAACATAAATCGGTCCAGTCACTGATAAAAACTTAGTCATAAGGAAGTACTAAAATTTTAGTGTCTAGTTTTAAATAATCAATAACAAAGTAACTAATATAAAAATCGATCCGTAGTTCTTACTGTTCGCTCACTTCACTAAACTAAGTATTTTTTGACCTCGCTGATTTTTTCTGTGATAAAATTTAGTAGTATAGTGTTTTGCATTGAACTTGTGATGTGGCCCTAAAACTGAAATGTTTTAGTCAATCTATTATTCTAGGATGTGTATAGTGTATGGTATTGGGGCAGTGAATTTATATTGTCGTGTGCGGTTAACGCATTAGTGTCATTGAGAGTTCACGATGCGTATCGGTTTCGTATTATATTGGTGCGTATTTATTCTTCATCTGTGTAAAGCAGACGATGGGGAGAGGACAGAGAGTAAAGATGGTGCAAGAAGATCACAGTGGAGTTCCCTAGCGAGAAGTAATTCATTTACGACGGATTCGTCAATTACCGCATCTAATGAACACAGTGAGTTTTCATGAACCTGCCTAAAATAATTTTTCCGAATTTTCATGACACCTGTTTGCGTCCTTCATTCATGACATTGGTTTGCTGAAAATTAATTACTTCAAATATGTACCAACTGGCGGCTTTCTTTAGATTTATCAGCATTTTGGTTGTGTTACAAATTTTACCGCGCTCATAGTGCCCGAGGACGTATCTATTGTCAAGATATTTCTGCTTAAAATACATTTCTAACGGAATTTATATTTTTAGTGCATTTTGTATCATTAGAAAATATTATTTTTAGTGAGAATTTTAAATTATATTGCTGAGTTATATGTGAACATTGACCTATTTTTCAACATAATTTCAAACTATTTATACTAATAGTGATATTTTTATTTAATTTCTTGTTGTGAAGTTCAATTAGGTTAAAATAAAAAACATGTTAATACTAAAGTGAATCAGTAATCATATGACTAAATGAATCTAAAAATGTTCTTATAGCTAAGTAAATCTGTTTCATGAAAGTTACATATAAAGGCATATTGCTATTATTGAAAAGAATAATAATAATCACAAGAGTACCTATGGGATGTTAAAGTATAGTATTTTGTGCTAGGTAAGTAGGGCCCTAAGCCTGCCATCCTTTAGTGGCCTCTAAATATGCTGACATAATAACCTTCTGTTGTGTCCTGGCATAGGGTTACCATCTGTCCGGGTATCCCCGGATTTGTCCTTGTTTACAAGGCATACGTGCAGGGGCGGAGAAAGATTACTAACCTATTATTCTATTATGGCGACCGGGGTCCTCCTGTCGTAAAAGGCAACAAAACAAACCACCCTAGCTATGTGGTAGGGCCTCAAGCCCGTCTGGATGGCTACCGCCTTTGGTCCTAAGTATGCCGCCATAATAACCTTGTGCAGTATTCCCGCATTAGTGACTCAATTTCCTATACCCTTATGGGACAGCAGTGTATTTACGATGCCACTGGCATTGCAAACACCCATAGGCGATGGTAACTGCTAAATTCTAAGTGGGCTGTCAGCTTGTCTGCTGTCCTACAGCAATAAAAAAAACTCAATTGGCACTTAAGCCCTTTAAACTTACAACCCTTCAAATATTTACATCAGTCTAACCTTTAATGAAGTGGCTTACTAAAAATAAATGCATAATTTTTAAGTTAAAAAGGCAGTTAATAGAATAAAAGGTACATAATGTAAGACTATTAATAAGTAGTTTATTAGAACTTTATGAAGATTCATTTTATTAAAAAAACAAGTAAGATTGAAAAGTTTAAGTGAAGTTTATGTTGATTTTTTCGAAGTTCTTTAACTTTAAATTATACTTATTACTATAATTTTTTTTTAAAGAAATATAAGAAACCTGCTAATAGTTCCTTAAAACTTTAAGGAGATTGTTTTGTTTCTTGTTTTTTAAGATGCATTTTAGTGTAAAATTGTATTAAAATATAAATAAAAGTTGATAAACCATCATGGTCATAAACCATCAAAACTATATTTCATTCTACTGAGTAACTTAGAAAAAATACTCTGTTCAAACGTCCAGGTTGTAAGCCCTGAAATCCGGGGTATTTGCATTTCTTGTCCTGGTTGACAGATTTTTGAGATGGCAACCCTAGACATAAGTGACCCAGATCCCAGTAACCCCATGCGGACAGCAGCATATTACCCATTATCCTGGTGTTGCTGACATCTATAAGCAACAGCAACTGCTTACTATTAAGTGGGCCGTCAGTCTAAATGACTAAATGAATATTTTCTGTCCTGTTGTTTTTTATTCATAATTATTGGAACAATTCACACAGAGCTCTCTAATTCCAAAGTAAACAGTAAAACACTTGTGTTATGGGTACTAGACAACTGATATACTATTATATAAATAGCTTTTCTTTTGTAAATAAACAATCACTTTCAGGATCAGAATCATACCCATGATTCAGTCTTTAATATGATAGCCACACAGTGTTTATATGATGATCACAGAGATCATCATATAAACATAGAGCTGTAATACTAATTTGCTTTTTACATTGTATTCAGGATCTCAGAATTCAATTTACTTAAGGCCTTAGGCCACTCTCGAGGGCGAAAAAATGGCTTTCTGGGGACTTTTTTCAGAGATGCTACAAAATAAATTGAACTTACAAAAACTGAATTTTATCATACATATCAGTGACTGCAATAATTATTTTGAGGTGTTTTATTTCAAAGTGGTGGCTGTGCAATGATTTCGCGATGAAATCTCCTCCAGGGCAGGACTAACAGCTCCTGTAATTTTTTAATCATAATGAGCTAATGATTTTTTTTTATTTTTTAACTGCTTTAGAAGTACTTATGATTTTTGAGATGCATTGATTTTTGGACAAATGGCACACTTCTAAAGTGGAAAGTGAAAAATTTGGCTAAAATCTCATCAGATAATGGTTAACACTTTATAGACCAGTCATTTTGAGTCTGCCCCTTTGTAAGTAACCAGTTTAGTTGTGCATGCATTTACTCCCAGTACTGGCTAAATTTTTGATATTCATTATGTAGTCCTTTTTTCTTTTCTTTCCAAGGAATGTCATTTTATTGATATTTCTACTTTATTTTGCATTTATTTTATATAATAAAGGGCCTTATAAACTAACATTCCTAACATACATTGAAGGTAATAGTAATTAAATTTTTTAATAATTCTTAAGTGTCATATCTCTCATAAAAGTCATCCTTATGTAATGCAATATTACAAAATTTACATTGGAAACATGTTCCACTTCTTATATTTTTTGATGCAGATACTCTACATTGTCTTCACTTTTAGAATCTGTTGATGATAAATTGGTTATCTAGAAATTGCCATTTCATCTAAGTTTTTCTTATATAATGTCATCTTCTCCCCATTCAATGTTGTGTACGTTTTAAATGAGGCTTTTATTCAGTATGGACAGCAAATAATCAACTATATTAATGCTACATAAAAACAACAGCAATACTGGGACCATCAGCTAAACGCCGATTAATAAGCTAGGGGTCTATAAGCTTTGGAATCGAAAAGCTAATAAATAGGCTAGCCATCATAAAATGTTAATAACAAATGAACTACATATAATATAAAAAAAATATATATATAGGTACTTCCATAGATAATGTATTTTCAAAGATAAATTCAAAATTGTATATTAATCAGTTGAGAATTTGTCAGATTTATGTATCCAGCCAACTTAAAAAATGCAGTTTTGAGATAATAAGATGCTTTTGAAGTTTTGGGTAGTCAAAAATCATGAATAATTTTGTAATACCTTTAATCTGCAATGCCTGCATTATACAATTGGCCTTCTAGATTATTGCCCTGGTCTTGCATTTCTTTTCTACTTGATCTTAAAGCGATTCTTGCCTTTTTTACCCGGTCAGATAGTGATCTACCTGCTAGTGTTATGCGCTGTTTGTCGATCTCCAGGCACATTTTGTTTAGGCCGATTTCCAAATCCATTGCCTCTATTATATGCAAAATTGAAGAAAACTTGTATACCTGCTCCAGTCCCCTTACATACCTTCTCCCTAGAGATCCCAAAGGACCTCGCTGTGGATCAGTTGGCCTTGTACTAAAATTCTAAAACTGAGTACTTAGAGCTATAATCTTTTGGGACATCATTTTAGAGGTCCTAAGAGACCGAATAGATTTTTCGAAAATTTTATTTCGAAGAGGCCTTAACATATTTCTTGTTACTTATATTTTTCTCTATTACTTTATTAAACCTGTCATTTTTTAATAACAGATATTGTCAAACCATAAGTACAAAGTAGGAAAGTATAAGTTTTAATTCCAGTCTAATTTTATATCAATAAAATTTCTTAATATATGAACACTTCAGTGAGAAGTTGTTTACCCTGTACCAGTTTTATAAGCTATACAATGTTTAATGCTGCCTAGTCAGTAATAAAAAGCCATATGTGTGAAGTCACAACCATGAATTGTTTTGAATAACTGGACTAGTATGATTCATGTTCAAAGCAAAGCTGTGACCAGGGCTATTTTAATAAATTTGAGTTGTGCTTATAAATGTAATTTAACATGGCAACCTCCCAATCTGTTGTAATCGTTTTCGTACATCAGAATGTCTGTGGTTGTCACATATTTGATTCCCTTCCCAAGTATCACATATGTTTATAAAATAAAACTGTGTGTGTCAGGAAAGTGTCACCGAGGATGTTCCTATAGGTGAAGGTACGAGCCGGTGGCATTGCAGAACAATGACCGAAAGTCGATTCTGTGACCCCCACAAATGCTTTTGGTGGTGACCGGAATTTTTAGTGGGTATGTCGTTGCAGTAGCCCTGGCTATCCTTTGCTAGTCAGTCGAGTGATTGATCATACCCGCGTCGGCCCCCCCCCCCCCCTCCCGGAGTAGCAGAGCAGTTTTACCCGGGCAAAAAAAGATAGACCTTAAGATAATTAAGTACTACTGAAAGGAATACAATGTCCTGAATAATGTCCAATATTCTCCTTCTGTTTTTCGTTCTTTTATAGAATCGTAAATCCAATCTTCTTCTTCATCATCCAATAATATGATAATCATTGCTAGTTGTCTAACAGTTAATTTTGTAATAGCCATACCTATTTTAGTATTTAAAAACTTGATAGCACTCTAAGACGCCCATGCAACACTGATACGCATGCGAGAATGAAATCGATTTCTACCGGCTTTGCTGGATACATAGGTACGTACGGGCAACATACGGGTTGCATACGGGCACAGAACGCGATCCGTTTCAGTGGGCATAGTAGAGCATATCTTGTTGCTTTTGTGTCTGATACGGTCCTAGCACGGTCATGGTATGGAACAGTGTAGTGAGCAGACTCCTTTAAGAAGTTATTTAGATTACTTATCATGTTAAACAGGTGACTACTATCATGGAGAATACACTCCACTGTAATGTGTATATGTTATGAATGTACTGTGTATCTAAGGATTTGCATCACACCTGTTGTTTACTAACTGATTATAAAATTTAAGCATCAGCACAGTTTTATATGGGTGAATATACGGTATTTGATTTTTTTGTGTCCCTGAAGTAAATGTAATCTGTTTCATTTAATATTGATAATTTATCTATTTGACACTATTTTTAAATTTGTAATAATAAGGGCCAGAAGATTTATCCATTTTTTTAAATTTTATAAGTACCAGAGGAAAATGTGTTACCAGAGGAGTGACATTATAGGCAGAGTAGTAACAAATTAAAGCAAGAAAATGACAGGCCGTTGATTATTAGCTGAGAAAGGGGACTAATGTTAAATAAAACTTATATAAATTATAGTAGTTAGATATATTTTAATATATACAAGATACATTCAGTCTTCACAGTTTCTAAATGCAACCTTATTTTTAATATTAATAGTTTGTTAATTAAGTTAAGTTTCAATTACCCGTACCAAATAACACAATTAATATTTTCTGCTTATATCAGTCTCATCTGAGATGAAAATCACAGTAGGTATATACTGTTTGATAGTTTCTAATTATAAAATGTTCAAAAACTTAAAAGCCACGTTTCAGGCTCTTTAATCTGAATAAAATTTCTTAGTGAAACAAAACCCTGATATCTCTTTCTTCTTCATTCTATTTTGGGGGTATTTAATGTCGCCAAGTAGAAGTGAGGACGAAAATTGCTACAGAAGCAGCTGAGACTCTTCATGTATAACGTATGGCTCAGATAGTTTCCTCGTACTTGATGTACTTTTAGTGTACCACTAAAAGGTTTGGTCGATTATCTTCCATTATCTTCGTTTGAAAATCAATTTGGTCTTCGGGTATCACAAAAATTTGAATGACAGGACAATATTTGTCTAATTACGTAGCAAAGTCGTCAATCGTAACAATGTCAGTTTCCGCTGAATTTCTGATCGCCTTTTAGCAGCCACTGCGATATTGTTTTGTGAAAGTGGAGGTTGGTCTTCATTATCAGACGTAGGTGGTGTTACTTGGTAGTTTCTGGTAGATTGTAGCTTTACGCGATTTCTATACTTTTTAGTCTTCTCTCTCCATATTTTTCTAACAGCCCTTTTTTTCCTTTTAGTCATATCATTTATGCACTTAATTTGTCCCTTTTCTATTTTCTATTTAGATTGCTGCTTTTCTTTTTCTTCAAATTCAGCATTTTTAACCTGATCGTTATTCATCCTTGGTAGCGTAATTTTTCAGTTTGACGCTTTTTTTTATCTCTCTATCCTTGTTTGTTTCTTTTTACCATTCGCCATGATGTTTGATTATGCTTAAGTATCTAAAACAAATGAAATGAAGCCTTAAAACATTAAATATTAACAAAACAAACACTCGTCGTCACTTCCCTGGCACTTATGTATTTCCTCTGGCATGAAATATGCCAGAGAAGTGACGCCAGAGAAGTGACAAAATTGCACATAACCTACAAAAACAATATCACTCGCTTATCTGACCACAGTTTAACGTAATACATGACATCTACACACAATAAACATTGCATTGTGCAAATATACAATTTGGTAACGATAAAATACAAAAACATATACTTACCAAAGGAAATACTCCAACGACTGGCACAAACACGCTTTCCTACAGTGAATTGCAAATTGACGCAATATTATTGGAGTTTTGCTCAACGTCCTTAGCTTGCTTCTAAGTTCATACTGTTGTACATGTGTAGTTAAAGGACAAAAACATACCTTTGCGATTTTAAGTCTAATTTTACTTCTTTGAGTTTCGCCAGATGAAGTGACAATATTGTACCATGACATGAAAATAAGTTTTTTTTTTTTATATTAATAAATGTTTTTACACTGTATTTTGATAAAATATGTTTCGATGTTTATAAAAGCATATGATCCTATTAAAAAATAAACATAATGGCATACGTATTAAATTATCTGGCCATAAAATCATTATAATCTATTATTGGGAAGGCCAGAGGAGTATACATTTGTAACTATTTTAAACTATTAATGCCTTAAATTAAACAATTATCGTGAATAGACTATGTGGTCCAAATAAAAGACCATATTCTTTATTGTTTAAGCATACACAAATATTAATATAATAAGTTTAACATAAAATTTATCTATGGACCACTGGAATTCAAATAGAGTATATTGACCCATATAGCAATAATATTGTTTACTTATTCTTTCTTTTAAATGATAAAAGCTTTTATTTTTTAAACTTTGTCATTGATTAGCACTTCCGAGTCATCAGTCCACTGTTGAGTAGAGAGCAAATTTTAGATGCAAGGATACCTTTCGAGGAAGAGTCCTACAACATATTTTGAGCTTTTTCTGTCTTTTTGGATAAGAAAAGGAAGAGTCCTTTTCTTATCCAAGAAGACAGAAAAAGCTCAAAATATGTTTCCGTCTTTTAATGCAATATGTTGTGTCTTATAATGCGTCTGCAATTATCAATGCAAGGATAATTGATGCTATTGAGATCTAGACCAAAACTGCGAGCAGTCCTGTAATTGAAAAAAGCCCTCGTTATTATAATGATCGTGAATTCAACATAAGCAGCGTCAATCAAGACAAATCATTGGTTGAAGTTGATAGTGATTGAATGCAAAGTTTAAAAATAAATCAAACCTTAAAAATGATTTAATGAACAGATAATGGCCCAATTGGAGCAGCAGTTTGGATCCTAAAATACCGTATTATTTTAAATTTTCAACTTCCTCCTCACAATTCAGTCTTCTCTGGAGAATCAATTGCCATTCTTGAGGCAATAAAATATATAGAATCCCACCTCATGTATAAATCTGTCATATTCACTGACTCTTTAAGCTGCCTCCTTGACCTTCAAAAATCCCCCTTTCGTTGCAAAGAATTGTCTCCTATTTCATTAAAGATATCCTATATAAATGCCACTCTTCTAACCTTGACATTGTCCTTACTTGGATCGTAAGCCATTCCGGGATTGCCGGAAACGAAACCGCTGATAGATGTGCTAAGCAAGCTACTATAATTGATCAACCACTCACAACAAATACTTTCCCAGAGACTTAAAAACTCTAACAACGTCAGATATGATCAAAAGTTGGGATAAGATATATATGGCAAAAAACTAGAACAACTGTTGGTCAGCATTATGGTTCTTTGCAACCTAATATAAACTTTAGCAAACCCTGGTTTGCACGCTACCAGTCCCTCCCAAAATAGGTTATGTCCACAATTATACGTCTTCGCCTTGGACTGGTGTATTCCCCTGTCTTTTTAGCTAAAATTAGAATTCGTGATCATTCTCTGTGTGAGTGTGGACTTGATGAAGGAAACCTTGAACATATATTCTTCCACTGTCCAAAGATATCGACCCCTATATACAACCTATTGCCAAATCCAATCCCACACTCCATTGTAAACTTCCTCTTAACACTTGTGCACTCTAAGCTAATATATACACTTTCTAACTTTTTAATTACTAACAGTATTTACTTATAAGGCTTCATATATACATTTAATACTAACTTGCTTCTTGTGTTGTCCTCAGGATCTCAGAATTCAATTTACCGACCATATTTATCTAATACTATTGCTACATTTAACCTGTCACTTGTCTCTGGAGCATTTGTAGGAGCCAAACATAAAATGTATTCATTTAAAATACAAAACTTTTCAAGTTTCTGAAAACGGGACAAATTTTCCGTTCCAGAGTTGATTTTAGGGACAGCGGGACAGGTAACCAAAGGTAAAAAAGGGACAGTCCCGTTCAAAACGGGAAGTCTGGTCACGTTAGGCATGCCCTACTTCTCCGCGGCAAGAAAACGCACATTCTTAAAACTTTAATAACTTTATATTAAATGAAGATATCTCAATAATTTTTTTTATTAGATAACAGCCAAATGTCTAAGAAATAAAACTTAGAAAATTTAATTGCAATCTGTCCAGTAGTTTTGACGTGATGGGGAAACAACTGCAGACATCTATCATTTTATTTATATAGAAGATAAACCACACGTTTGCACTTCTGTCATATTTTGTGTTTTATTTTGCTAGTGCTCTCTATGCACCATAGGCGAGGACCTTAAGTTACCCTTAACAGGATAGATTATCTTTTAATTTCGTCAAAATGTAACTGGTTTATTCAAATATGAATCCTGAAAACCATGTTTCAATATACTAAATGTAGAATGGGAGGATACTTTTTTTAATTTCCTGGGGAAACCGAATATATAACCTGTGCCATGCTGCAACTCCGGGGGAAGCTAGAAGTTATGTTGGCCTCACCATCCTAACCGTACATCCGTCATCTTTATGATATTGGCAACAGCATACTGATTAAAATTCTGGTCGCCACCCAAACCTTTCACGGAGACATTACTGGATCGACTTTTGGTCTTTGCTCGTCAATGAAGTGTAGAAGGACCCTATCTAGACCCTCATGTTAGCTAGATTACAATTGCGTAATGATGTTCCAACTTTGAAAAGAGGACCAGACCCTACTCAGACCGCCAGCAGGTATAATAAATAATCTCATTGAATTGAGGGCTTTTTAAGGCATTTAAATAAACATGTTTCCTTTTTTTCTCGATTATGGTGTTAAAAATTGGGTGATGGTGATACACCCACTGATTACTTTTGATTCTATTCTGATTTCTTATCAAATTAGGCTGCAAATATTTATTTATAATCAAATCTTGACTATTGATTGTACAAACCACACTTCATGCAATTACTTCTTAACCAGTTATGAGTCAATCAACACCACAGCACGCCTGCAAAGTCACAAGCTACTATTTAACTTCCCCTTTATTAAGATCAATTGGTGTTTGTCAAACAGGACCATTCATAGAGTTAAATAATTGTTTATGATACTGAATGATATGGAATTTCGTCAATGTTTCACAAATTAAAATCATTGTTGTTTTCATCATTGTCATCATCTTAGTGTTAAGTGCTGGTTGAAATCCCAAACATTTGCCCGATTGATTGTACAAAGTGGAGGAGAAAGAATCAGAATGGGAACCCGGGTACTTCGATACCCAGGTTCCCATTCTGATTCTTTCTCCTCCACTTTGTACAATCTTTCATCATCCTTGGTAGTGAGTCCATTGACTGTATATTGCCCTCTACGTCATCAAAAGCGTATACTTCAGAAGTATGCTGATTCTCATTGGGCTTATTTGTCTGTTTCCTGAGAAAAAAGAACCACAAATACTTGAAATAGATATTACTAAATTTGTATTATGTATGGGCTACTGCAGCCTGACCCCTAAGTGTTATAAGGTAAAACAGCAACTGGCTGTTTTGCTGTCTGTAAACTAGCAAAAGTTATTTTGTTATCTGGGCAAATGTTACTAGCTCTATTTTTATTTGAGGCCATGACCACCTAACTAAAAGGGAAAATTATCTAAAAAGTATTTCTCGGCATTCTAGACCAGTGCTTCCAAATCTTTTTTGTCTCCTCACTCTTAATAAAACTTTTCATTTACCTACCATATACTCGTAAGTATACACGCCATAATAACTCCATACCTAATCTTAAAATGTGTCTCTTTTCTCTTAAAGTTTATTTATTATCAAAATTATGGTTGAATTACATTATCAATATTAGCTACCACAACAATAAATATGATTTCTTAAAATATTTCTTATAGTTTCGTAATTCCTAAAATTAATGTGTTCCTATTTGTAAAACATATTGTTATTATTAATATATAATTTAGCTTCAATTCAATATAGTTTTAATTTTTAATAATTTGTAGTTGTCAAAATACTTTGGGGCGGTAATATTATCACCTCGAGATGGGAATTTAATCTGTAACTCCAGCAAGCGTTGCCGGAGGTCGTGGATCATAGAAGTCGTCTTCCTGCCCTTATCTTAAACTATGTGGGATCGACACAACATGTTATCTCCTTCCACTCTCTTCTATTAGTAGTATTTTCATTGTTACATGCACATCTTCACCAAATAGCACACTAGAAGTATTGTGCATTGATTAGAAATTACGTCTCGTTGCTGGGTTCAGTCTGTTGGTGCACATCTATTTATTACCGGCCATGATCGCTTCGTCTCCTAATTATACCTCAATACCTAGTTAACGAGAGCCTAAGTTCAAACACGTGCGTAGTATATCGATGCGTAGTATAGCTTACAATTTGGCATGCGATGTGCCAGTGATTGACGGATCTGACTCAACCAGCGCATGATACTGTGATTCGTTAGATTTTTAAATTGGGCTCTAGTCACTATGGAGTGGTGAATGGTAAAAAGTTTTATTGTGACACTTAGTTTGACTGAAGAGTACCTCTTCATTCGATTTTGACACATTTGTCAAAATTAAGATTTGTAACGAGTATCTTCTTTTAAATGGCTCTAAAGATTTAT
This sequence comes from Malacosoma neustria, assembly GCA_963693495.1. Lineage (NCBI taxonomy): Eukaryota > Metazoa > Arthropoda > Insecta > Lepidoptera > Lasiocampidae > Malacosoma > Malacosoma neustria. Next base: position 6,064,531 of record OY856391.1, on the reverse strand, counting down.
GTTATTAATATCAACTAGGTATGTATACCTACCAAGTGGTAAGTATACCTAGTTGACTAAGTAGTCAAGTGTTATCACACTCGTAGACCAACTTAGAGGTGCCTGGGGTCCCACGATGGCATACGCTCAGGCAGGTTTTCTAAAACGACTATTATAACATAATTTTCACGTACCGATGACGGTGAAAGAAAACACCGTGAAGAAATCTACTTACCGAAATTAACGGTGTATATAACCCGGAAATCCGCCTTGGACAAGCGTCGCAGGTATACTGTCCATTCCCTCTGGTGAGTAGAGTCCAGCTGTGGGACTTATGTGCTGTTATTATTATACTTACTACTTATATATTTTGGCTGTGCAAGTTTGCTTATGTCAGTTTTTACCTTCAGCATCAGTACAACGATGATCGTATCAGCAAAGTGCGATCATAAAAACTATATGTCAAGATACCGAGAATCGAATCTGGATAATGAATCGAGTGTTGTAATGACTGACAAATAAAAATTGTTGTAAAATGTAATTTTAAAAATATAACATTATAACCCGATCTCATGAAAAATTTTTCTTTCTCTTTATTATCCTTTTATTTTTTATAATTAGCCTCATCATGTTTCATTGTTCATCTATTGTGACGACACCATTTATTTTATCTTAGGAGTTGTGAAAGTTTAAATTAGGCTGCGTGTCATATCTGAAAGTAATTTGTTAATCTTCTTGTTAACTAACAGGAGGGATAAGTATTCAATTTTTTTCTGGGTTAGACTACTCCTGGAAAAACTAAATTTGATCACAATTTTACATTTTTCTTTTACCTCTTTGGGCCACGAAAATGGTCATGGAAATATTAAGTCGCAAAAGTAAAGTATTGTCCAGTAACAATATTCAATAGCGTATGTACTTCGGTCTCCAAAGTTATATATAATAGCTTTAGTTGTAATTGTGATAAAACAAGTTCAATAAAAAAGGTTTATTTCCGATTTTATTATATATATCTTCCATTTGTATATTGTTAATATCTCCCATTTGTCGTCTTAAGGTTAGGCTAACAAATGACCTTTTTAATGTAAAAAAAATCAAAAACCGAGTTCGTCTCCTCACTATACATTGACATAAAATTTATATTTTTATGATACGTCATAATATAATAGTATAAAAATGTAATAAGACTTTTTTTTATTGCTCTAGGACAGCAGACAGGCTGACGGCCCGCTTAGAATTTAGCAGTTACCATCGCCTATGGATGTTTATAACACCAGTGGCATCGCGAACACGCTGCTGTCCCATAAAGGTACAGGAACTTAGGTCACTAATGCTGGAACACAACACAAGGTTATTATGGCGGCATACTTAAGACCGAAGATGGTCGTCATCCAGACGGGCTTAAGGCCCTACCACGTAGCTAAGGTGGGTTGTTTTGTCGCCTTTTACGACAGGCCGACCCCGGCCGCAGAGGTTAGTATTCTTTCTCCGCCCCTGCACGGATAGAACAGAAGACTGCTGGGTTCGGGCTGCCCTGATTAGAATTATATTTTCTATCCGCCACGCTTGCCTAAGTCAAATTGGTGGATTACACATACGGGTGATCTTGGTATCCATACGATATTTTTTTGTACTGATGGTGGTAGGTAATTTAGCAGTTACCGTCGCCTATGGGTGTTTGTTAAACGCCAGTGGCATCGCGAACACGCTGCTGCCTTATAAGAGTACAGGAACTTGGGTACACTAATGTCGAAACACAACGCAAGGTTATTATGGCGGCATACTTAAGACCAAAGGTGCTCGCCGTCCAGACGGGCTTGGGGCCCTACCTATAGATAAAAACAGTATGTTGTATTTCTATCGCTTACAAATAACGATCAGTGATTAATTTCTATTCTATTACCAATGTTTATTTATAAATATAGTAGAAAACAAGCTACCGGGGATGCTGAAGACCGTGCGAAGTGGAGTAGTAAACGTCGGAAAGCGGACCCCGGGCACCGAAACGGAAATTTAGGTTGCAACCGGGATACTACGCTTAGATGAGGATGATGATGATAGCAGAAAACAAGCTAATTGTTTAGTAAATCTTTTTTTTTGTATGTTATTTTCCATTTAAAACCACAATAAAATATCATATACCTATATAACAGCAATATCCTTTTATATCAAGAAGACTAGCTGACCCGGCAAACGTTGTTCTGCCATATAAATTAAAAAATAAACTATGTTCTTCTCCAAGATATAATCTATCTCTGTTACCGAAATTCATCAAAATGAAAACATAACAGACACAGTTACATTCATATTTATAAAAGATGACCCGGTGAACTTAGATTTTCTTCTTCATCTAAGCGTTGTGTCCCGGTCGCAACCTAAACTTGTGTTTCGGTGCCCGGCGTCCGCTTTCCGACTTTTTCTACTCCACTTCACACGGTCTTCAGCATCCCTGCTAGTGAGCCCATTGGCACGCATATCACCCTTTACGACGTCCAGCCAGCACTTTTTGGGTCTACCCCTCCTGCCGGGGCCCGGCGGACGTGGCATGGCCAGACATTTTTTCCTACGTAAGCACTTGGTGAACTTCGATATTTGTGTAAAATGTGGTCAAAAATTAAGCCGAACAAAACGAATTATAGGGCTAAACTACATAAATATCAAGTGAAGCACAAATTAACATCAAAAGGGAAATTCGTCACTTCATCACTCTCGGAGGGAGTAAGTTATCCAGTTTTACATTATAGCCTAAGAGCCCAGGACGGCCAGACCTTCGTCATTTTATAAAGGCTGAAAATTTTTCTGTGCATGTCCGCTATACAGGTAAGAACGACCAGCGACTATAGAGTTTGGGTTGTGGTTACTTGGGCAGTTAACAGGCAGTAAAGGTGCATAAAATAGGACCTTAAATTCGTTAAAGTATAAAGCTCAATTTTTTTATATTTTCTTCGGGATAACTTTAGAAATCTCGTCATCCATTGCCGGACACTTCTGACAGTTGCTACCCCCTGCCAGACACCCCTAAACTTTAATAAATCAATATTATACTTTCGTTATAGTATAAAAGCTACATTTTATATATCTTACTTGTTGATTTCGATTCCATCGATTCCGTTCAACTTCATTCGGCCTTTCGCGTTGCTTGTCAGTTTGACGTGCTCTTATATGTCTTTGACTTGCAGCATTGCGAGTTCTACGATTTATGTTTGTCCGTCTAATTGCTGACATTTTTTGAAACTAAAATTTTACTGAAAATTAAAAAAAAAGTTATATTATTTATATTGTATTCTTCTTTATATCAAGCCAATCAAAACAGTCTAATTGAACTTTCAATATTAGGCGTGATTGCTCTTAACTTACCGTGATGAATAAACACTTCTCAAAAACACTGTATAATTGAAATGAAACTACACGAAATGATAAATTAATTATTTATCAACGTATCCATCTGTGTTAAACGATATTTGCAGCGCGCATTCTGTCAATCGAAGACAGTTATTTCAAACAACTGACAGCTATGTCAAAAAACTGATAGTTATGTAAAATTAATATTGTCGTTAATTTTTATTAAATTTTCTTGAATTTTATAATGTTCCGCTCAACTTTCTTAATTTTTTCTTCTAGAACCTTCTCCTGATATTAATAAATACAACAAATAAAGAATTATCGAAATTGTTCCATCCGTTCATGCGTGATGTGATGACCAAGGGAAATAGAGATTCATTTATATACATACACTCACAGGCACAATTAACCGCCCACCTTGTATTTCTTTCAGTTTACAGTAGTCGGCAAATTTTGACCACATTTGATGGAAGTTATGTTAAAAGCAGCCATTAAGGATAAATAAAATCACAAAAGTCTTAAAAAAACCCGTTTAATAAAAAAAAATGCAAAAATCGATTTTGCAAAAAATTTGCATGAAAATGTGATGATTTTAATTATGAAAAAATCATCCGCTTTCTTTTTAATTTAAATTTTAATAATGAGTGTTACTACCTCGTGCCCTAATGACTTCTTGTAGTCGGTTTGGCAATCCATCTATGAAGTCTTGAATATCCGACTGAGGGATATTGTGCCACTCCTCTATCGCAGCCGTCTTGAGCTCTTGTATGGTCGTAGGGGCTGATATTCTTGCTCGAATACCTCTTTTCAGGTTGTCCCAAATGTGCTCAATATGTGTGTGTGTGTGTGTAGTATTATTCAGTTATATATTTCTTTTTGTATGACATGTTCTGTTCTATCTAATTCGTCTAATATTGCCTCATATACTCGTAATCTCCACCACTACAATAATCTCAACTCGGCTATCGAGTACAAATGACCACCTGGCCAACAAAGAGCGCTATCTTAAAAACGAATGCACTCTATCGACATACAGTAAGAACTATGAATTCACTAATAACGTAGGGGCTCAGTGTTAACAATGATCAATTATTTGCTATTGTAATTAGAGGCACGATACCTACATTTTGAAACATCCTTGAAACACGTTTTAGAAATTTAGACGATAGTACAACTAAATTATTGATAAATCTAATAAAGGGTTTTGATTTATGTGTAATGTTATGCATATCAAAGCGTCTACGCTTTGATAAGTGTCTACCATAACACTGCACTATGATGAACTTGTATGATTACAAGTGTTTGAATTTTGAATTTCTATTTTCAAAATTTGTTTTATGCGCAATGTTGTAGTAAACGGTTGTCATACGAGTGTATGAATTTTGAAGTTCGAATTTCAAAATTCGGGTTTTGATTTACGCACATCATTATGGTAGACTATCATTATACTAACTCTATGCATTATACTTAGTATTTGAATTTTGAAGTTCGAATAATCGGCGCCACCGGCGTGGGCCACGGTATTGGCCACGCTATCTATCTGTCGGTCCGAGCAACAGGCGATAGGAGGATAGCAAGGTTTTTAGTGGGTAGGCCCGAAGAGTCCCACATATATACTACCCCGTGATCTGGGGTACTTGCAAAAGAAATATTTCGAAAAAAGAATGGCCAACGGTTGTACTCTATGTGACTTGTTTTTAACTATTCATTTGATTAGTTATAAATCGTTATCTATCCTATGAGAATCATTGTGCTGTCTTAGTATAAATTTCAGTTAGGTACATCTTGTACCTATCTACTTCCGCTTTTAGTTCTAGGTCAAATTTTCTACTTTTACTCTCCATTACTCTCATTTTATTTTTAAATATCTGGTAGTGGTCCTTTTGTAAGTTAGTCATGAATATCGTGAAGTGTACATATCGATACCTCTGGGCTCAAAGGGCGTATAGCACAAAACAGCTACTGTTCAGGAGAGCCAAAAAACCGAAAAAATTAAACAAAATTAGCTATAACTTTTTTATCTCAATGATTATATAAAAACAATGGTTGTAAAGAACAATAATGAGAATTAATGCGTTATACGCCTTAATACTCATAATTGGATTCCTTTATAACCTAGGACATTTTTATCTTGCGCAGTAATGTAATTTACAGCCCGATTTCCTGTTTCATTTTGGTTTAGCAACCCAAAAAAGATGGGGCGTAAAGAACATTTTTGTGCGAATTTGGCAACTTCGTATATACCAATCGATAGAGAATGAAAAACTGTTAACTCCATATGCCCCAAAATGTGCTTTACGCCCTTTGAGCCCAGAGGTATTGATATATGAGAATGATATATTGAGAAGTTACATTGAAAATAACTTTTTTATTGCTGAGGAATAGCAGAAAGTAAGCAGTTACCGTCGCATAGAGGTACTGGAACCTGGTTCACTGATGCCGAAACACAACAAAAGGTTATTATGACGACATGCTTATAGACCGTGGGGTAATCTTAGAATTTAGGTATTTTCGGTCATGAATTTTACAATGCTTTATTATTGTTTTGTAAAATTCTTAGTTCATACTTAGTTCTGTTTCATCGTAATAATACTTGCCTGTAATAAAATTAAAAAATATAAGGCTTACATTGATAGCTACACTGCCGTCAATACGGCCGACACGGCGGGCACATGTAATTTTGACTTCTTTTTTAATGCTCATATAATTTCATCAATTTAATTTCATCTTCTGTAATGCTCGTATTCTTTGATTTAATGCTCATATTCTGGACTATTAGAAAATTAGAAAAAAAAAACAATTATCACCTGTTTGTCGCTTTGCTCTAACTAATAATCGGAACAACTGATTGATGGAACTTCACTTACACTTGTTGCTTACGGAGTGACTTCATAGGTAACTTTTATTATGCTAAAAATTAAGGGTTTAAAGTAACTTCGTTCTTAACTACGTAGACTCAGAGAGAGGCGGAGAAAGAATACTAACCTCTGCGGCCGGGGTCGGCCTGTCGTAAAAGGCGACAAAACAACCCACCCTAGCTACGTGGTAGGGCCTCAAGCCCGTCTGGATGGCGACCACGTTTGGTCTTAATTATGCCGCCATAATAACCTTGTGTTGTGTTCCGGCATTGGTGACCTAAGTTCCAGTACCTTTATGGGACAGCAGCGTGTTCGCGATGCCACTGATGTTGCAAACATCCATAGGCGATGGTAACTGCTAAATTCTAAGCGGGCCGTCAGCCTGTCTGCTGTCCTACAGCAATAAAAAAAAAAGACACAGGCATTTGCCATGTATCCAAATTAGAGCAATTAAAGTGGCGACACGTATTGTGAATTTGTGTATAGTTTTTATTTTGTGTTGTTTGGTGAACAATGAGTATTACATCATACTTATGTTTATTTTTGGACACGATGTACGAGATACACAGGCTAAGGACATTTAACTTCAATAAAATCATCTCTTTTTAAGGAAACCTTAATGTTTAGGTATATATTATACTCTGTCAATTATAAGGGTCCGTAAAAGGTAACGAATGAATACGATGTGGAATATGAAACAGCTCAGGAAACCTACTATCCTTTGCACAGGGAAAATAAATGTCAGACACTTGAGCAAATATAAGCGCAGAATGTTAGGCATATCACAATAGACAACACCGTAACTTAGACTCCACCATGAAACGCTTGCAAGATTTGTTTTTTATTGCTGAGGGACAGCAGACAGGCTGACGGACCATTTAATAGTAAGCAATTACGCTCGCCTATGGATGTTTGCGACGCTAGGGGCGTGGCAAACACGCTGCTGCCCGCACAGAGATACAGGAACCTGAGCCACGAATGCCGAAACACAACACAAAAATACAATAATATGTTTACGAAAATCATTCTAAATACCGTAAAAAAGTTTTATGCAATATGTATTTCCCAGCAAGATTAGCTAGCGCAAAAACTTTAAATAGCCATTCACTGCGATCGTAATTTTTTATTTGCCCACAGTTAGAAGCATGAGATTTTAACGAGCCGTCGGCGCTTGTTACCAATTTAGCCATGGGAATCAATGAAATGGACGAAAATGCTGTGCCAAGAATTGTTTACATTTGAACTGCGCTATCAACACCAACCTGCTTTCCATTACTGATGACAACCTTCATCTTTCTGCACCAAGCCCCCGTTCTGTGGCGAAGGTTAAACATGTGTTTTCTTGGTTTTATTAGCGCATTCCTTGCATTTACAATATTCGTCCATCTGTAAAAGTTATTTTTTGTATTGACGTGATATTTATAACATTACTTATTATAACGTCACCTATATTTATATGTACAAATGTATATGTACAAAATGCCTTGCTCCAAGCTACTCGTACAAGGCTACGAATGGCTACCGAGAATGGTCACAACGCTCGACAAGCAACGACGACTTCTCGAGAGCTGCAAGGATTTTTTAACGCTAGCTGATAATAAAATTGACAAAATTTGTGATCAGATCGTCACCGTCAACGTGGATTCGCCAGTATAATCCGGAGTCCAAACAAGACCCAATGCAATAGATTAAAAAAGGAGAAAGACCGCCGAATAATTTCAAAGTGTAAAAGTCGGCGTCTAAGCTAATGACTTGTGGAAATATTCTGAGATAGCCAGGGAATTTTATTAATAGATTACCTACCGAAAGGGACTACAATGAACGGTGAATATTTTGCCAACATGTTAACACCTCGCGTATTGTGAGGCAGGCCTTGAAGGATTTTCAGGGGGGGGTTTTCAGAAAGTGACCACCCACCCACCATACCCATGCCCAGTCCTGAAGTTGCCCATTGTATGCCAGATGTGAGAAGTGTATTTCACTTAGGGAGACTTAATAACTTAAAATAACTTCGAAAATAAAAAATATGCATCTTAATTTTTCTTTCATTAAGTACCTTAGGCCACGAATTTATCAGCCGCACCTCGTAAATGTCTTATAAAGTAAATATTTTGCCCCTGCGGCCAGAGGCGGCCTGTCGTAAATTGCGACAAAACAACCCTAGCTAGGTGGTAGGGCTCCAAGTCTGTTTGGATGGTGGTTACCATCATGACCACGAGTGGTCTCTAAATATGCCATCTTCATAACCTTGTAATTTTTTCCTATATTACCAATATGTGTAACCCGTCAATCCGCCTTGGACAAGCGTGGCGTGTATATTGTCCGTTCCCTCAAGGGAACCCAGCCCAGCATTGGGACACCATGGGCAGTTATTATAAATCTGCATTATCTTTTTAAATTGAGATCATAATTAATATTAATCGAAACATTTCCAACTAGGAAGTGACAATGAGCACCTAGTGACAATGTTTCCTGCTATTATTAACATTACTAGTAATATAAGAGTATCAAGATCATCATGATCATCGCATGACACTTCACCGTCGCTTGTTGCCTCAGCGTGTAGCGCGTCTAAAATAAGATCAAAACATTTTGCTCACGACTGAGCGTCTGTCGATGGTTGTTCATTATTTTGATGAGTCATTCTGTGTCCCCGTATATTCCGTATTGAATTTATACAACCTTCTGATTGTCTGATTCTTATATTAAAACTTACAGGCAAAAATAAATTGATATCTTCTTCTATATAAATAGATAGAGGTCTCCAGTTGTGCGCGCACCAGGGCTTTTATGTTTTAGATACTTGGCCTATATCTAAAAAAAAAAAAGTTGTGATATCTTCATTTAATATAAAGTTATATAAGTTTTAAGATACAACGATTTTTATAAACACTACTACGTGTTCAGTGATGTGTGTTTTCTTGCCGCTGAGAAGTGGGTCAAGCGGTGTAGCGCGCATGCGTACGAAAACTTCATATTTTTTTCGATTTACTTTTTTCTTTTATTCGACTAGCGAAGCGGATGGTAACGGCTAGTATTTAATACGAACAAAGATTTATTACACCTTCTTGTAGACTCTGCAAAGTATACAAGTTTTATTAGACCAAGTATAATGCTTTACGATAGACTCAGAAATGGAGAGAATTCGGGCACTTTCTATAAATAAATTTAAAAAAGTGTAAACAACGCTTGAGTTTGTAAAGATATTATAACATTCAATTGATGAGCGCGTACGTAGACTAGGCATAATTATATTGTCATATTGTTAAATTTTTCCTTCCAATTTAATTATAATCATGTACACAGGATTATGGCGGCATATTCAGAAACATTCAGTCCGGCCTTACTACCTAGTTGTTTTGTCGCCTTTTACGAAAAGGCGCCCCCGGTCAAGGGGGTCGGCACATTTATTCCACTCTTGCGCGGAGAAAATGTCCAGGTGTTTTGAATGAAATAAACGTAACATGACAGGAGAAATATATAATTATACATAAAGTATACTAGCTAATATTCCAACAGCGAGATCATCCCATCTTCTATATACTTGCGTTGGCAGTGGTTAGTTTTTCATATCTTGGCTTTTTACCAATTCCTGTGTGGTCTGCTACCATTGTAATTTGATTTGATTATTAATATATGGACGATTGTATATAATTTTATCTCCTTACTTGCAAAGACACATGGTATTAGTTGTAAAATTTTTGACGCTTTGTATGAAAATATCTTAGAGATAAATGGACTCCAATCATACATTGATGATTTCGTATCTTATTTATATATGTATTGGTTTATTCTTTCTTCTGATACCATGTTGTTTAAGTTATATGCGTGGTAGGTGTGTAGGACTCAATGTAATAATTTTTGTCCTTGGAGGGGCTGAGTAAGATTACTGACTCCTGCGGTAGGTGGCGGCCTATCGTGAAAGGCGACAAAACAACCCTACTTAGGTGGCAGGGCTCCAAGCCCGACGAGATGGCAATCACAGTTGTTGATCCAGTTCCCCTGCGCGAACAGTATTGCTTAGCGGTAGCTATGGCGTTACAAACACCAATAGACCATTGTAACTACTTATTATTAAATGAGACTGCTATCCCGCAGCCAAAAAGAATGACTAGATGGTCGCTTTGTCTTGTCTTTATGGGCCGGTACACCAATGTTGCTACCTATATAACAACTCTCATTCAAGGTTTTAATATTGGTGCCTGCAGTCCGCTGTTGCGTGGTCACAAGAATTTCCCGCTTGCCCTCTACACGTTATTGGGTTGGTGTCTAGATAGACAGCATAAGATATTAATGGGAATTAAAAAATATATTAGGTAATGGAAATTTAAAAAGAACATAATAAAGGAAATAGCTTGATCAAGTTTACTGAGGCTGATATTCCGAAACGTAAATATTTTTGTTATACATTTAACCTTACATTGTCTCATCAGTTGTTTCGTAATCGCACACAAGTTAGCAGGTACATGGTTACATATGGTGACATGGTTCCTGAGGTTTAATTATTACAACTGGTAAATAACGTATTCAAGTAGGTATAAGTACAAAAATAATTTGTCTTCTACCTTCTTAATTGCTAATGTACAAGGATGGTGAACACCATGTTAAACAATCTGTAGTGATGATTGTATTGAAATTTGCAACACTAGAAATATAACTATATGATATTTATTTTTGTATTCTTGCAGCGCTGTAGCAAATCCGCTAAACGCTCGTTATTGGTTTATGTCTGTCGAATCTTTTGTACATTCGTTTTATATTGTACACCAGGCGCCTCGTAGTCTAGCCAAATTCTAAATTCATTTCGAATAGCTAGCTGTCTTGTGATGTAATTGTGATGAAGACTGTCTTGACGATTCCCGTTGACGTAGCGTCTAGGACGTTATTCTTCGATATTTTATATTTCAGTGAGTAATTTATAATGACGATCATTTAATCAGAAATTTATATTAAATACTATGACGTAGTTGAAGAGTGTGATTTGATATCTTATCTCGAATTACATTTGTTTTGACTAATACTAATAATTTTAGCCAACTTAAAATATCAACTAACTACTCATATTTCTATTGAACCTTGTACTGACTTCCCACTGAGTCTGATTCTGCTGATTATCACGCACAGACGATGACTACAGACCGCCTTGCATGCGTAGTTCCGGCAACGCGTAGTGTCTTGAGGTTAACAGTTATTTTGTACGTTGTTTGCTTGAAAGATGAAGGAGAACCTTGTTCCGCATGTTTGAAGTTGTCTTTACCGCCGCAAATCGGAGGCACATCGAAAAACGTGACTGCACTGCTCAGCACAGTGGTCGAAATGTTTAGTCCAGGCATGACATATTACTTATTATCTATAATTATTTCCCTAATAATTTCTCCTACTAAAGCAAAGCCTATGTTCAAAAAATTACTGACGAGAAAATTAATTTCACTTTTAAAACAAAAGCGTGGGATGCTCGATATCAATCGTTATAATTTTTAAGTTTAGTTTAAAAATATCGTACAAAACACCCACCCACGCTTTTAGAACAGTAACATTAATTTTCTCGTCAGTAATTTTATTCTTATGTTAAGAAATATTTGTTAATTTTTAGTTCTAATAACTAAATTTATTAAAGTATGATTTATTTGTTGTCAATTCCCAAACGGAAAATATTTTTATTAATTTAACGCCATCTTCCGGCAGTTTTATTAATTAAACGCCATCACCATCCGAAAATAGAAAAGAAAGCGTTAATCCTTATGATCCTGATAGGACTATGGGACAAAATCAAACAAGTGTGCAAAATTTTGAATTTTTTTGATCTGTCAAAGTGGGTAATAATCGAGTTCGAAAATTCCGTTACATAGATACATACATACATAAAGCGTGGTAAAAATGGATCTTTGAATAAATTTCAATTATGCATTTTCTATATTTGGCTCTTTTGGATGACGAGGTTGCCGATCACTGGACTAGACAATACATTTGCATCGGTACATCGGTAGAGGTCTCCGTCCGTCTGTGTCACGTATCCTTTATGTATCTTATAGAAAAATTTAAAATTATATTCATTGATTCATTTACTACTTGTTTTCTATTTATTTAAACTCATGAGCAAATATTTTTGACGTGATGATTTTTAACTTGATCTGTTCGACGGTCTTCATTACTGAATTTTAATTTTCTGCAAATAAAGGAGAACGGCATCACTAATATGATGTGCCTTTCATTGGCATCTTTTCACTAAACAATGTTTATCCTATTTACGATTTGGCATAGATGCAGTTTTGAAAATTTTCTGCTTAGTAAATCACTATTTGAAAAATGCATTTTATAGTTGAAAATATATATTCTATCGTATTTTTGTCTCCATTAAAGCCACGAAGTAGATAACTAATCGGAATCTTAGGGGTCCTTTACGAGGGGCGGCTGATAAGTTCGCGGCCTAAAGTAATAATGACTATATAGTAACCCCTATCACTAATTGCGGGACTCAGTGGTAATATAAAAACAACTCGTAATCAAATTTTAGGTCATCTATCGAACTATCAACATCACCATGTCAGCTGAATCCGGAAATTCACGGAATTTTGAACACCGCGCCGTGATAAAGTACCTAGTAAAAATGGAAATACGCCAAAAAATATTTTTAAGAAATTTCATCGGTTCTTCAACATTCTGCGCCTTCATATACAACATTAAAAAATGGACCCGCTTATTTCAACAAGGACGAGAGAGCTACAAAGATGATCCCCACGCGGGCCGCCCTGTCATGGTAGTGACCGAAAAAAATGGTCAAAAAGTAGAAAAACTAGTACTTGCCGACAAAAGAATTAAATTGTGGCAGATAGCTGAAGAACTTCAGATTAACAAAGAACGAATTGGAGAAATTGTACATCAAAATTTACACCTGAAAAAAGTTTGCGCGCGCTGGGTACCAAGAATGCTCACACCGCTCGATAAGCACGACGACTCGAGAGCTGCAAGGATTTTTTTGGCTGGCATCACTGTGGATGAAACGTGGATTCGCCAGTATGATACAAGAGTCGATGGAATGGATTAAAAAAGGAGAAAGGCCGCCGAAGAAATTCAAGATGTAAAAGTCGGCGTCTAAGCTAATGGCGACTACATATATTCTGGGATAGCGAGGGAATATTATCAATAGATTACCTACTGAAAGGGACTATAGTAACCGGTCAATATTATGCCAATTTGGTGAGTCAGGTTCGTGAGGCTGTTGTGCAGAAACGACGTGGAAAGCTAGCGCGCGGTGTGTTGTTTTTGCAAGGCTTTGAAAGACACGGGGTTTTCAGTGAGTTTGACCACCCACCCTGCAGTTCAAGTCTGGTATTTTTTCCTGTTTTCCAAATCGAAAAAGGACTTATGGGGCCGGAGATTTTCGGATGACAACGAAATGAAAGCTGCCGTAGATTGTCATTTTGAGGGCAAAGACAAAGAATATTTTTTGAGTGGTTTAAGGGCATTTTATGCCAGATGTGAGAAATGTTTTTCACTTGAGGGAAACTATATTGAAAAATAAAAAATATATATCTCAATTTTTCTTTCATTAAGTACCTTAGGCCATGAACTTATCAGCCGCGCCTCGTATGTCGGCATATTTAAAGACCAGAGGGTGATTGCCATCCACACGGGCTTGCAGCCCTACCACTTGGCTAGAAATTTTTTATCGCCTTTTACGTCAGGCCGCCCTCGGCCTCAGGGGTCAGTAGTCCTACTCCGCCCCTACACGGAGAAAACAGTTTCCTAGACAGCCAGATCGCCTAGGTAACTATTTCCCCGAAATTAAAAAAGCGATATCATAGCTTCATAGAGCTTTTATTGATCACGGATGTGATCAGTGATTTATTATCCTCTATCACCCGCCTAACAAATGATCGCTATCGATAATAATCATTTGTTTACTTATTCTGTTTATTTATTTCGTTATCTGCCTTTCTCGAAATATCTCTCCTTCTCAAAAATGAATAAAGTTTTACATATTACATACATTTTACTGTTTAGGAAATTCTACTGAATTAACGAAATACATTGTGTCTACTTTATATAACTTTAACAATTTCTTTTCATATATTTCAAAAATGTAAAACAATACTAGAAATTCAGCAAACATTACCAAATAATTTTAGTTGTTAGGAATAAGGTTTCCGCCGGTAATCCTTTTGGTCAGAATTGAATCCTATGACCGGTGTCAGATACATAGCCGTCTGGCCACAGATGTTTTACATATAAACAATTATTATAAGTAACTAGCTAACACGGCAAGCGTTGTTCTGCCATATAAATTTTAAAAAGTAGCCTATGTACTTTCCAAGGTCCAATCTATTTCTGTATCAAAATTCATCTAAATTGGTTCAGCGGTTTAGGCGTGATAACAACATACAGACAGGGTTACTTTCACATTTATAATATTAGTATGCATTATTATTATGGCATAATTTGTTTGTACACGAAAGACATTTCGCTAAAACATTTTAATAAAATCTGTGTACATAATCATGTACAAGGGCATAAATGTTCGCAAATCTCTTGTTGCCTTTATCGGTTAGCAACATGTGTGTCGATGACGTCACTCACGGATATATAATATAAATACTTGTGCATTGTTAGTGAATAATGTTAACCGAATAGTCCTGTTTTATTAGCTCAACAATGAGTTTGCTGGATTTTAATCTTAATCCAGGATACAAAAGTAGGGTTAGACCAAAAGATCGATAGATTGTGTAAAAGATGATATAGCAAAAAAGGTGCGAATGTTCACAGGGCGACTAATAAAGGAGAGTGGAAGGAGAGAACATGTTGTGCCGACCCCACATAGCTGGGGTAATAGCAAGAAGAAGTAATAAAATATTTCACTTGGGCACTTGTTTATGTTGTAATTAAACGGCGCGGCGGTGATGCGATCAACTAGATTCGGTAGTTGTGAAACGATATTTATCTTTATTCAGAATTCTTTTTATCGAAGTCAACTCGTAACGTCCTAGTTCGCGAAGGAAAACTATTTTTAAGTATATTAACTAACTAGTGAATGAGATATCCTTATAAATGATTTATCTCGTTTAAATACGACGATACATTTTTCGGACTCGCTATGATGGATGTCGAATATCGTGCAGTGGAGAAGAAAAAGTCGTAATGCGGACCCGGGCATCGAAGCGGAAGTTTGGCTTGCAACCGGCATTTAACGCTAAGATGACGATCATTTACTTCGGAGCCCTAAGTGTTGTACCGAGTATTTTTACAGTGCAAAACTGCTTTTTGTAATGAAACTCTTCTATGTAACTTCGTTTTAAGCTAAGAAAAATACTTAATAAATGGCGAGATAGACATTTACTACTGATATTTTATTATAAAACGCTGACTACCGTCAGACCCCATAGAGCTTCAAGATTCTTTGGGGTCTGACGACCACATCAACCGAACGATGCCCTGTCATTGCTGTGAGCTAGCACAGTGATCTACTTGTATTTATCGGTTTTTAAGACGTTTTAGGGACCAGATGGAATTGTCCTTCTAATCGTCGGATTCCGGAAAATCTATACGGAGTACCTTGGTTTCAAGCATTATAATGTATTATTTATATTAAAATTCCGCCCAAGATTAACTTGCAGTTTATAAACTGTCCAAGGTGATGGTGAGCAATTTAGACACGGTCACGGTCAATTGTTTGTCTCTAATGGGAATGTTTATAGCCGGGGGTACGTTATTATGAAGTTATAAAATTCTTATATAAACATCAAATTATATTACTGTGGATTTACTTACAATAGAACGATAAAAAGTATAAGAAACAATTACACGGTTAATGGAATGGAAAAAGTAATATTCCGGAGAATGCCTAAACGTTGTTAGTGCAAATAATTTTGCTTTCTTTCCGTGCAGATGCGAAGTAAGAATACTGACTGACCCCCTGCGTCCGGTGGCGGCCTGTCGTAAAAGGCGACACAATAACTTCAGCTAGGTGGTAGGGCTTTAAGCCAGACTGGTTGGTAGCCACCCCTGATTTCAAAACATACCACCATAATGACCATATGTTGTGATCCGGTACTAGTAAATCAGGTTCCAGTTCCGGTTCAGGTGTTACAAATGTCTAAAGCGACGGTGACTTTATTTATATGTATACTATCGTGTATACTGACTTTCGTGTGGGCCGTTTCCCTATCTGCGGATCTCAGCTACATAACTGGCCAGAGGCAAAATTGGATAATACACGAGAATACTCTATATTTTAAACAAAGATTGCATAAAAAATGCAAAGTTTTAAAGTAAGTATTTAGATTCAATTCAGACATACAGTTTGATCAAATAAAAGCTAATTAAATAGAGACACGTGAGAAGCTATTTTTAATTTTTATTTATTTATTAGCTTATATATAAATGGGGATTTTTAAATAAAAAATTAAAACCGCCTATAACTTACCACGTTTCGGGTCGGACTTGCCCCTATAGGGAACCGACAGCAAACCCGCCACGCGTTTCTAACGCCAATTGGTAGGATACGTTCCGGTAATTTCAAAACCTTGGTATGTTTCTTTCATCGGCAGTAAGCTGAAATATATGTCTAGCTGATAATTGACAAGCTAATAATATTAAAAATATACATTAAATCAATTACAAAACTTTAATGGATAAATTGTATTACAACTTGTACCTCCGTGACCTCCGACCGCCGTAGATAGATTGCGGTCAACCTCTTACAGGTCTTGCCGCCCACACCTTGACCTGAAAACGTTTATGCAGCTGTTTCATGCGCTCTCTTCAATCCTCGTATGAGAACGAGAACAAGATTCGTCCACATCCCTTTTTGATGAGGCACGTAGGCGTAGGCGAGCTCGTCCGGGTCGTGAAGTTGTCACTAAATTAATTGAGGTTCAGGCACAAGGTGATGATAGAACAGAGCAAATTTAAAAATAGCTAGACTGCTAGCAGTGATATACTTTAGTGACGGATATGTAAGCGTATGTGAAAAGTAAACAAAATAGTGTGTGTATACGTAGTAAATGTTTTATTAAAGTGTAAAGTCTCTAATGGCCCTTGCAGCCAGCAACTGCTAAGCCTCGAGCTTAGAACCACTTTAGAGCTCACCACATCTGGTAAATGTTAGATTTAAATTAGTCGCCTTTTTCTGTGCTGCAGCTACAGTTTTCTCCATGCAGGGACGGAGTAAGAATACTAACCCCTGCGATTGGGATCGGCCTGTCGTAAAAGACGACAAAAACAATCCTAGCTACGTGGTAGGGCCATTACAACCTTGTGTTCCGGCATTAGTGACTCAGGTACCCGTATACGGATAACAGCGTATTTGCAGTGCCCCTAGCGTCGCAAACATCTATAGGCGACGGTAACTGCTCACCATTAAGTAGGCCGTTAGCCTGTCTGCTGTTCGTCAGCAATACAAAAAGTCTTATATATTCTTGTATGTATAAGTCTAAATAAAAAAATATTTCTTCCTTTCTTTTTTCTTTCTAACGATCTTAGTTTTAAGTAAATAGTATTTCCGTACTTTAGTTCTAATCTACCGTCATGATTACATGACGGTAGACATTAATAAATATGGGATATTACATGTTTATTATAATCACAATAAGCATTATTTTGATGTTATTAAGGCTAGTTAATTATAAGCTGGTAGCTCAGTGGTATTACACCTGGAGACCAATCTAGGGGACCCGGGTTCGAATTCCTTGATAGCATACACCGCCTAAGTAGTTTAACTCGCCTAATATCCATATTATAAAATAATTGCCGTGTACCGACGGTAAAGGAAAACTTCGCGAAGAAATCTGTATACCGAGATAGCAGGTATGTACAACCGGTCAATCCTAGCCTTGGACAAGCATGGCGGGTATACTGTCCGTTCCCTTAAGGTGGAGGACCGAGCTCAGCAGTGGGTCTGGTTATGGACTGTTATTATTATTTATTATTGAGACAGAGGCATTCAATCATATTGTTGTTGTGTTGTTATAGTATGTATGTATATTGTAAGAGTAAATTGTAATATATTATTTTAGTCAGTTAAAATGTATTTCAGCTTCTTTATAATGTGTATGTAATTTCAGGACAAATAATGTTCAAATTCTCACGCGCTTTGTTTATTATCTACAACCGCTAACTAACCGCGTAGATAAATATAGTAATTATTATTTTGATATGTTAACCACGGACGACGACCTCCGTGGCGTAGCGGCTAGCGCACTTCGATCCCCATGTGCAGATCACGGGTTCATAACACACGTGTTTTGCTACTTTGGGACTAGATAGATGGCGCTGTATGAATTGTTCCAATATGTTTATTATTTATATTTTATAAATTTCTGTGTGTCCTATCTTGTCTTATTATCTGATACTATCAACCCGCTCCTTCGCTTGAGAAACCTACCTTATGGAGTCTATATGGAACAAACAAATATTTGTCTTTGTAATTGTTCACGACGAACGTAAACAAACATAAAGGTATGTGCTAGACGACGGCAATACCGCATCGACGGCCGTATTAGCTATGCGGCGGCAATACCGCATCGACGACCGAACGTGTAAATATTTAGAATTAAGTAAATTATTGCTGTTTACATAATGTTGTAGAATAAACTATATATTTTTTATGTGTTTTATTCGGGGACGTGTTAGACCTATGTACAATATTATGGGTGCGTAGGGGAATAATTATGGCTGGCACGTCCCTTAGAAGATATAATGGATAGATTGTATTAGATTTAATTACTTTGTAATAGTTGTTCCCTCCCAGCAGTAAGTCCCGGACCGATCCCTGGCATTATTATGGGTCAGGTAAGGTCCGGGTAGTTCAACCGAGGCACACGCTCCCGCGAATATGCAAAATTGCAGGTAGGTGTGCGCTCCATGACAATGCGGGTGTAAATGAATAAGGCCCCCCTCGTCCGCGCGCCTTTTATATGACGGCGGTGCGGGGCGAGGTAGGGAGAGAATTACGCGCGGCGAAAAGCCATTAATATAGTTCGGTGTTTACAGACACTATTGAGAGGATAGGCTGCTGGAAGGGAGCAATATAATGAAATACGGATGAATAATGTAAATAGCGATAAGTATAGTATATAAGGAAAATAAAGTTAAGGGGGTGAGGTCGGTCAGGCGCGGTAACAGAGTGGGGATAATTAGGATAAAAAGCGGGTCGAAATGGGGAAAAAGGGCACTTGTGGAGATTATCAGAACAGGTCGTATTCGGGTATACAGGCTGAACAGGGCGTACGCGGTTATACAGTCAGGACAGGTCGGTCATACAGGTCGGTAGCACTCGTAGGCAAAACAGGTCGTACTCGCCGCCTGGAAAAAACCCCCCTCTGGGACCGCCGCCGGCCCGCATCCGCCTGCTGATCATGAAACGTCGTTTTATTGGCACCCTTCCCGCCTAAATTCAACCATACAGTCCACTGCTCTCCCATCGGCAACATCATTTGGTATGCTTCGAGCCGGATCCAGCACCAACATCATTTGGTCTGCTTCGAGCCGGATCCAGCACCAACATCATTTGGTCAGCTTCGAGCCGGATTCAAGAACTGGAAAATGCCGATTACTAGGAGCCGCAGCGGGAAGGAAAGCCATATCAGCAAAGCCACGGAGAGCGCCACGGGGGAGACCGGCGGGGGGGCGTCCGAGTCGGGTACGGAGACGGCAACCACAGCAACCGAAACCATAAAATGCATACCGCCCTCCGTGTCCCAGACTCGGACAAAGCCGCCGCCGGTCTTGCGCGAGCTCTTCCGTCGGGAAGGCGTACAGGAACCGCCTACATCTGCGCCGGCAACTAGGGCACAGTCAAGAAAATCCTCGGCGTCCCGTAGACGTATCGCCGAGCTGGAGATTCGGGAAAAATTGGCTGCGCTAAAATTGAAGCAAATCGAGGCCGCGGTCGAGCTTGAACAAGCCCGGCTGGAAAGGATCCGAGTTGAATCCTCAGATGACGAAGAAATGGAGGAGGATGTGGAAGCACCCAAAAAGAGGGTAGATATGTGGTTCGAGAGAATACCGAAATCTCAAGAACACCCACAACCTTCTGCCGCCGAAGTAACCGCCAAGAATGAAGAAATTATTATGGAAGGACGGGGACAGGCTGCCCGTGTCGACAATATGGCACACGGACAACGGACCCACATGGAGGGCCCACCTGCGCGTTCTAGCGGCATGGATGTCGCTGCGTTGGCGGAAGCAATAACGGAGGTGGCAAGAAATGGATCAAGGCATGCGCGCTTCGCAAACGAGCTACCATACTTCAACGGACAGAGCGGCGAATGGCTCACCTTCCGGGCAGCATTCCAGGAGTCCCGGGGGTGGTTTTCGTCAATGGAAAACGTTGCACGCCTGCGTAGAAGCCTCAAAGGGACCGCCTTGGAGGCCGTAAATGCCCTGTTAATCGCACAAACAGGGCCCGACGAAATTATAAAAGCACTAGAAAGACGGTTCGGCAGACCGGACGCGCTCGTGCTGGAAGAAATGGGAAAAATCAAGGCACTACCAAGGATCACCGACAGCCCGCGGGATCTTTGTGTTTTCGCCAACAAAATAGCAAACATAGTGGCCACAGTCGACGTGTTGAAAAAACCGCAGTATCTACACAGCCCGGAGATGTTGCGATCTGCAGTAGAAAAGTTAACGCCGCTTTTGAAAAATAAGTGGTACGATTATGCCACGCTACGAAAAGAAGATGTGCCAGAATTGAAAAAATTCGCCACATTCATTAATGAAGAAGCCGACAAGTGCATCGCCTACGCCCCAGTCGAAGAAAAAACAGAAAAATATCGCCCGAAGAAAAGGGCAGAATATATTAATGTACTCAATAAGAGTGAAAAGGACAGAAGATGCGAGAAGAAAAGTGGGTGTGCTATATGCAAATTAGCACACGCCCTACCTGACTGCAAACAGTTTCACAACAGCGATGTGAATAAGCGTTGGGAAATTGTGAAGAAAAGTGGTCTGTGTTTTTTATGCCTGAAAAACAAACACCGACGCACAGATTGCCGCGCCGCCCCGTGTGGCAAAGGAAGGTGCTCGCTACGCCACCACCGGCTCCTGCACCACGAGAAAACACTCTTCAAGAAAGCATCAACTGTCGAAGAACCCGAGAAGACCCCGACACCCTCAGGGGAAGTATTGGCGTCCGCGATGGCTCGCAGCGAAAACAACGGGACCCGCCGCGCATATCTAAAGGTGGCACCAGTGTGTGTGTCCGGCCCAAAAGGGCGACGCCACACCTATGCATTGTTAGACGAAGGAAGCACAGTGACCATAATCGACGCCAAGTTAGCTGAGGAACTTGGACTCGAAGGTCGGCGGGACCCTATGAAGATGCAAGGGGTGCAAGGAAGTGAGTCGTCACACGACTACAGTCGACGAGTCACAGCGAAGATAAGGGGCTCTTACGAGAGGGAAGAACACACCTTAAGAGACGCCCGCACCGTGCAGAATATGAGCTTCTTCACGCAAACGATATCCCGGAGAGATGTGCAGGGCTGTGCATATCTCAAGGATATTGAGAATGAGTTAATTTACCAGGAAGCTACGCCGAAAATATTAATTGGTCAAGACAACTGGGAGTTGATAATCTCGAAGGAGGTACGAAGAGGACCACGCGACAAGCCAGTCGCCTCCCGTACCGAGCTGGGCTGGGTGCTACACGGTTGCCGCACCCCGTCTACAAAGCCGGTCGCCTTATGTTCCCACTTAAGCATAAGTGAGGAGGGCGATCCCCTGGAAAAACTTGGAAGGAAAATTGGACCGCGACGAAGAATTGAAGAAAATGTACGAAGAAAGAATGGAAAATTTAACGAAGTCAGGGTAGGCGGAGCGCACACCGAAGCCCCCTACCGGCGGGAGAACATGGTACCTCCCCCACTTCGCCGTAGTAAATCCCGGCAAGGAAAAGATACGGGTGGCACACGACGCCGCCGCCAAGTATCAGGGACGCAGTCCAAACGACATGCTGTTGTCGGGACCCGACCTTCTTCAGTCGCTGCCGGGAGTAATAATGTAATATAAGCACCGCTGTCGCCATCGCCGCTGATAACACTGGCTAAACGCATCATGCAAGATACATGGAAATATAAAACAGAATGGGATGACGTTATACCGGATGAATTACAAACAAGATGGGCGAATTGGTTGAGTGAAGTTAAATCACTGTCGCAACTCCGTGTCCCACGATGTTACGAGCACAGACCCGCGCTGCAGAGGGAGTTACACACCTTTGTGGACGCCAGCGAAGAAGCCTACGCAGCAGCAGTATACATACGCATCAAGACGACGTGTGGTGCCGTAAGTGTCGCGCTGGCGGCGGCGAAAAGCCGCGTGACACCGACGAAACCTGTATCCATCCCACGGCTGGAACTGCAGGCAGCTGTGTTGGGCGCGCGACTAGCCAAGTCGGTGCAAGAGGGACACGACTGGGAGCTAACGCGCCGATACTTTTGGAGTGATTCGCGCACCGCCTTAGCATGGATTCGGGCGGAGCCGCGCACTTTCAAGACGTTTGTGGCGCATCGTGTGGCGGAGATCGAAGATATAACGAAGAAGAATGAATGGCATTGGGTCCCCACTGCATCGAACACAGCGGATGATGCTACAAGGAAAACCCCCCGGGATTTCGGCCCTACGCACAGATGGTTCACCGGCCCGGCCTTTTTATACGAAGACGAAGACAGGTGGCCGACAGAAGGGAGAACCGAGATCCTCAAGACAGGGGAGGAGAAAGAAATAGAAAATGTGTGTCAAATTGTGGGGATGCAACCGACATTAATCATCGACTTCACAAGATATTCTAAATTTGAAAAATTACTGCGAGTTATGGGCAGAGTGTTACAATTCATCGAAATATGTAAACAAAGAACACAAACAGTGGCGGCGGCGGCACGAAAAAGAAGTAAGAAAAACATTTTAAAAGATGAAGATTGGAAATTAACGCAGAAAAGATGGAAACAACGTAAAACAATTGAAAAAACGGGCACGAATGAAGATAAGAAGTACAAGATAATGGACGGAAATTTACTTATGCGCGCAGAGCGCCTACTAATATTATTAGCGCAAAAAGACATGTTTACAAATGAAACTATGTCTAAGGACAGGAGCTTAAATAATTTAGCCCTGTTCAAAGATGAAAATGGAATCCTGCGATTGAAGAGCAGGATAAGTGAGGCCCAGGATATTAGTTTCGACATGGCGAACCCTATTATCCTACAGGGTAAGCACCCGTACACAACTTTGTACATACAACGTGTACATGAAAACCTTCACCACGGGGGAGTAGAAACGGTAGTCAACGAGCTTCGGCAGCGAATATGGATAACGAGGATACGACCCTCAGTCAAGGCAGTGTTGAAGAGGTGCCTTCGCTGCCGGCTTAGGAAGGCGAAGCCGGCCCAGCCATCCACTGGGAGCCTACCGCAGGCGCGCCTGGCTCACCATGCGCGCCCCTTCACCTTTACTGGGCTCGACTATTTCGGCCCGATGGAGGTAACCGTGGGAAGACATCGAGAGAAAAGGTATGTGGCGCTGTTTACGTGTATGACGTCACGGGCCATACACCTGGAGCTCGTGGCGTCCTTGAGCACGGACTCCGCTATAAACGCGCTTCGCAGATTTATTGCGAGGCGAGGCTGCCCCACAGAAATATGGAGTGACAACGCGACGTGTTTCCGTTCGGCCGACCGCGAGCTCGCGGAGGCCTGGCGGACCTTGGAGGAGGCGGCAACCAGCCGTCAGATCGCCTGGCGGTTCTTACCGCCGGCGGCCCCCTTCATGGCAGGCGCTTGGGAGCGCATGGTGCGCTCAGTGAAAGAAGCCCTGAGCGTGACACTCCACGAACAACACCCGAGTGACGAGACGCTCGTCACGCTACTCGCCGAAGTCGAAGCCACCGTCAACTCGCGGCCCCTAACCCATGTGGCCGTGGGTCCCGATGAGCCGCCCGCCATCACGCCGAACCTGGTGCTGCTGGGGCCAAATTGCTTCATGCCAGCCCCCGGCAGCTTCGAAACAAGCGACGCGACGGCACGCGCGCAATGGAGGCGCGCGCAGTACCTGGCAGACGTCTTCTGGCGACGCTGGGTGCGGGAGTACCTGCCGCTGCTGCAACACCGGCGGGAGCCCTACGCGAGCGGGGACAGCCCTGCAGTCAACGATCTGGTCGTAATCTGCGACCCGAACCTACCACGCAACACATGGCCCCGAGGACGAGTGACGGCGGTCTACCCCGGGAAGGACGGCGAAGTTCGTGTCGTGGACGTGGTGACCAGCAACGGAAGAGTCCTGAGGCGCCCTACGAAGAAAGTCGTCGTGATATCCGTGAAGGAATCGCAGTGCGACGGCGGGAGAAATGTTCACGACGAACGTAAACAAACATAAAGGTATGTGCTAGACGACGGCAATACCGCATCGACGGCCGTATTAGCTATGCGGCGGCAATACCGCATCGACGACCGAACGTGTAAATATTTAGAATTAAGTAAATTATTGCTGTTTACATAATGTTGTAGAATAAACTATATATTTTTTATGTGTTTTATTCGGGGACGTGTTAGACCTATGTACAATATTATGGGTGCGTAGGGGAATAATTATGGCTGGCACGTCCCTTAGAAGATATAATGGATAGATTGTATTAGATTTAATTACTTTGTAATAGTTGTTCCCTCCCAGCAGTAAGTCCCGGACCGATCCCTGGCATTATTATGGGTCAGGTAAGGTCCGGGTAGTTCAACCGAGGCACACGCTCCCGCGAATATGCAAAATTGCAGGTAGGTGTGCGCTCCATGACAATGCGGGTGTAAATGAATAAGGCCCCCCTCGTCCGCGCGCCTTTTATATGACGGCGGTGCGGGGCGAGGTAGGGAGAGAATTACGCGCGGCGAAAAGCCATTAATATAGTTCGGTGTTTACAGACACTATTGAGAGGATAGGCTGCTGGAAGGGAGCAATATAATGAAATACGGATGAATAATGTAAATAGCGATAAGTATAGTATATAAGGAAAATAAAGTTAAGGGGGTGAGGTCGGTCAGGCGCGGTAACAGAGTGGGGATAATTAGGATAAAAAGCGGGTCGAAATGGGGAAAAAGGGCACTTGTGGAGATTATCAGAACAGGTCGTACTCGGGTATACAGGCTGAACAGGGCGTACGCGGTTATACAGTCAGGACAGGTCGGTCATACAGGTCGGTAGCACTCGTAGGCAAAACAGGTCGTACTCGCCGCCTGGAAAAAACCCCCCTCTGGGACCGCCGCCGGCCCGCATCCGCCTGCTGATCATGAAACGTCGTTTTATTGGCACCCTTCCCGCCTAAATTCAACCATACAGTCCACTGCTCTCCCATCGGCAACATCATTTGGTATGCTTCGAGCCGGATCCAGCACCAACATCATTTGGTCTGCTTCGAGCCGGATCCAGCACCAACAGTAATGTTAGTATATGTATGTATATTCACAACACATTTGTTTTGAATAACAAAAATCATTGAACATCTTTAGATTAAAATTGAAAAGGATTTTCCTGCTTACTGCCTTTGAATAATTCAATGGTTATGGTAATTGTTGTTTGGTCAAATGTACTTGAATTTTCTCCATCTCATTAGTTGTTATTACGTACTTCCTTCCTATAATTTGATTTTATTTACCTCTTTTAACTTTTATTCTAATCAAGTTCTATATAAAAAATGGCATATGACGTCCCCACAGCTGGGCTCGGACCTCCCTCTAGAGGGAACTGATTGGCGGGTTACACATACCGGTGATCTCGGTGAGCAGGTTCCCACAGTCGATACATGGCAATAAAGGGGCAGATTTGTGTGCATAAATTTTGACTTACACAATATAAATTATATCATGTTGTGGTGTATGGTTCCGGGTTTGCGTATGTTAAACGACGGGTGCATTTTAAAATGATTTATTTGAAATATCGATGAAACGTTTACAACATTATAAGGACATTTTATTAAATTACGTTCTCGATCGCGTGCGGTCATAAAGCGACTGCCTACTGCCAACGGCGGAGTATTATGACTGGAGGAGAGTCCCGGGTGGCGAGTATCGCAAGGGCGGCCTGCCACGCGTGGCGCGCTTCGGGTATCTCCCGGCCGCTATATCCTCCCCCTCGAGGGCAGGAGAGAAACACCTCTCCTGCGCTCGCACAGGACTCCCTTTCACTTTAGGCGGACGGCCTCTATTTCTCTTTGGTACGACGGGACGAAGAGGCATGTCGTTGTCATTACGAAGGTAGAGTCGCGTTAGTTGTGAAACGTGAAATTTTCCCAAAACATTTTCTGGAGAATCTAAACTGGACTCGCAGTAAGTAGTTGGATCTCCCCCTGGTGCAAAGATATCTTCATATTCATTAATGACCTTAGAAATTTCCGTACGTTGACGCGGATTTAAAGACGTTGCCTCGTCATCCCGCAGTACACCAAGGGACGCACACGGTAGCCCAGGTGACTTGTTTTCAAAACGTAAAGGAAATACACGCGACTTCTTTTCCGAAAAGGTCCACGTAGAATGGCCAAAATCAATATTTATATTAAATGACTTAAGGAAATCGATACCCAGCAACGTTTCATTACTTGTTGCATTAGGGAAAACAAAAAATCGTACTACTTTAGTTTTATGTTCGAGAGTCACCTCAACTTCTGTGGCTAGTAAGTCCATAGTCTTACTAAGGCCGTCGGCTAACTTGACAATTTTTGTTACAGCATAAAATGGCTGGGCTTTCTGTTTAAGAAGTTTGTATAAAGTATGCCCAGCAATGCTACTTTTAGCCGCAGAGTCAGCTAACCCCACTCCATGTTCACCTAGTATGGATATATTAAGAATCGGCCGTAATGGCTGTTCATTTTTATTAAAACAAACGGGGTTAAAATGCAAAGGTTGACAATCACTGGCTTCTTTGAAAAAAGTTTGAGAACTACTGTCCCTAACCACATTACTGTTAACAGAAAATGACTGGGTACTACTGACTTTGTTGCTACAAGTTTGAAAACCACTTAAATCAACATTACGATTACAAACTTTACAAGCTAAACATGTACAAAGGTCATTATTAACAGTAGGACAAATTGAAAGAGGTATAAAATTACTTACATTATTACATTTCTTACTTCTACAAAAGTACCCTAAGTCGGTGCAAACGCTTCGCGGCGGCGAGTTACAAAGGTTTGTCGGCGGCGGCGCCACAAAGGATCGCGGCGGCCGCGGCGGCGTGTTAGAAACGTTTGTCGGCGATGTCGGCGGCGGCCGCGGCGCTTGGCGAATATGCGGGAAAGTCCTCAAACTTCCGGCGTCGCGCTCGCGCGGCTCGCATGACGTAATCGCGCCGGTTTCGACGGAGTAAAACGCACTCGTACCTGGGTTTTTGGTTTCTTTCGGGTTACACTTTACGCACTTAGACCTGACTGTGCCCGTTGCACCGCACCCGTAACACTTTATTGAAACTTTTTCTCTTTTATCACTTTTAACACTTAACAGCTTTTCGCACGTGTCTTTTAAATGTCCGCGATGCTTGCAATAGACACAAAACAAACGATTTTGCTTGCTGTTGACGTACGCACTGTCTGTCTTAATGTCGGTCTCCACTGGAACACTGCGTGAGCTGCTCGAACGCGCTTCGGCGTGAAGAGGCGGTCTCGACGATACCGTGGGGACTACACTGGTCTCTCGAGCTTCAGCTAATGAATCTTCAATGCTGCGAGCCTTCCGAAGTAGATCCTCAAAAGTGAATATGCTCTCGCGATCGACCCGCTTTCTTATACGACGATCCAAAAGTCCAAAGGTCATGTCTAATTCCACTCGCTCACATAAATCTCCAACAGGAAGCTTAGCCAGCAACGCTCTCACCTTAGCTATAAACAAGTCCGTAGGTTCGCTTCCTTGAGACAATGTGAAGAGTTCAAAATATATCCTATGAGGCGGTCGACGTATCCCATATGCCGAACGAAGCCTCGTAATTGCTTCCGCCCAAGATGTTGTGGTAGACTTGACGCCCTGCCACCAAACTGCTGCAGAACCAATGAGAAGCATGGACAAGCCCTTCAAGGCGTCCTCATCACTGACCCTGAGACATGACTTATATACACTTACTGCGTCTATAAAGTTATCTACGGACTCATCGGGACTTCCCGAGAAACGTGCCGTACATTGTGTGAAATTGCCGCACTTCTGAACAGCAACGTCCGAAAAGATAGCGGACGGATCTGGAGTTGACGCTCGTACTTCCCTAAGTAGCTGAGAGCAAAACTCCTGCTGTGACTTCTGCAACGACGTGATAAGGTTGGAGAACATCTCTTGTGACATCGTCACACTCTGATTTCCCTCTTCTTCACCATCCGACGACGCAGCAGCACCTTGACGAGTACGCGGCATTTTGTTTTCACTACAACACTACACAAACACGGTTTTAACACTGGTTATTTTTTTATTTACGTTGGGCGCCAGATGTGGTGTATGGTTCCGGGTTTGCGTATGTTAAACGACAGGTGCATTTTAAAATGATTTATTTGAAAATATCGATGAAACGTTTACAACAATAAAAGGACATTTTATTATATTATTTTACGTTCTCGATCGCGTGCGGTCATAAAGCGACTGCCTACTGCCAACGGCAGAGTATTATCACTGCAGGAGAGTCCCGGGTGGCGAGTATCGCGAGGGCGGCCTGCCACGCGTGGCGCGCTTCGGGTATCTCCCGGCCGCTATAATGTATAAATGATATATATACACTTTTATAGCGCAGTTTATTCTAATATCATTGCATTACCCCTAACATTTTAGAAAAAATATTACCGGTCGTAAATTCTGTCGTACTATTTACATAATTGAAAATTCCCCGTCTCTTTATTGACAAATTCAGTGCCTAAGAATTCGTATATTAATAATTCATAATTACCAACGTATTTGCTTATACCAATGAAGCCGCATTTATTTAATCTAAGTGAACGCAATGTCTTTTAGCCGTAATCTGAGTTCTATTCCCAGTTACTATACAATGCCGGTTCGTGACATACAAACGTGCATGTTGCCTATATACTGTTGTATAGTGATAAACAAAGACGACCTCCAACTGTTGCTGATAAATGTGCTACATGTCTGTGTAACTTGTATATGGTGTAGTCATTGCTAGTTTTTGCGACCTAAATTCAATATTTTAAAAATTATATTCGTTAGAAGTATATATACCTACTTCAAATATAAGTTATATATTATAATATTAGCAACCCAGCTTGGGAAGAAAGTTGTATATGTTTCAACTTGAAGCATAGGATAAATTTCATCCATTAATACCTAGTTGCTCCTTAAATACAGTCACAAGAAAAATGGCCAGTTAATAAAAGCATAAAGATAATGTTAATTTTTTTAAGGCTCTCCACGTTTCTGATGGAGCTGGATAATTGGGCCCCATAATTTGGTGTTCTAAACAAGATTGCGTTGTTTTAGACTAATGAGCCTACACATAATCTCTCGTTTAAATACCCACGGCTGATCTTGGAAGTGCAGCTTTTGTTTCTTGGTTGGTTTAGCACGAGTCTTGCCACCTTTTTTCTCTAAAAATATGTCATAGCGCCAGTCACAGATCGCTTACCAAATATCATCACTGACTATTGTTATACCTACGGGATCCTTCTAGATTTCTTTCGTTTGTATATATGATGTTCCAATGCATTTTTAGTGTACCGTCGTAGTATTTTAACGCTCGGGATCTTTTAACTCTTTTAAGTTTTAGTCTTAGTCGTTGGTTTAGAAAGTGTGCCCTCTTTCTTATGTATGCGCGTAGACCAAGGTGTACTGTTTTACAGTCTTCCTGCCCCCATTTGAAGAGCCGTTAACTTGTGCTTGCGGACGGGGTTTTTGACGATTCGCGCCTTAATAGTTTTGATGATACTTGGTTCTTCATGATACCGTTTGATGGAATGGTACACAAACTCCAACGTGATATTTAGGTTTCGCAGTAGCTTCAAAATTGTGGTCGGTGAATGGCCGCAAGGATTTTATGTTACTGTTATGTGATCTTATTTAATCGTTATTTGAAAATTAATAAAACAATAATATTTTAAATGTCAATCTATTTGAAAAACATTCGATAATATAACACGTTACAAAAAATAAATGTTTTAATTTATTTTTTGTTACATGCAGTGAAATCATTTAAGGACCAACTAGGTATAAAAACCTTTAACAACAGTAATACATGGCTGAGTCAACTCTAGTTAACTTGGTGGTGTTTAGAATAGTTTGCCTTAGTACAACATCTTTGAAAACTGTTTGAATATTCATCATATCGTGGAAGGAACTTGGGATTTTGTATATTCTTCGACGCCTGTTCCGCGTTGGCAGTGCCTCGGAGTGATGCAAACGTCCACAGGCGACGATGAACATCTGCTATCGATTGGGCTTTTTGCCTGTCTGCTAAACTCCAGCTATAAAAATAGTATGTCAATTGTCTAGTACCCATATATGCGCTCTGGTAGCCCTATTTTAGAACTAGATCGTTCTGTGGGAATTGTCACAGTGTTGAGATACCGTTTGAAATAGAAATTTGGAGAATAGCTGAAGTATCTTGCGGTGGTAAATAATGGGATCCAGGTCGGCTTGTGCCAGGCTAGGAGTATTTGACGCTGGTTTAATGGTCCCCAAAAATTCTCACATTTCATTGGATTTATTACTGGTTACATTCGATGAGTGTTTTGTTGCTTGACAGGTTCTTATTTATTTTTTGCTAATGTGATCTCCAATCTATAAGGCAGTGTTATTTGTTTTGTCTGTTCACTAAAACGAATGCTTATATTAGCTCAATGGGCTCAATACGTATATTTAAAAGATTTGTTTTTCTTCGCCTTGAAACAGCGAAACCTGCGAAGTATTAAATTAAAGTATTAAATTATATGAGAAACTTATTATTAAAGATTGTGTATTACTAAATACGATTGTTAATATGATTGAAAAACATTTTTTTTTTATTAATCTGGGACAACAGACAGGCTGACGGTCCGCTATACAATAGTTTGCAGTTATCGTCGTCTATGCATGCGTTTGCGTAAATAATGATTACCTATAACCTTAATAATTGTGTTGTGAAGAAGTAAACCAAGTTCCAGTTTCCTGTAGGGAGGGAGGAAACACCCACATCCATACTTAATATTATAAAAAATAAAATATTCATACTATTATTATAAATGTGAAAATAAATCTGTTCGTTACGTTTTCACGCCTAAACCGCTGAATCAATTTTGATGAATATCGTTATCCGTGCAGGGGCGGAGAAAGAATACTAACCTCTGTGGCCGGGGTCGGCCTGTCGTAAAAGGCGACAAAACAACCCACCCTAGCTACGTGGTACGGCCTCAAGCCCGTCTGGATGGCGACCACCTTTGGTTTTAAGTATGCCGCCATAATAACCTTGTGTTGTGTTCCGGCATTAGTGACCCAAGTTCCTGTACCCTTATGGGACAGCAGCGTGTTCGCGATGCCACTGGCGTTGCATACACCTATAGGCGACGGTAACTGCTAAATCCTAAGCGGGCCGTCAGCCTGTCTGCTGTTCTATAGCAATAAAAAAAATATCGGTATAGAATTAGATTGGACATAGGCAACTTTTTGTCGCGAACATTAAACTTGTAGGGGTGAACGTAATTAAGTTCCATTTTTTTTATTGTAGAGCAACGTTTGCCCAGTCAGCTAGTAGTATATTATAAGATACACACCAGTGCAGTATTTAAAACAATAGTATTTACGAAGTCATAAACTCTTACTAAAAAAAAAACCAAAAGCGTGAGTAAGGTTGTGTGTGTGTATGTTGTGTATCATTCGAGCAGTAGTATGTGTAATATTGATTTTAATTAATTTAATATATTTCTAATGGAGTTTAGGCAAAAAATAGCTTCCTGCTCTTCTCCTCCATATAAACTTTAATTAAGCCAAATTTCATACTCCTTCGTCTTCGCAATTTTCTTAAAAAGGGGTACAAAGTTTGCGCTTCACGTATTATTATAGATACGAATAATTGTTACGGTAAATTTTTAAATAAGCATGATAACAAATAACTTGAATTTGTTTGTGTTTGTTGTTGTCGTTAATATATTTTTAATTAGTCCATGTGTATATATTTAATAATCTACTTTTTATCAAAACGAGCTAAATATTAATTGGTGACTGTTATGGAAAATTATTAGTTCTCATTTTTAATGATATGCCTCATTAATTGTAATAGTAAACTAGCTTTTAGTCTGCAAGGGTTGCACACTGTTTGGTTTTGTTTCGAGATGGGGCTTTACAGGGTATTCACTCCTGTAAAAAAAGTGTGTGTATAATTCACATATGGCAGAAGTGAAACTTCAGAAAAGAAGATTACATTTCATATATTAGTGTACAAGATAATAGGAAACACTGAATACTTGTATTCCGTCTCATTCTCTCGCACCCTGAATCCTATTTATGAATATGTTTGTCTCTTATTAGAGTCGGTTCATTGATTATTCAACATACACATTCACAACGGTGCTAAAGAAGTTTAATTTTAAAAATAATCTATCCTATCCTATCTTATCTATCTATCTTATCTATCCTATCCTTTCTTATGTTTTTATTTGCTCAATGAAATCATTACCGCTGGGCACCGCCGCTATAAAGTGCTCTGAAGTTTAACTCTGACAGTGTTCAATAGAGTATTCCTGACGTTGAAACATATAAAATAAATAAATATACTGTGACATTTCATACAGCGCCATTCAGTCCCAAACTGCTTACATTGGGACTGAATGGCGGTATAACTACAAGCGTTCCACTACTTAGCAGAGCGCTTGCATTGTGGACACTAGATTAATTATTATTTCTATACTATTATTATACTTAAACGTCTGGAGCATTGCGTTGTATGGATGTGAGACGACTGACTCAAAGGGACAGGGAAAGACTAATGATAAGCTAGATAGGCTAAAGGATAAACTGGACTGAGAAAAAGACCAACGAAGAACTACTGAATATGGCGAAAGAGTAAAGAAAGATCTTGAGAATTATTGAGAATAGGAGAGGACAGATGCTGGGGCAGATGCGGCACGACGATTTAATCAAATCCATAATAGAAGGGAGAATTAAAGGAAGAGAGAGAGAGAGAGACCAAGAAGGACATTTATGGAGTTAGTAAAGGAAAGACTGGATGTCGTGTCAAGAAGTCAAGGAAAAGGCGCTTTATAGAGAGGACTGGAAGATGCTCTACCGATAAGAGCGATAGCTTTTAAATTAATGATGACGACTTAAGCAGAATAAAATTTGGTTGATTCTGGACGGGAATCCGATCTGTAACCCCCGTAGGTGTTCCGACGTGCAAAACCCGTTGCTTACTGAGATCGTCATTATTGTGTTCTGTTTTTAATTATTTGACCCCAACGCTTTGATATTGATTTTGATAGGTTACAAACGGAGATTTGTTATTGTGTCAGCAACTATACCATTGATATCGACGCGGAAATTCCTACGTCTTTCAGATCTTTTTCTTTCTTCTCTCTCTCCACTTTCAATATACTGTTAGAATTTACTAAATTTTAATATTGTGTTCTCCTGTACTAAGTACGGGACATATTTCGTAGTTTAATTTTATTCACTAATATGCGTTTTCTTTTCAGTATTACTGGAGGCATGTCACAATGACGCAGTGTGCCTGCAGGATCGCGCCGGGCTGGAAGCCATCACGCAGCTTCACAGACAGCTTGATGATGATGCCAACGGCAACGTGGACCTCAGCGAGAGTGATGATGTAGGTATAAAGTACAATTCTTGATTGTGTTTGTGTGTCTTAGTTTTTTGGAATACAGCAGACAGGCTACCTAATGTTAAGTGGTGAATATGTGAATCATTTTGAAAGCAATTCCTATTAAGAAAGAGACTGTAATTAGAAAAACGCAATCATACTGGATATCACTTAATTGCTTTGAAATACATATTTTATGAAGTCAAGCTTGATCTAAGATATATTTATGTCGGGGTTTGGCGAAAGAGGTATAGTTTGCTTTCGAAGTATTAGCCGGTCGCATTAAAAAAAATGACATCTTAGTTCTGCATTGTTAGCATTTGAGATTTTTTTTGCGGAGCACGTCAATCGACAAATATCATTTTTTTATTGGTAGACTTTGATTAAATTTAGAAGAAAGTACGATTGATTTATGTAACCTGTTTTGTTATTGTACAAGTTTTTCTTCAGTAATTTGGCGAGTGTCATTTCGTATCAAGTATTTAATAACCCAACATGTTTCCCCAAAAATCATAAATACCAGCGAAGCAATCAAATCAGCGATTATTTGAAGTCAAAACTATGTTTGCTGACAACTTGTAAAATTTATTTGTGTTTCTTTACGTTATTTATTTCATCGTTTCTCATTCCAAACTTTTCAAAGTATTAAGTAACGTCCCATTCCCTATGCCTTTCAGAGGGTGTTTCTTGGGTTCGAATAGTGGTCGTCACTTTTTAAAAGTCAAGGTTATTCGATTATCTCGCCACAAGAAAACCAAAGTGCCACCAATTGGCACCGACGAAAACGACGCGCGTTATTTGTAAGCTAAGCTAAAAATATAAGGCAATATTTAAATAGCCTATCCTTTAGCATAAACAACCATACTTTCAATCATCTAAAAGCTTCCAATCTTATAATATACGTCATGTTTCAGTTCCTCCGCGAAGAGTTGCAGTATGACAGCGGCTATGAGAAGAGACAGAGAGCTTTTCACCACAACGATGATATGCACATCTCCGTCAAGGAGCTGTGGGAAGCATGGCTCAGATCAGAGGTAGCTTTATGTGTTTTTAAATTTTTTTCAGATTATTGACCCCTGTGACCGGGGATGGCCTGACGTCAAAAGTAACAAAATAATAATAATTTATTTATTTCTTCCCACAAGTTATATTGTTACAATATTGAAAAAATATATTAATTATTTATTTGATAGAGTGGGAAGACGGGAGCTTAAACTAGGTAAAACCTGTACATGGAACCCCTGGCCCTCAACTCTCTAACTTAGAGCTAATATTAAGGCGTAAAAATAATTTAAATTACTTTTTTGTGTGTGAGCAAGTTTATGTCGTGTGTGTGTGTCTAAGGACGTGTATTAGTTAGCCGAGTATGTGATGTTTTTGTGCAAATTTGGATTTTTATTCAACCACCGACAGCAGATTTTCTGTTTCATGGTACTCGTAGTTTAAAGATTTAAGCTATTTACGTACTATATTTTTACATTTATATATTATTTGTTATTTATATATATTTAATAATTTATTTATTTATATTATACAATCTAGGACCCTGAAAAAAAGACCTTTTAAAAAGATTTGTTCTGCCTCCTATTATTTGACAAATGTCGTAAAATCGTGTTTTAATTGTTGTCATTATTTATATATGATAATTTCAAATGTTGCCACAAAATACACGATATAGTATAAACAATTGCCGCACTGTTAACACGTCTGCGTGTTCATAAAGGTCTATGGTTGGAAAAAGCCTACTTTTGAAATAGCTTATCTTAAGAATCAATCTTTGTGCACGTGTGATCATGCTTCATGCATGCATACTGCGATCATGTTTGTTTTATTCATACCGCCCCACACCCCGATATAATAGATTCACACATTGTTTAATATATCGTTCTTATTAGTTTTCCATCAGCGATGGGTCTTAATTTACTAAAAATATATGCTACCTTTCGTACTCTTTTAGAAATAAATATAGCATATTGTTCGAATGACAATATTTCATCAATTATCACCCCAACATATTTGATTTCACTGACTTTTTCAATGGTGGTACACTGACATGTTGATTTTTGTTTTACGGAACAAGCCACGGTTTGGTATAATCCAAGGTTTTATCATAGCTACTTAGCAATTTTTTTACATCAGTTTGAACAGCATCACTGTAAAACTTCAAAATGTTTCGTATTACAAAATGTGCAATGCAAATCCGTTTCGTCACTTCGCATTTTCTAATCACTACTACATTGATCAAAAAGTTCCCGGACTGACATATAGATGACGCCGCCACATATGCATAATCTATTATAGCATTCGATACTGCCATCCTTTATAAGGTATGTGTCAAAATTTCATGACAATTGGACCATGTGTTCTCAAGTTATTGTTGTTTGTTTCAAGCAACTTTGGTGTCTTTGACAAAAGATGGATAATAAAGAATTTCGTGTTTTGATCAAACATTGTTTTTTGATCGGAAAAAATGCTAAAGACGCGAAAGAGTGGCTTGATAAGCATTATTCGGACTCTGCTCCAGGGGAGAAATCAACCGTTTGCGAATGGTATAATGAATTTAAAGATGGTCTTAGCGACGTCAACGATACTCAACGCCAATGGTCGCACAAATACGGCTGTTAAAAAAAACGTCGAAAAGATCCGCAGAATTGTTATCAACGACCGCAAAATGAAAGACAGGGAGATGGTTTTAATTAATTATTTAAGGATTTACTAATTTATATTATGAGTTTAAATATTATCCTTTTGTAAAATTAAACATAATGGTCTTTACCAGACCATAAAACTTTATAAAAAAAAAAAAACAAAAGCGTAATTAATGCATGTATGTTGTTGTGTATAATTCGAGCAGTGGTGTGCATAATGTTTATTTTAATTAATTTAATGTATTTCTAATGGATTTTAGGTAAAAAATAGCTTTCTGCACTTCTCCGAAACCTTTAATTGTGCCAAATTTCATACTCCTCCGTCCGCGCAAATTTCGTAAAAAGGGGTACAAACTTTTCGCTTCACGTATTAATATATAGACAAGTATTAGATCAGTTGTCTAGTTTTTTTTATAGCTGGATTTCAGCGCTAGGCAAACGGCGCATCCGATAGCATGTGGTTACCGTCGCCTGTGGACGACGTTGTACCGTGTAAACCTAGTCCTATCCTTAAGATGAACGCTCTGCTGCTTACTTTGGAACTAGATGGCGCTGTGTGAATCGTTTAAGTGTAAGCCTAAGCATTATGATGTTGAATAATATATCCATTAATATTTTGAACTGCTTAGACTATTGTATTTAGATTATATATTTTTGTTTCAGGTCCACAATTGGACAGTGGAGCAGACGGTGGAGTGGTTGTCGCAGTCGGTAGACCTCCCTCAGTACAAAACGCTGTTTTTGCAGCACAAGGTCACAGGTGCCACTCTGCCCAGGTTAGTCCTCCAATGAAAATTATAAATGAAAGTTGTACGCCTTGTGGTAATGATCCATTACATTGTGTATTTTATAAAACTAATCAAAATTCAAAAGTAATCTACCCCGAGCTTTCATTGTAATAATGACCTTATTTTCGATGTTATATATTTAGTTCCAGACAATAGCTATCTTGGGTCCATTTACTTGTGTACTTTCTTTGTCAATTCACATAATATTTAGTAGTATTAAATATTACGCGTGCCTTTCGCTCCCGACCATCATGCTAGCGATGGTTGGGTGCCAAGCCGAATGGGACGCCGTCGCCTCGTTCTGCGAGACAGTGCTGTCCGCGAAGAAGGTGGTGTAGAGGGAGAGAGCACTCAGCTTACCCTTGCGTGAGAAAGAAGATGCCGTGGCTCGTCACTCCCCCGGTTTTGAAGAGGCTCTCGACAGCGGGCCGGCGCCATTCGGTCCTGACTAGTCCATCGCGCCCCGCGGCCTCGGCACTAAAGGCGTTTGAAGGAACACCGGGGTGGGATAAGTGATGGGAGAAGTCATAGAGCTAGTGTAAGTCTTATAGCTTGAGACAGCCAATATCAAATTCCTCGGGAACACTGACCTTTAATGGTTGCTGATTTTCTCAATGCTGGTTTTAAAGGTAATACACGAGTCGATGATCGAGATATTTCATCGTTAACTAAGTGTTATCCGCTGCTGGACGTAGACTTCCCCAAGTTTATGCCGCAAATCCCGGTTCCTTGCTTTTCCCATCCAGCTCCGACCGGCAAACTTTTGCAAGTCATCGAGCTGAGGGAGTCCTGTACTACATTTGCCGAGACAAGGCCTCCTGGAATGGATGACATGGACAAAAAGGAAGAATGTATATTAAATATAGATATTTGTAGTTATGAGCTGCTTAAGATTAGACGGTTTGCAATATTTTCTCCGTGCAAGGGCGGAGTTAGAATACTGACCCCTGCGGTGAAACAACCCTAGCAAGGTGGTAGGGCTTCAAGCCTGTCTGGATGGCAACCACGCCTCATCTATAAGTCGCCGCCATAACCTTGTGTTGTGTTTTGTTATTAGTGACCTAAGTCAGTACCCTTATGCGGATAGCAGATAGATAACATCTATAGGCGACAGTAACTGTTTACTGTTAAGTGGCCCGTTAGCCTATCTGCAATAGCAGGAACACCTCAGCGATAAAATAAACAATCTGGTGCATGAGATTACAGTTTGATATCTCTTAGGACGTAATTCAAAATGTAACTACGTGACAGAATTATTGCTTGTTCGAGACCGAAACACGTTCTCCGCTCAAGCACTAGTTGGTTTCATCATCCTTCGGTTCTGCTACACACGTGACCGGCCCAATACCACCTCAGCTTGAATATTTTGTGAGCTATTTCGGTCGCTTGGCTCTCCTACGGATTTTTTCCACATGGGAACACTCAAAATAGCCCGCTTCTTGTCTCAATAGATATAAAACATAACATATAGTATGTTGAACCCGGAGTTAACAGCTTTTCAAAGACTCATGATCGCTTTCACGCTCTTTTTTCAGATCATCTGCCCGTTGAGACTAATATAATTATGCTCAACCATTACTTATAGTATTTTCATGATCAAAATAAATCTGGTTTCAACATAAAAATGAAACAGACTCATTGAAAATAATGAAATAGTATATACGTGCTAATTAAATGATTTTATTTAATCAGGTTGGCAGTAAACAATATGCAGTACCTGAGCAATGTGCTGGGTATTAAAGACCCTATACACAAACAGAAACTCGCCCTCAAAGCTATGGACGTCGTGTTATTTGGCCCACCAAAAGGTGAGTTATTTGTAAATATCTATTCAGAAATATTGTAATGTTAGGAGTATGGTGACGTGCATTTCATCGAGGCATGAACTTTATCTGCTAGGGTAAAATTCCTTCTGTCCAGGTTTTGTAAACCTGCAACGTGTTTCTCAAGTACGGTCGCGTTCGTAAGTCCCATGCGTTACACCGTTGTTCTTGCTCGACGCTTTTTTTGTGGTGTAAATGATACCTCAACAAAAAGTTCTCATCTTATTTGTTACTCAAGAAAATATACCCATATTTTCGAAACAACGCGAAGACTGCTTTTTTTTTGTAATTGAGATTGAAACCTCTCGCCGATCTTGTAGCTGAAGTGGTTAGAGCATTGCTTGTTCCGTGTCGTTCAGTTTCGAGGTTTTAGATTCGATCCTCGGCATAGTAATCTATTGTAATAATTTTTCTTATATCGATATCGTCTCCAAAAATTTTCAGGTGTATAAAATAAATAT
This sequence comes from Malacosoma neustria, assembly GCA_963693495.1. Lineage (NCBI taxonomy): Eukaryota > Metazoa > Arthropoda > Insecta > Lepidoptera > Lasiocampidae > Malacosoma > Malacosoma neustria. Next base: position 6,024,885 of record OY856391.1, on the reverse strand, counting down.
AAAGCCCATAGCGCTCCACTGGCCTTCTATAGAGAATACGTGTTATACCCGATATGCTTATCTAAGGCGCATTAGAGGGTTGCGTATACTAGTGATCTCGGTATGCAGGTTTTCTTCCATTTTCGTCCCGTGGGCTATCGTGGGTATAGAACCCGTTACCTCTAGATTGGTTACATTGTGTGTACCACTTACGTTGAAACTGTTTAGTATATTTTAATTATGACATTAATGTAATTACATTTCCAATTACAAGCGCAGTGGACAAGGTCAACTAGTTTTTCCTAGAGTACAATTAAGAGGATTCTATCGGATTCATCAAATAGCTATTGTTTGCGTTTTAATTAGCATACAATTAATATAGTCGTGTTATTAATATATCTGTGGAACTGATATGCATTGCCACAGAGCAAAATTATTTGCACCATTTCGCGTCCGAAAAAATCCGAATGATAACCTACTTTTACAGCATGTGAACTTTAAAAATTATTAATCGGTTTGTGTTTCAATTAATCGTTTAGAACAGTGGTGAGGTAGCCCTATTACTTATTTCATCTCAGCTTAAATCAGTATTCTTGTATTATATTCAAAAATATATATTAAACACTGTTATACTGGTACGCCTTTAAACAGATGTTAGTGCACCTTAATGATTTGTTGGACTCTGTACTGTTAATATCCATTCGATACGTTCACTCATTCAATTCGTTCATGCGTGCCCCATAAAGAAATAGAATTGCAAGTTTTAACTAGCATTTTCAATTGGGATACAAATATTTAATTAAATTAAACTGAAGTTAGATGTTTATACAATGACCCTAGGCCGTAACAATGTATATATATATATATATATATATATATATATATATATATATATACCTAGTCAGGTCATAAATTCTGTCACATGTTTAATGTAAAATAATTGTAACAAGTTTATTCATTATGTAACCATTCATATACCAAAATGAACTTAACAAAACATAGATTCTTATGACATTAAAGTTTATTCAAAATGACCTCCGTGATTTTGAATACAGGCCTTCAATCTGCGCGGCCAGTCGTCTATCGCAGCACGAACGAGGTCCATGTCAATACCGGCGGCTGCCTTAATCAAGGATGTCTTGAGTGACTCCAAATTGGGATGAGGCTTTGAGCAGGCCTTTTCCTCCAAGTGTTGCCATATCTTGTAATCTAACGGATTCAAATCTGGACTGGAGGAGGGCCAGTCTTCGTGCCGGATGAAGTCGATTTCACGCGCCGCCAGCCAGTCTTGTGTGCTCTTCGCTCTATGAGCTGGCGCCGAATCTTGTCGGAATACCCAGTACCTGTTATTGAACATGGTATGAGAAACAGGTTCCACAAGGTTCGTCAGGACTGTATTTTGATACACAACAGCATTCGTTTTTACACCTTTCTCACAAAAATGTACCTCTGTTAAGCCCCAATAAGAAACTCCCAACCATACCATGAGCGAGGATGGAAAATGACCTCGTTGGACACGCGGAATACGGTTGCTCGCTTCTTCACTACTGTGTGCGTACACCTTATCATTTTGTTTGTTGTAGCTCTCTTCTACGGTAAACATTTTTTCATCCGAAAAAAGAATTTCCCGATATTTTTTTCTCGCGTACCGCTTCAACAAAGCGCGGCATCTCTTCAGTCTCAGGTCCATTAGACGAGCATTCAAACGATGTCCTGTTTTTCTTCGATATGCCCGAAGCCCTAAGTCTTCATTTAACACCCTTTTCACCGTGGTTCTGCTTAACCCCATCTGAAGGGCCAACAGTTTCTGCTTACGTTTGGGATTTCTTTGAATTCGTGCCTTCACAGCTTTTATCACAGCTGGAGTCCTAACAGACCGAGGGCGACCACTTCTTGACCTGTCATCTACACTAGAGTCTTCATTGTATCGTTTGATGGTACGATAAACGAATCTTTTGGTTATATTCAAATTTTTCAGTATGTTAAAAATTTGAATTGGCGCGTAACTGCAACGATGCAACGCAATAACTGCAACACGGTCTTCTTTAAGCGTCCACTCCATATTTAAAAATGAGTAAAATTCTAAAAGTATACCTTTTTTATTTTTATGAACAATTCGAAATTCGAATTCAATAAACTTTTTTGTGGCCAGCATTCTAAAAGAAAAGTTTTTACTGTGTGACAATACTTATGACCTGACTATATATATATATATATATATATATATATATATATATATATATATATATATATATATATATATATATATATATATATATATATATTCCTTATATATATATTCGCAGGAGAACCAAAGTAACCGACATAGCCCGGATGATTGCAAAACTGAAGTGGCAGTGGGCTGGGCACATAGCTTGAAGGACTGATGGCCGTTGGGGCAGAAAGGTCCTCGAATGGCGACCGCGTACCGGAAGACGCAGTGTTGGTAGGCCCCCCACAAGATGGACCGATGATCTGGTCAAGATCGCCGGGATAGGTTGGATGAGGGCAGCGCAGGACCGATCATCGTGGAGATCTTTGGGGGAGGCCTTTGTCCAGCAGTGGGCGTCTTCCGGCTGAAATGATGATGATATATATATATATATATATATATATATATATATATATATATATATATATATATATATATATATATATATATATATATATATATATATATTTTATTAATTTGAAAAATACATAAGTGTGAAGGAAAAATAATTAAATAAAATAATAAACATAAGTAAGTCAAATTGAAAAAAATGGGACTGAATTCAAACAGTTAACTTTTTACAGATCGACGTAATTACATACGGACCTTTAAATTTTTGTAAAATTAATATACATAGTGCCATCTGTTGTTGTCCATTTTATTGTGAAACTGCATATTGTATCACTAATAAAAGCGGTACGTAAATTATCTCTATTATCCGTACCTCGTGGTAGCAAAGTGGCATCTCACTGAGACACCAATTTAGAGGTCAAGGGTACAAATCGCACGATGGCATGCATGCACGGCATAAGCAGTTTTTCTCACTTAATGTATGCACATTATATTTGCCATGTGCGATGTCACTACACGAGGAAACCTGCATACCACCGGTGCACCGGAAAAGCGTGGAGGGTAGGCTGTCTGTCTCCTCTAACGGGAGGTCAGAGCCCAGCTGTGGGACGTTATGCATGTTTTCCCTGATCCATTTACAATTAATGATTTCAAATTTCATCCAAGTGAACAACATCATCAATGTTAAACTCCAGTACAAAATTATGTTGAAACTCTTGCTCTCAGCTATCATTCTAAGCAAGCTAACTATAACAGGCAATTGTGGAAGTTTATTGAGTTTGCGGTCCGTTTACGATTTCTTCGTTAATAATCAGTTTATAAAGATTTTATTAAATTTGAATTTGTATAAATCTACTGCCGTCATCCTCCGTCCAGGGAGGAAATTTTTGGTCGTAGGTTCGTTTATTGTTCAGCAGTGGAAATCAAATGGTTATATTGACTTTATGTGCCAGTTGGGGTCACGGCTAGACTAGGCCACATCCCGCGACCCCGGCGCTCAGGGTGGTATAAAAAGCCCCTTGATGGTTTTAATGATTACTCGAGACATGCCCTTCCTAATTCAGAAGAGCACTGCACGGAGAATCCCACCTTATCCTGCTGCACGTTCCTACGCGATGAGATGTGCGTAGTGCATTTCCAATTCGAAAAAAATGTTTCACCTATCAAATCAACCAAATAGGCGAAGTATTCACGATATAAAATTAAAATTTGCTATTCAATAACTATTTGACCAAATCTATTTAAAAAAGTTACACACGATATTTAATTGATGTAAACCTCGACTAAAGTGTTTTTGATGTACTCGTCGTATAAGTCCGTTTTTTTTTTATACAAACAATGATGCCTGTTAAATTGCGCGACGGAGCGTAGATGGAAGTTATAAAAAGGTTTGTCATTATTCTGTGTAATGTGGTTGATACGGGCAAACCGAATATTCATATAATTCGTTCTTTGCCATAGATTAAAAATTAGTGTCAGCCTAGTTGTCTTAGATGCTTTTTGCTATCGTCACTGTGATATCGGTGACGTTACCGCCATTGGCTACTTTTAAGTAGCCATCATTGACATCTTGTATTAAATCCCATTGTAACCCAAACTTCTGCTCCTGTGCCCGAGGTCTTTCAGACTTTTCTTCTCCACTTCACACATTCATCGGCTGATGCCGATGAACGTGTGAAGTGGACGAACTGTAAAATACAAAATAAAATTTTTAAGTTGGAAAAGACTATCTCACAATTTAAGGGAAAATCCCTCAATAATTAATATCTATAAAGTATAAAGGATTACATGATTTATTATTAATTAAAATCCAGTATAAAATCAGAGATAATATTTGTGAAATATGTGAATATTTAAGAAGTGTGCTCTTTGAAAAGCTGTATCGAAGGGCTTTATACCGTGCTTTTATTAACTTGATCGGTATTTATCCTATGTAATTTTTACCCACTTTGAACGATCAAAAAAATTCATAATTTTGGACACATGTGCACCTGTGTACCTGATGACAATACACAAATTTAATACTTTTATCCCATATGCCATAGTCCTTATCAGGATCATCAGGATTAAACGCTTTCTTTTCCTTCTGCTGGAAGATGGTGTTAAAAAAATAAAAACATTTATTATTTTATTGATGGAATTTATAACAAATAAATTATATTAAAAAAAACTAAAAAATACGCTTTTATAATATAATCAATCGAACTAAAGAGAAAAAAAAAAACAATTCTTAACACCGAATAAAATTACTGACGAGAAAATTAATGTTACTTTTTAGTTTGATTGATTATAAATGTGTGGTTTTTAGATTTTTTAAACTACAAATACACAATTTGCAAACATATCACACTCGAAGACCAATCTAGAGGTTCGACTCTCGCGATGACATGTGCCAGTTCGTTCGCTTATCTCTCATGTGATAATGTGCATATTATATTTGCCATGGACATCAATGCCATCAATATGCGTAACCCGCCAATCGACCGTAGTGAGGGGTATACTGCCCGTTCCCTCTAGGTAGAATTTCGAGCCCAGCTGTGGGATGTTAAGGCTATTATAGATTATACTCACCTATTGATATGCCGTTTTTTCAGTGTCCTTCATTTACACTTCTCTTAAACCAAGATAGCAACCATACACAATATTTGGCTATAATTAGCTAAACGCAGCCATAGGCAAAGGCCGCCCTGAATATCTAAGGTTTAAATTGTAAATATATTAGTATAAAATAACTATAATGGCGAAATATAACACAGAAATTCGGAAGACATAAATATTGCGAAGGTCATCAGGCCATTATAAAGTTGTCAATAAACCCACAAAAACACTCTTTAAACCTCACCCAATGAGCAATCGCCATTGTTAGGTATGGTTTGCTTCCTCTATTATTATCTGTGTTTATTATTATATATTTATATAGTACTTTATAAAGTACGGTGTCCCACCCCAATACCTTCAGATCAGTCACGGAAGGGTATCGACGCCAAAACGCACGCAATAGTTACGCCTGCGATATACCTCTTCGGATGTAACCGGGATAAACTTCTTGGAATTTTGGATTTCACATTCCTGTTAAAAGTCTTATTTCGATATTTTTTTAATATTTATACTGAAATAACATATGTATTTGTTTTGTATAATAATAATAATATACTTTTCTATTTAGATTACTAAAATATGTTTTTTTCACTTACGACTATTTGAATCAAGGTAACAATCAACAATAAATATATAAATTAGAGTAATAACACTAAAACAGTTTACGGTGTATAAAGAGTACAGGATGAACTTATTGTAAAGTCGCAGCACACACGAGTTATTACTACTTGTAACGTGTTATTAAATCACAAAAGGTAGGGTCACCATGATTTTTGTGTACTTGAAGATTTGTAATAACTTTTCGTGTTTTGTGATGTTTACGCGATTTCTTAAATGAGAATGCCTTAGTCCTGTGGTCGGCAAGCCGCGGCTCGCGATACGCGTGCGGCTCTGACTCCTTGGCTACGGCATTTCCGCGAAAATCCCAGGCAAGGAATATTACTTATTATAATTATTTCCCTAATAATATCTCCTACTAAAACAAAGCATGATAAAAAAATGGCTCTGAATAAATTTCAATTGTGTTTTATCTACATATAATAGGCTCTTACGGACGACAAGGATTACGACCACTGCCATAGTCACTGCAGAATCCTTACGGTGATTAGGAATTTTATTATCTCTTAATTCTATTAATTCTATGTTGTTGTCCTATGGTACCCCAGTGGTACAGAGGGCGTTCGTGAGACGTCGCCATCCACTCCTGTCCTGCGCCTGTTGCTCCGCGTCCCTCCAACTCAACCCGGCTGCCCGCAGCTCGGCGTCCACGGTGCGCTGCCACGTGTGCGCCAGCCAGCTCCGTAGCTTGCTCCCATGCGGCCTCCACGTGAACGCGACCCTGGCTGTATTGTCCTCTGGTCTTCGGAGGGTGTGCCCTATCCACATCCATTTCCGTTGCGCGATTTCTTGCTTTATCGGAATTTGGTGGCATCGCTTCCATAGATCCTCGTTGCTGATAGTGTTCGGCCAAAATATGCGCAGGATGGACCTCAGGCATTTGTTGACGTACACTTATAGCTTGCTCGTCAGACCCTTTGTCTCCTTCCAAGTCTCGCAGCGGAAGAGCAAAACAGACTTAACTATGGAATCGAAGAGGGAAACCTTGATCCGCCGGGTGAGCACGTTCGAATCCCACACAGGTTTTAGCTGGGCAAAGGCACCTTTCGCTTTCTTGATCCTCGCGTCGACGTCGTCATCAGAGCCACCACTGTTAGTCACGGTGCTGCCGAGATATGTGAACTTTGCGACAGATTCCAGCGGTGTACCATTGAGTCTGATGGGTCGATTTTCGGAAGACTGTACTCGCATGTCGACGGTCTTCCTAGCGTTGATTCGTAGACCCTTATCTTGAGCTTCCTCTCGTAACGAGTCCAGCTTCATTTGGAGAGCGGTCAGTGAAGATGAAATCAACACTATATCGTCCGCGTAGTCGAGGTCCTCCAGATGCGAGCTTTCGTTCCATGGGATGCCCCTAGGTGTTTCAGTTACTTTCCGCATGACGTCGTCGAGTAGGACAATGAAGAGCTGCGGTGACAGGAGGCAGCCCTGCTTGACTCCTGTAGTAATTTCTATTGGCTCCCCCAGAACTTGGTCGTGCAGTACAGTGCAGATGCTACCGTTGTATAGAGACTGGATGATACCTATATACTTGCTGGGTATTCCTCTTTGCCTGAGACAGGACCACAGTGCGCTTCACTGCACGAAGTCGAACGCTTTCTCGAAGTCGACGAAAGCAAGGAAAAGCTCGGCCCGCCACTCCACGCACAACTCTATAAGTATGCGCAAGGTATTCGTGTGGTCGGTGCATGACCTGCCAGAACGGAACCCGGCCTGCTCTTCCCGGAGTGTTCCTGCAATCTCTGGGGACATTCGATTGAGGAGTATTTTTGCCAGAACTTTAGCCGCAGTGGGTAAGAGCGTTATGCCCCTCCAGTTATCGTAGAGTGACAAGTCCCCCTTCTTTGGTACCTTCACGAGCAAACCCTGCTTCTACTCGCAGGGAACACGCTCCGTCTCCCAAACACGCTGTAACAGCGGATAAAGTATTTCGGCTGACCTAGCCGGATCCGCTTTTAATAGCTCCACATTGATGTTATCAACCCCTGGTGCATTCCCTGCCTTCAGCTGTTTAATGACGGTGACTACTTCTTCGTATGTTGGTGGAGTCGTTGGCAGATTTAGGGGTGGTCTGGGGTTGTCTGACGCAGTTATTGCTTGGGTTTGGCATTGAGTCAGCAGATTGGAGAAGTGCGCGGTCCATCGTTTCAGTTGTTCCTCTGTAGTACACAACAATTGTCCCGTGGCGTATTTCAGCGGCTTTTTGGAGGAAAGTGATTTATTGCACAGGCGTTTAGTAACATCGTACAACTCCCTCATGTTGGCTATCTTGGCTGCTGCTTTGGCTCGATCAACTAGCTCGTCGGCGGCACGTCGTCTGTCACGTCTCGCCAGCTTTCGGATACGGAGGCGTAAGGCAGTGTACTCCTCATTTAGGGCGTCAAAAGTGGCAGTGTTTTGAGCGGCCAACTGCTCTAGTTTTACGCTCTGCCTTCTCTCTAACGCAGACCACAGCTCTTGGGACATCCAGGGTTCTTGCTTGGAGCGTTTATAACCTAGGATTTTTCCGCCGGCTACAGTGAAAGCAGTGCGCACACGGTCCCAAGTTTCATCCATGTCCTCGTCTTCCAGCTCTTCCAAAAGCTCATATTGTTTAAGGAGGCAGACACCGAACTGTTGTCTACCCTCCTTGGTCCTAAGTTTCTGCAAATTGAACTTCTTGGATGCCTTCACAACTTTATAACGAGGTGCGGCCCTCTTGAGACGTACATCGGCGAGGACAAGATGATGATCGCTATCCACATCAGCGCCGCGGCGGTTCCTAACATCAAGTAGCGACGTTCTCCAGGCTCTGCTTATCGCAATGTGGTCGATCTGGTTTCGGGTGACACCATCAGGAGAAATCCAAGTGATTTTGTGGCACTCCTTGTGTTTGAACAGAGTTCCTCCGATCACCAGATTGTGCACAGAGTACAGGTCACCGAAGAGTTCTCCGTTTTCATTTATTTCTCCGGCGGCCCCTTCGCGACCCATATAGTGTTCGCGGTCCTCGGTGTCTGAGCCCATCTTGGCATTCAGGTCTCCCATCAATATCACGATGTCCTGCTTCTTCACATTCTTCAGGGTCGACTATAGCTGCTCGTAAAAGCTCTCCTTTACATCTGGCAGTGCTGAGTTAGTTGGGGCGTAACATTGGATTATAGTGATTTTTCTGACTCTTGAGGAAAACCGAGCTGTGATGATTCTGTCAGATATCGGTTTCCAGGCTGTTCTTCGCGCTACGGCTTAGTAGCAGCCCCACGCCGTACTCCCGAGTGGCGTCCTCTTTTCCACTGTACAGAAGGGTAGAGCCAAAATCTGATGTTATTTCACCAAATCCATTCCATCTCGTTTCGTTGATCTCCCGCATGATTTTGGGTACCTGAGGAAGCCTTTCAGGTTGTCATGGTTCTGATATTCCAACATCCAATCCGTGTCCGTAATTTCGCGCCAAAGGTCGTTGATAAAGGGGATCGGTCTTTCTTTCTCTTTGAAGGTTTCATAATCAATTAATTTTAGGAATGTGCAGGTGATTAGCCCACAGCATCCCGATCACGGAGATGGGGCTGCCATTATTGCGACCGTGGTCGCAGGGCCAGTCTTTTAGGGAGACCCAAGGCTTCTGGTAGCCTAAACCGCTGGTTTTTACCAGTGAGTGGTTCATTCCTCACGAACCCTCCTCCTGTCACATCCGGGCTTGGGACCGGCAACGGCGGAGTTAAATTAATTCTATGTACTTCATATTAATTAATATATATCTTTTTAATTCTTTTTTTCGAAAGGTTAATCGCCTTTCGATAAAAAGAAGGCGGATTTAGTTAAGCTGGGTCTTGTTGCGTATATCGTGTCTTTTTGCGCAGAACCACGCCAAATGGAACTTTTTATTGGTCATCAGTAATCTGTTTTACATGATTGGAACTAAGCCATAATGCTAGATTAGTCAAGTTCATATTAATTCTTTAATATCTTGATTCTCAAACCTTGAGTATGCACACAATTATCTACAATAACAGAAGAACCAAACATCCTCACAACCATAAGCCGGTCGCTACAGCGCTTCACCTATTTCGCGTCTAGTTAACGTGCCAATGTTCCATGTTGCGAAGAAGAGTTTCCTTTTGAATTGGGCTAACGTCTAGCCGTGCTCGCCCATGGCATGTAGCCCTAGTCCACTTGTCACAGGATTCGGGTTAAATTCCTGCGCTTCGTTATGTGGCGACGCTCTATCCGTGACAAATCCTTTCCGTGTTCTTACCATTTTATTATTTGGCTGGTTTTGGACGGGAGCGACTGCCATCTGACCTCCCATCCTCAAAGGAAAACCGAAAGGTTCCCCCTCCGCATGTAAGCTGGCAGGAGTAAGCTGTCAGTCGCGGGGCCCTATTTACATCGACTGGGACCACCCGGCACGTGTGCTTTAAACTGAATAATTCGACAAAATCTTTGACACGTTTTCACAAAAACCGGCAACACAATTCTAAAATAGGGCCAATTGGAAATCATTTATACATTTCATCAGATACTACACATGCATATTACATTTTGTTTAATGAATTAAAGCTATATTATAGGGTTTATTATTTATTTCTGTTGTCATTTATTAAGAGAATAATAGAATCATTAATAATTATTGCTATCAATTAATTTGAAATACTGAACGCTTGGTTACCATGTGTCATGAGTTTATGGGTGTGAAAAAAATATTATAAAAACAGAACACTAATTAGGTTCATTAATGCTTTCTCACGTTTTTATTTATTATACCTATTCCAATTTCCAATTATTTTAAATTTAGTTTAAATGCTATGGGTATTCTACGAGTGTTTGTTTCTGTATAGATTCAGACGACAAGATGTTTATCAGTAATACTAGACATGTAAATACTTGAGAGGGTTTAAAAACGTTGCTACAGAACGTTAAAAACATATTTTTTCCTATTGATTTGACTATTTTTAAAGTACTGGAAAGTCGCTAAACTACCTTTGTTATTGTTTTAATCGCGTTAATATTATTTATTGACATTTGTAATGTCTTTTTTTTCTTCTCTCTACGTGACGGTTCTGAAGGGTTAAAAAAACAATGTTACGAAACTCGTAGTTTAACCCCCATCCAGCGCCCCTGTAACGCATCGTAAAAGACCCCCCCCCCCCCCCAAATTCGTTACGTAATTTTTTTTTGGTCTCGGGGAAAAACCCTCTTGACGGGTTCCCCCGGGCCGGGGGGACCGAGGGGTATGTGGGACTCCGGAAAAGATGTTCGGCCATCCGCCTACTCACTAAAAAACCCCGCTGTTCTCCTATCGCCTACACCCGGGCCCACGGATATATAGCCTGCCGATTTCGTGGCCCAGGCCGGCGCCGGCCCGCCCTTTGTCTTAAAGCGGGCCCCTTCTAAATTGTTGGCGCCAGAGGGTCAGGAGTCGTCCCCCGGCGCTCTTCTGAATCAACATGAGTTGAGGGGGGCCGCGGAACAGCACGCGGCCTTCCCTCGCGGCAATAGTGCGGACGGCGGATCCTCCCCCGAGGGACCGCCCGTGGCCTTTTTTACGGTGGCCGGAGTTACTTGCCCTCCGGCGCCGCCGGCTTGGCCTGCGTTGGCGGGAGGGGAGTGTGGTGGTCAACTCCCGCTCCCGCTCCGCCGCCTCCTTTGCAGACGGGCGGGACTTGCATCTCCGTCGCGTGCCAGTCAGGCGTGAGTACGACTACCAGACGATACTCCAGAAAACCAGAGAGTCGCCTAACGCCGTAGCCAGCCCAGCCAGACCGACGGATAGCGGAGATGCCGTTCCCACCCCAGGAACACTCTCTGTGCAGGCGCAGTCGAAATGCGCATGGTTTCGACTACCAAATCAGGACCCGGGACAGAACCCGGGACCCTAACCAGTACTCGAAACCATCTCACCGGGGACCGCGCTACGAGCAGAGAGCGAAGTTGGGAAAGGATGTGGGAGGTAGGAAGAAAGGTGGGACTCCGCCGCCTCGGACGGGAAGGGGAATGAGGCGGCGGATGCTCGGGCACCTCGGGTACGCACACCCGTGCACTTCTCGGACAGAGAAGCGCCCCTGAGGGGATAATTCGTTACGTAATACTTGAACGCTTCCTAAGTGACTTGGTTCCAAGTTCCTTACCCGGACAACAGGTTATAATGGTAACTGTTTTTTTTTTAAATTGGGCCGCTTAAAAAAGTTTATTCAATATATTACGTAGCCAATTTTATGAAGGTGCATGCATATAATATGCTGACATCAGTGTATTTAAAACACGATAAAGATGTTCAAATTAGTCCATGACTTAAAACTCGTTGCACCTTATTCCATCATTATCAAATATGTAAATTATAACTATACACACTTAATTGAAAAAGCAATTAAGGCCGACAGACCTCAGCTGTGAACGTATATAATTGTATTATTATTATTTATAAAATTTTATTTTCAATGTCCTATATTAACATTAACTGGTGGTGACAATACAGTTACATCACGGCTCAAATGTGTGATTTCGAGTTCCATTGAATTATGAGTTTTGTACGTACTAGTCACACAGTTCGTGATTTTAACAGTTTAACTGAATTTTATGCGATAGCGGATTAATTGTGTTGTGACTGAATTTATAAAAAAACATATAAAATTTTAGTGTTGCATGTAATATTAATAATGATTATCGATTATTGAAATTGTGATATATTTTTTTATGTGGACATTAAATTCAGATCAAATATTAGAATTATTAAATACATAGCCAAATAGTTCTTTTTTTCTGTTTACACTTTCGTGGCCTCGTAATTATTAAACCTCGTAATAATTCACCCGTAGACATCGGTTATTAAATATGTAGTAGACTATAGAAGGAAATGAGTGTAATTATCAACATACAACTTTATTTAAGGTTTTATTAAGTGAAGTATTATGAGAACGATAGTAATTTGTGTGTGGATGTGTTGTAAAAATCAATACTAGTGTTTCTTGAAGTCGATATACAGTGTTAACTCTTTATAACGTCACTCGATTAACGACAAACTCTTTAAAACTTCGAAATTGCTCGACTTTGTTTGGTTTCCCTTGTTTGCTTTGCTATACAGGTACTTTTATTTCTCTCCATTTAACGACCATTCTCTATAACGTCGAAAAATACTCAGGCCGTTAAGTGTTGTTATATAGAGTTTACACTGTATTTGAAGATAAAAAAGTTTGTGAATAAAACCTCCAATGAAATGTAGTAATTGTATGTACAGTGATGATGTTATAAATGTTTGAAACCTGGCTGGCATTGGGCGCTTCTTATATCTTTTACCTCCTTTTCATTGGACGATATGTGGATTTGACTGACGATGGTAAATATTTTTTAATTTATCAATAGTGCTTCTATCGAAAACTGTTGTTATACAGCTACTAAATTATATTATTTAAGAAGAAAATTATATTCCGACGAACAAGTCATCATTTAACATGTTAACTGCCAAGCATTTTGGCGAGTACAACGAGTGCCGATTTGCCCGATGCAAGTTTAAATAATACGTAATCAGTTTTATGTATAGATATTTATTTACTAGGTTGATAGTTTTCAAAATATTGTATAGATTTTTCTCGTAGACACTGGAAGAAGTTAATTTCACTTTCAAAACTTATAACTGTTGGTCACCAGTGACCGACATGGCGTTTAATGTGTTAAGTGATTGAATCACAATATGTCTGATAATTTTATACTTTTACACCCAGGCAACAATAAATGGAAATCATCATTTAATAATCATCATCATTTCAGCCGGAAGACGCCCACTGCTGGACAAAGGCCTCCCCCAAAGATCTCCACGATGATCGGTCCTGCGCTGCCCTCATCCAACCTATTCCGGCGATCTTGACCAGATCATCGGTCCATCTTGTGGGGGGCCTACCAACATTGCGTCTTCCGGTACGCGGTCGCCATTCGAGGACTTTTCTGCCCCAACGGCCATCAGTCCTTCGAGCTATGTGCCCAGCCCACTGCCACTTCAGTTTTGCAATCATCCGGGCTATGTCGGTGACTTTGGTTCTTCTGCGAATTTAATAATATTGTCTTTGAAAAGTAAATGTGGAGTTTTCAATAAAAATATATTAAAAATGGAAAAAATATGATAGTTGCTTTAAGATTTTACTAAGCAGCATATATATATATATATATATATATATATATATATATATATATATATATATATATATATATATATATATATATATATATATATATATATATATATATATATATATATATATATATATATATATATATCTTTTTTTGTTTGTATGATTTGAGAGGGCATTAGTTTATAATTTAACAATGTGTTACAATAAAGATTTATTATTATTGTTATAATTAGATATATCTATAGATATCGACGACACCTACTTGTAGAGTCCGTAAAGTATACAATGGGTTTCTTGGGCAAGGTTTTTTATATTAAAATCCCAGAGAGGGCTTTCAATAGTGATATTACCACATTAAAGATAATATTGACGACCGCACAGACTGGGAATAAAAATAATTGTGTTGTCATTATTAATAATATGACAATAATAACAATTTTAATTTTCTAGTCAAAGTTGCACAGAATATACAGATTAAATATAAGACTGTACTGACGCTGGGGAATTAGTTTTGCCATTACTCTAGCCAGTGTAGTAAATACTTAATATTCAATAAGTGATCTGTAAGATCTTATATTGAACTAAATGATTTTGTGTTATGATTTTAATATTAATGTCCGTTTATTGACCGGAAGTTGGACAGAGAAAGGTTGAAACGATTTGATGCGTCCTTGGACTACTTTTTCGTTTTATACACAGCAATAAATCCATATATCTTTAGAAATGGGATGAATCGTATGACCGAGTGCGTACAAAATTTTCAATTTTACCGACCGTTAGTTTAACGGTATTAAACTTCAATTCCAAGCCATCCATAGGAAAAACTTGTTTGAAATTTCTTCAAACATAACCTTTACTGTAGAATATGTATATTCGTGCAGGGACGAAGAAATAATACTAACTAACCTTAACGTAAAAGGCGACAAAACAACTCAAAGCTACGTGGCCCCAAGCCCGTCTCGATTGCAACCACCAGTAATCTATATATAAGTCTGATGTAATAACCGTGTTATATCTATTAGAATGACATGCCTACATCGAGGTATGTACATAATTGTCATATATAAATTTTATAAATTTACACAACGTAGTCCACGTCATTCAATTAATAGTATTATATTATTTGTATGCGTCAGGTCTTCTCGTCGACCATCATCAATTGCGACGAAATCTGTTGGAGCTATGCGTCCCTATCCCGTATTCACCTACGCAGCCGAGGCGTAGACACGGAGGCGGGACTGATTCACATATTTCAAGTTACTTAGCAGATTATGTTGGAGAATCAAAGAGACCTCATAGCCTGCAAAAAATTGCAATCTGAATTGGCAGTGGTCATGTCTGTGATCATGTCTGTCGCAATAGCAATGGGCGATACAGCCAACCAGCCGGCAAACGTAATATAGGACGCCTCTCAGCGCGATAGACCGATGACCTTTGTAAGGTTGTCGGGCGGAGCATAACAGAGAACCGGGATTTGTACCTCAAATTTTAGCAAGAGGCTTTACCTCAAATTTTAGCGAGAGGCTAAAATTTGATTAAGAGGCATAGTTAAACGAGTGGCTGACGACATTATTTATATAATAAGCATAATTTTATCCGTGCAGGGGCGGAGAAAGAATACTAACCTCTGCGGCCGGGGTGGGCCTGTCGTAAAATGCGACAAAATAACCCACCCTAGCAACGTGGTAGGGCATCAAGCCCGTCTGGATGGTGACCACCTTTGGTCTTAAGTGTGCCGCCATAATAATAACCTTGTGTTGTGTTCCGACATCAGTGACCCAAGTTCCTGTACCCTTATGGGACAGCAGCGTGTTCGCGATGCCACTGGCGTTGCAAACATCCATACGCGACGGTAACTAATAAATTCTAAACGGTCATTCAGCATGTTTACTGTCCTACAGCATTAAAAAAATTGTCAGGTCTCGTCGACCATCCTCCTAGTGCTTGGAGACGAAAGTCTTTAAGTCTACGGGGCCAAGACATGGACACTGACGGCGGTCCACAAAATTCAAGACACTCAGCAGGCTATGCCGATACATAGCCAATGCATACCCATGCAGCATGGCCCGATGGCCATGTTGTTATAGACAAAATTCGTAATGAAGAATTTCTAAGAGGACCAAGTTACCGATACAGCTCGCAAAATATGCATGCTGAAGTGGTAGTGGGCCGGTCATGACTGTCACAGGATCGATGGGCGCTGGAGCAAACGAAACGAAAGCATATTTTAACTTAAAAAATACCCATTTTAAGAAAGAAAGAAAGAAAAGCATTTATTTAGGAACAAAATATACATATGATACATATTATACATTTAAAAAAGTTCACTGTAATAATACATTTTCATTACACATTCCAGATTTAATTAGATGATGATGTTAATTAAATAATAATAAGTATTTAATACAAAAACTCATAAACCAATTATGAGAATATTCAACGGCCTTAATTTCGTATTCAGAAGTCAATTAATTCTGTCATTAATTTAAATTAAACAAGTAATTTTAATTGTTGCCCCGTCTTTATATATGACACTAGCTGTGCCCGCGACTCCGTCCGCGTGGAATAGTGACTTTGGGCAGCATTTTTTGGATATATCTTATGGTTTATTTTGGATTACGAACCCTATAAACCCTAAAATATAAATAAATGAAATATACAAACTGTGTTCGAACCTACAAAGTCCAGCTTAAGCTGAACCCTATTTTATATGATTGATGATATAAATCTGAGGTCAACTTAAATTGGATTAATAATAATTAGAAACTGATCACTTTTAACTAAAACCATTTTTTTTAAATAAAAGTAACCTACGTCACTCCTTGTTACATCAGCTATCTGCCAGGGTATCGGCGGGCCGGGCACAGTGTGCCGCAGGCTCTGAGGGATCCGTGCGGTCGATGGCCCTTTATGGGGCCCCGATCTGGGCGGATCGCCTGACGGCCAAAACGACGGTGCTGCTTCGCAGGCCGCAGCGCGTCCTGGCCGTCAGGGCGATAAGGGGATACCGCACGGTGTCCTTCGAAGCGGCCTCCCTGCTAGTCGGATCCCCACCATGGGACCTCGAGGCTCGAATCCTGGTGCTGTTGTACCAGTGGCACCGGGACGCAGCCGAGCGTGGCACTCGCCCCGCGCCTCGCGAAGTTGAGGTAATGCGGGCGGAACTGCGCGACGAGGTGCTCATGGTGGAGTGGAAGGAGCGCCTCGCGCGCCCCAGTGCAGGACTCGCCACCTGCCGTCCTGGCCGAATGGCTGGAAAGGCGCCACGGTGCCCTGACCTTCCGCCTGACGCAGGTCCTCTCGGGGCACGATAGCTTCGGGAGGTACCTGTGTCGCATAGGGCGGGAGATGACGTCGGGGTGCCACCACTGTGGCGCGGGCGACAAGGAGGACACGGTGGACCACACTGTCGCCGTGTGCCCTGCGTGGCGCGAGGAGCGCCGCGCCCTCGTCGCCCAAATCGGCGTGGACCTGTCGCTCCCGACTCTGGTTGTGTCCATGGTCGGGGGCGATCCTGGATGGACGGCCGTCGCCTCCTTCTGCGAGGCAATCATGTCCGCAAAGGAGGCGACGGAGCGGGAGCGGGAGTCGACCACCACACTCCCTTCTCGCCAACGCAGGTCACGTCGGTGGCGCCGGAGGGCAACTAATGACCTCCGGCCGCCGTAAAAAGCGGCCGCGGGCGGCCCCTCGGGGGAGGGCCCGCCGCCCGCACTATTGCCGCAAGGGTGAGGGCTGCATGCTGTTCCGCGGCCCCCCTCAACTCCCAGAGTTATTACAGGAGAGCGTCAGGGGGACGAAAGCCTGACCCCCTGGCGCCAACACTTTAGAAGGGGCCCGCCTTAAGACAAAAGGCAGGCCGGCGCCGGCCCGGGCCACGATATCGGCAGGCCATATATCCGTAGGCCCGGGCGTAGGCGATAGGAGAATAGCGGGGTTTTTAGTGGGTAGTCGGATGGTCGAACATCTTTCCCGGAGTCCCACACAACCCTCGGTCCCCCCGGGCCGGGGGAACCCGTCAAGAGAGGTTTTTCCCCGAAACCAAAAAAAAAGTGTAAAAGCTATCAATGAAAGTCCCGTCAAAACTGGTCCAGCCGTTTCAGATATTAACCGGAACAAACAGACAGACAAAAATTGTAAAAAATGTTGTTTTGGTATATGTACCGTGTATATCCAAATGCACTTAGTAAAAAGCGGTTATTTTAATATTATAAACAGACCCTCCATTTTTATTTATTTGTATAGATGTCTCAGTGTTACATAAATAATGGAGAGGTTTTTCTTTAAATCATCATAATTTAAGTGGTTAATCCGTGTTGCATCTCGCGCCTATGCCGTCGCTGACACTTATGCAGCCCAAATTATCTTTAGAGGTTAAGGAGTTCCTGTCCTCCAATAGATTTATTCTTGAGGCAGAGTTCTTCGG
The DNA here is from genome assembly GCA_963693495.1 of Malacosoma neustria. Taxonomy (NCBI): domain Eukaryota; kingdom Metazoa; phylum Arthropoda; class Insecta; order Lepidoptera; family Lasiocampidae; genus Malacosoma; species Malacosoma neustria. Next base: position 6,006,599 of record OY856391.1, on the reverse strand, counting down.
AGGTTTCCTTGGTAGTAGTGTTTGTAGTAAAAGCCAATTCTAGGATTATATGATCTATTTGTCTCTCGCTCTCTCTCTCGCGGTTTTATTCCCCTTGATTAGGGGTAGGTTGGGGCTTCGAGGCGGACCTCTTTACCCCGGTATAAACTCGAGGGGGGGGGGGGGGCGACTACCCCTCGTTGACGTGCAGTTGGCCGCCGGAGCACGCAAACCTATGTGAATTTACTTATTACATGTCAAGCTACGTAGATTTTCTTCTTGCCCGTATCCCATAATATGTGGAGTCAACAAAACATGGTCTTCTTTTCCCATTTCATCGCCATATCATCTACTAAGCAATACATCAATTCATTCTTCAGTCTAATCTTCCTTTTGTATCCATGTATTTTTATTTTCAGCATTTTCCTTGTCACATTTCTTTCTCACTTTTGCATTCAAGGTCAAAGCTATTATGTTACTTTTAGTTTCTTAATCGTTTAAACTGCGTATAAAATTATTAATCAATACTAATATTATAAATGTGAAAGTAACTGTTCTGTTACGTTTTCACGCCTAAACCGGTAAACCAATTTTGATGAAGTTCGGTATAGAGATAAACTGGACCTTGGAGAAGGACATGGGCTACTTTTTATCGCGAATATATTTTTTCGGCAGAACAACGTTTGCCGGGTGAGCTAATACGAGAATACAGTGAAAAGTTATCGAAATTAATACAATTTTTATACTTCTATTTATAAGAATAGGAGGGGCATTGATCCAATAGAATGCGCTGTTTTGCCGTCATAATAAATAGTTAAGCCCGAGTTCCGGGCTTCTGATGCTATCGTGAGAGTTAGGAATCTAACTGTTGGTGCTTCAACTGCTTATGTGACCACCAGACTAGATAAAGCTAGTTTTGATCTTGAAGCTTCATTCTGAGACAGAATGAAGCGGAGGCTAAATAGCTAATTGTTTCATCTTATCATCTGATCATAATTAAGCTATCTATGATGATTTTACAAGTTCAAGAGTTATTGATGTGCGGATTGTTTGAAATTGATATGACACTGCGCATGACTTCAATCTACAAAATGATGACCTCGATTAATTGGATAATAGAACTTCGAGTCATGTGAGACGGAGCTGTCAAGCTGTCGTCCTACGTGTCAATAAAAAGGAATCTTATGTGTTGCAACTTATGATTAAAAATTGTATTTTAGGAATTAATGTTATAATCGTGTTAATATGAAAGTTTGTTTGTTAGTCATAACGCAAAAACAGCTGATTTACAATTAAAGGCAAATGATATGAATAAACTTTCTGTGAGCGATGAATCGGATCACATAAATACTTTCGGAAATAAAAAAAATACGTGGTGATCATAGCTACCTTTTTTAATGTGTGGAAATCCGTAAAACTGCCGGCTTACCACTAAGCCACTAAGAAACTCCGTTATTACAAACTGGCCTCGGATACCGTGGTCAGCATCCCTTCTCATTACATGCCAGTACCATGCCGGTCTCATTACTCTCTCCTCTTGTTCTTGCTCAGACTCTAAATTTGTTTCAATTAGCTTTAAATTAATTGGACGAAGAGGGTGACCACATGGGCAGGTCTACAAGACAAAAGAAGGAGAGGTAAACTTGTAGCTAGTTGGGAAGATGAACTCAAAAAAATAGCCGACCCCAACTGGATTCGAGTAGTCCAATATAAAGAGGACTAGATATCTTTGGAGGAGATCTTCACCTACAGAAGGGTTCTTGCAGATTAAAAAAAACAATAGAACTATCATAGGATTAATTATAAATTCTTCAATCAAAACTAACAACGAAATAAAAAAAAAATTAATAACAAATTAACAACACTAACATAGAATTTAAATGTAATCGGTACGAAATAAAAGGTTTCTTTTATTATCTTTAAATTAGACCAACAAAAGCGTATTGACTCGCGACCCATTCGCCGTTGTATCACGTAATGTTACATCACTGAAGGTCTACCTTTGTTCGACAAGTGTAATGAAATATTACGTGATACAGACTGTCAGAGAGACGCTTTTGGTGGTATGACCACATATCTAGCCGTGCCGCTTCCGTCGGGTCCCGTTTTTAGACTCAAAAAATGCAGGCTTGACATCGTACGGAGTGTTATGATAATAGACACCCTATCTGGGATTCCGAACACCGTAAAAAATGGAAAATAAAAGTCGAAAATTAGACTCACGTACTGAAGCGGAAGTCTCCCCCCCCCCAGAGAGATATATTTATAGTTAGTACTAGGATATATTTATCCTTCTTTCATTCCCAATATACTCATGATATGTTTTGCGTTTCAGAAGGCAGCAGATGGAAGGATTGGCTACTGGCATCTTTGTTACTCGGCGCGGTTGTTGGCGGGTGGGCGGCTCTGCGTGCGGGACGCGCGAGTCGTACTCAAGTGCAGCGCATGCTGCGCGACATGGAGCAACTGAGGAAGGCCGAGATGGCCTTGGACGATATGCAGAAGGAACTTGAAAAGGCTCGATTGGAACAGGTAAATCACGCTAACACATCGTTATTCTAATGCTAAACTTATGAATCTAATTTTTTTTATTGCTAACAAACAGCAGACAGGCTTACGGCCCATATAAGTAAGCAATTACCGTCGCCTATGGATGTTTGCAACGCTAGGAGCACCGCGAACATGCTGCAGGACCCTGGGTAACTAATGCCGGAACTCAAGGTTATTATGGCGGCATACTTATAGGCCTTGGCCACCCTTGGGTGGCTGTCATCCAGACGGGCTTGGGGGCTATCACGTAGCTAGGGTTGTTTTGTCGCCTTTTACGACAAGCCGATCCCGACTGCAGGGGTTAGTATTCTTAGTCTGCCCCTGTACAAAGAAAAAAAACCTGCACGTAAAGTTTTTTATTTTTATTTATTGCTCGGAACAGCAAACAGGCTTACGGCATACTTAATAGTAAAAAGGTACCGTTCCTATGGATGTTTGCGATGTCCGGGGCACCGTGAACACGCTGCCGTCCGCAAAAAATCTTTTACAAAATTCACGGAAATCGCTATGTCTTGAATAACCCGCCTCCATAACAAAATTACGAATATTTAAAGAAACAAAAAAAATCTTTTAAACTTGTCACTATACTTCGGACGTTTAATATATGAAGCAGGCTCAGACAATTTAAACTTTGGTCTCGTCAATGACAGCAAATGTGTAATTTATTATAACATATTTATTTTATATTATTATTGTATGATTATTCTCCGTACAGGGACGGAGTAAGAATACTGATCCCTGTGGCTTGTCATTAAAGGCGACAAAACAACACTAGCTAGGTGGTAGGGCGCCAAGCCAGTCTGAATTGCAACCACCTCTTCTCTAAATATGCCTCCATAATAACTTTGTGTTATGCTCTGGCCTAAGTTAACCAGGTTCTAGTTTCCCTACACAAACGGGAGATTGTTAGCGGTGTCCCTGGTGTCGCAAATATCCATAGGCGACGATAACTTAAGTGGGCTCTCAAACTATCCGCTGCTCCACAGTAACATTAGAAAAAAAGACTTTAGGGCTAATTGGTTTTGTATAGTTGTAAACATTATTTCTTAAAAAAAAATATATAAACTCATTAAAGGTCGTATACATAAACTGTACAGTGCAATTGTACAATTTAACAACTGGGAGTATTCTGAGGAACTGTCTAAAACGGTGCCTTCGTCGTCTGTCTACAACCGCACTGCCCGCCATCGGCTGAGCATTCATCCTCATTAACTGGAGCCCCTTCTTTCTCGTACGAAACGGTTCTCAAGAACGTTTATGTTGCTTACTCTGCGGATTTGGAATGAGGTTCCGGCAGATTTACCAGCGTACTACAATATGCGGGTTTATATTAATGCGTTATAAAATTTCTTAGAGGCCGGCAGCGCGTCGACCGTAATGCCTCTGGTGAGTCTGGTGTTGCAAACGTCTATAGACGGCGGTGACTACCTACCTGCTTTAGGGTGGGCCGTTTGTCTAACTGCTGCATTCCAATATAAAAAAGAGAGTAGTTCAAATCTTACATTATTGAATCAAAATTTTCTGAATAGGTTAAAATTATAATAATAACAATTTAAATGTTTATTTTCAGGAAAGTGTAACTACAGAGAAAAGAAATTTGGAAAAGAAGTTACGCGAGGCTGGTGACACTCCATTGTTGAATTCAACAACCTCTGATTTAGAGGTTACACAGCTCAAAGCTGAAATTGAGGTAAGTAACTTTATTTTTTAAATTTTCTTCGTACTTGAGATAATAATTAATTTTAGCTTTATACGACTATCTTATGAGGTGGATAAGATAGCCTAGTTCTCTTTATGAGTTTCGCTTCTCGCGACCTCGGCACTCAAGAAGTACGAAGGCACACCGGTTGAGACGCACGAGTGCATTGTACGAGGTGTCCCACGCTACCCCGCCCCCCGTTCCCATGCGGCGGGGTGTGCTTATGGCATTTCCATCTCCCAAAAATAATTCTTATTATTTACAATAAAATATTACAAGCTTAAAATAAATGTGGTTTGTGAAATTGCTTTTAAAATTTTTTAGTCAACATTCAATTTATTTATTGCCCAGTGTTATGTAAAATAATGATAATAAATGAGCGCGCATTCCGATTTCCCTTCTCTCATTTCCTGAGCCACTATGCTCTCGTGTCCTCTCCTGTGAAATTATTACATATAAACTCTTGCCGTCGCAAATGTCGATAGTCGGCGACGACTGCTGTCCCGATCAAGTCGGCCAACATCTCAATTGGCTCGCAGGTATCTATTTTTATCGACTCGTCAGTTTTACACTGTCGCCGTAATATGCGAAATACAGTCTAATGGAAAAACGCCCACACGATTTGGTTACATTTAGTCATTGCCTAGCGCACTTACACTAATTATAATTAAAATAAACCTCTTATGAATAATTCGCCAGAATTCATATGTCCATTGTTGTCATACAGAAAACAGGGTGTTTACATAAAATGATATAATCGAAACTTCCATGCATGTTTAAGGTATATTTTTACAAATCGGACTGCAGTGTAGTCGCGAGTCACTCTGTAATTCACCCAGTAGCTTGACAGGTGTGACTTAGTTCGGATCTCAAGAAAAAAAATTTAAACATTAATTATTACAATTCTCGATATGTGCCCCAAAAAGGTATATTATAAATATTAATAGAATTGTATAAATATATAAATGAATATTTAATTACTAGAAAAACTTGGAAGTTATTATAGCGTTATAACAAATATGTATGTATATATTTAAGTAAACTAAACTTTGACAACGATGTTTATCTTTAGGTAGAAAGGAAACAAATACATCGGCGCACGCGCAACCGATATCCCAGTTCAAAAATCGACCATCCCTGTACTGACTGCCGTCATTATTATGTAGTATTTTTGGTCAAAGAATTAATAATTTCAGTTATTCATAGAATTTCTAAATCTGATGGCAATAGTCCCCTTTACGTTTCTACCAATGGATTCCATACACTGAGGATGTATATTTCTAGTCTAAACTTTATAAGAGTGACGCAAAACTGCTTAATTGCGTATTTCTGAAATTCGAGCAGTCTTCTAAAATCTTCGAATGACTACACATTTATTTTAGATGCTACGAGCGGAACTCCGACGCGCTGAAGGCGAGTTAGAAGACCGTTGTTGGGCTCCCCCTCCAGGACTGCAGCAATGGCTGCAGCTCACCCACGAAGTTGAAAACCGTTCATATTTAAGGAAAAAACAACAGGCGGACATGCAGCTGCAGCAGGCCAGGGACGCTGTGAGTATTATATGGAATTACACTACTTCATCTTAGAATATCAGTTGCATCCACATTCCTTGCTTCAGATTAGCACTTAACATTCAAAGCCGAACACCGATAAACTGATATTTAATCCATATTATATTTTAACTGTTCAAATATTTTAAGACATAAATTTGATTATGGCGCTGGTGGTGGTGCCTGGTATCGCCGTCAGCCGTCATTATTCAAAATTAAAAAAAAAGCAAGAAATCGCTAACTCTCCGTTTGAGAGATCCGTATATAATCTGCTTTTTTTAGCTTATCACGACTGTTCTATCACAAATCTCTTTTATATCATAAATGTTCGCTTCGAATCCTTACCTCTCTTTAAAACAAGATCTCTGCGCGCCGTCTTGTGTCGGTTTTCATCCAAGACACTATTTTAATAAGAGATCTTAATCTCCACCCGATAGCAACGAACGACTCTGAAACCGTATTTATCATGTTTGAAAATACCATAGAAATTATCTATACAAATAAATAACATTGGAGTGTCTGTTTGTAATATTAAAATAACCGCTTTTTACTAAGTGCATTTGGATGTATACACGCACGGTACATATACCAAAACATTTTTTACAATTTTTGTTTGTTTGTTCCGGCTAATCTCTGAAATGTTTGGACCGATTTTGACGGCACTGGCAGATAGCTGATGTAACAAGGAATAACTTGGCTACTTTTATTTTAGAAAAAAAAAATACACACATCAAAAAAGTCTAAGCAACATGTACTAATTTAAATTTTAGGATGGTGAATGACCCGCTGTATGGATGAACTTTCTGAATGCACCTGAGCCTTTCAGTATTTCCGGGCCGACGGTACACTCGCACCCTTCTTGTATCAGGCCTAAACCCGAATCGAGACTCATCGGAAAACATAATTTTATCCCATTGTTCCTGGGTCCATGTTCTGCGTTTTCTACACCATTCATTTCGACGAGCGAGATTCCCGTGACGTATCGGTGGGCACCTAATTGGGCGTCGAGCTCGTAGGCCGTACTCATGCAGTCGATATCGCACAGTTTGGGGACTTACATCAACACCACTTGAATTTGAAAACTTGTAGCCTCAAACTTATCTCTCGAGCGGTTAACATCGGCTGGCGTCTTGCAGTCAGTTGTATGTACCGGTCTTGCCGAGTGGTTGTACTCCTTTTACGGCCTGGAAGGTGTTCAGCGGGTTCCCTTGTATTATTGTAGCGCTGCCAAAGATGACAAATAACACTTCTATGAATGCCAAAATGCCGAGATACCTGAGATTGATTACTTCCCGCTTGTAACATCCCTACAGGTCTTTGCATTTCATTTGCCGTCAAATGACGTCGCTCCATGACGTAAAGAATATCTAACAATTCAATTTTGTCGCTAACTTTATTTAAATGGTTGATAAAATTATAAAATCAAGACTAAACGTAGCAATAAAAACGCACTTAAATTGAAACAAATTCCCTTTCATTTAATTTTATGAAAAAAAAAACAAAACAGAATCGATTTTTTTTTACAACCAGCCAGTATGTCATCAATAACAAAAAAGTTTACATAACTACGCACTTTGAGTGAGTAAAGGCTTAGAAATTAATTTGTATAAATGGTAAATTTGTAATATCATGCATGTTGCTTAGACTTTTTTGATGTGTATAGTTTTAGTTAAAAATGAAGTTTCGGAAATTTTCTTACCAATTTAAGTTGAACTCAGATTTATATCATCAATCATATGAAATAAGGGTTCAGCTTAGGCTGGACTTAGTAGGTTGAATTTTCAATTTAAGTTGACCTCACATATCTACAAAATGCTGCCCAAAGTCACTATTCCACACGGACGGAGTCGCGGGCACAGCTAGTTAATAAATAAATATACTGTTATATGGTAGACACCATAGGCATCCATATTTACTTGACCCAGAATTGTTTATTACTTTCTACATTACTGTTACTCTAATCACTCTACTAAAATTTCCTATGACATTGTCACAGGAAATGTCACCAATTTAAAGCAAAAATGAAAGACCTACTTACATAAAAATTTTATGTTAGTGTGAAAAACTTCGCAAGAAACGTACGAGTCTGGTCGGTGCCTTCGTGTCCACACACGGGAAGTCTATTGACGACGTGGACAGATCTATTGTTGAAGCTCGGACAGCCCTCAACGAAGTCACGCAAGAATTACAAGTAAGTAATGCATTGATTAAACGTCACGGTTTCGAATTCCACGATAGTATGTACCACTGAAGTTATCACGCCTAATGTACATGTGGGAATAATGTTTCTTGAATACATGATTTGATTGATATAAGACGATGTTTGTGAACGAAGCCATAGAATGAAGGGTGCAGACGACGAACGATACGACGCACGCTCTGTTAAGGTTTAATTTATAATATAGTTTTTAATATTTCTGAAGTTTACAAAATCAAACGCACACGTCCGCTGCAACTCAAAAACTTGTTTTACTCTTCGAAAGCCCGCACGCATCCCACATACATATTATAACATAATAACGCTATGGGCTGTTATTATTTTTCTTTAAATGGATTGAGTTATATTTTATCCAAGTTACTCGTATATAAACGAAAATATTCAACGAGTTCTACAACTTAGTTTTATAAGAATAATATCAATTTATACCTTTTGAAGGGATTTATCTAATTTTTTTCCCAATTTATTCGATATAAATATAAATCGATATTCGTATAAATAAAATAACACAGAAATTGAATTTTATACATTTTTTGATTCTATAATTAATGGCTATAAGGATTCGAAAATTAATGGCTATAAAGCATTAAATTTCGGATAAAACTTTCATCGATTTTTTAGTCTTGAATTTCTTTTTAATTTTCGATTTTTTTGCATTTTTTAATAAAATAATTAATAAATATTTCAGGAGCGTATGCACAGGTGGAAACAAATCGAGCGTTTATGCGGTTTCAACATAATCAACAACAGTGGTCTGCAGTACTTGGAGAACACCTTGTATAGAAATGTGAACGGACGACCTGCTTGTAGGGGTACGTTGATTTTATCAGTCAGTTATCTTATACCTGCTACAATGATTTAAAGTGATTTTTGAAACGTTATTTTAAAGTAGCGTAAAGTTTAGAGCTTTGTAATTTCGATTTTACGTATTGGTGTATTTAAGAATATTTCATAAAATGCTCTATGCTGAGACCTCCATTCTAGAAGGAACAGAGAACATATCTGCCGTGTTTGTCCGAGCCGGATTGCCGGTTTGTACACATCTGTTATATGGTTAGCAGAAACGTGCAACCTGGTGTGAGGAAACCCTCACGATGTTTTACTTCAACGCCAGTACGTACAAATAATCTTATGCAAATTAGAGCTGTTACACACTGCCCTAATATCACTGACAATGTCTGGAGGCATTAGGCGATCAAGGAAGCTACCTAGAGCGCTCTCCACCACTTCCCCGACATTGAAACTGATTTTAGGGCCGTGTGTAGTCGCATTTATGTCAAAAAATTGTCTAAAGAGTTGCACGCCTTCGTAGGAATTGGACCACACCTTCTTGGTTAGCCTTTGATTGTGGGATCGCTTGCCTGCTCACATACTATATTTACAATATATAAAATATATTTCAGTTCGCGGCAGTAGTTCCCAAGACGACTTGAGCATGGGCGACGACGTATCGTTGTGCGGATCAGGTAAGAACTACGACGAAGTGTCAGTCTTCCACGATCATGTTGAATAAGCATTGTAAATAAATGTATTATCTAAAAGCATTTGTGAACAAACAAAATTTTATTATTTTTGGATCGCATATGATATAATAATTGTAATATATTTTTTTTAAATTGACAAAATTTGTAAAATTTAGTTTCAACAAACAGCCAGGACATGTCACAATTTATATATATATATATATATATATATATATATATATATATATATATATATATATATATATATATATATATATATATATATATATATATATATATATATATATATATATATATTATATATATATAGAGTCTTACAATGAAACGACTATTTCATCTAGTTGACTGCAACATAAAATGGACAAATGAAAATTTTACTGACTTACATATTCACAAATGCACTAACACTGATTAAAGACAAACAATTATAACAACGATACATTCAGAAAACATAAGTAAAAAGGTAATTAGAAAAAAAAAGAAAACAGATGTACGATAAAATATTTATTGAAATTTCCAATGTCCATCTACAATTTGAATATTTTTATCAACAATCTATTATAAAAAAATATACAAGAATGTTAACTAGTCGCTGAAAGCATTCTTTTAGTATAATGTAGAATTTTATGTTTTGTATTTTAAACGTGACAAAGTATTCAACTGTAAATGATAATAATTTTGAGCAGAATTATTGTTTTATGTATTTAAATTTAATAGAAAAAATATAAAATGTTAATAACAATGGAGGTCGCCCAACAATTTTCATACGTCCCTTGAGCCTGTATTTAATTTTCAAAAGTTATTGCAAGCATCATTTATAGTCGAAAGTTGTTAGGTCACAGAAATAAAATTTAATATTTAAATTGGAATGTTGTAAATTTTTGATTAACCTCGTTTCTGAAATTCTGTTTAAATGTTGATTAATATCTGTACATACAATTTTTGTATCTGAAAATGTTTTGAATTTGTTCATAGGACGTGTTTCTTTTGTAAGAATAAAACTAACCGATTACAAATCAAGTTGTATACTATACTAAAGTATCTGTAAATTATATAAACCGTTTTATATCCATAGTCTTGCATGTTGCAAGTTATTTTTGTCTCAGCAGTACTTAGTTTGACAGATAAAACTAAACTAATCAGAGCACGGTCCCAACACTCTATCTCTCTCTTTTCTGTATAACTTTTTGAGTAAGAGAGATATAGCATGTTTCCAGAACACCCTAGATTTGATACATTTTGAATCTGGATATTTGAAAGTGCATCAGAATCTCAAAAAGATTTGCTTTACAGTCATCATTGTTGTAATTTTTCAACTCTACATATAGATTATATAAATTGCAGTGCTCAAAAATATATGTTATTGGTACTTAAATATAGTAGTATTTAGATGACGCTACTAGTAATTTTGTATTTTGCTTAAGAGTTTTAGTTAGTTTTAACATTATTCATGTAACATCATGACACGCTTAAATTTAAATATTTTTGTGATCTATTTTTTGGTAGTACGACTAAGTTAGGAATTTCCATACAGTAGTGCCATTATTTATTTATATATATATATATATATATATATATATATATATATATATATATATATATATATATATATATATACATATATATATATATACATATATATATATATATATATATATATATATATATATATATATATATATATACATATATATATATACATATATATATATATATATATATATATATATATATATATATATATATATATATATATATATATATATACATATATATATATACACATATATATATATATATATATACATATATATATATATATATATATATATATATATATATATACATATATATACATTGACATTTGAATGTACTGCAGCTAGAGACAAGTTTGCCGTTGTATAGGATGCGTCACGGATTATGAGCGTTTGAAAATATCATGGCGACCGCCGCTTGCAGTTTTTTTTATAAGGATATGCACACATATGTGTTGTTTATTGAAAAACCGATCATCAACATCACTTCTCATACAACCTATGAGGTAAACGATGAGTTACCCGATGGAGACTGTGTCTCGACAAAGCCTAGCCATGAGCTGGACTACGACTTGATCGCTCTTTTATATCCCGGCGAAACCAAAATACTCAGGGGGGAAGCCACGTCATGTCGGCCTCCCCTCCTAACCCTACGGCGGCCTCCTTTATGCTGCTGGCTGAGATGTGTTGGATAGCGACGGCCGCAACGGCATATCAACTAAAATCCCGGTCGCCACACAAAGCTTTACGTGGAGACATCGCAGATTCGTCTTTTGGTCATTGCTCTGCGACGTCTCCGCAGCTAGTTTCTATCTAATGAAAATAGAACTCAGCTAATAGGTTTACTCCAGCAGTTAATTTCATTAAACTAATGTTAAAAATATAAGCGTGACATCAATCTATATGAGGCCTAAGCTGGAGTTCTGACTTTTTGTTTATTGCTGTAGGACAGCAGACAGGTCGCCTATGGGTGTTTGCAACGCCAGTGGCATCGCGAACACGCTGCTGTCCCATAAGGTTACAGGAACTTGGTCACTAATGCCGGAACACAACGCAAGGTTATTATGGCGGCATACTTAAGACCAAAGGTGGTCGCCATCCTGACGGGCTTGAGGCCCTACCACGTAGGGTTGTTTTGTCGCCTTTTACGACAGGCCGACCCCGGCCGCAGAGGTTAGTATTCTTTCTCCGCCCCTTCACGGATAAGACTGACTTGTAATTTACTGATCCAGTAAGATGCTATGACCCATACAAGAAAACTTTATTCACTCAATATATTTCATTACTATATTCTGCTACAACTATAACGCCCGTGAAGTTGGTAGAGGCAAGATAAAATTACATAAACTAATGCACCCTTCAAACAAACTTCTCTTTCTCCTTGAAGGATAAGGAGAAGGTGGAATAAGAATACTGAACCCTGCGGCTGGGGGCGACATGTAAAAGCGATAAACCAACCTTAGCTAGATGGCAGGGCCCCAAGCTCGTCTGGATGGCAACCACCCTTGGTCTATAAGTATGCCGCCATAATAATCTTGTGTTATGTTCCGACATTAGTGACCCAGATTCCAGTACCCCTATGCGGACAGCAGCGTGTTCGCGGTGCCCCTAACGTCTCAAACATCAATAGATGATGGTAACTGTTTATTTTTAAGTTGTTCAACAGCAAATAGAAAAAAAATGTAATTCTGCATATACAACGCTCATAAATCGTGACACGTAACTTCATAACGTTCGCTGCATTGTTAGTTCCTGCTAAGTATCTAATCATTAGATTAGTTATAGATTGTCAAATTTTTATATTTGAAAATATATTTATATTTTTATATTTATAAAATATATTTTATTGGTTAGAATTATAGTGTTAATTTTTAAACACTGTTTACTTAATTTCTCAAGATATTGTTTGTTATTCTTTTCATTCGTTGTTGAAATTGAGAAAAAAAAGATAAATTTAGATATTTTTTAAATAGTGGTAAATATTTTAGAAACTAAACTTAGAAACTATTATTTTAATAGCTCTTTAGATATCCTCTCTGTTCATCAATAAGAGTAAAAAACTGTCAAACGAATCTGTTTCTTTTTGTCTGTGTGAAATAGTGTAGCCAATTTCTGTCGTTTGAATATGCAAGTTGTCAATAGATATTGAGTATTGTATGTTATAAAATGACAATCGCCGTCGTAGATTGATTGCCCGTTTCGAAAATTTAGTAATAATAATAAATTATACTATGACAAATCACACAGCGCCATCTACTCCCAAAGCAAGCAACAGAGCGCTTCTGTTATGGCTACTAAACAATTGATATACGTCTATATACTTTTCATTAGTAAATACAGGGTGACTTTGACAAACCCGTCCAAATTCACACAGAAGAATCTTGAGTAAAAGTTATGAGAAACGTGTATTTTAGTTTAGTATCGCATAGTACAAAAATGTTGAGTAATCAGCATCACAAAGTCATTCAAAGAACTCGCAATTTACATAATACGGCGCGAGAGTGTCAATGACCTCTCCATCGGTACAGCAAAAAACTGGCAATGACCTAGTAAGCGGGCGAGGACGGCGGTCATTGCACCGGGCGAGCGAATACGCACTACTCATTTACGCGGGAGAGACAGGTAATAACAGGTAAACGTACGGCGTTTGCACCATATGACTATTCTGTACGATTGAATTAATGATCATATTTTCCTTGGAATGAAATATTTTTTTGACATACAATTTATTTTTGTAAAAATGGGTTCCTTAAATGATGTTTAGTGCGTAAACAAAATTTGGACGGGTGTGTCAAAGTCACCCTGTATATACATTTGACGACCTCCGTGTCGTAACGATTAACTCAACTGATTCTCTCTGACTAACTCCGGTACGCTTGCAAAGGTCACCTGTTCGATTCCCGTCTCGCGCCTGGATGTTTATCTATAATATGTATTTATTTATAAAAGAAAAGTATATAAGTTATCTAGTATCCATAACACTAGTGCTGTGCTACTTCGGGACTAGATGGCGCTGTGGGAATTCTCTTAATTTCATGTATTATTTATTTATTATATTATACATAGCCAGACACGAGACAGACATCCCATACATGTTGTATGCCGGCAAAACTACTGGATAGATTTCAATTACATTTTCTAAGTTTTATTTCTTGAACACGTGGCCTTTATGTTAAAAAAATATTGCGATATCCTCATAAAGTTATTAAAGTTTTAAGAAAAAACGATTTGTATAAGCACTGCCTGTTCAGTGATGTGTTTTCTTGGCGCGGAAAAGTGGGACAAGCGATGTAGTGCGCATGCGTACGAAGTCGCGGGTATCAGCTAAACATATAATAGTCAAAAATTACGCTGAAAGCGTTAAATTTTACATTAAAAATCTGGAAAGTAATTTTCATTCTTGTAACTTTTTGATTTTAATTCTTACCGCCTAGAAAATAAATATAAAAAATACAAATTCTCAAAAGTAAACAGTGTTTTAGAATTATAAATAATATTTATGTAAGGTATTTGGTTTAATAAATGATTTATATAAACATGAATTACGTCACAATCGGTAGGAAGCTTTCAGGCTCACGGAGGTGCCTACAGTGAGTTGTAAGAAGCATGTATGAAATAATTTATATTCTATGTTGCTCTCGGTTACCGGGATTGGAATGCATGTTGGTTCGCTTCTAGTGGGAATATTAGTTGTTACTAACTTCTAATACATTTATTGCTATGGGTCGTTGGTTAATAAAGTAATAATATTAATAATAAGTCTAATAATAGTAAAGATGAAAACTAATTTTATTATGTATAATTTGGAAAGGGAACCTATCCACGCGTGACATATTTTTGGCAATTTTTTTATCACTTCACTCGGGTTGAATATATCACTAACAGAAGAGTATTATGTTGTTGAAAAAAAAAACGAGCATATTACCCGAAACAAACATATGTTTTAGATTTATATATTAGTATAGAATTGGCTGATTTTTAATGTCAAACCATATGTTACAATATATTTCCTTAAAAATATATTAATAAAAATAAAACAACGTAATTTTCAACTAACGTGAAAAATTATACCATAATAATATACAATTTATATCGTCCTAACGTCCAACGTCCTCTGGCCGCCGTAGAAGGCGGTAGCGAGGATGAAGGCCGCGTCCTGTTCCGCGGCCCCCCTCATCTCCTTGAGTTATTAAATGAGATCGCTGGGGGGACGAAAGCCTGACCCCTGGCTCCAACATCATGGAAGAGGCCCGCCTTAACACAAAGGACGGACCGGCGCCGGCTCGGGCCACGAGCTCGGCAGGCCACATAACCGTGGGCCTGGGCGTAGGCGATAACAGAACAGCGGGGTTTTTAGTAGGTAGTCGGAGGCCAAACATCTTTCCCGGAGTCCCACATATCCCTCGGCCGGGAGAACCCGTCAAGAATAGGGTTTTTCCCCGAGAAAAAAGTACAATTGTGAGTAATTATCCACCTTGGGGAAACGGGTTTACTGTCCGTTGCCCTAGTCCAGACGTTATGACCTGTCGTAATTATTATTTCATTTTATAAAAAACGTGTAAAAATAAATTACGTTAAAAATATAAGAAGATTAACTCGTTTTGACTGGTTGGCGGTTTAAAAACCCAAAGTACCAGCGTTTAGGGCTCCAGGGATAAGAACCTAATTAACATGTGCCGTGCTCAGAAGGACCGCCATCTGTGTCCGACCCATCACCTTAGCGAAAGCTTCTCTACGTGTTTGCTTTTGGCTATATGCCAGTTCACTGACACTACTATCGGTGCGAAGCCCGTTGATCCAATGGTCCAACCTCAAAATGTTGTCCGTTTCCGCTTTTACGAGATTACCATCATGTGGGACACTAATATCAATGATTATCGCATGTCTCGTAGATAACTTCACAAAATCATATTTATTTGTAGCAATATAGTCCGTAGCAATAGTAATAATACATCGATCCAGCAGAGCGTGATTATTATTAACATGTGTATAATGTACATGTAATTTAATAACAGATTAAAAGCATCCATTAATTGGTTTTATTAATAATAAAATAACACTAATAATAATAATATAAAATTTACTGTGAATAAATATATGTTTTTTCTTAAATATTGTGTAACAAATTAACGATTTAATGAATGTTTTCATGATTGCTGTTTATTATTGTACTTATGTAATTAAATTATTTTTTGTTTTAAACTGTAAATTTGTTGCGGATACTCCGCCAGAAGCATTCGACGATGGTTATGTGGGGCTCGCCTGCTGACCTCTAGCCGGAATTACCTTATATTCCTTACTAGGTTAGGTCACAAATCTACACCGTAAATAAATCGTTACAAGGCCAATCTCGCGACTGTGTCCATCTATCCTTTTTCGCGAGCGATTCTTATTTTATGGTATAGATTGACTTACAACTGATTGATTAGAATTACAACGTACATTTACTGTTATATACATGGAATGAGGACCATAGCGTTTGACTTCGTCAATAAACTTGGTCTCGTAAATGTCGAAAATTACTTACTACTGATACTTAATTTACATTAAATGTGGTTAAAAGGTTACAACTAATATTTTAAACTTAACATACAGCCAGGCTAACATAATACGGCCGGAAGTAGTCTATGCAAGTTTTTCTTTGCACGTTTGAAAGCTTTTGACGATTGTGATTTTGTTTTATTTTGCCAACACTCCTGTTTCCGGCTTTTCCATTTGTTTACCATAGACTAGATCCAAGCTTAGCAGTATGGCAACATTTCTTTTTAGTTTCTGGCACGTTTACAGGTAAGATCTGTTATGTATTATACGCTTGTTTCCTGTATATTAAATTATTTCATACACGCTTCAATTTTTGTCTAAAAGGACTGTATTTATCTACTTGAGCGTCTAATATAGCTAGTATAAAGATCATTTTTATGTTCGTAAAAACTGTAAGTCCTGCCAGGAAAATAAACGAAGTGTTCATATATTAGTCGAATGAGTTTAAGTTATATGGACGTTCAATTAGCTAATTCACTTAATTTTAAACGCTGTACTCACAAATGTTATCACGATCTATTCCAATACTTAATCATGTCAAAACAGTATGTAATATGTATAATGTTATAATATGGTGGCGAAAGCTGACTGGTTTCTGTCACCTTCGTTGGAATAAACCATGTAATCCACCTCGAAAAGTGAACTCACAATAAATTACACGCTTCGTATACGTTTAACTCATTGCATGCGCGTTATGCAAGTCATCGTTGGGGCGAATTAACTGTTTTAAATTTACCGTTATATATTCATTTTATTTAATTTCATTATTTAGTTATGTAGTTTAATGATTTTGTATTTTGCGACTACATATGGAACCTGGTTTCTGAAATAAATGATTATTATATCGACAGCACTATGTAGGCATGTCAATGATACACGAGAGTTCAAGAGTAACTGATTTAATTTTATATCTCATCTACCCACAATTTACGCAATTACATGGCAAATTTCACGTGTTTTAAAACAGCGACTAGAAGAATTTCATGTCATAGAAAGTGTTTAATTGGGTATTTGAAAAAAAATATTATTGATTTTTTTATGTATTTTGAAACTTTTTCATTAATAATATTGATATTTAATGCAAAAAACTGATTTTTTTAAAATTAATTATAAACAATTAAAAGTTGATGAAATTTAAATAAAAATCACGTGACTATAAACGCGCCATGATTGTTCACCATAGTTATGACGTCATAATGTTATAGCTATTCAATAACAGTACAGCGTTAAAGGCTATTACACATGACTAGACAATAATATTGAAAATTTATTGCTAAAATACGAGTTGTTAGTTCCGATTAGCTTTGTGTGATAAAGGATTTATTAAGGCAAAGCCTGATAATATTCCTGATGTTGATTTATTTATGATAACCAATTAAAAAAAAATTACGTTCGGTTTAATTCTGCTGAAGTTTGAGGTGCCAAGGCATCAAGATAAGTCTGTTAAAAAATAATATAATAAATGACAATATTTAAGTATTTATTATATTATTTTGTTTTGGGATTATCACGGTGCACTGCTTGAAACCATTTATTTCGACATTTGTCATCTTGGGGAACATTTAAAAACATTTTGTCAGGAGTTGTTTTTGTAGTATTCGTACATAATGGTACAAAACAAGAACGATAACTTTTTAGGTTCGACATTTTTAATATAAATTTAAGTATTTAACAATGACAACAAAATTAAATAGATCAAAACACTGTATTTATTATTTTTCTATCAACTGCAATGAGTGAAAACTAACATTATGACGTCACACACGCGCTCGGGTTTGTTCGGGAGTTATCGGCGTGTCTTCGGTACTAGTTTAAAAAATTAATTTTTATTTTGAAATAACTTATTGCGAAAAAAATAACGTAAAAATAGTTTTGTTATAAAACTTATATATGATCTTTTCATTTATTACAAAAAAATTTTTTTTAAATACCCAATTATAGAAGAAGATTATGGATCAAGCAAGAATTATTACCATACGGAGGGCAGAGGTAAGGAGAAGCATCTCATATGGGGGAGAAGTTAAAAATTTGTCCAGCTGTACGCTGAAAGTTGTACAATCAGTCTAGTACAGTTTGAAAACCCGCCCAGAGTGCGGCGCTAGTTGCTATACTACGAATGCAGCTGTAGATGAGGATTGATGTATGTTTAGTTAATTGTCTATCGCACTCTTATAACTTTAGGCGCTTTCCTCTAAAATTTACACTGATGCGCTTGTGGCGCCACCTTAATGCATTTTGATGGATACTTTTTAAAAACAGAGATGATCCTCCTTACTTGTACTCTTCATTAGATATAACTATTGTGATTAAAGTTTAAACCAGTAGAAAATATATAAGACTTATGTAAAGATTTAATGACACGAAAATTATCTATGTAATCTCATTTGTAAATGCCATATGATCTCTTACACAATTGCTAATACGTGTATTTAATCTGTAACAAATTTGTGATTTGTATATAATTTTTTTAGCTACGGACAATTTCGGTTGGCGTGAAGATTCGTCGGGGAGCGAAGAGCATGACTCCCCACATTATCCACTAGATCTGAGACTCGCCGAAGCAAGGTACGTGCTATCATTGCGAGCGAGGTTGTTGTTCTTTATCTTTTCTGGTTTTAAACAACTCGATAGATATCACAAAGGAAGTGGTTGTTAGCTAATTGTCGTCCACTGTAAGACTTAAATTTTGTAGATTTGTCAAAACTATTGCATCTCGACTTTCATATATACGAATGTTGTTGTTGTTGATGAGTTGTTATGAATGAATGTGTAATGGATGAAATGGCAATAGGTCTCAGGAACGATTTGCGAACCACGAGTGCCGTTTAGACTAAAGCTAAAATTTATAAAACACTACAAAAATCAGTATTAGGGGAAGTTTTAAAGTAGCGCCAGTGATTGAGAAGCTGAAAATTAATAGGCCAGCCTGGTATGGCCATATGACGCGAAGAGAAGAATGTCACGTAACAAGGAAAATGCTAGAAATGAAAGTAGATAGGATACGAAACGGGTAGACTAAAGAAACAAATGAATGTATTGAGTAAAAGATGATATGGCAAAAAAGGCGTGAATTTTCAGTTAGTTTAGCTGACGACTAATATAGCGGAGTGGAAGGAGAGAACATGTTGTGCCCATCCCATACAGTTTGAGATCAGGGCGGGAAGGTGGTTGATGAGTAGTTTTTTTCTTAAAGATTACAACTTGAAGAGCGCCTGGCTCAAGAGGCTCGAGAGAGGCGACAAGAGGAAAAGCGTTTCGATGACAGGAAACTGTCGTCCGAGGAACTTCGCATGAAAGTGTCAAACAACGACATCCGAAAGAGCCCCGTGAACGAGAGACGCAAGGATCCTCCAGTCCAGTTCATTGTTGGAGGAGACAAGTAACTTTCAACTTAACTAACTACCCTACTCTTTTTTTATTATTGAAGAACAGCAAACAGGCTGGCGGCCCACTTAATAGTAACCAGTTACCGTTGCCTGTGGTTGTTTACGACGCTAGGGGCACTGCAAGCACGCTATTGGAACCTGGGTCACTAATGCCGAAACAACACAAGGTTATTATGGCGGCATACTTAAGACCAAAGGAGGTTGCCTACCACGTAGCTAGGGTTGTTTTGTCGCCTTTTACGTGGGTTGTATTCTAATAATTGAAATATTTTAGTACGAAAGGATCAAATATTAAAATTAAATTTATAATTTTGATTTTATTAATTTTTATATAAAATAAAAAAAAAAATAAAGGGGTTTATGAAATAAAAATAGTATAATATTTATTAATTATTTTACTATTCACCCCTGCACAGAGAAATAATCTTAAATATTATTTGAAACTATTTACTTTCATGTGTTATGTACTTATTATGTATTTATTTAATTATAACATTACGATAACAACAAAAAAATAATATAAATATTAACGACGCTTTATCTAGTAATTAAATAAAAAAAATGCAGGCGTTTAAAATTATTATTTGTAAATTTTCAGTGTGAATTGGACAGGCGAAGATTTAACCAGATCGGTTCACTCCCAACCGCAACTGCGCACGTCAATAAGGGGATCGATGGGCCCCCTGGCGCCTCCGCGACGGCCATTTTCCACGGGACAAATCGTACGCTCGCGAAGCACTGATATAGTTATTAATTCTGAGGAACCCAGACCGCCGCCTCGGCATCCGTTCACTAAGCAACGGCCACTGACTGAAGGTTAGTCAAAAAAAGTTTTTATTACGGAGCAACAGTAGACATCCGTATCCGTTTTTATCCGTACAGGGGCGGAGAAAGAATACTAACCTCTGTAGCCGGGGTCGGCCTGTCGTAAAAGGCGACAAAACAACCCAGCCTAGCTACGTGGAATGGCCTCAAGCCCGTCTGGATGCCGACCACCTTTGGTCTTAAGTATGCCGCCATAATAACCTTGTGTTGTGTTCCGGCATTAGTGACCCAAGTTCCTGTACAAAAACACATAACATATTTTTTTAATATCTGTAATATTTATTGAAGGTGACGTAAGAGTTTCGATCACCCCCTCCCCCCCCCCCCCCTTAGGTGAGATTTCATTGGACCCCCCCCATTCTGAGCTCACGTAATTAATGGATGTCCCTTACTTTAGGGTAAAATATAAGTGGTGTTTAGTTTGGTTTTATGACCCTTATTACGTTTATTTAAAAATTTTAAAGACACATTTTTGTTCATCGAGTGATGAAATATTTCATGAAAAAATAATCATTTTGGTGTTAATGTGTTTGTGGTGTATACTATATAATTATTTTTCCAATTAAATTCATATTACAATTGCATTTATGTAAAATATATATATAACATTTTTTTATATTGTTATATGAAAGTAATTTATATTGTAAATAAATAAAATTATGCTTAGAGCCGCCGCCGCTCACCTGGCAACATCGGGGCGATGCGTATGCGATGTAGGTAGTCGAAGATTTTTGCCGAATAATACGGCTACGCGATCCAAAACAGATAACAGTATTTTTTATTTTGTTCCACACAATGTACGAAATATTAAAGGAGATTTCAATTATTTTATTCAGATGTACCAACGCCGTCTAGTAACACACCACCAGAGGAGGAATCTACGGATTCCTCTCTAATGGACGACGAGGGGGTGCCGAAACCAAGAAAGCGGCGTATTCATTTACCGTTCGGTAAAAAGAGCAAGACACCCGCGTGACACCAAACCGGCAGTGTATGCCGAACAAGTGTACACTATCCGTTCTGTCTAGGAATGAGTCGATATGGGGTTTACATTGTCGCGGCGATGGCTGCACGCTTAAGCTCTAATATATAATGATGATGGCGCTGTACAATTGCAAAGTTTAAATCCTTGTTGACATTATTATTATTTAAAATTAGATATGTAAACACACTTCCGCATTGACGTCTTTTTTAATTATTTTGTAAATGAATAGATTATTTCGAATCCTTTTAACGTTTTGTGTGCGCCATATATCGGCTGTCAGAAACTATATCGGTTGTAATAAAATGACTGAGCGTTTTAAAATAATGTTTTGCTTTCCATCCTCTCATTGTTTAAGCGTTATATTTCGAATTTCTCACGTTTTTCGTAGTTTGTATTGTATTCACCTTGGATATATTTATTTTATATTTTAGTTTGTACTTAAATTGTTGGTGATTCCTGATTGTGATTTTTGTGGTGTCATAACATATACTTACATTTGTAATAATGTTTTTTTGGTTACAATTATTGTATTTTTAATTAGGAAATTGCAATATAATTTTATTTTAAATATTGAAATATTGTAAATTATTTCTAAACTTATTTGTTTTAAATAGTGTACGTATATAAATGTGCATAAAATACTTTTTTAATATTAATTTATTATTTACAGTTATACCCAAAAAGTAAAACGAAAAAAGGTCTTATTATTATTACAATATTAATTGAACCACAAACAATATATAATTTTTAATATTTATCAATATATAATGTTGATTTGTATGGATGTATATATATTTCGTTGTATATATTTTTGAAATTGTATTTATTTATATTAATTTTTAAGGAATGTTTGATTATTTTATCAAAATTTATTAACTCGAATTTTTTATTATATACTTTTGAAATAAAGCTTCCTTGATATATGTAATAATATAATAAATATCAGCTATAATCATTTATTATAAGTAATCGAATCGGAATAATGTTCCGTTAGCTTCTTTTAGCTATTGCTTATTTATTAGTGTAAATTTCATCCTCCTTAGAGATTAAACTTAAAAAAGTGCTTATATACTAACAGCCTATAACGCCCTACTGTACAGCCTGTACCCGCCTCGCTTGTCCAAGGCGGATTGGTGGGTTACACATACTGGTAAGTTCGGTATATAGGTTCCCTCACGATGATTTCCTACCCCGTCACGTTACTACGTGGCAATTAAATTTATAAATTAATCATGCACATTAATTAGGTGAAAAAAACTGATCGTGGATTGCGAACCCGTACATTACAGTAGTGTAAGGTAGGGGACTTTTCGCGTAAATGTATCGTTTTGGCAGGATAAAAGCTACATGAGAGCCTGAGAGGCAACGGCTTTCGCGCTTCGTAACGCATGTGGGGTTCATAGGTTCTATTCCCGTCCGAAAATTATATAACTAGTATATCGGTTGTCTAGTACTCATAACACAAGCGCTTTGCAGCTTAATTTGGAACTAGATGGCACTGAGTGAATTCAACACATTTATTTACCTTTATCTTTAGTACAAGAAAACTACTTCAGACCGTCAGAGATTCGTCATTGCAACTTAACTCTTAAAAATAAAGTTATATAAAAAGTTGTTTAGCCCTGATAAGTTTTCTTTTTATTGCTGAGGAATAGCATATAGGCCGACGGTCCACATAATATTGTAAGCAGTTACCGTCGCTTATGGGTGTAAGCGACGCTGGGGGCTCAGCGAAGTTGCTGCTGTCCCATAGGGGTATACGTTTCAAAGTTAAGGCATTTTAGTTTTTGAATGTTTAATAACGGTATAATTTATTTATATTAAATTAAACGCGTAAAATTTGTGTGTAATCTACACACATTAATACTGATCTATTTACTATCAAACCACAGACTATAATGAGATGCACTTGCGCCGAGTGTTCGTCGAAGACAACCCCAACTATACACATTCCGAAACGGTAGTAGAATAGGATCGGCTTCACCGGTGAAGTTGATATGACCCTTAACTTTCTAGCCATTCATGGCTGTTTTCGCTTGATCAGTTGATCCCCATGCAGCGGTCGTAGGAGGCGCGTCCCCGAGCACGTTGCCACGGCTGATCGACCCCGCTCCCATGACACTGAAATGCCTTTTCGCCCGAAGTCTTCTCAAATCAACATTAAAAAAGTATTCGTCGAAACGGTCGAAGTGTCTTGTTAATTATAAATACGCTCTTTTTGGTGGTTGTTTTTATTTTTTTCCTTTTTAACTTTTCCCAACGACGATTACAAACCCATATAAGAATTTAATACAAGGTGTCGTTGGGAAAAGTTAGCGTGAACTAATATTACCACAGGCGCCATCTAGTGGTGGTGGATTTATAATAGATATAACTTTATAATAATATATTATTTTCACCACATGTATATATCGTGTCATTATGTGTACTTTACTATGCATGATGGATTAAAACATTTTATGTTACGTTTTAGATCAATATACCTTTATAATATATTGACGCTTAAAAGACAACCTTTAACTAAACCACATTGAATGAACTTTCAAATATCTAGACTATTTATTAAATATCTAGAAAAAAAAGTATTATAACTCACCTACTTGTTGGATTGAAATGGTTATTTACTTTCTGTCGGATCATTTCAATCCGAAAATTATAACTCATATTTTTTCTAAATATTTGCACATCCAATCACTTTCCTGGAAAATTTACTCAATGTCGCTTAGTAAAGGTTGCATTTTAAGCGTCGATAACTATTTATGTGAGCTAGACAAACACCCTTTTAGATTTGAAATTAACACCTAGGCATACGTTTCTTAGAGTTATTTTAGCAGAGTTGAAATGTTTATACAAATAGGTATATTGAAGTTTGCTAATGTGTGTAAGCGATACATGAATAAACATAAATAAAAGTCCCTTTCGTTTGTGTTTGATAGCGATATTAATGCTTATATCGTAGTTATCCTCGTCACCGGTATTTATTGTAGTTACACTTTAGGAGTTTGTCTAATTTTAGAGGGCAGATAAAGCGAACCTAAGTTGCTTTACGTTCCTTTTCGATTACAAGAAAACGTATGATCATTTTTATTACTAGGAGGGAATCAATAATAGTGTATTAGTTGAACATATTGTTCTAATTTCTTTCTTTTTAGTTCTAGCTTTTTAGTTACAGCTTAAATTTTGTGTCTAATTGTAGAAAAAAAACCGCCATTAAATCTGGCGACGTGGATATAAGCAAACGTTGTTAATTATAATTATATTTATTAAGACATGGTGCTAATTAAACATTATCAGACTGACATTACAACGGTTGGGCTCAATTTTGTATGTAAACTTTACTGTTTGTTGTTTCGGTGTCAATATAATTTTATACTATTGGTATATATGGGTCACCATCATGTAGGATTTTTGAAGACATTTGTACAAACATGCGAACAATCGTTGAGTAATTTTTGACATCATTAATACTTAAAGAGAATATAGTTTCTTTCAATGTGATATTTCGGTATCTTGTAAATTTTGGAATAATTTATACAAGAAATGAATACTAGCTTTTCTGAGTATACATATATAGCGCAAGGACACAAATTCCTTGATAACTTGATTCTCATTTACCTTATAAAAATTAAGTGTTACATAGCTGTCTCAGTTATACGATGTCTGGTATAATTGTCAATTTTATAGGTGACATAATAGATCCCCACGGCAGATAAAATACTTGTTTAATGCAAACAGTTACAAGACTGAACGGTTTCAACTGCCAAAAATACAACACTTCTTTATTAGACTTTGTTAATAGTCGGCCTAAACGTCCACGGTATTCTTAATGCCAATAGAAAAAAATCTATTGTTCAAGTTGGTATCACCGGCATGATTTTTCTATCTTTAATATGCGAAGTACTTCTTAGCTAATCTAAAGAAAGAAATCGATAATTGGAATGTATAAGAGATGTGTTTATTTCATATCAATTTTATTATTTAATATAATTTGGAAATTATTATTACTTTGTTAAAAAAGTTATTATAATCGTCGTTGTCAAACCAATATTTGTATGTGTAAAAAGTTAAACTTTTATAAGAAATAATTTATTTTAAAGTGATGTAATGATTCGAATCACATAGCGGTTCATAAATGTCAGTTTGGGTGTCAAAAATCTCAAAAAAGTGCACGTAATAGAAATTTGTTTTGACAACGATATAAGACTTAAACCAAAAGTACTTTTCTAACATAATAAACATCAAATTTTGTGGTTATTCCGTTCAGACCGTGGGGTACACCGGTGACCGCGCGATGGGCGCGTTTCAATTAATTTTCTCGATGGAAAATAGTGCCGATATGTAAATATTGAGCATACCCGGCCTGGTCTTGGAGAACTAAAATATAACGTAAAACTTTTCGGTATAGCTATGGTTGGTATGGTTTTTAGTAGTAGTCGTCGATAATACTTCCACGGCGTTCAATTTTTGCAAATTGAATCTCTAGAAAGATATATTTAAGCTTTTTCTATACTATTTTCCAATACATTCATCATCATGTTTATAGAAAGACCTTTCTTCGAATCGTTTACTCACACTGGGTGTAAGTATACATGTACGTACATTCAAATCCCAGTTAAGATAATACAAAGTATTGTACTTAATGAAATCAGTACAAACACGTTACGACTGTAAAACACCATCAAGCCTCCTTTTTAGGGGTTATACAGTAAAAGTAGAAATTTAGGTTAGTAAGTATCGAGATCTACTTAGTGATCAGTGTTAAAATTGTAGTCTTAACTAGAGCAGTAAATAATATGGAGTCACACACAACTGTTTTTAGTGTTAAATTAATATTTTATTGTATTCATAAATTACCCGGGGAAAAAAATTATATCTAAGAAAATGGCCTCATATGGCCATTTTTTATATATAATTTTTTCCCCCAGGTATATAGAAGGGCCAGGAAAGAGTACAATAGCCAACGTTCTACCTACTTCGGCCTTCTGAATGGTTGTTTCATACTAGTAATATATTTACATATTTAAAGCAAATATTACTATTTACTAAAAAATATAACATCCCTACATATGTGGGAAATATATACATTTTAAAGATTAGCAATATTAAATGTAATTTGCAAATGTTTTTAATTTGTTAGAAATATGTCAATGAAAATGTACTTATGGCTTCTCTTTTTTTGTATAGGTACTTAGCTGCGATCCTCTTATTTAAATGTAAGCAACTAAATATGTATCGCTTTCCAGATAGCAAAGGTGCATAGTCTTCCGTAAACTAAAAATACGTCTTGGAGCTTTTAGACGTCCTTCCAGCACAAAATCCTACCTAATGTATACATACATATACCGTCACGAGTTTTGAGTGCTGGCCTCGAATGCGCAATTGTAATTTTTGGGTCTGTTTGGGGGGGAGCCGGGGGCGATGGCCAGCGCAGGCGCCGTATTGGTTGCGTACCGTCAGCACGTCAGCGTCGTAATAATTATGAGCGCGAGTGTACACGCGCGCAAATCTGCCCAATACTTTGCAGAGCGCTCAAAACTCGTGACTATGTATTACCCATCCCCCTTTGACATGAAGCGATAGCCCGTATTTTGGTCACAAAGACGATCTCGAACGATGTCACGAAATGTTTTATAGTGCTCCAGATCTGATCGTTATAGAATTATAAAAAGACAAATCGTGATATAACATTTTATTGTTGTTTTATTATGTACATATTAATTTTAAATTGTATTTTATTTAAAACCCACCTGGTGTATTCAGGACTCAAGAATTGTTATATAACCAGCTAGTCTATTTTGAAAGAGATTATTGTTAAATCTCTTCATCTAATTTACCTATACCTTAAGTTAATATTCTATCCGTGCAGGGGCGGAGAAAGAATACTTGATCTCTACGGCCGGGGTCGGCTTGTCTTAAAAGACGACTAAACAACTCGCCCTAGCTAAGTGGTAGGGTCCCAAGACCGTCTGGATGGCGACCACCTTTGGTTCCGGCATTAGTGACCCAAATTCCTGTACCCTTATGGGACAGCAGCATGTTCGCGATGCCACTGGCGTTGCAAGCACCTTTAAGCGACGGTAACTACTAAATTCTAACCGGGCCATCAACCTGTCTGCTGTCCTATAGCAATAAAAAAACCTTGACTAAATATGGTTCTTGCAAAAAGTATTTTTACATGAGGAATATAAGGGTTGCCAAAAATACCAGTCGAGATTGAATCGTCGCCCTCAATGTAATCAGATGCTATCTAGAATAGTAGACCAGACGTTTCTCGAAGGTTATCCTCGCCCACGGCCCCGCGAGATGCGATGCCACCAGACTTCAAACCCTCGTTCAAATTAGATAAAAATATTGGCTACACAGCTTTGCAAAACATTTCTTTACATACTTCATAAAAAAAACGTGAAGTTTTGAAAAAAAAGGGAGGATTATCAAAAATTCTATCACTATTATCAATGTCGTTTCAAAGTACGTTTGGTAGAAAAGGGGCCTCGCTGATGTGACTTCACTCGCTTCTTTATTAGTCCACGCTACGCCACTAAAGGTGAAGGACAGAGAAAACACAATAACTGCATTATTCATTTATTAAGAAAGGTGTACAGTTCAGTGCCACCAGTAGCGCATGCATCGTACAAAATAAGTCTTTCGGACACTATCGTAGTAAATATTAACAACCAGGCAGTTCTCCACAATAATTTAATTCATTCTGATAATATCATTGGAAGGTGAAAACTAGAAGAGCTGTCAGGAATGTCACGAATATGGCGGCCTGGCCTGTCCGCGGCAGCGTGTACCGGCTTCAATGGAATCGTGGAAAAAATAGCTAGATTAAACAATTATTACATTAAATCAATATACCAAATTGTAGCTTTTTCACTCCATTGGCACAAGACGAAATTTGCCAACAAGACAAGCATTGGCCGCATTAAAAAATCATCTATGAAAACAACTGATTTTATTATCGCTTACTACCGACATTTGGTTAGTAAAAACTCGCTCACTGGAAATACCAAGACTGATTTCGTTTGAAATAGCTGCTCTAGTAGTAAGCGGAGAATTCAGCACCAAAATGTATGGATAGACCTAAATAATGGCGGCAGTGAGTGCTTGTTATTGCTGTTTGCACTCGGCAGGGTTCTCTGGGGAGCCCTTGACGGCCCTCCGGCTCCTTCTTGAGCGTGGACCACGCTCGTCGTCGTCGCTTTCTTCCGACGAACATTCCTCCTCCTCCTAAAATGTATATTTTACTCAAAATTTGTGCTAAAACTAAATAATCGTAATAAGACTGAAAAATACAGTCGACGTTCTTTTGGTCAGAAAAGATCAGAATGAAAATTTTTTTTTTATCAACTAAAGATATTCGAACTGCAATATCAAGAAAAGATATACTGCAATATCAAAACATTTAACAGGGAAGATGTCCCAAGCTCAGTCTTATTTGAATCAAAAATACATTGATTGCAATGGGGTTTTTTGACAAACGACATTGCATTACAAACTATTTCATATCAAATCATCTGATGGCGTTGACGTCATATATTTAAACAAGTACAAAAAGGTTTTTATTAAGATTAAACCGCATGAAATACGTCAAACAAATATTAAAAATCAAATTACCTCAATTTAAACGATACGTGAATTCTGCAACCATTTATACTTATAATTCATAAAAATAAACTAGCATGCAAAAATAAAGGTAAACCAATGATGTATAAAAATAAAACACATTTGTATACAAAGCATAAAATTTTAATGTCATTATAGACAGCGCCAAAACAAAAAAGCCAATAAACCGGTATCTTAAATTAACGAGCTGCTATTTTGACATATTATAAAAAACAACTTCAACCAACCTAGCAATAAAGTTTAAAATACATACTCGTATATTAGGGGTAGATCACAGTTTGAATACATTGTGATGACAGGAAATGCATTTTGGCACTAGAGATTCTGATAAATAAAATGTACAAAATAAAATGTGGAATGAACAACACATTTCACCAACAATTTCCACTTATAAAATTTCATATCACAAGAAATTATAATCCATGAAAGACTCGTAATAATAAATACTGGGTATTTTATTAATAAATAAATAACTAAGAAATGCAATTTATAGTAACATCAAGACATCATGCAATTACATCTATATTAGGCACCGTAATTTAATTCTAAAACATATTTATCTTGGATAAACCATGCATAGAACTCGAATCTAAAATATAATAGCATCTAGCGTACAAAAACTAACGACAGCGCGTCACCCGAGTTTACATTCTTCGCTAGGCGAATAATGTTTTTGGTAATTTAGACGAAAAATATCAAATGAGCCAGATATGTGACACAAATAAGGCATGTAAAAGGAACCAAAAACCTTTTACCACTTTTGGAAGTACCACACGTTATCAGTTCGTATTATTTTCAATATAATCGCGATATTTGGTTAAATATTAATTACTTTTCAGTATTGTTCACTATTAAATTAAAAAAAGAACCTATCTAGAAACTTTTCTTATAAAAAAAGTTTAAGTTTCCTCCTATACAAATTCGGCCATGAATGAGGGTATTTTAAAAATCATTAAATCTAAATCATAAAGTCTAATGAACGGAAAAATTTTAACCATGCAGGATGTAAACGACTGTAAACGTATGGTACTAATGTAAAAAATATACTGAATTTCAGTATGTATGTTCGTGCATCATTCCAAATTCTCGTCGGAAAACTCGCCCTCTTCAGATTCCTCCTCAGAGCACGTCTCCTGAAACCAAATGTTCACCGCTTTTGTTCTGAACGAGAATCAGCGCGGAGATACCGTATGTATGCGAGTGGACCCAACACCACCGGACCCGAACAAGCTGGGGTTGGGTTACCAGACTGGAATTTCTAGTGTTCTCGCGTTTGCTGACTTATTTATGTATGATACTTGGTGAAGTCTTTCTCGCCTAATCTAAACACTTATAAGTACAATCGCAACGTATCGACAGGCAACGAAAATATCACATCGAAACTATCAATCAATACACCTTGAGGTAACCCTAGCACATTTATTTAATTTCGCATTACCTCTGGGGGACGTTAAAGGCTGTTACTACTTATTATAGCATCAATTTATGAATATACTGTAAATACAATAATTTCCTTTGTATTTCTTCTTAGTTTAAAAAAAAACTATTTAAAAATATATAACGTAAAAGGAGCCCAATGCTCTCTCTCTCATATCAACACTAAATATTTAACTACTTTATATAAAATTTAAAAAATACATCAAAAGATAGTATACAGTCTTTTATATGAAAATAGCGCGCTAGTTGTCCAAAGTTCGATTTAATGAATACTTATGAAACTTGTCTGGTAACCCAAAACGTACGCGTCAGATGACAAGCGCTTTATACGCATTCACTGCGGTCACTCAATTCGTTTTGCACAATGGACAAGTAAAATAGTTGAATTTCTACTATTACCCAATCGCATTATAGTATTATAGACGAATGTCTTTGAAAAACGTATTTTTACTTCTTAAACTCTACAATTTTATTATTTAACGCATACTGTCACTGTTTTCATGCTTTCTTGGTTTTTTGTTTCCATTAAGTTAAAAAAAAAACTATAAATGTGACCACACAGATACGCGACAAAAATGGAATCCACAGAAAATACCACACGAAAAAATACTAGCCCCATGTAAGTTCATACATTAGGGCATATACACATGACACGTGTAAAACGCTCGACATCTGTTCACGAGTTTTTTTTACAGGAGCGGGGCACACGATACCGTATCTTCGTATATAAACGCAAAAATGGGCTAACTCAAATTTGCTACTAAATAAGGGGGCATCGAATATGCTACCATGCAAAAAGCTAATTTCTTGAACACTACATGGCTGAAGAATTCACATATCAAAAGCGGTTACGCAATAATACTTTCTAATGTCGTATTTAAAATGAGAGGGAAAAATTATTAAATTAAAAGAGGGTATATTTAATAAAATTAATTTTAACCTTTTAAATCACATAAAAAAATAACACACTTGTAATAAATTTTAATCCTCTCATTTCTAATTAAATACTTATTAATTTTCTATAATTATAGAAAAATTATGTAGTTTAACATGATGCATGCATGAATACAATTACTTAAAGGAGAAGTGAGGAGAGGTAGGGTAATGAGGTGATGAGATGACTTGCTTGAGTGAGAGGTGATACACAAAGGGAGATTCTGGAACCAACGGAGGCATCTTATATAGCTTGAGTTAAGTTGATGGCAAATAGTAGCAAGTGGTCACTGTTGTTTAAGAATGTTTGTAACACCAGGAAGTATTGCAAACAACGATGCTGGGTTTCCAAGAAATTTTATAACACTTTTTTTTTAAATGTCATATTGCGCTGCGATTGGTGGACCTCACAGCTCAACTCATTCCAAATCTGAAGACTGCAATATGAACATTATTGAGAAGTGTTTCATACAGGAATAAAGAGACACTAGGAAATGAAGTGCGGTGGTAAATAGACAATGAATGTACTGTTCTAAACAGCTTCTCAGAACTTTTCCCTATTGGAGAGACGGTACTACCTAGTCAGGTCATAAGTATTTTCACACAGTAAAAACTTTTCTTTTAGAATGCTGGCCACAAAAAAGTTTATTGAATTCGAATTTCGAATTGTTCATGAAAATAAAAATGTATAACTTTTAGAATTTTACTCATTTTTAAATATGGAGTGGACGCTTAAAGAAGACCGTGTTGCAGTTATTGCGTTGCATCGTTGCGGTTACGCGCCAATTCAAATTTTACACATACTGAAAAATTTGAATATTACCAAAAGATTCGTTTATCGTACCATCAAACGACACAATGAAGACTCTAGTGTAGATGACAGGTCAAGAAGTGGTCGCCCTCGGTCTGTTAGGACTCCAGCAGTGATAAAAGCTGTGAAGGCACGAATTCAAGAAATCCCAAACGTAAGCAGAAACTGTTGGCCCTTCAGATGGGGTTAAGCAGAACCACGGTGAAAAGGGTGTTAAATGAAGACTTAGGGCTTCGGGCATATCGAAGAAAAACAGGACATCGTTTGAATGCTCGTCTAATGGACCTGAGACTGAAGAGATGCCGCGCTTTGTTGAAGCGGTACGCGGGAAAAAAATATCGGGAAATTCTTTTTTCGGATGAAAATATGTTTACCGTAGAAGAGAGCTACAACAAACAAAATGATAAGGTGTACGCACACAGTAGTGAAGAAGCGAGCAACCGTATTCCGCGTGTCCAACGAGGTGATTTTCCATCCTCGCTCATGGTATGGTTGGGAGTTTCTTATTGGGGCTTAACAGAGGTACATTTTTGTGAGAAAGGTGTAAAAACGAATGCTGTTGTGTATCAAAATACAGTCCTGACGAACCTTGTGGAACCTGTTTCTCATACCATGTTCAATAACAGGCACTGGGTATTCCAACAAGATTCGGCGCCAGCTCATAGAGCGAAGAGCACACAAGACTGGCTGGCGGCGCGTGAAATCGACTTCATCCGGCACGAAGACTTGCCCTCCTCCAGTCCAGATTTGAATCCGTTAGATTACAAGATATGGCAACACTTGGAGGAAAAGGCGTGCTCAAAGCCTCATCCCAATTTGGAGTCACTCAAGACATCCTTGATTAAGGCAGCCGCCGATATTGACATGGACCTCGTTCGTGCTGCGATAGACAACTGGCCGCGCAGATTGAAGGCTTGTATTCAAAATCACGGAGGTCATTTTGAATAAACTTTAATGTCATAAGAATCTATGTTTTGTTAAGTTCATTTTGGTATATGAATGGTTACATAATTAATAAACTTGTTACAATTATTTTACATTAAACATGTGACAGAATTTATGACCTGACTAGGTATACACAGAGTATCTGTAAAGGCTAAGCGTATCTAAACCGTCTGTGAGTGTGGAATTGTAGACAAGAAACAAAATTCTTTTAAAATTAGATTCCAGGTGTCAAAATATAGGATGGATAGTCTTGCTGGAAGTGTGAATGTCGTGTGATGCATACCTCTTCCTCGTAGTCTTCGTCTTCCTCGTCGAGACCCTCGCCCGTGTAGAGCAGCACGGCGCGGGTCACCACACGCTCGCGGAAGTAGTGGCCGATCTCGAAGTCCGCCGTCAACAAGGCCTACCACCCACATACTCGTTGTTTATACTTATTGTTCAAATGTTTCATACTAACTGTTGTAACTGGATATGACGAAATATTTTGTCATACGCGAAGTTTAGCAATGGGCATGACAACATTTTTCCTTATGGAAATTTGAGTATTATCATACTACGAAACCATTATTTAAATTCATTCAATTAATTTTTTCTGCATTGAAATATTGATTTATATATGTAATAAAATATTTTGTCAGAATAAAATTAATTTATGTTAAAGACGATTTCATTTTAGTACTTGAGGTGTGATGATATTACTAACCCCTGCGGACGGGATCGGCCTGCCGTAAAAGGCGACCAAACCACCCTAGCTACGTGGTAGGGCACAATCCCGTCTGAATGCCACCACCCTTGGTCTATAATTATGCCGCGATAATAACCTTGTGTAGTGCTCCGGCATTAGTGACCTAGGATCCTTTACACCTAGGAAACAGCGTGTTCGCGATGCCTCTAGTGACGCAATTATCCATAGGTAACAGTAACTAGCCTTAAGTGAGTCAGTCTTCAGTCTATCTGCTGATCCTCTTCATCTTCAATAAAAAAAATAGACTGAAGTTATACAGCACCATCTAGTCTCAAATTAAGCGACAAGAAGTTTGTGTTATGGGTACTAGAAATTGTGCAGACAACCTGTGCTAGACAACAAGGTCTTGTCGAGCTACCCAAACCCATTCTATACCTGAATAACACAGTCTGGTAGCTTAGTGGTTATTACACTACTAGACCAAATTAGAGATTACAGGGTCAAGTGCCAGAATGTCTTAGATCATTTAGCAGCTTTTCTCTGTGCATATCATAACTAGCCGATACCCGCGACTTCGTCCACGTTTCTTTCGTTATGAGACAGAGGTAGAAGAGACTTCTCTCCTATGCATGCGCTCTATACCGCTTGTCCCACTTCTCCGTGGCAAGACAACACACCTCACTGAACATGTAGTGCTTATAAAAAATCGTTGTTTCTTAAAACTTTATATTAAATGAAGATATCGCATTTAATTGAAATCTATCCAGTAGCTTTGCCATGATGCGCGTACAACTGCAGATCTCTATCATTTTATTTATATAGATTGCCATGTACCAATGGTGGAAAACATCACGAGGAAATCTGCATGCCGAGTCAATCCGCACAGGACAAGCATGCCGGGTATACTGCCCGATGTTCCCTAAGACACTGTATATGATATCAGACATACACACCTGTATATCAGACATGAGGGTGGAGTTGGCGTCGTCGGGCATGGCGGGGGGTGCGAAGAAGTTGAAGAACGAGTCTGCCTGCACGGCCTTGGTGACGGTACGCACGCTGCCACGCGACTTGTGCTTCTGCTTCTTCTTTATCGTCTTCACTGTCACGTTCTTGCCCTTTTTCCAGTTTATCTCACAACCCTATATAAAAATGATCAATCATTATGGAATGTCATAAACCACTTTAAAAAATGCATTTGCTTTCGTAAACCTGTGGGAGGACATTATCAATGCATTAGCTCTATGTAAAAATGTATAACATAGTTTAGTACCCAAAACACAAGCACTCTGCTACCATGGGACTAGATGGCGCAGTGTGAATTGCCCCAGTATATTTATTTATGTGTTAAAGAGCCATATCTATAATGACAATAGTCTCTAGCACATAACTACTACTGTGAGTAATGACTGGAATGTCTTTCCCTGACACTTTCTTCTCTGGATTAAAAAGACAAGGGAAATTAGACTGAATTGTTTTGGTTACATTTGTTTTGTATTGAGGACCTGAAAAGCGCGCTTCAAGATTCGTAGCATGTTGGCAACGTTCTTGGCGATGCAAGCGACCTTAGGCAACTAGCATTGTAGTTTTGGTCAAATGTTACTGAGTTTTTCTTTAAACTTGATAGGTAATTGAAACCATACTCTTAGAGATAAAGGGAGTTTTATAACACACCTTGCATGAATAGATCTCGGGCCCTTCAAAGTCCAAAGGATTTTCATCATCGGGTTTGCACTTCATTAAATACTCTTTAGTGAGCACTGTGTCTGTGAAATAATCATTTGGTGCAAAGTGGAACTCCAGGGTGAACCCAATAGGATCTTCATTAAGCTTAACTGAAAACATATAAAACATTTTAATATATATGTCCTCAATTAATTTTACTATGGATTTATATGTGAATACTTCAGTTGGTGATGCATGTTAGACAAATCAATCACGATTCTCAGATATAAGGTGTTGAATGTCATCATATTATAAACTAGCCGTTCCTGCCCGCTTTACTGGTCGAATAACAGAAAAAAGTAAATCGAAAAATATGAAAAGCTTTTGTACGCATGCGCGCTTGCCCCACTTCTCTGCAGTAAGAAAACAAATACAATAACTTTATATTATTAATTTTTTTTAGATAAGCATCATAGATCCTGTCCAAAGCAAGCTATTTTTTTCTTTAAATTATGAAGATTTCCCATTTAAAATACACATAGATTTTTTTAAATTTTCTAGCTCAGCGGCATTTCATGGTATCATGCTGCTCAAAGATAGGTTTTCCTAAGAATTAAATGCTCTACTGGCATTTGTTACACTTGAAATTTCCTGTAAGAAATAATGAAATGTTTTTGCTTTACCTTTGATATCTTCCAAACATTTAATGATAGGTTCATCGTGTTCCTGCATCATGTCACTCAGCATCGACACATTCCTAAAGATTTGGAACCAAAAGTCTGGTACGCCCTTAACATTGGGGTCCATTGGAGGCCTGCAAATAAAGAACTAATCATAATTTGCCACTATATAAGTGCCATAATTATTTTCATTTATTTTAAACTTCAGTTGGTGATGCATGTTAGACAAAATCATTCATGACTTTTCAGTGAATTGGTGTAAACTGTCATCATATAATATTTTTATATACAATTATTTTAGTTTGGGCTCTTGTCTCCCCACTCTATCTAATAAATAATTATACAGTAGAACCTTGATAAGTCGAAAACAACCTAACTCGAAAAAAAATTGTGTCCCTTTTCCTTCAACTTCATAGACAAATTTAGTACTTATTTTCTCTCTATTACTCGAAATAATAAATTGGACCTTTATATCTCGATTATGAAATTCGCTAAGTTGAAAACTCCAAAACTCAATTTTTTGGGTTTCCTTTCATATTCTACTATTTAAGATATTGTGATACTAACTCAGCAGGTTTTTCCTCCTTGGCCTTGTCGGTGTCCGTGATAGCGCTGCCTTGGAGGGCCCGAGCCAGCTGCTCCTCCTCTTCGTTCTCATCACGCCAAGGGTTCACGCACTCCTCGTCTGTGGGCTCGTACTTGCCCAGTACTATTTGAGCGCGCTAATAGAACAATGAAATCTTTATAGCTAAAAATGTAATCGGCATAATTTTAAATTTATATGTAAATAAGCTAAGTTTATCTATTAGTTGACTTTTACGATTCCTTAGGTTTAATACGTTTCCCCATTTTTTTCCCCATTTTCTTCCTCCTGGGCAAAAACTACATGTTATAGGATAGGCTAGACAAAACTTAGTTTTGACAGCAGTCTGAAAACTGTACTCTTGCAAAGAAAGCACTAACTTTATAGTTAAACTAAACTATTATAATAAAAGGTAAGGAAAATCCATTACAGGAGCATACTAGTTACGCATCATTATTTGATAAGCTGAAGAAGGCAGAAGTTGCGGAAAAACGCCCACATTTGCAGAAAAAGAAAATCCTGTTCCACCAAGACAACGCACCGCCTCACACCTCAGTGGTTGCCATGGCGAAAACCCACGAAATACGGTTTGAACTTCTTGACCGATCCGCCTTACCTAGATGGTAAACGACATGGTGGACGACAAAAAGTAGTAGGCATCTAGCCCCAAGCGACTTCTTTTTTGTTCCCTCATCTAAAAATTACGCACGGAGGACAGATTATCGTCAAATGAAGTGGCAATCACCTTTGTGAACAATTATTTTGCAGAGAAAAACGCCGAGTACTATTTGGACGGGTTACAGAGATGGGAGCATCGCTGGAAGAAGTGTAGTAAAATTCTGAAAAAATTTCTTGTATCTTTGTTAGGTCGTAAACTTTGCAGACCACCCTCGTAAGAGAACAAATCAACTAATTCATACCTTTTCATTTATTTGCTTGTATAAACTGTCGTACTTGCACTCCAAGGTGTGTACTTCACTATAAAATTTAGCCTCAACGTCTATATACTCTTTTTGCAGGGTTCGCAGAGCCCGGATACGCCTGCGCACATTCGGCGGCAACGACGCCATCGTCTCCATGTTGATGCGGTTTGCAAACTCGGCTATCATCTCGTTGCGAGTGATACCGCTGTAACAAGAGAACCAACATTAGCCTACTTGAGTTAATAAACTTTAGATTATCTACACCCCGTGATAAGTATTGCGCATTATCATCGCATTGTTTTGTAAAGATATTACATCTTTACAAAACAATGCGATGTCTGTTATTTTCAACTTCATAGGGTTCACTTTCTCATGAAACGCTACCCTAATCAACATCAAGCAGCGATATGTCGCATTGGCATCGCATCGCACTTTCAGACAGATATAAATATTTAGGAACCTTTTTATTTCTTTTTTCAAATGTACAATTTTTACTGACCCTTAATGTGTGTCAAAACCAATTAAACATCGATGCACATCATATAAGCATATAAACCGTTCTTAACAGGTAATATAAATTTAAAGCAGGCATCATCTTTTAACTTAATAATATTGCCCGGGGAAAACTGAATTCGGCTACCTGGCGGGTATGTGGGGGTTCACCGCTTTGGTACTGCGACCACTCAACTGGCCAAAAAAAGCCAGGGTGGTCTCGACGGCATACCCACTAAAAGCCCCGGTCACGACTTAATAAACCAATAACAGCCTAAGGAATAATGAGGGAATGATGCTTGCTGCACTTGTCCAGGACGTATGCCTGACTTGTAACGCCATAATATCGGTGATCCGATTATGTTTTCCTTCGTCTTAAGTACACGGCAGTGACGTCATAATATAAACAGAAATAAGACGACAAACTTCAAAGAATACTAAATATTTTGCGACAATTCACACAGCGCCATCTAGTCCCAAAGTAATTAGCATAGCACTTGTGTTATGGGTACCAGACAACTGATATAATTTTCTTTTGTAAATAAATATATATTCATCACACAGACACGAGACGGGAATCGACCTCGACTTCCGCAAGCGTATCACGGCAAACTCACTTCGCACATACACACACGCAACCTCTCCACAGAAATCGTCGAGAAGTACATGATGAGTATACATTATACCTGTAACTTTTGAGTAGCGCCTCTAATGCTGTTAGCCTATGCTATACCTATGTTCACAGGGAAATACTAGCTTGAATAAGACTTGCTCTTTGCAATTTACAAAAAATTAAACATTAAACGCCGTAGTCTTATTTAAAGCGCAATATATTTTTACGATATGATTCCAGAACGGAGAAATTTATAATTCAGCTACACATGTAAATTGTGACCCATTTCCCCCTTAAATAGAGCGATGTTACCCAACATAAATGTTTACATTATTTAAAGTAGTCCAGGGATCAAGTTTGCCGACGCGCCAGTTTCAAAAGACAGGTGTTAATAACAAAGTTACGAAAATGAATTGATTTAAGACCATTGAGTGGAAAAAAAAAACTTATGCAGCCTTTTACTAATACAACAAAAGCCTTCATTGAGAATATTATATGGGTATATGGATACTTGGTAACTCAAGATTGAATGCACCACTGCATATTATACCGGTAGAATAATTGCCATGTACCAACGCTGAACGAAAACATCGCGTTGAAACCTATATACCGAAATTACCGGTATGTGTAACCTGCTAAGAGCGCTTGTGTTCCCGGTTTTCCTGTACGGGGCCGAGACATGGACGGTGAAGGAGAGGGAGCGGCAGCGTATTGACGCCTTGGAAATGTGGTGTTGGAGGAGACTGCTTAATGTCTCCTGGACACAGCACCGCACCAATGTCTCCATCTTGAAGGAGCTTAACATCGGCGAGAGACTGTCATCGGTGGTGCAATCCCGAATACTCCAGTTCTTTGGACATGTGACGCGACGCGGGGGGGGACTCCGTGGAGCGGCTGGTTGTGCAGGGCCGGGTAAATGGCAGTAGATCGCGAGGGCGTTCGCCGTTGCGATGGACGGACCAAATTAAGTCTATGACACACACATCCCTAAACGACTGCGCAAGACAGGCTTCAGCTAGGGACAAATGGCGCGCGGTGGTGAAGCGCTGCCGGGCGTCTTGCGTGACCACGACTGCTCTGTCAAGAGTATTCGACTGAGAAGAAGTAACCTGCTAATCCGCCTTGGACTACCCTATCGGGTATACTGTCCGTGCCCTTTAAGGAGGCCTGAGCAGTGGTTAAAAAAAATTAGTATTTGTTTATTGAAGAGTTTTGAATATAGTTATTACAATTCATATTTAAAATCTAAGTCTGTTTCAGTTTTCAGTGTACCATATCTTCCTACGTTTCCTGTATAATATATATATATATATATATATATATATATATATATATATATATATATATATATATATATATATATATATATATATATATATATATATATATATATATATATATATATATATATATATATATATATATATATAAAATCATCTGCTAACGTATACACATATATGACGAATAAGATACAAAAAGTACTTTTTCATCGCAGCTGCTCTATTAGGATCGATGATTAACCCAGGTAGCTGTTTTTGTGGACTTTTTACCACGCACTCGATTACGATAAACATTCTCAGAACGTGAGCAAGCTGAATATTTTTTATTTGGTCGAACATCGGAAGATGTTTAGTTGGTGCACACTATAATAGAAACAATTTAATCGTGGAGCAACAAATTTTTTATCCGTTCTTACGAAAATTACGCGGACGCACTTTTATGGTATTTGCAATAATTATACACTGCCTGCCACTTGAATAAGGAATCACATTTTTAAAACTTTAATTATGTATATCTCCTAAACTAAAATTAAGAAAAAAATTATTTTTTGCATAACCAAATTTCAAGGTGTTGCCTTTAGTTTCCTGAAGAAATAAAAAATATACATATTTTTATTATACTAAAATTATGCATTTATTTAAAGACATGTATTTC
This sequence comes from Malacosoma neustria, assembly GCA_963693495.1. Classification (NCBI taxonomy): domain Eukaryota; kingdom Metazoa; phylum Arthropoda; class Insecta; order Lepidoptera; family Lasiocampidae; genus Malacosoma; species Malacosoma neustria. Next base: position 5,965,519 of record OY856391.1, on the reverse strand, counting down.
TGTGGTACTATTTCGTGTGTCACTTGAATAAGGAATTCTTTTAATATTAATCAGGAAGGCTATAATTTGAATTTCTTTCAATATAAACGGCTAGAGAATTTTTAATTTGATAGTTTTTAAATAGTTTTTATTCAAAATGGGACGTGGTAAGGCTCTTAATAACTCTGAAAAAGAAAAAAATCTGATTTTGAAATCTCAGGGTCAGAATCCGGTCCAAATAGCCAAAAACATTAATAGAGGAAAGACAGTTGTGTACAATTATTTAAATAACGTGGAAAGATATGGAAAACACATGAAAGGTCGGAAGAAAATGGCAACAACACCAAAAGAAAGACGAAAAATTCTTAGAATTGCATCAAATTCTGATATGTCGGTCTCAAAAATACGTGAAAAAAGTGGAGTCAGTGCCAGTCTAAGAACAGTGCACCGTATTTTAAAGTCGTGCCCATACATAGTCCGACGAAAACTGCAAGAAAAACCACCACTTAATGAAAAACGCAAATCACAACGTCTACAGTTTGCCAAAAATACAATGACATGGTCTGACAAATGGTTTAAAGTTGTATTTTCCGATGAAAAAAATTTTAATATTGATGGTCCCGACGGGTATAACTATTACTTCCATGACCTAAATAAAAAGGAATTATTTTTGAGCCGCAGACACAGCCGAGAGGGCGGAATAATGGTATGGGGTCCCATTTCGTATTATGGTACCATAGAATTGGTTTTTGTATCCCACAAAATGACTGCAACGACTTACAAAAACATTCTGGAGAAAGCATTTCCAAAATTTTATGATTTCTTTGGACCCATACCTTGGACGTACCAACACGACAACACTCCGATTCATACCGCCAGAGCAGTAAAACAATGGATTAATCTACAAGGTTTTCAACTTTTGGATTGGCCCCCATATTCACCAGACCTGAATCCAATGGAAAATGTCTGGGGTTGACTTGCAAGAAAAATTTATGAAGGAGGAAAACAATTTGAGACGATAGAATCCTTAAAGGATGCAATAACGGAAGCATGGAGTTCAATTTCGCTAAATTACTTAGAGTCATTATACAAGTCGATGTCAAATCGCATTTTTGAGGTTATTTCTAAAAACGGTGGCAGTACTCATTACTAATTGAATGCTAAAAGATGATAACTTTCATTTTTATAACCTAAAATTTAAAAATAAATTACAGTTTGTTTAGTTTTAAAATATTCCTTATTCAAGTGACACACGAAAAAGTACTACAGAAATACATGTCTTTAAATAAATGCATAATTTTAGTATAACAAAATATGTATATTTTTTATTTCTTCAGGAAACTAAAACCAACATCTTGAAATTTGGTTGTGCAAAAAATTATTTTGTTCTGAACTTTAGTTTAGGAAATATACTTAATTAAAGTTAAAAAAATGTGATTCCTTATTCAAGTGGCAGGCAGTATATGTATGTATGTATTAAAACAAAAATTACACAGGTTACCATACTTTTGATAGACACACATACACTCAGAACATTGTCATAAAGTTCAACAAGCTCATTATTTTCGAAACGTCGAAATTATTCGCATGTCATGACGTAACCGACAGAGCATCGTCGCCGTCGGTTGCTTTTTCTGTATGCTTCAGCTGCAGATTTTGAAAAACATAGTGTAATAAAACATAAAAATGTTAATCCATACTAATATTATAAATGCGAAAGTAACTGTCTGTCTGTCTGTCTGTCTGTTCCTCTTTCACGCCTAAACGGCTGAACGGATTTTGATGAAATTTGGTATGGTGATAGATAATAACCTAGAAATGGTCATAGGCTATAAATAATCACGCCATCGTTCTTAGGGGGTAGGCAGTAGGCAGATAACTAAATTGAGTTAGTGATTTTTTGTGCTTATCCGGTATCTATGAGAATCGGCCAACATCTATTTTTCATCCCCCTAAATGTTAGGGGTGACCCACCCCCAAAAAATTTTTTTTAATTTTTTGACATTTTATTATTTATATGGCAGAACAACGTTTGCCGGGTCAGCTAGTACCTAATAAAACATTGCTTACATTATACTAAAATATCATACACTGAAATTTAAGGTCAGATACAGTATTTCCTTGCAAGTACGTCACCGTTCAAAGTTTCACTCACGGAGTATTACTACCTGTCATCTTTCAAAAAACAGCGAGAAGTTATTCAAGGTCTAAAAACATTGTGTCGGCGTATGTTCTTTCCTTCCACTCTCCTCTATTATCAGTCATCTCAACATTACCTTATTTTGCCTTAACGCCTTTCACACAATCCATATATGTGAAGAAAATATATTTCTTTAATCCTGAAAACTGATGGGTGAAGCAACGACAATGTACCGACAATGTTTCATACCTACCAATAGATGGCGTTGTGCGCGTGATGTCATGGCGGTGAATAACAGTTTGTATTGTAATAGTAATGTGAGGTTATGAAAAATATTGTAGATTTAAATAATAAACTTTAAATGTCGTTTCTTTGGGTTTCAGGTAAGATTAGTTTAAGTAAAATCAGTGCATTTGTTGTATTGTGTACCTACATGTGTAAGTAATTAGAATAAATATCTTTGGTTTTCAGAGCAACGATATATTGTTTTGATTCTAATCGAACACCCCAAATAAATTGTCTTATATATATATTTTCTTTAGTCTACCCACCCATCCTTCTGCATCCATTCATTGCCATTTTTCCTGTCACGTGGCATTCTTTACGGCCATAGCGCTAGCGTGTTATTTTTTAATTTAGTGAATCACTGACGCTATTTCAAACGAGTATATCAGAAGATATACTCATTTCTAGTTATTTACATTTCAGTAACTAAGTATCCTTCGTTTCTAAAATTGACAATAATAGATATTCGGTTTAAATAAACCCATTCACGCGCTATAAGGATACCCAGTGTGTAACTGAAAAACGCTATGAACTTTTTCCAAGATTCAATATTAATTAGACAATATGGTGTTACCGCGTTCAGGTTTGATCAGTTTTGTTTAATTAAAATCTCTTATTCATAACTAGCTGTGCCCGCGACTCCATCCGCGTGGAATAGTAACTTTAGGCAGAATTTTTTGAATATATCTTATGGTTTATTTTGGATTACAAACCCTATAAACCCTAAAATATAAATGTAATATGCAGTCAGTATTATCGAATGCAACTGTTACGCCATACACCTGGAATACGTACGTTCGAACCTACAAGTCCAGCCTAAGCTAAACCCTATTTCATATGATTGATGACATAAATCTGAGGTTAACTTATATTGGAAATTCAACCTATAATGTCCAGCCTAAGCTGAACCCTATTTCATATGACTGATGATATAAATCTGAGGTCAACATAAAATATCCAAAACTTATCATTTCTAACAAAAACTATTTTTTTTTTTTCTAAAATAAAAATAGGCTAAGTTACTCCTTGATACATCAGCTATCTGCCAGTGATCCCGTCAAAATCGGTGCACCCATTTCAGAGATTAGCCGGAACAGACAGACAAAAATTGTAAAAAATGTTGTTTTGGTATATGTACCGTGTATACGTCCGAATGCACTTAGTAAAAAGCGGTTATTTTAATAGTACAAACAGACCCTCCAATTTTATTTATTTGTATAAATAACCTTAAATAATATTTATTAGCCTTAAAAAAATATGAATACAATTAAAATATACTTCTGGCTATAATAATCGAGTCCAAAAGTATGAGATCCCTGACTCTCAAACTAGGGACTGGCCTTTATTTTGAATTGTTTAAAGTAACTCGCACTGATTGGAGCATAAACAATAGCATACATAAAATATTACACACTTAAAATATTATTATATATACACAATACTTTTCTTAGTTTAGACTGCATTGGCTGCAGAGGATAAATTCCGAAAAATTCAAATTATATTAACAACCATAAATATTCTAAGAATAATTTTCAACAGTATTATCAATTATGCTAAAAATATCGATTCAGACAACGACGTAGTTTCGCTAGAACTCGATCATTATTTTGTTTCGTGGCCCTACAATAACATGTGACTTGCAAATTGATTCAGCTGAAATACAATTCACAAGAGCCAAGTACGGAAAAATCCAGTATGATAGTCATTTAAGAACACAATGCAAATGAACTACAAAGCGCTATAATTCAAAATACTCTAATACCGGTTGATATTTGTAATTTTACCTTAAGCCATTCAAGGCGGCGATTTTTTTTATATTGTTCACTAGCTGACTTGGAAAACGTAGTTCTGCCATATATTAAAAAAAAAAACATTTTGTAGTGGACCGAATTGTCATTTGTTGTTGGAGATTTAATAGATTTGGCACATTTTAACGCATTGCTTCTAAAATTGCAACACGCCCTTGGTTCATTTATATTTTATTCACCCCCAAGATTCATTTTCGCGGCAAAAAGTAGCCTATGCCCAGAAGGAGCAAACCTGAACGCAGTAACACCATATTGTATCTTGGAGAACCAAGGTACAATCTATCTCTATACCGTAATTCATCAAATTTGGTTCAGCGGTTTAAGCGTGAAAACGTAACAGACAGATTTACTTTCACATTTATCATATTTCTTCTGTGCGATTTTGATAAAAAAATTTGTGTGTGTTTGTTAAGCGGGTCGTCAGCCTGTCTGCTGTTCTTCAGCAATAAATAGCCTATAACGATCTACGAAAAATTCAAAAAATGGTAGTAGTCCCATCCCGTTGTGTTCAGTAGTTTTATTGTGGTGGTGCGTTAAAGAAATCCCATTTCCCCCCAATTAAAAATGATTTTGGCGTGAACTATATTTTCTGACATAGTTTTGTCGCAATACAGATGCTAAATGCTCGTCTGGATTATTGATCCAGTCTTACACAGTCCTAAGACTCGATAGCCTCTAAGCTATCTAAATTCTCTTTGATGCATTCGTGTTTAAGCATTATCGACCAAGTGAAGCGTGAAATGATTCACCGGTTCAATGACCTGTAAAGTCTTGCCTTTTTATTTGTACTGAGCGTAATAAACACGTTTTTGGTATGTAGATAAAAACGAATCTATTTTTATCCTAAAGTTTAATACGCATCTAGTAATGCTTGATTAATAATTAACAGGGTTCTGAATTCACTGCGATAATAATACACGTCATTTACAAAAATAATAAGACTGTATATTACCAACACTACAGACAGAAAACTGTTACCTAGTAGCTCAGTGACATTATACCCGAAGAGCAATCTAGAGCTCTCAGCATGCACCGTTTAGGCAGCTTTTCTCGCTTAATGTGCATATTCAAGCATAATTCTCCATATACCAAAGATGAAGGAAAACATTGTGAGGAAACTTGCGTAATGACGTCACCGGTATATATAACCCGGATCCTGGTGTATATCCACCTTGGACAAGTGTGGTGGGTATTCTTTCCATTCCCTTTAGGAGGCCTGAGTTAAGCAGTGGGACGCCTTGGGCTTTTATTACGTACAGAAAAAATGTATTAAAGAAAGGATATTAAAGTAGAAATGAAATGATACCTACGAGTGAAAAAACTGCACTGTTGCCACTACACTGACCGGAAATAAAAATGCTATAAAAATAGGAATTTTGAAAATATTAGTATATATTAAAAATGTATACCAATTTTCAAATATAAATTATTACAAAAGGTAATTTTCATTCAAAAGAAATAAAAGCTCCAGTCTTCAAGCGAAACTGGTTCGATTCCCGAAGAGTCTGGGTATACACGTATTGAAGAAAAAAACATATACATTAGTTGTTCAATACCCATAAAACAAGTTTATTTTGGAACAAGACAGGCTGTGCTTCACAGTATATTAACGTAATAAAGAACTACATCAAAATAGATTAAGTAGTTTAGAGAATTATATTCTCAACATCAGATAATAATACTTTAATTCGAGGCAAGAATTAGCCGTGAGTCATCACATGGCAATTATGAAACAGGAACACCTAACTAATAAGCTAAATACAACGACACATGCTGTGTTAATTCACAAGTTTCATCATTGAAGACCTCTGTGAACTGCTTTTGAACTTCATGGGCTTATTTCCCATCCTGTTTGGGTGTTTATATATAATACATACTTATTCACAAAACTAAAGTATATAAGTAGTATATTAGTTGTCTAGTACCCATAACACGAACTCTTCGTTACTTACTTGGAGACCAGATGGTACTGTATGAATTATCTCAATATAATTAAAAGCATAACAGATCCCATTAAAATTTTCAGTGTTAAAGTCAACCTCACCTCATGGCTGGTGTACAATGCTAAGCCAAGGAGATGGTAGTTTCCCTTCAAGGTCAGATAAGATGTGATTCCTGTAAAAACCAATTTTTCCCATATCTTCTTATGGAGTTTATATCAGTATAAGAAAAGTAAGCATCATGGAACAGTACTTAAAAATGGACAATGGACCATAAAGTCCAAGCTTTTGGTCAAACTAGGAGCAAGCACTTAGATGTCGATTAACAAAATTTAAAAGACAATCAATATTCAGTATATTTGATATTTTACTAGGATTTAACACACTGAAGCCACGTTGGTGTGGCTTATATGCATTTTGACTGTGTTAATACTTTTAAAGAGATGTGAAACAATAAACTGACCATACAAAATAATCTGGTTGCAGTTTTCCTCTCCTTTTCTTATATTTCTCCTTGCTTTTGAGGCCAGCATGTAAAGAACAATGCACATGACATAGGTATTCATGCGCCACTTGGGCAGTGTTCAATCAGAATTAAGACTAAGGCTATCTTTACTTACTTCTTTGATTACTTATTTAACTAGCTTGCACAGTAGTTTATGCAATTTAGTCTATGGTATGCATTTACAGTATACTGATTATGTATTGTCTATATATAGATCACAGGCAAGTGCGAAATAATTGGACATAGTTGAAATAGTAAGACACCCATAGAATCACTATAGATACCATTTGAATTTTTTTAAGGCTCCAGTGTCAGAAGTTAGCTTAAATTGCTTACATGTAGATATATTTCTAATATAACACAATCAGAATAAGGACCATTCAGAAAGATGAAACTAGTTCATTAATATAAGCCGATTACTACACCTAACATTATGAGTTTATTACTAGAGAAACATGTGAGATTATATAAATTATTTAAAATAAAATTATATTGTAGATACAACAAGACAGATTATAGTTTAAATAATATTCAATATATTTTTAAAGCCATGAACATAATCAGTATTAAAAATAAATAATTTTAAAAAATAATTCATTTTTGTATTATATTATTCTAGTTTCTATCTTTATAAAGTTTCCAGTTACCGAGTAGAGGTGAAATTAATCAGCTATACAACATGGAATTAGATTATAAAAAAATATAAAACCATGTGGTTGAAAATATAGTAAAATGTGCTGCTATAGACACGGAATATCCCGATTTGCAGTGATTAAGGAGCTAAACCAGAGAGGAAATTGGAATTAAACGAATTAGGGAATATCATGAAGCATTGAAAAAAAATTGCAACTGAACACAGCTAATTATTAAAATAACTACAGAAACAAATTGAACTACCTAAATTACAATTTTTACCAACATCATTTTATATAAATCATATTTATACCAGATATTAGATATAGTTAGCAAATCAATGCAATGCTTTTAGTAGGAGTTTGGATGAAATAATTTAAACTATGTTTTTTGTTCTTTATTATTGGAAGACTGACCTTTTTAAGAGACGTGCGGCCAATTCGCCTCCGCCGACGATTTCCTCCTCCTCGCCCGATTCAATATCTGAAGTATTGTGATCGTCACCAGCTCGCTCTATGGTACCCATTTTGATAACTAAAAAAACCGTCCGATATTAACAATTTTCTGTAGCACTTCGCGCCACGTTGATTAAAAGTAAGCGGAATTAGACAAAGTATACTTCTATTAAGGTATTTTTCATGAACATACCACAGCTATAGATCTGTTTAAAAAACACAAAAGAGACTGTTCATCAAACCTACAAAACATAATGCGTAGTAGTGTGAAAAACCATACGACAGACCACATGGCCACCTAAAATTTTCCAAATACTACACCTCTTACTTCGATTTTCATTTCAAATTTAACCAGAAAATTAACCGGTAAGCTTTAAAAACCTAAATTAGGATCCTACTATAGCGTATTTACTGAAATATGCAGAAATTTTAACATACCTCACTGCCGACAATTGTTGAGAAAAGAAAGATGGCGACTAAATTCGAAATTCGGATTCGGAGCGAAATGCGAATGAGAACGACCCACCGCGCAGTAGTCGTGTGTAACTCTTTACTGTACCGACTCACTGTTCCGAAACATTTAGGTGTGCCAAAAGATTGGAACATGAATAATGTTTCAAATGCATCATTTGGAACATTTGGAACATCAACTCTTTGTTCAGCGCTATCATTCATGTCGCTTACGTGTGAGAGAGACCGACGGGGACATATTGAATCAATGAGCAACAAGCGTAGCGAGAGAGCGGGACAACAAATAAAATATAAGCAAGTGAGAATGAGATAACAAATGAGACGAATCACTTTACTATTTATTTTCGATACCCTGTGCAGTGTGCACGTAATAATGACCAGTATGGCGTTTGTGTCTTTGATACTGGGATGTTTTTTGCATTGATACTTTGTTTTCGCGCCTAATTATTGTTTGTTCTTGCCTCAGTTTGAATTTTACCAAAACAAAACAGTTTGTTGCCGCTCACCCTACTTTACCCCATCCATTGTTCTATCTTTCGCCACGGTGGTCCCTTTCACAAAACTATTCAAATTCATTTTTCCTCAAGTTGTTTTTGTAACACCAACATGTGTTCAGTTTAGTATGAATGGAGCTATTTATTTAAGTGTTTTGTTTATTATTACTCAACTATGGTGTAGAATTGAAGGTTGTAATTCTAAAGGGTCTAAGTGCCAAAAAAATAAAATAGATATTATTACAAACATACCCTTTATACGCCGAAGCAACTATCTTGGATCCACGTTTTAAAGGATTCGCTTTCAGAGAAGAAGAAAAATATAAATCGGCTTTAACAACGCTACGACGGCGGCTAGCAACTTCAACTTCTGCAACTAATACGGCATCATCTACTGAAAGGCAGGAATCTGCACCTCAACCGGTAGCGTCTACTTCCAAAGCATCGCTATGGGATGATTTTGATGCTGAACTGAATCAGTATCTCAGACCACAAAATCAAATGGCGGCGGGAATCAAAGAAATAGATAAATATTTAAATGATGAAATGTTACCCAGAAGTAATGATCCTTTAATATGGTGGGAAAACAGAAAAGGAATTTACCCCATATTATATTATCATTATATTAAAAAAAGATTTTGCATTATGGCGACATCAGTGCCATGCGAACGCGTATTTTCAAAAGCGAGCCATATGATAAAAAATACGCATCGGACCTTGTTAAAAGATGACAAGATGTCAAAAATGCTGTTTCTAAATTATAACTTATAATTTTAATTTAGACAAATCATTTTAATATAAAATAATAATGTAAATAACAAATCAAATCATTGTAAATAGAATCGATTTTTAAATACGCCAGCTAGTTTAAGCGTCTGGCCGCCAGTCCTAAGCCTGGATAAAGTATGAAGTGAAATCGGTTTTATTAATAATCTCACTATATTTAATTTTTTCAAATATTACTATAAATATTTAGCTTTGTTCAACTCTAACACCGTGTGTCTCAATATGCCTGCGATACGACATAAACATCTGTATTTTTAACTTTGACAAGTTTGACACGATGTTTCAAATGAAACAATACAACCATTTATATCTTTGAAGCAATGTTCCAAATGAAACAATACAACCATTTATATCCTTGATGCAATGTTCCAAATGAAACATATCAGTGATCCGGAACACTTTACTGTTCCAGATACAAATGTTCCAATCGCAAAAATGTGACATTTCTCCCACGCCTACCGCGCAGTGTTGCCATTTCAAAACTCAGGACGATAGTGATTCCATTAAAAAAAACGGTAGATTCTCAGAAATTACGGTAATTGTGCCAGGAGGAATACGATGTAAAATACGGTGCATTAATTTTTAATGAAACAAAAATTTTAGCATAAAATTCACTATTTTTTGGGAAAAGTACAATATGAATACTATATGAATATTAATAAAATTTATAACACTTAGAAGATATTATTTATTACACTTAATGACATACCACAACGTACTCACTTTTCTTGTCCTTTCTTAGCCAATCGCGAAACTCTGGTTTCAGTAACCAGTCTTCTCGGAACTTCTGTTTGTATTGATTTCTTTTTTCTTTGGCATTTCCATCTCAGATTGAGTATTAGAGTCACTTCCACTCATTTTCTTTAGTTTTTATGCGAAAAAGTGAATTAACTAAGTGAATTAAGTGATAAAATTCCAAAACAATAACTCAAAGAATACGTCAAGTGCATATTTTAATGTAGTGTAACTAAATGCAATATTTATCAAATTACTTGAAATAAAAAGTTTGTCGTATTATATTGTGGCAAAGCATGGGTAAATCCCCGAGCAACAACTCATCGGTAAGGTTAAGGATGCATTCAAATAAAGGTAGCAATGTCACGATTTTGCCAAGATATCATTGATAACTTTAACGGATTAGGGTTTCAAATCGTAGGACTAACTTTTTCAAATTAATAAACATTCGCTGTAAAAAATTGCTAAGCAGTAACCCACAAAGTTATTTTTCTTTAAATATTCATACCTCTTTATATTACGTTGTCCGGCTTCGACGGTAGGTGTAAATTACTGCTGGTTACGGTACATCTATCGTAATTACGATGCACATGGCAGCACTGCGACCGAGGGAGGGTTGACTTTATCAACGGAATTTTTTTAATATGATTTTATAGCCTTGTAACGAGACCTTAGAGGCTTATTACACTCTAAATTTAGTCGAATGAATTCAGTCGTTACTGAATTCCGTGAAGTGTAATAGCATTCAGTAAAAGGCTTAATACACTTGGCTAAATTTAGTCAACTGAATTCAGGAGCAAATTTAGAAGCAAGTTAGAAGCTTCTGATCACACTGTTCATAATTCAGTTACTGAATAAATTGCCAATTTAAACGCGACGAAGTTGGACGTGTCGTGTGTGTATGGGGATGGCCCCAGTATTGTCTAGACAACAAAAAAATTGGTCTTAGCGTAGCCCTCGCTGTCGGCTAAATTGAAATAAAAAAAAAGAAAAAGAAGAATATGGGTGAAGGATTATAGACCATACAGATGAACCTATCAAGTACCGAGTACCGAGATTTGAAAATGTCATTAATCATTACTCAATGTCAGTTTTTTGTCAGTTAGTGGTTAGTGATCAGTATCAGTGTAGTTTACAGTAGGTATTTGAGAAATTAAAATTCATAAATAAAATTGTAACAAAGATCTAATTATGTATATATATGGTAAATATACTATTTAGAAGCTATATATTTAAAAAATGCCACCGACGGTACAAACAAGTGAACCCGAAAGGGAGAAACGACCGCAAAGAGCTGGCGAGAGGAGGTTAGATTGGTGTTTTCTCTATTGTTTTTGTAAACATTAAGTAGTCTTTATCACTGTTTCCATATTGCAGGTCTGAACTAGTGACACGCGTTAAGTTTTGTAATACTCTTCCCAATATACCTTTCGACTTGAAATTCATCACATATCCTTTTCCTTCGACACGTTTCATTCAGTATAACCCCACGTCCCTGGAAAAGAATTACCGCTATGAAGTCTTAACCGAACATGATCTTGGTGTACATATAGATTTAATAAACCGAGATATATACCAGGGCGATGGAAATGCCATATTAGATCCAGCTGATGAGAAATTATTGGAAGATGATGTACTTACACCGCAAGATTCTAAGAGATCTCGTCACCATGCGAAAAACGTGTCGTGGTTGCGACGTTCCGAGTATATTTCCACTGAACAGACCAGATTCCAGCCACAATCTATGGAAAAGGTAAGAGTTCTTTTTGTAGATTATTTATCTACAATATACCTTTAGGCCTTGCATTTATCTTTACCTTATGGCAAAGTGAGGTTTGTATTTGGAATGTGTTTATAGATCCAACTTGTCACTTTATATAATGCATGGATATTGACAAAATCAATGCCCAATTAATTAAAGGCATTCATTCTAAGAAAGAAGAAGAAAGTTTTGTAAAGATACTTGAAAATATAGATAGATCATATTTCACGTCACCAACTTAACATAATATAAGAAAAGTAGTAGAAGAGAATATTCTGAGCATTCTAGATAATTGCCTTATTGCTTAAAGTGATTTCTTCCAGACAACCCATATAGTTACATTTACAGTTCAGTTTTATAAAGCAGGAACTGTAGTTCTTTTTATTTTCCTATTAAAATCAATGACAGAGTCAGCAATTCTGATGTAATTCAGATGTAATGTACAAGTTGTATGCCAAATAATGTAATTAAATTTTATTATTAATATTCAGGTTGAAGCCAAAGTGGGTTATAATATTAAGAAGATATTTAGCGAGGAAACCTTATACATGGATCGTGAGAGCCAGATTAAAGCCATTGAAAAAACATTTGAGGACAACAAGAAACCCATTGAAAAACACTACAGTAAACCTGGTGTTACTCCAGTGGAGGTTATGCCTGTGTTTCCAGATTTCGAAATGTGGAAATATCCGTGTGCTCAAGTCATATTTGATACGGACCCTGCTCCTGCTGACAAGAATATTGCTGGACAGATAGAGGTTATGTCTCAAGCTATGATTCGGTAAGTTTTAGTATGAAGTGATATAAATAAATTTTTTACTAAACTTATCTCCGTGCAGTAAGAATACTAACTCTGGGCAGAGTAAGAATACTAAACTCTGTGGCCAGGGTCGGCCTGCTGTAAAATGTGACAAAACAACCCTAGCTATTATGTGGTGGGGCCCCAAGCCCGTCTGCATGGTGCCCACCCTTGGTCTAAAGTGTGCCATAATAACCTAGTGTTGTGTTCCGGTATTAGTGACCCAGGTTCCTGTACCCCTATGGCACAGCAGCGTACGTCGCAAACATCTAAAGGCGATGGTAACAGCTTGGTAGATGGTTATTAAGTGGGTCGTCAGCCTGTCTGTTGTTCCTCAACAATAAAAAAATGTTACCAAATCAGGGGGGCGGGGAGGTCTTCAAAATATCTCACTTGGTCACAGGAAGGAAGTGTGATGTTTAGGTTTTCTTCACATAGTCAATATCCTCTAAAAGAAACCTTGCGCTTTTTTGAGCTATGTTCAAATGTGGCACATTTAACATTTAGTGTTTGGTTTAACTGTAACTATAGGTATGCTTATGAAGATGTGAGGATGAGATCCATTTAAGATGAGACATTTGTGGACACTAGTTGCCTTAGATAGAGCTTAAAAGAGACAGTTAGAGAAGGCCTCCCCCAAGAGGCACACAAAAATCAGAGATAAAGGGGCATGCCAGATCTAGGCCCAGAGCTGCACAGTTATTTAGTTACACTAAAAATATATTAATATCAAATGTGTGCATTATATCCAAACATATCTTGTTTATAAAATCATTGTATCTATCTATTTTTTTTTTGCCATGTAATGTGTTTTATTTCATTTTTAATAGATTTTAGTTATAAATGAAATAAAACAATAGATAAACTAATACAGGATTTTACTTATAGGACATTTTAACATGTATTGATGAGAGGTAAAATTATTGAATAACTTTAAAATGCCAACTTTTTCTAAATCACTTCTTTTACTAATTAATTATTGCCATTGTCTACTATTATTATCATGAGTCTGTATAAATGTGCACTGTGGGCCTAAATTACTATGGCGACCTGGCATTCCCCTTTTTAAATAACTTTACATGTTTTAAACTCTGACTCCTATAATAAAGGCTATTTTATTTATTGTTATTATAGGTATGCTTACACTTTCGGTGGCAAATGCTGTAACCATATATATCGTCGGCTTATTGCAATATCTATCATGGGCTCATTTTTACATATTTTACAAAAACACACTAATTTCTAGCTGGCCAATTTTAGCCGATATGTCTTTGGCTAATCAACATAACCACTAACTAATTCCAACTAAAATGCTGTTTCCCAAAATAATGAAATGTCACATAATGACTTCTTGCAATAAGCCGACAATATATGAATTGCTATGTGAAAAGTAGAGGGGGGGTTTCTTCTCCTATACTATGGATACTAATGGGAGGGAGGGGGTTAAAAATTTACAAAAATAGGTGTTGTGATGTTGATAGTTAGTTCCCTTATATACCACTAGGTGTGGTGAATATTAAATTAAATATAGTTAACTAAATCATTCATTTCAAAGTTATGAAATGTATTCTATTAATTGCAGCATTTTTTGCAATGACATGAAGTGTAATCCCAGCTAAAAATAAAAACTGAGTGACTCCATTATTATGTACCTGGCTCTGTAATACTCCATTGATAGTTCATACATAACTAAAGAACACCATTTGGTTTTTCTTTCAAATTTGGGAAGTTAGTTTGGCAGTAGTACAAGTATATTGTTTTAATCACAACTTTTTTGGTTTTTTTAAATCTTGCAATCAGCCCTTCGACTATGAGCAGATGGGATGAGTGAGTGAATTTTCTTTGTCCAATGATGAGTCTCCAGTGAGACTACTCATTTTATGAATGTCTACAGATTTTCAAATTCCGGCACCCTATGCCTTTTTGTCGTTTAATAGTTTCGGGTATTGTGAGTTGCACTGCCAGACGATTTGGGTGATTCTCCAGTCTGGACTTGTATTTCATGCAGTTTGATCTAATTTCTTCCTTAACAGTATTGTGGTTCAGATGTTCACGTACTTTTGCATTCTTAGTGAACTACGGTACATTGGATATTTGGCTGAGAATATTGTTCTGTGCTCTTTGTATTATATTTTTGGAATTGCAAGTGGAACCCCACAGTTGTATTCTATAGGTCGAAATTGGTTTCAGTATTGCCTTATATTTCAGCAGTTTGTGATCAATAGATAGTTTAGAGTTTCTGCCCACTAGCCACAGAATTTTCTGGAATTTTATCTTTCCTCTTGGAATTTTCTGGAAATTTATCTTTCCTCTTGGTCTGGACGTGTTTTCTCCGGGTAAGCCGGCGGTCCAGATGCATCCCCAGATACTTAACGGTATTGCTATGTGGTAGTTGATTATTGCCGAGATGGACAGGTGGACAATTTCCTCTTCGTAGGGCAAAAGTAATGTGAACCGATTTAGAAGCGCTGGCTTTGATTCTCCACTTTTTGAACCAATTGTGAATTTCCGTGAGAGACTTGCAGGCGATTTGATGCTTCACATGGATGTGCATTTGAAGCTAAGATCGCTGTGTCGTCTGCAAATGTGGCAACTGTAACACCTGGGGTCTCTGGTAGGTCCTATGTGTAGATCGTATATAGAACAGGTCCCAGGACTGATCCTTGAGGCACTCCAGCTGTGATATAATGAAAGCCCGATGTACAGTCATCTTCTTTAACCTGGAATATTATGTCCAACAAGTATGATTGTAGGATTTGGTAATAATCACAAGAGTTAGAGAATAATTTAATATTTCAGAGGTGTGATGGACGAGAGTGGTGAACAGTTTGTCGCCTACTGTCTGCCAACAGAAGAAACAATACTGAAACGTCGCCGTGATATTGGTGAAGGCATTCCATACCTGGATGGCGATACATATGAGTACAAAATGGCAAGAGAATACAATTGGAATGTTAAGAGTAAAGCATCTAAAGGTTACGAGGAAAATTATTTCTTGGTAAGGTTTAATGATTTAAAAAAAGATTACCAAAGTTTTGCTCAAACTATGAGGCTTTCAAAACAGATGTTTGTGTGTTAAAATACTGAGAGATCAGTAATATTTAATATATGGGGCATTTCACGTCAAGTGGACAACCAAAAAAAAATGAGGTCGTGAATTTTGTTTATACTCTGGTTTATACTTTTAGTAGACGTGGATGTGTACACACAATTTTTTTTCGTATGATGCTTTATTGCTGAGTTATGAGCTTTTATAAATTTACTAAGAATGAAGTCATGAATTTTTGGATGCTTATTATTTGTATCAACTAATTTGTAAAAAAAATTAAAAAGTATTGTTTCTTAAAGTTAAAAAGTTGAATTTTTTAATTTTTTTGTTGAATTCTAAATTTGAAATTTTTTACGTATAGTAAACCGAAAGTGAAAATTTCAAATGGATTTTTGAGTAACTTCGACACTTTTTTTTAATTATTTTAACCTTGAATTAAAGCTTTAAATGTACTATTTGTTCACAAAAAAAATTAAAACGTGATCTCCAATAGTTTAAGACTTAGAACATATAGAGTACATACACTACAACAATCGGATTTACGCGCTAACATGCAAAAATATAAAAATAAACAATTCCTTTATATCTTCACAAAAAAAAATTAAAACATGTTCGCCAATAGTTTAAGACTTAAAGCGGTTTTATTAATTAAGATGAAATGTGTAATATTAATTAAAATATAGAGATTTATTTTGTAATTTTTACAATTTTAGTATTTGCACTAACACTAATTCTCTTTACACATAAGCTCATGTTCGTTGGAAAAAAATCATGCAGTTGTTTAGTTCCTGGAACGGTGATAGCGGAAGAAAACGGATTCATGACAGAAACAGTTCCAGGAACTGGAAGGAACTGCATGATTTTCTACATGCATGATAAACAAAACTCACGACCTCATTTTTTTTGGTTGTCCGCTTGACGTGAAATGCCCCATATATTGTTTTTCTTTCTGTTTATTATTTTTCTTTAGGGGAGAATTCAGATGAAATTCCATCAAAAGAGATAACTGATTAGAATTCAAGATAACTGAATGAACTGCATCAACATTTTAAATAATTTAGTCATTCATTGATATTGGGATGGTATTTCTTAATTATAGGTTGCACGTAACCACTGTGTATACTACAACGAGCTGGAAACCCGCGTGCGTCTGTCCAAACGTCGCGCACGAGCTGGTGCTGCAGCACAGGCTTTGACGAGGCTCGTAGTAACGCACAGACCTTTGAGCGCAGCTGAACACCGCATGTTACGGTTGAGGGAGAAACAACTTGAACCGTCACAGGTCAGTAAAAATTAATTATCAGTGGTTTTTGTTGTTTTATGGATGAAAATTTATTATCGAAAGTGTGGTCTGATTATTAAAATTACAGTTAATGGAAGAGTTCTTTAGACAAGCATTGTCCTTATTCCATGTTATTTTTTATTATTATACTAGCCGTTTCCGCCCGCTTCGCTGATCGAATAACAGAAAAAAATTAATCGAAAAAAGTTTTAGTTACACCGCTTGCCCCACTTCTCCTATAAACATCGTTGTTTCTTTAAACTTTAAATTACATGAAGATATCGCAATAATGCTTTTTAGATATGGGCCAAGTGCCTAAGAAATAAAAATTTCATTTAAAGAAAATTGTAATTATAAACTATACATGAAAATTTATCATACTACTGTTATTATATTCGATTGCTATCTTGCAACCATATTACGGATCTGTGGATGGAACAGAATAATATAAAAATCACGATTAAAAAACAGGGGTTGATTGTAGAAGGGTGAAAATTTGAAGTTGTGTGTATTTTTCAATGCTAAATCACAATAAAATAAAAATAAAAAAAATTGTCAAAAAATAAAAAAAAAATTTAGGGGTTGGTCACCCTTATCATTTAGGGGTATGAAAAGTAGATGTTGGCTGATTCTCAGACTTACCCTATATGCACACAAAATTTTATATAAATCGGTCCAGCCGTTTCGGAGGAGTTTGGTAACAAACACCGCGACACGAGAATTTTGTATAGTCCCCTGCACTTTTAACAAAGACTTGATAACATGGTAATACAAATCAAAATACATATATTTGTTTGGTTTACTAATTGTCGATTCAACTACTTTGGCTGATAACAATCAACTTTTTATTAATAACTATAAAACGTTTTGGACTCCAGTAATAGATAAATATATATTTATTACAAAATTATTTTTATCTAGGAGGATGACGAAGAAGAAGAAGAAGATGACGAAGAAGAGGAAGAAGAAGATAAACAAGAACAAAATGAAACAAAAGAAAGGTAAATTGTGTACTCAAAAATGCGCTTAGTAAAGGTTGCGTTTCAAGCAACCTTTTTTTATCCGTGCAGGGGCGGAGAAAGAATACTAACCTCTGTGGCCGGGGTCGGCCTGTCGTAAAAGGCGACAAAACAACCCACCCTAGCTACGTGGTACGGCCTCAAGCCCGTCTGGATGGCGACCACCTTTGGTCTTAAGTATGCCGCCATAATAACCTTGTGTTGTGTTCCGGCATTAGTGACCCAAGTTCCTGTACCCTTATGGGACAGCAGCATGTACGCGATGCCACTGGCGTTGCAAACACCCATAGGCGACGGTAACTGCTAATTCCTAAGCGGGCCGTCAGCCTGTCTGCTGTCCTACAGCAATAAAAAAAAATCATTAACATAGTTTATTAGCATCGTAACAAAGTAATTAAACACTTGTTACTAAATAAGCACATGAGTTAACCCATTTGAAAACTTATTTTTAAATCCCATTTGCATAGTAAGCTACCAGTTTTAGAAAAGGAAAGAAGGCTCTTTGGAAATCTTTGCTGTCATCATGATAGTAAGTGAACGGATAACATAAAAGTTACAAAACTGCATTTGCAACAGAATTTTGTAGGACCTCGAGGTACATCTCCTCTGGAGACGTGAAACACATGGAATTATGCTTTTCTTTCCCCTAAAATAGATTATTGTAAAGTGTCTATCTAAATGTAACGAGAATCTTATGAGTGTTTCTTTGCGATAACTTAGATTTGTCACATTCAGTCATTTAAGTAATTCTCCAGTATGACGCAATGGGGATAGCAAAAACGTCAGTGTCAAGAAGCTTTTTCTTTCAGATCACGTTCCCGTTCGAAATCCGCTTCCAAGTCACCCCAAGGATCAGAGAAATCTAAAGCCTCAAACAGGTCCAGGTCGAGGTCAGGATCGGGATCGAGAAAGTCAAAGTCTAGGAGTCGGTCTAGATCTGGCTCTGGGTCCAGGAAATCAAGATCTAGGTCCGGATCAGCCCAATCTGGGTCTGCTAGGTAATTCTGTTTTTATATAGCGGGACTATAGGCTATTTGACATTTGTATGCGCTGGGCGTTGAGTATGCACCAGTCTTCTCCTTTCCGCTCCCACACCCCGCTTCCGCAATCCGCTTCTACGCCCCACTTACCATATTATCCATCCCTTACCAACACATCCGCTATGGAAGGGACGGATACTATGCCGCTGGCGAGGAGCGCGCCCCGGCTCTCGCGGCGATTTCGCCCCCGCGGCCACAGTCCACTTCGAACCGCGCGTAGAGGCAACCGTTGCCCCTCGGCCTTGACCAAAACCATAAAGGGGTTCAAGATCCCGTAGTTCCCGCTTCCGATACGAACCAGCGCACAGGGTCCCAGTGGCGGGTGAGTAATCGGACAGTTTTGAAACGTCTCATTTGATTTATCCTTTCAGATCTGGCTCGGCTCGATCTAGATCTCGATCAAAGTCCGGGTCGAGAGCATCATCCAGAGCCAGTTCCAAGAGTGGTCGTGGTTCCAGAGTCAGTTCTGCAAGTGGTAGGGGCTCGAGGGCTAGTTCCAAGGGCAGTGGCAAGGTATGTTTTGTTCATCATGGGCTATTAGTTAGTAAAATTTTGACTTAATGTGACGGCTGCGACGCTATTATTCAAACAAAATGAATTAAATATTTTACATTTTTGCAAAATTTGTTTAATAAAAGAATATTCAATAACTCATTCATTGCTTTTTTTAAATAGCAAGGTAGTTGCTTTTTTACCACGATTTTATTAACTTGATCTGTAACAGAATTTTCGGACTCGATTTTTACTTTTAACGATCAAAAACAAATTTTGCACACTTGTCATGACTGTAATAATTTTGTCCTGTAGTCTTTATCATGATTAACGCTTTCTTTTCCTTCTGCCGGAAGATGGTGTTTAATTAATGATGAAACTGCCGGCAGATGGACTTAAATGAATAAAAACATTTACAGATTGGGAATTGACAACAAATAAATTATAATTTAAAAACTATTAAAACACGGGTTTTATAATTAATCAAACTTAAGAGTAAAAAATAATTCTTAACAAGAATAAAATTACTGAAAATTAATATCACTGTTTCTAAAAAGCGTGGAGGTGCTCGATATTATAATTTTTTACTAGTTTATTCCGAAATGCAGACAGTTTAAAAATACCGTACAAAGCACCCACCACGCTTTTAGAACAACTTTATTGACATTAATTTTCTCGTCAACAATTTTATTCTTATGTTAAAAATAATTTTTTACTTTTAAGTTTGATCTAAAAGCGTGTTTTTATTTTAAATTGAATAAGTAAAATTAAATTTGAGAAGTATTTAGGGTACTTTGGCAGACTGGTTTATTATTAGAGACCAAACAAAATAAAGTAATGATAAAAAAAAATATATTATTGAGGAATTAGTCACTTAATAGTAAGCAGTTACCGTCACCTATGAATGTTTGCAACGCCAGGGGCACCGCTTACATGCTGCTGTCCCATAGGGGTACAGGAACCTGGGTCACTAATACCGGAACACAACTCAAGATTTTTTTTGCTGTAGGACAGCAGACAGGCTGACGACATACTTAGAATTTAGAAAGGGGTTAGGGGTTAGTATTCTTACTCCGCCCCGGCTTTGCACGTTCGTTGTATTATTAATATATTATCATTCTTGCCCAAATTTTCTACGTGGTCGGATCCCAAGCCCGTCTGGATGGTGACATTTTTGGTCTTAAGTATGCTAATAACTTTGTGTTGTGTTCCGGCATTAGTGACCCAAGTTCCTACACCCTTATGGGATAGCAGCGTGTTCGCGGTGCCACTGGCGTTACAAACACCCATAGGCGATAACTGCTAAATTCTGAGTGGGCCGTCAGCCTGTCTGCTGTCCTACAGTAATAAAAGAATAATATACTTAAATTTCTTGACAATCAAATTTTTCATCAACAGGGTTCAAGGGCCAGTTCTCGAGCATCTTCACGGGCTAGCAAGCGTTCTTCTCGGGCATCGTCCAGGGCTTCGAGGGCCTCCTCGAAGGGTTCAGGGTCGAAGGCATCCTCTAGGAGGAACTCTGGATCGGGAAGCGGTTCAGAAAGATCTAGGTCTAGATCTGGTAGTGGGTCTAGACAAGTAAGTTTTTTTTTTTTTAGAAAAATTCTGTTTCCTTTTTGGTTCTTTTTATGCGCCGATTATATGCAATTTGCAGACGTTCTAGATCGAATAAATAAATGTACTGTGATAATTGATACAACGCCGTCTAGTACCAGTAAGCAGGAGAGCGCATGTGTTATGGATATTACACAACTAATATATATAATAATAATATATATAAATATTGTAAATAAATACATCTAGTGTATACATCTGGATGATTCGGGATGGGAATTGTACACATGGCCGCCACTATTGCGCCACGGAGGCTATCAAACATGCAAATTCCAAAGTTACAATTAATCTTACTTTTTTTAGGGGTCCAGAAGTGGTTCGGCGTCTAGTGCTTCATCAAGACACAGCGGTTCTGATTGATGGTAGACTGTATATAATTTTATTTCTTTTAAATGACTACAATACAATAAAATAATAAAGACGATAGATTTTGTCTTTAATTTTTGATTTCCCTGGCCTACAAAATTACTTTAAATCCTAATTTGATAAGTCATAAGTAAAATATAAGGCATAAAGCTTTGTTATGTTAAGGTAGGGATGAAGTAAGTCTAATAAAATTATTTACATTATTACAATTTTCTGCAGTTTTTTAATTAAATAAAAAAAAGTAATGTTACGTGACGCGTTATTCGAACCCCATTCCGACCTTGTAGAGCATCGTAACGTTGTACAACCCTCTCAAATTGCGTTACGTCATACTTGAATGCCCCTTAATACAAATGAAATTTGGATTTATCTTCAGGCACTGAGAAGTCATTTAAGAAACAAAAAGATGTATAGTACGATACAGATATTCTTAATGCAGTCTTCACAGCTTCAAAATTTTTCTTTATTTAAGCTAATATTATGCTATAAAGTTCATAACAAACCAATATGTAAATCAAAGCCCGTTAAGGAACGCAACTTTGCAGGAGGAAGAGGTCTACTTGTTAATTAATAAAACAATTTGTGTATTAATAAATTTATTATTGCATTATTCACACTGATCTCATACAAAAATGAATTCCTTTCAACATTTCATTGTTTCAATTAAGAATCGACTAGTAATTTAACTTAGATCAATACGTATTACATTCAATTTAATTTTTTGTAAAAATATATTTAGAGAACATACCCATGCCACGTGGTCTATTTTTTGCCAATTTTTACCCCCTCTCTCCCTTTGGTGATCATGTGTATCATATGAGAAGACCCCTCCAGTTTGCACTTAGTAAATCATATTAATACGGCTCTTCCAATCGTTTTTTGCAAAGTAAATAAATTATAATTTGGCTCATATTATTACTACCAGTGTTGGATTAAGCAAGTGCGGGGCCCGTAGCAAATTCTATTTGCCCTTTGATCTATCTGCTAGGGGTTTTTAAGTAACAAAAGTGGAAAAAAAAAAAAAAACAATTCGATACTCAATACCTCAATCGTTTATTTGCCGTCTATTTGTTTGTTTTTGTATATTAGATACTCAAGCAGAGATGAGTGGGTTTAAATATGCTGGGCCCAATTTCGCGCGGGGCCCGTAGCAATTGCTACGTGGTTAATCCGGCACTGGTTATTACAACACAGCGCCGCGAGACGCCAAAAGTGAATGCATATGCATAGTTGCAAGTAAAAACTAAACGCGCCATATTTAACTATAGCTCGAAAATAGCTAGATTTCCTTTAGAGGGTATTGACTACGTGACGAAAACTCAAGCCTCCTCCTCCCCCCCCCCCTCCTGTGACAAAGCGTGGCATTTTGAAGACCTCCCCCTGAACGGGGCCACGTAGAATAGGTATGTCCCCTTATGTTGTGGGTTTGGGTGAAGAAGCGCGAACTTTATAAGTACCTACTCATCTGAAGGTACGATGTTCTGATCCGAGAACCGGGCTTTAGGAAGACCTGGCGATACATGGCCATTTAGTGCTGGTTTTACATTTTCTAATACACTAAACAACCTTTTTAAATAAAAGCTTATAGAAATTATTATGCTAAACTTATTAAAAATATAAATAGAAATGTCATTAAAATTTTAAAAGCAACTATTTCTTTTTTTGTTCAACTCATTTCACAATAGGGAGATTTTTCTTCATAAAGAAAGAAATATCATTTGTGTAAATAATTGAATGAATCTTTTGTATAAATAATTTTCTTTAAAATACAACACTAATAAATTTCATTATCTATTCCATTCAACAATACTGGCAATTTAAAACAAAAAAATTCTTGTATAACATTGATTTCTAATTACAAAATACGTGTTTTCTTAAAGTATTTTTCATTTATAATTCTTTTTGTCATAGATACATTAACATTTGGGAGAATATGAGAGATAAGCAAAGTGGAACAAGATACTACTTGAAATATTTACTGAGATAAAATATCTTCTGTTCAGTAGAAAATCGGTCTGATAATTCAACCCAGTGTTCAATGGATTACAATTTCAAATTGTATATTTTACATATATTTAACAATAAAACCTAATTACATCAGCATTCGTAAAAAGTTAGTAGTTATAACATACATATGTCCACATTAGAAAAAAAATAAGTAATATTAATTGGGAATGGATTTTTAATACAATCTAATGTTTGTGTTACATTAATTTAATATCGTATCATCTTATTATTTTCTCATATATTAAAATTAATCTCATATCAAGATAATATTTTCATCTATGCATTGACTGTCGAATATTTAAATACGAGTGGAAACTCGACTACCCTCATGTCTGTTTAAGGCAAGGGTAGTTAGTACAGTAGAATATAGTCACAATCTTATCTGTCAACGTTTGCCAAACTCAGACACCAATTTGCACCGTGTGCTGAAGTTTTTGTGGTTTTAATTCTCATAAAAAGATTAATATTGTTGGTTGTGCCAAAACTTTAATCCTTAGGTACACCGAAAAGTGCAGTGTGGTACAAGGAATTGCGACGTAGGATGGTGCCACCATGTGGGGTTCTACAGAAAGCTGTACCCAGAGACGACTGGAGAGGTCACGAGGTTGGTAGTGCTATAATGCCCTTCTAGTGTGGGGACCGATATAATACAAAATGTATATAGTCCACGTTTCAGTTTCCAGCACATTGTCGCATAAAGGCGACGAGGACTCAATACGGCTGTTCATTTTGGTTCTGACAGATTATTTTACATTATTAATCACCGCATTTTGTCTGATTTTCCTATATATTACCTATAAATATAGGCCTATAACCTTATCAATATTATTGCTAAAATGTAAATCAAAATTAAGTGCGTGGCTTTTTTCTATTTATGATGAAACGGAAAACTTTTTAGAAATTTAAATATAACAACTTATATTCGTAGTCATTATTCATCTATATGTATTTGTAAAATATATTAAATATTTATTTATAACAAACGCACACAAGCACGCCATAGCAAAGGCTTCTAATATATTTGTTTCTAAATTTAGTTTTCTCATAAATATACCATCGTAGGAAGAAGGCTCTCAAGACACAAGTCGTTAGTTTGGGGATTAAATATGTGATATCTTTTTTTGTAATTTTCTTATTAAAATACTTATATCTATATATTTTTTTACTTTACTAAATACAAACTGTTTCGCTGGATTATTTTTGAAATTACAGTTATGTGTAGTACGAGATGATTTCATGGAATTTCATTTAGTGTGATGAACTTAAACTACATTTGTCTCAAAAGTGCAAATAGGGAAGCTAGTGAACAATAATGATTCTAACAGATCTAAGAAATAATATTGAATACAATTTTTTTAGCGTTAAATGCTCGATGGTGTTATTCGAAGTTTTTTATTTTCCCCTTAGCGCAATTGTTCTGTAATCCGCCATTTTTCCAATAATTGCACCACCCCGTTATTTTTCACCCCATTATGTCGTTACGTGCGTTATAAGTAGATGGTTCATACGTACTCGTATATCAATAAGTGGGATTAATATAAAAAATACAAAAATGCATTTCAGGACTTGTTAACTAAATAATTTAAATTGTGATAATGTTAAATTTATTAATATATTAACATAGTTCAATTAACATTTTATCGACCGGTAGTTTTTGAGTTTGCCTCATTGTAAGTACCGGCATTTACTCCCAGTACTGGCAAAATTTTTGCTATTCATTAAAGTTGTAATTTATTAATATTAATTTTGTTTAATTATTATTATTTTTAAACATATTTATAATTCAGTACCCTTTATTGATTTTGACTTTGAATTTTTAATTTCATTGTAATGTATGGGACTTGTTTCTGAAATAAATTATTATTATTATGTTGGCTTTTCTCCTTTTGTTTCAAAGGAATGCAATTTTATTGATATTTATACTTTATTTTGCATTTATTTTATATAATAAAGGGCCTTATAAACAACAATCCACTGTACGAAAACAGTAGTTAGCTAAAAGCCGATTCACAGGCTAGCGGTCGATAGTGTTAGACTATTTTGACTAATAGCCGCCTAATTATATTTCTTGAATACTGCAACTTGAGATATCTAGTGTACAAGGGGTAGATGCGCGTGCGCAGTTTTTGAGACAGCTCTGACCCTCTCTTACTAAACAGTATCTTAAGTTAAATTTTATTCCATTATTCAATCATAATTGGATCATACAAGCATCTTTTAAATTAAATTTATCGTATATGTTTTACTTTTATATGTATATACTAATATTTTGTTATTGCGACATTACAAATAGGCACTTAAATTTCATTTATAAGTATAATCATGATTTTATGCATATAGATTAATATTAACTTTTATTACTAAGAGAAATAAGATATCTCTTATTAAGAAAAATATAAATCTTAAAATCAATACATATAAAAATCTAGTGATTATTTAAAGTATTCTTATTTTTTTCTGAGTGCGGTCTTCATTAACTTCTGCTTAATTCTTCCTCAACTATCTCCATGTAGTATTTTGTGAATACTGCCTTATTGTGCATAACGTAGCGTAAAAGCGTACCAGATATTGACGTCAGCTCCTTAGCCAGGGCCGAAAGACCAACAGGAATTTGACGTGACCCACCTGCACATACTAGGATCACTTTCAGGAATTCTAGAACTCTTTGCCCTGGAAGATATATGTCGATTAGGCTTAAAAAGGGCCAGTAAGTAAATAGAGTTAGATTATTGCTCTGAGACAGCTGACGGCTTAATATTTAGCAGTTACCGTCTCGCGTCTGGATGTTTATGTATATAGATATTTTCAAAAGAAGTGTTTTTTTATAGCTGGAGTTCAGCAAACAGGCAAGCGGCCATCTTTAAGCAGGTGGTCACCGCCGCCTATGGACGTTTGCAACACCAGAGGCATTACCAAAGTGCTGCCGGCCTTTAAGAAATTTTTAAACGCCTTTTTTGAAAATCCAAAACCGGTTAGTACGCAATAAGAACGTTCTTGAGAACCGTTTCGTATAAGAAACAAGAGGCTCCAGGAAATGGGGATGAACACATAGCCGATAGAATATTAGTTATTTAGTACCCATAACACAAGTGCTGGCTTATTTTGCGGCTAGATGGCGTTGTGTGAATTGTCCCAGTCTATTTATAATTATTTATTTCAACATGACTTCACCGACACTTGTCGTTAGATAAAGACTGCCAGTGTTACACCGCTTCTATCAATAATATACTCACGGACAATTTCGCGGACCCTGTGCTCCGGATCTCCTAAAGATATGATTTGCGTCCTAATTAATTCCTTCGTCTCACTATTTAGCGGCGGCTGATTCACATTCTCCAACAACTGTTCCGTTACTAATATAACTTCCTCGGCTACTGATGGAAGCACTGATTTTAAATCACTGAAAATTATTCCTCTTGATAATCAAAATTATTTGACAGTCATGGTAAAATATAGTAAAACCTGCATAAGTAGTAATATTGTAGCAGCATTGCGCTTTTCACTCATCGAGACGCGCGCGACAAATGCCGCGTTTATTTTTCTATTAGCTAAAGCTGCTGTGGTCTCAGACGACGTAAACAGTGAGTTCGGGCGAAAAAGGCATTCCGACCCAATGGGAGTGGAGTCGATCAGCCGTGGCAGCGTGCTTGGGGGGCGCGCCTCCTGTTCGCTCCATGGGAGCCAAACGAGAACCAGCCACGAATGGGAAGATTATTATTAAATTGGGGACAATCGGCTCTACCGGTGAAGCCGATTCTATTCTAATCTACTACCGTTTCGGGGTGTGTATAGCTGAGGGAGAAGAAGCGGCGAAAGAAACTCCCCCCCGCAACACGTGGAATCGAACCCGTGACCTCCGCAATCGTACCGAAGTGCGATATCCGTTACGCCACAAAGGTCGTCTACTAATGCCGGAACACAACACAAGGTTATGGCGGCATACTTATAGACTAAGAGTGGTTGCCATCTAGACGGGCTTGGAGCCCTACCACGTGGGGCTAAATTCTTAGGGTTGTTTTGTCGGCTTTTATGACTGATAAAAATTTTAAATGAATACTTACATATCATTCGATGTACTATCGATAATAATAAAAATCTTGTCTTTGAGCGTTTGTTTGTGTTTAGCAGACGTGTTGGGGTCGCTTGTAGCCGAAGGACTAGCTAACAACAGCGACGCTACCACTATTAATCTGTAAACTTGAATGCCTAACTCTGCGAAACGGGGTGCGTCTAGGTTCACTGTCTGGAAAAAAAAATATTTATTAACACTGATATATTTTTTATGACGGCCCAGTACAGTAATAATAATAATAATCTTTATTTCTTGACAAAAACATTAACAAATACTGGTTTAAAGTCCCTGACTGCCGTACTAGGTACAAAAGAAGACATGTGTGACAGGCTTGACAGCAGTCAGTGTCTTCCCTCGATTGGTGATACAATTTATGACAAATATGTTATTTAAATTTTAAATTTAATAGTAAACAATTACCGTTGCCTATAGGTGTTTGCGACTCCTGTTAACATGCTGCCGTTAGCGTAGGGATTCTGGAATATGGGTCACTTATGCCGGGAACAGAACATAAGGTTATTAGGGCCTATTTAAAGATCAGGTCTGGGGGTGTAGTAATATTGATCCCTGCAACCGTGATAGCAACCACTCATGGTTTATAAGTATGCCACCATAATAACCTTATGTTGTTTCGGACAGCAACGTGTTCGCGGTGCCCCTAGCTTGTAAAGTGCAAAAATCTATAGGCAATGGTAGCTGCTTAATATTAAGTCGGCTGACGGTCCAGCCTATCCGCTGTTTCACTGCAATAAAAAAGTATGTTCCAGTTGAATAAACAAATATTTACTTCTGGGTATTCCTTTGAACTGTCCCATTCTAACAATTCAAGATACGCTTTCGCCAAAGTCTGTGCTGTTACATTCCTAATGATATTAGGATCCGTCACCGGTATACTTAGGCCTGTTTTCTCTAAATTCCTTTTAATCCAACTTCTCGTGTGTTGAAGACCATCTAAAATAATTACATTAGCATATAAGTATTTATCCGTGCAGAGGCGGAGAAAGAATACACTAACCTCTGCGGCCGGGGTCGGCCTGTCGTAAAAGGCGACAAAACAACCCACCCTAGCTACCTGGTAGGGCCCAAGCTCATCTGGATGGCGACCACCTTTGATCTTAAGTATGCCACCATAATAACCTTGTATTGTGTTCCGGCATTAGTGACCTGGTTGCTGTAGCGCTATAGGACAGCAGCGTGTTCGCGGTACCCCAAGCGTCGCAAAGATCCATAGGCGACGGTAATTGCTTACTGTTAAGTGGGCCGTCAGCCTGTCTGCTATTCTTCAGGAATAAAAAATAAACATATTGATTGCTCAGTAACGCCTCTGTTACCCTCTTTAGGGTTATTCCAAATTTCTTTATTATATCCCTTAATAATCGTTTATTTTCGATTTTTACAAGGTTTGTTTAAAATTAGGAGTGTAGAGAAAAACAGGATGATTAACTGTCGCTGTGTCCGTTTTCCCGTGTCGCCTGTCAATGTTGATATTGACGTTTTATTCATCGGTTTAGAAATAAACACTGTTGTAGGGGAAAAATCGTAAGACAACCTTCACAGCATGGTGTCTATGCACTCCTTCCGTTCCGTTTAGGAACAGAATCAGTTTTGAAGTTTTGCCCGAATCAGTTTTGGAGGTTATGGGCACAGTTTTTATAGCTACATATATTGGCGGTGTTTGTCAAGGCCTATTTTGCACATGAGGAAATAAATAACGGTCTCTGAGACGGTAATACCACTTGGCTGTAACGTATAAAAAAATAATTTGCGCTACACACCCCACACCCATGTCTTGCCATCAAGAGACCCTACCGGTAATCTAGCGCAGGTCATCGGGCTTGGGGGCGTCCTGAACTACGACCTCTGAGACGCTGTCTCAACCCTAGGACTCGTTTTTTCCATCCACCATCGGTGTGCTGAGTGATTTGACATGTCTGAACCAATCCAGTTACTTAACAGCTGTCAGTGTCAGATACTTTATTATTTCCTTTTTTAAATTTATAATCTGTGACTAAAATATACATAAACTGGAAGTGAATAATACTAAAACAATTCATACCTTCAGTGACCTTCAGTATTTCATCAAATTTAGCCCTTTCATAGTGAACGCTCTCCTGCTGCACGTGCGGTCGGATCATAGCGATTAACGTGTTCGCCAAGTCCAGTTTCAACACTTCCAATGCTTCAAGAATTGCACGGAATACGTCAACCTGAAAATTTTATTTAGTGTTAGTTCAGCTAATTTATGTAACTCACAAATCTATCGAATTATAACCAGTCGCATTTATGACCATTTTCTATGACAGACATTTTGCACATATATATATGTACAATCTCGTGTATCGTACTTTATCTAGTAAGAAAGAGTGCGATATAATGATCATTTGCCTTAGTGATAAGCCTGTCATTTTGAAATCACTCACACATGTATACATTCAGTACTATATGGGCGAATACGACCGTTAACGTGCTGCTGGATGCATGACTCTAGACTGTACTTTATAAAAGAGTATTTTTCAGTTTCTTTTTGACAATATTGATTACATGAGCATCCCAAGGTTTTTGGTTTTACGACATATATAAACATATCTCAAGGTACCTAGTAGCACAATGGTATTCCACTTGAAGACCAACCTACATTTATGGCATGTACCACTTAGGCCACTTTTCTCGCTGAAAATGCATATTACAGCATAATAGCCATGTATGCTAGGGGAAGGCACGAGCCCAGCTGGGCTGTTATTATAAATAAATCCCAGAGATCGAAGAATAAACTGTCTTCTGAATCTCCATTGCTTAGTAGGATAAGTTAACTGGCAGGTCACTTTGGACCCGCTGCGAGCTCCCAAGCGTTAGGGTGTGAATTAACCCTTTCAACCACAAAAAGGTGACTTTAAACCATTCTGGTTAAAGGAATAATAATAAATAAATATCTCGAGACAATTCACACAGCATTTTTTTATGGGTACTATATCTAGTACCCATAAAAAAAATGCTGTGTGAATTGTCTGGTTTTGTTATCACAAATCGTCGGCTTATTGCAAGAAGTCATTATGTGACATTTCACTATTTTGGGAAAACATCATTTTTGTTGGAATTAGTTAGCGGTTATGTTGATTAGGCAAAGACGTAACGGCTAAAATTGTCCAGCTACAAATTAGTGTTTTGCATTTTGTAGAATATGTAAAAATGAGCCCATTATAGATAAAAACGTATTTAGTGATTTTTGCAGTTAATGAGTTCTTGCAATAAGCCGACGAAATATACATTTCTTTTGTGAATAAATACATATTATACATAAACACTCAGATGCGGGACGGGAATTGAACCGGTGACTTCTGCAAGTGAACTGACGTGCCTTACGTTACAGAGGTTATCGTCAAAGTTAAAGATATAGTAAGCATATTTCTGCAAATACTCACCGTATCTGTCAATTTAGAAATATCCTGTATCATTTCATCTCGAGCTGGAGCAGCCAGTTTGGCCATCAGATCAATAACGAACTTGGCATACTTCTGGAAGTCCAAACTGTTGTTCTCGGCTTGTTGTTTTATGAATTCTGTATCAAGTACTTCCTCTATCATCTCACGGATCCGTGTGTGACGAGGAAGTAATATTGAGAATAGGCCCTAAAAAGATACAAGACCAGGGTCAGCCTGTCGTAAAAGACAACCAAACAACTTAGCTAGAGAGCTCCAAGCCTGACTGGATGGTAACTAGCCCTAGTGTCTACTTAGAAATAATAACCTTGTGCTGTGTTCAACACAGTTCCATAAGTGACCAAGTTCTATTACCCCTACGCAAACGGCAGTGTGTAGCGAGGGGTCTCTACAATAGTCTCTTGTCTTTACAATAGTAAGTAGTTACCGTCGCCCATAGAGGCGAGGCTGTCCGCTTATCTGCGGTCCCACAATGAAAAAATAATAATGTATTTGTAACCTCCAATCACTTTTATATAAATCTAATCAAATTGGTAGTCAATCAAGTAGAATAAAATTTACATATAATAAGATCCCTTTTTTGATTGAGGAAATATTTTATACTACATTAACGGTTTCCTCCCTCCTCCGATGGCAAGTTATGTGATGATGTTGTCATTCACTTGTCAGGCCAGCTAGTGTTCATAATCTTAATAAAACATTGCTTTCAGTAGACCATAGAGAATATATTCTTAATTTTTATTGACATTGACACATTAATTCATTAGAAATCATAGGTGTATTTCAAATTAAAACTAAGTCTTAATGAATTACAGTGGAATGAAACATAATAGACTCTAATATGTGTATACATACATAGGTATCTGTCTATTTAAAACAATGATTATTATCATCACAATTGTTTCAAAATCCAACCAGAATAACTTTAGTTCATCATAGTAGCATAAAGTGAAGGATGTTGATTCCTGGTAGGTAATGCTAACATATAATTTTCCATATATAATCATAGTAATAGTACTGGCCATTAGTAAATCAAAACTTTTCCAAAATTTAAAATATAATCCATACTAAAGAGAAAAAATTATAAATTTACCTGCTTAACATCCTCAAGAAGTATGAGAGCCTGCTTGTATTCAGGTGGGTCTGAATTTAACTGTTCTCTTAAAATATCAAAGTAAGCTCTGTGCATTGTTTCTTTTACTAGTTTTTGATAACTGGAAATCAAATTGATACCATTAATTAAATTGATAAATTATTTTACTTAGGAGGCAAAGTCAGATAGGCCAAACGCCTGATCCTGATCTCCTAAATTTATTTGTTACTAGTTGACCCGACCAGGGTTGTTCTGTAATATAATTTAAAAAAAATAGCCTATGTTCCTCTCCAAGGTCCAATCTATGACTATACCGAAATTCATTAAAATTGACCTGGCAAATAAATTATAGCCTATGTGTTATTCTGATGTATAAGCTATATTATTGTAAAGTTTCATTAAAATCCATTCAATAGTTTTTACATGAAAGAGTAACAAACATCCATACCTATTACAATACATGTTTATAATATTAGGAAGGATTAAATTGTAAGTTTACAAGAAAGCTTTGAAATAACAGGTTGTCCTATTACGGAAATTTATTAAATAAATTATATATTTGACATGTTGGCTCTGTGGCCTTAAATAAGACTATGGCAATTTCATTTCCCTTCTAGGGTATGGTTTATAATACTGATTTTTAACAAAATGGATTTTTTTAAATCCTTCATTCCTGACATGAGTCACACCTATTTATATACAGTTTTCTCTCACTATTTTTGTTTTTGAGAATCTTATCATCTAGTACAATGGTTCCCAAAGTGTGCGCCGTGGTTCCCAGGGGCATCGCGGTGCCGTCACAAGGGCGCCGCAATATTCATTTAAACAATTGATAATAACAAAAATTGCTTGTGAATTTAAAATTCGTGTTTAATTTATTTTTCAATTAACCTAACCACATGGTGGTTGTCCAGTATCAATATATATTTTTCAAGAAAGTTAAAAATGTAGGAAAATATCTGATGCATTAAGGGCGACACAGATAAAATCCGATTATTTAGGAAACCTAAAACCAAAATAGATTGGCAACCTTTGATCTAGTACATATTTATGGTCACTATGTTTATTTAATTCTACTTAAAACAAAATGGCTTACTACTTCTAATTTACATAACAGCAAAGCAGTACAGTTTTCCATTTTCATCATTGTTTCTGTTGTAAATAACCCAATTTTGCTTAATATATATGCATATT
The DNA here is from genome assembly GCA_963693495.1 of Malacosoma neustria. NCBI lineage: Eukaryota > Metazoa > Arthropoda > Insecta > Lepidoptera > Lasiocampidae > Malacosoma > Malacosoma neustria. The sequence continues at coordinate 5,932,062 of OY856391.1, read as the reverse complement.
TTGCTCTCAAGTTTAAGCAGTTACAGTTCCCTCTATATACACTAGAACAGTAGATGTAATTAGACAAGTTTAAATAGTAAAAATACCTGTTATCTGGAGGTTCAAATGGTTCCAGCTTAAAATCATTGTCAACAGCAATCTCATGTGCCAATGCCATGTTTTGCATACCGTGTGCAGCTTTCATGATATCCTCCAGAGTTACAAACTTGGGAGGTGAGGCTCCAGTGATTGTAGAGCCTCGCACCCTGAACTGTATTGGTTCGCTGGCATAATAGCTATTTCTACTGAAATGATAAAACATTCAATTTACTATTGAAAATGTTGATAAAATTATAAACATAAGTACTGGCACAATTCATAAAGCTCCATCTAGTTTTAAAGTAGCAGTTGTGTTATAGACAACTAGTAAACTTAATAATAAATAAAAAATAAAATTTATCGCAAGAAAACTCTGTGATTTTATATATTATTTAATAATGCAATAAAATATGTCCTTTTAATTATTTTAAATTTATTAGGTACAATTTTGAATTTTATTATTGATTATATTTAAAGATTGGATTTGTTGATATTTTAAGAATTTATTGTCTAAAAGGTAGTACTTGGCTAAGTGTGTCCTAAAGAATGTATAAAAAAATTATATTTTTTTTATCAAATAATTTTTAAAATATTATAGAGCCTATCTCTTTACAGAAATAAAAGATTTTTGGACTACAACTTTTATGAGTTGAAACAAATATATTGTTTGTATTTTTCTAAATATTCACCATATGTATAAAATTTAAATTACAAAGCAATAACAGATAAACATATTTCCTTATTATTAACAACAATTAGCTTATTGTGCATATAAAATTCTTTGTAAAAATTAATTTTTTTTGTAATTATTTCCTTGTGCTAATTGCATAATACATTTATTAAACAAAGGCTCACCTTCCAGTAGGCACAGGTTGAGATTGGGTTCTATTTTCTTTGTCTGAACTCTGAGAGTTCGAAGTACTGGGACCGTCACGTTCACTCATCGTAAAACCTTCTTCCAAACTGGTTAAAACCTTACAACCATCTAAGGCAGACCGGAATTAAAGGCACAACTTTGAATAACTGCGTATCATTCCTTGACTCACACTTATTTCAAAACACATAACCTAATTTTTTTAACAAAGAAAATAGTTTATTCGTCAAGATTATACCATATATTTGGTAATATGTATATCAAATACATGCAATATGTTGAAATTGTGTCTATTTTTAGTAACTTTTGATGAGGTTTTCTCTTATTTTCTATGAATTAGCACAGCTGTTTCAGTTCAGTTCAGTTCTTAAGGTTATGGCTCCAATGCCTCTAGCATCGATTTTGCCAGTATCGGAGTTACAAAAGTGACAGGTTGTAATAAAATAAACTGTAATTTAAAACGCGGGAGTTTCGAAAGCTAACGTTATCTGGAATCCTGAGGACAACACAGTTTCTATTTGTTATAAATTGTATTAACATACTTATAAGTAAATACTATTTTTAATCAAAAACTTACATAAAACTAGAATATATTTAGTATGGACAAGAGTTAACATGTAATTTACATTAATAGGGCGAGGGATATCTGTAGGAAGAATTTCATAAATGGGAGTAGAGATTTTTGGGCAATGGAAAAAAATGTGATCAATAGTACCCTCGTCAAGTCCACACTCGCATAAAGAATGGTCCCGTACCCTTATTTTAGCCAGAAAAACTGGAGAACCAACATGACCTAAACGTAAACGAATAATGGAGGAAGTGACATTTTTAGGCAGAAACTTATGGCGGTAAAACCAAGGTTTCGAGAAATTAATATCAGGTTCCAGGGAACCAAAATGTTTTACACCAGTGATTCTAATCCTATGCCAAATATCATTCCATGACCTATACATATCCAACACCACAAGAGATCTTAAGTCCCTACTGAAACACTTGTTATATGTTGTAAGACCCACCCTAGTTGCACTTCTGGCACACTGATCAGCCGTCTCATTTCCTTTTATTCCGCTATGACTAGGAATCCAGGCTAGAACAATTTCAGAGCCCGAGGTGTGACACTTTAGTAGAGCCTCCTTGATTTTTAGAGTAATTGGGAAGTTTTCTTTTGACCGAAAAGGAAGTTTATCTAGGTAGCACAGCTGTTTGTATTCACTTGTCAATTTTTGTTGTTGTCAATCTTGTCATCTTGTCATTTATTGTTGTCAATTTAGAGATGTATAAAATAGGTTTAGTTACAATATCGATTCGCTAAACTGAATACCGGTTAACTATATCAAATTAGCAAAAATAGATAAAAATATTTTCGGAATATAATTTCCAAAATTTTGAAGCGAAGCTTCTATACGGACTTTTGGGCCGCTCGCCATGCGGCCTTTCTTTCGTGCTAAGCGTCAGTTTTTCCGTTACACAAAATCGTCTGATTTAGTAATGTTACGCGAACTGCAGCGCACGCGCGGCAGCTGTCTCCCCACCTCAGTGTGTGTGCCTTGACCTTATAAAATTGTTTTTGTCATTATTAAGTATTACATGATTACAACAAACATAGACGTTAACAACTGTTTATCGAATGATTCTATGGGTAATGTAGTATACATTGAATACAATGAAAATAATAGAGTTTGGTTAGAAGTCGTTGAAGATAAAGTTGGAAAAAAATAATGTTAAAAAGTATAGCAGATGCATTGAATCTTAGCAGGACAGCTGTGCCGATTAAAAGAAATTGTACTATACCATTAAATAGAAGCACAACAATTATTGTGAAGTCAATCCTGGACATATGTATCGTTAAAGGTATTATAAATTTCATTGCAAGATCACTAATGATTTATTCAAAATATGGAATAAAATTTACGGGAAATAATGAACATGCTATGCCAATTATTTTATGTGGAGATTTTAATTGTACTTTTAAACATGAAAAATTTAAGCCATTGGTTGATTTCCTTTCAGAAAAAAATTAATTTAAGGATGAATAATGATCCAAACTGCTCGACTATTAAAACAGGAACAACTATAGATGCAGTCTTTACTACATTTATTGAAAAAATCTCAAACAAAAACTTTTGTATCAAATTTTAGTCATCAACCCACTTCCTGTTTGACTATCACTCAATGTAGATGTAAAAAATTTCTCCATCTCTACACCATTAAGACCGTCATTTTCGAAATAATGTTCGTCACGATTTCTGACGTTTGTATGTGCCAATCTTCTGCCGTAATACTAGCAAAAGCAGTCTGAGTTGATTCCATTATTTGTTTTGAATCTTGAGCCACATTTTCTCTGCCACATATCTTTTTCCAGGCTCCAAATTTTTTCGATGGGATTTAAGTCGCATTGGTACGGGGGTAACATTACGACTTCGTGGTTGTATTGTATTAACAATTGATCCATGGCATATACAGGTGGCGTTTTACTATTTTTTATTATAGAATGTAGCATAGGTTCGGTCCAGCTTTCTTCGATGAAGATGCCTTTTTCTCTAAGCCGCCCTTGAAACTCAGATTTCAAAAGGGAATGCTAGGTCGCCATAGTAAATTAGGCCCAAGAGTGCCCAACATATTCATAGTATGGAAAAATGATATAATATTTGTTAAAAAAATTTCAAACTGTTAACTAATGTTTTAAAGATGGGATTAATTATATTTAAATAAAAAGTACTCAAACGATTGCGAACATTGCAAAGTTTGAAAAACAACAATGAACTGTCAACTATCATTTTATTGTAGTGTTGCCATTTCGTAAATAATTAAGTTGATTAACCTATCATTGTAATCGATTGCAAGATTATTATTTCACTGTTTAAATCGGTGATAGTCAATGATTGTACAGATAGCAACTGTTAGCTTATTTTAAAAAATTGATATAAATCTTTAGAAATGATATAAAATTGACTCAAGATAGTTTAATAAAATCGAATCGAATAAAATCTGTTGCGAGGAGGCTATCTTATAGTAATTGATATTAATACGGGTGTTATGACAGTTTTTATTTGAGTCCCCCTCGGATCGATTATTATTTAATACCATCGTGGCTTAGATTGTAAACTGGATAGTTAAATGTATCATTTATTTTGCCATGTTTTCCATATTTTTTTATATTTATGTCTTTCGATAACCTATAAGCGTTGTGACCATTGTCTGTGCCAGTGTCCCTCACTCATCTTTTTGGAGGACAGACCGCTTAAGGTCCATTTATATCTACAGACATTGAGTGTGTCAGACACGTTCCGGGGCAGACACCGACAGACACCGTTTATTTACATCTGAGCGTGCCAGACACGTGCCGGGGCAGACACCGACAGGCTCCGTTGTCAGCGTCGGGGCCGCTCTATCAAGCAGTTTATGAACAGCTTTCATAATGTTCAGACACTTCTCTGTGGAAGATTTATTCATAATTGCATTGTTGCTAGGAGAGGAAGAGCAGGATAAAACAAAAAAAAGAGCAAAACGCATGGCTCAAGAAAAGACAATTAGAAGGAGTCTAAAAAAGATGTCTGCACGGTTCCGATGCTATGTTCACACTGCCCGGCAGGTAGCCACAGACACGTACAAACATGAACCAAACAGACAAAATATTCTTTCCGCGAATACTGGCCGCGCACGGCCCGTATCTGTTGGTGTCTGCGCGGTCATGTAACGATAGAAATATCGTCGTGATCGTAGAATAATCGTAGATTTGAAAAAAATCCAAAATTCACTTTTTACCATATTTGGATACTGCATTGTCTAAATATTATTGCTACATTAAAAAAATTACATGTATTTTAGATTTCAAATCAAGCAATCGGTAAAGTGATGGATATGATAGACTCTCATAGTCCTTTTGCGAGGCAGTCATGTCCGCAAAGGAGGCGGCGGAGCGGGAGCGGGAGTCCACCACCATACTCTCCTCCCGCCAACGCAGGCCACTTCGTCGGCGCCGGAGGGCGAGCAATGACCTCCGGCCGCCGTAGAAAGCGCCCGCGGGTGGTCCCTCGGGGGAAGATCCGCCGCCCGCACTATCGCCGCGAGGGAGAGGGCCGCGTGCTGTTCCGGGGCCCCCCTCAACTCCTACAATACAGGAGAGCGCCGGTGGGACGAAACCATGACGGGGGTCAGGGTTTCGTCAGGGGTGGCGCTAACACTTTAGAAGAGGCCCGCCTTGAGACAAAGGGCGGGCCGGCGCCGGCCCGGCCCACGAGATCGGCAGGCCACATATCCGTAGGCCCAGGTGTAGGCGATAGGAGAACAGCGGGGTTTTTTAGTGGGTAGTCGGATGACTGAATAGCTTCCCCGGAGTCCCACATATCCCTCGGTCCCCCCGGGCCGGGGGAACCCGTCAAGAGAGGTTTTTTCCCGAGGCAAGAAAAGACTCATAGTAAAATGACGCTTGTATATTTTTAAAATGGCTGTCCTGTAAAGTTTAATATTATGTCAGATCCATTACTATTCTACGACTACGACGATATATACGCTAATAGACACTGTATAAAAGAATATTATTTTGTCTGCCACGGCACGTGTCTGACACGCTCAATGTCTATAGATATAAACAGACCTTTAATCGTTAAATATATTTCATTAATACCTGCTTTTCTGAGTGACTCTTATACTAGATTCGATTGCAATTTATGCTATAGGTTTAATAAGTCTATTGCGTTTACTGAGGCGTATACAATATTAATACCGAGCGTTACGCTATATTCATTTTAAGCAATTGTTACATATATTTTTTGTTGAAAACTAAGATGAACAATAACAAATCATATTGGTCAATTAGTTTAAAAAAATGATCAATAATACTAAAAATAATATGACATTCGATACCTAATTGATCGATTAAGGTTAAGATGAATCAATTTATCGATTAATTATTTTTAAAGGGCAAGCCCGTGTTGCATTATTGTTGTTTTTCAAACTTCGCAATATTCGCAATCGTTTGAGTACTTTTTATATAAATATAATTATTCCCATCTTTAAATCATTAGTTAACAGTTTGAAATTTTTTTAACAAATATTATATAATTTTTCCATACTATGAACTTGGGCACTCTTGGGCTTAATATCGGCATTCCCCTTTGACATAGTTGGAGCTTTGCTTTATTTTGTGTACAGTGGTAAGGTGCATTGTTCATTACCACCAAAGATTTTTCCAGTAGGTTGGGTAAAACTTTTTTAGTCATCCGCTATGTCATCATGGTAATCTGCAGACTTAGACTACGGTCTAAAAATCTACAATGCACTCAACACAAACCCTTCTTTAGATCCGGCATGTGCTTTATTGTAATCGCGTTCCAGGTGATTCAGAGACTAAAAGGCCTGCCTCTCCCGGACTTTACCTACCCTTTTTTGCATGATATGTAAAATAAATGTAAGTTTCATCGAGATTAACTATGGACCTATTATCGTTTAATCTATTGTTCCTCATTCTTTCTAGGTACCGAGCTCTCCATGCCGTGATATCGTAATGCTCCATTAACATTTTTTGCCTTGTTTGATATGTTAAATTGGAAACCTAACTTTTTCAATATTCTTCACAATGTCATATAACTTCATTCAAAATTTATATCATATAAATACCAACCGTAGCTTGTTCACTGTTGGCAATTGCTTTTTGACTATATAAAAATAACGGATCTTTTGACGAATAGCACACAAGTCAAAATCATCTGAATCTATACGTTTAGGTTGCGGTCGGCTCTTTCCAGGCGTAACAACTTTCTTGGGTGTACTTGCCGCAATTTGACATTCTTTAGTAATTCGAGAAATGGTCTTCACGGCAACTCCGGATTATAGAGATTAAAATTAGGCACTTTAAATTTTTACTATACATCTTCTTCCTGCCTTTTTCTTACATTGTATGGGGTCGGTACAACATGTTCTCTCTTTCCACTCTTCTCAATATTATACATATAAATTTTATTATATTAGCAAATAAAGCCAATAAATGAAACATTAATTTTAATCGAAGAAATAATGGCTAATCATTAATTAAATAATCATTAATTGTTCAAGCGACTGATCATTTTAATTCGTCTCCTGAACAAAAAAAAATATAGTGTAATTTTTCTACACAAAAATAAGCAAATATAAATCTCTGGCAATACTAAAACTTACCAGTCATGGCGGCGACTCTCATCTGAACTTTATTTATTTATAGAGATATTAATAAAAAGATGTTACTCTTTATTCTTCTGCTCCAACTCACAATATACTTCATTGTGAGAATCAATTCCCGGGCACCACTTTTCAATACTTTACGCTCCATAGTTTTACTTAATTCAATGAAAATAAAGAAAAAACTGGCAGTCAAAACCCTCCATACAATTTTTTGAAATGACAAAATTTAGTTAGAATTTTTCTCGTAAGACTTCTGTGAGCACTGACTCTATGTGGCATCGTCTATACAAATAAATAAAATTAGAGTGTCTGTTTGTAATATTAAAATAACCGCTTTTTACTAAGTGCATTCGGACGTATACACGGTACATATACTAAAACAACGTTTTTTCCAATTTTTGTCTGTCTGTCTGTTTGTTCCGGCTAATCTCTGAAATGGCTGGACCGATTTTGACGGGACTTTCACTGGCAGATAGTTGATATAACAAGGAGTAACTTAGGATACTTTTATTTTAGAAAAACAAAAATAGTTTTAGCTAAAAATGATCAGTTTCGCAAATTTTATAATTCAATTTAAGTTGACCTCAGATTTATATCATCAATCATATGAAATAGGGTTCATCTTTGGCTGGACCTTGTAGGTTTTATTTCTAAAAATTTATATCATCAATCATATGAAATAGGATTAGGAATCATATGAATTAGCTTAGGCTGGACTTTATAGGTTCGAACGCACGTATTCCGGAGGCGCACAACAGTTGCATTCGATAACACTGACTGCATATTTCATTTATTTATATTTTAGGGTTTATAGGGTTTGTAATCCAAAATAAACCATAATATTTATCCAAAAAATGCTGCCCAAAGTCACTATCCCACGCGGACGGAGTCACGGGCACAGCTAGTAATTAATACAAATATTAGAGACTAGTCTCTAATAAAAGCGAAGCTTTATAGTTTAAAGCGTATGAACTAAGAGTTAGAAAAATAATGAAAAAAGACATGAGGTAGAAGAAATAAAGCCTTGAGAAAATAAATAAAAAACTGAATACTTGGGAAAATAAAAATAAATGCATAAAATAGACGCCTAAAAACGCCTAAAAAAATTCAATAGTAAGCGTTATTTTATAATATCTAAGGATATATTTTTAAATGGTTGGTAAGCTCTAGTAATAGGTTTCATACAAATAAAACCACTCTTATAAATATAGCAAGGTAAATAATAACTAACAGCCGTTTAAATGAAAATAAACTCCAAGAGAAAATGGCGGCATATTGAGACAAGAAGGCAATCTAAGTTGTTCATAGAGAGAACTAGCAACTAATTTACCTACGCAAACGAACAGTTTCACCACCAGGAAGTGGAATGCATTTTATAAACTATTTCATTTGAAAAGTTGAGAAAATTTACCGTCTCTTCTTTGTTTACCTGCAAGACTTAAATAGGATTACCTTATTCTTTTGTATCCGTATAATATCCGTTTGTGAAATAGTGTTATAGTAAACAAAGTATGAAAAATGTTACGCATTAAGTTTAATTACTTTTCTGATTAGGCTTAGCGGCTTAGGCTTAGCGGTTAAATTTGCAAAAACCGCTCCTAATGTATGAAATCTTTGTTATATTTAGTAAGTAATGTTTATTCGTAGTAGGACTAGTCACTAATTAATTAAAAATGTAACTATTGCAGACTTTTAATAGGGTATTTAGGTTTGTCCCTCAAGGGATTTAACTTTGTGTGTTTAATCCGGGTTGCAAGTGAACTTTAAATGTACGAGTTCAACTGAATGCTTAATTTTTGAAAACCTATTAGTACTATAATGGCACCAATTCTTTTTTCATATAACATATGCGGAGGAAACGCAATCTACAGGTACCACGCCAGCTTCGAGGAAAATCTAGCAAGGTTATGTGGGGTAACCGCCTTTCTGCAGCTACTCGTTTGGTTAGTAAGATGCGATAACCAGTGGTGGCCACAGATAGACTAACTAAAACCTTTCAGGATTGACTTTTGGTCATTACTCTGCGATGTCCCCGGCTCGTACGCCAAAGATGGGGAATGTCCCGGGTGACATTATCCCCGAACGGGAGGTTAGAGCGAGTACACCCTCCGTACTGCTGACTTCACCGGTAACCCACTCCAAGTTAGCAATTATGTCGACATGACCAACTAAGGAGGAAGAAGGTTTGCATAGCGGCGCCAACTTCTAGCGGTCCGCAGCCTTCATACCAGTGACGCTCCCGTATGCTCTTCCCTCTTCCGCTCGATCGCCTCCTTCTGTTGCATGACACGCTTGCAGAATTTTCACATCCCCTAGTCTATAAGTATGCCGCCGTAATAACCTTGTGTTATGGCATCAGTGACCTAGTGCTTCTAGCGCCGCAAACATCTATCTATACGTGACGTTAACTTCTTACTATTAAGTGGGCCGTCAGCCTTTCTGCTTTTCGTCAGCAATAAAAAAATGTATGGGAAAAAATTATACTGAGTGAAAAAGAATAATGCCGAAAAATATGACCCATTAAGTAAACATACAAGACAAAAATTTCTGGCCAAGCCAGAAGTAGTCCTAAGTATAAATAATATTTACCACTTATTATACATAGATAAATTATGATAAATTATTATATATAGAAGTTTATATCCATTATCTCCCAGTAAGGAAATATCTTTTACGTGCCAAAACTTTAATCACTATGCTAAACGTATGGGCTGGGACTGACTCCAGTGCAGTGTTTAGTTTTTGTGCGCCTCGAGCCAATCTAAATTTCTAATCGCCTCCATACGCTCCAAGACCTAATAAATTCTGAAGATATGCGAAAACATAAGACGTGCCGGTTTTGGTTAGGCGAATATATATGCAAATGCCTTTGCTCTTTGGTAGCTCTCATAAAGATTTAATTTTATACTTTATATTTTAATACCAATACAGATAAAATTTCTTTAAAAATTACTAAACATTATCTAATTGTTTAGTCATGTTTGCATCCAAAGCTTTTAATTTAAAACCAAAGTCACAAAAGGCTGCCGCGGATCTCGAAATTTAGAGAGGAGGATATCGAGTAGAAGACCTCGATGCAGTACGTTGGAGTGCACATCGATAGCCCACGTGGAGCACGCCCTCAACCGGATGCGTGCCGGCTAGGCCCAGCTCCGGCCTGTTCTCTCTTCTAAAATGCCTTTGAGAACGTAAATCGGGCTTAATCTACGCCGCTCCAACATTCACTGTGCTCAACTTACAACAACTTGCTTAATAAAATCAAGGTCCAGCAAAACATCTCTCTGCTAATGTGCATAAACGCGTGTTGGTTAATCAGGAACAACATCATTCGTCGCGACGTGGGCATCTACTATATGCGAGAGCTTATGGCCATATCAGCGCGTTAATGGCTCAGATTGAAATAAAACTATCAAGATATGAAATATAATAGTGAAATCTGAATCTGACTTTCATTAACATAACTTCTAAGAAGTCCTCTGAGAAAGAACTCTACCTGAAGACTCAGTTATAACATTCTATTGGAGTTCCAGAACCCCCGCACCTCCAAAACGCCGTTAATTGCAGTCGGTACATTCTTTCTCTGGTTTAACTTTTGGGGGTATCAGAAGTAAAAGGAGTGTATGTTGTGACCTGACTGTATTAGTAAAAAAGGGGAAGCCTGATAACGGAGCAAGATTTGAGAGAGCTTAAGGAGCGGGAGGCCTTCTGGAAGGCTTCTCGTCCCGCCAGTGAACCAGATTCATTACATGTGTCTGGAGGATATGGGCTGCAGTCAGTTTGCAGCTCCCCGATCATTTGATTTCTATCGATGGTAGCAAATCAGATGACAGGGTGGGAGTGCATTCTCCTACTGGCGGAGTGGATCCGAGGTTCGGACCAAGCGGATTACACTTGAGCCGCTGTGTACGATTGTTATAATTATGACACTATAATATTAAAATAAAAATATTAACATAAAATTATTTGGGCACTATTTATTATATTATTTTTATAAGTATTTTGTATTAGTTTTGGTTATTGAGTTTTTAAATATTTACAAAGATCCGGTTAGTTTATGTTGAGCACTTTAGGTTTTTAAAAATGACGTTTTTATAACTTTAAGAAATGTCAATACCAGAATGATACTATTTACATTACACTTGAATGTAACTTAATATATTAACTTACTTAGAATTGCTAAAATATTTTTTTTAAATATTTAACATATCCGTTTTAATCACGGGTTTATCCTATTTTAGTGTTTATGATTCTAGTTATATATAATTGATTCAAATTATTTGTTTCAGTTTAATTCCAACTAGAAACTATTGCCAAGATGAGTTCGATGTTCAGGTGTGAGGAGATGGTCCTGTGCCAGGTGTGTGTGCCACAAGAAGCTGCATGCGTGTCCATGTATGAACCTGGGGAAGCAGGCGTCGGTCACTTTAGTGATGTAATTATTAGCACAAGAATTATAACACAGGACATGGTCCACGGCTGGGCTTGGACAGTCCTCTAAACGTTATGGACAATGTATTGGCTGCGCTTGTGAAATATTGTCATCTAGTTTTGAAATAAAATTCCGTGTACTAATGTACAAGGAAATTTATTTATTATATCAATCATATTTAACAAACAGTTTACAATGGTGGCGATATCCTACAATATGTAATATATTTTCATGTATCGTACCTCTACCTCTTAGTCATGGTTTGACACGATACCTTGACTACCGGATTATCAATTTATCTTAATATTTAGTTTATTTTATTGGCAGCTTCTGATGTAACCAAATATAATATAAGATAACCGCATGCCAGTGTTGGATTCTAACCCAGGATCTCCAGGTTTTAGTCTCCGAGTGTGGCACCACTTTGCTACCACATATCTTGGATCTATGCAGATTACTTATCTGCCGAAAATTTGAAACCACAATAAGACTAAAAAAGGTGTCCAGCAAGTACAAACCAAATGCAACTTCAGTCCGACAGATTCATGGAACTGGAGTCATATCACGTTTCATTGAAAGAGTCCTTATAGAAAAGTTCAGTTTAATTCCAACTAGAAACTATTGCCAAGATGAGTTCGATGTTCAGGTGTGAGGAGATGGTCCTGTACCAGGTGCGTGTGTCACAAGAAGCTGCATGCGTGTCCATGTATGAACCTGGGGAAGCAGGCGTCGGTCACTTTAGTGATGTAATTATTAGCACAAGAATTATAACACAGGACCTGGTCCACGGCTGGGCTTGGGCAGTCTTCTAAACGTAATGGACAATGCATTGACTGCCCTTGTGAAATATTGTCATCTAGTTTTGAATTAAAATCCCGTGTACTAATGTACAAGGAAATTTATTTATTATATCAATCATATTTAACAAACAGTTTACAATGGTGGCGATATCCTACAATATGTAATATATTTTCATGTATCGTACCTCTACCTCTTAGTCATGGTTTGACACGATACCTTGACTACCGGATTATCAATTTATCTCAATATTTAGTTTATTTTATTAGCAGCTTCTGATGTAACCAAATATAATATAAGATTGAACTGCATGCCAGTGTTGGATTCTAACCCAGGATCTCTAGGTTTTAGTCTCCGAGTGTGGGATCACTCAGCTAGAGCAGCAGTCTTGTGTGCAGATTATTTATCCACGGGAAATTTTAAACTACAATGACTAAAAACGATTCGGCATCTTTTAAAGTCTTATTGTAGTAGGCAACTAAAAATAAAGTGCAAGTTCATTTCGACCGATTCATGGAACTGGATTCATATCATTTTTCATTGAAAAAGTCCTTATTGAAAAGGAGAAACTTCCTGAAGGAGCTAGTCTTCTGAAGCACGCTCAGCATCGATTCATCTCCCCAGGAGATGACGGGTAAGTTAACAGCGGTACCTTTTGCATTGATTTTCAATGACTTCTAAGTTTGAAATGATGAATCAGCTAGGATAGGTCCCATTTAGAACCTACTCAATTTGTGCTCAATTCACATTTATGAATTTCATGAGGGATGTGTCCTAAATAAAAATTTCTCTCTTTCTTTCTATAAACTCATACGCTGAACTATTAGTTAAGGTGGATCTCATACACAATCCCTAAAGTTGGTTGCCAATACTCCTAATACCGTTAATTCTGCTAATGTATTCTCTTCTTTATCAGCTTATTTTATAGTTTAATTTCAGAGATCGTGAAATGCTCTGGGAATGTGTGGAACGAAGAAGGCGTTATGTTTATTATTATATGTTGTGACATGTTGCAATGATAAAGAGTACTGGACTTCATTTGTGGCCACAGGTGCAATGCTGCTACACAACAATCTTGGTTAAAAATGGATATTCGCCAGGAGTGGGATTTTAGATTGAAGAGAAAATGATAGGAGAGGGAGAAAATGATATATATCACTCAGATAAAGGTTATGTATAGGTACTTAGTTCTTTTCTGTAAATACAAAATAATTAAACCTGATTTTCGTTGTTCTACTTGTTTCTTATTAAACGAGTATACCCTTCAAGCAATCATAGTCTATTTCCCAGTCCTAGAAACTTATCTTTTTGGGATAATGTGGGATGAAATCCAGTAGATCTCTGTAAGAGGTTAGGTCACTCTAAAAGCCAAAGTGGGCCGTTATCGTGGCGACAACGGTTCACACGAATATCTCCACTGCATGCTAAAACATCGGACTACCAAGGACACTGGAAGCTTCCAGAGACCTCATCACATACCCATCGGACCAGAAAGATGCAATAACGGCCATCTTGGTGTAGGATAAGTCATCTACGGGCTGTTATGATGGCGCGCTGCTCACGTAGTTGCGCGGCCCATTCCACTTTATCGACGGGTAGTTGCTCCCCGGCTTTATGCCGACTAAAAGAGGTACGCATCGAAGCTCCAACCTCCTCTGCCTCGTGCAGAAAGTACCTTGCACACAAACCGAGATAAAATTATGGAGATATAGAAACTATCAGTGAGAAACTACTCTCAAGAACATTCTATTGGAGTCCTGGAACTCCAATTCCATTTGCTTGCGGTCAAACGCATTATTTCTTTGGGGCAGCTTTCTCTATATATTATGTATATATTGCAATAGGAAATTAAGTTTAATCGAGGCGTACCGTATGGAGGAGTGCGTTGGGTGGATTCTGTGTGATGTGACATTCAACTGTTAATTTGTAATAATAGAAAGAAATTTATTTTAAAAAGAAAACATAGTGCACATATCCCAAAATATGTATCAAATAACTAAACCAAATATTGTTACAGGCCCATGGCCGTATTTAATAAAAGTTCAGTTCGACTTATTAATGGGACTGGAGTCATATCACTTTTCATTGAAATAACCCTAATTGAAAAGTAGAAATTTCCTGAAGGGGCTAGTCCAAATCACGTTCAGTATTTATCCGCTTCACAAGGGGATGAAAGGTAAGTTAATAGTTATTTTTTGCATTTATTTTTAATGATTTGTAAGTTCGAAATGATAATTTTCTTCGTGTAGGGGTGGAGTAAGAATACTAAGTCCTGCAGCTGGAGTCGGCTTGTCATAAAAGACAAAACAGCACATGCTAGGTGATAGGGCACAGGCCCATCTGGATGGCAACCATCCCTGACCTCCAAACATGCCGCTATAAACCTTGTGTTGTGTTTCGGCATAAATGACCCAGGTCCTAATGTTCCTTTATATGAAGTTCTGGATTGCCCATGAATTTTGGAACCCAGGTTTTGCGAAATCCCATCATATCTCTGCAAGCGTGACCGGTTGGCGCGGGGGTCAGAGAGACCCGATAAAACGGCTGTCCGCTGGCTGCGCGCTAGTCAGTTTGGGACCCGAAACTGGATTATCCATTTTGGGGGGCTGTCTTGCCAACTGGTGTAAAGTCCTTGGAGAGTATCGTCGTGCCGGATCGGAGACCGGTCGTGGAGCCGGCGGTATTCTCTAGAAGGGATCGGGGGCCCTTAAGTAGTGGCATAAGTGATCGAGAAAGCCAATGAATATAAGAAGACTATTTAAGTGTACTTTATTGATTATCTATTATCCGTGCAGGGGCGGAGAAAGAATACTGATCTCTGCGGTCGGGGTCGGACTGTCGTAAAAGGCAACAAAACAACCCTAGCTACGTGGTAGGGCCCCAAGCCTGTCTGGCGACCACGTTTGGTCTTAAGTATGTCGCCATAATCATCTTGTGTTGGGTTCCGGCATTAAAGACCCAAGTTCCTGTACCCTTATGGGACAGCAGCGTGTTCGCGATGCCACTGGCGTTGCAAATACCCATAGGTGATGGTAGCTGCTAAATTCTAAGCGGGCCGTCAACTTGTCTGTTGTCATACAGCAATAAAAAATACAATAGCATTTGACTCCTTGCACCAGGAAAGTATTTGGGTAGCTCTAAAACAACATCAACAAGGAATAGGAAAGGTGTACATAATTTTCTTCAAAACCTTTATACTACAACATCACCGCCAGAATTAAGTTACAAAGGCATGGAGCTGAATTTCCCATACAAAAAGGTGTCCGTCAGCGCGATCCACTCTCATATACGGTATGAATTTCCCCCTGCTTCCTTTGTGATAATTTTTTTTTTCAGTTTCTTTGAAATACGTTCCTAGTTGTTATGCATTGTTGGAGAGCTAAGAAAACGTTTATGTTAAACTATTTTCAAGTCAAGTTTCATAACTTTTTTGTTTTTAAGGCATTTTAGTGGAAAATAATCTAAAAAAAAAAATATTGATATAATATCGTATTTCGTCTCGCACTTTTAAATTGGGACCGATAATTGTTGTTTTAATATTGATAAATAACCAGTGTTTAATTGTTTTTATAAATCAGAAGAAAAAACGAGATTTAAGTTGATACTTTTCTAAATAAATTTTTGATGTTGCATTTTTGACTTATTTTGAAAAAAGCCAATAACAAAACTCATCAATGGTCCATTTTTGCATAATGCATAAGGTGGTTATAATTATCACAAATAGTCACCCCTATCACCTTCTAACGCGAATACGTCGAATTCCCTTAATTAATTAACCCTGTATTGTTTTGTAACACATGTTGACACAATTTTTTTTAGAAAGTAAAGGCTATTATTGTTGTATCTATAAAATAGAATCAAATTATTTATTAAGAAGTGTAATTCCAGATAGAAATCATTGCCAAGATGGGTTCGATGTTCAGGAGCGAGGAGATGTTGCTGTGCCAGGTGTGTGTGCCACAAGGAGCTGCATGCGTGTCCATGTATGAACCTGGGGAAGCAGGCATCGGTCACTTTAATGATGTAATTATTATCACAAGAATAATAACAGAGGATATGGTCCACGGCTGGGCTTGGGCAGTCTTCTAAACATAATGGACAATGCATTGACTGCGCTTGTGAAATATTGTCATCTAGTTTTGAAATAAAATTCCGTGTACTAATGTACAAGGAAATTTATTTATTATATCAATCATATTTAACAAACACTTTACAATGGTGGCGATATCCTACAATATGTAATATATTTTCATGTATCGTACCTCTACCTCTTAGTCATGGCTTGACACGATACCTTGACTACCGGATTATCAATTTATCTTAATATTTAGTTTATTTTATTGGCAGCTTCTGATGTAACCAAATATAATATAAGATAACCGCATGCCAGTGTTGGATTCTAACCCAGGATCTCCAGGTTTTAGTCTCCGAGTGTGGCACCACTTTGCTACCACATATCTTGGATCTATGCAGATTACTTATCTGCCGAAAATTTGAAACCACAATAAGACTAAAAAAGGTTTCCAGCAAGTACAAACCAAATGCAACTTCAGTCCGACAGATTCATGGAACTGGAGTCATATAACGTTTCATTGAAAGAGTCGGAGAAACTTCCTGAAGGGGCTAGTCTTATGAAGCACGACCATCATTCATCCATCTTCTGAGGAGAAGAGGGGTATTTTAACGATTATACCTTTTGCATTTATTTCCAATGACTTGTAAGTTTGAAATGATAAACTCATACGCTGAACTCTTAGTTAAGGTGGATCCCATACACAATCCCTAATGTTGGTTGCCAATACTTCCAATACCGTTAATTCTGCTAATGTATTCTCTTCTTTATCAGCTTATTTTAAAATTTAATTTCAGCGACAGTGAAATTCTCTGGGGATGCGCGGAAGGAAGAAGGGGTGAAATATGTCATGACATGTTGCAATGATAAAGACTACTGGATTTCATTTGTGGCCACAGGTGTAATGTTGTTACGCAATAGCTTGAAATGACTTTTCGCAAAGAGTGGGATTTTAGATGGAGGAGAAAATGAAACCCAAGAGAGAAAATGATGTATATCACTCAGATACAAGTGGTATATATTTAGTTCTTTTGTGTAAATACAAAGTAATTAAAGCTGATTTTGTTTGCTCTACTTGTTTTTTTTATCAAACGAGTAATATACCCGTCAAGCCATCAGAGTCTACCTCCCAATCCAGGCCTTGGTGGATATTGGTGATTTGACTTTCATCCATACATACGTAGTAGCTATAAAATTTATCATGCTCGATTTATCTTTACATAATCTGGCTGATTTAAAAAGACCATACGTAAACAAACATAAAAAATAGACTACTTAAATATTACTACATTGTTAACCACATACGGAACGGGGCAGCGAGATCGAACCCTGGCCGCAAACAAGGATTAAAACTTTAAATTATTTCAACAGATTAAAACGTATGATAAAACGATGTGTTCAGCAGATATTGTTGCCGCAGACTCGACCGTGTTAATTTAACTTTAAATCCCATGTTTTTGATGGCCTTTACTCGAATATTCATATTATCTGGACGGGTTAAGCGTAGGTTTGGAAATTTATCTTTTCGGGATAGTGTTGGATAAAATCCAGTTTATATTTTAAATAATTTAATTCAGTTTTAATTCTTATTTCTGGCCTAAATATGAATTAAAATTTGAGCCACCTCTACGTTATCGTCATTTACACGCAGTAATATAAATAAAATAGGCTCAGAAATTGTCTTTGTAAATATATCATATTCTATGTCATGTAGTTTCTTTGATTCATTTGCATTAGAAAAATAAGTAGTATATAAGGTAGTGACGAAGAAGAAATGTGTATTGTTTCACTCTATGACAGCCCTAATAATAGTGACGATCATGATGGTGGGCTGTATTACGTTTGATCACCACATCTGACTTTGAATCTTGGCGGAGAATCTAAAATCTTAACTGAAGCTAAGAGATCCAGCTAGGACGAGAAGCAAACCGCAGCAGAGATCCGAATGATTCCAATAAAAGTACTTAAATTCAGAAGCGCTAGAAGTTGTCTGGTTAGGACCGGAAATGATTCAAGCGGGTTCGGACGCAAAACCTGTCAGTCAAGGACGCTAGAGTTTTCGCCACAAAGCTCTAGGCGGACTTGGAGAAGGCAGGTCAACTATCTTCATCGGGTCAGAAGGCGATAAAATACGTAAAGTTCAAGGACTCACCCAACATCTAGCCTAAAAAACTTGTGTGACAGATGAAATAAGCCTGATGCTCATGTAAAGCCTAGCCTCACGAGGGTGGCGGGATCCTCACGGTGGCGGACATCTGTAACACATATCTCACTTATAAAGAAAAAGCAGCAAGGAATGGTGTGAGCCAAAAATCTCAGTAAGCAACTCGTGGTTAGAAGCAAAATTTATCATCCATCATGTTGGACAACACTGACCGACATAATTTTCCTTGTTTAAGATATGCATATTTTTTTTTAGTAATTTTGTAGTGCTGACAACGAAATTAGATCTAATTTTATCATATCAGGTTTTTAGTAAAGTTAATATATTGACAATTTTATTTTTTTATAAAAATAGTTTAAATTACTAACGCTCTTTTTTTGAATTGTGAGACCTCTCGTAAGAAAATATATTAGTTATAACACCCATTCGCAACCCATTACACGAGAATAAGCCGTTACAGTAACTTTGTTTACAATTTTTTTAAATAATATTAGGATGTTTATTTAAACAAAATACGTTTTTCTTTTAGTATTTATTGAATTTTATCAATAATTTGTGGTTGAAAAACTAAAAAAAAAAAACAAAATATCTTTAATAAAGTGTCAAAATTGTGCGGATACATTCTGCTACATTTGTGGAAACTTGCGAAAACTATGAAATCAAAAAATGTTATACTAAAAATGTAATTGATCCTACAAAAATTGTATTACCTCCACTTCACTTTAACATTTTATGCAGCAATGAATACTACTAAACTAGAAGCTTGACTTGCATTAAAAGATGTTTTCAATATTTTTTTTAGAAAATAACAAACAAAATATTGTGACAAAGTTTTTTTGGACAAGTATCAAAAATTGAGATGTAATATGGATATAAAACACTCCAAATTTTAGATTCAAATGAGGATTTTTTCTTGATTACTTTGGTGATTTTAGTGAAAAATAGGGACGTCTATTCCACCAAGATATCAAAACTATAGAAACCAGGAATCAAGATTAATGAAATGGTGGCCTATTACTGCTGGTCATTTAAACTTGATGATATTCACAAAAAATCACACCCAGATGTAATTTTACAGCAAAAGGTAAAAAAATGTCCCTCAAATTAGTCCTCTAGTAATCATTGTACTTTGTATTTTCTTTACAAATGTTTTAATATGTAAGTATATGTATTTGCAACACAATCATTGATTTTTTCTAAAAATTCCAAGAGACGTCTTTTTGTCTTTTGTAGAAAAACCTGATGTGATATAAATATAGAGGTATTTATGTGTTCAAAATTCTTAGAATTAGTGATATTTAATACTCAAATGAAAACAGCGTTCTGAAAATTTTCATTTGTTGGCCGGTCTCAACTGCATAAGCGGATTGTAGCCACAATTTGCAATGAGGCTGGTTAGGAACTGATTAGGCCTTAACAAGCACAAAATTCAGGGCTAAATACGTAGTACTGAAAGGTGCTCCACGAGAAAGAAGACAGAGTCCGTGTGCTCACTTTATCCTTGGATGATCACTCCGTAGTGCTTGAAGGCAGTCGAATACAAGGCCATTCTAGGTTTTAAAATTATCTTGTTCAAGGTAAAGGCTGGCTTAGCCAGATTCATCCACGACCAACGAGTAATCGGTCAATGCGCTGTCTTTGCAAATATAATGAATTACATATTTAATTGCTGTGAAACAACAGATGATGACCTACTTAAAAGTAAGCAGTTACTATTACATATTGAGGTTTGCGACGCTAGGGATTCCACTAACAAGCTGGTATTCGCGTTATGGAACTGAAACCTGGGTCACTCATGACAAACAATTACAACACTGAACATAAAGGTTATAATGGCGGCATACTTATGAACCATTATGCCATCAAGGTGGGATTGAATTCATACCACCTAATTTAGATAGTTTTATCCTCTTTTACAACAGACAGCCTCAGGCCGCGCGGGTCTGTATTCTTACACCATTACTACACGTTGAAAAATTCTTAGTAATGCTAGCTAAAGTAAATAAATTGGAAGGCAAGTTAAGCTGCTTGTGGGATCGCTTCGTTTTTAATGAACGCGCCGGAACTTCTAGCGAATCTCAGAATTTCATTAATGATTCTAAGAGGCTTAGTTGAAATTCTTGGCTTCTGTAAATGCTACTTAATCTTACATTCTTCATTATTGGTATATCTGAAAGTTAAAATCTTTCTAGAATAATTTTTATTACTGCACTATGCATATTACAGAAATGCTCAAGCCTCCCCCTAGACCCTTCCCATCAACCATATGAAATAGGGTTTAGCTTAGGCTGGACTTTGTAGGTTCGAACGTACGTATTCCGGAGGCACATGGCGTAACAGTTGCATTCGATAATACTGACTGTTTGCATATTTCATTTATATTTTAGGGTTTATAGGGTTTGTAATCCAAAATAAACCATAAGATATATCCAAAAATTTTGCCCAAAGTCACTATTCCACGCGGACGGAGTTGCGGGCACAGCTAGTAATTAATACAAATATAGGTGAATTTGTTAATTACACCGAACCTATATTTATGTCCTATAGGATTTAAAAATATAATAATAAGATAGATGTTCTCGCTCGTTTCATTGGGCGGATAAGAGAAAAAAGTCAATTAAAAAAAATGAGAAAGGGTCAATAGAATCCAAAACGTACGTATCTTAAGACCATCTACGAAAAATATCGCGTCGAATAGTATATAGTCCTATCATGACATGTTCAGAAGCTTTTTCCCATTTTCTTTTTGTACTAGGTATATATGTATATATAGATTTACTGTGTCAACTTGATTCTGTTAGATTCAAGTTTAATATAAATACTATCATTCTGGTATTGACATTTCTTAAGTTTATAATGTCATTCTTAGATAACCTAAATGTAGGTTTTCTTAACTAAACTAACTCGAAGTTTGTAAATGTTTAAAAACGCAATAACCAAAATTAATACAAAATATTTATAGAAATAATATAATGCCCACATAATTTTATGTTTATATTTTTAATTTAATGTTATAATGTCATAATTTTGCTATAGATATTAATTAGCGGAATTGTTTCTGTTTCTTTTGTAAATATTTTGGTAGATAATTAATTTTGGTTATTGGCAAGTAATATCAGGAGGGGCGACACTTGTCGACGGGATAGGGAAACTAGCAACAGAGTAATATAAAAGACGGTGGAATACTAAAAATGGACAATGTAAGAAAAATAATTGATAATTGAAAATGAAATATATTTATGGTGATTAACGTTCACGTTGGTTTTATTTTCTTTTATAATTCATTTCGTATAATCATATATTTCGTGGGAATCCACTTCTTTCAGGAATTGGCAAGACAACACAGTTTATGACATTCCGTTATTTGTAAACATTGATATTGTTACAGAGAGATTTAACCATTTGCAAATGGAAAGTCAAGACGCGACCAGTGTTTAATTAAATTTAAAAATTGCTATATCCTCTTACGTTTTGCTTTATTCCTTCGACATTGCTAGTAATTAGTAAATTTAATAATTATTTAAAATCACGTGTTTATTTTGTAAATTGTTGACATTACAAACAGTTTTGAAAATTTAAAACAGTGTTGTAAATAAATGCTAATTAATTTTGACCAGGCTTTAATTAATGGTAAAGTGACAATCATAAGAAAAGAAAATGCATTCTGCTAGACGTATAAAAATAAAACTAGTATGTCACATAATTATAATTGTTTTAACAAGTTACTTTATAAGAAACATTCGTCAAATTCCTTTGAGGAAAGAAATTGAAAGATTCCATGCAGACTTAAGACATTTGCTTATTTGGACGAATCTACCAGGATTGACTGAATACGGCCAAAAGCATCTTATTAACAGAAAGTGTCACAGAATAAATTGTTACTTCACGAGTAATCGCAGTTTATTCGGAGATTTGAGATATTTTGATGGGATAATTTTTAATCTGCAAGACTTGAAGAGTGGTGTAAATGATTTACCGCGTGTACGGGCGATGAAACAGAAGTACATATTTGCAGCCAACGATTCGGCTGAAAAATATCCAGTTTGCGAATCTGTGTATGAGAACTTTTTTAATTGGACTTGGACTTACAGGTTACTTTTTTTAATTAATGAGACCTTATTTCTTATTGCTTAGGAATAGCAGACAGGCTGACGTACCACTTAATAGTAAGCAGTTACCGTCGCCTATAGATGTTTGCGACGCTACGCCCACGGCACACGCGTGGAGCCCTACCACGTAGCGTGGGTTAGTCGCCTTTTACGACAGGCTGACCCCAGCCGCAAGAGTTAATATTCTTACTACGCCCCTGCACGGAGAAGTTATCGTCGCCTATGGAATTTTGGGATGCCAAGAACTCTGTTGACACGCTGGCACACTCGTTAGAACATAACACAAGGTTATTACGGTGGTATGCATAAGGAATATTTGTTGCGGGTGCGATGGTAACAAAGAACTCCAGGCTACAAAGTAAGGAAAATATATGTATAATAACAACCAATGGTATCCCACTGCTGGGCTAGGGCCTCCCATTAGGGGGAACGGACTGCTGTCCCGCAACCCACAACGCTTATTCAAGGCGGTACACATACTGGTGACCTCAGATTTCAGGTTTACTTACGATGTTTTCGTTAACCATTGGTACACGATGATTACGTTATAATAGGCGCGAAAAAATACCTAGGCGGTGCTTGTCACTGTGGGATACGAGCCCGGAACCTTACATTGTCTCCGAGTGCATTTGAAACTACCTACCAGGTACCTTAAATATATGTAATATAATAACAATATCATTTTAAGGCAAGATTCTACAGTTAGATACAAGTTCTTCTCTGTATTCAACCTTCACTATGACCATCCTGTACAAGCGTATGACCACCAGGTTTGGTTGAAAGACATGCAACCGATAGACGCAAGTCTCAGAAGCCAGTTAAGCACGAAATCAAAGGCGGCAGCGATATTCTTGGACACCTGCGAAAGTTTGAGTAAAAGAGAGATATTCTTAACGAACTTGAAGAAAGAGTTAACGAAATATAACCTTACTTTAGACGTATATGGGAAATGCGGGAGTATGCAGTGTAAACGAAAATCTATGAGCCCATGTTATTGGAAGTTGAGGAAGCTATATTACTTCTATTTGGCTTTGGAAGATTCATTTGCAGAAGATTATGTAACTGACAGCGTTTTGTATGGGTACAAACATAATTCTGTGCCGATTGTTTATGGTGGGGTAGAGTATCGGAAGTGAGTTTGATTTTTTATAGCTGTAATTGAGCACCCAGATAACTGGTATGTGTAATCCGCCATTATACCTTTCCCGTATGCGGCACTTTGTATTTTCTACGATTCCTCAATTATCCGTGCAGGGGTGGAGAAGGAATATACACCTCTGCGGCCAGCGTCGGCTTGTCGTAAAACGCGACAAAACAATCCACCCTAGCTACGTCATAGGGCCCCAAGCCCGTCTGGAGGTCGACCACCTTTGATCTTATGCCGCCATAATATCTTTGCGGTGTGTTCCGCCATTAGTGACCCAAGTTCCTGTACCTCTAAGGGACAGCAGCGTGTTTGCGATACCACTGGCATTGCAAACACCCATAGGCGACGGTAACTGCTAAATTTTAAGCGGGCCGTCAGCCTGTCTGCTGTCCTACAGCAATAAAGAAAAAGAGGAGGCCCAAGCATTGAGACGTTACCATACATGTGGAGGATTGGCAGTGTGACAAATGATGCTTCATCAAATTCATAGATTTTTGTGGGTGTTTTGCAAAGAGAGACGTCTTGGAAGAGTATCAAGCCTATTATAGGGTTATAAACATGAGGTTAAACATTATGCTACAAGCGTATCTTTCTATTTTAAGATTTGAGCATGTAAGTTGATGAAATATTAGAATATGTACCCCTAAACACTCTCAAAGAAAACCAAAATTGGGTTTGATTTTTAATCAATCTTTCCATAAGTTTAGATGAAACATATTGCCCCATTAATTAAATTAAAATGTTTTAATTCCAGATACCTACCACCAAACTCATACATCAACGCTGCACAACTTGGTATTGATAACTTAGCGTACTTCATGTATTCTATCATTAAGAACAAAGAACGTTACTTTGACTATTTTCGTTGGAGGAACCATTACGTCATCAAAGAATCGATGGTTCTAGATGCTTGCATTCTCTGTGAACTTATAAATAATCCTACGTGGATGGAGCATAATATTATACAGAAAAATTTCAGGCAGTGGTGGAACCCTTATTATGACGAGCAGTGTTATAATAAAAAGTTTATGTATTTTAAATAAAATGTGCAAAAATAATAAATTATATTGTCACGTGTTTGTTTTTATTAATAATGAATTAAATTTATGAATAGGGCGGTGATGTTCGCGTCCGTAGGAGTTATCACCTTTCATAGGCCTACCCTACACGTTCCCCCGGGGTTGCTAAAGAACAACAACGCAGAGATATAGGCGGCGGTTAAGTAACCTATATTAGACTATCACGAGCTTAGAGGAATTGAATATACTCTAAAAGTGTGGCGATGGCACCTTGGAAAAGTGCTATATCTATCTTCCAACCCTAACTAATATGAAAATGTCGTATAATAATGAGAATGATATTTCATGCGCTCCGGCTAACACCCGGCGCTCGCGGATACCCGTGCTTGCGAGTGTGAAATCTGTTACCGAAGACTCCACAGGGGTGAGTAACCAGGCCTCCGTGACAGCAATAAATGTATCTGGCAACATCAAGAAAAAAATTATTCAGCAAGTCCTCCACCCGAGTTTATCTAAACCAAGACCTAGATTTTCCTCAGTAGGAAATATTCCTGCATGTATACCTACAGAAAAGGAACTTGAAAATGTAGATGCTCACCAGCCTAGGTGCACTGAACATGCTAAGTGGCAAGAAGTAAACCATCGCAAAAGAATGAGATGTAGCCCTGAAATCACAAGCAGAAATTAGAAATCCAAACCAAATTATTGGCTAGCAACTCCAATATCATTTCATAACTTTGCTGAACTTGAGAATACAAACCAACCGAGTCCGTCAGAAGCGAAAACTGTAATGGGAACCAACCCCCCTCCATTTTTCATTGATAAGGTTCGCAACGTCCCCTCACAGAAATGTTAGAGAAAGTAGCAAATGGGAACTAGAGATAAAAATCCATCAAAGCAAGTGAGTAAAAATACAAGCCAAAGATCACGAGGCGTATTCTGCTATAGATAGATATACAGAATTTTTTACTTACAAAACAAAGCAGGAGAGAAGCTTTAGAATAGTATTCAAACGCATGCACCCCTTAACTGACATCGACTAATTGAAGGAGGCTCTAGAAGAACTAGGACACAAGGCTACCAACATCTGGAATATCAAAAATACCAAAACAAAACAACCATTACCTATATTTTTTATAGACCTAACCTAACCAAAATAACAAGGACGTCTATAGCATAAAAACTATTCAACTGCCGTATAGAAATCAAACCGTCAAGTCCCAAACGCACTATCCCTCAGTGTTCTAACTGTTAACAGTATAGACAAAACTTTGGCCACAGACAGCCTAAATGTGTTAAATGAGCAGGATCTCACCATACATCAAAATGTCTCAACGAAAGAACGATCAGACAAAGTGAAATGCATACTCTGTGAAGGAAATCATTCAGATAATTATAAGGGCTGTACTGTGTTTATAGAACTACAAAATATAAATTTACTACCTCCTCGCCCCAAAGGACAACATTCAGTCAAACATGATTTACTGCAACAAAAAACCACACATTAAAGTGCTAAAAAATCGAATAATACTAGAGATTTGGAAAAATCTTATGCAGCAACAGTAAAATCTGGACCAAATCCACAATTTTATACTGACAATTGTACAAGAAATGAACTGAATATATCTGAAGCTCTTCGTACTTTTAACGCATCAATGCAAACTTTCATGAACCAAATGTTAAAAATGACAAATATTAGTAGACTTCATGTCAAGACTGCCAATACATTCGCTGTCCTAAAGCTATGCGTATGGAATACTAATGGGCTAACCAAACACTCGAACGAGTTAAAAACTTTTCTTAAAATAAATAAAATTGACATAATGATAATATCGGAACATTCAAAATCCTCGAGTAAAAGTTATATCATACCATGTACCCTGATGGAAAAGCACATGGAGAATCAGCTATCCTCATCAAAGCTAATATCAAAGATCAGCAATGTCAGTCATACTGCAAGGACTACATCCAAGCAACCACCGTAGTAGGGTACGATTGGATTGCTAAACCACCACATCACAATGTCAGCTCTGTACTGCCCCCCCAAGACACAACTAAAAGTCAATTATGCGATTACTTTAATACTCTAGGCCATTGTTTTATAGCCGCAGGCAATTACAACGACAAACACACATTTTGGGGGTCTAGGATCATCGTGCCTAGGGGCCGATAACTTTTAAAATATATTCAAACAAATAGTATGGATGTTGTTTCTACGGGACAGCCGACATACTGGCCTTCAGACAGAGGTAAAATACCAGATCTCATTGACTTCTGTGTCGTCAGAGGAATTACGAAAAACAGTATATCGTGCAATAGCTGCTGAAATTTATCATCAGATCACTCACCTATTTTTATCAATATTGAAATTAAGATAAAAGCGATATTGAAAAAATGGACATTACATATTAAGAAAACAAACTGATATTTGATAGATGAAGTCTTTAAAGTAGTACCACATCCACTCACAACTGAGGATGACATTGCAAATGCTGTTGAGTTCTTTAATGGAAACGTACAAGATGCTGCATGGAACTCGACTCCGTTAGACCACTACAAGTCTCATGTCCAATCTGTCGCTCCAAACACATTGAACTTAATTAAAGAAAAAAGGGAAACCAGAAAATTATTGCAACAAAATAGATGTATGCGAAAAAGAGATTCAACTATAAAGTGAGAGAGCTAAAACAAGCTTTACAACAAGATCGGACCGCTACGGAAGGTAGCGTTCCGATCTTGTTGGTACGCCTGGAAAGCGTACCTAGAAAGTCTTAATGAAACAGCAGCTACAGGTTTACTCTCTTTGGAAAGGCACTAAGGAATTTAAAAGAACTATAGTAAAAACCTGTCTTTGAGGTAAAAGGTAAATGGTAAAAGCGAGGGTGGGACGAATATAATAGAGTAGTATCGCGAGTATAAACGCGCGGGACGGTCGACGTTGGATCTTCCTGAAGACCATTCTCTGCGTCCTGCGCAATTGGCTTCAGTTACTCCTAACTCTCAATGGCCGTACCATAAGATTTTGTGTTCAGTGTGCGTGACATTTAGCTGGTGCCGTGCAATAGTTCCTCCGCGAGCGGACCTGAACCGAACCGGGAAGGCCTGGAATCAAGATCAGTGCGAATTTCTTTGCCCACTGGAAGTTATGGCGTATATCTAGCGACCGCTCCTCTCCCCTCCTCTCTCATACAGTCCAGTCCTCTCGAGCTATCCTCCTCATTCCTGTATGGTGCAATCTCGGTCCGTGACAATACGTCCGTGGCATTGTACAGAAATAATAGATTAGTTGACTTGCAAAATTTATTGTAATTAATATTGACAAATTTTGAGGAACACGTGCGTACCATAAGTTCTGACAGATCGGAAATAGGCGATGAATAATTCATTCTTAATTTTAGGTTGTAGATGTGAGCCACCCCCCGCAGCTCTCCCGCGCCTGAATCGATAATGCGCCGACATAGGTTAATACTGGTTTCCCCAAGAAACATGCGCCAGAGCATAGTCTGTGTAAAAATATATAATTCCAATTTTAAAAATTTGAATGTATTTCATTCTAAGGTTTTATTTTTAAGTTATTAAATCGTTGTTTTTGCAACTTAGAACTTGACAACCTGTCGTAAGCGTTTTAGAAACGAGATGGGTTAGCGTTATTTTTATCGGAGGCACACACACACACACATATATATATATATATATATATATATATATATATATATATATTATATATATATATATATATATATATATATATATATATATATATATATATATATATATATATATATATATATATATATATATATTATATATTATATACTATATATATATATATATATATATATATATATATATATATATATATATATATATATATATATATATATATATATATATATATAGTACAGAATATAAATACACGAAAATTTATTTCGTTTTACTCACAATACGATTTGTAACTTTTTCAAGATTGGCGACAATGCTACACACATTGTACGTGTGACGTGGGTCGACGGACAGATTCTGAATTGTCCTCCTCTGAATACCCCGAACAGCCAGAATGTCCATCCGATTAATGTTATGAGAATTTGATGGACGCTTTTCATTTTTTTTTTCGTGTACAATTGTGACGTGAATGAGCACGAAATCGAAAAGTTGGGTGGATTTTTGTATTGAAATTTTTTTGTATAATACTTTATATAATTTTCGGACATGAAGGGAAGTAATATTTTATTTACATTTTATTTAGAGATGTGTTAAATATAATCGAGTATAGATTTTATCTATTTTATATATGTTCCGTATCTTTTGTATCAATATGATAAAGAAGAATATTGAAATAAAGAAAAATCTCATTTCCAAGTTTCCCCGCTTCTTCGTCCTTGCTCCGTGAGTTACCCACTAAAAATCCTGCTGTGATCTTATCGCCTAGTGCCTAGGCCGACAGACGGCTGGCCGGCCGATCTCTCTCTCCTAGCCCCTCTAGGAGAGACAGATGGCGGCTCGTTGGCGTTATGAAAAATATACCTATTTCATATAACTTACTAAAACAAAGAAACTTGTATAATATGTGAATAAATGCTTTTATAATTTATTTATACGTTTTCTCTTTTCCATGACAATGTGTATATATTCACTGACAATCAGATAAATTAGGGCTTCAAAAGGAGGTTATAGATACTGTGTTAACACTTTGTCAAGATACAGTGTTTAGATTGGTATTTTATACAGATAGTGTACACATTTTTGTTGAACTTTTGACTCTATAGAAATATCTAATCTAATAAATCAAATAAAATACATAACTAGGACAAAACCATAAAACACACAAAAAAGTTCGTATATTTTGACCATATTATACAATAAAATTTTCATAGTAAAAGCCTCGAGATAACAAGGTACGTTGTTCGTGGTAGAGGACAACACAACTCGTGAGATAGAGCGAATCTGATCTGAAATGCAAACCGCGGGCCAAAGAATCTCATTAGCGAGAGGAGACCTCTGTTACCTAAGCCAGGGGAACTATTCTAAACAGCGACGAAAATTTAAAATTACTAATACTTAACACTAATTTACAAAATAGATTAAAGTTGAGCTATTGTTATGTCTAGTTACGATTAATTCATTGTAATGTTTTGAAAATTAAAATTCTGGTCTTTGTTTTCGATAAAACCTCTTCATTCTATTCATCTGACTCCCCAGTAGTTCCCGCGATTACGGAGGAATCGAGGATATGTGGCACTTTAGGCGTCTACCCACTAAAAACCTTGTTTTCCTATCTCCTAGGGGCTGGGGTGAGGGAAAAATAGCATGGTCAATACCGGAGCCCAAGCCCATGATAATCTTCCATTAAAGCCATAGAATGACGTATTTAAAGAACGCGAATTAGAAATGCAAAGCAATACATTAATAAATAATATTATTTTGTTAACAATAAGTAGATGTTAATAAGAAAAGAGTAAGTACATAGCATTTATCTGAAAAATCAGATTTTGATTATGTACAACTGAAAAATTATAACAATAAAATGGCCGTGTGTCTGGTTAGAAAGCCAAAAATTAAAGTGGTTCCACAAATTAATGGCGAAATTATGATAATAATATAAAATGATTAATATTTATTATCTTTACTTTTGAATCATCTTTCGAATAAATTAATATATATCTAATCTTTCCCTCTGGTAAGGATAGTTACAGGCCAAGCCATGGGACATAACAACCTGCTATTATTAGTTATAATACGAGTACGTCACCAAAAGGCGGTATAACGTAGTATTTATTTCGTGAGGTAACAGAATAGGTGTCCAATGTCCTTGGCACAGTGAAGTCATCTTGCTTGCATTCCCCAGTTCGCTCATTGGAAAATCACCCCCGCGATCTGAATGCTGAACGAGACAATCGCTTGACGCGTCATTGCTTACTCCTTAAACCTATTCTGCAAATCTTATTACTCTACAAGTACAGAAAGGTATAGGTAACAAATGCTTTAGGGTTTACATAACATGGCATTATCAAGACTTGATTATTACTTAGATGTAACTCGGGTCGAACCTTAATCCTAACTCACTTTGGAGTCCATTTTTGCATATTGTCACAGAATGAACTTACTGTGCGTTGTTAATCAAGTCATCGACCCCTTTTTTAACCAGGGGAAGTTTAATCTTCGAGACGGAACTCTTTACCCAGGCTTACAGGCGATGGGCATAACTATTTTATAGTGGACTGTCGGCCTGTCTACTGTCCCACAGGAATATAAACAAGTACTTAGTCATAAATACGATAGACAAATTACTGTCAACAGTCGACAAATGACACAAGGGTCAATTGGATTTGACATTGGTCCTAAGGCTATTGTAACCAAATTTAAGTATAGCATATTTTTTCTTAATTTTGAAAAATAAGTTACTCTGAAGTGAAATGTCCTAAATTGCAATTCTGTAGTAAGGTTGCACACCACTAGCTGTCAAAGATATACATATGTCAAACATCAACTAGAATGGTAGGCTGTATGGACCAAGTCCTTTGCCTGCCAGATTGGTAAATTAAAACAAAAAAAAATCAACTAGAATGACAGCTGACACTTGTGCAGTGATCGTCCTCCATTACGGTACTAGTGACTGGACTCATCTACTCTGATTATACTACTCTCTAGTATTTATAAATTGAGATTTAAAGAAGAATTTTAGCTCCAAAAATGTGACGGAAATAACATAATTTAGAAGCTGTTACACCTTCATTTTACGTCAGCTTTAATATTATATAAAACTTTTAATATGAATAGCGAACATACAATATTCCAATTCAATACAATAGTAAAAGAGAAGACTGCAAAAAATTCTTTTATTGAAACTAGCCCGTCTTCCATTTATTATGTATATACGCTGTTTTAGTTCCCGTATCCATTGTCTTACGGGATCCGTTTGTTTATAGCACAACTAGCTGACTCGGCAAAGGGTGTTCTGCCATATGAATTATAAAAGTAGGCTAAGTCCTTCTAAAGTCTTCCAAGGTCCAATCTATCTCAAAATTCAAAATTGGTTCAGCGGCTTAGGCGTGAAAACGTGATAAACAGACAGTTACTTTCGCATTTATAATATTAGTATGGATAAACTATGTACCAAGACAACTAAAACACCTTAATAATATTAACTAAATCCTTTTTTATGTACTGTAAAAATATGTTTATATTAATTTTGAATTAGTTTCCTGATATACGTATACATATTTTACTGGTTACTTTAACTTTAACACATACATGCAAATCAAAATATAATATTGCTAAGAATTTATTTATCTTCTGATAAAGAAAAGTAACATAAAAATATATGTGACCCAAAAATAAATATATATATTGTCACAATTCTGTGTGAATGTGCGCCACCTGGTCCAAAACTAATTACCGCACTTGTGTTATGGGTACTAGACAATTAATACGCTACATATATACTTTATTGTGTAAACAAATACATATTATACATAAACACTCAGATGCGAGACTGGAATCGAACCTATGATCTCTGCGAGCATACCGAACTGAGTTAGATATTACGTCACGGAGGTCGTCACTCAAATTAAATTTTAAATTAAATCCATTACTTTTTAGTAAGTATAGGTCCTATCCTATCTAGATGTTTTCAAGGTATTATATTATGTTTCAATATATTAGATCGTAAGTTTCAATGCGAACGCACCGCAATAATGTGAACATATTTGCAATATTCAGTTTTTGCTGGGACGTGTTCCCTGGAGGGCCACTCCCTATGACACATGCTTGGGACAGAATCTCAAATGGGCCCCTGAATACATTCCACGTGATGTTAGCTTTTTGTCACCATATTGCGAACATAAAATAGTTTTTCTTACCTCATAAATTTTCAGATAGTTGGGTTTTGGATTATGGAAGTACCCGGCCGGCTATGTGAAGTGAATTTACGTTCACTATCTATATATTTATTTTAACAACGATGGTTTTATATTAGGTTACCTATGAAATTGCCGTTTTGTATGAAAAAATATAAACGAATTTTTTTCATGTATTTTTTATTTGTATTAATCGAAGTAATCACCCATGCAATCAATGCATTTTTGCCAACGCAGTGGCAGTTTATTGATGCCCTTCTTAAAGAAATCAGCTGGACGGGAGGCAACAAATTCTTCAAAGGCATTTTGTACTGCCTCTCGGGTATTGAATTTTTTCCCGCCAAGAAGTTATCCAAATTCTGGAAAAAGTAGTAGTCTGTAGGCGCAAGGTCTGGTGAGTAGGACGGATGACGGAGAACTTCCAACCCCAGTTATTGCAACTTGGAGACCGTCTGCTGTGCAGTATGAGGTCGTGCGTTGTCGTGCAGGAGCAGCGGAGACGAGCGATTGACTAATGCTGGTTGGAAATCTACCAGCTTCTCCATTATTGTGTTCAGTTCTTCACAGTACACATCTGCAGTAATGCTCACCTCGTTTGGTAAGAAGCTGTGATGAATCACACCGGCGCTAGACCACCAAACAGTGACCATCACTTTTCTAGGGGTAAGTTTTCGTTTAGGGCATTGTTTAGGTGCTGAACCAGGATCCAACCAACTTCTGAGCGCTTGCGGTTATCAAATAGAATTCATTTTTTATCGCAGGTAACAATACGGTTCAAAATTCCTTCATTTGTGTATCTGTTGAGCAGTGCAAGGCACATCTCGACGCGTACTTCGCGCTGGCGATCATTGAGTTCGCGGGGCACCCATATGTCAAGCTTTTTTACCTTGCCAATTTGACGAAAATGGACCAATATTGTTTTGACGCTAACGTCGAAAGCTGCTGCTAATTCAGCCGTAGATTGTGTATCATCAGCTTCCACAATCGCCTTTAATTCGTCATTGTCGACCAAAGTCTTCGGACGACCGCGAGGTTCACTTTTTAGGTCGAAATTCCCAGAACGGAAGCGAGCAAACCAATAACAGGTGGTGCGTTGGTTTGTAGTGATAGCTTCGTAAACGTGGTTGATGTTGCGTGCCGCTTGTGCCGCGTTGCTGCCACGACGGTACTCGTATTCCATAATTACTCGAATTTTTAACGTATCCATGATGACGAAAAAGATTGAAATGCGATGAAAATGTAACACTAATCAATAAACAAATGACTACTTTTGAAAAAACAATTCCATGTTTTTAAAATAAAATTAATTTGAAATTAGAACTCTTAGCCAAACAAAAATTATTTTGATTTGAAATGGCCAGTACTGCAGAACGGCAATTTCATAAGTAAAGACCTATTATTTAAATATGTTTTCATATTGATTTATTAAATTTTGAATGGACATGATGATGACGAATCAGCATTATTTTTTTCTGTGTGCAACGATTTCATGCACTTAATTTTGGATAACTCTTCATTGGAATATTTTTTTTTATAAAAGCCTATAACGCCCTTCTAACCCGAGCTTGGTTTTGTTCCAAAGAGAACGGGCCGTTCTCTTCTATGCTTTGCCTCACAATCAGCATTTGGCGTTATGGACTAGGCGAGAAAAACTGGCTAAGCTATACAAACTATTGTGGAAATAGAATTCGTGACTTCTAGGCCTTCGAGTTTGATCCAAATGGACTACTAGGTGTCGGAAATCATACATTTTTACTCCGCTTTTATTAACTTGACCTGTATGTAACTATGTAATGGAATTTTCGGACACTATATTTAACCACTTTGATTCGAACAAAAAAAAATACAAAAATTTGTACACTTGTCAAGACCTGATGAGAACACACAAATTTAGTAATTTTGTCCATAGATGGCGTTAAACTAATAAAAACTGTTGATTTATATACATTTATATTGGCAACACTAATTGTAATCTCTTCCAATCAAGATGGCGAAAGGATAGTTGCGTTTTACTTGTGTGATAATGTTAAGATTAAAGAATAAAAGTATAAAACCATGAACGGGCCTAATTATTTTAACATGGTAGCAGAACCGTGGTTTAGTGGATAAAAAAGAATAAATGTGATAGAAACAAAAGAAAAAAAATGGCGTCAAAAAATAGTGATATAAATATTCCAATTTTCGATGGCACAGATTACAGTAATTGGAAAATACGGATAATTAAGTTTCTACAGTTCAAAAAGTGCAAGGATGTAGTAATGAGAGCGAAAATTGAAACCGACAAAGATGAATGGGACGATAGAGATATACAAGCAACAAACTATATTTACAGTGCTATAACAAACAAGCAGTTGGAATATATAAGTGAATTAAATACAGCATACGAAATAATACATAAATTTGATGAGATGTACCTAAAGAAATCAACGGCGTTGCAAATAGTATGTCGACATAAACTCGAAAGTGTCAAATTGAAAAATTATTCTGAAGTGTCTTTATTTTTCGATGACTTTGAAAAAGCTGTAAATGAGTTGAAACAAGCCGGTGCAACGGTATCAGAAACAGAAAAACTAAACTACATGTTAAAAGCACTACCAGTGAGTTACAACTACATAGGTGATTTAATAGATGTCTTACCAGAGGGTGAAAGGACAGTGGACTATTTAAAAAGCAAAATAAAATTGAAAAGTACAGGAAATATGAGTGAAATGTCAGAAGACACGTCAAATGTTTTTAAAGCAGATACTAACCGATCATATAATTGTTTTGGTTGTGGTAAACCTGGTCACCTAAGAAGAGATTGTAAGGCAGAAAATGTAAACCGTGGTCGAGGACATGGTCTTTCAAATTATAGAGGAAATAGTATACAAAATTATAGAGGAAATAGTATACAAAATTATAGAGGAAATAGTTTACCAAGTTATAGAGGACATAGTTTGCCAAGACGAGGACGTGGTTCATACAATAACAGAGGACAAGGTTCAAGAAATTACTACCATAATAATCAAGGGAGTCAAGGTAACAGTTATCATATTACTATTGCAAACAATACATACACAACGCAAGAGAATGATAAGCCAAAGGGTCAAATAAATTGGTTACTAGATAGTGGATGTACTGACCACATTATTAACACTGATAAATACTTCAATACTTATGAGATATTGGACAAACCTATTAAAGTCAAAATTGCTGACGGAACAATATTAGAAGCTACAAAAATTGGTAATATAAAAGCTTATTTCTTAGTTTATGGACAAAAATCTGAAGTCACATTAAAAAATGTTTTCTTTGTAAAAGAAATGAAAGCAAATTTATTAAGTTATTCGAAAATTACTGATAATTGTTCAATTGTCTCAAAAGGGAAATTTGCAAAAATTTACAATGAATATAGAAAGATTATAGCAATTGCAATTAAGGATGAAAGATTGTATAAGATGAAAAGTTACATGTGTGAAGAAATATTGGAAGCAAATATTAGTAAAACAAATATGACTGTAAAGGAAAAACTACATCGTACTCTGGGCCATATTAACTTTAAAAAATTGGATTTAATGTGTAAAAATGAATCATTAGAAGGATTACCTAAAGAGATTGAATATGAATATTTAAAGTGTGCAATATGTATTGAAAATAAAATGCATAACTTACCATTTGCTAATAATCGAAGAAAAGCAAAAGAGATATTAGAGATTGTTCATACAGATTTAAATGGGCCACATCAGACTACAGGATATAATGGAGAAAAATTTTTTTTGAGTTTTATTGATGACTACAGCAAATTAGTCAAAGTTTATTGTATCAGATCAAAGGATGAGGTATATGATTACTTGGTGCAGTATGTTAATGAAGTACAGAACTTGACAGGAAAAATGATAAAGGAACTGCGATGTGACAATGGGAAGGAATATATGAATGCAAGAGTTTTTCAGTTTGCAAAAGAGAAAGGAATAGTGATAAAACCCTGTCCAGCATATGTTCATCAATTAAATGGAACAGCAGAGAGATATAATCGTACGTTGATGGATATGGGTAGATGTCTTTTATCAGAAGCAAAGGTAGAAAGAAGATTTTGGCCTGAGGCAACTAAAACAGCTGCATATCTTAAAAACAGAACCTTAACTAATACTATTGAGAGGAAAACCCCGTATGAAATATTTTTTAAAAGGAAGCCATCTATGCAAAATCTAAAATTATATGGAAGTAGAGTTTTTGTAAGAATTCCTGAAGAACGAAGAAGGTCTAAATGGGATAAGAAAGCAGAAGCTGGAATTTTGCTTGGTTATACTGATATTGGATACAGAGTATTAATTAACAACAGAGTTGTTATTGCTAGAAATTGTGATATAATTGAGGAAGATGTTAAATTATGTGGTTTTAAAGATGAGGAAGAAGATAGTGAATATAAAATAAAAGAAAAGGAAAAGGAAGATAAAAGGATCCAAGAGGAAAGAAATATGTTAAAATACTCAGAAAATGATAAAGAGAATGTAGGAGAAAGTGAAGATGAGAATCTAAATAGAAGATTAAGAAAACAAATCAAACCTCCACTTTGTTTTGATGAAGAATTTGGTTATTATTGCATATACTGTAACTACTGTGATGCGTCAGCTCCAATTGATTTTCAGGAGGCGATTACATGTGATGAGGCAATGAAATGGAAAGGAGCAATGAATAGTGAGATGGAAAGTTTAATAAAAAATAATACCTGGACTCTAGTTGACAGACCCTCCAAGGAAAAAAAGGTAATTGATGTGAAATGGGTGTATAAAAGGAAGAGTGAAAATGAATACAAAGCAAGGTTAGTAGTAAGAGGTTTTCAGCAAACAAATTGTATTGATGATACTTACTCACCTGTTGCTAAAATGCCTACACTTAAGCTACTATTATCTTATTGTTGTCAAAATAATTTAGCTATTCATCAAATGGATGTTGAAACAGCATTTCTAAATGGTAGAGTATTATCTGAAGTTTATGTAAAGCAACCAATCGGTTATGAAAATGGAACTGATAAAGTTTATAAATTAAATAAATCATTGTATGGTCTAAAAGAAAGCCCCAGGGCATGGTATGAATGTTTTAATGATTTTTTGATTAATTTTGGTTTTCGCAGGAGTAAATATGACTATTGTTTATATGTTAGAAAAGAGAACAGCTTAATTGTTTATATTCTTTTATTTGTGGATGATTTATTAATTTGTTGTGAAAATGTAGAGGTTATTGCTGATATAAAAACTAAATTGTCTGAAAGGTTTAAAATGAAAGATATTGGTAAAGTAAAAAATTATATTGGTATTGAGATTGAATATATGTATAATCAAAACAATGTCTTAACTTTGAGTCGGAAATCTTATATTGAGTCTTTAGCTAAAAGGTATAATATTGAGAGTGCAAAAATGTATAAGACTCCTATGGAAATAAATTTAAAATTGGAACAATCTGATATTAATGAGGATGTAAAATATAGAAATTTGATTGGTGCTCTTTTGTATATTAGTTCAGGTACTAGACCCGATATATCTTACAGTGTAAATTACTTAAGTAGATTTCAAAACTGTTATAATGAGACACATTTTAAGTATGCATTGAGAGTTTTAAAGTATTTGTATTTGACAAAAGATCTTAAATTAACATATTGTAATAATAGTAACGCTGATATTCTAGATTGTTTTGTGGATGCTGATTGGGCAGGAGATATTTTAGATAGGAAATCTACTACAGGATTTGTCATTAGATTGTTTGGAAATATTATTTACTGGAAATCAAAAAAACAAAGTAGTGTAACAAAGTCCTCAACATTTGCTGAATATGTAGCTTTATCAGAAGCAGTAACAGAGTTAAATTTTCTTATGTGTCTAATGGATGATGTATTCAATAAAGTTTGTAAACCAGTTAAAATTTATGAAGATAATTCAGGAGCCGTAGCTATTTCTAAATATGGAAACTTTACTAAGAATTCTAAGCATATTGAAGTTCACTATCATTTTATACATGAAAATGTTAAGCTAGGAAATATTGAAGTTGTAAAAATAGAGTCAGAAAATAATATTGCAGATATATTTACAAAAGCTCTGGGAAATGTTAAATTCATAAAATTTAGAGAAATGTTAAATTTGAAATAAAATAATGATTGTTGTAACAGTGTTTTACAATATAAATGTAAGGAGGCGTGTTGATTTATATACATTTATATTGGCAACACTAATTGTAATCTCTTCCAATCAAGATGGCGAAAGGATAGTTGCGTTTTACTTGTGTGATAATGTTAAGATTAAAGAATAAAAGTATAAAACCATGAACGGGCCTAATTATTTTAACAAAAACATTTACCGATTGGATTGATAACAAATAAATTATAGTTAAAAAGAACTAAAAAACGCGCTTTTAATAGTTAATTAACTAAAAAGTAAATAATAATTCTTAACATACGAATAAAAAGCATGTTTTTCAGAGTGTTTAACTATAATTTTTATAATAGTATTTCACTCTAAATTTAGTATATTTATTATATACCAAGCATTTAGTGTAGAATGTCGATTTTATGAATAAAATATAACATCAGTAACTAATAAAATAATACAAATTCTACAGATACATTTTAAGCATTGTTTCAATTATTCGTTCTATAAAACACTCCAGTAGCCAAAAGTAGTGAAAAAATGAAAGTTTCATTTATTTCAATCACAAACTTCTACAAGGCCTAACAAGAGGGACATCGATCACGCGGGTCCTGGCTGCGGGGTGACCACGCTTCCGCTCCGCCACGATCTATCTTCATCTCTATGTACTGCCTCGTGTGAGGACTGTGTCCATTGATACACGATATATCAAGAATAAACATTATCCCCTAGTGATAGAACACGATTTGCTTCATTTATTTTTTAATATTTCCATGGAATGCCATGGATTAATTAAAATAATTTACAAGATCGCAGAACTCAACCAGTGCTTGAGATGAATACTAGAAAAACAATAAATGAGAACTAGTAACTAGATGATTCATGTTGTAACCAAACATACCGCGATGTAAAATGCAAGTGGTGCCATCTAGTGATATTTTTAATAATTTTGAAACAAATAAGACTATACTTCGGGCACGCTATGATGGCCGTTTTGACGTTTGTCCACTCATGAAGTTTCATATTAATTGATTTAGGCCAATTGACTGAATTATTAATAGATGAGAGCCTGCATCCAGCAGTGGACAATAAACGGCTGACGTCGAAACGATATTTTAACTCGAGGTATATCTCCGACACATCCCATAGTCGAATATCGTGACAGATTTTTTATTTATTGCTGTAGGACAACAGACAGGCTGACGGCCCATTTATAATTTAGCAGTTACCGTCGCCTATAGGTGATTGCAACGCCAGTGGCATCGCGAACACGCTGCTGTCCCATAAGGGTACAGGAAGGGTCACGAATACCGGTACACAACACAAAGTTATTATGGCGGCATACTTAAGACCAACGGTGTTCGCCATCCAGACGGTCTTGGGGCCCTACTACGTAGAAAATTTGTTAGATTAAAATCGTATCGGATGAATCAATGTTGAGTGCTCCCCGATTGACTGATAGTCTCAGCGTAAATGGGGGATTGAGTGATCACGCTCCAATCTGACAAGTTAGTTTTAGTCTTGCCGACTGATCGATGGCCCGAAACATGTCGATATTGACGCTAATACGTGCGCATGTTATTGATTGACTTCTTACAGAATTATCGGTGCGGATAATTCTAGATTTACTTTACCAAATGCCGTGTTATTTTGTATAATTTGGGAGAAATGTGAAACCCCGATGAAATTATGTTGAATTGAGTGTGTGTATGACAGCAAAAATAAATAACTCATAATACAAGAGGCCTTTTTATTGCACTG
Source organism: Malacosoma neustria (assembly GCA_963693495.1). NCBI lineage: Eukaryota > Metazoa > Arthropoda > Insecta > Lepidoptera > Lasiocampidae > Malacosoma > Malacosoma neustria. Next base: position 5,891,477 of record OY856391.1, on the reverse strand, counting down.
AGAAAGCAGATAGGCTGACAACCCACTTAATAAACAATTATTACACAACAGAAGGCTATTAACGGCATATTCAGGGACTATTGGTTGCCATACAGATATGATTGAAGCCCTACCACCTAGCTAGGGTTGTTTTGTCACCTTTTACGATAGACATTTTACGAAGTCAGTATTCTGATTACCCTGCACGAAGAACATATGATAAAGTTAGTCCATGCCCGTAGTAGACAGATAAGCAAAAATATTTTAATAGTTTGGTAATGTTTAAAATATATAAAATACAAATTAATATAAATTAGTGTACGCGTATTTCCTCCATGGGAAAATTTTTGGTATAATTATTAGTATTTTTTTATTACGATGTTTAAACTAATCCTTTTTCACGTTAATTCAAAAACCGGCTTATATAAAACTGAACCTCGTTTTGAACTCAACTTAGTGTTGAAATTTATATATTTTGTTATTGTTATTTTAAATATGAGTATGTTTGATGATATACAGATATACAATCAGATTATTTAGCAAGGGACCATTAATACAACTATGTTAATATGTATAAAAACGTTATTAGAGCACCATATTATTCAATCACTGTTTCTTCTTCTTCCTCCTGCTCTTATCCCACATTATATGGAGTCGGCACAACATGTTACATGTTGTAATCGTTGTGGCTTAGTTTTTTCAACCGGCCGCCTGCCTTGGGGAAGAATCTGTCAGCCTTTTTATTTAAATTATTTTTCTCGTCCAATCACTGTTTGTAGTATTTATTAAATATTAAAGGAAAATCGTAGTGGATCTAAACTATCGTTGTATTTCAAATTCATTTATTTGCAGAAAATGGGTTACAAATCTGGATGACAAAATATAATATAATAAAGACGGCATATTCAGCCTTTCGGCATGCAATGATATATGTATTATAGATATAAATACGTAATTAAAGTTTCATTGTTATATTTAGTGTCAAATTATATGAATATTTAAAAATAAATATTTATTAAACCATTTATACAATCAAGTCTATACCAATTAATTTAATGATTTATGATATAAAAAGTTAACAAGAATATTACATTTTGTTAATTAAATAATCTGTTTTATTATAATATATGTTGACAATTAAAAAGCCTTTTCAGTCTATATTTAAATTAACTTAAATTTTGGATATCAATTCAACTTTTATTTTTATTATTTTTTTATTAATTAATTTATTATTTAGTTATTAATTAATTTAAAAAAATAGCACGAATTGTAAAACATCTCAATATGTTTAAGCTCCTTTAATAATGTTATCAGAGAAATATGCAATATCGTGATGGTGAACACTTCACTCAGGGCTGCAACTATAAAGTTTCGACAGCAATATTTATTTTGATACATTGTTTTTCTTAAGATACAACTATAGAAATACTATCAAACCATCTTAACTAATTCATGATCTTAAAGTTAAGAAAATTGAATTAAAAAAATGTGTAAATAAATGTCCATCACGACTTCACTAAGTGTTATCAAATGCTTTAATAAAAACCACTTTTTAGAAGTCATATTTAGATCGTTAAAAATATTTCTTGTAATTAATATTTCAATTCAATACAACCTAAATATCTAATATCAAAACAATAATATGTATATGAAGCCTTATAAGAGATGAATAGAGGATGTTAGGATAGAAAAATTGTAATAAATATACATACTATTCTGACCCCAATAAATTGAGGTGAAACTATGCTAATGATAATGACAAAACAGCTTCTCGAAATCATCTACTGTTGCGGTTCATTTCAGAGATATTCGAAATTTTGGGTAGCTAAATGTGGTACTTTATCGTATGAACTTCAAACCGTGAAAAATCTCCCGAATGGCGCTCTTAATCAACACCTGTGAACTACGTCGACATCGAGCCCAAAAAGTGCCTAGAACTAATAACGATGAGATAAATAACTTTGTTAACGAGACATCACGGCCAATTTCTAACGGAAGACCAGCCCTGGCCATTTAACCAGTCATGCTGAGTTAGAATTCAAGGAATAATTTTAAGTCGTTTTTGTTCATATTTAGTTTGTTTTATTTGTAGCTCTAAGTAAATGTATTTTTCTTTCTTCCTAAATAGCGGTCTTACTTCTGGCCAAGATAGTCAACGTCTCAAGCTTATTTAAGAAGGAAAAGTTACAGAAAAATTTCCATAACGTCCTACTGATGACCGACTTGAAAGGAGAGTAAATACGTCCCATGTTAGCCTTCGCCATCAAATACTATCTTTCGCCGTCAGATACCATTTTTCTCGGTCAGTTACTATTTTACAACGTCAGATACTCTTTTTCAGCGTCAGATACTATCTTTCACCATCAGATACCAGCTTTGATACGTAGATACTAAGTGCGAAAACCAGTTTAAGAAACGAATGCCATAGTAGGAATGCAAATGAATGTGATACTACTGAATCAACATATATTTATTACTGTTCGAAAACCCTGAACCAACAGCAAGGGTTCCGAGGCACGGTATCCACGATATTTCAGAGTTCTATCCAGTTATTGCCATGATATAATTTTCTCACATAGTTTCCCGGCAATATTGCCAACTATTTAACATTGCGTTTCGTAATTGATTTACGTGGGTGCGCCTCTGGAGAGCGCTATGCACGATACAACGTTATTACCTACCTTTTACGTTATCTAAATATACATTTTGTATGCGATCGGAATAGATGAATACTTATAAATTATATTTCACGAACACGTATCTCCTTCTTGTCTTTATCCCACGTTCCGTGGGACTGTACTACTCCTCTTTGTTAGTCGTCACCTAAATATATCCTTTATTTTCACTATATCATTTTATAACGCAATCTATCAGTTTTTGTTTTGTGTACTTCGCCTTCTGTCCGAAAAACTCACGTATTTTCATTAATTTAGCATTTAATTTTGTTTTACGATTATAATATAAATTAATTATTTATCTATCCGCTATATCGCTTTGAATTGCCCGAGCCAAGTACAGTGGCTCAAATTTCGAACGCCAAATTGCCCGAGCCAAGCACAGTGGCTTTGGGTCTCTCCCTAAAAATTTAAGAAAAAAACTTGACAGTTGTTCCCTAGGAAATAACGATTATATTTAACTGTCAAATTTTCATCCAATTATGTCAAAATGTTATAGCCATGCCATACAAAAATAAAATGAGAAAAAATTTTGAAGTTGAAGTTCGGACATTGTTGAATGATTGTTGTGAGCGGCTTTGTTTTGGTTTTTAGTATTGTTAATTTACGATCCAATATACAAGTGTGATACCTTTATAGAAAGGGCTTTAAAAATACTATGTTAATAGTAATGTTTTGTATGTTAAGTGAAACAAAAAACAAAATGTGTAAAACGAAAGTGATTTCACTGTGTGAATGAGAACTGTTGCAATAATGTTTACTTTTCTCAGTAATAGTAAATGATATAGCTATGATTTTTGCTTATTTTGTGAGAATATTAGTCTACATATGTATTGTATTACTATAATTGTAGGCCTAACTGTAGTATTTGCGCATCTGGGACATGTAAAGTTTTTCTAGAATTACGGCTCGCGTCGCCATTTTGTGTAAAAAATTAAATAAATTATTTTGTATGAAGAGTTGTACTGTTTTATTTTTTATCCTAATGTATATATAATAATCTTTGTAATAAACAATAAAAAACCCTATGTCATCGATTTAATTTTTGAATTATGAGCGTATAAACACAAGTGGTGCTCAAATACGCGCTACCTCTGTGTTCAGCGTATCGTAATTCTATACCATAGTTGAATAATTATAAACAAAACACTTAAATAAATAGCTCCATTCATAAGAAACATAAAAACATAACACATGTTTGTGTTTCAAGAGCCACTTGAGGCACAATTAATAGTTTTGTGAAAGGGACCGCCGCGGCGGAAGTGTAAACAATGGTCGGGGCCATGTCGGGGCAATGTGACGTCAATTTTTTAACGGTCACCGCGGCGTCGGGTATTTCTGGTAACTGCTTTTTGAAGGTTTTTTTATATCTTTTATCATTGTTCGTGACCATTTTCATAGATGAATTGAAGTATGATAATTTATCTAAATGTTATAAATGACTGAAACTCAAGAAGAGTTTCTAAAAACCCCGATTAAATTAGAAGATTTAACTTTGGAGGCTGAAGTACCATGCTGAGTACCAGCTAAGTTTTATCCGTAGTTGCACTTCCGTAATACCTTTTTTTATATATACTAAGACTGAATGGTTTAAGCAGTTACAAAAACTTCTTGTTATAATAGCAAAGGAGCGGTAAATTTTTCTCTTTTTACTACTCCCTAGGAAAATTATATTATTTATTTCTTGACACCAATGATGTATGACAAAAATTCTAGCTCAGTTTTCAAAACTTTTCTTAAAAAAAAAACGGTTGTATTAGGTATGCCGTTGACCACCTCATGGTTTGCAATTTTTCCTCATAAAACATAAATTCCTCTTACAACTTTGAGTGATCTTCTTGAGGTTATACCTAATTTTACTGCGAAAGTTTTGACTTCGACGCGTTCCAACTTAGCTACGTATTTTTTAATATACTAAAATTTTGGGATTCAATTTTGTATTAATACCGGATATATCTCCTTATCAAAGCGTTTAGTAATGAACAAGCATAACTATAACTCAAAGGCAAAGCTTTCGGCACTTATGTAGCTGGAAGGCCTTTGACAGGAGTTTCGTTTTTCTGCGGTTCCAGCTATGGAGCATAGAGGTCAAGAGAATCATCTCATACGGGGGAGTTGAAAAAGTATCGAGCTGTACGCTGTAAAATTTAATTTAAAAAATTATCAAAAAGCGGCACTGGTGCAGCTACATCTACAGCTATTGACAAATTGAAGTATGCTAAGTTATAAATTATCCCTTCTTCCTCCTGCTCTTATCCCACATTATATGGGTCTTCCGATTAAGATAGGTATATAATTTGTAATATGCAATAAAAGTAGAGGAAAGGATAGAAAATATTTGTTATACTAAATCAGATGATAATTAGATTGATGCTGTAAATATACAAGAAATTAAAAGGATACAAGAACGATACTTTACAGAACAAGTGAAAAACTAGGAGAGAGTGAACTGCAGTTAGTCTTTCACATACACAAAAACTGATTATCTAGGACCAGTCTATGTAAAAATTGATAATAAAGAAGAGAAAAGATGGATATATCTATATACTTGTTTAGCACAGTTCATGCTTTATTTTTAGAGATAGTCAAGGATTTGTAAGCAGAAGAGTGTCTCTTCAAAATGAGGAGATATCATCTCGAGAGGTGTATCAGATACCATCGTTTTGGACAATGCGACACAATTCAAGCTAACTGCCGAAGTTATGTCTGTTAACTATTGCATTAATAACAAGATCAAAAGGAGGTTCATTTGATCTTGTTATTAGTTGGCCCCATGGTACGGCAGTTTTTATGAACGTTTAATAGCATTATTGAAAAATTGCATAAAGAGAACTCTCACTAAACAGATGTTGAACGATAGTCAACTTAGCGCTGTCACGAACGAAATCGAAGCTGTTCTGAACACGAGAGCATTATCAAGCGTCAGTTTTGACCTGGAAGATGTGCTAACACCTATAGTGTCAGCAAATACGATACACAAGAGTTTATACGGTTAAGTGGTAGTGAGCAGGACTTATCGGAGCCGCCGGAGTTTGATGAGGTAAATAATATGACAATTCACAGAACAGTACCAATTCCAGAGCGGCTAAACTTAAGGCTTACGATAATCTAGGACATTAAACGAAAGTTCAATTAATGCATAAATCATTGTTAATTAAGAGTACGTTCATAGCATAATCACTTTTGTCGTGTATTAATTGTTATTAAAAAATAATTTTAAGTGTAGATAAACATAAGTTAATCCATTTGTATATCTTATATATAAAATTCTCGTGTCACAATGTTCGTTCCCGTACTCCTCCGAAACGGCTTGACCGATTCTCATGAAATTTTGTGAGCATATTGACTAGGTCTGAGAATCGGCCAACATCTATTTTTCATACCCCTTAGTGATAAGGTCACTATTCCACGCGGACGGAGTCGCGGGCACAGCTAGTATGTATACATAAAAATGTATTTTCTCATTTTGTTTGATCATATTTGTATTTATTGTTTGATGTTGTAATAAGTGAATAACAACTATTTGGTTATGTATAAACTGTTTAAAATTTTTGTAAAAAAAGAATGTGTTTTGTATAAGAAAAGTTTTTACTTTCCTTGTTTATAAAATTTATTCAACATTCTATTTTTTATTATAAAGGGGAAGATGTAGTGTGTTGATAAATATGTAAGTATGTGTTTATCTACATATTCAAATATGTAGGTAAGAGAATCTTGAAAGATTTCAAAACCATGTTTGTAGATCAGTACTTACTAAGTTTAAGAGAAGGATATCGACACTCACACAGAGCCAAGAATAGTGAAGTCGGAAGAACTTAAAGTAGGAGATGTAGTTCAGATTAAGAGTAATAATAAGAACCGAGAGAAATGGAAAGTTGATAAAAATACATCTGCATTTAAAGGAGGTGACGGTCATTGTAGAGTGGCGAGAGTCAATGTCAACGGAACCGAGTTAACTCATTCCATAAGTCATCTTTACCCGTTAGAAATAGATGACGTACCTAAAGAGCAAAGAGAAGTTAATGTTAAAAGAGATAACAATCGACTACTAATGGACTTACCTATTGATGACTCTTCTTATGAATCTAATCGCCCACCAACTGTGGAAGTCTCTGTGGAAAAGGACAATTCCGTGGTTCTGGAAAAACCTGGAAACGCTTCGGAAATAATTGTACCTGAGCATACAGAAGCTGTAGAAACCCCTCAAAGATCTTCTATCAGAAACGCTGCAAGTTGAAATGACGACACCTGAACACTAGAACTAGAATAGAAGTTTCTAGTCCTAAAAGGAGAGAAGATTAAGGAATGGGTGTGTGATCTGATGGATCGATTGTAACCCTGTTGTCGTCGGGAGTGTCCGGGGTCTAACCGGGGTCGCTCGCAGAGGTCAGTATTCTTTTTCCGCCCCTGCACGGATAAGATATATGGATAGTACGGATATACATTGATATTCATACTTCATATGTTGTATTTTTTAAAAGTTTCCAACAGCAGAGTGACCAAATTTGAACAGTCCCCAAAGTAAGCCGAGTAGGTTAATATAGCATACTTAGTAGGGTGCCCGGTTACTTCATAACTCGTGATTTGGTTTGGTTAATGGGAGTAGTTGAATGTGTTCTTCTGATATACGAAGCATTAATACGTTGAATGACGACCGAATATAACGTAAATATTACTTTATATAAATAAATGATAGTGATGTGGTCCCAGAATAAGAATCGGGAATTATATCTATTGCTTTATCATCTAAGCTGTCAATCTTCTTATAAAAATACTTCAAGTGTAACTGTGATTGACATGATGGCTATTACTTAGGAGGACAGACAGTAGCAGAGATCTGCTATTGTTGAAAATAATGTTTGCTTAAGGCATAGCAAATCGCTTTTTAACTTTGGTTTTAAAAGTGAACACCCATCTGAAAGAAAAATCAAAATCAATAAGAAGAAGTTAACAATGAGCGTAATAGGAAGAATCAACTTATAAAAACAAAATGTTTATTTGGCAGAAACTTTTGCTTATGGGACTGTGGTTAACTTTGAAAATGGCATCAAATCCATCCATTTTTTTGAGATTGACAGGTATTACGCACACTCCACCGCGCAGGGACGAGCAGCAGGTCGGTGTGGGAAGTCTCGTGCCCACTAAAACTAGCCTGTGTTTTTTGGTTGCCTTGAGCGCCGGGACCGCGGGACTTGACGTCAGTTTTGACGCGAACCGACCCGAGAAAGCGGGCATCTTCAACTTCTTGAACTGATGATAAAGACGTATTGGTGTAAATAAAATGTTTTCTTATGAGCTTTTAATACGGAATCACTTCTCGAATTTCAAGCACACTATATTAGTGAAATAACTTTTTATTGTACCAAGAGCTACAAAGCGAATGAAAAGTGGCTACGTTCTCATTACTACCTGTGACAGATAATAAATAAGTCGTCTTTATCGACTCCTTAGGTTATAGGATATATTTATTTGTTACCGGGATCACGTGGCCAAACAATTCTCTACCTATAATCAAGTTAAAGCTTCGTTTTAAATCAAGATCGATAGGAACCAACTGGTGTTGTTGGAGCGTTAACAAACAAGGGCGCGGGCTCATTGCCGGCGCATCTCAATAAGCCGATTATTCAGTAATTTGCATCTGGATCGCGGACAACTCTATTTCCATGTCAAACCCGCAAACACGGCGAGATGCTCCCGAGGGGCGAGGGCCGCGGCTCCCGGAACGTGGGAATAATCAACGATTGTTTAAGACGTAATTTGCATAAAAAAGCATTCGGAATTAACGTGTATTTATATATCGTACTTAAAATAATATTGATATTATTTAAAGTTATAACCAAAGTAACTTAACTCACGAATTCTAATTTGCTTTAACTTAAAGATTTCTTCTTTCCACCCTTATTTGGCAACATTTTGTGCACTCAGCACCAGATGTATCTCCTGTGATAGCTGTTATTTCAACATTCTCTCCTTTTCATCATTATTCAAATAATACATTTTATTATAAAAATATAATACAAATAAAATAAAAAAAAATTTTTTACCCACACAGATATAAGTTTTACATATTTTAGGTGAAAAAAGGTATATGTAAACTTTAGACTAGCTCCTGATTAGTTTTATACAATATTTTTATTATTAGATAAAATAAACACAAGTATACTTGTAAAGTTTAAAATCTTTTGATTTTTTAACTTGAAAAGTTTAAAAACTGAAAGAAACAGAATGGTGCCATTATTTCTTTCTGACCATCATGATTACCAGCTTTCGCACGTTGGTAAGCCTGTAGGGGTCACGGTTTCGATTACCGCCTAGCGTTAAGTGTTTATGTTGTTATGTGTTTATGTGTATTCACAAAAGAAAATATATATTTTTTTAATAAAGATAGGCGTACGTTTGACCGCAAGCTCACCTGATGGTAAGCGACGATGCGGTCGACGGTGTAGCACGCTTGCCTATAAGAAACCTGTTCACTCTCCTCTTGAAGACCCCTAAATTATAATGTTCGGGAAACACAGACGCCGGCAAAGAATTCCACTCTTTGGCGGTTCGCATGATGAATGTGGAAGCAAAACGCTTTATGCGGATAGGGGGCAAGTCGACCATAAATGGGTGGCGCATTGCCGTACATCTGGTTGTCCTGTGATGGAAGGGAGACGGAGGAATTAAGTTTTAATAAATATATCAGTTGTCTGGATACCATAACACAAGCTTTCAGTAGAGCGCTAATTGTAGAGTGTAAGCAGTAGCTTACTTTGACATCTACAGGACATCGTAAAAGACTATTTCTTTTTTTTTATTGCTGTAGGACAGCAGACAGGCTGACGGCCCACTTACAGTTTAGCAGTTACGTCACCTATGAGTGTTTGCATCCTTAATGGCATCGTAAACACTCTGCTGCTCTTACATAAGGGTACAGGAACTTGGGTCACTAATGCCGGAACACAACACAAGGTTATTATGGCGACATACTTAAAACCAAAGGTAGTCGCCATCCAGACAGGCTTGGGGCCCTACCACGTAGGTAGGGTTGTATTGTTGCCCTTTATGACAGGCCGACTTCGGCCGCTGAGGTCAGTCTTCTTTCTCCGCCCCTGCACGGATGAAAATGGTTATTATGGCGGCATACTTATAGACCAAGGGTGGTTGCCATCCAGACGGGCTTGGGGCATTAATTTAAATACTATTACATATAGTCTATTTAAATTACTCCTTAATTTTAAAATCAAACATTCTGAATCCTAGTTAACGTTAAGTTAGAATACTTTTTAAACGATATACTAAAGCGCTATCACATTTTCAGCGAACGATTTAAAAAATAAAATGTTTTAAAAATTCAAAAAGTTTCGCATTGGGATTTAAAGTTCGTACTAGACTTTGCACGTAGAGGCTTAGCGAACTTTGTGGCGTTTCGAAAACTTTATTCAATACTTTAGTTTTAAAGCTATTAGGTATTTATCTTTTACAGCTTAGGAGTAAGGTTCGTTTGAAATTTCCTTCTTCAAGTCACGTTGCGGTATTATGAGGTAAGTTCTTACACGATTTTCTCCGTGCAGAGGTGAGTAAAAAAACTGACCTTTCAAAACAACCCCAAGCTAGGTGGTAGGGCTCTCGACTTTCAGGAGACCTGTCATGCAATTGATAAAAAAGTTTGTATGTTTCGAGCTACAGATTAGTGTGGCTATCCTTCGCGGTAATGCCGCTAGGCGTTTTGGGAATATTACTTGGTGACAGCGATCGGAGAACCATTTGTTATTAGTAGTTATTTCATATTTAAACAATAGATTTATTTTTTAAATCATTCAATGCAGTTTATCTTCTACAATAAATAACGTATTTATGTGTAATATGAAAATGCAAATAAAATTTAGCTATAAGACCGCATTGTCCGCTTGCTGTTTGTTTCTTTTCTGTGCTGTATTTTTTTGTGTTGTACAATAAGGAATATTCATTCATGCATTTGTTGCTAGCTAGTTGTAATACTAGCAACTTTAAGAAATCGCCCATTTTGTTTTTTTTATGTCTAGCCTATTACAGTAGACTGTTTTGTCTTCATATCCGGGTATACAATTATTTATTTCATGTACATTATTTACCTGTTTAATGTCAAAGTATTATAAAAATATAGTTACTTCTGAAGTTGACTATTGTTTGTTTTGCATGTCGCTGTGCCAATAAAGTGGAATAAAACCCGATAGCGGTGTCAGAATGGCGGACATTGCCACGTTAGAAATAAAAGAACTCCAGTCTAGCGGAAACGTGGAAATGCAAAATAATTTTTGAATTTTATTTTTTCTGAAGCAATATTTCCGGCTATACTCTTTTGTGATAAACATGCCAAATAACATAGCTAAAAAAATAGATTTAATTGAAACAATAGATACATATTCACTAGTTTTATTAAAATCAGTTTTGCATTAAAGATGAGAGAGAAAGATTAGAGAGCAATAAAGAGTTTGATGAAATAGTTATACTAGGTTCCAGTTCCCCTACGTACCAGCATGTTAGCGGTCCCTTGGCGTCGCAAATATCCATAGGCGACAGTAACTGTTTACTAATAAGTGGGCCTTCAGCCCATGTACCACAGCAATAAAAAAACACAACCTGTATATTAAGAGCTCGGATATTGAATATTTTTACTTAACTTTCAACTACTTTGTCATTCTTGTTAATTATCCTTCGGTACTTAAAGACTAAAGTCTTCGAGCAAGGCGTTTTACCTGACATACAGACTGGAACTGGTTTAAAGATTTTAAGTTCCAATCGTTCAGCAGAGTATCTCTCTTTATGGACAAGTAAAATATAGACATCTGTGAGAAGACTAAAGTAATATAGCTTGCAGAATGTGAAAGCTGAAGTAGCAGTGAGCCGCTCATGTTTATCGCAGGTCCAATAGCCGACACGAGTCCTAGAGTAGCGATCGCATCTTAGAAAATGTAGTATGAGATGCCCAAGTCCTATAAGCTTACAATCCCCGCAAGGTTCGCGGTCGGCATTGCGATAGGATGAAAAAAGTTGAGAAGTAGGTCTACCTGTGGATGATGTTTGACTGAAGCCAATAATGAGTATTTTAAGATCTTTAATTTTGCAGATTCTACTTATCGGTGTGTGTCATTATTACATGTCTACTACGTATAAGTAATAGTTCAGTGATCTCGTGTAGATCAATTTCCACGACGACCAAACACGCGGCAATTACAATAATTCAAACGACAATGCCTGACCTATCTCGGCAAATCCATTAGCTAATGCAATGTTAACTCCCCTGTCTAGAATGACGAATGTTCTGAGATGGCTATTTGATATGGCATTGATTCACAGTATTTTATTTATCCCTGATGCATAAACGAAACCTTATTCTAGAAAATCATTTATTGGAATCGGATGAGTTACGAACAGCTCTTGTCAACATTCGTTACATTAGCGAGGCAGGCTTTGTCAATGAGCTATTATTAGTAAATTTATGGCGATCACAATAGCTCATTAAATTGGACGCAGTGATACTATAATGCCTAAACTACCATAGCCACTTTTCGAAATAATAATATCAGCGACTTGCGTTCCCTTGTCAACAGGACAGCATTCGATCTGACAACGCTCGTGTGAACTGGAGGAGGCACTTTGCCTCTTTGATACTGTGATGGTTTAAGGGATATAATTTCGATTTGAATATAAGTTGTCACCATAACAAAAACGCTCTATTATTTACTTTAGGACTAGAGGGCGCTGTGTGAATTTTCCCAGTATTTGTTTATTTACTATTGTTACAAATTTATGTTATGAATATCGAACTCAAAATTATCTTATTTCCAACACTGACTAATATTTAAAACAACTAAAGAGAATTACTTCTGGAGTGCAACACTTCCGGAGTATAAACGACCATCACTACAAATATCATTAGAAATAAAACGCTATTTCAAACACACAATAATTAATTAATCCTTTTACTCGCATCGAAGAACAAAAGCAAAAAAATCAGCTTTCACGCTATGATTAAATATTATTTGATCCAGTGTAAAGTCCTCTTACATAGCACCTATATGGTCTATATCAGTATATAATATCGATTTCAATGTAAACTGTATTCTAATAACATTTAGTGCTGCTGCCTTTGAGGCTATAACAATGGATAATCGACGTGAACCCTGCGCTTAGCTAATAAGGCACGAAGTGGTATGGTAATTTCACACGCCTCATTGAATTACTCTACTACTAATATTCAGTTTTATTGAGGAGTTGGAACTTGAGATATGAACTTCTACACAAGGCGTTGAGCTTATATTGAGCAGATATGTAGGGGTGAAGTAAGAATACTAATCCTGCGGCCAGGGTCTAGCCCACCCTAGCTACGTGGTAGAGCTTCAAGCCCGCCAGGATAGCAACCACCCTTGGTCTAAAGTATGCCGCCATAATAACCGGCATTAGTGACCCAGGTTCTTGTACCTGCATGGGACAGCAACGTGTTTGTTAGTGTCGCAAACATCCTTAGACGGCGATAACTGTATACTGTTTAGTGGGCCGTCTGCCTGTCTGTTATTCCTCAGATATAAAAAAAAGAGATTTTTAGTATTATGTATATATTTTTATATTTATAATTATATTTCAAGTGTATATATGACTTACATACGAATTAAAAATATTTTTGAATTTCATTTTGACAAATGGCCTCCGCCAGGTCTTATAGGATCAGGAATTGTATAGAGGAGTATTAACAATAATAATTAATCGTTTATTTATTTGTGGATAAACATGGTCCATTATGTACATTATAAAAATCAGTCATAAATTGTTAAAACAATAATAATAAAAAAATTAAGAATGAACGCCGTAATGTGTTCCAATAGACACCTTCGTTTTATTTTATTTATGCTATTTTAGCTTGATAAATGATAAAGAAATCCTTCATTTATTATTACTTTTGCTTAGAATATGAAAGTGAAATAAATACAGGGTGGCGGAATATACCTGCATAATTTAAAAAATGGATTAAAAATTTAATACAAAAGGTATAGTTAAAATAAAACTGAGGCATTGTAAAGTAATAACTGAAGTTTATTTTTTAAAAATAACATCATCTAAATGACGACCCTCTCTACAACAGCACTCCTCGAACCGCAAATGGACATTATTGAAAACTCTCTTCTAAAGAAACTAATTTGCCATTTCACCATGGATATTCTCCTTGAACTGAACGACGGTTTTCAGATTATTACTGTAGACTTTGAGTTTGAGCTATCCCCATAAAAATAAAGTGGATGCGTCAAGTCTGGACTACGTGGGGGCCATGGGACATCACCTCTTTTCGAAATCAGTCTGCCAGGGAACATCTGTTTCACAACCGCCATGGAGTCATTTGATGTATGACTAATAGATCCGTCTTATTGAAACCAAGTCCTAGAATTCACTATTTTTGAATTTTCAGGTTCTGGAGCCAAAAAACCTTCCAACATCGCAACATAGCGTTCGGTATTAACAGTGACGTTTTGCCTCCGCGCATTTTCAAAGAAAAAAGGACCAATTATTCCTCTGCCAGAGATTGCTGCCCATACTGTCACTTTAGGACTATGCAGTGGTTGCTGTTGTTTGAGTTTGGGATTCTCACAGTTCCAGTAACGACAATTTTGACGGTTTACGAACCCATTAATATAGAAATGGGCCTCATCAGAGAAAAGGATATTCTCAAAATTGGAAAATTGATTAAGCATTTCATTTGCAAATGCGAGCCTTGCTCTGAAGTAAAACTTTCAATTCTTGTGTTAATTGCAGCTTATGTGGATACTGTTTAAGATCCAAGTTTAAAATTCGTTGCAAACTTCGTCGCGATAAGTGTAAGACAGATAATCTCTTGTGAATATACATTTGTGGATCTCCTAGTACCGACTGCATAACTCTCTCAATGTTGTCTTCGATTCTAGATGTTCTTGGACGACCTTTTGCTTGTGGTTTAAACGTTGAACCGGTCTCTTCAAAACGCTTTACCCATCATTTCAATAAATTAGCACTAGGAGCTTCACTAATTCGCCGTAGTCCATATTCAGAACAATATAGGCGCCTATTAACAATGTATGAACGAGAGTTCTCGTAAAATGCGCGCACGCAAAATGAGCGATGCTTCCCTTCGAAGTTACTCATAGTGACTAAAACTCCATGAGCCCGCCTACCCAACGATGTAGGCTAGGCTTCCCCCGCCCGTGTGCTTTCTACCCCGCAAAAAAAGATGATGCAATATGCACGTTCTAGTGCACCACCCTGAAATGGACTGTTAACTGCTTATGAATATAGTATCATTTACATAAACTGATAATAAAATATCTTTTTGGGATTTCAGTCAACTTTAGAATTAATACACGAACTCAGCCAAACATACCAAGGCTCGTGTAAGCGGTGATTCAACAAATCCGACACTTGTACGAGGGAAATCACTTAGCATATGACAAATAGTGTCGGAGTGACACGCTTTTAGGCCATAATCATGCACTCGATGGGATTGGAGCGCCGACATGGGGCACTTTACATGATTTTTTGCGAAGGAAGCGTGGCATACTAGATTAATTGTTTTGACGTTGAATTTTGGGGTGACAAGAGCTCTTAGGCTCTTTCACAAACTCACAGAGTTTGTCATCATGTAATGTTACATAATAAATAAAAAGATCTATAAAAATGTTGGTAATTTGCTGAAACTTTTGATTGATTTATTAAAATTGATATTGCGATACGGCTGTGTTCAATACATACTTGTATAATATATACCTCGTAATATTTAACAGATATTTAAACATTTATTTAACCATGAAATCTCGTAATATTGCAACGTAAGTCTAGTCTCAAAATAAATAGCAGAGCTCTTGTGTTATGGGTACTAGACAACTGATATACTACTGATATAAAAATACATATTATACATAGACTCCCAGACTGGGGACGGGAATTGAACACGTGACCAACGCAGGCGTTCAGACGTGCGTTAGCCATTACGCCACGCAGTTAAATGGATTTTACAATATATAACTGGGATCAAATTTTAGGATATTGATTATTTTAATATTTTTTTTTTAATAAATCAGTAATTTGAGTCGATTTTTCTTATGAACTTTTCGATACGGCATGGATAAAACGGAGAATAATTTTTCGATTATTTTCACACCATTAAAACAGATTATTATAGATTTCGAGCGCCCTGATAAAATATAGAAAGTCGTAGAGAAATATAAAAAATGTTTCATTATAATTTCAACATATACTTATATCTCATTTAAAAAATCAGAAATATTTAATGTAAAAATCTAGCTCAATAGGTCAACTCATGTCAACTGTACTATGTTAAATGAATTATGAATGTGATGAAAGAGTGTAACTTTTCTGTTTCTGACCTCAACCTCACACGAAGTAAACAACACAATTCAACTGCATTCGACAATCACAAAACTGATGATTATAACAATTTCTACACTATGTAACCGACATATTAAATGATATCGCGATGTAATAATGTACAACGCCATCTCTAGGCTATAAGGTAAAATATCTCAAATATACATATCGAGGGGTGAAAGATTTTATGCGACATTTTATAAACTTTATTAATCTATAGCTTAAGCTTGAAAAAAATCGCTGATTCCGAATATGTATATAACTCAATATCCCCCAAAATTAAGTTAAAATAGCCTTTCACCCCTCGAATATTATATTTACAATATATATTAAGATATCGTACATTCGGCCAAGCAATTACGCTTCTTAATAAACCAAATCGGCTGTGCTCGTTCACTTGTAAGAATAATCTCTTGAATGCGGTTTTTGTTCGATCCTTTTTATTGGTAGCTTAATCTGCGCTGACCAGGGGCCGGTCTGGCTAAATGAACGAAGTTTCCAAGCCAACTGGAAGTCTCACTAAGTCTATCGATCAGTCATGTCTGTTGAAATTGCTATTTTCTTGCAACTTCTATTAACTATGTATATACAAAGAAAACATTCAGCTTTTATTTATTTAGCTCACGTATTTATTTTGCATATTCTCTATTTATTATTTTCGTTAAGTCTTTTCCTATAGACAGAAGAGGTAAACGCTAGCCTAAAGACGAAAATCTATATCAGCATTTTGTATTGATGTATTGCAGTACTGGTAATTCCAAACAATCAACTATGTATGTTTATTCATTTGTTTAATTCCGTTCATAAAGATTGAATCCAATTCATGCAAACCTCGGTCAACAATGGCGAATAAATGGAGACCTAGGTATATAGTTTTTGGCCTTAGTACTAAAACTATAATTTATTGCCATACCTCCCTCCTACATCAATATAAAAGGAATAATATCATATAGCCCGGGTTGCCTGGAAGACATCGCTCTGTAGCGATAAGGCCATCCATTGTAAGTCAAGTAGATATTGATGGTGTAAATAATTTTCATTGTTTTTGTAAGTTATTTGGTCTACAATAAAGTGTTATCTATCTATCTATTTAGGTCAATTTGCGTATCTTTTCTTATTCGTGGTCTTCATTATTGAAGGTTGTGCCCGTCTTGAAACGCTTTAACGGAATCGGTGACGAGCCGCTTCCATACCACTCTGTTTTCGGCTTTCTTCGTGGCAGTGGAAACTGTAAGCCCGGTTATCAATTTGATTTGATCAGACCAACGAGTAGGTGATTGCCCACGTGGTCTTTTGCCATCTACTTTCCCAAATAAAACCAATTTTTCAAATTATCTGGCTGCTTTTCATATAATTAGCATGATATAATACTCGATAAATAGGTGGTGTTCAAACTTTACGAAAGCTAGCGCCTACGTGTTTTCAGTAAGGAATAATTATCCGATTTTTTACTTGTGACATAAATTATAATGTTATGGACTGTAGGAGAACCATACCAATTTGGTCAAGTGAATCTAAGTTTGAATGCCTTATTAAACAATGTAGTGGTGTCACACTCGGAGACTAATATATAGATTTCAGGTTCGAATCCTACGATGCTATTCACCGCTTAGGCAATTTTTTTCTAATATAACTTAATTGCCATGTGCTGACGATGAATTAACCGGTGTATGTAACCCGCCAATCCGACTTAAACAAACATGGCGAGTATGCCTACTTACATTTAAGGGGTGGCCCGAGTCCAGAAGTAGGATGTTACTGTTATTATTATTAATAATTTTCTTTGAGGGTTGGAAGTTGGCATTAGTAAATTATATACATGGGAATTTTTATTTATTATATTATTTTCAAGAACTATAAAAATTACACAAAAGTTCACAAACAGAAATTGTTAGTAGTACCACCGAACGAAATTAGATAAATACGAAGTTGTTCGGAACTTTGTTATATTTGCGGCGACCCTCATCCGAACGAAACCACGTGCGGCCCCTAACTAGCTAACTTCGGTAACTGGCCCCACTCTATTTCTGTTTACTTTCTTTTGTGCCTAAGGAAAAGTTACCTTTGTTTGTTCTAAGGGCTACTTAATCTATATGTAGTTAATGTTTTGACGACCTCCTCTGTCCTCCGATATTCTGAGTCTTGGAACCTAATTAATACGTATTTATTCATAAAAATAATAAATTTTATTCATTCCAGTCATGTCCTTTTTTATTGTTAAGGTATAATGCTTGATGGAAACACACCGCTATCGTAAAAAACAGTAACTTGCCATACTGATTGGGAATTGACTACAAATAAATTATATTTTAGAGTTAATTAGACAAAAAAGCAAAAAATAATTATTAACATAACAATAAAATTACTGACGAGAAGATTAATGTCACCGTTCTAAAAGCGTGGGGTGCTTTGTACGATTATTAAACTAACTCTGCATTTCGGAATGAATCAAGTAAAAAAAATTATAATTTAATTATGGCCGCGGCCCAGTCCAGCAGGACCAGAGATCCAAATTATGTCCTTCCGCCCGTCGGCCAGTAGAAGAACAACCGGTATAGTATTAGTAGGCATAAACAGCGTCATGCATCCCCTTGTCAATTGTGGGGGGGCACATGGGAGTCCCACTATTCCGCGTGACCCCCAAGCGGTGGGTTTCCAATCAAGCATTCTAGCTCAAGAAACAAAAAAGATATGACTGGTGTGAAAAAAATTAATACACAAAACTGGGAACACGGCCAGAAAATGTATTATTATTATACTTTAAACAGCCTTTGTGATTTTGTAAAAGCCAATTACGGTATAACAAGAATGTGATCCCTACGGCCCGGTTAAACCGGATATTTTACCACTAGCTTAACTCCGGTTAAAGCTGTGTAAAGTTTTAATCCCATATAGATGTTAGATGTTACTGTTAATCTGTTTGAGTGACTGTAGAGTTTAGATATATGTATTTCTAAGTCCAATTGAGTAAAGAATGGGACGATGAATTGAAAAAAAAAAACAATTGTAGATAAGAACTTATTATTATTGGTTGTAACAATATTTAGGCTCATGAGTTACTGTTCTATTGTCTTGCAGCTTATTGTACAAGAAAAGGAAGCACTGTTTAAGGATAATGATGTAATAGTCACCAATGGATCCCAGACTGTAAAGTAAACAATATAAATACAAGCAGGTTATAAGAGTTCCGGGATAACCATATTAATCAACATCATTTCTGCTCAATCCCAGGTAGAATACAAACTCTCACACCAGTACCCAAGGTCCAATTTTCAAAGTTTTTTATCCACTTTGCGTAGTTTTCGATATCTCTAGCAGTGATTCTATTGGCAAGCATTTCACCCTTTACTACATCAAGCCAACATTGGTTCTACACCTCCGACTAAGAATTAGTTAAATAAAAATGACCCATAATTAACAATATATTCGGCTACAATAAATACTAATAATAATAATTACATACCATAACGTCTCTCTGCTGAGCTCGCTCATCCCTTAGCGGGAACTGTTTAACTGCCACACTTGTCTAAGGCGATTTAACCGTTTATATAAACCGATGTACTCACATTTTTCGTACACTGTAATTAGTTATATACAAACTTAAGGCGAAATACTGCCTCAGCGGTTCTTAAGCGCCGCCTAAGTTACATATAACTTATTTGGATTCGACCCCTTGACTTCTTGGTTGATCGCCTGGGATACTTGGCTACCACGTATCAAAAGGAAAAACAGATTCAACACAGACGAAAATGAACATTACAATTCGATATCAAATATTCACAGACATTAGTTGTTGTGCAAATATTTGACCGTTTTTCTGAGATAGAAGCTATCAGGCTGGCGGAATGCCAGCAGTCTAATAACGCCTTCCGGAATCATCTTGCAAATGCACTTCCAATAACGCTGCTCCGTATTACAGCGACTGTACAAATTTGTTGCTAGACTCGCATTGACTGGCTTGGTATTTAATAATATTGTGAATATTTGAAATTTGTTGGAGAAATTCTCCTAAACAGCTGTATCTAAGTCGAAAGTGTCTGTGTGGAACATGATCTTAGAATTTAATTTTATATCCAACTTTCGAAACCTTTTTTATAGCCAATGTCAAGGATTTTGTTATGGTACAGCAGACAGGCTGATGATCCTGACTGACCCAGATTGCACAATAATAATCAGTTATCGTCGCCTATGGATGTTTCTGACCTCCTGATGATGTTACCAGCTGGCTAGAATTGTTTAGTCGCCTTTTACAACAGGTTGACTGCGGTATTTACTCAACCAGGACCCATTCTTATTCCACCCCTGCACGGGAGGAAACTGTTTTAACAAACGCACAGTTGGTTGGTGGCTCCCCGCGTTATCGGTCTGTACGCCGCCACTCTTGGCTAGGAGACCCTAGCCACTGAAACTATATTTTTTTTTATTGCTGAAAGATAGCAGACAGGCTGACGGCCTACTTAGAAATTAGCAGTTATCCTCGCCTATGGGTGTTTGTAACGCCAGTGGCATCGCGAACACGTTGCTGTCCCATAAGGGTACAGGAACTTGGGTCAATAATGCCGGAACACAATACAGAGTTATTATGGCGGCATATTTATTTAAGACCAAAGGTGGTTGCCATCCAGATGGGCTTGGGCTACCACGTAGCTAGGGTGGATAGTTTTGTCGCCTTTTACGACAAGCCGACCCCGGTCGCAGAGGTCAGTATTCTTTCTCCGCCCCTGCAAGGATAAATTCTCGTTTTTCTATTCTCGTGTTTCTTGGTTTATCTCAGGAGATGGAGCCGCTGGAGATGACCTTAGTCTAATCGTGGTCAACTTTCAAAGCCTGGCGTTTGTTTTCATACCTGTTCTCTTCCACTTCCTTGGGTGGGGCATCATTCTTTAACTAAAATTTGAAGATAGTATATGTAGGTGAAATTGAAAATGCGAATTTTTACGAGTAAGATCTACGACAATAGTGCTAACATTAAAAAGGAGTATGGTCTTGGTGGTTCAGTGTAACATACTAGCTCATAGGCTCGCGCGCTAAATCAATTTCTAGAAAAATCCTTCTGTTAAGTATTCTACACGTGCAATCTGTGGCTAGATTAAATTACAGCGGTAAGTGCATCAAATACTCGTTCGCTTCTGCAGCACTTCGGGAATGTTCAGAGAATCGCATATGGATAATTTCCACGCTATAATCATAAAAAAAAACTGCTTCATTACTGTGTTAAGTGAAGGATAATACTAACATCACCCCGAGCATCATTGCAGATAAACTTGTGTCCTCTATTTTGTGTACAAAACTGTATAACACATACAACAATTGTGACCAAGAATTTATTGCCGTAAACGAATTTCTGAAAATTACTTTCTGAACATGGTAATATATTTGAATTCTGCGAAAAATGGGAATATGACCTAAACAGTATCGTAACACTGTACCAAGCTATCATGTACACGAGATGCTCAGCAGAATGGCCGTGTAGATAAGATAGTGTAGTGTGGTGTTAAGCGAAAAATAACCGTTTACGACACCGCGAAACTGCGTTCACAACGTTCAATGTTAGGCTAATGTGTTTTATATACTTTTGTAGCTTAGTAGGTGTTCAGTAACGGGGGTCTTCGGGGTATTCGAATGAATCGTATACTTGATCCGTTTATAAAATCGTTTATTTTTCGATTATTACAAGGTTTTTAATTATGTAGGTATGTGGTCGCAGTTAGAATTGCAGAACGCAAAGAGGATGAATGCAATTAATTGAATGAACCCTCGCTGTCATTCGTTGTTCCACGTCGCCTGTCAACTATTTAAATTTACGTTTGTTTCTTACTTTATAAATTAACAGTAAGTTATAATTTAGTTACTTTATATGTTGTAATATTACACCTGCCTTTCTTAGTCCTAATATATTGTATAACACTTTGACATTGGAAAAGTAGTGCCTATATATACAACATTGATTGCTCTATAAAAAATTTAAAATGCAAAGTTAAAATTTAATATGTTTTTTATAACATTATTACGATAAAATAGGTAAAATATAAAAAATTGGTAAAAATCATTCACGAATGTACGGTTATACCGTGAACTTCTTCTTATTCCTGCTCTTATCCCAAATTATATGGGATCGGCACAACGTGTTTTTTCTTTCTTACGGTTTCCAACGGTTATATTGTGAATGTATAATGTGGAATAGAATGTATTATTTAGAAATCTAAACACAAAGGCCAACTACCGGATGTCTTTGTTTCAAATGCTACGCTTAGATGTCAAATTGTCAAACGATGTTAGAAAAGTGTATCGATGACTTAACTTAGACCGCCATTTAATAGGAATTCATAGAATTAACATAGTGTTAATATATTGTCAATAATTGAGTTAAAAGTTATCCTATCTTTTAAGTTCATAAATACATCGTGACACAATATATATATATATATATATATATATATATATATATATATATATATATATATATATATATATATATATATATACCTAGTCAGGTCATAAATTCTGTCACATGTTTAATGTAAAATAATTGTAACAAGTTTATTCATTATTTAACCATTCTTAAAGCCGAGGCGTGTAGTTGCAAAACCCGCTATATCGATACTTCTTGAAAACCCGTAAATCGATAAAATTGTACAATTACATTCTGATGCCAGATAAATATTTCTGTAATGTAAAAATGTTAATTTCAAGCAATTAATTAATAGAAAAAAGTCAAACAATCTACTATGAAATGATAAAACAGGTATTATGAGCGAAAGTAAATTGACTTTATGGGGTTTTGAAACTAACCTCTTGATTTAGCGGGTTTTGATATTGACATCTCCCATTTTAGCGGGGTTTGCAACAAACAAAAATGGCGTTAAATTTTAAGATTGGATGGTGTTATGCCGCAAACGTTTCAAAATCATAATAAAAAAGAAGGAACATTGAATCAATAAAACGCATCAACGTAGTATAGTTTATTTTCATAAGCCAGCACCTATTGTCATTGTTAGGTATACCTAATACAATGACACCATACATAATTACAAAATCTGAAGTAGATTAATGCAACATTATTTTAAAGGTTTGTGTATAATGTAAAGATTATCATTACATTAAAAAAATATTTTAGAATGGCTTGTGTTTACACATGCGAAGAGATTTCTTCAAACCCTCCTTCACACAAATCACAGATGTTTTCTGAACCATCGTGTTCTTTTTACTGTCCCCTCCTCTATTTTCTTCCGGCATAATCCCGCGGCTGTTATAAAATCTTTTCAAAAAACTCCTTATGTGCGATCTTTGCCAATTAAAAGTGTGTTTAAAAAAGTTTTTTGACACACCGATATTTATTTTCCAGCTTTTCCAAAAATGCTATATTTAATTGTTTTTGTCGTTTACTTTTACACAAATTGACTTTAGAGGCAGAACAGCATTTCAAAATGAAATTGTCGTTTTATTTTATTCGGGCATCGATAAATTTTTTGTGAAAGTTGTGAATATCCTAAACAGTAAGATTCATACACCGGTATGCCTTTTGATCGTGGCCACAATCCGAAAATTTAGGGTATCCTTTCCTTTCATTCCTTCGACTTATATCTAGAAAAATAAAATAAAAAAACATTGATTAATTTATAAACAGAAACCAAAAATTGTAAACAAATGGTAATTAGAAATACGTAGTAAAAACTGCGCTTTTGTCCTACGTAGTGCGAAATATAAATATTAGTAATACGTAATAATATAGTACAGTAGTAAATTCAGCAATTTTTTTACTGGATTCATGTTGCATAAGCTTTAATTAAATTGTCAAAAGCAATATTTGAGGTATATTTTACTTACCGATTTTCACGAGCCATTTCATGTTTCCATGAAACTTTATTCACAGTATTTTTCCGAGATTGTTTCTCATCACATAGTGTTACACGTTGCTTCAAGTAATCCATTTTAGTATTTAAAATTCAACAAAAACAAAACACACTTCTTCTTCACACAACACAAATCGCCATAGTGTTTGTTTGATCACGTGGTTTAAAACAAAGACTGTGATTGGTTGATTCTGTTATAGGGGCTTTTGAACTAAACCCATGCAGATATAGAGGGATTTGATTCAAAACGTAAAATAAAAAATTGAATATAGTTTTGTTATATATACATTTGTACAATAACAAACTGATAGTTATGTAGATAATTTAGAGTGCTTTCTCATGATATATATATCGTCATTTTGTCAAAAAAGCGTTATAGCGGGTTTTGAAACTGAACGCCTCTTACCAAAATGAACTTAACAAAACATAGATTCTTATGACATTAAAGTTTATTCAAAATGACCTCCGTGATTTTGAATACAAGCCTTCAATCTGCGCGGCCAGTCGTCTATCGCAGCACGAACGAGGTCCATGTCAATATCGGGGGCTGCCTTAATCAAGGATGTCTTGAGTGACTCCAAATTGGGATGAGGCTTTGAGCACGCCTTTTCCTCCAAGTGTTGCCATATCTTGTAATCTAACGGATTCAAATCTGGACTGGAGGAGGGCCAGTCTTCGTGCCGGATGAAGTCGATTTCACGCGCCGCCAGCCAGTCTTGTGTGCTCTTCGCTCTATGAGCTGGCGCCGAATCTTGTTGGAATACCCAGTGCCTGTTATTGAACATGGTATGAGAAACAGGTTCCACAAGGTTCGTCAGGACTGTATTTTGATACACAACAGCATTCGTTTTTACACCTTTCTCACAAAAATGTACCTCTGTTAAGCCCCAATAAGAAACTCCCAACCATACCATGAGCGAGGATGGAAAATGACCTCGTTGGACACGCGGAATACGGTTGCTCGCTTCTTCACTACTGTGTGCATACACCTTATCATTTTGTTTGTTGTAGCTCTCTTCTACGGTAAACATTTTTTCATCCGAAAAAAGAATTTCCCGATATTTTTTTCCCGCGTACCGCTTCAACAAAGCGCGGCATCTCTTCAGTCTCAGGTCCATTAGACGAGCATTCAAACGATGTCCTGTTTTTCTTCGATATGCCCGAAGCCCTAAGTCTTCATTTAACACCCTTTTCACCGTGGTTCTGCTTAACCCCATCTGAAGGGCCAACAGTTTCTGCTTACGTTTGGGATTTCTTTGAATTCGTGCCTTCACAGCTTTTATCACTGCTGGAGTCCTAACAGACCGAGGGCGACCACTTCTTGACCTGTCATCTACACTAGAGTCTTCATTGTATCGTTTGATGGTACGATAAACGAATCTTTTGGTTATATTCAAATTTTTCAGTATGTTAAAAATTTGAATTGGCGCGTAACCGCAACGATGCAACGCAATAACTGCAACACGGTCTTCTTTAAGCGTCCACTCCATATTTTAAAATGAGTAAAATTCTAAAAGTATACATTTTTATTTTCATGAACAATTCGAAATTCGAATTCAATAAACTTTTTTGTGGCCAGCATTCTAAAAGAAAAGTTTTTACTGTGTGACAATACTTATGACCTGACTAGGTATATATATATATATATATATATATATATATATATATATATATATATATATATATATATATATATATATATATATATATATATATATATATATATATATATATATATATATATTTATATATATATCTTTTTCTTCCTCCTGCCACAATCCCACATTATATGGGGTCGTTTCACATTGAAAGTAGGATATATTGAATTACATATAAATATTTCAATTAATATTAAACATAAATCTGAAACGATATGACCATGAATAATCACGTAAACAAGAGACGAGAATTGCAGAACTAATATATTAAATATATAGAACAGCGTGCAAAGCGAAAAATTCCAATATTGTTTGATAGGAAAAATGGTGTGCATAGTGCGGAGTATTTTATTTATATCGGTAATTCAAATTTATAATTGTAAATACGATATGTAACTATATTTACAAAAGGAAGTGTAGATCAAAGAAAAGATGGATTGTGTAAAACATGATATGGCACAAAAGGTGTGAATGTTGAGATGACAAAAAATAGAGGAAAAAGGAGGGAGAGAAAATGTTGTGCCGACCCCACATAGTCTGGGATAAGGACAGGAAAAAGATATAGCGTTAATTTCTGTTACATTTACCAGCAGAATGTTGTTGAAAATTCCAAGAAACGAATCTTAATTATTAAATTACTTACTACTTTTAAATAGTAAAAGCTATGTAACAAAATGGATTGGGTAAAAGATGATAGAGCGAAAACAGGTGAATGTTAAGATGACACGTAACAGAGAAGGCTGGAAGAAGATTAAAAGCTTATTGATTGATTTTTTTTCTGCTCGTACGCTGCTGTTTATGCTGTCCTTAAAGAAAGACAAGTAAAGCTTTCTTGAATAGTCATAAAATGTAATAGTTTACTTATTTTGCTAGGTTACAGATAGCAACGAAATAAGAACATTTTTGGTCGATATAACTTTTTTACTGAAATACGAATATGTTAACTAAACTAATAAAACCAAAAGTTAGATAAAACTACCTTTATAACATTCGTGTTAATAAAAATGTAAACTCATCAACCTCGTCTCCTCTCTCATACAGCCACTGTTCTCCATCTCTCATTCACACGTTGTACGGTGTACTCTGGGTTCGTGCATCGTACAGTCAGCGTAACCTTATAATTAAGAGCAGTTTTATATTTTATCTAAATATAGTTTATTTGTAGAAACCGAATATGCTACGAATATACAACAATTAATTTGAAATAATTGTTTTAATTTGTACCAAAATACAAGAGCTAATAGCTTCATTCACCAAAATAATTATTGAAATACGACTTAAACCTACACAAGTTAAAAGATAAGTTTCATAATTTAATACAATGAAAACTTTTTACTTAATAAATGATGTATAAATGGACTATAAATATACATTACATATAGATAAATTTGTAACTAGATAGACTGTAGTGAAAATTTATTTGAAAGATGAAACTTTACATATGCAAACGTCCATAGGTGAAGCTGTATACAATCGACGACGAGCTATTCATAGTAAAATAATACATTCTTTAACAATAGCTTGACATTCAGCAAAATATAGAGAGCAAAATCCGTTGTTGTACACAATATTTTACACGTTACCGCCGAGAGGCGGGATTCACAAACCCATCGATTCCCGACTAATATTTCACACATTCATGTTAAAACAAAAACGTGTACGGAGGAGAATGTACTGGCCTGACTGTAAATTGAGTAGTGCCTTAATATTAAGTGAGATTTTGAACAAGATTCCAAGACACCCAAATTTATTGAATCGTCGTTTAACCTAGACATGTATACATATAAACCCAATCAGAGCTGGCCATATACAACTTATATTACGATAAGACAAACAACGATGTAAAATGTTTGTAAATTTTTTACGACAATCCGAGATATGGTTTGCGTAATCCAAAAATGAACCTTACACAAAAATTTTGAAAACGCTCAAGTTTATTTAACTGTTCTACGTTTAAATTCAGATAGCAGGCGTCAACATAGTCCAGTTAGGGAATAGGTTAGACTCTGCTAACCTAGTTTTGGAAGCTGTGGGCAGAAATTTACTGTATTTACTTCTGAAATATCTTTCGATTTACCTCAGATATGTGGGACCTTCAAGACAACTTATTATCGAATACTATACCTAGGTTTTTGACTGTATCGCTGAAAGGAATAACCGTACCATCAAAATTAACCTGTGGCAAAGAGGTCCATTTTATTAAAATAAAATGTTTACTAAAGCAAACAGCCTAGGTCTACGATATACCTATGGTAATTAGTTGAATTTTTTGAGAGTCATCCGAAAGACCAAATATTGTACTTCATTTAACTATACCATTTAGGTCAGAATTAATACGTTTAATAGCATTGTGGAGTTTATCCAAAGGAGCGTGAGTATAAATCTGTAAATCATCTGCATAGATGTGATAAGATGAAGACAAGTTATCGGAAATCGAATTTATATAAACAGAAAATAAAAGTGGAGATAAAACACCGCCCACACCAGCGGTTACATCACACCACGATGAGTAATTATCATCGATATGGATTTTTTGCCGGCGGTAACTGTGAAACCAATCAATCGCTGTTGGAGAAACGTTAAAAGTACGTAAAATACCAAGTACATCGTGATCCACATTATTGAATACATTACTAAAATCAAACAGCGATAGCATAGCCAACATACTACTCTCCATGTCATCCGTGATTTTTACTAACGTAGTTACCGTACTAAGGCCTGGGCGAAAACCAGATTGATAAGGATTCATAAGTGGATGTTGAGTAAGGAATACGTTTTCATTTCTAATTTACCAATATTTTTGTATAAAAGTATACGCATTACTTGGTTTGTTGCGAGAGCAGTGCACACAGCGGGTAGGGGCGTTGTGCGGCCGGCCGCTCAAATGTAAATTAAATGATGAATAGATACCCGGCCGAATGCGCTTTGCGGGCACACGCCAAAAAACACGAGGAAACATTTAATTCGATATCGCGCTTTGTTTATATTAAAATAATTATGAATTTGAGTTGCGAGCTTTGATTACTCGATATTCAATTTAATAGCATTTTGCTACGTCGCTCTTTTTATTAATTCATTGCGAGATTTCGATTGATAGGCATCTAAGTCAAAAGCTATTATTGTCTCATAGTTATAAAGATAGGCATAATAATAACGTGTGTGTTCTTGGAAAAGGGAAAATAGAGAAGATAAAAAGGGAAAAGAAATGGACCACGATAGTGAGGAGGATATTGTGAACATTTTCTTTATTTATCCCAAAAAGACAGGATATGGGAACATCAAAAACCATGCTTTAATTTAATGCCCGTGTTCTGTTTTCGTATTAATAAGTATTCATTTAAAATAGAGTACATCAGTTATCTAGTTGCAATAACGCAAGATGTGAGAGAGTGAGAGACTGTTAGATGGCGGAGTGTGAAATATTATAATATATTGAAATATAATAATATATTTATTATTATATATTATAATTCATATTAATCCAAACTAATATTATAAATGCGAAATTTCGGTATAGTCATAGATTATACCTTGGAGAAGAACATAGACTACGTTTTTTTAATTCATATGGCAGAACAACGTTTGCCGGGTCAACTAGTATTTAATAAGTTTAGATTGATTGCAGGATATTTGAGTACCAAACGTCCGAAAGATTAGTGTTTGCGACTAAAACATCTACGTCAATTAGTGACACACGGAGGAGCAGGACCCGAAGGTGGACTCGCAGCCTGCGCGAACACTTTTCGCTGACCAAGACGCCATGATACCAAACCATCGGGACATACACGCCGTGACCCCAAGAACCCAAAATCCAACAACTGTCCACGAATATAATGTGAATAATACGATAATGGCTGTTAAATACATTAGAACATACAATTTGCCATCCGAACAAAGTCCAACAGCTAGTAAGAAATAATTGAATACATAAAGCATACAGCAAGCAACAAAAGCAACATTTTACACCGATTTTAATAATGGACGGCTGAATCGCACCCATATCAGTGGAAAACGTCAACTGCGTCTAATCCGACGTTTGCACGTGTATTTATTACGCACCTGGTTTACCTTTCTTGAACCAATTTACAATTCGTTTTGCGTTATTAATATCATAAAAACTGTAATATATATTTTTATTTCTGTAAAATATAAGAAAGACTGACGGACCACTTATTTTTGAAAGGCTTGGCTCCAACGTCATGGGCATCGATTTGCCAATATCAAAGTGGAGAGGATAAATGGTTCAAAATGGAGAGGATAAATGTTAGGAGGTATAAATAAACACAATGTTATGATCAGTTAAAATTACCTTTACTTAACTCATATAAAAATCAAAATATGAACTATAAATAAATATTATTTACTGATATAGTAAGCAGTTACCGTATGGAAAAACGGTAACACCCTGCCGTCCACGTAGGGGAACTCGAACATGAGTTAGTTATGTCGCAACTCAGGGTTATTATGGCGCCATATTTGAAGTGGTTCTAATCTTGGAACCCGTCATCTTAATTGTATATAGGTATTCTAGTAAAAAACAATTTCACGTTTCCAACTGAGGATGATTTGAAATCTGTATTTTGCTTACATGCTATTACTTGTATATTTGTTTTTTCTTTATTTTAGATATTTTGTTTCAATTTTGCATTATATTGTCCAACCAAAAACCTGTACAAAGTATAAAAAACTTACTGACTTAGTCCATCTACATTTTATATACGGGACACTGTCTATTCGTCGTAAAAGAAAGATAAAAATCATGTGTCATTATGTGTTTTAAATATTTCATCGCAATTGGATAAAACTTAGGTCCCGGAGTATGAACACTGTTACAAAAATTATACCCTCCAAGTTTATTTTATTGCTGTAGGACAGCAGATAGGCTGACAGCTCGATTAAAATTTAGCAGTTACCGTCGCTCGGACATCGCGAACACGCTGCTGTCTCATAAGGGTACAGGAACTTGGGTCACTAATGCCGGAACACAACACAACGTCCAGACGGGCTTAGGGCCCTATCACGTAACTCGGGTGGATTCTTTTTTCGCCTTTTACGACAGACCAACCCCGGCCGCAAAGGTATTCTATCAGTATTCTTTCTCCGCCCCTGCACGGATAAAAAGTTACAAAACAATTATTTTGTTACAACAGAAAAGTATATTGGATATCTAGTACCCATAACACCCCCAGAGAAAACGGATTATATATATATGAACAAGCATACTGGTAGAACATGGATTACAAATAATCTCAATATCGAAATTAAGTCACGATATCTCCTTCAATGTTCGTTGAATATTATAATATGGAAATTAGCTGAACGAAAATTCATATGTACCTATATACCTCGCATGCCATCATGGGCAGTGAACCCGTAGTTTTTATGGTCTCTCAATAATACCAATAAGCTACCATATGGTAGCTACCTTTAGGTATATACCTGTATAATTTGTGACTTGCCTAAGAGGCTTCAAAGATAAATAGGTATGAAAAAGTGCTTCCAAGCGCAAACAATCCTCTTATTACAGACTTTATTATTCAAAGCCTCCCTAAGATAATTCCAATTAGACAGTCATCACCACCGGTCGTTTCTCCCTTTTTTCCTCTTAAATATAATTAAAATTTCTGCTGACACCTCGCAAAAATTAAACCTATTACGTTTTGATGACTTGGAGTCCGGGGTGAAATGTCTGGATTGGATGGAAATATTACTGCAATTTTATTGGAAATTACATTTCTCTATGATTTATTTAAATAACGATGATAGCCAATAACCATTATGAGTAAGTATTTTTAAATGCACAAATATTCTAAAGCTATACTCAACTTGCGGCCGGGCTTTTGTAGTTGGCGCATTAGTATTTTTGAATATCGCGCCCATAAAAAAAATGTGAGTGCACCGTTATTAATACGGTAATTAGTGGTAATTTACGGAAATTATCATCAGCCCTTCAATGGGCTGGGTCCACAGCTGGATGTAGGCTTCTCTCAAGGCTTGTCACAGAATCATATCTCGGGCTCGTTGCATCCCTTGCCAGCTATTTTACGTTACGTTTGCCGAGACGCGGTTTCCACTCGACAAGTCGTTTACCCCATCTGTTATCGGTTCTACGACTGATGTGACCTCTCACTGCCACTTCAGCTTCCAGATCCAACAACATAAGGCAATAGTTATTGGTAATAAATTTTGTAACAATCGCAAAAACCGAAGAAATCATTTCCTAATTTTTGTGTGTGTGTGAGTGAGTCCTTATGGATTGTTGTTAAGAAAGTAATATTAAGTAATCTAACATGCTAAAATGAAGATCGATCCGGGCTCTGTTTGTTTTATTATAATTCATGATAAAACAATGATAATGTATACTTTATACTTAATTTAAAGTATAAAGATCATATACATATACATTACATTACTATATACATTACATTTTATAAACAAACTCATTAATTTCTTTAATTAACCCTTTACAGTAACTTCTTAACAAGATTTTAAAGCACCTTGCGAATACTTGAATACATCTTGAAATAAACTAGCGAAATATTATCACAGTGAACGAACTTTAGCAAACTTCATTAAACTAACAAACTTAATCTTGAATTTCTGTGTATAAAATTTAAATTTAAATAAACTACTCGAGTGACGTCATACATCATTAGTCGCGAGTTTGCAAGTCTTGGAGACTAAGGGCAATTCAAGTTTTGTGAAAATGGAGTTCCCAATATAAGAGTTTAAGGAATATGCCAATTTTTCAAACGTCACATATTCTATTTGTTACATATTTGTAATATGTACTAGCCGTTCCCGTCCACTTCGCTGGTCGAATAACAGAAAAAAGTAAATCGAAAAATATGAGAAGTTTTTGTACGCATGTGCGCTATACCGCTTGCCCAACTTCTCCGTCACAAGAAAACATACATCACTGAACACATAAAAATCGTTATTAATCTTAAAACTTTAATAACTTAATGTTAAATGCTATCGCAATATTGTTTTTAAATAAGTGCCTAGTGTCTTAGAAATAAAACTTGAAAAATTCAATTGATATATACCTATATCTAGTAGTTTTACAGTGATGCGCGCACAACTGCATTTTATTTATATATACTGGACTGGATCCCAATTCGGGATACTAATTAGTCTGGTAGTTGTCCAATTTTGCACAATTAGAACCACATATGTTAATGTTTTTAATAAAATTTGTGGCATGTCCGCGATTCGAGGTGCGTAGGTTCGGAATGACGAAGCGAGTGGCGAATGTCGTTCAAATTTACTCATTCAACGGTCTTACGAACGTGAACGAGTGAACGGAACGTCACAAAATTAAATTATTAATATCTAGTTTTTGATCAGTTTGTTAGACACAGAATAGTATGAAACAGAATTAAAAAGTACTGCCGAAATGCGATTTTAAAACGTGTGAACATTACATCAACGTAGAAGTTATAACAGAATGGCTAGTAAAAAACCAAACAATTTCTTAAGAAAGTGAAATAATCCACTCGTAAAAAAGTTTTCAGTATACCCAAATATGAAAATTAATTAAATTTTTTTTAAATTTATAAATAAAAAAGTGCTTGAATTGTTATATTTATGCCACTCTGTACTTTTAAATGGCTTTACTTTTTATAGGTTATTTTTATATTAGGAACAGAAAAAGGTTGTAAGGTGAGTGAAGAAATCTTGTTTGTCATAAGTGTACCAGAACCTTTCAAGCAAAGATCGAAAAAATATGCGGAGCTGACCGCCGACTTTCACTAGTCAGAGAGGCTCATAAAAAAGTTTATTATTGCGTCCATACACCCTCAACATGTTGTTTCATAACATGTTTTTTGAAATAGCGATCTACGAGATCATCATGTGACCAAATAGACACCACGTGATTTAAAAGTAACTACATGACTTAATGAAGTGAGAACTACCTACGAGTCTGAATCATCCAAGGGGTCAATTTTTGAAGGTAGGCGAGCTACATAAAAGTCAGCTAGATTATTAACAAAGAGCACGTGCTTACGATACTAAATAAATAGATAAATTTAACAAGAAGCTTAGCACCTCTGAAACGTATTGCTTAAAGATATCCTAGGAATATACAAGTCGCGTACACGAAGTTAAATTTGAGGCAAATAAAGTATATGTGTTGTACTCCGACAGCAAATTGTATTTTAATAGTATATAAGACATATAGCTATATAATATAATGCTATATAAACGTTTTAACAATACCGAAACTGTAATAGTCTATTTTTATTGGGATAATGGTATATACTATATAGTATATATACCATGTACCTATTTCCTATTGAACAAAAAATTACCTACTATTATCTGATGGCAGAAAATGTAGCTCTTTGTATGTGAACTGAAGATATTCATTTCATTACGATGACGTGAAGATGTCAAAAGTGTCAGTAGTCTATAGTTAACATGTATCAAAATTTTCATAAATGCATAAGTAAGTTTTATTCGTGCAGGGACGGAGAAAGAATACTAACCTCTGTGGCCTGTCTTAAAAGACGACAAAACAACCCACCCTAGCTACGTGGTAGGATCCCACCCGTCTGGATGGCGACCACCTCGGTCTTTAGTATGCCGCCATAATAACTCTGTGTTGTGTTCCGGCATTAGTGACCCAAGTTCCAGTACCCTTATGGGACAGCAGCGTGTTCGCGATGCCACTGCGTTGCAAACATCCGTAGGCGACGGTAACTGTTAAATTCTAAGCGGGCCGTCAGCCTGTTTGTTACCCTACAACAATAAAAAGTAATAATATGTAGCTTTTGGTTTTTTTATTTCATAAATTTTTATCGAAGGACCTTCATTAAAAGGTCTAACCATCATAAGAAGCTGGCGTCATAATAATTAACTTATGACACAAAGCCAGAGTAAAAGTAGGCAAAGTGATCTCTTCCTTACTCTTATTATATTGGAACACTCATCATCATCTCAGCGATGAATCCCGGTTGCAGCCCAAACTCTCGCTTCGGCGCCCGGGGTCCGCTTTCCGACTTTTTCTTCTCCACCTCGCACGGTCTTCAGCATCCTTGGTAGTGAGACCATTGGCACGCATATCACCCTTTACGACGTCAAGCCAGCACTTTTTGGGTCTACCCCTCCTGCCGGGGCCCGGCGGAAGCGGCATGGCCAGACATTTGTTTCCCACGTAAGCATCCGGTTGCCGTAAAACGTGGCCGTACCATCGGAGCCGACACTCCTGCAATTTATCCGCAATGTCACGGACATGAAGGCTGCCGCGAATGCGGGAGTTCCTAACGCGGTCCTTCCGCGTCACTCCACACATCCACCGCAGCATATTCATCTCCGTGACACGCAGTTCTTGCTTGTGTCGCTCTAACACCGGCCACGCTTCACAGCCGTATAAAAGGACAGGCCTAATGATGGTCTTATAGACCTGTCCCTTCAACTTTACCGGCATCTTGGGGTCACAAATGACACCAGTTACCTCACGCCATTTGGCCCACGCGGCAGCAATGCGTGCCTTGACGTCACAATCGATGTCACCAGACGCATGAAACACAGATCCCAGGTATTTCACTTGGTCCGTGCGTATATATTGGAACACTATTTGGTTTTATTTTTGGGGTGTGTAGAGAGTAGAAACGGGAATCTCCCATATGAAACTACATTTTTTCTTGAGCCTATTTCTTCTTCATAAGAACCTTTTTCTAGGCTTAAAGGTTAGGAGAGGCACACCTTGTACTATTATTTTTAAGTATCAGAAAAAAAATTACGCCATCAATCGTCTAGGCCAGCAGTTGGCAACATTGTTATCCAAAGGAGCCAAATATACACATCAAAAAAGTCTAAGCAACATGCATGATATTACAAATTTACCATTTATATTAATTAATTTCTAAGTTTTTGCTCACTCAAAGTGCGTAGGTATGTAAACTTTTTTGTTATTGATGACTGGCTGGTTGTAAAAAAAAATTTCGATTATGTTTTGTTTTTTTCATAAAATTAAATGAAAGGAAATTGGTTTGAATTTAAGTGCGTTTTTATTGCTACGTTTAGTATTGATTTTATAATTTTAACAACCATTTAAATAAAGTTAGCGACAAAATTTAATTGTTAGATATTCTTTACGTCATGGAGCGACGTCATTTGACGGCAAATGAAATGCAAAGAGCTGTAGGGATGTTGCAAGCGGAAAGTAATCAATCTCAGGTGTCTTGGCATTTTGGCATTCATAGAAGTGTTATTTGTAGTCTTTGGCAGCGCTATAATAATACAAGGGAACCCGCTGAACACCTTCCAGGCCGTAAAAGGAGTACAACCACTCGGTAAGACCGGTACATACAACTGACTGCAAGACGCCAGCCGATGTTAACCGCTCGAGAGATAAGTTTGAAGCTACAAAATTCAAGTGGTGTTGATGTAAGTCCCCAAACTGTGCGAAATCGACTGCATGAGTACGGCCTACGAGCTCGATGCCCAATTAGGTGCCCACCGATACATCACGGGAATCGCGCTCGTCGAAATGAATGGTGTAGAGAACGCAGAACATGGACCCAGGAACAATGGGATAAAATTATGTTTTCCGATGAGTCGCCATTCGGGTTTAGGCCTGATACAAGAAGGGTGCGACTGTACCGTCGACCCGGAAATACAGAAAGGCTCAGGTGCATTCAGGAAGTTCATCCATACAGCGGCTCATCCACCATCCTAAAATTTAAATTATTACATGTTGCTTAGACTTTTTTGTATGTGTAATAACTGAAATTTATTCAAAGATTCATTTTTTAACTTATGCTTTGCTAGGAGACATTATTAGGGAAATAATTATAATTATAATTTTTATTTTTTAATTTATTTATTAAAAATAATAATTTTACAAAATATTCAACTACATCCAATAAACCCGAGAGGGGTTGTCTTGGATGTCACATTCACATCTTAAAGTAATTACAATCTAAAAATATATTATTTATTCGCATCCTAACTTTAGTAAAGTACCTACAATTTATTTATTCCTACCGTACATTCATAGAAAGTTTGTTGAATGACAACAAAACAGTACAATGAGATCACTGCATAATAATATCAGGAGTGAGTAGGATGGCAATAACATAAATCTCTTTTCACATAGACATTACATACTAAGTTTTAATTACATAATAAGATAATAAGTAATATTCCATAAACAATATGATACTAGTAGCCAAGGAGCCAAAGAGCCGCGTGTTGCCGACCACAAGGTCTAGTCTATTGTAAAACACGATTCATATATGGCTTCTTTTATTATTTATGGGTATATATAGCTTACAAGAAAGCTGCCATAGTGATTTTCTCTTCAGGTTAGAGAATATGGCGACCATTTAAAAGCAAACAACGTACAGAAAGGCGTCGACAAATGATTCGCATAAGTCTAGCAATGTGACTCTCGCGAACTTCAGGGTCCGAAGTATAGGATGATATCGGGATGTAACGCTTATATTAGCAGATTATATACGAACAAGAAACATAATAAAGTGCGTAGTAAAGTGCTTTAGTTCGGAACTAGTAGAAATAAATGTTTGCCTAACGAAATCACCACCAACGCGCACTCCGACTACTTGTTAATTAGTTTCGTTGCCGCTACTTTGTGTATGTTCAGTATATGGTTACTAAACGCTCACTTAGTACATTATCTATACTAATTACAGATGGGTCCTTTTCGTAAAATTGTACTATTGTTCTTGTAATTTTTTTTTCATAATAAACATTAGTATTATTTAATTAAAAATAACTATTTAAAATTACATTGATATAGTAGAAAAATCATATAAGGGTCGAAATAAAAAGGGTTTTAATTAAAGAAAATTATATCTATAGAACAATCTTTAATTTTATTATTTTTGGTACTTCTTATATCTATAATATAATACATATTATGTATACATATGTAAGATTGAATGGATAGACTGAAGTTTATTATTCAATC
This sequence comes from Malacosoma neustria, assembly GCA_963693495.1. Lineage (NCBI taxonomy): Eukaryota > Metazoa > Arthropoda > Insecta > Lepidoptera > Lasiocampidae > Malacosoma > Malacosoma neustria. The sequence goes on along the minus strand of OY856391.1, from coordinate 5,853,997 downwards.
TCATTTAAACGTCTTAACGGCATCAAAATTTGCTACAGAGATTATAGTGTGAAAGTGAATATAGGACATAGACTATTATATACCCCGTAATCATAAATAATAACATACACTACCAATTTCCACAGGGGCACCGTGAACACGCTGCTGTCCCGTAGGGATTATATCAATAATGTAATGGTGAATGATAAAAATACTTTTATAAATCTATAACCTAGTTGCAACCTACTATGTACAAGTACGAGAACCATGAAAAACTAAAACAAGTTAGGTATGAGTTGCGAGGACTCGATACACAGATAAGCTGCCTACTGCGGCCGTGTGTTATCAAGTTTTAAGTAATCGACTTGCACTTTGCTTGCAAAAGTTTGTCCATTTAAGCTTACTTTATTACATTCTAAACCCCGATAATAATTACTACTCCATCTCGTTCCTCTCTCTCTCTTTCTGGGGTTAGTGCCTCATGTCTGAGGATCATGATCAGCATCAAAGTTACATCGGATGAACGAATGATTTGTCTCCACCGATTTCTGTCCAGCGAATCTCCTACAACCGTGTAGAATTTTTTATTTAATTATTTGGAAAATTACAAGGTTAAAACTTTAAGGGGACATCCATTAATTACGTGAGCTCAGAATGGGGGGAGAGGGGTCCAATGAAATCTCACCAAATCTCATTTAAACCGAGGGGGGATAATTGAAAACCTCACCTCAACTTAAAAAAATATAAAATACTACAGATATTAAAAAAAATATTTTGAGTGTTTATTTTGCTCGCTAAAATAAATAAAAATCATTTAGTTCGAGAAAAACATAAAAAAAGAAAAGAAATGTTCCGGGTATTTAAAAGAAAAGATAATAGGCAAAGTATAGACAACGTATCAATTATTCCCTACGCACGAATTCTCCAAGTTACGACAAGAGTTTAAAATATTTTTAGCGCCAATCTCACGTAAGGGTAGAGGGGTCCAGGCAAATCTCACTAAATCTCACCTAAGGAGGGTTCCCACCCCCCCCCTCCCGGGGGGAGGAGTCTAAACTGATCGAAAAATAGCTCACGTAATTAACGGATGTCCCCTAATACTGCAAACTTATTTAATTATTGTTGGTATATAAAATCATTAAAAGCAAAAAAATTTGGTTTTTATGAAGAAACGTGGGTCAACTATAATTATTATAAAGGTTGGCACTGAAAAACAGCGCCATATTTCCCAACATGGCATAATACTGAGGGCTGACCTTATTGGTTGGAGAAGCGACAGGCATTTACAATACATTAATGTTTTATAATTAATTTTTCATCTTATATGTTTGTTTTTCTTGACCAATAAAATATTTTTATTTCTTTCAAATGATTTAGCATGCGTAAAAGTGTGCTAAAATTTTGTCGTATAGTATATACTTTAAAAGTATACAATACTCTAAAGTGGCCAGGCGCTAAATTGAAAGTATAGAATTCAATCTGAATGAAACATTTAGAAAACAAAGACGTGTAATCGATGAGTATTACGTAGAATTACATACTGAAACATTTCCACTCAACTTAGCAATGCATTCTCAACGAAATTTACAAAACTCTTCACAATGAACAAAGAAATTGAGCAGCGCTTGTTATTTTAAACCACGGGTGCCATATTCTTAGGTTTTCTAGCAAGCATATTTTTCAAATTCTGTGCAATTTTACGAATTAGCTTCATAAATCTGAACCAGCTTTCACTCTTTATTTGGAGCCCTTTATGCGCACAAAAGCTCGGGTTATGTTTCAGCTGTGCTTGGCTAGCCTGAGTTATTATTTAATATATTATTTAAAAAATCCCTGAATTTTTATTTTGAAAATGTCTATATCCCTCTCTATTTCCATGAAAATATCTATAGCGACATTTTTTAGTTTTTTTACTATATGATACATTATTGGCATATAATCCATTTTTTGTTTTGTTAATTTTGTTTTTTTTTTTCGCTCTCTTGTGACACCGTTGTATGGTCTACATTTCTTGCTCAGTTTTGATAAAATGTATAATTAAAATAAAAATTCACAATAAATCATATCATCGCATCCTGTAAATAGTAGTCATCTTACATGGGTGGAGTAGGGATTTACCCCTGCGGCTGAGGGCAGCCTGTTGTAAAAGGGGACAAAACTAAATATGGCTCCAAGTCCGTCTGGATGACATAGTCTCTTTTCTCTAAATATACCGACTTAATAACGTTATCTTGTGTTCCGGCATTAGTGACCCAGGTTCCAATTCCCTTACGTAGACGGCGGCCTGTTAGCGTCGCAAACATCTATACGCGACGGAAACTGTCTACTATTGAGCGGGCCGTCAACCAGTTTGCTGTTCTATATATAGCACTAAAAATACACCTATCTCTCGATTTACACGGAAAATAGGTTCCTCCCCACAAAACCGTGCAAAATGAAATAAGCTCCTAACATTTTTTCAGTTCAGTCACTTATTTAAAAAAGTAAAATATCTAAAAAACCTACCTATTGCATTCACTATAGATTAGGAACAAAAATAAAACAAAGAAATCTTCAAGAAAATAACTACGGATAATATGTATATAAAACTATTTATTATATTCACAATTATATATACAATTATGTATATTATTAATAATAAAATAATTGTAGTAAATATTGTGATAATTATAATATAAATTTTGATTATAATATTCTTTAAATGATATCTTATAATATCCACAATTAACTGGCATTATTTATATTCACAGTAATATGAAACAAACAGTCCAGTTTGTAACGCACAAACTAAACTGCGGTAAATATTTCTTTTTCATTATTATAGTAAATCATGGCTATTTACCAACAGCTATGTTGATATAGTTAAGAAATATTGGAATAGTAATACATTTTTATTAGTTTGTTATACTAACCAATAGTAGGTTTTTTATTTGCGTCGTATCAAAATGTATCAATTCCTTTGAACAAATCGATCTTGGGGCTCGTTTTCCTTTCGGCGAGTCATCGGTTTGGTGCACCGCCCTTTCCGTGTTCACTTCCGTTACTGTATTGATACGTTTTCATCACTTATCCTTATAAAGTAGTTTTATAGACCCCTTTTCCGTTTAGTATTGAATTTAATTGTTTAGAATGATTTATTGAGCAGCTTGATAATTTGGAATATGGATGGTTTATAAAAGAGATACTTTGTTACTATTGCTGCATTAGCTGATGCATTTTTAACACGCTTTAATTAGTTTAACATGCATGTTTGTTTCTTTGCTTCTATCCTTTGAACTAGATTTGACCCACTTTATACAGGTTTCATTTAAATGCTGTAGACTTATCAAGTACCGACAACAATAAAATAATTCGATAAGATTATAGATATCTCATTATCCTGATTAAAATTTAAGAATGAAATTTTAATTAGAACAAACGTAGATTAAAATAAAGAGAAAATTTTATTGAATAATTGAACTAAAAAGTAAAAAATACGTTTTAATGATAAATCGAACTAAAAAGTTAAAATTATTGTGATAAAAAGCGTGAGGCGCTCGATAAACATTTTTCTCAAATGTTTTTCAGTTTTCGAAAATATTCAATCGGTACGACTAGTCCAAGTCCAAGTTAATATACATAATAGTTAATTTAAAAGTCCATCGAGTCTCGAATTAACGGGAGTCGATTGTAGTAAATAAAACGAGATTAGATTACATTAAAAAAAGTATCATATTTTTTCATATGTTCCAAGTCATCAGCGCATAATTTCGTATAATCTGGATTCCACCATTTTCTAAAGTTTTTCACTACAGAAAAATTACGATTTGGATCGTTAAGTAGTTCGCAGAGGGTGCACACATCGGCTACTTCCGGTGTTTCTTTATAGATGTAGTGATTATGCCACCTAGAATAATATATTATGAATAAATATTACTCTTTAATTTCAGTTAATTTCGATGCAACGCAACGGCTTCGCACATAGGAATGTCTGGATATCCGTTCCGAGTTTAGCTATATATAAGAATATAAGTTGTATTGTGTGAATTGTATATACGTAGGTCACAGTGAAAGTTTTAGAAACCAAAAAACTGCTTAATTTAAAAAGTTACCTATATTTTTTGTTTTTCGAAGTAATCTTCGTTACTCTTTATACATCTTTAGATTCAATGGAATCTTAGATCTTGAGAGTACGTAAAACGAATTCCTCGAAGTTTATCTTTGGTTATTGGAAATAAATGAAAGTCCCAGGACACGGGTCAGGATTGTATTTATAATAGGCCAACCCCAAATTTAAAAAACTAGGATATGATGTTGGAAAAACCAGGACAATATAGTTTAAAAACAGGACGCAGTAATAGAGTTGCAATACTTAAGTAGGTTTAGTTATAATTAGTTTTTTTTTTTCTGTTGCGGAACAGCAGACGGCCCACTTAATAGTAAGCAGTTACTATCGTCTATGTATGTTTGCGACGCTAGGGGCACCGCGAACACGCTGCTGTCCCATAGACATACACAGGATTATTATGGCAGCATACTTATAAACCAAGGATAGTAGCCATCCAGAGGGGCTTGTGACCCTACCACGTAGCCAGAGTGGTTATGTAGCCTTTTACGATAGGTCGACCCCAGCCACAGAGGTTATACTTACTCCGCCTCTGCACGGAGAGTATAATAAGTTAGTTACAAATATTATTTAATAATAAGTATTTGAATATTAAAAAACAGGATGCTACTTAAAAACTATCCAGGACATCCCAGGACACCACAAAAACTAGGACATGTCCTGGGAAAACAGGACGGTTGGCAACCCTATTATATAATGACTGACTACGGATGATTTATTATCTCGCTTTCACTGCTAATGCAGTTATAACGGTCCACTTATTGGCTAACTATAATTGGCCAGATCTAAAAACTTTCAGTTTCAGCTAGGTTTTTTTTTTTCAAAGTATTTTTAACTCAGTGTTTTTTAAAGTAACCTTGTATTCAATATGTCCCCAACATTACCTAAAATAATCTTCATAAATTTTTGGATCCTGAATTGCTTTTACCATCATACTAGCAATTGTATCTGCATCATGTTCTCTTGCATTAATATACGAACCTGGTGGTAGAAATCTGGAACATATTTTATTATCAGATATATTTCTTCTAATTGGTTAAACATACAATGTTTTGATGGTATGTTGGACAAAAATATTGTAATGTAATTGATTTATTATTCTATAATTTATTGTAATTATTACTTGACACTATAATGTTATTTAATAGGGATAGACCCAAAAAGTGCAGGCTTGACGTCATAAAGGGTGATATGCGTGCCAATGGGCTCACTACCAGGGATGCTGAAGACCGTGCGAAGTGGAGTAGAAAAAGTCGGAAAGCGGACCCCGGGCACCGAAACGAAAGTTTAGGTTGCAACCGGGATACAAAGCTTAGATGATGATGATGACTATAATGTTATTTAATAATTATTAAGGAATATTGTACAAAGATTATCACTTAAATATTCCTATAGAAATTCGTATAAAATAAATAAATTGATGTACATAAATAATGTTAGAATGTGCAATATATGTGCAAAAATGTTTTGACGAGACGCGTTGTACGGATTAAGTTGGGTAAGATGTTCGCGATTATACCTCGCTATTCTCATATCGCCTAACGCCTGAGCCGAAACTCAAATAGCTGGTCCATTTCATGGTCGGCCAGGCCAGCCTGTTTGTCTCAGGGTGAGTCTCTTCCACGGTTTACGCCAGAGGGCTAGGATTTCGATCATCCAGCGCTGTTCTATATCAATTCGAGATTAAGGAGGGCATTCGGAACAGCACGGATATTGGATAGATTCGTAACAACTTACATACTATATGTCTTAAGCTAATAAAAAGATGTAATAAATTAATAAAAATATTAAATCGTACCGAGAATAATTAGCGCCTCCGTACACAATTGGAACAGTATAATGTTGCATTGGATAAAGAATCTTCTCCGTCACATAGTCTTCACATATGGAGTTTTCAAAGGCTAAATAAAAATAATAATGATCCTCTAACATCTCTAAGCAGTCATCTAATCTGTCTCTCGGACAAGTTAGTTTACCACACCATCCATAAATATCTACTTTTAAATTATATTTCTTCAGAGCAATGTTTAAAAGATTGGTCACATTCTCTCTTTTACTCTGCGATCGACAATTGGAAACAAACCATGCTGCTGCTTTCTTTTTGGTTTTCAATTTATCTTTGATCTTTTCGGATGTAGGTAGCATAGAATTGATCCAAGTCATATTAATCTTTGGACCAATGAAATTACCTTTTATATCAAGTATGGAGAGGTAAGACCATCTGATGTCTGAATCCAACTTGTAGCTCCAAGTATAGTTGTAGTAATTGTCAAACTGTGGTGGACATATCGGATAGTTGCTTGCAGATTCAGAAGCTGTAAAAATATACTTTTGAAAAGGAGCCCTGATCAGTGGAAAGCCGTCCCAATTATTTTCAACATCAAACAGTATAGCGTCAAATTGTGTAGGGTCTGAGATCAAGCTCTTATCATTAGTTAAGAAGCAGTTGTAGAACGTGCAGTTCTGCTCTATGAAAGCTTGTTGTCCATTTTTGAAAATAGAAGAACTGTAATGAGAGAATGCCACTGTCCACTTCAATATAAACTTTAAATCAGTTGGCAAACGCTCTGGTCTCGTAAAATTGAAATTTATTTTCGTATAATTTTTCATAAACATTCTTAGTTCTTTTGAGATCTTTTTCAAATTTCCTGGTATTCGATATATATAGACTATATCAACTTCTTCATTATTGGTCAAGAACGCTACATTGATATATTGGAATAAGAGATATAGATAAGCTATTATCAGTGTTATTTTGTAAAATTTTAAGGCCATTGCTTAGTGCCAGTGAAACAGAAGAACTGCCAATTATTCTGTTTTGGAAACATTAATGACTTCAATGACTAATGACTCTGTTTTGAAAGCAATTGCCGTGAAGGCAAGGCTTGTATATAAACGTGCTTCATAGAAAAAATGTCTTCTTAAAATCGTTTTGTGTTATGCATTGTTTAGAGAATGATTGAACATGAGCTCATAGGAAACAATGCTGTAAACAAACAAACAACGTGACTTAAAAATATATAAAAAATAACATGTATATTTGTATTTTGTTAGTTTTATATTTCATATGAAAATTTCTTTTAGAACGTTTAACGTTACTAAATTTCGTTAAAACGTTTCATTTATTTATATGATCATATAAATAAATGAAACTAATTTAATAAATAAAACTATCAAATTTCATTTACATCTAATAATATATTTGAAACATGATGAGAGTGGTCTATTTATTACTAGTATCCATTTTGTCCAGCATTTAGTTTTTAATTTCTGTAGGACAGCAGACAGGCTGACGGCCCGCTTAGAATTTAGCAGTTACCGTCGCCTATGGATGTTTGCAACGCCAGTGGCATCGCCAACACGCTGCTGTCCTATAAGGGTACAGGAACTTGGGTCACTAATGCCGGAACACAACACAAGGTTATTATGGCAGCATACTTAAGACCAAAGGTGTTCGCCATCCAGACGGGCTTGAGGCCCTACCACGTAGCTAGGGTGGGTTTTTTTGTCGGCTTTTACGACAATCCGACCCCGGCCGCAGAGGTTAGTATTCTTTCTCCGCCCCTGCACGGATAAGGCATTTTAGTGGAAAACAATCTCAAAAAAAATATTGCAAAATAAAAATTATCGCAAATGGTTCCCTATCACCTCCTAACGGAAATATGTTGAATTACCAGTAACCCTGTATAAATATAGACAATTTAAATAGTTTGCTGTACAAATCCATTGTTTGTAAAAAAGACCCCTTAAACGCTGATGTCCTATAAGGGTATAGGAAGTTGGGCCACTAATGCCGGAACGCAACACAAAGTTATTATGGCGGTATACTTAAAGCCGATGGTGGTCGGTTATGTGTAATAGCAACTAATAGTTATTAAATATAGCGTTGTTTGACAGTACCTACATTAAATGAAATGTATTAAATATAATATATAACGTATAACAATAAACAATACATGCAGAAATATAATTTTGATTATTCCCACAAAGCCACAAGAGCGCGAGATAGCGTCCACGTATGCAAATAAACTGAAAAACGCCAGACACAAAAGGAAATATGTGGGCAATTATACTAAGCAGAAAATTAAATATGAAAATCTCTTTGTATGTTTGAGCTGCCGCGGTAACTGTACGTGCAGTATGCAAATCACAAGAAATAGACTACGAGGATCTTCAAATTAAGAGTATAAACACTTTTGATAGAATACCCTGTTCAACCATTGCATCAAAGCACTTTTGAGCGAATGATAAGAGGGAGCGTAGGGCGTTCAGTATCGTTGTAACGCTTATATGAAAGAACGTATCGTTATTTAATTTCCTTGACTATATTGTGCGCCTTGCGTAATTGACTTCAGATACTCACATTATTTTATTATGGGTAAAGCCAAGACATTATAATAGATCATAAATATATGAAGTGTAGCTATGTAAGGTAGTGAGTTAAAACCTAAACTGAAGTGGGAAGACTGGAATAAACGTCAGTATGATGTTGCATTTCTCTCACATATACATTTTTCCATCCTTTCAATTACTTTCTCGCAGTCTACTTGTTTCTTTTCTCTTTTGCATTCAGTTTATGTATCTCTGGGTCCGTGTTCCACTTCATACATATATTGACCATATTGCGTCTCTTTTCCTACATTTCCCCTCTCTTCATTATTATTCTTGCGTTCAATCGGTAGTCCACACATCCTCAGTTTAACGCTATAAATAAAAACCAGTTAAACAGTCGACACCGCACAATGTCGTTCATCTTCAGCTGCTTCATGCTATTGAAGGCAAGCCACTGTAAACTACAGCTCGTTTTGCACAACTTTTTCTGTACACATAGCTCTATAGTTTGCTACTGTCTTTTCTCTAATTGGGCTTCTTCTTCTTCTTCATCGTGTTCTTCATTCCTGAAGGTCGTGCCCGTCTTGATAAGCCTTTACGGAGACGTTGATGAACTGCTTCCACACCATTCTGTCCTCGGCCTGTTTCAGAGCTGCAGGCAAAGTGAGACCCGTGATTGCCTTAATTTGGTCTGACCATTGGATTGGCGACCGTCCTCTGGGATTTTTCCCCTCTATTTTGCCTAGCACTATCAGTTTTTCGAGGTTGTCTGACTCCCTTCGAGCGATATGGCCAAAATACCCGAGTACTCGCTGGTAGCAGGTCGTGGACAATCTGGTTCTGACATTCAGCTCGTTGAGAATGGATGTGTTGGTTCTTTTTGCTGTTCACGGTATGCGTAGCATTCTCCTCCAACACCAACATCTAATTGGGCTACACTGCACATTTCAATTTATGATCTAGTTTGACTTTGCAATTTTTTCTCAAATTATTCCAAACCTATTCAACATGATAAAGATGGGATGTTATAAATAATTCATAACCTCGAGCCCCATTGTCTGTCTGCAGATGACGGCCCTACTTCGCACTGGATGACTTGTTGGACATTTGCATAGACTAGTGGACCGGCTTGATATCTGCATTATCGGAAATACGTTTGACAACAAATTCCTTAGGTCTCGAAACATAGGTACTTTAAAAAGTTTAATAAACATAAGCACTCGGAGGCCAATCTAGAGTTTGTGGGTTCGAATCCCACGGTGGCATGAATCGCTTAGGCAGGCTTAGGGTTTTCTCGCCTAATGTGGATATTATAGCATAATTGCTATGTACCGACGACGAAGGAAAACATTGTGAGAGAAACGTGCATACGGAAATTACTGGTTTAAGTAACCGACAATTCTGCCTTGAACAAGCGTTCCCTCTAAGGGTATGATGTCCAAGCTCAGCAGTGGAAACCTTTGGCTATTTATTTAAGTATAATACGAAAGAAGACGTCATTGATGTGATTCTCACGTTGGCCTTTACCTCTAGGGCAGTTTTTTTCCATCTAATGTACATATTGCTAGGTACTGACGGAGACGAAAAACATGTTGAGGAAATATTCGTATTAACATTACCAGCACATGCGTCCGTTTCTAGAGAGAGGCCCGCGAGACGTTATTATCTGTCATTGAATATTTTCTGGTTATCTTGGAATGTAGGTTTCCTCATGATATTTTTTCTTTACTGTCCCACCCCCTTAGCATGTTTGCTTTATTTATGATGATCTTAGATTGTTTAATTTATGATAATTATTTTGGGTCTTCCTACTCTGCACCTATGTCAGAGAGTTATTTTCACGTAAAGGCCGTAAGTATTACGTAACGTAATATTTGTATATTTTTGATCCACTCTCTACTCATATCACGCACCGTAATGTTTTTGTGTACCCTCCTCCTCGTTACGTTATGTAACACTAAGTTTTTTTACCTAAAAGTCTATATATAGTATAGTATATATACTGCGCAGAAAACAATAAAAATATCGCACAATATAATCGGTAGATTCTTCGTGTAAAATGAAACAAAAGGGTCACCAACTAAGGAGATTTTAATTCCCTAGTTTTAGTAGCGCCAGTTATTGAAAAACTTAAAAGTAACAGACTAGCATGGTTTGGCCATGTAATGCGCACGGAAGAATTCCATATAACAAGGAAAATGATAAAAATGAGAGTGGATGGATGGAGTGGACAGAAGTAGAGGATGAACCAACAAAAAAAGATGGATGAACTGAGTAAAAGATGATATGGCAAAAAAGGGTGTGAATGTTGGGATGACTGTTAACAGAGGAGAACATGTTGTGCCGACCCCATATAATGTGACATAAGGACAGGAAGAAGAAGTTTATTAATGAAATAAAAAATGTTACGTGACGCGTTATTCAAACCCCATCCTGACCTTGTAAAGCATCGTAATGTTTTACAACCCTCTCAAATTGCGTTACGTCATACTTGAATGCCCCCTAATACAAGTGAAATTTGAATTTATGAACGCAACAATCCTTCTGCAATTTATCTTCAGGCACTGAGAAAGCATATAAGAAACAAAAATATGTATAGTACGATACAAATATTCTTAGTGCAGTCTTCACAGCTTCAAAAACTTCTCTTTAAATCTATATGCTAATATTATGCCACAAAGTTCATAACAAACCAATATGTAGATATATCAAAGCCCGTTAAGGAACTCACTTTCGCAACTTTGGAAAAAAATCGAAACGTCCAAATTCATAGCCGCCCGAAACTTCGTTCAAAAAGCGTACCGTTGGATATTAGCAAAAAGTCATTAAAAGTAAGGGCGCTGTTCATCATGTTTGAGCCTCAAAAGTCGGCATTAAAGCGCCAAGTTAGACCTCGGTTATAAAAGTTCATTCATTTAACGGTTGCACGCGTCCGAGGAGGCGACGCCCGATGAATACTTCTATATTATATTTATTAGATCGCATTTGTGTTAAAAGTAATCTTTTTATAATTCTTAAAACGAGATTAAATTCAGATTTAGTTGTGATTTTTCAGACCGTATGAGTCGAGCAATTTATCGATCTAATTCCAAGTAAGCAGTAAAGCACTTTTATGGTTATTAGTAAAGAGTCAGGATTCATGGCGGCTGGTATTTTAAGGTAGTTGAGAGTACTTGAGCCAGAGGCAGATCGTCCTCCTCAGGGGCGCTTCTCTGTCCGAGGAGTGCACGGGTGTGCGTACCCGAGGTGCCCGAGCATCCGCCGCCTCATTCCCCTTCCCGTCCGAGGCGGCGGAGTCCCACCTTTCTTCCCGTCTACCTCCCACATCCTTTCCCAACTTCGCTCTCTGCTCGTGGCGCGGTCCCTATACCAAGAGTGTAACTAAGAAGAAGCGAAAGGTAGTCTGTGGTATATATTTAATTTTATAGCATAACTGACGCGGTTTTGTGTGTCTGTTTATATAGATGTCAAAATGTCACTGTCATTGTCAAGACGTAAAAGTTACGGATGAGTATGGGTGACATACAAGTGTACATGACTCATATACGTGGATATTGGCGAGCCAGTGAGGCACTTATAGAAACAATATAACTATACAACTAGTATACTAATTATAAATTTTTATTTTGTAAATATTATACATATTTAGTTGCACATTGACCTGCATACTGAGAACGGTATGCAGGTTTTTTTCTAGTAATTTTTTAAAGAATTGACTTTACCATACATTGGTATGCCAATTTTACATAATTATGAGAAAACTTGCCCTGTATGCTACCTTAGAAATCAAATTCTGATCTCTGTTTTGATTTAGATACCTGGCTACCACGCATTTGTCGTAAACTTTCAGGGAAAATTAAGTGCCCAGTGTTCCAAGAACAAAAAGCTTAGCCCTAAAAGCATTAAAAAGAGTTTTCATACATAGAGAAAATGTCAAACTTTTTAATCTTTCAAGAGCGAACTGTTTAATAAAGTAATCTGAGATTACAATAGTCGTTTGTTCGAAACTCAAATTCGCCGAAGTTCCTTTCCAGTCGGTTTCCGCGCCATCGGCTGGTTTTATCCTATTAGTGATAATTAAATCGAACTGTGTATTCGTATTCCCTTGGCATTTAACTGTGATGCCAGGTAAAAGATTTTAAGGGATAATTTTGAATTTACTCTCCTATATTGAATCCCTTTTAAATATTCGGGAAGCTATTAATACAGTGGTAAGAAATTACGTTAAATACCGGACTTTGATATTTTTGTTTTAATCTCTCGGTTATTAAGCACGATTCAAAATTACTTAATTGAATAATCGCGCGTACTGTAAAATTGTTGCTCTTACTTTTAATTTAATGAGGTTTTTTTATGAGTAACTATGCTAAATTTCAAGTCAATGGGGTGTATAATTTAAAAATCTCATGATGATCTAGTCCTCATAACACAAGAATTTGGCACCTTATTTTAGAAATAGATGGCGCTGTGTGAAATGTCACAATCATATTATTACCATTTATCACATTGTAAATCTATTTTCACAGTTTCCGACTTCAAAGATATAGCTTACTAAAAGTCGTACAATATCTGGAGTTACTTTTACTGTACACCGAAATACTGATTTTCTCAGACTATCGTGTTAACCCCACGGTTAAACTTCGCAACATTTAAATTTGACCCTTCCAATGTTAAGCCGTCGTAATTTTAATTAACATTTAGAGAGAAGTTTTGGTTTAGGTTACACTAATTGTTAATGTTGGTTATTATAGGTTTAAATTCATAGACATTTAATTGTACCCTTCATTCTCCATGATTCATAATTTTCATCTGTAGTTTTTGAATTAGGAGTTTAGACAAAAACGTTTTAGTATTAACGTTGTTGATATTTTTTTTATTGCTGTAAGACAGCAAACAGGCTGACGGCCCGCTTAGAATTTAGCAGTTACTCTCGCTTATAGGTGTTTGCAACGCCAGTGGCATCGCGAACACGCTGCTGTCCCATAAGGGTACAGGAACTTGGGTCACTAATGCCGGAACACAACACAAGGTTATTATGGCGGCATACTTAAGACCAAAGGTGGTCGCCATCCAGACGGGCTTGGGGCCCTACCACGTAGCTAGAGGGTGGGTTGTTTTGTCGCCTTTTACGACAGGCCGACCCCGGCCGCAGAGGTTAGTATTCTTTCTCCACCCCTGCACAGATAAATATATGGATATGGAATTATTTAAAATTGTGTTAATGAAAAAAAAATTTGAGTATTTTTATTTATTTTAAAACTAAATAAATTATATTAAAAGTCGTTGCGAAAACCCCTTAAACTTTTTTTTTCAATTAATTATAAACAACGTGACTACGAACGCACCATGATTGGTTGCCATGTTTGTGACGTCATAATGTTAAAGGAATTTTATGACAGTACAGTGTCAACAGCTTTTACACCTAAACTGACTAAATATATCTGAAAGGAAAAAAATTATTTTTTTAGTCTTGTGTGATAAAGGATTTGTAAAGGCTAATTCCGATTTTATACCTGATGTGGATATATTTTCCCCACCATCGGACCTCGAGGCTCGCGTCCTGGCGCTGTTATATCAGTGGCGCCGGGACGCGGCCGAGCGTGGCTCTCGCCCCGCACCTCGTGAAGTTGAGGTAAAGCGGGCGGAGCTGCGCTACGAGGTGGAGTGGAAGGAGCGTCTTGCGCATCCCAGCGTGGGCTTTGCCACCATAGAGGTGGTGAAGCCCACCCTGGCTGAATGGCTGGCCACATATCCGTGGGCCCGGGCGTAGGTGATAGGAGAACAGCGGGGTTTTTCAGTGGGTAGTCGGATGGCCGAACATCTTTCTCGGAGTCCCACATATCCCTTGGTCCCCCCGGGCCGGGGGAAACCCGTCAAGAGAGGGTTTTTCCCCAGAAAAATAAACAAAAAATGCATATATTTATGATAACAGATTTTCTAAAATTTGACATTCGGTTCACTTCAGCTGAAGTTCGAGGTGCTAAAGCATCAAGATAAGTTTGAAAAAAATAATATTGTAATTTAAAATATTAAATGATCTATATTAAAAATTCACTTATTATTAGAGTATCACGCGAGAGTTACGGTAATTGAACCGTAAGAATGGTATTTCACAATTAAAGGACGTACTCGTATATGTTCAGAACATCGAGTTAGGAGTAAAGCTTATTCAGTAACTTTAACTATTAACGAAAGATTTAAAAAGTTCAAGGCGTCCAATGTCATGACTGTGCAGCTTCAGCAGGTAACAAATACTTTATTTAATATTATAGACAATAATAATCTTTTATTTATTTAAATTTGATGTACATACCAACAGGCAAACATGCATTAGTATTACTTATGTGGACTCATTGGAGAAGGGAAGAGCCAACACCTACTTAAGATGTGTGCTATTGGAAAAAGTTTAGATTATCAGGCGTTGGCACTGTTATAAAATATATCGAAGCTGAAAAACTGACCAAAATATCTCTTCAGTCTCAAATGAAAACTTGCCACATAATAAATAGTACGTTTTTACAAAAATGAATCGATTTGTAAAAGTTACAACACTGTACCAGCTAAGTGTGTGGTAAGATGAGTATAACTTAACGTTGTGACGTCATACGCGCTCGGGTTTGTTTGGGAATTGTCGGTGTGTTTTCGGTACTGGATTCAAAAATATATTTTTAATTTGATATAAATTTTTAGTTATACAAAAAAAAAAGTTAAAAATAGTTTAGTTATAAAACTTATATTTGATCTTTTTGATAATTTTTTTTATTCAAGAACCCATTTGACAATTTGTTTGGATTTCAAAATGGCGCTAAAATGTCAAATTACTTCATTATTTTATTACGACTAATAGTCGTTGCTCAATTATCATTCCAGATAGTTGTAGCTTAAACCTGTTTAGTCATTAAACCTGTCATTTTTATATCTATCCCATTTCGGTATTGGCAAAATCAATGCCAAAAGCGTTGGAGCCATATACACAAAAATTGCACTGAATTACCGTCAAATGCATATAGAATGATAATTTATAACCCCTTTTTTTAAAACTAATGAGTTTTAAAAAAAGTACTATGATAATCCGAAGATAATGTAACATGAACGTTCTCAAAAACTATTTCGTACGAGAAAGAAGAGGATCTAGGAAATGAAGATGAACGCTAAGCCGATGGTCATCAGTGATTATGATAATACTGGTTCTCTACGACTTTTGATATACATGTCATAATTGCGCGACAATTAATTATCAATATATCTATAATTAATTAATCCTGAGAAAGCGATGGTAGTATTAATTATATTTTGTAATAAAAGACATTTCATTTTAAAATTACAGATGTCAGCAAAGTTATCTGTCGAATAAAATTATCTCCCTGACTCGCTGGCATAACTTCGTTTTATATAAAAAAATATCTACAGGGCAAAATTCCCATTCGTTGACGACGTCTGACTTTAAACAGTTTTTATTTGTATCACGAAATTATTGAAAAGAATATGATTAATGCATTTTAAAATGGAAATATATTAAAAAATGTTTTTAAGTCTTCATGCCCTTCTCCAAAACTATTTGGGACCGGCAGAATAGATTTCCTCTTTCCACTCTCCTCTTAAGTTGTCATCTTAACATTCCTTTTTTGCCATATGAACTTGTACCAACTTCATACATCTTTTCTTCGGCCCGGGCCACGAGATCGGCAGGCCATATATCCGTGCCTCGAGCGTAGGCGATAGGAGAACAGCGGGGTTTTTTAGTGGGTAGTCGGATGGCCAAACATCTTTCCCGGAGTCCCACATATCCCTCGGTCCCCCCGGGCCGGGGGAATCCGTCAAGAGAGTTTTTTCCCGAGACCAAAAAAAATCTTTTCTTTGGTCTGTCTCTCCCTTTGTATCCATCCATTCTTATTTCTAACATTTCTCTTGTTGCACGACATTATTCTTACATTATATAGCCTGCCAGGCTAGTCTGTTATAATCCAGCATCACAATAGCTACTTTCAAACTTCTCCTGATACTTACATTTCTAAATTATCCATTTTTGTAACTACATGCAGCAACCTTTCATTTTTACCCTTTGTGGCCCAACATTCTGATTCATACAAAATGGCGGCACTTATTACGAAGTTATAAATTTTACCTTTAAGTATAAACGGCACTCGTGGGTCGCAAATATTGTTTTTTCTTTCAAATTGTTCCTGACACGTGCCAGCCCGTCCTTTGTGTGGGAGCGGGCCTTTTCAATGATGGGCACTAGGATATGAACCACCTTGTCATTCTGGGAATTGAGGGTGTGCGATGTAGTACAGTACGCGTGCCCTTTCCCCGGGAATAGTTACGGCAAGAACCTCCTCCGTGGAGCTGCCCGCGACCGTTGGTTACGGCGGCTGGAGGTCGTTTGATAATCGCCAGCTAGTAGTCCAATCCTAATTTAAAGTGCCCACTGATAATAATTAAAGAGCTGCAGTATTTTGACTGTACAAAGGTAGCATAATCATTAGTCTTTTAATTGAATACTTGTATGAAGGATTGGATAAAATATATACTGTATTTTATATATTTATTTAAAATTTATTTTTTTAATTATAAAGTTAAAGTAATTTAAAAAGACGAGAAGACTCTATAGAGTTTTATAATTTATTTTAATTAAAAATATTTATAAATAATATTATATTTAAAATTAATAAAATTATTGGATTGGGGTGATTAAAAAATTAAAATAACTTTTTTAACTATTAACATAAATAATTGATTTAATGATCCATTATTAATGATTAAAAGAAAGTAGTAGCTAGTAGTCTAATCCTCTTATTACTCTTGACTGCAGCTTCCGTTCCGTTCAGCAATGCCGTTCGATTTTAAGTAAATATATTATATTGTTAAAAATAAAGTTTTCTATCTCCTTCTTGTAATCTTATTTTTTTTTTGGTCAAGGGAAGGAAAAGGTATGTAAGGATAATTTATGTAATATAAATTTTGCTCTCTCACATTCTCCACATACTCCACTGAGTGTGTCACTTCTTCATTGAGCTTTGAGCCCCGAAGCTTTGGATGAAATCACGATGAAACATATTTTAACAAAATTGACGATCACATACACGCAAAATAAATAATAAATAAATAAATATAGTGTGATAATGCACACAGTCCAGAGTAAGGAGCAGAGCGGTTCTTTTGTGGTAATTAGACAACTGACACATTTAATATACTCATTGTTTGTAAATATTATACAAAAACAAGACAAGGAATGATATTTCGTATTTTCCGCAGGTATTTCGACATGCATTAGCCGTTATCCCATGGAAGTCATCGAAAGATAATAGGTTATGCTTATGCATATCTAACAATATTTTGTCCTAAAAACGCACAAACTATCACATATGGAGCTTCTGAAGTGACTTCTAAGGAGGTTCTGAAGTGACCTTCTTCTTGCCCTTATCCCAAACTATGTGGGCTCGACACAACATGTTTCCTCCTTCTATTATTGCCTAGAAACAGCCGACAGATAGATGGCTCACCTAATAATAATCAGTTATCATCGCCTATGGATATTTGCGAGGCTAGGGTCACCGCGAACACGCTGCTGTTCGCACCGGGATATTGGGTCACTAATGCTGGCACACAACACAAGGTTTATGGCAGCATACTTATAGATCAGGGGTGTTTGCCATTCAGACAAGCTTGGGGTCCTACTACCTTGAATTGTTGTGTCACCTTTGACGGCAGGCTGACCCCGTCCGCAGTATTCTTACTCGGAAGAAAAATTAGTTGGTTAGTCTGTATTAGTCAGCATCTCAACATTCCTACGTTTTTTACCTCAAAGTAACCGTGTCATCAAATTTTGCATTATTGTGCATGCTAAATGCACAAGTTATACGACAACTCTGCAACGTGTTAAACATTAGTTGTAACATTTGGCGCTAATCCAAAAATTTAATTGACGACAAATGGTACTAAAGCGCTCAAGCGCTCGAGTACAGCGCTTAAGCGACGCGTTCCCGTGTCGAGTGTAATTAGTGCAATCAGGCTTGGATCACGTTTTAGTCAAGTGCGCTTGCCGATTGTTGTGTCAAGTAGTGTGTAGGACTATTGTCGTGTAATGAGAGAATTTGACCATTTGTAGGTTTAAAATAAATATTATTATTAATAAATACTATTATTGATATGAAACATATATATAGTGGCTTGCCAGATCGACCCGCCGCTAGCGGTGAAGAGTTTTCGGGAGTGAATTGAGCTATTCGTACTTTTTTTTATTTAATTATTGACATGTTATGGACGCGGTGCGCGAGAGGGTGACGGACACGTAAATGTGCGGAGAAAGAATGAACGTGACTGATCCGTGCAGGGGCGGAGAAAGAATACTAACCTCTGCGGTCGGGGTCGGCCTTTCGTAAAAGGCGACACCATAGCTACGTGGTAGGGCCTCAAGCCCGTCTGGATGGCGACCACTTTTGGTCTTAAATATGCCGCCATAATAACCTTATGTTGTGTTCCGGCACTAGTGACCCAAGTTCCTGTACAGCATCAGTGTAGGAGGCCAATATATTTTATCGACATTTCTTCTTTTTTTATTTATTTAAACCTACAACAATGCAAACATATAACACAAACATTCATACTTCATACTTTTTAATATTATAAACGTGAAAGTAAGTTTGTTTGTTACGCTTTCACGCGAAAACTACTAAACCGATCATCATGAAACTTTGTACACATATTCTTGGAGGCATTAGACGTAGCTTATGATACTTTTTATTGAAAAAAATTACGAAGATAATTACCCTTTCTCATTTTGTTTAGATTTAATTTTGCCTGTTAATCGCCCAGCCTGTGGAGTGGGCGTGATCGGCTAGTATATAATAAATACATGTTTAATGTTTGTTTATTATCTTGTATATGTATTGAGCTGTCAAATATAAAGTCAAATATAAAAAATAATTTGAAATATATATCTTATCATCTCATACATATAATTACTAAACGAATTTATCTTTGTCCAATAATTATGTACCAAAATTTCATCAACGTTATCAGTTGTCAGGATGGCCGAGCGGTCTAAGGCGCCAGACTCAAGGTTAACCTTGCCTGTATATCAGGTATGAGCTGTTCTGGTCCTCTCTGAGGGCGTGGGTTCGAATCCCACTTCTGACATAACCTTTTATTTTTAGATTTTCGTGAATAACGCTTTAATTTCAATATTGTTATCAATTACTTAAATAAAATCCGTGTTTAGTATATATTTAAATACCTTTATTAGGATTTTTTATTGCTGTAGGATAGCAGAAAAGCTGACGGCCCTTACAGACGGCTACCGGACTTATGATTTAGCAGTTACCGTCGCCTATGAATGTTTACAACGCCAGTGGCATCGCGAACATGCTGCTGCTCCATAAGGGTACAGGAACTTGGGTCACTAATGCCGGGACGCAACACAAAGTTCTTCTTCTTCTTCTTTCTTTGTATTTATGGCTCCAATGCATTTGGCATTGATTTTGCCAATGTCTATGTTATTAAAAAAAAGTGACAGGTTAAATGTAGCAATAGTATTTATTAGATAAATATGGTCGGTAAATTGAATTCTGAGATCCTGAGGACAACACAAGAAGCAAGTTAGTATTAAATATATATATGAAGCCTTATAAGTAAATACTGTTAGTAATTAAAAAGTTAGAGAGTGTATATATTAGCTTAGAGTGCACAAGTGTTAAAAGGAAATTTAAATTAATGTGGCGTGGGATTTGTTTTGGCAATAGGTCATATATAGGGGTCGATATCTTTGGACAGTGGAAGAATATATGTTCAAGGTTTCCTTCATCAAGTCCGCACTCACACAGAGAATGATCACGAATTCTAATTTTAGCTAAAAAGACAGGGGAAGATACCTGTCCAAGGCGAAGACGTATAATTGTGGATGTAACCTTTTTTGGGAGGGACTGGTGGCGTGCAAACCATGGTTTGCTAAAGTTTATATTAGGTTGCAGAGAACCATAATGCTGACCGACAGTTGTTCTACTTTTTTGCCATATCTTATCCCAACTTTTGATCATATTTGACGTTGTTAGCGTTTTTAAGTCTCTGGGAAAGTATTTGTTGTGAGTGGTTGATCCAATTGTAGTAGCCTGCTTAGCACATCTATCAGCGGTTTCGTTTCCGGCAATCCCGCAATGGCTTGGAATCCAAGCAAGGACAATGTCAAGGTTAGAAGAGTGGCATTTATATAGGATATCTTTAATCTTTAATGAAATAGGAGACAATTGTTTGCAACGGAAGGGGGATTTTTGAAGGTCAAGGAGGCAGCTTAAAGAGTCAGTGAATATGACCGATTTATATATGAGGTGGGATTCTATATATTTTATTGCCTCAAGAATGGCAATTGATTCTCCAGAGAAGACTGAATTGTGAGGAGGAAGTTGAAAATTTAAAATAATACGGTATTTTGGGATCCAAACTGCTGCTCCAATTGGGCCATTATCTGTTAGTTTAGATGCATCCGTAAAAAAATAGATGTAGTCAGGCCATTTCTCAGCTAATAATTTTGAAAAGGTGCTATTTGCGTTAATGGAGTTTTTATCTAAACCAAGATTCAGAATAATATTAGGGTTAAATAGAAGACTATCATAGTTGATTTCATATAAAGGGTGTAAACTAGATTTATAAATGTAATTGAGGTAATTTGAAAATTTATTGAAAGATTTTATTAATGTAGGGGGTGATTTATGGGACCAGTAAGGGGAGGAGGTAATTAAAGGTGACAGTTGTTCAATAATTTCAAGTAGAGGATGGTCAGAGAAAGATACAACTTTAAGAAAAAATCGGTCTGCAAGTAACTGACGGCGTAAGAAGAGGGGGGATTCAAAACATTCCACTTGTAAAGCATTTGTTGGTGAACATTTCATGGAACCTGTAATGATTCTTAAACACTTGGCTTGGATACGGTCTAATTTAGCCAATGCTAATTTATTACAGGGTTCTAAAAGAAAGGATCCATAATCAAAATGGCTTCTGATAATGGCTTGATATAAAAGTCTTTGATTGTATGGATGGGAACCCCAACCAACCCCTGATAAAGTTCGAAGAATGTTTATGTTTTTTTCAACTTTATTGCAGATGTAATCTAGGTGCCGAGTTCCTGACAATTTTGAATCAAGAGTCAAGCCTAAAAATTTGACATGATCCTGAAAATTAATTTGATCACCGTTAACTAAGATATCAGTGAGGGGAGGAGACCTTTTTCTTGTAAAAATGACAGCAGTGCTTTTAGGTGTTGAAATAGAAAGACTGTGGTCTGAGAGCCAAGAATGAAGGTAGAACAAAGCCTGATTTAAGCGGGAGCAAGCATCAATAGGAGAAGGGGATGTGGAATATAAGACAATATCATCTGCATATTGTAAAGTTATTATGACGGCATACTTAGGACCAAAAGTAGTTGTCATCCAGACAGGCTTGGGACCCTACCACGTAGCTGCAGAGGTCAGTATTATTTCTACACCCCTGAAAAATGTATAAAGTTTAATGTGCCTTATTAGTTAAGTAAAAGAGATAATCCAGTTTTGGATGCAACCGGACTAAACTGGATTGTAATAGAGTAATATCATTGACATGCTCCCTTGGGTTTCGACCTATATAAAAATATATATACAAATAATCAAGCAAAGCAAAATTTGAGCACATCAGCAGGATTCGCTAGCTATTCTTATGGGACTAGGGCCTTTGGCAGAGCTGTCGAAGGAAGCTTTTATCGGGCGTCCATACCTTCATTACGTACAGCTGATGACCGATTGGTTCGTGCTGCCAAAGATAAAGCCAATATTTTGGGCGAAATCTTTTCTGCCAAGTCGACTCTTGATGACGGGGCATAATCTCCACCTTCTACTAGAAGATGTGGAAACTCCACAATGTCGGAGGTACGATTTTCACAAAGTGCCGTGCGACATGTTCTCTGATCCCTCGATGTCAAGAAGTCCACCGGACCAAACGGTATTCCC
Source organism: Malacosoma neustria (assembly GCA_963693495.1). Taxonomy (NCBI): domain Eukaryota; kingdom Metazoa; phylum Arthropoda; class Insecta; order Lepidoptera; family Lasiocampidae; genus Malacosoma; species Malacosoma neustria. Next base: position 5,831,608 of record OY856391.1, on the reverse strand, counting down.
GTTATTGTGCTACGAATGTGCTCGGCTGAGCTGTCTCCAGCCTTTCCCGACTTCATACCTTATCCTACCGCAAAGGTTGTGTCCCGGTTTCGTGAAGGGTGGCCCATGTTCATCCTATTTCCAAAAAGGGTGACCGGACGGACCCGTTCAACCTACAGACCTTTAGCAATAACTTCTTTGCTCTCAAAGGTGATGTCTGAAGAACTGAAAGGTGATCTCAGCTGTCTGCTGAACTCCAGCTATAAAAAAGTGAGCCGTTTCAGTCCCTTTGCACTCTCTGCCATGGGACCGATATAGGCACAGACCCGGATAGAACCACCGAAATCTACTCGCACCGATAAGATGGAAAGGTCCCGGTCTTCGATACCGCTAAGACGGCGACAGCATATATCGTTCCGGAAGTACAAGCATACCCCAGCTTTTGAAAGAAACAAGTGTTCCAAATTATAGCCAGAGTAGCAAAGGTACGACGCGTCGGCCGGGGCAGATATCTGCGTCTCTGTCAAAAAGTCAAAGCTGGCTTTGCGGCTTTGATAAACACTCAGATGTGGGACGGGAATTTGACCTCCGCGAGCGTACTGACGTGCGTTAGCCATTATGCTACGGTGGTCAAGTCATCAACCATATAATAAAAATAACAGCCCACCCAATAACAGCCCACAATGTCCCAAAACTGGGCTCGGGCTTCCCGCTAAAGGCAACGGATAGTTTTTTTTTTATTGCTGTAGGACAGCAGACAGGCTGACGGCCCGCTTAGAATTTAGCAGTTACCATCGCCTATGAATGTTTGCAACACCAGTGGCATCGCGAACACGCTGCTGTCCCATAAAGGTACAGGAACTTAGGTCACTAATGCCGGAACACAACACAAGGTTATTATGGCGGCATACATAAGACCAAAGGTGGTCGCCATCCAGACGGGCTTGAGGCCCTACCACGTAGCTAGGGTGGGTTGTTTAGTCGCCTTTTACGACAGGCCGACCCCGGCCGCAGAGGTTAGTATTCTTTCTCCGCCCCTGCACGGATAAAAGTAGTAGTAGATAGTATACCAATCACTCTTGTCCAAATCGGATTGGCGGGTTATAGAAACCGGTAATTGCGGTATATAGGTCTCACGATCTTTTTTTCCACTACTAGTACAATACAATTTTGTTATAATATACACTGTACCGACAGTTAGAGGAGAATAACTTTCTAAGCGGTAAGTACATATAAGCATGGTGGGTTTCGAATTCTTGACCAATAGAATGGTTTTTGGGTGTGAGTGATGCTACTAAGCTATAGCTAAGGCAAGGTATGGTAAATCATAACTCACTTTGTTTACTATTCAAACAATATTTTCTTGATCTCCTCTTACGTCTTAAATAAATTCATTCTGTTTTAATTGACTATTATGAATCATTTAGAGAAGGTATACATATCTCAATACGCACCTTATAATACCATTATTTTATACGATTTGTATCAAAAATAATATTCCAATAACTATAGACGGATGCTCAATTTGAATACAGAGTAAGAGACAAGTTTTACAAAAGCGGAGTCTTGTATAAAAAACCCAATATCTATATTTTATAAAATGTTATTTTTACCATTTACTTTGTTTTGAAATTGGAGAGCCGAGACTTTCTGAAATGCTATTTTATCGGTGCATATATCTACGTCACTGAAACCCCTTAACCCGTGAATCAAGTATCAATGTAGAGAATGATATACTCTGTAGAATATCTAAAACAGATGCTGACATATACACCATCTATGTAACAAACTATTGGCCACCTTCATGGTGCAATTGCCTTCGCACGGTTGGATTTAAGTCGTTTTGACTTACAAAAGAAAAGTATATAAGTAGTTTATCAGTAATTCAACAACAAATTATTGCATTGTCATCAGTTGTTGATAAGTGAGTAAAGTTTCAAATCAATCTGTTGTTTTGAAAGGGGTGAAAATCACGTTTGTAGTATAACATTAATGTATGTTAATTATATCTAATATTTTACAAAAAGGTTTTGCCTTTCGATATTATGACAAAAATAAATATTACTCGTCAGGTTTGACGTACGTCATCTACAAGTTAAAATTATTTATTGCTTTAATTATTTAATTAAGTATATTTCTATATTTTATTTACTATAAGTATAAAGTGTACGAACTACATAAATTTTTAACTGAGCTTCCAACCTACACGTTCAAAGATTTAGTTACATAGATAAATAGATACATACTAAGCTAGTAAAAGCGTGTTAAAATGTAGCATAAGTTACAATTAATTTAGAATAAATGGCAATAGGTTTGCAACCGGGATGAACGCTGAGATGATGATGATGAAATGGCAATAGGTTATTATGCTATACTAGCCCTAGTTTCTAAACAAAAAAATCTGCATCTAGGAAAACTGAAGCTATGTTATTTCTGGAGGTATATTAAGTTCTCTGCTATCTGCTGTTCTTTGGGACTAGATGGCGCTGTGTTAAAATTGTCAGTATTCTTCTTCTAAGTATTTTGTCAGTATATATATTATGCTCAGGAGTGCCTTCATCAGAACTTATTATAGATAGCGTGGGCATATATTAGATCGGTGGCATAGGTAGAAATAATAATAGTCCAAATTAACACCAATCATAGATAAATAACTCTTGATTGTTTAACTTAAATATTACTTTATATCAAAGGAATATTAAAAACTAAAACAATTTTAAACAATAGGCGACTTTATCGCTCATAGCGATCTTTTCCTATTATGGCAACCTATTAGGGTAAAGGAGTCGAGAACAGCTATCTGGCGATGTAGAACATGTGCAAGATTATAGTTATCATTCAAATATATAAATATTTATTGATATAAATAATAATAGAATACATGACACACATTAAACAATAATAATACACACTAAATAATAATAACTTATACAATTAATTATACCTATAATATATACCATAAATACATGCTATAAGTACATAAATTAACAAATATGTAATAATATTGTTTGGACAAAGTAAATAAATAACTTCTCAGTATAATCATTTGTATTACTGATAATTAAAACGCAGTTCGTCGCAGACTCACGGTTCCCGCTCGTTATAAACGTGTTACAAAAAGGGAAAACCAGTAGGCCACGGCGCTACAACAATAGTCGAGACGTTTTGCCAGAGTGAATATAAAAACAAAGCCCCTCTCGATCTTGACGATATTTCAACGATAAGTGCTTCGTTATATTTATATTTGTTTAATATCTCCTTTAAAAAATTCAAGGTCTTTTAACACGTACGAAGCGGTACTGATTTTTGTATTCTTTCTTATCCTGCGATACAAGGCGTTTTACACTTAGTCATATATAACTATCGTTGTTGGGGTACAGGGCTATTTTAACTCTGTAACCTTAAGAAACTCTAATCCTTCTTTCTTTCCTTCTTTTTGGCTTCATGTAAAAACATATGATTTTTTTATATTAATAATAATTAATAATATTTTTTGCACTTCAATCAAGACATAAACGTATTTCATGTTTTGTTTCGCATGAAGAAAAGTGAAGAGGAAAAGTCTTTAAATTTATTAAAAAACATTAATTATTTTGAAAATTCGTATAATGTTTACTTTATTTTTGGTTACTAAACAATAGTAATAGAATAAAGTAAAATTTAATTTGTTTGTCAAACTGTATGTTCGTGTGTAAGCTGCTAAACAATCACGGATGGGGAGTTCAACCGCACACGTAATCTATGGTATGGCGAGCAAGACACCTTTGTCGCATCGGTCCAAGACCAACACAATGCCGGCAATGCATCAACCTGATAGTCTTGTCCCACAAATTGGGTATGGGTGATCAATTAGGGATTTCGTAACGGCATATTCAAACCGTTTTGTATTCAAATGAAAAAAAAAAGGATTTAAAAAAGTAAGCTATGTCCAATTATTGAATATGGTTCTGCAGATGGTAGCTGGATAACTGCCGACGAAGGGATCAGCCGGGAGATTCAAGGTAAGAAAGATCGAAGGATCGAAGAAAGGAAGAATGGCCATGGCGAGGTTTTTGCATGTGGAATCCCTGCGGTAGTAATTTTGGTTATTGCGTTTTTAAACATTTACAAACTTCTGGTTAGTTTATGCCGAGGAAACCTACATTTAGGTTTTGAAAATTGACATTATAAATTTAAGATGTGTCAATACCAGAATGATACTTGACTCATATATATTTAGAAAAGAAATGTAATTATGTAAGTAGTAAATCAGTGGTCTAGTAGATATAACACAAGCGCAAACAAGTTAGTATTCTTTTTCCGTGCAATAGCGGAGAAAGAATACTGCGGCCGGGGTCGGCCTGTCGTAAAAGACGACAAAACAACCTACCCTAGCTACGTGGTAGGGCCCCAAGCTCGTCTGGATGGCGACCACGTTTGGTCTTATGTATGCCGCCATAATAACCATGTGTTGTGTTCCGGCATTAGTGACTCAAGTTCCTGTACCCTTATGCGACAGCAGCGTGTTTGCTATGCCACTGGCGTTGCAAACATCCATAGGCGACGGTAACTGCTAAATTCTAAGCGGGCCGTCAGCCTGTCTACTATCGTATAGCAGTAAAAAAAATGGAATTTGGAAAATGAAATTTATTTATTTTAGGTTCTAAAATATAGATTGAGACTGAAAAGCCTCGTGGGGTCCTCAGAACACCGTTCCAAACTTCCATTAAAATCTGATCCATTTTCTAGGAACGAAAAATGGATTAACATTTAAACATTAAAAGATAAATATTATATTATTTTTCACAAATCTTTAAATTATATTAATTACTGCAAAAGCAATTAACGCTTTCACGGTATTCGTTAAAAACTAGATGCGTCGCGTTTCCGGGACTAGGTTTATGCAGAAAAGATTAAGTTCCCTTTATATTATAATTTACCTATGTGCAGGGGCGGAGTACGAAAGCTGACCCTTGCGGCCAAGACGGCCTGTTGTAAAAGGCTGAGCGTATTGCTGTGAACAGAAGACAGGCTAACGGCCCACTTAATACATAGCAGTTATTGCCTATGGGTGTTTATGACACCTGGGACGCCGAGAACAGGCTGCCTTCTGCGTAACAGAATCGGAACTTGGGTCACTTTGCCGAAACACAACATAAAATTATTATGGCAACATACTTATAGACCAATGATGGTTGCCATTCAGACGAACTTGCAGCCTAGCTAGGGTTGTTATGTCGTGTTTACGACAGACCACCACCGGTCACGGGGATTAGTATTTTTACCCTACCCATGCACGGAGAAAAATAATTTAGGGCTTAGTTTAGGTTTCAACTGGGAATTAACCGCTAAGTTTTAAATAATCGACTAATAAAGGGCCCCAAACCCGTCTATGTAGACGTAGTCTTTAGAGACCAGGGTAAGATATCATTTAAAAAAATAAAATAAGCCTTTATTGCTGTTTTTTTTTAACAATAGTATTTTTTTTATTATCATAAATAAAATCTAAAAAGGCCTCCTCTAGGGTTTTCCAATTTGTCCGATTTTTTGCAATACGTAGCCATTCTGGGCCAGCTAACTTCTTAAAATCATCTTCCCAATGTTTAAATTGTCTTCCTCTACTTATTTTCTCTTGGGTACCATTCGGTAATAATTTTAGTCCATTTCTCAATCTTCTTCTACCTTAACATATGCCCAGTCCAACGCCTTTTCATTTCTCCCTTTATATATGCCGCCATAGTAACTTTGAGTTCCGGCACAAATGACCCAGGTCCCCAGATCCTCTACGCGGCCGGCAGCGTGTAAGCGATGCCCCTAGTGTCGCAAACATACTGCATACTGCTAAGTGAGCTATCAACCTGTCGGCTGTTCCACGGCAATAAAAATTAATATTAATTATTCAGTGTTGCATACAAGCGTCCCACGATGGCTGCGTGGTAACATCTTGTACTAATTGGTCCGCGATGCGAAGATGTTTCCAGGATTTATAGCAAGGCTCAGCACCTACGTCTCTTACAGTGTGCATTTAATGCCTTTATATCGTATTATGTTATTATGACGTACTTTCAATCCGTTTCCATATTTTCTATTATTTTGTTCAGTGCATCTTTTCCCTTTGTTTAATTTCTGTCTTCTTTAGTTTTGTTTTTTTATAATGTTGGCTAAAGACTGATAAAGCGCCCACAATATAAATACTACGTTGATCAAAAAGTTCCCGGACTGACATATAGATGGCGTCACATATGCAAAATATATTACAGCTTTCGATAGCGGCATCTGTTATAAGGTATGTGTCAAAATTTCATGACAATTGGACCACGTGTTCATAAGTTATTGTTGTCTTTCAATTTCAAGTCAAGCAACTTTGGTGTCTTTGTCAAAAGATGGATAAGAAAGAATTTCATGTGTTGATCAAGCATTGATTTTTGATTGGAAAAAATGCGAAGACGCGAAACAGTGGCTTGATAAGCATTATTCGGACTGCTCTAGGGAAATCAACCATTTGCGAACGGTATAATTAATTTAAACGATGCTAAACGCAGTGGTCGTCTAAATATGGCTGTTAACGAAGAAAACATGAAATAAATCGTCAGAATTGTTTTCACCGACCACAAAATGAAAGGAGATGAGGAATATGGCTGAAGTTTTAAAGTTGGCAGTTATATGACAGCGTGCTTATTATTTTACAAAACAATTTGGGTATGAAAAACCTCAACTCAAAGTGGGTGCCACGTTTGTTAACACTGGATCAAAAACAACAACGAATGGATGATTCGGAGGCCTGTCTGAAGTTTTTCAACCATAACAAAGCGGATTTTTTGCATCTGTTTGTGACCATCGATGAAACCTGGATACACTATTACACTCCAGAGTTAAAGCGCTCGTCAGCTGAATGGGTTGAGGCAGAGGAAGCATTCCAAAGCGACAAAAGACACAACAATCGACTGTCAAGGTTATGGCATCAGTATTCTATATCTTGATAAAGGAAAAGGGATCAATTCTGAATACTATACAGCGTTATTGGACCAACTGAGCGAAGAAATAAGACTGTTCCATCAAGCAATGCACCATGTCACAAATCAATGGCTACGATGGTCAAATTGCATGAATTGCTGCCCCAACCCCCCGTATTCGCCAGATTTGAAGAACTGAGGCCTATTTTGCGAGAAAAGATCAAGCGTTCTATAAACATGGTATCGAGAAGTTAGAGAAGCGTTGGGCCGATTGCATCGTCTTAGATGGAAATTATGTCGATGAATGAAAACAAATTTTGCGAAATTTTTGTGTTTCTTTTTACTTAGTTTGGAAACTTTTTAATCTTGATTTTGCAGCCTCATCTAGTACCGTAAGTAAGTGAGATCACTTGTGTTATGGATACTAGATAACTGATATTATTCCTCACACCTCGTGACCTATTTTTGTCAATTTTTTACTTTCTTCCATGCCCTTGGTTACCATCTGCAGTGCTTGAAGAGGACTCTTCCTCTCTGGTTTAACGTAGTAATTCATAAATATGGCTTACTATGTTATTTTGGAAACAGAATGTTACAAATAATAAATTGGCTCATATTTGTCTGTGTGAATTCAGCGCTTGTCGGCAAAAGTGCATGCATACCTATAGTTACAAGTAAAAAGTAAACTGCGCACCATGCTTGAACATAATTTGGATAAAAATCGAAATTGCGGAGGCAAGTTTTAAAAGTCTAATTTTCTTTCATACGCGACTTGAGTACAGGCAACGGCACGACTCTCCAGGACACTAAAGATAAGTATGGATGAGACGTGTATTTTCTTAATGCACGCTTTTCTATTAGGCAGTAAACAATTTAATACTTCATTATTACTATTTTCTTGATTAATTATGTACTTCCTTGTTTAATATATAGTGAAAAAGACATGTTTCTAATTCACACGACACATTTGATTTTGTTAAAGTTTGTAGTCGAAACGTAGTCAATGTGAATAAAAATGACTTGTAGATAAATTAAATCAATAAATATAGTATGGTATAGGACAAAAATTTGACAACTTGTAGAATATCCCTTTCTTCCATTTTGACAGAATGAATAATTGAAGTGGTTAGCCGTTCTGTCAAAATTCATACTATCTACTCTTTTTTTTCGAACAAAAGTGTAATGCTGTAAAAGTTAAGTAATACTTGTTGAAGATTTGATAGCATTGTATACTGTATGCACGCGCTGCTCCTAATATTGTAACAGGCGCTTTGTTTTTATTGTTATTTTATACGCAACACTATAAAGCAAACCACTTGGCTCCTTTTTATTTAAATTTATTTGTCTAAATTCTCACAATGCTCAGAATTTGTAATTAAAACCTATTATTTGAAACGAACTTATATTTCTTGCAACTGTAGCAAATTTAATTAGAATTGTTGATTTATATACATTTATATTGGCAACACTAATTGAAATCTCTTCCTCTTCCATTCAAGATGGCGAAAGGATAGTTGCGTTTTACTTGTGTGATAATGTTAAGATTAAAGAATAAAAGTATAAAACCATGAACGGGCCTAATTATTTTAACATGGTAGCAGAACAGTGGTTTAATGGTTAGTTAGTACAATGGTTTAAAGAATAAATGTGATAGAAACAAGAAGAAAAAAAATGGCGTCAAAAAATAGTGATATAAATATTCCAATTTTCGATGGCACAGATTACAGTAATTGGAAAATACGGATAATTAAGTTTCTACAGTTCAAAAAGTGCAAGGATGTAGTAATGAGAGCGAAAATTGAAACCGACAAAGATGAATGGGACGATAGAGATATACAAGCAACAAACTATATTTACAGTGCTATAACAAACAAGCAGTTGGAATATATAAGTGAATTAAATACAGCATACGAAATAATACATAAATTTGATGAGATGTACCTAAAGAAATCAACAGCGTTGCAAATAGTATGTCGACATAAACTCGAAAGTGTCAAATTGAAAAATTATTCTGAAGTGTCTTTATTTTTCGATGACTTTGAAAAAGCTGTAAATGAGTTGAAACAAGCCGGTGCAACGGTATCAGAAACAGAAAAACTAAACTACATGTTAAAAGCACTACCAGTGAGTTACAACTACATAGGTGATTTAATAGATGTCTTACCAGAGGGTGAAAGAACAGTGGACTATTTAAAAAGCAAAATAAAATTGAAAAGTACAGGAAATATGAGAGAAATGTCAGAAGACACATCAAATGTTTTTAAAGCAGATACTAACCGATCATATAATTGTTTTGGTTGTGGTAAACCTGGTCACCTAAGAAGAGATTGTAAGGCAGAAAATGTAAACCGTGGTCGAGGACATGGTCTTACAAATTATAGAGGAAATAGTATACAAAATTATAGAGGAAATAGTATACAAAATTATAGAGGAAATAGTATACAAAATTATAGAGGAAATAGTTTACCAAGTTATAGAGGACATAGTTTGCCAAGACGAGGACGTGGTTCATACAATAACAGAGGACAAGGTTCAAGAAATTACTACCATAATAATCAAGGGAGTCAAGGTAACAGTTATCATATTACTATTGCAAACAATACATACACAACGCAAGAGAATGATAAGCCAAAGGGTCAAATAAATTGGTTACTAGATAGTGGATGTACTGACCACATTATTAACACTGATAAATACTTCAATACTTATGAGATATTGGAAAAACCTATTAAAGTCAAAATTGGTAATGGAACAATATTAGAAGCTACAAAAATTGGTAATATAAAAGCTTATTTCTTAGTCTATGGACAAAAATCTGAAGTCACACTGAAAAATGTTTTCTTTGTAAAAGAAATGAAGGCAAATTTATTAAGTTATTCGAAAATTACTGATAATTGTTCAATCATCTCAAAAGGGAAATTTGCAAAAATTTACAATGAATATAGAAAGATTATAGCAATTGCAATTAAGGATGAAAGACTGTATAAGATGAAAAGTTACATGTGTGAAGAAATATTGGAAGCAAATATTAGTAAAACAAATATGACTGTAAAGGAAAAACTACATCGTACTCTGGGCCATATTAACTTTAAAAAATTGGATTTAATGTGTAAAAATGAATCATTAGAAGGATTACCTAAAGAGATTGAATATGAATATTTAAAGTGTGCAATATGTATTGAAAATAAAATGCATAATTTACCATTTGCTAATAATCGAAGAAAAGCAAAAGAGATATTAGAGATTGTTCATACAGATTTAAATGGGCCACATCAGACTACAGGATATAATGGAGAAAAATTTTTTTTGAGTTTTATTGATGACTACAGCAAATTAGTCAAAGTTTATTGTATCAGATCAAAGGATGAGGTATATGATTACTTGGTGCAGTATGTTAATGAAGTACAGAACTTGACAGGGAAAATGATAAAGGAACTGCGATGTGACAATGGGAAGGAATATATGAATGCAAGAGTTTTTCAGTTTGCAAAAAAGAAAGGAATAGTGATAAAACCCTGTCCAGCATATGTTCATCAATTAAATGGAACAGCAGAGAGATATAATCGTACGTTGATGGATATGGGTAGATGTCTTTTATCAGAAGCAAAGGTAGAAAGAAGATTTTGGCCTGAGGCAACTAAAACAGCTGCATATCTTAAAAACAGAACCTTAACTAATACTATTGAGAGGAAAACCCCGTATGAAATATTTTTTAAAAGGAAGCCATCTATGCAAAATCTAAAATTATATGGAAGTAGAGTTTTTGTAAGAATTCCTGAAGAACGAAGAAGGTCTAAATGGGATAAGAAAGCAGAAGCTGGAATTTTGCTTGGTTATACTGATATTGGATACAGAGTATTAATTAACAACAGAGTTATTATTGCTAGAAATTGTGATATAATTGAGGAAGATGTTAAATTATGTGGTTTTAAAGATGAGGAAGAAAATAGTGAATATAAAATAAAAGAAAAGGAAAAGGAAGATAAAAGTATCCAAGAGGAAAGAAATATGTTAAAATACTCAGAAAATGATAAAGAGAATGTAGGAGAAAGTGAAGATGAGAATCTAAATAGAAGATTAAGAAAACAAATCAAACCTCCACTTCGTTTTGATGAAGAATTTGGTTATTATTGCATATACTGTAACTACTGTGATGCGTCAGCTCCAATTGATTTTCAGGAGGCGATTACATGTGATGAGGCAATGAAATGGAAAGGAGCAATGAATAGTGAGATGGAAAGTTTAATAAAAAATAATACCTGGATTCTAGTTGACAGACCCTCCAAGGAAAAAAAGGTAATTGATGTGAAATGGGTGTATAAAAGGAAGAGTGAAACTGAATACAAAGCAAGGTTGGTAGTAAGAGGTTTTCAGCAAACTAATTGTATTGATGATACTTACTCACCTGTTGTTAAAATGCCTACACTTAAGCTACTATTATCTTATTGTTGTCAAAATAATTTAGCTATTCATCAAATGGATGTTGAAACAGCATTTCTAAATGGTAGAGTATTATCTGAAGTTTATGTAAAGCAACCAATCGGTTATGAAAATGGAACTGATAAAGTTTATAAATTAAATAAATCATTGTATGGTCTAAAAGAAAGCCCCAGGGCATGGTATGAATGTTTTAATGATTTTTTGATTAATTTTGGTTTTCGCAGGAGTAAATATGACTATTGTTTATATGTTAGAAAAGAGAACAGCTTAATTGTTTATATTCTTTTATTTGTGGATGATTTATTAATTTGTTGTGAAAATGTAGAAGTTATTGCTGATATAAAAACTAAATTGTCTGAAAGGTTTAAAATGAAAGATATTGGTAAAGTAAAAAATTATATTGGTATTGAGATTGAATATATGTATAATCAAAACAATGTCTTAACTTTGAGTCAGAAATCTTATATTGAGTCTTTAGCTAAAAGGTATAATATTAAGAATGCAAAAATGTATAAGACTCCTATGGAAATAAATTTAAAATTGGAACAATCTGATATTAATGAGGATGTAAAATATAGAAATTTGATTGGTGCTCTTTTGTATATTAGTTCAGGTACTAGACCTGATATATCTTACAGTGTAAATTACTTAAGTAGATTTCAAAACTGTTACAATGAGACACATTTTAAGTATGCATTGAGAGTTTTAAAGTATTTGTATTTGACAAAAGATCTTAAATTAACATAATTATTGTAATAATAGTAACGCTGATATTCTAGATTGTTTTGTGGATGCTGATTGTGCAGGAGATATTTTAGATAGGAAATCTACTACAGGATTTGTCATTAGATTGTTTGGAAATATTATTTACTGGAAATCAAAGAAACAAAGTAGTGTAACAAAGTCCTCAACATTTGCTGAATATGTAGCTTTATCAGAAGCAGTAACAGAGTTAAATTTTCTTATGTTTCTAATGGATGATGTATTCAATAAAGTTTGTAAACCAGTTAAAATTTATGAAGATAATTCAGGAGCCGTAGCTATTTCTAAATATGGAAACTTTACTAAGAATTCTAAGCATATTGAAGTTCACTATCATTTTATACATGAAAATGTTAAGCTAGGAAATATTGAAGTTGTAAAAATAGAGTCAGAAAATAATGTTGCAGATATATTTACAAAAGCTTTGGGAAATGTTAAATTCATAAAATTTAGAGAAATGTTAAATTTGAAATAAAATAATGATTGTTGTAACAGTGTTTTACAATATAAATGTAAGGAGGCGTGTTGATTTATATACATTTATATTGGCAACACTAATTGAAATCTCTTCCTCTTCCATTCAAGATGGCGAAAGGATAGTTGCGTTTTACTTGTGTGATAATGTTAAGATTAAAGAATAAAAGTATAAAACCATGAACGGGCCTAATTATTTTAACAAGAATAAATTAAAATGCTACAGTTGCCTAAAGGGTTAGAAACGTATCTTGATACGTGTCTAATCCTTTAGACTTGTCATGTTAGTAAAAGTAATGACTATTTTCACATAACCGACTATTCAAATTATACCGAGATACAATACCATTCAACGCCATCTGCAGGCGACAAAGTAAAAACTGTCATGAATTTTTTGTTTGTTATTTGCTATTTGTAAATGTATGACAGGCTGACGGCTCATTTAATAGCAAGGCGTTACCGTCGTCTGTCGATGTTTATGACGCCAGTAATACTGCTAACACAATGTCGTCCACGGAAGATCTGGAACCTGGGTCACTTATGCTGGAACACACACCAGGTTATTGTGGCAGCATATTTGGAAACCAGGGGTGGTTACTATCCAGACTTGCTTAGGTGGTTACCTAGCTAGGATTGTATTTTTACTCCGCCACAAAAAATATATATACCTAGTCAGGTCATAAGTATTGTCACACAGTAAAAACTTTTCTTTTAGAATGCTGGCCACAAAAAAGTTTATTGAATTCGAATTTCGAATTGTTCATGAAAATAAAAATGTATAACTTTTAGAACATTACTCATTTTTAAATATGGAGTGGACGCTTAAAGAAGATCGTGTTGCAGTTATTGCGTTGCATCGTTGCGGTTACGCGCCAATTCAAATTTTTAACATACTGAAAAATTTGAATATTACCAAAAGATTCGTTTATCGTACCATCAAACGATACAATGAAGACTCTAGTGTAGATGACAGGTCAAGAAGTGGTCGCCCTCGGTCTGTTAGGACTCCAGCGGTGATAAAAGCTGTGAAGGCACGAATTCAAAGAAATCCCAAACGTAAGCAGAAACTGTTGGCCCTTCAGATGGGGTTAAGCAGAACCACGGTGAAAAGGGTGTTAAATGAAGACTTAGGGCTTCGGGCATATCGAAGAAAAACAGAACATCGTTTGAATGCTCGTCTAATGGACCTGAGACTGAAAAGATGCCGCGCTTTGTTGAAGCGGTACGCGGGAAAAAAATATCGGGAAATTCTTTTTTCGGATGAAAAAATGTTTACCGTAGAAGAGAGCTACAACAAACAAAATGATAAGGTGTACGCACACAGTAGTGAAGAAGCGAGCAACCGTATTCCGCGTGTCCAACGAGGTCATTTTCCATCCTTGCTCATGGTATGGTTGGGAGTTTCTTATTGGGGCTTAACAGAGGTACATTTTTGTGAGAAAGGTGTAAAAACGAATGCTGTTGTGTATCAAAATACAGTCCTGACGAACCTTGTGGAATCTGTTTCTCATACCATGTTCAATAACAGGCACTGGGTATTCCAACAAGATTCGGCGCCAGCTCATAGAGCGAAGAGCACACAAGACTGGCTGGCGGCGCGTGAAATCGACTTCATCCGGCACGAAGACTGGCCCTCCTCCAGTCCAGATTTGAATCCGTTAGATTACAAGATATGGCAACACTTGGAGGAAAAGGCGTGCTCAAAGCCTCATCCCAATTTGGAGTCACTCAAGACATCCTTGATTAAGGCAGCCGCCGATATTGACATGGACCTCGTTCGTGCTGCGATAGACAACTGGCCGCGCAGATTGAAGGCTTGTATTCAAAATCACGGAGGTCATTTTGAATAAACTTTAATGTCATAAGAATCTTTGTTTTGTTAGGTTCATTTTGGTATATGAATGGTTACATAATTAATAAACTTGTTACAATTATTTTACATTAAACATGTGACAGAATTTATGACCTGACTAGGTATATTATTGGTGAATGCACACTCAAGGCAGTAACATGCAATTCCACTCGGATGCTAGTGTTATCCGTCTCTATTTTTAGCCAGCGTGTATCGCAGACCACTTTCCACAAACCAGCTTATTGATTTAGTATCACCAAGTTAGTGCTTTACATCACCTCTTGTTATATTTGTCGATATTGCAAACGTAAGGTCTACATTATTACAATGAAATTGAAGAAGCGTGCAACATCAGACTGTACTATAATAAGGCAAAGTTGGCTAGCTCACTAGAGGGATTTTATGCCAATCATTACTTTATAGAATAATAAAATGTATTTTTATTTCCCTTAAAATAATACATATTTTTGAAATCTGATAGATAGATTTTTTTTTTTTATAGCGAGAGTTCAGCAGACAGGCAACCAACTGTGTACTAACCTCTGTGGCCGGGTTACCACTAAGTTAGATGTGCTACAATTGGAATGTCTGCGACATCCACCGTACTCCACGGACCTTGCTCCAACAGATTACCAAAATTCAACTCTGATGCGGCAGTCCAAACCGCCTTCAAAGAGTTTATTGATTCTCACCCCCGTGGCTTTTTTAGAAAAGGGATCAATTAACTACTTATGAGATGGCAAAAGTGCATAAATAACAACGGTGCATACTTTGATTAATTAAATATATTTTACAAAAACAAAATATTACCTTATATTCCTCTCGTACAAAACGCCAATTTCATATGTAAGGACCTAATATATTATAATATGATGTATCGATTACTGCACAGACTGAAAATATTTTTTTTCAATACATAATATATCTATCTATACTACTATTATAAAGAGGAAAGATTTGATTGTTTGTTTGTTTGAATTGAATAGGCTCCGAAACTACTGACCCGATTTAAAAAATTCTTTCACTGTTGAGAAGCTACACTATCCCCGGGTGACATAGGCTATATTATATTTTCAAAAAAATTAGGAATCCTTACTAACACTCCAATAATGTAACCCAAGGTGTAAAAAATTACCTAAAATATTATTTAAATCGCGTGCGCTGTGAAAATTATTGATGATACAATAAAATAATGTATTACGACTTTACAGAACACATCATTATTTACAAAAAGTGTTGCAACAGCATATGTCTACCTATTATAGTTATGCTACAATAAGTGTTCTTTTATTTTAAAAATTTAATTGAAATGCCGCTCCTAGAAAAGGCTCTTTATTTGTATCTTGGTATTAATCCTTATCAAAATAAATCACTTCATATTCAAAACTGCTTCAATACCTTTAAATAACTTTTTGAATTATTCAATTCGGATATTCCATTCGAAAGATATCATGAGTTTAAAAATGTATTAGAAAAATGTTGCGTGGTAGCCGCACACCCTGTTCGGCTAGCTAGGCAGCACCTTTCCAATGTAGGCGTGCGTCACTGGGGTTTTTACAAAAATTAGAAAAAAAAAAATACTTATTAAAAAATAAAGAAATATAAATAAAAATTAATAACAAAAAAAATCATTACAATAAAAGTTCATAGAAATAATAATATTCAAACTTTCTTTATAATATTATTTTTTTAGTAACCTGGCGCAAATAGAAGGGTTTATGTGTGTGTATATAATTTTTAATTTTGAAATTTACCCGTGCGAAGCTGGGGCGGTGAAATACCCGTGCGAAGCTGGGGCGGGCCGCTAGTAATTAATAAACAGAGTATAACTTTAATTATACTTTTGTAATTATAAGTTATACTCTTTAGATATATGTATATACCTACACTGGAAAGAAACGCTGAGGAGTTTGTTTCCCCACTTCTTTTTTAACCAGCGTTTTTCATTTTGCAGATTGTGTCATTCATAATACCGTAAGATAATTAAACTGTGTAGACAATTGAAGACCGCAACAATCGGCATCCAACGCTTTGCTGGTATTTCAGGTATCTGGCAGGAAATGCCGACCTCAGGATTCAGCTTGGAATTCCTCAATATCGTCAATATTCGTATCTTATGTGGTTTTGGATTACATTTTTGTCTTTGATAGGCAAAATACTAGCGAAAAACTCAACGATACAAGATGCAACTAATTTTTTTACCTGTATACGCCCTTGTGTGGTCATATCTGTGCGTTAGAATACCATTAAGGATAAAAAAATTAAAACGGCTACATAAGTTTTCACATAGTACAGTACCGTCGCGTATGGGTGTTCGCAACGCCAGTCCATTTTCGTATCTCTTCTTCTTATTCATGGTCTTCATTACTGAAGGTCCGTGTCCGTCTTGAAACGCTTTAACGGGATTGGTAACGAGCCGCTTCCACACCGCTCTGTCTTCGGCTTTCTTCGTGGCAATGGTAACAGTAAGCCTGGTTATCAATTTGATTTGATCAGACCAACGGATAGGTTATCGCCCACGTGGTCTTTTGCCATCTACTTTCCCAAATACAACCAGTTTTTCAAAATTATCTGGCTGCCTTTTCGTATAATTAGCATGATATAATACGCGATAAATGGGTGTTGCTTAAACTTAACGAAAGCTAGCGCGTACGTATTTAAAGTAAGGAATAATTTTTTTTTTTATTGCTGTAGGACAGCAGACAAGCTGACGGCCCGCTTAGAATTTAGCAGTTAACGTCGTATGGGTGTTTGCAACGCCAGTGGCATCGCGAACACGCTACTGTCGCATAAGGGTACAGGAACTTGGGTCACTAATGCCGGAACATAACACAAGGTTACTATGGCGGCATACTTAATACCAAAGGTGTTTGCCATCCAGACAGGCCAGGAGCCCTACCATTTAGCAAAATGGAATTGTGATTTGGTTAATGTTGGAATTAACCACTTGGATTATAAAGAAGAGTTCTAATCATTACAACTCAAGTCTTGCTTATTGATGTAAAATTGACAGTACGCCACAGATAAATAATTACATCTTATAGAATATTGGAGGATTTGCATGTGGTCTGTATTGACACGTTCGCTTCGTCACGTGCACGCAAAAGGGGTATACATATTTTTATGGAATACGTAATTCTGTTTGACTTCATACGCGATGTCCATATTTGCCGAAGACTCCACGTCCTACATGCAAAGAGACTTGTGCGATTCCATTGTCGCTTACGATAAGATTCTTTGAAGCCACACTTCCCTTATAATTATTATTACTGCATGTCGTTTAAATATTCATTTCATGTATTGATTTTTTACTTTATGACTACGTATGTGTGATATAGAACATGGATTCTGAAATAGAAGAGTAGCGGGTTTTTGGGCTTTAAACAATACGATTATTGTACACCAAAATATAAATTGTTGATTCAGTGATAATTAAGAAATTGTTGTTCAACAACATACAATTGCATCAGTAAATTGTTGTTTTGAGGAGCATTTATGAATACGGTCACAGGAAAACTTCAGGCTACCTTTTTGTATCGGTCTTTCGGTGACACTTCCTTTTCTTAGAAAAGAAGGTACAAGAAAAAATTGAAATAGATGTGGCTAAGTATGACATTTCGAGAGAGGCATTCCGAAGTAGAAACTGCAGCACCTCTTTTGCTATATGTAAACTATCAAATATTGTATGGTAATGCGTTATAAGTAGATGCTTATTCAGAAATAAAAATAAGAATAGCCATTCACCTGATGTTTATAACAATTTGATTTACGAACATCGTTTTACAATGGAAACAAACCTTGCCTCTAACGAAACAGGTCTTAGCAAATAGAGGGAGACATCGACTGATAGAAAAATTTCTCGAGAGCTTTTTGGCAGTGAACAGACAGACGGGTGTCCTTTGAGATTCAAGAAGACATGTTGAAACATTTTATATGTATAAAGAAGAGGATTGGTCTAAAATTTTATGTTAATATTTTCATTATTATCAATTGAACGTGTCAGGGATTTGATTTTAAGATTATGTAAATTGTTTGGTAAACCTTATATTGTGTTCCGCCATAAGAGACTAGGTACCCATCTGCGGACCGCAGCGTGTTAGCGGTCCTCCTGGAGTCGTAAAAACTCAAAAACGACGGTAACTGCTATTAAGATGGCTACCAGTCTGTCTGTTGTCTCACAGCAATAAAAAAAATCAAACCAGCAAAGATGTGTCCTTTGAACATCTTTTTCGACTTTCCAATAATGTTAAAAATTCGAGTATTCAATCAACATTCTTCCACACATTTGTTTGTAGCCAAACAAGCATTGTGTTCAACATTATTGATAATTTTCGATATTGATTCGAATAACAATTTTTGTTTACCTCCGTCATCTAATGAGATGTGACAAATGATTATTTATCTCAAAGCGGCCATTCTCTTCATTGTTTCTTCAATATTGCATTATTAGCGATTTAAAATGTATTTAGCATCAAGAACCGAGACGTTTATAAAATTATTCTTCGCTATAAGTGTTTGTGGTTTATTTTTGTATTTGGTGCTCGCATTTTATTCATTACACACAGCGTTATCAGATTTAAATACTGATATAACGGTGAAACCTTTGAAATTAATAGCAGATTTAAATCCAATAATCAACAAAGAAAAATTTGTGAAAGATCTAAAATATATATTGATATGGTCATCTGTAGGTGTTAATAAATATATAGAAGAAGGTCAGCAATTACTAATTGATCATAAATGCTTATACGTGAACTGTTATCTGACAATGAATAAATCTTTCTTCATGGAAGGATATAAGAATTTTGATGCAATTGTTTTCAATATCAGTCTTATGCACAATTGGCAGAAAATTTATTTACCAAAAATGAGGTCGCCTCATCAGAAGTATGTGTTTCACTCAATGCTGCCTGCAGATGAAAATCCAATATGCAATAAGTATTTGGACAATTACTTTAACTGGACGTGGTCTTATAAACTGTATTCAGATATTGTAACACCATTCATTGTTGTTAAAGATATGAGTGGAAAAATAATAGCTCCTGAACCAAATATGGAGTGGCCTGCGATTTGGACGAATAGTTTTAATATTACCGAAACAAAAAGGAAGAAACCAAAAGCACTTTTAATGATTAATCATAATATAAAACACACTCATAAAGCAGAATTTATAAAACAATTGAAATTTGTAATGAAAGAACATGGACTTGCATTTGATATTCTTGAATGTAATAAAGATTTAAAAAAAGGATGCTTAGATGTTAAATATGAAGATTATTATTTCTACTTAGTACATGAAAAGAGTACATCCGAAGACTTCGTTACACAGTCAGTGGTGACGGCCTTTGATAATAATATCATACCAATACTGATTAATGGACCCGATTACGATAAGTAAGTAAGAGCTAAAGTTGCGTTGTGTAAGTTGCTGTTTTATATCAATACATTATATGCAAGTGATTCTATAAAAGGTTATTTTAGATTAATATCCACTAGTTTGATAAACTGGAGATTAGGTTGAAGGATTTAATAACGGATCTCACTTAATGTTTAATAAAAAAGACTGTTAAATGGATTCAAACCATTATATATGTCATTTACTTCATTCAATGGTGCTTTTATTGAGATATTATACTCATACACTCATATACACTACGAGATGGTAGTATCATAGGCAATAATCGGCTTCACCAGTGAAGTCGGTATAATATCCTCTTTCCAGCCGTTGAGTCTTCCGTATCTCACAAGAGGTGACCCTTGATGTACGCTGATATAAGTTGTATAATCCCGTTCGGTGAGGTTGCTAGGCAAGATCATTCGGTATCACTGTTACGTTGTTCAAAAAGACCATTCTCATGCTGTTATGAAAAAAGATTAAGCAATGTTATGTGAAAATGTCCTCTTAATCCATGTGTTTTCTCCATGCAGGAGCGGAATAAGAATACTAACCTCTGTGGCCGGGGTCGGCCTGTTGTAAAAGGTGATAAAACAACTCACCCTAGCTACGTGGTAGGGCCCCAAGCCCGTCTGAATGGCAATCACTCTTGGTCTAAAGTATGCCGCCATAATAACCTTGTATTGTGTTCGGTATTAGTGACCCATATTCCTGTACCCCTATGGGATAGCAGCGTGTTCGCGGTGCCACTAGCGTCGCAAACATATTATACCTAGTCAGGTCATAAATTCTGTCACATGTTTAATGTAAAATAATTGTAACAAGTTTATTAATTATGTAACCATTCATATACCAAAATGAACTTAACAAAACATAGATTCTTATGACATTAAAGTTTATTCAAAATGACCTCCGTGATTTTGAATACAAGCCTTCAATCTGCGCGGCCAGTTGTCTATCGCAGCACGAACGAGGTCCATGTCAATATCGGCGGCTGCCTTAATCAAGGATGTCTTGAGTGACTCCAAATTGGGATGAGGCTTTGAGCACGCCTTTTCCTCCAAGTGTTGCCATATCTTGTAATCTAACGGATTCAAATCTGGACTGGAGGAGGGCCAGTCTTCGTGCCGGATGAAGTCGATTTCACGCGCCGCCAGCCAGTCTTGTGTGCTCTTCGCTCTATGAGCTGGCGCCGAATCTTGTTGGAATACCCAGTGCCTGTTATTGAACATGGTATGAGAAACAGGTTCCACAAGGTTCGTCAGGACTGTATTTTGATACACAACAGCATTCGTTTTTACACCTTTCTCACAAAAATGTACCTCTGTTAAGCTCCAATAAGAAACTCCCAACCATACCATGAGCGAGGATGGAAAATGACCTCGTTGGACACGCGGAATACGGTTGCTCGCTTCTTCACTACTGTGTGCGTACACCTTATCATTTTGTTTGTTGTAGCTCTCTTCTACGGTAAACATTTTTTCATCCGAAAAAAGAATTTCCCGATATTTTTTTCCCACGTACCGCTTCAACAAAGCGCGGCATCTCTTCAGTCTCAGGTCCATTAAACGAGCATTCAAACGATGTCCTGTTTTTCTTCGATATGCCCGAAGCCCTAAGTCTTCATTTAACACCCTTTTCACCATGGTTCTGCTTAACCCCATCTGAAGGGCCAACAGTTTCTGCTTACGTTTGGGATTTCTTTGAATTCGTGCCTTCACAGCTTTTATCACTGCTGGAGTCCTAACAGACCGAGGGCGACCACTTCTTGACCTGTCATCTACACTAGAGTCTTCATTGTATCGTTTGATGGTACGATAAAACGAATCTTTTGGTAATATTCAAATTTTTCAGTATGTTAAAAATTTGAATTGGCGCGTAACCGCAACGATGCAACGCAATAACTGCAACACGGTCTTCTTTAAGCGTCCACTCCATATTTAAAAATAAGTAAAATTCTAAAAGTTATACATTTTTATTTTCATGAACAATTCGAAATTCTAATTCAATAAACTTTTTTGTGGCCAGCATTCTAAAAGAAAAGTTTTTACTGTGTGACAATACTTATGACCTGACTAGGTATAGGCGACGGTAACTGCTTACTGTTAAATCGGCCGTCAGTCTGTCTGCTGTTCTAAATTAGAAGAAGAATAGACTTTAGACCACCTCTAAGGACTTTTTGCCGCCTAATATGAATATTTTAACATAGTTACTATGTATTGTCAGCGAAGGAAAAGATCATGATACACCGATATTAAAATTATATGTAACCCACCCATTCGCGTTGAACAAGCGTGTCGCGTATACAATCCATTTTCTCAAGCAAGAAGACCTGAGTGCAGTGGTGGATCGTTATGGGCTTATGGAAAATTATATTGTTATTTGCAGCTTCCTTCCTCCAGGATCATATATAGACGCACGGGATATGTCTCCAGAAAAGTTGGCAGCGGTAATCGAGTACAGCATTTTGAATAAGTTCACCTATAACAACTATTTCTACTGGAAGAATCACTACACAGTGTATGAAGTGGATACCCAAATTGGTTTTTGTGAACTCTGTAGGAAGTTGAATGTGGAAGGTTCTAGAAAGTACAGGGTATATGAACATTTTAGGAAGTGGTGGTATTATGGTCCATTGAAAGATAGATGTTATCCAAAAGGTTTTGTTAATGAGTCAGAATTAATTTCATACATGAATTTAGGATATCAGAATGCTTGATAAATTATGATATATATGGAAATAAAACTTCTCTCACTTTATTTTAAATTTAAATATTTCCATCTTTTAGATGTTATTAATAAAAATTATCATAGAATCACTGGTGTGTTAAAAATGTTATCCTTACTTAGGTTTGAGAAGAAAACAGCCATTTGTCACCTTTAATGATCCTTTTAGTAAATTATACGGTAGTTCTATAATTATAATAGACATAGGACGTGTGACGACACTATTAAAATAAAACTATTATGGTTGCGTAGGTACTCGTGTAATAGCGGAATGACCTGACATCTACCTAATGAACATTATAATTGGGTTAATTATTTACTCTGCAGGTAGAAATATTATAATACGCATGGGAGGTAAAGTCATCATCATCATCATCCTAGCGTTAGTCCCGGTTGCCACCCAAACTTTCGCTTTGGTGCCCGGGGTCCGCTTTCCGACTTTTTCTACTCCACTTCGCGCGATCTTCAGCATCCCTGGTAGTGAGCCCATTGGCACGCATATCACCCTTTACGACGTCAAGCCAGCACTTTTTGGGTCTACCCCTCCTGCCGGGGCCCGGCGGAGGCGGCATGGCCAGACATTTGTTTCCCACGTAAGCATCCGGTTGCCGTAAAACATGGCCATACCAACGGAGCCGACACTCCTGCAATTTATCTGCAATGTCACGGACATGAAGACTACTGCGAATGCGGGAGTTCCAAACGCGGTCCTTCCGCGTCACTCCACACATCCACCGCAGCATATTCATCTCCGTGACACGCAGTTCTTGCTTGTGTCGCTCTAACACTGGCCACGCTTCACAGCCGTATAAAAGGACAGGCCTAATGATAGTCTTATAGACCTGTCCCTTCAACTTTACCGGCATCTTGGGGTCACAAATGACACCAGTTACCTCACGCCATTTGGCCCACGCGGCAGCAATGCGTGCCTTGACGTCGCAATCGATGTCACCAGACGCATGAAACACAGATCCCAGGTATTTCACATGGTCCGTGCGCTCGACCGTGTCACCGCCTATGCGTACGGGTGTGGGATCTGTGGAGTTACAGGCCAAGTACTCGGTCTTCGCCACATTGAGCTTCAGACCACCGTTCTCAAGTGACTCCTTCCACACCTTCACACGTCGCACCAGCCTACCCCTGTCCGAATCTGCCAGCGCGATATCATCAGCATATGTATGCTCATGTGAGCAGCCACGGGGGCTGCTCATGTATGCTGTGATTGGAAGAAAACAAAAATACCATATATGTATGTGTTTGCGCCAAGGTCGAATGTGAAGATACCCATTCAGGTATTCGGGAACAAATAACCAACACGTGTTACCCCCGCTAAACTACGGGCGAGTCCATTCTTATAATACAAGGGTGTCTTTTTGGGGTTTCACTTCTGGAAAATCCGGATTGAGCCAAAATAATACCATATTTTTCTAGCTGTGCTACTGAACTGAATGGTAATTATGACCATTACAATTATGGTATATCCCGTTTTATTTGGTTCTATCCACATTCATTCGTTAACTGCGAAAAAAGTATTTGTCAGAAGTTCATCGGTTAATTTCATGTTATATATATTAAAAATATAATTTTTATTGCCTCTATTATCTTCTCTATTCGACATTAACTCATATTGTATTAAATAAAAAAGTTGACGCTATTGTCTAACACTTCATTGAAATTCTTCGTGTCTTTGTTGTTGTTGTTTATCTTAACCTTTTTGTTTATAAAGGGTAAGCATTGTTCTTTTTTTAAATAAAACGTTGACATTTCGTGGCGTTTAGCAGCTTTACTAGGCAAACGAGATAACTATTATATATGTATTTTTCTTACAATGCTATATCCGTGTAAGGGCGAAATAATAATACTGACAGATGCAGCCGGGGTCGGCCTGTTGTAAAAGGCGACTAAACGACCCTAATTAGGTGTTAGGGCTTCAAGCCCGTCTAAATGGCAACCAACCCTGATCTCTATATATGCCGCCATAATAATCTTGTGTTGTATTCCGGCATAAGTGACCTGGTGACCACTAGTCGGATACCATCGTGTTAGCGTGGCGCCGCTGGCGTTGCAAACACCCATTGACAACGATAACTGCTAACTACTAAGTGGGCTGTCAGCCTGTCTGCTGTCATACAGCAATAAAAAAATAAACAACCACTATGATATTGTTTTCAATGTTTACATAAGTAATATTTTGTGTCTAATAATAGTCAAAATTAAAAGTACTATAGGGCTATCATTTCAAGTATCAACATAATCAAAAATCATCCATCACAAAATATAAAAAGGGAATTTGAAGTGCCCTGACGAGGCATAATTCAAATCGCAAGCTCAGTAGCGCCCTCAGCAAGTTGAGAAGTGTCGCCGGGTGTTCTAGAATATTCATAAGCTTGGCCTGATTGCAGGCTATACAACTCATATTACTTATACATAATGAAAGCTTACTTGTTCTTTCTTTGAAAGCCGTGCACTATGGAAATTTTTGATCACAGAAAATAGAAAATTTAACAAGCTTGTTGTGCCGAGTTACGGTAGTAATATTATATTTTTTGTTTTAAAATATAATTAACCTTTTATTTAAAAAAAGAGAATGAGGTTTTAGTATTTATTAATGTGATTTAGTTCTTTAATAAGATATTTTAGCCGTATTCAAGAAATAAAAACTTGACTGAATGTTCTTGGGTGCCTGTAAAAGGTGATGCTTTTGCTAGTTCGCAGATATTTTTGAGGCTGTACCTAAACTTAGAGGACCATAGAGGTATTTGGTAACTTTTTGGTTAAGACGAGGAAAAAATACATACGAGTTTAGCATGAGACAACATATTCGAGTAATGATTCTGGTGTTGCAAACGCTTATAGACGACGTTGACCAAGTGGTCATTGTCACTATTGGGTGGGCTGTTTAGCTGTCTTTTGACCTCCAACTATAAAAAAAAAACATATCATTTGTATTTAAAACTAGCTGTGCCCGCGACTCCGTCCGCGTGGAATGGTGACTATGGGCAGAATTTTTTGGATATATCTTATGGTTTATTTTGGATTACAAACCCTATAAACCCTAAAATATAAATGAAATATGCAAACAGTCAGTATTATCGAATGCAACTGTTACGCCATGCGCCTCCGGAATACCTACGTTCGAATCTACAAAGTCCAGTCAAAGCTAAACCCTATTTCATATGATTGATAACATTAATCTGAGGTTAACTTAAATTGGAAATTCAACCTATATAGTCTAGCCTAAGCTGAAACCTATTTCATATGATTCTTGATATAAATCTGAGGTCAACTTAAATTGGTAAATTAAAATTTTCGAAACTTGTAATTTTTAAAAAAACAGTTTTTTTTTCTAAAATTAAAATAGCCTAAGTTACTCCTTGTTAGATCAGCTATCTGTCAGTGAAAGTCCCGACAAAATCGGTGCAGCCATTTCAGAGATTAGCCGGAACAAACAGACGGACAAAAATTTAAAAATGTTGTTTTGGTATATGTACCGTGTATACGTCCGAATGCACTTAGTAAAAAGCGGTTATTTTAATATTACAAACAGACCCTTCAATTTTATTTATTTGTATAGTTATAGATTATAACTCCACATTTTATTTAGTTTTAATAAGTTCATAACTATAACGTGTTTTGAAAGCCTAATATGAATTATTATTTAATTATAATGTTTTTTTAATTACCACCTATTCACAACCTGTTGTAAATGAACAACGAATTGTTTGAAGCGACAAAAAACTAACCAGCAATACCTCTTACTTTGATATTATGCAATATAATTTGTTTAATTTTAGTTCAAAACTAGCCGTTCCCACCCGCTTTGCTGGTCTAATAACAAAAAAAGTAAATCGAAAAAGAATGAGAAGTTTTCGTGCGCATGCGCGCTACACCGCTTGCCCCAATTCTCCCATAAAAATCGTCGTTTCTTAAAACTTTAATTACTTTATATTAAATGAAGATATCGCAATTTTTTTTCACATAAGGGCCATGTCTAAGAAATAAAACTTAGAAAATTTAATTGAAATCTATCCAGTAGTATTGCCGTGATGTGCGCACAACTGTAGACCTCTAACACTTTATTTATATAGATATATAACAAAGGAATACATAAACTAGAAATTAGGATGATCTAAACATAGAAAAACTTTCAAATATAGAATTATGAATTACAAATATACAATCACAAATGCCTTGAGCACCAAGCTATGTTAAAATAGTGTTTTATCTTCATTAAATTCTTTAAATAAAATTAAATATAGCCCTCATTTAATTACTTAATTTTTGAGGAAAACTTAGACACTTAGGACTTAGTCACTATCAGACTTTATATTTGTTTATGTTTTTAGTATAAATCAAAATTTAAAGCTGTTCTAACAACTTAACGTTTCTAACAAGTTAACGGTATTCCCCTCATTTTACCTTAATCTAAGTGAACATGTGCAAATGTAGTAGGTAGGTCGTTATATCACGGAAACAGGCTATTTGGTGGCTAATACACCTGATGCTCGAAAGGCGATTAATTGGTCTGTTTGCTGGAATAAAAATAAATTGCAATTAATTTGTATAATAAAGGACAATGTGTATTGCATTTCTCGCTGGAGAGTGTTTCGCTGATTCTTCTCTAGCCAGCGTTTTGAAAACGGTGATACCTTCTTGACATTCATTAAGTAATCAGTAAGATTTTACATTGAAGTAAATGATTTTAATTTGGTTTGATTTGTACTGATCTATTTTACATGGACATTAAAGATGACGTTTTTTTTTCAAAAATAGATCGATTCTAAATTGAATGGATTAAAAAGTTGAGGATTTTAAAGATAAGTAATTTATCAAAAAATATTATTTATTGTCGATGGCTAATATTTTAACAGAGATGTAGAGTTTACCTCAAATTGGTAATTTTTATGGATTTCATATTAATTACGGAGCACAGAAAGAACTCCTTGATGTATAGTTATTAATTTTTAAATATGTTTTCTTAAATTAGAATTGTGAATTGGACATATTTCATTGTATCAATGTTTCATTGTTCTGATATATATAAAAAATACTAAAAACACGGTTATATAATTAATCGAACTAAAAAGTAAAAAATAATTCTTTACATAATAAAACTATAACAGAATAAAAATACTGACGAGTAAATTAATGACAATACAAGTGTGCAAAATTTTGAATTTTTTTTATCGTTCAAAGTGGGTAAAATCAAGACTGAAAATTCCGTTACATAGATATATGGATACATAGATAGATATACATAGGTCAAGTTAATATAACACATATAATAAAAGATACGTGTTATCCAGTCTATGGCAGTTTGTTTCTGTTTTCCTTGCCTGTATTATTATTTTCTTTATTTTTTTCTTATTATCCCAGATAAACGGGTCATGCTTGCCTCAAGTTTTGCGAATTAGTCCAAACAAACATTTAATATTTATTGAACAAAACGGTAATGTACTCGTATAATACTTTTTTATCATTCGTATTAGCAACTCGTAACAGGCATAATAATAGGCCTGCCGTAAAAGGCGACAAAATAACCCACTCCAGCTTTGTGGTAGGGCCTCAAGCCCGTCTGGGTGGCGACCACCTTTGGTCTTAAGTATCCCGCCATAATAACGTTGTGTTGTGTTCCGGCATCAGTGACCCAAGTTCCTATACCCTTATGGGACAGCAGCGTGTTCATGACGCCACTGGTGTTGCAAACATCCATAGGCGACGGTAACTACTAAATTCTAAGTAGGCCTGTTTGCTATCTCACAGCAATAAAAAAACAAGTAATTCCTAATCGTCCACTTTGGTAATTTTTAGGAACCCATGTGTTATTCGACGCATTGTTGACTATATTATTTAATGTAAAAAAATGTTTAGAGAACTGGAATTAAATTATTATGGTCACAACATTCTTCAATATGGCCCAAAGGTGGAAAGCACAACCAATATTGGAGATATGTCGGCGTTAATACAGCGAACTTAGTGTGAATTAGACAAGTTTCGGTCACAGGTGCGTTCCAGTTTGACTGCGGGCTGTTTATTGAGAAATTCAGCCAGTTCTCTCTCAAATGCGGACTACGAATTGCAATTAATACTTTGAATAACAATATTAATATATATAATAGAATGTTGAATAGAATGCTAAGAGAATAATATCACGTAACAACTTTAACAAGGAAAATGCTAGAAATGAAAGTGGATGGATACAAAAGGAGGGATAGACCAAAAAAAAGATAGATGGATTATGTAGAGAGAGCATGTTTAGCCGACCCCACATAGTTGGGATAAGGGCAGGTTCAGTATAGTTTTGTATAGTCATGTCTGTCAATCCACGGGGTGTAAGGGGCCCTACCAACATCTTCGGGGCCCAAGTCAACCTCACCTGCAAGTCGGCGCACCCTGCTGAATAACGGACGAGGCTCTGACGACGGCTTTCCTTTTGGGGTTGGGGGGTCAGACGGCAGTCGCCCCCGTAAAAGCCAAAATAAGCCAAATCAAATATGGAAAGTGCAAAAGCGGACCCCGGGCGCCGAAGCGAGAGTTTGGGCTGCAACCGGGATTCATCGCTGAGATGATGATGATGATGATGATGTCTGTCAATCCACATACATGACGAAACAAACAAACATATATACATAACGTATATATATATATAAATAAATATATATATATATATATATATATATATATATATATATATATATATATATATATATATATATATATATATATATATATATATATATATATATATATATATATATATATATATATATGAATAACACATGGGTTCCTAAAAATTACCAAAGTGGACGATTAGGAATTACTTGTTTTTTTATTGCTGTGAGATAGCAAACAGGCCTACTTAGAATTTAGTAGTTACCGTCGCCTATGGATGTTTGCAACACCAGTGGCGTCATGAACACGCTGCTGTCCCATAAGGGTATAGGAACTTGGGTCACTGATGTCGGAACACAACACAACGTTATTATGGCGGGATACTTAAGACCAAAGGTGGTCGCCACCCAGACGGGCTTGGGGCCCTACCACGAAGCTGGAGTGGGTTATTTTGTCGCCTTTTACGGCAGGCCTATTATTATGCCTGTTACGAGTTGCTAAAATTGGTCTTTATAATTTTTTCTTGCACAAAAAAAAATGTTAAATAACCAAATTTGACCAGAAACAGTGATATTTATATGTTATTAAAAATGATTTAATTTTTAACTTTTTCTGTTCATTACCTATCAATGGCTTAATATTAAGCCAGTTTTTAAACACCCAATATGAGTTATACAAAAACCAATTTAAAAGTGACGCCCATAAGATATACATATATTTATGTGTTGTAGTGTTTTAAATTTGTTATGTTACTAGTTAAGGGCTATTAAGGCGGATTGCTCACTACCAGGGATGCTGAAGACCGTGTGAAGTGGAGTAGAAAGAGTCGGAAAGCGGACCCCGGGCACCGAAACGGAAGTTTAGGTTGCAACCGGGATACTAGGCTTAGATGATGATGATGAAGGCGGATTGGCAGGTTACACATATCGGTGAACACGCTATGTAGTTACTATTTACTATAGTCTACTATATTATTCTTTATTATAATAAAAAATAGCTACATCATCTCATTCTGAATGAGATACGTTACTAACTAATATAATAATTATAAATGTGTTTGTTTGTTTGTTTGTTACGCTTTCATGCATAAACTACAAAACTAATTTTGATGAATTTCGGTACAGTCGTAGATTGGACCTTGGAGAAGGACATAGGCTACTTTAAAAAATTCTTATGGCAGAACAACGTTTGCCGGGTCAACTAGTTATACTATATTTATAAAAAGTTGTTGATTGAAGCATTATATACTTTCTAGCTTCATCGAACATGTGTTATGAACGGTCATTACTTTAAGTAATTATGACTTATATAAGATAGATGGACCATGGACGATTCGACGATAATTACCCAATTCACGGGTGTTTTCCTGCGTGCGAGAGCGGAGTAACAACACTAACGTAAGCGGCCGGTGGCGGCCTGTCAACAAAATAATTTTAGCTAAGTGGTGGTGGTGGCAGTGGTAGGGTATTTTTGTAATTCATATGTCAGAATAACGTTTGCCGGGTCAACTAGTGGATAATAAATTGAAAATACAGAAGTACTCGTATTCAAAGTACATAGAAGCGAAAAGAACCTTGCTATGCTTTTCGAATTACAGCGCATATTTATTTTACTAACCGGTGTATTTAAATATACGTTTTAGGTACAGTTACTTTACGCTTGTCAATACTTTCACTTTCACTTTTGCTTTTTGGTGAGTTAAAAAAATAACATATTTTTATTTATATAATTTTCTTTATTTGGAAAACAAACAATCAATATAATTCAAACAGTTAAAATATACAAAATACATACATTAACCAAGTTTCAGTTGTATTTAATGTTAATAAATAAAAAGTCGATGGTAAAATTACTGCCTTTTCGTAGTTCCATCAGAATTCAATGAATGAATCAAATAACGAAAAATAGAATTCAGTACAAAGTGTTATAATATTTCATTACAAAATCTTGTGACATCTGATTTATATTTTAAAAATGTAACAAATAAAAATGTATATTAAAAAGATCTAAAGAATTAAATAATTTATTATACTGAACACATGATCGATATATGTAGGTATAAAAGTATTCCTTGAAAAGTTAGTTTTCATAGGTGGCTAAACTCATTCCAACAAAACAAAACTTTAGAATGACTAAAGATCCGTAACTGTTGCCTTTCATTCCATACATTTTATATTTGAATTTACTCTATACATTTATTTTTTAAATATGCCTGTAAAGGAAACAAACTAAATTTATTACGCGAGTTTCACAGTGACGTGTAATTGGTCTCTTGGGCTCACGATCGATTATTCAACGTTGTCAACGTATTTAACTTTCAGGACAAATTAATATTAATTATAAACATTTCTGTTCGAAATCCGAAGTCAGCTGTAGAATATTTTGGTAGGGAAAAACAATTCTCTCGGTTACCAACCATTTGTTCAAAGAAAATAAATCTTGCAGGGATTGTTGCTTTCTGAACTCCAGTCTCTGAAGGTTAAATTGAACGGGACTCTTCTTTCAACCTTTCAGCTAACAGAAAGAGATGGACACCTCTTGTAATCTAATAGTTTAAGACAGATTATTTAGTATCCGTGCAGGGGCGGAGAAAGAATACTAACCTCTGTGGGCGGGATCGGCGTGTTGTAAAAGGCGACAAAACAACCCACCCTAGCTACATAGTAGGGCCTCAAGCCCGTCTGGCTGGCGACCACCTTTGGTCTTAAGCATGCCGCCATAATAACCTTGTGTTGTGTTCCGGCATTAGTGACCCTGTTTCCTGTACCCTTATGGGACAGCAGCGTGTTCGCGATGCCACTGGTTGCAAATACCCATAGGCGACGGTAACTGGTAAATTCTAAGTGGGCCGTCTGCCTGTCTGCAGTTCTACAGCAATAAAAAAAATTACTTCCTTTGTTTTCTTATCTGGGGAAAACTGCCATTACCAATCTAATGTTGTATAATATTTATTTACCCACCTTCTATAGGCAAGGTCGGTCCTCCTACGTATGTGTGTGTGTGAGTGTTATTTTTTCTCGACTACCCTCAAGTAGATCAAAAAGACAGTTAATGCAGCACGGATAACGCCATTTTAGCAGTTAACGTTTGACTACGAAACTATAAAAAGCATTGCGCACGTGCGTCATGATTTCAAATTACAAACAAATTATTAGATGTGTAAAAAACATTAAATTATTCCTTGTAAAGTACGTGCAGTAGTCCTAACAACTAGTAGGAGACTACTTTAGTAGTCGGCCCTCCTGGCCCGCCGTGTGCGAGGCTGGAGGGTGCTCACGGGCGTTGAGACGCTGTCGGATCATCGCTACATCCGGTTCAGCGTCTCCGCCCGTCAGCGAGAGCCTCCAACCCAGGTGACCCTGTTGGGTGACTGTCCGCGCTGGACACTTGGAAAGATGAATCGGGAGGTTTTCCGCGAGGCCTTGACCGTCGCTACGTGGTCGAGGCCGGGCGACGTACCTCCCGATGACGTCGACGAGGAGGCGGAGAACCTGCGGTCGCTTATGACCGACGTCTGCGACGCGGCGATGCCGAGGCGGGGGCCACACCGACCCCCGCGCCAGGTGTACTGGTGGAATGCGGAGCTCGAGCGGCTCCGCAGGGCGTACAACTACGCCCACCGCCGGTACACCAGGCTCCGAAGACGGAGTCGCCGCGATGCGGACAGAGCGGCCGCGGAGGCTCAGCTCTACGGGGAGTACCGGAGCGCCAGAAACGACCTCCATCTCGCTATACGCGAGGCGAAGGCGGCGGCGTGGGAGGAGCTCTTGGCCAGCTTAGATCAAGATCCTTGGGGGCGACCCTACAAAACGGTGCGGGGCAAGCTCCGCCCGTGGCCGCCCCCGCTGACCGAGAGTCTCCCCCCGCGCCAGGTGGATGGTTTTGTCGGCGCTCTGTTCCTCACGAGGGCTGAGCACTCGCCTCCTGCCATGGTCCCGCCTCATTGGGATGAGAGAGACCCTAGCGCGGACGACGACCTCGTACCCGACGTGGACCGGGCAGAGCTGGGGGCAGCGATGTTGCGGCTGAAGGCCAAGAACATGGCCCCCGGCCTCGACGGCATACCGGGGCGTGCGTGGGTTCTGTCCCACGACGTCCTGGAGCCCCGACTATTGAGGCTCTTCGACGCGTGTCTGCGATCGGGCCGGTTTCCCCGCAGATGGAAGACGGGGAGACTGGTCCTTATCGCGAAGGAGGGGCGCCCGGCGGACTCACCGTCTGCCTATCGGCCCATCGTGCTGCTGGACGAGGTGGGGAAGATCTTCGAAAGGATCCTCGCAGACCGCCTCGTCCGGCACCTAGAGACAGAGGGGCCGAACCTGGCAGATGAACAGTTTGGATTCCGCCAGGGGCGCTCCACTATTGACGCAATCACGCGTCTGAGGAGCCAGGCGGGGGACGCAGTTGCTCGAGGTGGGGTGCTATTGGCGGTGTCACTCGACATCGCCAATGCCTTCAACACCCTGCCGTGGAGCTGCGTGCGGGAGGCGCTCAAGTACCATCGCGTGCCTCCCTACCTCCGTCGCATAGTTGGGGCATATTTGAGTGATCGTGCCGTCGTCTATCCGGTCCAGGGTGGGCAAAGTCGGCGAGACGTCATGTGCGGTGTTCCACAGGGGTCGGTCCTGGGCCCCCTGCTGTGGAACATTGCATACGACTGGGTCCTGAGGGGGGCACTCCTCCCCGGCGTCGGCGTCATCTGTTACGCCGACGACACGCTCGTCACAGCGCGCGGGAGGAACCCCCGCCAGGCGTGCCTTCTGGGCACGGCTGGGGTGGCGCACACAGTGGCAAGAATCCGGCGACTAGGCCTGGAGGTGGCCTTGAACAAGACGGAGGCCGTGATATTTTACGGGCCCCGTCAGAGGCCGCCACCGGGCCTGAGCATAACGGTAGGAGGCGTCCACATCGCCGTCGGGCCGTCCATGAATTATCTTGGACTGGTGCTCGACGGGCGATGGGACTTCACGGCACACTTCGAGCGCCTGGCGCCGAGGCTAGTTCGGGCGGCGGCGGGACTCTCCCGTCTACTGCCGAATATCGGTGGGCCGGGCGCAGTGTGCCGCAGGCTCTTTGAGGGAATCGTGCGGTCGATGGCCCTTTACGGGGCCCCGATCTGGGCGGATCGCCTGACGGCCAAAACGACGGCGCTGCTTCGCAGGTCGCAGCGCGTCCTGGCCGTCAGGGCGATAAGAGGATACCGCACGGTGTCCTTCGAAGCGGCCTCCCTGCTGGCCGGATCCCCACCATGGGACCTCGAGGCCCGGGTCCTGGCGCTGTTGTACCAGTGGCGCCGGGGCGCGGCCGAGCGTGGCTCTCGCCCCACGCCTCATGAAACTGGGGTGAGGCACGCGGAGCTGCGCGACGAGGTGCTCATGGTGGAGTGGACGTAGCGCCTCGCGCACCCCAGCGCGGGCCTCGCCACCATCGAAGCGGTGAGGCCCGTCCTGGCTGAATGGTTGGAAAGGCGCCACGGCGCCCTGACCTTCCACCTGACGCAGGTCCTCTCGGGGCATGGTTGCTTCGGGAGGTACCTGTGTCGCATAGGGCGGGAGATGACGTCAGGGTGCCACCACTGTGGCGCGGGCGACGAGGAGGACACGGTGAACCACACTGTCGCCGTGTGCCCTGCGTGGCGCGAGGAGCGCCGCGCCCTCGTCGCCCAAATCGGCGTGGACCTGTCGCTCCCGGCCCTGGTTCTGTCCATGGTCGGGGGCGATCCTGGATGGACCGCCGTCGCCTCCTTCTGCGAGGCAGTCATGTCCGCAAAGGAGGCGGCGGAGCGGGAGCGGGAGTCAACCACCACACTCCCCTCCCGCCAACGCAGGCCACGCCGGCGGCGCCGGAGGGCCAGTAACGACTTTCGGCCGCCGTAAAAAGCGGCCGCGGGCGGCCCCTCGGGGGAGGACCCGCCGCCCGCACTATTACCGCGAGGGTGAGGGCTGCGTGCTGTTCCGCGGCCCCCCTCAACTCCTAGAGTTGTTAGGAGAGCGCCGGGGGGACGAAACCCTGACCCCCTGGCGCCAACACTTTAGAAGGGGCCCGCCTCAAGACAAAGGGCGGGCCGGCGCCGGCCCGGGCCACGAGATCGGCAGGCCATATATCCGTGGGCCCAGGCGTAGGCGATAGGAGAACAGCGGGGTTTTTTAGTGGGTAGTCGGAAAAATCCCGGAGTCCCACATATCCCTCGGTCTACCCGGGCCGGGGGAACCCGTCAAGAGAGGTTTTTCCCCGAGACCAAAAAAAAAAAAAAAAAAAAAAAAAAAAAAAAAAAAAAAAAAAAAAAAAAAGACTACTTTAGTAGTCCGTCCAAAATTTCAACATAAACAACATGAACCGATCCTCACAGGAGAAGTAGGTGGAGCTGCTACTTTACTAAAGCAAGGATCAATTTGAAGCATCAAAAATATATAGGTATATCCCACTGCTTAACTAGCACGTTTAGGAGTCATTTATCAAATAAATAAAATAATATATATCAATTTTTTATGTCAATTCCATAATAATTTCCCCTTAACTAAGAACTTGTTCTTCAGATATTCATCTAAGTTATAGTATGACTTCTCAATTAACATATGTTTCAATTTGTTTTTATTTGAATGTTTAGAATTAGTATCTTGTAGCAATTTGTGCAAGTGATTACATATTCTGGGGGCCACACAAAATAAGCTTTTATTCAGGTAAGTCGTATTACTAAGTGGGCAACAAATTTTGTTTTGAAGGCTTACAACTTTCAATTTGATTTAAATTAAATATGGACGTTATATACCTTTTTTGTGACTTAAATACAATATCTTTATCTGTTTAATTACCCCAAAATAATATATGGTATACCATATCGTAATAAAGATATCTTAATAAAAATAATAAAAAAATATGCTGGGGTACTTTACACGGCGCCATCTAGTCGCAAAATAAGTAGCTTAGCACTTGGGTACTAGACAGATGATATACTACATACTATTCTTTTATAAATAAATACATATTATTTATAAACACTCAGACGTGAAACGAGAATTGAACCCGTGACCTCCGCAAGCGTACCGATGTGCATTCTTCAAAGACCGATGTTCACGTATTTTGGGTTTTTATGATAATGAAGTCTCTTGACTATCCAACCAGAAGAGATTTCACTATGTCATGGTTCATTTTCCAGCAAAACTTCTGGTAGAGGAGGTTAACTAATGGATATAGTTAGGTTTACTCTTAGAATGAGATGTCGATCTAAATTAATAAGCTAGTAAATATAGTTGGATTATTCGTATATGCATATATTCTTTTAGGCTTAGGTATAAGTAATTGATCGTGAAATTTATTAAGCTTTGAATGAAACCTTGACGTAATTTATTATATGAAATGTAATCAAATGATTGTTGATGATAATTGGTGATCTGAACCTACAATTAGAAGTGGTTTTACTATATAACATATGAATCGTCGCAGGAGTCAGTAGAATCTGTATTCTTTTTTCATTACGAAGATTGCTTTAAGCAGCTTTACTGACGGTTACCGTACATATGACGAAATAATCGTAAGGAAACCTGGATAGCGAGATCATTGACCGTTTTGTACCAGCGTGACTTGTACGCCATCCGATGCTTCTAAGGTGTAACCTAAATAGCATTGTTTTCATTGTATTTTTATCCGTGCAGGGGCGGAGAAAGAATACTGACCCCTGCGCCCGGGGTCGATCTGTCGTAAAAGGCGAAAAAACAACCCACCCTAGCTACGTGGTAGGGCATCAAGCCCGTCTGGATGGCCATCACCTTTGGTCTTAAGTATGCCGCCATAATAACCTTGTATTGTGTTCCGGCATTAGTGACCCAAGTTCCTGTACCCTTATGGGACAGAAGCGTGTTCGCGATGCCACTGGCGTTGCAAACACCTATAGGCAACAGTAACTGCAAAATTCTAAGCGGGCGTCAGCCTGTCTGCTGTCTTACAACAATAAAAAAAGCAGTGGTGGACCATAAACTGTTTATCATCTTCTATCTTCAAAATGTCAATATTATTTATTCAATGTTAATGTATTCGAAACAATTTTATGTTTTGTTCACAATAATTTTTATATTTTATTTAGGTTCAATGTACTGTAACATTCTTTTAAGAAATCAATCATATCATTCCCACGTTCGTTTTAACTTGTATTTTTGTTACATTCTCTCCCCTTTGGACTAAATTTTGCATTAAATTGTACGCAAACGACGTTTATGTGAATAATTGTTTTGTTGTTTAAAATCCTCTTTATTTTTCTACAAAACACGATTAGGTGACCTGAACAAGTACATTATTCAACCCAAATTCAACTAGTCTACTACTATTAGTTTGCTTGGTATGCTATCTATTCCCTTTAATCAAAGGCTTTATTTTGATTTTCGATACTTGTAAAAGCATTCACATTCGTAACCCAGGTTCCAGTTAGCCTACGCGTGTTGCGGTGCCCCTGGCGGAAACATCCATAGGCAACGGTAACTAATTAATATTAAGTGAGCCGTCAGCATGTCTGCTGTTCCACAGCAATAAAAAAACAAACAAAAAAATGTCTGTCTGAGCATCAAAAGCACGTCGTCTGCGTCAGCTCGTAAAAGGTTGCTGATATCAGTCTAAGGGCCGCATCTGTGATCGACGGCACTCCGCTCAGATTTATTATTGAATACCTTGGCTCCCTTTGACAATGGACCCGATGCCCATCCATCTTCTTTACAATTCAATGATATTTCTCTTTTTGTGAATATTTCCTTTTACATTACCTCTGTAAATATTTATTCCACTTTCACGAGAAAATTCACG
Source organism: Malacosoma neustria (assembly GCA_963693495.1). NCBI lineage: Eukaryota > Metazoa > Arthropoda > Insecta > Lepidoptera > Lasiocampidae > Malacosoma > Malacosoma neustria. The sequence continues at coordinate 5,793,645 of OY856391.1, read as the reverse complement.
AGAACAGTTAAATAATTTTTTAAATCATGGCTTCGAATTGATTATTCTTATATATGTCTCTTCTTCTTCCTGCTATTTATAGGGTTGGCACATGTTTTCTCCTTTTCGCCTAGGGGACGAAACCCTGACCCCCTGGCGCCAACACTTTAGAAGGGGCTCGCCTTAAGATAAAGGGCGGGCCGGCGTCAGCCTGGGCCACGAGATCGGCAGGCCATATATCCGTGGGCCCGGGCGTAGGCGATAGGAGAACAGCGGGGTTTTTAGTGGGTAGTCGGAAAAATCCCAGAGTCCCACATATCCCTCGGTCCCCCCGGCCCGGGGGAACCCGTCAAGAGAGGTTTTCCCCGAGACAAAAAAAGTGTTCTCTCCTTTCACTCTCCTCTGCTAGCCGTCATCTCAACATTTACACCATATAAAACCGTATCATCTTTTACTCAATACATCCATCGTTTCTTTAGAGCCTTCTCTCCTATCCATTTACTCTCATTTCTATAATTTTCCTTATTATATGACACTTGTCCCTTCGCATGAAATACAGGTTAAAAATAAACTAAGCCCAACGCTTGAATGGGAGCTATAAAAAGCGAAAAAAGGAGCCCCTTTTGCTAGTTCTTAGTTTGTTTTTTTTTTTTTATTGCTATAGAACAGCAGACAGGCTGACGGCCCGCTTAGGATTTAGCAGTTACCGTCGCCTATAGGTGTATGCAACGCCAGTGGCATCGCGAACACGCTGCTGTCCCATAAGGGTACAGGAACTTGGGTCACTAATGCCGGAACACAACACAAGGTTATTATGGCGGCATACTTAAAACCAAAGGTGGTCGCCATCCAGACGGGCTTGAGGCCCTACCACGTAGCTAGGGTGGGTTGTTTTGTCGCCTTTTACGACAGGCCGACCCCGGCCACAGAGGTCAGTATTCTTTCTCCGCCCCTGCACGGATAAAAAGACTTTTTCAGGGTTTGGGGTTCTTACGGCAATTGTCATAAAATACATAATAGGTCGAGTTACATATCATATCCAAGTGACAACGTTTCACGTCCCATTACCTCACCAAACTTCTAGGAAAGAGCAGTTCAGTACAGCAGAAACAATTTAGCCACTTTTGTTTAAGATGATGATGATGTTATAGATATAATATTAAGCAACTACTATGACGACAAAATAAATGTTGTGTGCACCTATAATTGGCATACATATATGAATTTTATTATTGTAAATGTTGTGTAAATTGTATCTTATGTGTATGTTGGTGTACCGTACTAAATAAAATAAAATAAATAAATAAAAGATGGATTGGTGAGTTCCACATATCGGTCTTGGTATGCGGGTTTTCTAATAATGTTTTCCTTCTCCGTCGGATCGTAACCAAATTATTGTACATTAAGCGAAAAAACAGCCTAAGTAGTACTTGTTATCGAGGAATTCGAGCATGTGGACTATAAATTGGATATAAGGTAAAATAAATAAATAAATATATTTGGACATGTCACACATCGCCATCTAGTTCGTTTAAACATTTTAATTAATTCAATTAAACATATTATACAATTTAATTATTTCACAATTTTCTTTATAGTCAAATTTCCACCATAATCTAAAATTAGGATACGTTGACATACTGAAATCCGTGTTTAATTTCTCACACAAATCGCAAACTTGATTTACTGGATTCACTGCATAATAATAATAGGTTTTCCAATCTAGAAAATATTCGTACATATTCGGACGCTTTATCAGATAGTCTATGAGGGCGCCGAGCTGTTTTATATCGAAGGCTTTGACGTTAATGTACGATCCTGGTGGTAAAAATCTGAAACAGGAATTTAACTCGTACATTGGTGGATGGATCATACAAAAATCGGGCTGACATGGCGCTTACCGTTGGTACGCTCGGTGAAAACTATATTATATATATCGCTGGTGCGAAACTATTATCAGTTCGGCAGATCCAGGGGCAAAAAGAACTTAAAGAAATAAGGATTAAGCAGGGTAAACTATTGGAATCCACTAAATATAATGTATCCTAGTGTTAGGTTGAAAGATGTAAGCTAATGATTTTTCACCTAGCGTGTTTCTGGCATATATAAAAATATATACAATCTATTATCAAAAGATTTTCTCAAACTCATCTTATAAACAAACGTTTTATATTTATAACTCAAGGGTGCTCTTATATAGTTCTTTTTAAGCTAATAGTACATTTGTCACCTCTATCTTCCTTTGAATGAGAATAAGACTATTTTATCTGCGTAGGAAGGAATTATTAGCATTAATATATCTGCAGGAGCGGAGAAACTGATCTCTGCGGCTGGGGTCAGCCTGTCGTAAAAGGCGACAAAAAAACCCACCCTAGCTACGTGGTAGGGCCCTAAGCCCGTCTGGATGGCGACCACCTTTGGTCTTAAGTATGCCACCATAATAACTTTATGTTGTGTACCGGCATTAGTGACCCAAGTTCCTGTACCCTTATGGGACAGTAGCATGTTCGCGGTGCCACTGGCATTGCAAAAACCCATAGGCGACGGTAACTGCTAAATTCTAAGTGGGCCGTCAGCTCGTCTGCTGTCCTACAACAATAAAAAAAATTGGTAATAAACGTCTGAATGACAGACTTATAAACTTATTAATTTTTTTTGTATTCTTACCTTGTATAATTAGCTCCTCCTAAAACAATAGGTACTGTTACGTTGTAACAAGAGTAGGATAATTAATTTTCTTTATATAATATTTAATCCTTAAATACTTAATAAAAATTTCGAATTAATCTCAACAATATATAATAATTAATCTTGAGGGTATTTAAACGGAACGAACCAGATAATAATTTCGATCGCGCACCTTAAAAGTAGGTAGATAAGAATTAAACGACGGCTGGGAAGAATCTTCGAGAAATCGTTCAGTTGAATAGCGTCCATCGATAAGTAAAAAGATGAATGAACGCGAATCATTCGATCGGTTCCCGGTCATCGAAAATACTACAAATGAACGAAGAACGGGAACCAAGTGTCGTCAGGGCTTACGTCACAAATAATTCTTTGCCCCTCTGGCCTATAGCTCTGTCATTGTCTAAACGAGTAGCGGGTCCAAAGTACAGGTGCTACCCAGTACTTTTCCATGCCAAACCATTAGAAGCCAAATCTGGAACCTTCGAAAAAGTGGGCGGTGCCCTGACGGCCAGTATAAAAAGGCGAAGCTGCGATGGACGCCAAGATTCGCACACCGGGAAAGACGCCTGGAAGTAACCGTCCTTCAACAGTTAAGTTTTTTTAACGTGCGCGTGTTGTAAACATATTATAAAGTTGTAATATAAAGTTTTAGTGCATAACCCTCAGGTGAGCTCATAAAATTAAGTCCATTAGGGCCGGTCGCTATTGCCTAGTTTTGTGCCTAAAGATTAATCCAAAATAAATTATTATTATTCTTTTTATATTTAAATATTGCAAGTTAATATCAACAAGAAGCTACCGGGACTAGTCACGTGGGTGTAAATGTAAATGATAACCTTATTATTTTGTGTTAGGCGAACGTGCTCGCCGCGTTATTGTTTTAAATTCTTTAAAAATATATAAAAAATGTAATTATACTCGCGAAATGGTTAACGTCGTGGCTTAGGAGAGGGTCCACCGTACGGGCTGAGAGCAGACGCCCCAGAACGGGTCCTTCAGAACAACAACCCGTAGCTGCCATCCTTGGCAGCGGTCTCGAGGCAGTCACCCTCAGTACGGGCTGGAGCTGCAGACCACTTCCAACGGCAGGGCACGTCAGGCCCCGTGAAAGGAAAGGACGTTGATGACCCTCCACGCGCAGGACGAGGCCTAAGCTAAGTCACCCTACACCCTTACGATTTAACGCCCGATATAAACCTCTTAGTGCTTGTACCCACGTCCCGGTTATATATGGTAGACCGAACTCTATTTTGTTAATTCATTCAGTACGTTATATTAGTAATAAACTTGTATTCAATTTAAAATTGTTTAATTTCTTATCTATATTTGTCGACGACCGTCAGGTTGTCGTGACAAAGTGGCGCCCAACAATTAAAGCATAGCACAGAGAGGTTTATATTTTTTGTACTTTTGTGGTGTCCGTATTCTTCATCCAGGTGGTAAGTCTTTGCGGACGAGGCTGAACGGGGTGGTACCACCGATCCGTTTCTCCTTAAGAGAACGGGTAGCCGATTTTTGTCGCCTGGCTCCGCAGGGTAATCGACTAACATCCCAGATTGCCCACACTTGCGCGAGAACTACACAGTGGGATAATTTAATAAATGTTCTTTTTTCTACAACATTTTTTGTGTAGATTTAATTTTTTATAATAACTTTGCATTTTTTTTTTATTTCTTTCAATTGCAGTTAATTTTTAATTAATGTTTTTTTCCAATTGTGTTTGTGTTGTGCGTAATTGTAATTTATTTCAGAGATATTAATATTATTATTAGTGCATATTTTGCATTTATTTAGTGGTTTTAACATTATTTTTATAATTTAATTTTGGTCTGAAAATTTAATGGCAATTACGTGCAATTATTTACATCATTCTTAATTTTTTTGATTTTATATTTTTACCCACGTGTCACATCTCGTTGCGTATTTTTTTTTAAATTCAATATAGCTGTCTCGTTATTTAATTAACTTAATTTCGGTATTTAATAAATTTAATTAATTTAGTTTTTTAATTTAACTTGGCACAAATTTTTTTTTAATTTTGGATTAAAAATGGACCGTAACATGGATTATTTAAATTTGATTAAACCTGAGCTCACATACGTAATAGTCATTCGCAGGTTAGAAGTATTATGTTATAACACTTTAATAGTATCTTTGATCCTTATATCAAGTTACTTATATTTTTATATTCGGGCGGATTATACGCGTTGGATTTATATCATATAGTTTTCGTTGATTCGACCCATTAATTTTTTTTTCTCTCTTCGAATTGTTAACCGGGGGGGTATGATATATTAGTATTTATTTTATTTTGTATCGGTAATATTGAGTACAACATTAGTTCGTTTGGTAGTTGATTATGGTCGCCTTTAGCGAATTATAACAAGCCTACACGAATTTTGATGTTTTGATAGGGAGTTTTAAATATTAGTGTTGTATGACTTATGTATGTCTGCACACGGTTTATTATAATTGCTTTTTGGCAATTTTTTTAGCGGAGTATGACAGTTTCTTGGTATAGGTCTACTCGTCTGCTGTTTTTTTCTCGTTACAGCGGGTCGTGACTGTAACAAATTCGCTAAAGACTAAACATACTCACAATGCCATTTAGTTTATTTAATTTTGTTTAAGCAATCATTAGCATATACAACGCTGTCATAGTTACCGGTTCGATTCTTGTTAGTTTAGTAATGTTTAGAATATTAGTTTAAAATTTTTAATTTTTTTTTCTCGTTTACAATAATTTTAATTTAAATAGTTGTTGCGTTTCGGTCTCTGTATGCGTTGCCTTTGTTGGATTTAAATAAGCCTACACGAATTTTGATGTTTAGTTTGGGAGTTTTGTGTTGTAAGACTTTTATATAAGTCTACACACGTTATGTTAATTGCTTTGTGCAATTTTTTTAAGCGGAGTATGACAGTTTCTTGGTATAGGTCTGCTCGTCTGCTGTTTATTGTTTTGCGTTATGCGCGTTTAGAGCGGGTTGTGACTCTTTAAATAAGCCTACACTAATTTCTTCGTCAGAGCGGGTTGTGACTCTTTAAATAAGCCTACACTAATCTACTAGTTACAGCGGGTCGTGACTGTAACAAATCCAGCAAAGACAAACGTATTACACAGTACCGATTCGTACAGAAGTTTCACGTTACAGTATTTCTATCCCTTAGACGCTCTTTGTTATGCAGTGCTGTTCTTGAGTCCAATCTTTATTATAGATTCGTACTCTGGTTGTATGGCAGTCTGTAGATATAGAAATTTCTTCAGACAAATTATGACAGGTCGTGTGTTAGGACGTATGATAGGTATTTGATAGTGGATGTATGTAAGTAAGACAGATACTGGGCGGTTCTATTCCTATTAGGCGCTTACCGCAGCGGATTTTACTACGTAAAATCCTTTCTCTGGGAGAGGGGGTATTGTTACGTTGTAACAAGAGTAGGATAATTAATTTTCTTTATATAATATTTAATCCTTAAATACTTAATAAAAATTTCGAATTAATCTCAACAATATATAATAATTAATCTTGAGGGTATTTAAACGGAACGAACCAGATAATAATTTCGATCGCGCACCTTAAAAGTAGGTAGATAAGAATTAAACGACGGCTGGGAAGAATCTTCGAGAAATCGTTCAGTTGAATAGCGTCCATCGATAAGTAAAAAGATGAATGAACGCGAATCATTCGATCGGTTCCCGGTCATCGAAAATACTACAAATGAACGAAGAACGGGAACCAAGTGTCGTCAGGGCTTACGTCACAAATAATTCTTTGCCCCTCTGGCCTATAGCTCTGTCATTGTCTAAACGAGTAGCGGGTCCAAAGTACAGGTGCTACCCAGTACTTTTCCATGCCAAACCATTAGAAGCCAAATCTGGAACCTTCGAAAAAGTGGGCGGTGCCCTGACGGCCAGTATAAAAAGGCGAAGCTGCGATGGACGCCAAGATTCGCACACCGGGAAAGACGCCTGGAAGTAACCGTCCTTCAACAGTTAAGTTTTTTTAACGTGCGCGTGTTGTAAACATATTATAAAGTTGTAATATAAAGTTTTAGTGCATAACCCTCAGGTGAGCTCATAAAATTAAGTCCATTAGGGCCGGTCGCTATTGCCTAGTTTTGTGCCTAAAGATTAATCCAAAATAAATTATTATTATTCTTTTTATATTTAAATATTGCAAGTTAATATCAACAAGAAGCTACCGGGACTAGTCACGTGGGTGTAAATGTAAATGATAACCTTATTATTTTGTGTTAGGCGAACGTGCTCGCCGCGTTATTGTTTTAAATTCTTTAAAAATATATAAAAAATGTAATTATACTCGCGAAATGGTTAACGTCGTGGCTTAGGAGAGGGTCCACCGTACGGGCTGAGAGCAGACGCCCCAGAACGGGTCCTTCAGAACAACAACCCGTAGCTGCCATCCTTGGCAGCGGTCTCGAGGCAGTCACCCTCAGTACGGGCTGGAGCTGCAGACCACTTCCAACGGCAGGGCACGTCAGGCCCCGTGAAAGGAAAGGACGTTGATGACCCTCCACGCGCAGGACGAGGCCTAAGCTAAGTCACCCTACACCCTTACGATTTAACGCCCGATATAAACCTCTTAGTGCTTGTACCCACGTCCCGGTTATATATGGTAGACCGAACTCTATTTTGTTAATTCATTCAGTACGTTATATTAGTAATAAACTTGTATTCAATTTAAAATTGTTTAATTTCTTATCTATATTTGTCGACGACCGTCAGGTTGTCGTGACAAAGTGGCGCCCAACAATTAAAGCATAGCACAGAGAGGTTTATATTTTTTGTACTTTTGTGGTGTCCGTATTCTTCATCCAGGTGGTAAGTCTTTGCGGACGAGGCTGAACGGGGTGGTACCACCGATCCGTTTCTCCTTAAGAGAACGGGTAGCCGATTTTTGTCGCCTGGCTCCGCAGGGTAATCGACTAACATCCCAGATTGCCCACACTTGCGCGAGAACTACACAGTGGGATAATTTAATAAATGTTCTTTTTTCTACAACATTTTTTGTGTAGATTTAATTTTTTATAATAACTTTGCATTTTTTTTTTATTTCTTTCAATTGCAGTTAATTTTTAATTAATGTTTTTTTCCAATTGTGTTTGTGTTGTGCGTAATTGTAATTTATTTCAGAGATATTAATATTATTATTAGTGCATATTTTGCATTTATTTAGTGGTTTTAACATTATTTTTATAATTTAATTTTGGTCTGAAAATTTAATGGCAATTACGTGCAATTATTTACATCATTCTTAATTTTTTTGATTTTATATTTTTACCCACGTGTCACATCTCGTTGCGTATTTTTTTTTAAATTCAATATAGCTGTCTCGTTATTTAATTAACTTAATTTCGGTATTTAATAAATTTAATTAATTTAGTTTTTTAATTTAACTTGGCACAAATTTTTTTTTAATTTTGGATTAAAAATGGACCGTAACATGGATTATTTAAATTTGATTAAACCTGAGCTCACATACGTAATAGTCATTCGCAGGTTAGAAGTATTATGTTATAACACTTTAATAGTATCTTTGATCCTTATATCAAGTTACTTATATTTTTATATTCGGGCGGATTATACGCGTTGGATTTATATCATATAGTTTTCGTTGATTCGACCCATTAATTTTTTTTTCTCTCTTCGAATTGTTAACCGGGGGGGTATGATATATTAGTATTTATTTTATTTTGTATCGGTAATATTGAGTACAACATTAGTTCGTTTGGTAGTTGATTATGGTCGCCTTTAGCGAATTATAACAAGCCTACACGAATTTTGATGTTTTGATAGGGAGTTTTAAATATTAGTGTTGTATGACTTATGTATGTCTGCACACGGTTTATTATAATTGCTTTTTGGCAATTTTTTTAGCGGAGTATGACAGTTTCTTGGTATAGGTCTACTCGTCTGCTGTTTTTTTCTCGTTACAGCGGGTCGTGACTGTAACAAATTCGCTAAAGACTAAACATACTCACAATGCCATTTAGTTTATTTAATTTTGTTTAAGCAATCATTAGCATATACAACGCTGTCATAGTTACCGGTTCGATTCTTGTTAGTTTAGTAATGTTTAGAATATTAGTTTAAAATTTTTAATTTTTTTTTCTCGTTTACAATAATTTTAATTTAAATAGTTGTTGCGTTTCGGTCTCTGTATGCGTTGCCTTTGTTGGATTTAAATAAGCCTACACGAATTTTGATGTTTAGTTTGGGAGTTTTGTGTTGTAAGACTTTTATATAAGTCTACACACGTTATGTTAATTGCTTTGTGCAATTTTTTTAAGCGGAGTATGACAGTTTCTTGGTATAGGTCTGCTCGTCTGCTGTTTATTGTTTTGCGTTATGCGCGTTTAGAGCGGGTTGTGACTCTTTAAATAAGCCTACACTAATTTCTTCGTCAGAGCGGGTTGTGACTCTTTAAATAAGCCTACACTAATCTACTAGTTACAGCGGGTCGTGACTGTAACAAATCCAGCAAAGACAAACGTATTACACAGTACCGATTCGTACAGAAGTTTCACGTTACAGTATTTCTATCCCTTAGACGCTCTTTGTTATGCAGTGCTGTTCTTGAGTCCAATCTTTATTATAGATTCGTACTCTGGTTGTATGGCAGTCTGTAGATATAGAAATTTCTTCAGACAAATTATGACAGGTCGTGTGTTAGGACGTATGATAGGTATTTGATAGTGGATGTATGTAAGTAAGACAGATACTGGGCGGTTCTATTCCTATTAGGCGCTTACCGCAGCGGATTTTACTACGTAAAATCCTTTCTCTGGGAGAGGGGGTATTGTTACGTTGTAACAAGAGTAGGATAATTAATTTTCTTTATATAATATTTAATCCTTAAATACTTAATAAAAATTTCGAATTAATCTCAACAATATATAATAATTAATCTTGAGGGTATTTAAACGGAACGAACCAGATAATAATTTCGATCGCGCACCTTAAAAGTAGGTAGATAAGAATTAAACGACGGCTGGGAAGAATCTTCGAGAAATCGTTCAGTTGAATAGCGTCCATCGATAAGTAAAAAGATGAATGAACGCGAATCATTCGATCGGTTCCCGGTCATCGAAAATACTACAAATGAACGAAGAACGGGAACCAAGTGTCGTCAGGGCTTACGTCACAAATAATTCTTTGCCCCTCTGGCCTATAGCTCTGTCATTGTCTAAACGAGTAGCGGGTCCAAAGTACAGGTGCTACCCAGTACTTTTCCATGCCAAACCATTAGAAGCCAAATCTGGAACCTTCGAAAAAGTGGGCGGTGCCCTGACGGCCAGTATAAAAAGGCGAAGCTGCGATGGACGCCAAGATTCGCACACCGGGAAAGACGCCTGGAAGTAACCGTCCTTCAACAGTTAAGTTTTTTTAACGTGCGCGTGTTGTAAACATATTATAAAGTTGTAATATAAAGTTTTAGTGCATAACCCTCAGGTGAGCTCATAAAATTAAGTCCATTAGGGCCGGTCGCTATTGCCTAGTTTTGTGCCTAAAGATTAATCCAAAATAAATTATTATTATTCTTTTTATATTTAAATATTGCAAGTTAATATCAACAAGAAGCTACCGGGACTAGTCACGTGGGTGTAAATGTAAATGATAACCTTATTATTTTGTGTTAGGCGAACGTGCTCGCCGCGTTATTGTTTTAAATTCTTTAAAAATATATAAAAAATGTAATTATACTCGCGAAATGGTTAACGTCGTGGCTTAGGAGAGGGTCCACCGTACGGGCTGAGAGCAGACGCCCCAGAACGGGTCCTTCAGAACAACAACCCGTAGCTGCCATCCTTGGCAGCGGTCTCGAGGCAGTCACCCTCAGTACGGGCTGGAGCTGCAGACCACTTCCAACGGCAGGGCACGTCAGGCCCCGTGAAAGGAAAGGACGTTGATGACCCTCCACGCGCAGGACGAGGCCTAAGCTAAGTCACCCTACACCCTTACGATTTAACGCCCGATATAAACCTCTTAGTGCTTGTACCCACGTCCCGGTTATATATGGTAGACCGAACTCTATTTTGTTAATTCATTCAGTACGTTATATTAGTAATAAACTTGTATTCAATTTAAAATTGTTTAATTTCTTATCTATATTTGTCGACGACCGTCAGGTTGTCGTGACAGTACAGTAACGCATTTTAATGTTTTCAAAATTTTATCACTAACATAATCTTCAGCAATAGCATCTTCTACAACTAATTCAAAGAAGTAATCTCTTGCATACTGTTGAAATTTACCATCTGGACATTTCCGACCACATGGTCCAAATATATCTACACTATAATTATAACCTTTCAATTCACTTTTAAAAGCTGCAAATAATTTTTTATGCTTTTCTTTCAATTTACATTGAGATACAAACCAAGCGATTGCTTTTGTTTTGCTTTTAACGTTATTTTTATAAATATCGCTATGATCCATTTTATCAATCCATTTTACATTAACTTTCGGACCGATCACTGTTTTATTTGTATCATAAATTTTAATGAAAGGATGCGGTATGTCAGAATTTAATTTGTACGTCCAAGTCCAGTTGAAGAAGTCATCGAAAGTTGGATTACAGATAGGAAACCTTTCCGATGGTTCCAAAGATTTAAAAATGTACCTTTGGAAGTCGATCTAGTGAAATTAAAATTCTTTGGAAATTTGTGAAGATCTCCTAAATCAAAAACAATACCATCGAAATCATCATTAGCCAGGAGACTTCTATTATACGTTATATAACAATTGATAAATTTGCATTTTTGATTGATGAATAGATCTTGTCCAGTAAGGTATTTTTGATTTCTGTTAGTAAAATACTTGGTATGTCTCTGTTGGTTCCACATAAGAATATATTTTAAGTCTGTAGCATACCTCGTGCGCTGCTGAGTTTCAAATCTCTTGCTGAATAAGAGCTGTAGCATAAATGACAAAATCACTGCTAAGATCATAATAAATATATAAATTACAAATTTCCATAAAGATTTTTTGCACGTCACAAATATCATTGCTCTCAGATAATAAGAATACATTTTGCTACGTCGCAGTTTCAACTGCATGTTTAGTAATTGCAATTGTTAAATTGTATTTAAGCACTGAATGTTTCACATTGTGTACACTGTAGAGTTTGAATGCCAGCTAAAATTGTTTGTTGTTTGGGATTCAAAGTTTGTTTTTGAATCAATGGACAATCCTTAAATTCTGAAATATGTTTGTTTTTAACTTAAGTGGGTTATTTGCATCTAACAACGTTTAGTGCATATGGAACCATACTCAATATTATTTTTATTACAAAAGGAAAAGGGTATCTTTCAAGAGTATCTATATCAACATGTTTTGGTATGGCTGACTGGTTTCGACCTTAAATAACTTTTTATAAAAGTTTACTACAATTAATTTACAATGAATTATGTTGTATTTTATTGTTTATGCTTGTATTTCTCCTACAGAATCTTGAAGAGGAGGTTGGTTTACGCCCTAAGGAACCTTCTGTTACGCAGGCTGCAGCGCGTCCTGGCCGTCAGGGCGATAAGAGGATACCACACGGTGCCCTTCAAAGCGGCCTCCCTGCTGGCTGGATCCCACTGGACCATGGGACCTCGAGGCCTCGGGTCCTGGCGCTGTTGTACCAGTCGCGCCGGAACGCGGCCGAACGTGGCTCTCGCCCTGCGCCTCGCTAATTAAGGTAAAGCGGGCGGAGCTGCGCGACGAGGTGCTCATGGTGGAGTGGAAGGAGCGCCTCGCACTCCCTAGCGCGGGTCTCGCCACCATCGAAGCGGTAAGGCCCGTCCTGGCCTAATGGCTGGAAAGGCACTACGGCGCCCTGACCTTCCACCTGACGCAGGTTCTCTCGGGGCACGGTTACATCGGGAGGTACCTGTGTCGCATAGGGCTGGAGATGACGTCGAGGTGCCACCGCTTTGGCGTGGGCGACGATGACTCGTCGCTCAAATCGGCGCAGACCTGTCGGTCCCGGCCCTGGTTCTGTCCATGGTCGGGGGTGATCCTGCATGGACGGCCGTGGCCTCCTTTTGCGAGGCAGTCATGTCCGCAAAGGAGGCGGCGGAGCGGGAGCGGGAGTTGACCACCACACTCCCCTCCCGCCAACGCAGGCCACGTCGGCGGCGCCGGAGGGCAAGTAACAAGTCGCAGCCGCGGGCGGCCCCTCGGGGGAGGATCCGCCGCTCGCACTATAGCCGCGAGGGAGAGGGCCGCGTGCTGTTCCGCGGCCCACCTCAACTCCTACAATACAGAAGAGCACCGGGAGGACGAAACCCTGCGCCAACACTTTAGAAGAGGCCCGCCTTGAGACAAAGGGCGGGTCGGCGCCGGCCCGGGCCACAAGATCGGCAGGCCACATATCCGTAGGCCCGGGTGTAGGCGATAGGAGAACAGCGGGGTTTTTTTTAGTGCATAGTCGGGTGGCTGAACATCTTTCCCGGAGTCCCACATATCCCTCGGTACCCCTGGGCTGGGGGAACCCGTCAATAGAGGTTTTTCCCCGAGACAAAAAAAGGCCCTAAGGAACCGGTCTGGGTTATGAGATCGTTGGGCCGGTTTATGCGTCGGCCGAGGCTGTAGGTTATAGGAGAACAGCAGGGTTTTCATGACAATCTTTCATTGTCAACTCTTCTTCTCTTTCGTTGCGCTCTTGTCAGAGCGATCGTGGTCATAATTTTTCAGTCACACGCTTGATAATCCGTCTCCATTCCTCCCGGACAGCTTCTTTTCGGGAGCACACGTGTACTGGGACGTCCACTGCAGCCTTTACTTGGTCCGTCCATCTCATAGGCGATCTGCCGCGAGGTCTTGTTCCTTCTACTTTACCTTGGACAACCAGACGTTCGATGGAGACATCGTCACGCCTAGTTACGTGACCAAAGAAAGTGAGAATTCGAGCCTGTACGATAGAAGATAGACGCTGCTTGATGCCGAGTTCTTCTAGAATGGACTTGTTGGTCCGGAATTGATTCCAGGACACTCTCAACATTCTTCTCCAGCACCACATCTCGAGAACGTCTATTTTCTTCTTCTCATTTTCTCGCAGGGTCCACGTCTCCGAAGCATATAGGAAAAAACTAGTAAATATGTTATATAACATTGTCAACTAGTAAATATGTTATATAATTAATTAAATACATACAACACATGGCATGGCGACATGACAAAAAGGCCCCCAGGAAGTTTATACCTTGGTTTTTACATTTTGATTAACTTTCAAATTTCATATCATATCATAAATGGGTAATGTAATATTGTTACTATTTCTTCTTAACAGATATTATCATATTATGCGCTTCCGTAATATTATTTTTCAAAAGATTTGCTAGCATTCTGATTTAGATAAATTTTCCTTTCGAATATCAATAGATCTAAATATATACTTAAAAAATTATACCCCAACTTTTTCAAATTTCACTAATGGAACCTCAAATTGGCACCTCCAATAGATTACACGATTTCTTTCAGATTTTTTGGTAATTCTACACCACAGTACGTAGATATTATGTAATATTTCATAATTTTCACAGTATAATTTTGCATGTTTTATTAACATTAAATCAAGTAGCTTATCACCTGATCGATCACAAACGATTGTTATTTAAAAACATATCATAACATTAAATAAATTTACAATGTACATTCAACGAACAATTTTTGCATGAACTCGGTAACGTGCAAATGTAATTTATGTGTTTAATTTCGACATATAAAGTCGGGACTTAAGCATACTGCCGTATGAAAAAGTCGTTTATGTATCCACCGCTTAATTTATGGGTAAAAAATATTTCTCCAACTGTTAATATTGTGCCATATTGTAAGAAGAACTGTTCCTAGTTGGTGCATTTTAAAATTTACTACATACAAGGATTGCAAACGCAAATGCGTTTTGCACAAAAATGGGCTGACCACCCAAATAGTATCCAAAGTAGCCGATTGGGGCAGCACATGTAACAAAATATGGGGAGATCTACGTACTGTAGTGTAGAATTACCAAAAAATCTGAAAGAAATCGTGTAATCTATTGGAGGTGCCAATTTGAGGTTCCATTAGTGAAATTTGAAAAAGTTGGGGTATAATTTTTTAAGTATATATTTAGGTCTATTGATATTCGAAAGGAAAATTTATCTAAATCAGAATGCTAGCAAATCTTTTGAAAAATAATATTACGGAAGCGCATAGATCGAGAATCATAGAAAGAGCGGATAGAAGTTTATCCTATGACCATGCTCAAGCGGATACAAAGCTCCGAAAAAGAAACTCGGGATTAGGATGCAGTGCTAAGAAACATAAACGCAAGAAAATGGGAAATGGACGCATTAGAGTTATCAATATTTGGGTTGAATATCGTCCGATTTTGTTGTGATCCGATTTTACTTTATAGCAAATGAAGCAATCCATTTGTCCATCCGAGAAACATAACAAATCTTTATAAACCTTTATAAGATTACTTAATTAACTTACCTCTTAGACCGATATCATTCTTGTTGCTCTACTTGAAAGTATTATCAATCAAATCTCTTTCCCGTCATTATTGATGATTAAGAACAAAATCAAAATTCTTTTATCAATAATCAGTTTCTGTTAACCCTTTATATTGTTCAATCAGTTCATTGTTTGTTCACAATACCCCTTTCCTGTCAATTACGTACCCTACCGCATTTTGGGGTAAATACTACGATCATTACGTCTGAATATTGTGAAGTATGTTTATATTTTGGATTAAGTTCGCCATTGGACCAATAAGGAGTGTTATACACGGCCGATTTTGTTGCCAGCGATTGATTTAAGACGACACTAAGTGCTAGCGACCTTGAGCGAGTGGGAGGAGTTTGAGCTAGTGAGAGTAGCACGCGCGGGGCCCCCCCGCAACCCGCATTGAAAATTCGCAGGCGACGTAATTGTATATTTTAGAGAAGTTCGTTGGGTAACCATACGTTACAGATTATGAAGACTATCTAATAATCATGAAATTTTTAACCGCTTATTTAATATTAGTTAGGATTATTGTTTCATGTTCTGTATCTTATATCATTCCCTGTGGTAGGATATAATATAATATAGGTATTTCAATAAACGGAAAATATAATTATATCAAACGAACACAGGTTTTCTGTCTACAGGTTTTGTAACTATAAATAAAAAAGTGAATTAGGTATTTATAGGATTTTATTTAAAACTCCTCGAAATTTAATACTTTCACAGCAACTATACTGTCTTCTTTTTCAGCCGTCACTGCTCGTTTTTTTATTAGTTTGTTTTTATTTTCTTTTTCCTCTTCCTTTTTCCTTTTGCGTCCGTGTATGGCACTAACTATATAAGAGGGGTCCCTAATTACCATATTCCTCGTATATCTAGGATCAACCAGTTCGGGAAGCATACAATCTGTATAAAACTTAATTAAATTATTTTTCATTTTAGTGTCTCAAAAAGCGTCATCCTTGTAAATTAGTTCAATTTTTACAGGAAAGTTTTCACCAGACCAAATACCAAGCATACATTTATCTTTTCCTGTTATATGCAGCTGTCCCTGTATTTGATACCACCAATTATGTTCTTTGTTTATTATGTAATTACCGTTTACCAGTTTTTTATAAAACAATTTTTTTTTCATGGATGGCTTTATCTAGTCCTAGTTTGTAAGCTGTGAGTGGACATTTTATTTCTAAAATGGTGTTTTTATTAATAATACCGTCTGGTGATGCGCCGAAGAAGGGTATTTCTTCATCAAGAAAAAGTCCACACGGTTCTATTTTAATATTTTCTTGTTTCGACAATTGTTCTTTCGCAAAATTTTCGTTGTCTTGTCCATGTTTTATAGACTTAATGTGTCCTATAGACTCTTTATATAAAAGATCTTTAACTAAATTGCAGCAACTTATGTCATTGCGTCTTTTTATAACACGTCCAAAGTTGGAAGCGGTCAAAATCCGTCTTCGTAGTTCTAGCCACTCACTAGAACCACTTTGTAATATAGTCTTCCTTTCTATTTGTTTTCTTTGTTTGGCAGTTTCCGCCAAATTTGCTAAAAATATTTTTTTTGATTCCTCTAATATATCATCATCCATATCCGGTCTTGAACATTGCTCACCATAGTTTTTATTATTTTCTGTGTAGTGTTCATGTAATCTCTTCTTTATTCTATGAAAATTTTTTGTTAAATGTAGGCGTTTTTGTTTACGTATTTCCATCTTTTTTAATTCACCATTTAGACTCCTGCCCGTGATTGATTTTTGCAACAACGATAAAGGTTTATGGGTATTAAATGATAAAGCAGCTGCATTACAACGCATATGGTATTGGTTCTTCTGGGAAAAATTTACCCGCTTACCCCCTACAAATTTTGCAACAATACTATGGAAGCGCTCCACAGTGTTGCTGTCAACGTCTTCAATCAAGCTTCTTGCATGAGCAGCTATATGTGTCAATACAAATTTTATTCTATGCCACAAACTGTTTGTGAAAATATCTCTGTCTATGTTGTCATCTTCTCCCATTTTCGAGCAAAAATATGTCTTACAATTAGTATGAACTCCAAATGCATGTTCTGCGGCTAACATGATATCATTATGTAAACTAGTGACATTGCCAGAATTTTTATAATTTCTTATAGCGGTTACTATTACCTTTCTTATTGACAGTATTCTTTCTTTTGTTATATATTTTCTGTATTTAATTAAATATTTCGTGTCAGTGATAAGAGCTTGTAACTTATTGCAAAGGTTTCTTAACAGGTGGTTGCGGCATTCGATTTTTTCAATTGTTATATTTTCATACGGTCTTGACTGTAACAATTTTGCATAAGTATTTGCATCACCATCTGATATTAACCTTGAATATATTAAATTATGCATTTCTATGCAGTTCTTGAATCCTTCTACCAAGATCGTGGATTCCATTCCAGTTGAAGGACCTGAAAATAAAGTAATAATTATTCCAACCATAAAATTTTAGTTTCTTTATTATTATTACAACATATTTAATATTATGAATTTACCAGAATAATTTTTATAGCAAGCATGCTCCTTAGGTGTGACATTTTTCTTGGCAGCTTGGGCGCATATGCAGCAGTATTTATTTTTCACTGCCATATAAATAATTTTTCCAGTTCTTTTCCCAATTATCGCAGCTGCGCCTGATAGGGATGAGTAATTTTTTTTATAAGATCTTTTTCCCCAACATCCATCTGCAATAACGTCAATATATGGAATGCCATTTTCAGTAACTCTACCGTCTTCCAAAGCCATTTGACGTTCTTCATTAGCGGCTTCATTCATAGAATTCAAAGCTTCTTTTTCCCAAACTTTGTTAATTGTTCCCATTCTTTTATTAAATAACTCATAGGATATATGAGGCAAGTCCATTGCTGCCAATAATTCATTAAGCTGTGTATAGCCACAACTTATTGCCACTGCACCCGCAACTGTATTAATATTTAAGTCAATTTCAGGATCATTGCAACAAATGACAAAAGTTTCGTTACACATGTTGCATTTTAGTTTTAGTTTAGAAACAAGGCCCAGTTTTCGTTCAGATATAATTTCTACAGATTTCAAACCACAGTCTATATTACCATGTGAAGATATTTCTTGAAGCTCTTTAAAAAAATGTTTAATATTTAATATTCGCATTCCATTCACTATTTCTTGATTATTTCTGAAAAGGAAATATACATAATAAGAATTTTGCAATATTAAACAGAATAAGGCCTTTAACATTTGTTTTGTAATATCTTTTATTGTTCACATTCTTTGCTATCACTCACGGGTTCTGCAATATTATATTGAAAATTTTCCCCTTTTTTATTAATTTTATTTATCGAGAGTTTTACTATATAAAACTTTATATTGACAGACTATCCTGACATCATAGAAATAATAATACGTTTACCTGACCGAATTTGACTTCTCGTTTTCAATATCCATTTGAAAGCTTTCTTCCTGCTCAGCAAATATCGTTTCGGTTACTTGAGAACTGTAACAGTTATAGTAATTAATATAAGTTAATAGAATTAGGTTTGGTTTCAAATATGCTAAAATCAGAATATTGAATTAGATATGCATTTACTTGTCAACAATCTTGTTCTCATTTTCATTGTCAATATGGGAAGATCCTTTAATCACTCCAAGCGTTTCCGTAAATTCAGACCTACAATATAAATGTATTTATATTTAGTTATACAGTGACAATAGTAATAGCATTCAAATATTTTTAAAACTCGAATCCGGACTGTCCCGACTACGATGTAGTATTGTCATACTACACTACAATACACACCTCGTCTCTGTCTCCTCATTTACGTCGCGATTATCTTTGTTATTATGTAATCTCCTAAAAAGAAAATAATGTCACTTAGTAAAATAAAAAATAATAATATATGTAACAATTAAATGCTATGATTAATTTATCTGGTCCAATTTACATCAATGTGCTAAAATACACAAATGATAATTATGATTGAGAACACGTTACTTACCTTAGTAATCTATTTTTTGCGAGCGTTTGGCGTTTCTTTTTTAGTAATCTAGATTTACTAGCCATTTTAGCGCGAAACTTATAATAGAGTTAAATCGTTTAGTGATTGCTCCGAGCGTCAACGTCTACCCGTGACAGTGGTCAGCGATGCACTGCCGCCCGTCGCCCGCAAGGGCCCTGCTAACCCGAGCATAAAGATTATTCGAAAAAGCATAATTGTATATTATCCTTTTACTTTGAAATAAAAAGTCGTATATTAAAAGATGGGTAATTAAATTGTGTTTAAGATGGTGAAGGTTTCATAAAAATACGCTTGATAGTTTTTACGTGATTCTCAGATTTTTATCTGCGTTAGACCTAACTTTACAAATTAATTACACTATGTAATATAAACATAATCTAAAATATTCACATATTAAGTTATTGAGAAAATGCTCAAATTTAACATATATTTTTTCCAGTTCATTAACATCACTCGTTTAGATGTGATCTTCAGAATAAAATCATTAAAAGTCTCTTGTCGTCGCCTGAAGCGTTACATACTAAACATATTGCATCCATCCGCTATCAAACATGCCCCTGTCTTTTTCTTTCCGCATCCCACTTACTAAAGTCTCCATTCCTTTCATTCACAGTCGCTGTAAATAGGACGGATACTATGCTACTGACGTGGAGCGCAGCCTAGGTCTTAACACTGCTGCCTCCCACTGATTACAATGCACTTTGAACTACAAATAGAGATATCCGTTTCCATTGTACGCCATTGCCAATCCAAAATAGGATCAAGGTCCTGTTGTATCTGCTTCAGATGTCACAATCAGTACCAGTGCATGAGGTCTCAATTGGTGAGTGAGTGTTCATTTAATTTGTCGCTGAAACTCCTACCCACACGATTAGAAAGATGAAGAATAATATAATACGAAAGAAAAAATTTGTAAACTGGAGAATATATTTAAAAATTATAAAAATAATAATATATGGGCGATGTTTCCACAAGTAAATCAGCAAGATAGTTCTTGGCTGTGTGTATGTCTGACACAGAATTGACTTCCAATATGGAAATCTGAAGTGATTGTTTTTTTTTTGTTAAGGAACAGTAGACAGGCTAAAGGCGCACTCAATAGTATGCAGCTACCGTCGCTTAAGGATGTTTGCGACACTAGGGGCACCGCGAAGACGCTGCTGTCCATATAGGGGTATTGGAACCTGAGTCATTAATGCTGGAACACAACATAAGGTTAGTTTTTTTTTTTACTTTTTATAGTATAACACGTTTCCCCTGACGTTTTTGTCAGAGACTTTTAGACTAGTTTCCAATAATCACTACACTACATAACAAAACATAAAACATAAGGTTATTATGGTGGCATACTTTTACACCAGATGTGGTTACTATCCAGACATTTTATGACAGGCCAACCCTGGCCGCAGAGGTTGGTATTCTTACCCCGCTCCTGCTCGGAGAATATGCCTGATAATTATTAGTTTTTTTTTATTGCTGTAGGACAGCAAACAAGCTGACGGCCCACTTAGAATTTAGCAGTTACCGTTGCCTATGAGTATTTGCAACGCTAGTGGCATCGCGAACACGCTGTTGTCCCATAGGGGTACAGGAACTTGGGTCACTAATGTTCCGACATTAGTGACCCAAGAACACAACACAAGTTTATTATGGCTGCATACTTAAGACTAAAGGTGGTCGCCATCCAGACAGGCTTGGGGCCTTACCACGTTGTTAGGGTGGGTTGTTTTGTCGCCTTTTACAACATGCCGATCCCGGCCGCAGAACTCAGTATTCTTTCTCCGCCCCTGTGCGGATAAAAGTTTAAAAATAATGATTACACAGTCAACTTTGTTTAGGATAGCCATGCTATATGATAGTCATTATTTTCCAAAATAAATGTAAGACTTTTATTACTCTACTACTATTATTAATTATTGCTTTATAATAGTTGTGATCGTATGCAGGTTTTCGTAAAGCTGAAAAAAATCTATTATTGGCTACAAAACGTCTTTGGAGCGATATGCAAATTGTTATTAACCCCAAATTAATGTTTTCAATTTGGAACTAAGTAATATCGTTCGTGGGATTCGAAACCATGGCCTGTAGGTTGATTTCTGACTATAATACCACTTGGTAAGGTAAACAAATGACAATAAAATATTATTATTAATATTATTTAGTTTATTATATATTATTTAAAAAGTATCTAGACATTTGGTAACAATGTATAATATGTGGCGGCACTAGTTGCACGTCACATCACTAACCACGATAAAAAATAAGGCGGTCAGATTTTGACAACTACTAAGGTTGGTTTCCCTTCCCGGCAAAAATGTAAATACAATTATCTAGTTGATAATCATAAGCCTTGTACATTAAACTTCTGCCTTTGGAATAAACGACTGTAAGCATCCACGCTCCCCGGATTTCATTTATCTCCGACAATACGACCCGGAGGTGTCTGCGACCTCCACATTGGTGATATTCGACGCAAGAAAACACAGACTTTCCGATAACTTTACGGACATATGGAAATACAAAAGCCAGCCGCAGTATGTACTGGTAGCGTATCTCCACTGAGCAGTTGAGCACTTCGAAGATAAATCGCATAAGTCTACTTCCTTCACATACCTATTTAGGACGACGAAGCACCTGTCGACGCCTACAATAACCATAGATCGTGTTATTCCAATGAAGCAACGATTCTAACATAGATGGCAATAGGATTCTCTGGAGTCAGCTTGCTGTTCACACATCTCATGGAAAGTATGGTGTTTTATTATAGTAAAAGTGACAAACAGGTATACCGCTTTAAAAAATAATTAACAAATTGAAACTATTTTAGTGTTTTACAAGCAGTTAATATTTGGCATGCCTGCTTTTACATAATAGTGATACTATTAGTGCCACATTCCATGTTTGTAACTGTGACATTTTCCAAGTAGAGGTTCTACCAGCTATATCAATGAACATTGACTATGCAATATCAGTAGACCAGAACTAATTTGTAACAAACAAAAAACACTTAATCATACTTTTCATAATAATTTTTTGTCATTTATGGTTACTCTGTATGTTGAGATTATTTAATAGTACATAAATACTCCTGAGTTAAATTTACTTAAGCCACTATTATGGTCATTGCTGTCTAGTAAACCAACATACTTGTATACAGCTACGTTTTAAAACTATTTAGCATACATGCTTGGCAGCATTAATTAAAAACTATTATTTATGTAGTTCTAAATTTGACAGCTAAAAAAGTAATCATTTATTTGTTTAACTAAGTCTGGGGAATTGAAGCGTATAATTCAATACTACTTTATGTATAAATTTTTCCATATCTTAATAATTTCATTATATGGTTTTCTGCAGAGAGTGTGGTATTCATAACTTCATTTATTTGTTTACAGTTTCAAAGTACTAAATTCAGTTTTTTTTCTCTTCTCTCATAATGGAAAATAAGGAAGTGCATGAACAATTGCAACAACTCTTAGCTGCAAATGCAGCACTACAAAAACAAATTGAACAAAGTGAGAGAGAATCAAAAGTGTGTAGAGTGACTGTTAAATTGCCCGCATTTTGGGCTGACAAACCAGCACTTTGGTTTGCTCAAATAGAATCGCAGTTCCAAATCGCCAACATTGTGACAGACTCTACCAAATACAATTATGTAATAGGTCAACTCGACCAAAGGCTAGCCAGTGAAGTGGAGGATATTATAACAAACCCACCACCTGAAGGGAAGTATGAAAAATTGAAAAACACTCTTATACAACGCCTTTCTATCTCACAGGAAAAGAGGGTTCGCCAACTGTTGAGCGATGAGGAGCTTGGTGATAGGAAACCATCACAGTTTCTCCGGCACCTACGTTCCCTCGCAGGTAACACACTCACAGATTGCAATATTATACGCCAGCTTTGGTTGCGCCGCCTGCCACAGCAAGCACAAGCTATACTGGCCGCACAGGCTGACCTGGACCTAGACAAAGTATCAGAATTGGCTGACAAAATAGTTGAGTTGGCCCCAACTCCTGTTATGGTATGTTCGACTGCCACACCCGCCAACAGTCTGAATCTTACTATACTAGCCCAGCAGCTAGAAGAGGTCAGCAACCAAGTTGCTGCTCTATCCAGACGACAGAACCGACCCTCACGAGACCGATCCTCGTCATCATCTCGCGGTCCTAAAAGATGTTGGTACCATCGGAGGTGGGGTAGTAAAGCCACTAAGTGTGTAAAACCGTGCACCTGGGAATCGGAAAACCTAAGCCGCAGTCAGTAATGGCGGCAACTGACTGCCATAATATTGGCCGCCGCTTGTTTGTCACGGACCAAGTGACCAAGCGCCGTTTCTTAATTGATACTGGATCTGACTTATGTTGTTATCCACATAGTTGGCTACCGTCACGCCGAAAAGCTACCAACTATGACTTAAGCGCTGCCAACGGTAGCTGCATTAAAACATTTGGCACAATTAATCTTAAACTCAATTTTGGTCTACGCCGTGACTTTATCTGGCAGTTCGTCATAGCTGATGTCAATTCGGCCATTATTGGCTCTGATTTTTTAGCATTTTATCACCTGTTGCCAGACTGTCGCAACGAAAGGATAGTCGATGGAACCACGGGACTATCATCCATGGCTCCCACCACTGATATTGATCAACCAAGCGTTCGAGCAGTCGCATCTGGAAAGCCCGTTTTCATCGAACTTTTGGCGGAGTTTCCAGACATTGCACGTCCACCTGGCTTGCCTCGAGTTGTTAAGCACAATACGGTCCATTACATCAAAACGACGGATGGGCCTCCAATCTCGTGCCGCCCTCGACGTTTGGCGCCCCAAAAGTTAGTCTCGGCTAAAAAAGAATTTGAGGACATGGTGCGATCTGGTACAGCTCGACCATCTAAAAGTGCCTGGTCATCACCGTTACACATGACCCTTAAGAAAGACGATACTTGGCGGCCATGTGGCGACTACCGCGCATTAAACGCCAGAACAGTACCGGACAGATACCCCGTGCGCCATATACATGATTTCGCCCATAATCTCTCTGGTTCGAAAATATTTAGCACTATCGATTTGGTAAAAGCATACCACCAAATACCAATCGCTGAAGAGGACGTGCCGAAAACTGCAATCGTTACCCCGTTTGGCCTCTTCGAATTTCCTTTCATGACTTTCGGGTTGCGAAATGCGGGGCAGACATTTCAGCGATTTATTGATGAGGTCACTCGGGGTCTCGATTTCTGTTTCCCTTACGTGGATGACATCCTCGTCCATTCCCCTGATGAGACTCTTCATCTGGAACACCTTCGAACTCTCTTCAAACGCCTACAAGATTACGGAGTCGTGATTAACCCCTCCAAATGTATTCTAGGAGTAGCTGAAGTAAATTTCTTGGGCTATCACATAAATAGCGAAGGTACGCGCCCTCCTCAGGATCGCATTCAAGTTTTATTGGATTTTCCACCTCCTGAGACTGTACAAGGCATGCGCCGCTTTCTCGGCATGCTAAACTACTACCGGCGTTTTGTTCCTCATGCTGCCCAATATCAAGCCCCACTAATTGAAGCCCTGGTTGCAACCAACAGCAAAGGAGCTAAGCCATTTCCTTGGTCTTCGGAATTAATTCAGCAATTTGAAGCCTGTAAGAAAAGCTTATCCTCGGCAACACTATTGCAACATCCAGTAAACAGTGCAAGTTTGGGTCTGTTCACTGATGCATCCAGCGTCCATATTGGATCTTGCCTCCAGCAAAAGATAAATGGTCAATGGTTTCCACTTTCTTTTTTTAGCAAGAAACTTACACCAAAGCAACAACAGTGGCCGGCTTATTATAGAGAATTACTAGCGGTGTACGAAAGTGTCCAACATTTTCGATATATCCTAGAAGTCCAGCATGCCACAATATTTACTGACCACAAGCCACTCCTATACGCTTTCTTACAGCGACGAGAGAAGCTACCACCTCCTCAGCTAAACCAGTTATCCTTTATTAGTCAATTTACAACGGATATACAGTACATAAAGGGTGAGGAAAATATCGTCGCCGACACGATGTCGCGTATCGATATCAATGCCATCTCTTTAGATCAAGATCATGATTTGCTTGCAAAGTCACAGGCCTCGGATTCAGAACTGGAAAACTTGTTACAAAATGGTTCTAGCCTAAACCTCACTAAAATTAGTCCACCAGGAAGTAATATACCAATTTATTGTGATGTTTCTACGGGAAAGCCGCGACCGTATTTGACACCTTCCTTCCGAAGAGCAACATTCAACAAACTACATAATCTGAGTCATCCCGGTATTCGCACCACTACACGCCTTATGACAGAACGTTTTGTTTGGCCATCAATGAAAAAGGATTGCCGTACCTGGTCCCGAGCTTGTGAGGCGTGCCAGCGTAGCAAAGTCTCGAGACATAACTCAACTCCTTTGGGTACGTTCAACATACCATCTGGGCGATTCATGCACATTCACATTGACATTATCGGGCCATTACCAGTCTGCAATGAGTACCGGTATTGTTTAACTGCAATTGATAGAGTGTCTAGGTGGCCCGAAGTTTGGCCTATGCGATCTATCACAGCAGAGGAAGTGGCAGAAACTTTTACCAGGGAATGGATTTCCCGCTTTGGAATACCATCAGTTATCACAACGGATCAAGGCTCCCAATTTGAATCTGACCTGTTTAACCGACTATTATTGCAATTTGCCACAAAACGCATTAGGACTACTTCATATCATCCCTGCGCAAATGGGATGATTGAGCGTGTCCACAGACAGCTTAAGGCAGCGTTAATGTGCCATAAAGACTCTTGGATGAGATCTCTCCCTATGGTCTTGCTCGGAATGCGGTCGGCTTTCAAAGAAGATCTCCAAGCCACAGTTGCAGAGACTGTTTACGGGGAGACTTTAAGACTTCCCGGAGAAATGTTGATACCTTCCTCAATTTCAGACAAAATTGAAGACGCCACGGATTTTGTAGCACAATTACGCCAGAAGATGTCAACTATCCGCCCAGTGCCCGCCTCTCGACACTCTAAAGACTCAACCTTTATATTTAAAGAGTTGGCAACTGCCTCACATGTCTTTTTGAGAGATGACACCGTTCGCCGGGCACTGCAACCGCCATATACAGGTCCATTTAAAATATTAGAACGCTCGCCCGATGGAAAAACATTCACTCTAGCCGTTAAAAACAACAAAGTTGTAGTAAGTGTAGACAGACTTAAACCAGCTTTTATAGATCATACTGATAATGGACGCATTCAAGCTGAACATCTGCCTACCCCACCTAACCAAGATAAGTTACCTGTCAACCAGAAAGAGTTGCCAACGGTAGTACCAATTCCCATAAAAGTTCCAGATGAGAAAGTTAAACAGCCATATACCACACGCTCTGGCAGACGTGTTAGATTTAAGAATTTTGACTGATCATACTTTATTAGTATTATTATTTGTAATTATTTTACTAATAATTGTTAATTTCATTTGTAATATTAATACTGTAATATTTTTTTTAATTTTAGGCATAAGTGATTATAGTAATTTATAATGTTATTAGTAGCTCGATACTGTTGTTTTCAACTTTAAATTTTTGTTGTATCTTTCTCCGTGGGGGGGTGGTGTGGCGGCACTAGTTGCACGTCACATCACTAACCACGATAAAAAATAAGGCGGTCAGATTTTGACAACTACTAAGGTTGGTTTCCCTTCCCGGCAAAAATGTAAATACAATTATCTAGTTGATAATCATAAGCCTTGTACATTAAACTTCTGCCTTTGGAATAAACGACTGTAAGCATCCACGCTCCCCGGATTTCATTTATCTCCGACAATACGACCCGGAGGTGTCTGCGACCTCCACAAATACACTTAATGGGTAAAAAAGATTTTTTTTTATTATTTGGTAAAAGACAAATAGATACAAAATCAGTATTTGAGAAAAACTAATTAAACATCAAAATTAGATATTATTTTGGTGAATATCTGCTTTATTGAATAATGTCCACACTCAGCATTATGCCTAGTCGAAATCGATAAAAAATTGACTCGACGTTGGTATTCAGTGCGAACCTTGACAGAAATCATCTTGACGCTATACATACTGTAATGTTAGTACATAATATTATCTAATGACTCGAAATCATAAATCATATTGGACATATAACCACAATGCGGTTTTTTCTACGGTAATCTAATATTAATAAGGGAATAATGAAAGTGGACGAAGCGAAACAAGTATGTAAGGATCGTAGCAAGTGGAAAGAAGTGGTCTCTGCCTACCCCTACGGGAAAGAGGCGTGATTATATGTATGTATGTATGTAATCTAATATTTGTAGTTCGAGGTTCTGTAAAGGTGGCATGACTAGTTACTTTTTACCTATATATTAGGAGTATATACTTATAATAATAAATCGCCAGTTGAATACGAATCGCCCGACGGGTAGAGCCTCTTAAGTTCACCATAGGGCTGTTAAACCCTGCTTATTTTCTGTTGTTGCGCTTCAAATTGTCGACACTTGAGTACAGATTAGCTTCGTTACCCGCGGCGAAACGCTTACCTAGTTTAGTGATGTTAGGTCGATTTATCGATAAATTTTATCAGCTTTTATTGAATTTTGAATTATTTAGTAATATGAAGTCTGGATCAAAATTGGAATCCCAGTTCGGTTGTTAATTACAAACGACATTTTTTAACATGACGAAAATTAATGCGTTGATATTGCTTTTTATCTTTGAATGTTATAGCCCTATTTTTATTATTATTATATTATTTTTTTAACCTGGTTACAATTATAATTAGACGTAGTTAAATTCATAATAATCCCGGAAAATTGATCTTGTGATAAATTATATAGATGATATATTAAGATAGGTGGAAATGAAAGAGTAAGGATATTTAAAATGGTACATATCCCTTGAACCCGGAAACATCCTAATATAAATGGAGGATCGTTAGGATAAACAATGTTATTAAACTGAAATAATACCGTGATGTAATTTCATGTGCATAAAATCTACAGTTGCCGCTTGTGAGTACTACATTATTAAACTTAATGCATCATGTTTATTAAATATTCAACAGTAAAAATGAATAAGAAAGGTCACCTTAGACTTACTTTAAGCTGTAGAGTGAAAAAGAAGACATGAATTATGTTTAATAGAATTATTGAAATGAGTTACTACATATTACAGTAATTTTTTGATAATGGTCCAATTATTGTAAGTAACTGTAGAACTTATGAAGAAGAAACTTTAATTCAGATTTATTACTCTGAATTAACGACTTATTCTGGCATGGATGCTATTGATTAATAGCACCCATGCTAGAAAAAGTCGTATGTTGAATGTATTGAACAGAAATCATCATCACCTTAGCGTTACATCCCGGTTACAAGCCAAGCTGCCAATTCATTTACAACGTCAAGCCAATTTTTGGGTCTCACCCACCTGCCTGGGTTTGGCGGAGGCGGCATGGCCAGACATTTGTTCCCCACGTATACATACCAGCGAAGGTGACACTCCTGCCATTATATCCACTATATCACGGAGGTGAAGGTTGTTGCGGATACAGGAGTTATTAGTTATATATATATATATATATATATATATATATATATATATATATATATATATATATATATATATATATATATATATATATATATATATATATATATATATATATATATATATATATATATATATATATATATATATAATATTGAACACAAATAATCGATATAATTGCTATCAAACTTAATCGATTAAAGAGTGGCACATCACTACATTTCCAAGTGGTCGCGCGAGGAAGCTCGCGGAATAATGATTTCTTTGAGTCCCCCGCTGTTTGAAGTGAAAGCCATTACTGACTCTCAGATACGTTTGTGTTCTGTACTTAATAGCGGATCTCAATTCCATTCCTAATTGTTTTCCTTACCTTTGTACGGCAAGAGTCATGTTTACCGCTTTTTTGTTAGATTTTACAAGCTGATGGGCAGCTTAAGTGTTTTAGAATTATCTCGCATTTTCTTTTTTAACAATAATGACACTCCATATTATCTAGCAATACGGTCTTCTCTCTAAAAGGTACGGACATCGATTGCGCTTGTAATAAATTGGTGGAACGAGATCACTGGTGTAAGAGACACATCCCTCAAGTATAGGTATAGGATTATTCGTAATGTTTTCCTTCGGCGACGTTAAAACTATGTTATGTTGAAATTAGACGCGAAAATAGCTTGAGGTATACCATGTTGAGAATTGAATTAAAATCTATGTATTTTTACACGCTTTATAATAACTTGACCTGTATGTATCTATGTATACATGTATCTATGTATCGGAATTTACGGACTCGATTTTCACCTACTTTGAACGATCAAACAATTCTAAATTTTGCACACTTGTTAAGACTTGATGACAATACACAAATATAATAATTTTGTTTCCTAGTCCTTAGGATTACCATTGCGAGTTAATAAAACCGCCAGAAGATGGCGTTAATTTAATAAAAACATTTATTGATTGGGAATTGACAACAAATAAAATTATATTTTAAAGCTAATCAAACTAAGAATTAAAAAAAATATAGTTAAAAAATTAAAAAAAAACACGCTTTTTTAAATTTTAAATTAAGTTTCCTCAGTAATTTTATTCTTCTGTTAAGAATTATTTTTTACTTTTTAGTTTGATTGCCCGTGGATAAAAACGTGTATTATAGTTTTTTTAACTATAAGTTTTAGTAGTATAAAATATACAAAAAAATTCTTTTCAGTATTTAATCTAGTCTGGGCTTACTAACCGTTTTAATTATCTCTATATATATACCTAGTCAGGTCATAAGTATTGTCACACAGCAAAAACTTTTCTTTTAGAATGCTGGCCACAAAAAAGTTTATTGAATTCGAATCTCGAATTGTTCATGAAAATAAAAATGTATACTTTTAGAATTTTACTCATTTTTTAAATATGGAGTGGACGCTTAAAGAAGACCGTGTTGCAGTTATTGCGTTGCATCGTTGCGGTTACGCGCCAATTCAAATTTTTAACATACTGAAAAATTTGAATATAACCAAAAGATTCATTTATCGTACCATCAAACGATACAATGAAGACTCTAGTGTAGATGACAGGTCAAGAAGTGGTCGCCCTCGGTCTGTTAGGACTCCAGCAGTGATAAAAGCTGTGAAGGCACGAATTCAAAGAAATCCCAAACGTAAGCAGAAACTGTTGGCCCTTCAGATGGGGTTAAGCAGAACCACGGTGAAAAGGGTGTTAAATGAAGACTTAGGGCTTCGGGCATGTCGAAGAAAAACAGGACATCGTTTGAATGCTCGTCTAATGGACCTGAGACTGAAGAGATGCCGCGCTTTGTTGAAGCGGTACGCGGGAAAAAAATATCGGGAAATTCTTTTTTCGGATGAAAAAATGTTTACCGTAGAAGAGAGCTACAACAAACAAAATGATAAGGTGTACGCACACAGTAGTGAAGAAGCGAGCAACCGTATTCCGCGTGTCCAACGAGGTCATTTTCCATCCTCGCTCATGGTATGGTTGGGAGTTTCTTATTGGGGCTTAACAGAGGTACATTTTTGTGAGAAAGGTGTAAAAACGAATGCTGTTGTGTATCAAAATACAGTCCTGACGAACCTTGTGGAACCTGTTTCTCATACCATGTTCAATAACAGGCACTGGGTATTCCAACAAGATTCGGCGCCAGCTCATAGAGCGAAGAGCACACAAGACTGGCTGGCGGCGCGTGAAATCGACTTCATCCGGCACGAAGACTGGCCCTCCTCCAGTCCAGATTTGAATCCGTTAGATTACAAGATATGGCAACACTTGGAGGAAAAGGCGTGTTCAAAGCCTCATCCCAATTTGGAGTCACTCAAGACATCCTTGATTAAGGCAGCCGCCGATATTGACATGGACCTCGTTCGTGCTGCGATAGAGGACTGGCCGCGCAGATTGAAGGCTTGTATTCAAAATCACGGAGGTCATTTTGAATAAACTTTAATGTCATAAGAATCTATGTTTTGTTAAGTTCATTTTGGTATATAAATGGTTACATAATGAATAAACTTGTTACAATTATTTTACATTAAACATGTGACAGAATTTATGACCTGACTAGGTATTTTCATATGGTTATACGACAGTTATTTTGGTTTTACCTATACATATGAACTATCTAAAACCCTATTGAGTTCAAATTTAGCAGAGTTACTCATTTGCGATGTTTTTTTATTGCTGCAGAACAGCAGACAGGCTGAGGGCCCACTTAGCAGGAAGCTACCGTCGCCTATTGATGTTTGTGACGATAGGGGCACCGCTAACATGCTGCTGTCCCATAGGGGTACAGAAACATGGGTTCACTAATGCTGGAATACAACCTTGTGTAGTATTCTTTTAGTTTATATGGCAGAACAAAGTCTGCCACGTCGACTAGTTAAATATACAATACAAGAAAGATACAATACGTATTTAACAAAAGCATCAAAACACAGCCTTACAAAATATATTACGTGCGAAACCAATATATTCGACAGGTCCTTTGATAGCAGGAATCCTATCGGAGACGATGTCACAAAAGTCCCGAGACTCAATCAAATCGAGATCGTGTAAGGAAAAAGTGCACTCGGCAAACTGGATTGTCACAGTTTCAATTCCATTTGGTCGAGCGACGACCGCCTATCGGCTAGGGATGCACGATGTAAAGCTTGTAAGGCGATGGCTTTATTAGACTAGAGAGGCGGAATTTTATACTAATGTGGACCGTATGGTTGAAAAACACAATTACGCAATCTTTAAAGTACCGTAAAAGTCAACTAAATTATATTTATTTTTGTAAAGTGAAATACATAGATAGCAAATTAGTTTTTCATTTCAAGATATGAATGAAAAAAAGTCTTATTATCTTTAGTACTCGTAAAAAGGATGGTCTTTAGTATGAAATTATGGTACCCTAGTTACACTAAAAATTTCTATAGAACTATGAAGTGAAATGAAAACTCTTTGTGGTTGACCAGCTAAATCTATGTACAATGAAAACTAGAATAAGTTACAGTGATCGAATGGGTGGGCAGAACATTTAACATCAAAAAAGAGAGCCTATGATAACAAAACACGGTTATAGATACTTATCGAATGCGTTAAAAGCAGTCATAGATTATACTATTCAACGGAACTCATATTTTGCTCACCATGAAAATTGACTATTGGCGATGTTAACAGATGGAAAAAAGCATTTAAGAGAACTCGCAGTTAGAATAATTCTAAAAGCATTAATTTACCTGTGAGTGTAAAATTACTACGTACTTTTGAAATGCCTAAACTCAAATTTGTTGCTTTACATTAAACTAATAAACTGGCAAGAAATCAACTTTGCAATGCCCACTCTAAGAAATCAAACGAATGAAGATTTTCAGATAATAGAGAAAACAGGAGACGAAAGTTTGTTGTTTATTAGGCTGTTTTGCCATACTTGTACGGTTGAATCATTTGTTAAAATAGTTAAATAAGCTACGATATCGGCATGTGATAAAAAATCAAGGGACGGTATTATTCATGCAAAACTTGCTTCCAGAAAAGTTATGCCGAAATTTAATGGCCAACAATATTATTTGCACAAAAAGAAAAAAAAATTGTTAGCTCTTTAACTTTAATATGTATCCTTAACTAAATAATTGTATTGTAACGATGACTTTTAATGAATAAGTTTCAAGTGCATACGTGGTATAAAGATATATGTTCCGTTAATATTTTTTTTGCCAAAACTATTTGTTATAGTACACTTCAATGTAATAAATATTACTATTAGAAATTGATTTATCAACTTTTATTTTTTTCATACTAGAATGACTCACCATATATGTACATAACACAAATGCCTGCTTATCCGATTATATTTATAAGATCGTTTATTAGAATAAACTTATATAGTTTTAGGGGCCACAAAGTAGGTTATTGCTGGTCAGGTGTTAAATAATTATTGTATGAATAAAATTAAAAAACAGCGTATTTTTGCCATAAATGTATCCGCTATTCTTATTCTAGATTATACGTTGGCAACTAGTTAGAGAATTCGAAAGTGTAAATCAGGGTAAACACAGCAAACCGCAGTTTCCGCGTGGAATTCAGTCGTTTTCAGTGATTTAACACGTAATTAGCGGCTTGTGTGGCGCGATTTGGTTTAACGGTGTGAGGGTAGTTTAAGATTTATTAAGATGGAACTTTACCTACAGATATAGTTCGTGTATTTAATACTTTTTTTATTACTGAGGAACAGAACACAGATCCACTTAATGGTAAGCAGTTACCGTAGCCCATGGATGTTTGCAACGCTAGGCGCACTGCGAACACGCTGCTGTCCGTATAGGGGTGCTGGAACTTAGGTCACTAATGCCGGAAAACAGCACAAGATTATCATGACGCCTTACTTATAGATCAAGGGTGCCATCCAGACTAGCTTAGACCCTACCACGTAGCTAGGGTTGTTTTATCGCTTTTACGACAAGCGGACCCCGGCCGCAGGGATATTACATTATTTATATTAGTAATTATTTCACAGACTCGTCTTTGAAAAGTATTAGACAAAAAACTAGACTCGTTATGAATCGTAATATACTCGTATCACCTTTTATTATGAATAGGGGATGTAAATGGGGTAGCATTTGGATTCTAATTCCATATTACAGTTTTATAAAATACATATCTGTATATCTTTACCTAACACATGCTTAAATAATTACAGATATAAATCTCTCTGGAATATGACTTTGGTTGTCCAAATCCCAATGGGTAAACAACCTACGCAAGTTTATCAGTCGAGGCTAAGCGGGAAAGTCCCGTTACCACACGTATCACAAACTTGGGGAGACCTCCGTCCATCAGCGGACGACGAATAATGTAAAATAGGTATGTTGAAAATTTGTTTGCCCAAACTAAAAGGTAAATAACATTTTAATACTAAGTTAGTAGTGTACACTGTACATTACGTTGTCAATGAGACGTAACTTTGTTGCGACGTTCAACCAACCGCTGATGTTTATAGTACAGTCTGCAAACTTTTTATATTTTTAAATCTCACTTTTTAAAGTTGCATGATATGATTCTTAAATATAAATAAATAATTATACTGGCACAATTTGCACAGTGCCATCTAGTCCCAAAGTAGCATAGCACTTGTGTTATGGGTACTAGACAACTGATAAACTACATATATACTTTTTTGTAAATACCTATAAATACATGTTATACATAAACACCCAGACGCGAGACGGAAACCGAACCCATGAACTCCGCAATTTACCTTACTGGACATTTTTTTCTTCCATTTTAAAATAAGTAACAAACTCTCGTATTTGTGAAGCAACTTTATACAGTGACAAGTTAATGTTAAAAACATTGCGATTTCAAAGTAAGGGATTAATTTATTTTTGTACATTTATTTATAAATTAACTATTGAAATCTTATTTAATTAAATAGAAGCTAAGTAAGTGACTAATCAAAATATAAGTTTTAGGTTTATGGTCTTTATTTATTTTCGCCCTCCTGGCATAACGGTTAATGCACGTTGGTACTCTCGCAGAGGTCACGGGTTCGATTCGCGTCCAGCGTCTGGGTGTTTATGTATAAATTTATTTACAAAAGAAAAGTATCATCATCATCATCCTAGCGTTAGTCCCGGTTGCCACCCAAACTTTCGTTTCGGTGCCCGGGGTCCGCTTTCCGACTTTTTCTACTCCACTTCGCGCGATCTTCAGCATCCCTGGTAGTGAGCCCATTGGCACGCATATCACCCTTTACGACGTCAAGCCAGCACTTTTTGGGTCTACCCCTCCTGCCGGGGCCCGGCGGAGGCAGCATGGCCAGACATTTGTTTCCCACGTAAGAATCCGGTTGCCGTAAAACATGGCCATACCAACGGAGCCGACACTCCTGCAATTTATCTGCAATGTCACGGACACGAAGACTACCGCGAATGCGGGAGTTCCTAACGCGGTCTTTCCGCGTCACTCCACACATCCACCGCAGCATATTCATCTCCGTGACACGCAGTTCTTGCTTGTGTCGCTCTAACACCGGCCACGCTTCGCAGCCGTATAAAAGGACAGGCCTAATGATGGTCTTATAGACCTGTCCCTTCAACTTTACCGGCATCTTGGGGTCACAAATGACACCAGTTACCTCACGCCATTTGGCCCACGCGGCAGCAATGCGTGCCTTGACGTCGCAATCGATGTCACCAGACGCATGAAACACAGATCCCAGGTATTTCACATGGTCCGTGCGCTCGACCGTGTTGCCGTCTATGCGTACGGGTGTGGGATCTGTGGAGTTACAGGCCAAGTACTCGGTCTTCGCCACATTGAGCTTCAGACCACCGTTCTCAAGCGACTCCTTCCACACCTTCACACGTCGCACCAGCCTACCCCTGTCCGAATCTGCCAGCGCGATATCATCAGCATACATGAGCAGCCACGGGGGCTGCTCATGTGAGTTTCTGATGCTGTCTGACAATACGTCTAATACCACGCTAAACAGAAACGGACTAAGGACGGATCCTTGGTGCACACCGACGGTGATGGGGAAAGGTTTTGTGTCGCCAACAGCGGTCCGAACTACGGAATCGGAATCACGGTACATGTCTCGGATGATCCCAATATAGGCCTCTGGAATCCCTTTGGACCGCAATGCCCACCAGATTATCGCGCGAGGAACATAGTCGAAGGCCTTCTGCAAGTCAAGAAACAGACAATGCAGAGGCGTATTCTTCGCCCTGTATTTCTCCGCGACAGTCCTTAGGGCGAAAATAGGGTCCATTGTCCCGTGACCAGGGCGAAACCCATATTGACATTCCGAGACAGTGCACTCCTGTCGAATCCGAGAGTCGATAACCCTCTCGAAGAGCTTCATGGTGTGGGACATGACCTTTATACCGCGGTAGCTACCGCACTCCTGCACCGATCCCTTGCCTTTGAAGACTGGAGTAATGATACTCAGCCTCCATTGGTTCGGGACCGTACCGGTGAGGAGTGTCCGGTTAAAAAGGTCGGTTAAAGTGCCCACACCACGAGAGCCCATCGCCTTCCAGGCTTCGATGGGGACTCCATCGGATCCAACAGCTTTCCGATTCTTCATGCGGCGAAGACAATCCTGGACCTCTGCAGGCGTTATCAGTGGCACTAGTCCTTGGTTCGGAGGAAGATCTGGCGGCTGCACCTCTTTATGCTGCTTGTTCAGCAGCTCGTGGAAATATGAGCGCCATCTCTCCTTCACCGCGAGGTCCTCGCATAACAAGTTGCCCCCGGGGTCTTTTACACAGCGGCACTTGGAGATATCCTGTGCCGCTTTGACCCTGGAGCGCGCCAACTTATATATGAGCTTCTGCCTCTCAGACGAGTCCAACTTATCGTAAAGTGGTTGTAAGTGGTCTCGTCTGGCTCTGGCTACAGCTTTCTTGGTGGCGCGTTTGGCATCTTTGTATGCGTCGCGATCTTCAGGAGATCTGGACGCTTGCCACTTCTTAAAGAGGGCTTTTTTCGCCCTGGTCTCCCTCTGGACTGAGTCGTTCCACCACCAAGTCTCCTTGTCACACTTGCGTCCGCCCTTAGACACGCCAAGCACCTCTCTCGCCGACCCAAGGATAGCCGCCTGAATCCTGTCCCAGTAAGCTTGAACCGGTTCGCCCTCACCACCAGCACACTTGTCGCCGATGGCAGAGGCGAACTCCTGGGACTTGACTTCATCAAGCAGCCACCACCTGATTCGGCGTTGAAGGCGGTCGACACATTTGCCTTTGGGCTTTACGCAGAGGTCCATGACAAGAAGACGGTGTTGTGCAGTGAGACTCTCACCGGGTATGACCTTGCAGTTGGCCACTTTGCTGATGTGGTGTCTCCTAGTGAGTAGGAAGTCGATTTGGGTAGCATTCCTCCCGCTCTTGTAGGTGATGAGATGCTCGGGTCTCTTTTTGAAATACGTGTTCACGATGGCAAGGTCGGCAGCCGCACACGTATTGAGGATGTCCTCCCCTTCCGCGTTGCGGCTACCGTACCCAAATCCACCGTGAACACGCTCAAATTCCCCACATTCATCACCCACATGACCGTTCAGATCACCCCCCAAAACGATCCCCTGTGATAATGGGATTCCACGGAGCACTTCTCCGAGTTGATTCCAAAACGCTATTTTATCGGCGTCGTCACAACCGGCCTGTGGCGCATAGGCACTTATCAAGTGGGTAACTACCCCATCGATAAGCACCCTAACGACCATAAGCCGGTCGCTATGACGTTTCACTTCCAAAATGTCGTTCTGGAACTCCTCTGAGAGCACTATGGCAACCCCATTCTCCCCACCAGGTGCACCTGTGTAGATCAGCTTGTAGCCATTCCCAATGAACCGGGATCTGCTGGCCTTCCACCGAGTCTCCTGCAGGAACGCCACGGCCACCCTCCGCCTGGAGAGCACATCGGCCAACTCTCTCGCGCGTCCGGTTAGCGTGCCAATATTCCACGTTGCGAAGCGGAGTTTCCTTTTGGATGGGGCTAGTGTCTTTAGCCGTGCTCGCCCACGGCACGGCAGCCCTAGTCCACTTGTCACAGGAGTCGGGCGAAGTTCCTGCGCGTCGTTTTGCGGCGACGCCCTATCCGTGACAATACCTTTCCGTGTCCGTACCATTTTTGTTTGGCTTGTTTTGGTTTTTACGGGAGCGACTGCCGTCCGACCTCCCAACCTCTAAAGGGAAAACCTAGAGGTGTCCTTCCCTCGCCGCATGCAAGCTGGCAGAGGGAGTGACCCATCAGTCGGCTTTTACGACTCCCTTGGGATGATTTGGGGTGGCCCTATTCTTTCTTCGGCCGGGACCACACGGCACATTACAAAAGAAAAGTATATATTGTAATATATCAGTTGTCTAGTACCCATGACACAAGTAATATGCAACTTTTTTGGCACTAGATGGTTTTGTGTGAAATGTCCCTATATATTTATAATTATTTATAAACATTCTAGTAATAAGTTAATACAAAGTAAGCGAACTAAATGTTTTTTATATTTATTTATAAATTAATTATTGAAATCTTATTTAATTGACTAATTAGATATTATGATTAAAGCGTTAAATTTTAACATAATAACTTCCAAACTATTTATCAAAGATAAAAATAAACACAAACGAATGGAGTAAATTCAAGATCATAATTCAATAAAATATTTTATCACTGTTTTGCCGTCAGTGCTTTCCATGCTTGAAACCACTTCGTTGTGAAGTTGAGAAACAATTTAATTACTGAGACAGCTTTTTAGAGTTTCCTTCATATAACAATATTAAAGGGCGTTTATAAATGTTAAGTAATATTTTTTTACTACTTACAGATAGATAAATTAAAGGTTACTTGCAAAAGCAAGTTTTCATGTACAAAGTATTAATTTACTCATTTTCTATTTATTCTTCAATATGCATATTTATTTTAAACTATTTAATTTATAACTGTATAATAATAAAATTTGTTGCTGTTTCAATTTACTTTTGTATAATATAATATGAATGGGGTATATATCATGTATGTATGGGATATATCATATAAAATATTAAAGGAAATCTTTGTTTAATGAACACTTCAAAATTATAAAATGTTAATTGTACATAAAATTTTTATTTGCTTAAGTCCTCACTTTATGTATCCAAACCATATCGATCGTGTCTTACTCATTTAATTTTATATAAGAAGGTAGTTGTAAAAATTTATAATCTATTATTATAACAATAATGTTGAAGTCACTGGAAGGAACTAATACCTAAGGGACAGGCCATGCCTAGGTTAGGTGTTAGTGCTAGAATAAGTTTTTAATTATGTAAAACATGTGTCAATAAAGAAATTTTTATTTATTTATTTATTATGTCTACTTTAAGGCAATATGATAGATAATGAAAACATAGCCAAGTATATTCTTACAAATACGAGCGTGATAGCTGGGTTTAATTTACAGTATGATCAAAGCACCATTCCAGAAAACTAATAATCATACTAGCCGACCCGGCAAACATTGTACTATCATATATTAAAAAAAATCGTAATTAACCGAATTCTCCAAACCCATGCGTTCAAGAAATATCATTCCCACACACAACACACACACACACACACACATATATATATATATATATATATATATATATATATATATATATATATATATATATATATATATATATATATATATATATATATATATATATATTTATAAGTAGTATATCAGTTGATCCTAAGCACAATC
The DNA here is from genome assembly GCA_963693495.1 of Malacosoma neustria. Taxonomy (NCBI): domain Eukaryota; kingdom Metazoa; phylum Arthropoda; class Insecta; order Lepidoptera; family Lasiocampidae; genus Malacosoma; species Malacosoma neustria. The sequence continues at coordinate 5,754,176 of OY856391.1, read as the reverse complement.
ACTCTGTAGTTTACCTTGCGACTGACTGTATGGCGCTGTTTGAATTGTCAAAGTATGTTTGTTTTTAATTTTTCCTTATATACTCTGTTAGCATTTAATCAGTTTTAAAATATAGGCACTTCAAATAGAGTTGCAAGTGTAGACAAGTAACAGTTTGTGCACCGGAAGATGAACCGCAAACAATATGGCCGCCGCCGAATTTCCCGACGGGATATTAATAACTTTTTAAAATTCTTAATGTTTAAAATTTTCAAAAATAAAAATGTTTAAAAAACCCTGAAATAAATGTCACCAACATCAAAAGTAACGTTTTGCAAGTAAATTTATTTTTAAAATTATACTGTAGTAAATACTTTGAAGTTACATTCATTAAAACGCTGCACTGCTGAGCTCTTCTTTTGTTACACATCTTACCACCCTTTCTAAACCTTCTCTGAGATCTATATATAAATCTGTAGTGCATTTATAAAATAAATTGTTTACGTAATAGGTGATGTAACCGTTTACCATAAAATGAACCATTAAGTTCACAATAGTAACTCGTCGCAGAGCAATCCCCAAAAGCCTATTGTGCGACCTCTTTCGTTTGGGATACAAGGTCCCCATTTGTATAGCTGCTAGGACTTCAAGTGGTTCTTAGAGTGGCCACCTTCGTGCGTTCGACGTTATCCGACGTCCAGCTCATCGGTTAGGTTCCTGCTGTTATCTGGCCTCCTGCCAGTGCGACGTAAGTACTACACTAGGAAGGGAACGCAGTCAGAGCTATGAATCCTAAACATTTTAAATGTGCGTTCTATATATTTAGACAAACTCAACAGTGTAACGACCAAGATTTTAGTCGCTATGCCGTAACAACTGCTGCTTGACATGGTATGCAGCAGCATAAAAACGGTTGCCGTGGAGTTACAACGTTGAGACCATCACAACCACATTTGTTTTGCTCAAGAGTCTAGCGTGGCACTATAAATTGATATACGGGATATAAATAATTTATTTTAGTAGCTGGCAAAATACATTAACGTGCTAATTTACAACAAAAATTTTATTAATATTATTAGAAGTTCACAGTTAGTTTCGGGATGTATCAAAATCTGATTTATGCACGGAATACTTACTTTATTCGTTAACCAAAAAGTTTTAGATATGCCGTTTCGATAAATAGATAGAAAACTCTTTTGTGACTACTTAATAACAAAAATTACTTAAAATCTAAATTCACCTAAAATGAAACAATCGGCGGTCGTATCGCTAATAAGCGATTTCTTCAAGACTAATTAACTAGGATCGCATTAAGGAATATATAATACGCATTTATGTTGATGATAACCGTCTGTACCACCAACTCTAAAGAAAAAGTCATAGTTAAATTTTCATCCACTGTTAGTTATACAGGCCGGAACAACTTGCAGATAGACTATAAGACTTACAGCCTCACCACGTGAGACATATTTTATTTTGTAACAAAGTACAGTCATACAATGCTGCAAACATACTTGGCACTTGTTAAAACAAGAAAAATGTAAAAAAGTTAAAATAATCTACTTATAATGTCGTCGCAGGGTTGTAGAAGTTACGCTACGCCGTTGCTACAGCGTAGCGCAATCCGTGGATCCGGCGGAAACGGGGGTCGCAGACAACATGGCCGTCCGGACATATCCGGCGACGTCCCCAACATACGCCAACGGTACTTAACGTTTCCTTTACGTGTTTTATTGCGAATCTGATGCATAATGGGACATACAGTTATTGTTTGAACTTTCAAAATAGACTAGACCTGTCTAATATATAAATGCTATTTGTTTAATATATAATATTACAAAACAGGGTTTTCTTTTCCGAAACGTAGCTGTCCTAATTTAATTCATATAAATCAAGTTTTGGTATACATGTGAATAATAAAATACGCCTAGGATATAAGTTTGGATTTTCTAGTTATAAATTTATTTATTATACTATTCTAACTAACATTGTAAGTGCGAAAGTGGGTTTTTTTGTTTGTTTGATACGTTTTCACGCCTAAACCACTGAAACAATTTTTATAAATTTCGGTATAGTCATAGATTGAACCTTGGAGAAGGACATAGGCTACTTTTTTAATTCATATGGGCGTACAACGTTAGCCAGGGCAACTAGTTATACTATATTTATAAAATCCTCTCTGAGTTGTTGAGTGGAGCATTATATATTTTCTAGATTCATTGAACATATGTGTTATGAACGGTCATTACTTTGAATAACAATATAATATAAATAGACCATGGACGATTCGATGATAATTACCCAATTTACAGTGGCCGGTGACGGCCTGTCATAAAAAGCAACAAAATAATTCTAGCTAAGTGGTAGGGCTTCATGTCCGCTTGGATGGATACCATTCCCGGTTTATAAGCTTGCCATCATAGTAACTTTGTGTGGAGTACTGGCATAACGGACCCAGATTCCAGTTCTCCTGTGTGAGCTACAGCTTGTTACCGGACTCTGGCGTAAACATCCATAAACAACAGTAACTTCTTATCATTAAGTGTGAGTTCAGCCTTTCTGTTCAACAGTAATACATCTGCAAAACTTTATTACAAATTTTAAGAAAAAGAATGTTTGCGACGCCAGGGAACTACTTATTGTTATGCAGACCGTCAGTCTATCCATCGTTCCATGGCAATAAAAAACGATTAAAGGAGAACCTCCAACGGACAGGTATGCATAAACTTTTCTGTTATTCAGTAACCTGCAGCTTGCAGATAAATTAAAGGCAAGGAAAAGTGAATAACACGCTTTTTTGATATAATTTTTACTATATTACCAACATAAGCCTCTAAAACTACTACTTATAGTTTCGAAGGTACATTATAATCCTATAAAATTGCACATAGATCTATTAAAAATTCATCATAGTCGCATTTTTTATATATATTATTTATTGCCACTTATACAAACTATCTAATATTATAATTTTTTCCCTTATGTTATAAAAACCTATCACACAAAGCCGGAGTATTTTCAATTGGAAAGTAAATCGAGTATATCCAGACTTGATTAAAATATGTAACCAACATATCAGAGTACTAGGGTATCTAGTGGTATTATATTCGGAGACCAATATAGAAGTTCTGTTCGTATCCCACGAAGGCATGCACCGTTTAGGCAGTTTTGTCACTTAATGTGCATATTTTATATATGCTATCCCAATTGCCATGTACCGACGGCGAAGGAAAGCATCGCGAGGAAACCTGCATACGGAGATAAATGGTATGTATTGTGATTTAGCGGGTACTCAGGTATACTGTGTGTTCCCTCTAAGACTAGGCCTGAGTCCAGCAGTGGGACGTTATGGATTGTTATATGTATTGTATATATACATGTCAGAGTTAGCCTCCTGATTAACATTTTAAAAGGACTATTAAATTTCATGTATTAAATATTATATTTAATATATATTGAACATATTTCAAATTATTTCATTTTTTATAATTCTATTATTTATTTTAACGTAAATACAGTGTGGACGTATTTATGATACTTTTTATAAAGTATAATATAATTGTACAATTTTATACAAATATTTATTCTAAAATATCAGTTATATTTTAATTACTAGATCAGGCAGCACATTAAATTTTTTTGCAAAGCCTTTTGCGATGCTTGGTATTTTTTTCCTTCAACTATCTAATTCTAATATATTTATTTTACTAATATAAACAATCGATTTATATTATATACTGAGGGTTTATTACTATACTAATTAGTATATTTTTTATTATTGTGGAAATGCAGATAGGCTGATGGCCCAGTATGCAGTTACCGTCGCCTGCGGTTTGCATCGAGAAGGGCATCGCTAACACCCTACCGTCCGCGTAAGGGAACTAATATATTAGTAAACAGAAATTCCTTAGTAATTTGCACTTCAATATTGTTCATAGGACAGCTAGAATGTATAACTTTACTTATTTCACAGACAAGAAGGAATCAATGTTTGTTCATTTGGAGTTTTGGGCCAGATTGTAGTTAACTCAAACTTAATAAAACACCACACCTAGATAATGGGCTGAGCAATTTTATTTTTTAATAGAAGTAACTCTTACATAAAGAAATTGACGAAAAAAGCGCACAGAATCTTAATGCTGTGATTATCCTGCAGTGTGTTTTTATCCATGTTGACCGTGTGGTCCCGGCCGAAGAAAGAATAGGGCCACCCCAAATCATCCCAAGGGAGTCGTAAAAGCCGACTGATGGGTCACTCCCTCTGTCAGCTTGCATGCGGCGAGGAAAGAACACTTCTAGGTTTCCCTTTAGAGGTTGGGAGGTCGGACGGCAGTCGCTCCCGTAAAAACCAAAACAAGCCAAATAAAACATGGGTAGAACAAGGAAAGGATGTGTCACGGATAGGGCGTCGCCGCAAAACGACGCGCAGGAACTTCGCCCGACTCCTGTGACAAGTGGACTAGGGCTGCCGTGCCGTGGGCGAGCACGGCTAAAGACACTAGCCCCACCCAAAAGGAAACTCCGCTTCGCAACGTGGAATATTGGCACGCTAACCGGACGCGCGAGAGAGTTGGCCGATGTGCTCTCCAGGCGGAGGGTGGCCGTGGCGTTCCTGCAGGAGACTCGGTGGAAGGCCAGCAGATCCCGGTTCATTGGGAATGGCTACAAGCTGATCTACACAGGTGCACCTGGTGGGGAGAATGGGGTTGCCATAGTGCTCTCAGAGGAGTTCCAGAACGACATTTTGGAAGTGAAACGTCATAGCGACCGGCTTATGGTCGTTAGGGTGCTTATCGATGGGGTAGTTACCCACTTGATAAGTGCCTATGCGCCACAGGCCGGTTGTGACGACGCCGATAAAATAGCGTTTTGGAATCAACTCGGAGAAGTGCTCCGTGGAATCCCATTATCACAGGGGATCGTTTTGGGGGGTGATCTGAACGGTCATGTGGGTGATGAATGTGGGGAATTTGAGCGTGTTCACGGTGGATTTGGGTACGGTAGCCGCAACGCGGAAGGGGAGGACATCCTCAATACGTGTGCGGCTGCCGACCTTGCCATCGTGAACACGTATTTCAAAAAGAGACCCGAGCATCTCATCACCTACAAGAGCGGGAGGAATGCTACCCAAATCGACTTCCTACTCACTAGGAGACACCACATCAGCAAAGTAGCCAACTGCAAGGTCATACCCGGTGAGAGTCTCACTGCACAACACCGTCTTCTTGTCATGGACCTCTGCGTGAAGCCCAAAGGCAAATGTGTCGACCGCCTTCAACGCCGAATCAGGTGGTGGCTGCTTGATGAAGTCAAGTCCCAGGAGTTCGCCTCTGCCATCGGCGACAAGTGCGCCGGAGGTGAGGGCGAACCGGTTCAATCTTACTGGGACAGGATTCAGGCGGCTATCCTTGGGTCGGCGAGAGAGGTGCTTGGCGTGTCTAAGGGCGGACGCAAGTGTGACAAGGAGACTTGGTGGTGGAACGACTCAGTCCAGAGGGAGACCAGGGCGAAAAAAGCCCTCTTTAAGAAGTGGCAAGCGTCCGGATCTCCTGAAGATCGCGACGCATACAGAGATGCCAAACGCGCCACCAAGAAAGCTGTAGCCAGAGCCAGACGAGACCACTTACAACCACTTTACGATAAGTTGGACTCGTCTGAGGGGCAGAAGCTCATATATAAGTTGGCGCGCTCCAGGGTCAAAGCGGCACAGGATATCTCCAAGTGCCGCTGTGTAAAAGACCCCGGGGGCAACTTGTTATGCGAGGACCTCGCGGTGAAGGAGAGATGGCGCTCATATTTCCACGAGCTGCTGAACAAGCAGCATAAAGAGGTGCAGCCGCCAGATCTTCCTCCGAACCAAGGACTAGTGCCACTGATAACGCCTGCAGAGGTCCAGAATTGCCTTCGCCGCATGAAGAATCGGAAAGCTGTTGGATCCGATGGAGTCCCCATCGAAGCCTGGAAGGCGATGGGCTCTCGTGGTGTGGGCACTTTAACCGACCTTTTTAACCGGACACTCCTCACCGGTACGATCCCGAACCAATGGAGGCTGAGTATCATTACTCCAGTCTTCAAAGGCAAGGGATCGGTGCAGGAGTGCGGTAACTACCGCGGTATAAAGGTCATGTCCCACACCATGAAACTCTTCGAGAGGGTTATCGACTCTCGGATTCGACAGGAGTGCACTGTCTCGGAGTGTCAATATGGGTTTCGCCCTGGTCACGGGACAATGGATCCTGTTTTTGCCCTAAGGACTGTCGCGGAGAAATACAGGGCGAAGAATACGCCTCTGCATTGCCTGTTTCTCGACTTGCAGAAGGCCTTCGACTGTATTCCTCGCGCGATAATCTGGTGGGCATTGCGGTCCAAAGGGATTCCAGAGGCCTATATTGAGATCATCCGAGACATGTACCGTGACTCCGATTCCGTAGTTCGGACTGCTGTTGGCGACACAAAACCTTTCGCCATCACCGTCGGGGTGCACCAAGGATCCGTCCTTAGTCCGTTTCTGTTTAGCGTGGTATTAGACGTATTGTCAGACAGCATCAGAAACTCACATGAGCAGCCCCCGTGGCTGCTTATGTATGCTGATGATATCGCGCTGGCAGACTCGGACAGGGGTAGGCTGGTGCGACGTGTGAAGGCGTGGAAGGAGTCGCTTGAGAACGGTGGTCTGAAGCTCAATGTGGCGAAGACCGAGTACTTGGCCTGTAACTCCACAGATCCCACACCCGTACGCATAGACGGCAACACGGTCGAGCGCACGGACCATGTGAAATACCTGGGATCTGTGTTTCATGCGTCTGGTGACATCGATTGCGACGTCAAGGCACGCATTGCTGGCGCGTGGGCCAAATGGCGTGAGGTAACTGGTGTCATTTGTGACCCCAAGATGCCGGTAAAGTTGAAGGGACAGGTCTATAAGACCATCATTAGGCCTGTCCTTTTATACGGCTGTGAAGCGTGGCCGGTGTTAGAGCGACACAAGCAAGAACTGCGTGTCACGGAGATGAATATGCTGCGGTGGATGTGTGGAGTGACGCGGAAGGACCGCGTTAGGAACTCCCGCATTCGCGGTAGTCTTCACGTCCGTGACATTGCAGATAAATTGCAGGAGTGTCGGCTCCGTTGGTATGGCCATGTTTTACGGCAACCGGGTGCTTACGTGGGAAACAAATGTCTGGCCATGCCGCCTCCGCCGGGCCCCGGCAGGAGGGGTAGACCCAAAAAGTGCTGGCTTGACGTCGTAAAGGGTGATATGCGTGCCAATGGGCTCACTACCAGGGATGCTGAAGATCGCGCGAAGTGGAGTAGAAAAAGTCGGAAAGCGGACCCCGGGCACCGAAACGAAAGTTTGGGTGGCAACCGGGACTAACGCTAGGATGATGATGATGATGTGTTTTTATCCATGCAGGGGCGGAGAAAGAATACTGACCTCTGCGGCCGAGATCGGCCTGTCGTAAAAGGCGACTAAAGGCGTCTGGATGAAATTAAAGTGACTGAAGTTCTTGTACCCTTATGGGACAGCAGCGTGTTCGCGATGGCACTGGCGTTGCAAACACCCATAGGCGATGCTAACTGCTAAATTCTAAGTGGGCCGTCAGCCTGTCTGCTGTTTTACAACATTAAAATAGTTCAGCAGACAGGCAAACGGCCTGTTAAACGTATCGGGTTTTAAGGGGAAAAACATTTATGTGTACAATCGAATTAAGTCGATATAAAGTGTTAAAACTACTGTGTATAATATTATTGTATATATCAGTACTATTTCAAAGCTTGGCTACAATTTAATATTTTTTAATCGTAACAAGATATTGTCTACACAATTGACAACTGTATTTTACAATCTGACAGTAATTAAAGCAAACATAAATTAAAATCATATGAAATGGCTTCCATAAAATTTATAATTCATTAAGAAATAGAGAAAAAAGGATGATTTTAAATTTATTTTCATAAATATATAATTATTATAGCTATTATACAAGTATTGCCGAAGGTACATTTTCGCTCCATTTAATATAATTTAATTGACCTTAACATTAATCTAACAATAATGTGCCAAACTATAATTAACTTTCTGTATATTTATAATATAAAATTAATTACGTAAACATTTAAAGCAATTATTTTTACCATTTTTGCAATGGTTAAATAAATGTTTCTATTTAATGATAATATACTATTAAAATATACCTAAGATATATAATTATGTTGTAACATTTTAATGCTTATATTCTCATAATCTTTACATAGGGATTATTGATAGATTAGTCTTGTGGCATTGCCAGATCGTCCGCACTTCGATAGCGCATACTGTGTTGTTCTCTCGGCCATTGTGTAGCTAAATATAAAATTAATATAATTAGTAATTTCATTAATATTCAACAATAAATAATATTTAATCAAGTCTTAACACACTGAGAAATTTGGTACTTATTCATAATTAATTTTTATCCGTGCAGGGGCGGCGAAAGAATACTAACCTCTGTGGCCGGGGTCGGCCTGTCGTAAAAGGCGACAAAACAACCTACCCTAACTACGTGGTAGGGCCTCAAGCCCGTCTTGATGGCGACCACCTTTGGTCTTAAGTATGCCGCCATAATAACCTTGTGTTGTGTTCCGTGCATTAGTGACCCAAGTTCCTGTACCCTTATGAGACAGCAGCGTGTTCGCGATGCCACTGGCGTTGTAAACACCCATAGGTGACGGTAACTGCTAAATTCTAAGCGGGCCGTCAGCCTGTCTGCTGTCTAACAGCAATAAAAAACACACATAGCATCATATACTCATAAGTAGCGTAGCATTTGTGGTACTAGAGAACTCATAAGCTACATGTATAATTTTCTTTTGTAAATATGTACATATTATACATAAGCATCCAGAGATGGGGTGGGAATCGAACCCGTGACCTCTGAAGGCATTCCTAGGTTGTATTCAATATATAAAGTTTGGTGATAATATTCTTGAAAAAATACTCTGTGTTAATTTAAAAATGATCAAACACGGCTTTATAGCAAATTTATATTTTTCAGCTGTGGGTATTGAATCCATACGTATCGAACGAACACGATCATCCAGACCATTTCCTTAGCCACTACGCCGAACATATTATGTTTTAAGCCAATATAATAATAACATTGCTAGAATAATTAGTGAAATAATATAAAACATGCAAAGTGCGTGGTACCTATTTTTTTCGACATATCTTTGTAACGTTAGTACGTTGGCATGCAATACTCTTTTTCGATCTCGACTTGTGAGAGTGACGGGCTGAAAACATGAAACAAATCATGCATACATGCGATCCATTAAGAAACATACATCCATCAATACATATTATAATCGTCTTGTTATTAGTTTGTTAATTCTAAGCCGCACTATGGTTCTTAGCACAAGCGGCTCTAGTACGAAAAACCGTCATAAATACTTACACTATCAAAAACGTATGGTAATTTTATAGTATCAAAGTGAATTTATTTATTAGCTTTTTGAGTTTTTTTAACGTTTGATATGCTTGTGTTTGGTAGCTTTTGTAAATCCATGAAGTAACCATCCGGCTCAGATTGTAGGATGTTCAAGTAAGGGATGTTTACTCATAGAGATAAATATAGCTATTACATACTACACGTTTACCATTTTTTCTCCATTTTCCAACAAAGGCATTCTCCAACAAATTCTTTAATACAATTTTCCCATCTTCATTAATATATCAATTCTAGTTTTCGAATTTAGAATGTTTTTAAATTTAATCCAGTCGCTTCCGATAAATGAACTTATTTATTGTTATTAATTTGTGTGACCAATAATCCTCCGAAAATATTAACATAGTGCGGCCTAGATAAATAAATCTATATGAAAATGCTTTAAAAATATCTTTTAAGACTTTATCAAGAACATATTATGAAAACAATAACATGTTTTTAATTAACTCATCAAATCAATTTTATTGAATGTTTTACAAAAGATAAAGAAATAAACGTATATACAAAATTAGATAATTTGACGTGTTTTATGAACGAATATTTTATGTAATGTATACAAACCTATAGTTATTATGTAACTCACATATTTAAAACTTAATGTGAAATGTTCCGACATGCTCCGTTTTTAGACATGCTCCGTGCTTAAACCTAAGGTCATCTAAATGTTAATTTACCTGTATAATGCATATTGCGGTACATGTCGGGGCAGTTACTTGAGACCTGAAACAAAGAAATATCTTCACAGCTAACACACTCTTATAAAATCTTGATAGTTATGAATCGACTAGTTTTACAGTCGCATAATTTCATTATCGATCAATTTTAAATTTCCATACTTTTGTAGTCGTCGGTTGAGCATTGTCACAAGACGTCGCTAGTGTATGTCCATTTATTAGCACTCCATTGGCGCAGGGAATTTCGCACATCGAAACGTTTACTAATTCCGAGTCTATACTAGAGTGATTTTTTTTAGAATATTTCTTTACTCGAAATTTTGTTTCCTATGTCTTGAAAATATCCCTAAAGTTATAGTCTTTAATATTAATTTGAAGTACTTTCCCTGAGCGTGAAGAATTCTTTTAGATGAGACAAAAATCAGCATTAAATATAAATTTACGTTAGTAACCTGATCAGAAATTGTATCTAGTTGGTCTGTAAAATACATAGTGCGAATAATACAAACAATACCATTAATTCCATTCTCTTAAAATGAATTTACACATTCCTTTCATGATTACGTTTATGAAGAAACCGTAATTCTCATTGTGCAACCGCAATGCACCGAGTATTAATTAAACAGACGCTCATACATGAATTATACGCAAGCTGCGCAGTCAAAGGATCGTCTTACTCTCTACATATATGAATTTTCAACATTTTCATAACAAATTTACCTTACTGTTGTAATACAAGCATAATTATTTAGAGATAAAAGGATTTTTCGTTGTTAAAATAGTCTTCTTTACTATGCAGGTTTTATTGAAGACAGGTTTTTCCCTACAGTAGATGAGGACGTTTAAGGGTTCTTTTACAAACAATTGATTTGTGCAGCAAACTATTTAAATTGTCTATATTTATACAGGGTTATTGGTAATTCAACGTATTCCCGTTAGGAGGTGATAGGGGTAATTTGGGATAATTTTTATTTTTCAATATTTTTTTTGAAATTGTTTTCCACTAAAATGCCTTAAAAAAACGTTATAAAACTTGGCTTGCAGATTATTTTAAAAACATAACCGTTTTATAAGCTCTCCAACAATGTATAACAACTAGGAACTTATTTCAAAGAAACTGAAAAAAAGATCAATAAATGAGTTTTTTTTTCGTTTTTAAGGCATTTTAGTGAAACAATATCTCAAAAAATTATGAAACAATATCGTTCTTTCTCTCAATTTTTTTAATTTGGACCGATAATTGTTGTTTTAATATTGATAAATACTAACCAATGTTTAATGGTTTCTATAAATCAGAAGAAAACATGAGATTTTAATTGATATTTTTTAAAAATAAATTACGGATGTTGCATTTTGGACTTATTTAAAAAAAGTTAAAAACATGATAACTCAAAAATGGTTCACTTTAGCATAATGCATATGGGGGTTAAAATTATCACAAATAGTCATCCCTATCACCTCCTAACGGGAATACGTCGTATTGCCAATAACCCTGTATATATTTTGTCCATCATGAGTCGAATCTACGGAGCCTTGTATTGCACAGGTGAACTTATGATTAAAACTAAAATTACGTAACCTAACCTAAACACTGATATAACTGATTGCACGTAAATTATATGGATAAAAAGTATATAAATACGAAACATTAAGTTCAGTTTTAAGTCTACAATTTCATTAAATGAAAAGAATAGAAAATTCTAGCTCCAGACAGGGAGGCTGTTTACTATTTAGTCTTCTTCTATCGTCAGACGCCGTTAATTTTAATACACTTTACTAAATAAAAATTTTCATAGAATAAATAGTACCAAGGTAAAAACACTAGACACACTAGATTATTCCTTGTATTGATTATTGCTTGATATTCATAAAATTATATCATGATCTTTTGAAGTTATCCCCAGCGGTCCAAATTTCTACCAACTTTTAAGCAAGCAGCAACACACAGGAAGTTTTTTAAAAGCAAAATTTTGCTAATAAAATTACTAACGATGTAACAATGTTAATTCCACTATTTTAATGCTAAAGAACAACAGAGAGGTTGACGGCTCACTTAAAAGTAAGCTTTTACCATCGCCTGTAGATATTTGCGATATCAGGAACACCGCGAAAACGCTGCTGTCCGCATAAGGGTACTAGGGTCACTAATATCGAAACACAACACAAGGTTATTATGGCGGCATACTTATAGACCAACGGAGGTGGTTATCCACCAATCCTACTTTACATAATATCTTCAGTAATAAATCGATTTCGGTTCCTAGTAATAAAAAATTATGCGTATGAAATTCCAGCCAAAAGCTTAAAATCTCTATTTAATCGTATTTAATTAATACTGAAATAATTCAGCAGAACGATACTATCCATTACATTTTAATTCCCACGTGACAAAGATAAACTCGGAATCGGTATAAACCGAGTAAACCGCATCCTTATCTTACCGCTTTGAGAAGTCTCGTAGTAAATAAACGAAATACAGGTCCCCAGTTCTACTCGATTTAGTTTATTACTTGGTCAAAGTTGCATAGCTTGATAGCAGAGTTTTTGTAAAAATTGCCAGAAAGCAATTTTTTATATGAAATACTTAATTGAACTTTAAATCACTTATTTTGATTAGATATTTCTTATATTTTTAGCAGATTTTTTTAGCAACTACTAAACATGACTAACGTAATTAATAATTTTTTAATAGCCCTACACCAGACTTGGGGAAATTTCGATGTGCGTGGATCACACCGTTAACCGTCTAACCTTACGGCGGTCGCTTTTATGCTGCTGTCTGATATAGCCAGCAGAGCTGTAACGGTATACCGACTAATACTTTAGCTATCACCCCCCGAACCGACTGCAACCCCCTACACATGGCTCAGGCCTTATGTGGAGAATCAAATTTTAGTAATTGCTCAGCGAAACTGATAATAGCTTATCCGAAGTATTATACATTACTCCAAAAACTAATTTCTTCTTTCTTGGAATATTTACTCGACGGGAATCCTAGGATTAAAAGAACTGGGATGGGCATTTAAATAATACCAAAATATTATTCTGAGTGGGGATCGAATCCCAAAGTGCAGTGAGCTAGGTGGGTAGGTCTCCAAGCTCGTATGAATGGTAGCCATACCTGGTTTATAAATATGAGGCCATAATAACCTCCTATTATGTTCCAGCAACAGTGACCTAGTTCTAGTTTCCTTACGTGGACAGCAGCATACACGCAGTGTCTTTGACGTCGCAAGCGTCCATAGGTGACGGTAACTGCTTACCATTTAGGGCCATCAGCCTGTCTGCTGTTCTTCAGCAATAAAAATAAAATCTCGGTCGTATAAGGTAATATTTCTAGTGAGAAAGACAATGGACTATGTTCATACTAGATAATGTCATTTCGTCAGTTATTATATCTGTAGTTTACACAAACTACAATAGTTTAATACATTCCATCTAAATCAGAGGTTCCCAGACTTTTTTTCTCATAGACCACTTTCAAAATTTAGCTAGTTGCGGTGGACCCCTGCAGATATATTTTTACCATATTCCCAAAACAGGACAAAAATCTAAAGATTGGATATTACTATGGAAATTTGCGTTGCAGCTGTGTTCCAACCACGAATTAATAGGTTTCGAAAAAAAGTGATTGGTTAATTAATTGTAACAAATGAGTAAAGTTTATCCTTGGCATTCGTATTTATATTAGTGACCAATCAAACAAATTCATGCAAGATTGCATAAGTCGTATATCATCCCTTTGCACCTCTGACCAAGCGTTGCAGACGGCGGTAGCGGCAGGGGTGGCGCTTTGCAATTCTCGACACTTTATACCGAATATGGAATATGCCAGTTAATACAAGTAACAGTCGCTGAGTTTCTTAAAATATTATCTGCCTACATTGATAGCCGAAGTCAAGCCAACATTTTAGTTCTTCACTATCGAAAGCAAACAAATTGACGTGGACACCCGCTTACCAATTGTTAATCCCCATTTCTTTGTCACGCTAACGTAGGCCCCCGTTGGGTCTCCCCTGGGCCCCTGGGGGTCCAACTGGACCACTTTGGAAACTAAGAATCTAAATACTTTACTGGTAAATTTTCCTCCACTTACCTGTACACCTTGTTTGTTGAAATTGATATTGGTCCTGACAGTTCGATGGTGTAAAGGCTGGACCGGTCTCGCGTTGTTACCCAGAGGTGCCTTTGGGGTCAATTTTGAACCTTGCATCAGACGACGTAACGCGTACATCTGCGTAAGAGTTTTATAGCTTTATATTGAGATAGTAAAATTCGCAAAGATTGGCTATAATATATTTATTATTGAGGAACTGTTTCTCATTAAAGATTATTCCTACCACCAGATGCTATAAAATTCACTAAAAATTTAGCATAACGAGATCACCTATTATGCTTAGTTTCTCAGTCATAATTGTTTTCACCCAACCAAGTTTATAACTTCTTCCCTAGTGACCGAAGAAAAATTTTCATTATTATAACAAAAGTATTAAAATTAACCTCACCTCTTGTTTGGACATATAAATAGGTTTGTTAAATATAATCCAAACGGCTGTCTCCCAGCAACCCGGATGCGTGGTCGAGCCTTCATAAGTGAGGTACTGTTGCGTATTAGGCAGGAGAGAACTCAGTGGCAGGTGTTTGATTGGGAAGGAACTTCCTGTATTAAAAGTAATTATTGTTTATTCAATATATCATCACCTTAGCATAAAGTTCAGGTTGCTTCCTAAGTTTGTGAAAGATTTAATAAAAAAAACTTTGTTTCCGCTTTACACGGACTTTGCTTTTCGTTTTTTTCCCCACCACTTCAGGATTTAGCATCACTTTTGAGGGTTGAGGTAAGGAGAGTCATCTCTGTGTTTGGAAAGTGTTCATCATAATGCATCACAGTTTCTAAAGTTAGAAACAGAATTTTTCGCATAATTTAATTCATCACAGTCAACTATACTCATAGCACACACTGCAGCTGCACAAGCGTCGTACTCTGGCGGGTTTTTGAACTATTCAGTACAGCGTTCAACTGGACCTTTTTCAACTTCTCCCTCTTGTAAGATGATTCTCCTTACCCTCGATAATATGAATGAAATCAACTTTTTTGAATTTTTTTCCACAACTTCACAAATATGAATGAATATATAATTCTTAATAAGGTTTTTTGACTTTTATATTATTATTAAAATTGAAATTTAGTACCTCGAAATGTAACTTTATTAAAGGCGCTAGTAATTAATCTTAATTCCTTGTTCGTTGGTTCACCAATCTGCATAAGAGAAGAAAATTATTATAAAAAATTATAACTTATTTAAAACAATTTACATAAGATTTCTATCTTTTCATTTAATTTTATCGTTCTAAAAGAAAGTGCGGAAGAAAGTTGCCATCTTAAGTGACACGAGTATAAGAGTGGGAGTGGCGAATAATCTAGAATATAATACTCTCCTTTAATATTATGACGAAAGGGGTCGAGTTTTAGTAGGGAAATTTCCAGTAGTATCTCATGTAGGGTTGCCAAGATATTAAAAATGACAAATCAACCACGTATTACTATTTAATGGAGAATTTTTTGATTGGCAATTATTTTCTTCAGAATAATATTAAAAATCACGTCATTCATTGCCAGAGACTTAATATTGTGACCAACCTTTACCAGACATCCATTAAGTTTATTAAACTGTGATTATATATTTTTTTATATATTGACTAATAAAAAAAAATAGGGTAGCTATAGGCGCGAGCACAATGCATTACATACGGGTAAAATAACGAAGATATGGGATTCACCAGCTTTTGTTCTATTGAAATAATTTACATTTAGGAATAATCAAGCGCAAAGTGGTGGCAGTAGGCCGTTTATGTCTACTTACTTGCACCATAAGGGAGATGCCCACGACTCCTTGTGATTTGTGTTGAGCTTCAGACATGTTGTGGTAAAGTTCTTTGTTGAATCCATACAGTTGAATCTATAAAAAAAAGGAAAACTTATAGATAAACTTTTTTTTATTGATAATTCGAATAGCAGATAGGCTGACGGTTCACTTAATATTTAGCAGTTACCGGCGCCTATGGATTTTTTCGTCAGTACCGCTTACACGTTGCCGTCCTTATAGGCTTGGCTGGCCTAAATATGCCTCATAGAAACACAAGATTATTACGACGGAATATTGAGAAATGAGGGTTGGTTCATATTTATTACCAACCAAAAGGTTTGGTTCTGTTATACTCCGTCCCTACTTCCCAGAAGTGCTGATATCAAGCTGACATTCAGACATTCCACACCTCTAGTCTCAATATCCCGCATTCCTTCAGCATTCCTCACATCCATATATAAGAATCCTTGCCTTCGACTCGACATGCAGTTCAAAACCAATTCTCGCACAATACCGTTCCAGTCCAAGTTTCGTGCAACACAGTTCTCTTTCTACTCTCGTCCAATTCAGTTGTTACAGTTAGTTACAGTACTAAGTCTAATTCTTATTGTAAATTGTGTAATAAATAAGTTAGTAATAAAAGATAGTTTTTAAAAAACAACTCCAAAGTGGGCTGTAACAGTTTGTATCATACAGGCTGGCTTGGAGCCCTACCACTAGCCGGCCTCATGCATCAGTATTCTTATTCCGCTCCTGCACGGAGAGAACGTATATAAACGATAACATCTCAAAACCGTAAACTGTTTTGTTGTGTTAACACAGCTTTAAATATAAATCTATCTATAAATTTATTTTCTTGTGTTCTGGCGATTAAGTATGAGGAGAGATGCGAAGGCACTCCGAAACATAATCGCACAGAAGTTTTACCCTGTGACAGAACAGCGTAACTGATGTAAAATATTTGAGAACATGAAGCAAAATATTGTACATTGCCAACGTATATTAAAACTTTAATTAATTTGTTCTAAATCAGTTAAAAGTACAATTTACCACACAACCTATCAACCCAATTGTCAAGGTTACAAAAGACAATTTTGGAAATTGACGCCGAAGTAGAGTGAAATTACAGGGTACAGTTAACATCAAAAAGTCATTAAGAGAACACCGCAGGCCGCAAGCTCACAATAATCAACTGATTGGACCACTAAGGGGCGCTGGGTCAATAACTTCAAACGGCCATATCGATTGATGTAAAATATACAATTGTTTCAAATATTTTAGTTAATTCAAGTTTGAGACTTAATGAGCATTTTAAATATTTATATGAAACATTTCAACGTGGTTTGGAAATTGTTTTATTATGTCTTTAACCGATTCGAGATGTGCTTAGGTTAACATTTTTGAGCTTGACTATAAAGTTTTAAGGTCTTACGTTATAGGACGGCGAAATTCAGTTGTAATATTTTTGTGTCGTTATAATTATATGTTTATTAATAATCTTTAATTTGTTTGTGAAGTTTCAGTCCGTAGGATTCCAAAGATTAGAGCCTAATTTTATAGAATCGTCCAGTAATTAAACAACAACAAACAAAATTAGTCGGAGTCAGTTGGAAAATGAGTAATAGCATTTAAACTGTATGCCTGGGGGTTGAAATCGTGATTAAATTCTTAACATTTTAACAGTTACTAACAAGTAACTTTTTCCATTTCTTTTTTCTACAAGCTATTTAAAACTATCGTTCTGATAGTTTTAATACAGTGTTTACATGAAATTTAGACGAATAAGTAAAATCAAAGTATACAATACTAAAAATGGAAGTAATTAGTTTTCGAGGGCTACAAGTTCAATGAGCTTAAACCAACGGTGGCGCCCCTTGGCGGATCGATGTCAATACATCGATAGCCGGCGACAAAGAGTCGAATAACAATCCCCGGCAATTTGTTAATTGGCGAAATTAAAGGGAGTTTTGTTACTGATGGTACTTTTACACATTTTCCGAAAATATTTCCTTTAATTCAAACACTAGAAAAAACCGTATGAATGACATATAACATATATCATATTAAAAAAAAATTATAGTCGTTCGTTAATCATTTCTGTTTTATTTCAAATATACCTAAGTTTTATTTGTTTTGATATTCAAAAAATGACAAACTCTGAACTGACTGAAATATTTGTTATTTAAATAAATATGTTGTTTTTTAAATAATATAACTTTATATATTGTTGGTGTACTGTTTTTTTTTAATTTCGAAGTTATCGTCGCCTATGGATATTTGCGACGCGAACACGCTGCTGTCCCAAAGGGGTACAGGAACCTGGATCACTAACGCCGTATGCCTGGATCATAAGCACCAAGGGTGGTTGCCATTCAGATGGACTTTGGGCCCTACCATGTAGATACGGTTGTGTTGTCGTCTCTTATGACAGGCTGACTCCGGCCACAAAGGTTACTCTTTTTACTGCGCCCCTGCATGGAGATGAGAAACAATTCAAGTAAATAAATGATCGTTTGATTTAATATGTTAGGTAATTGGACTATTTAACTATAAAATAAGTAATTTACTCATTAATTTCAAATTTATTTCGTTTTTTAAATCAGTTACTGCCTTAACTGGCTTTATATGTAGATACTGCTTCACTCCAGTCATTCCACAATTCATATTCACATGAATGAATTAAGTATAGTAAAAACATAGTAAGTATTACTTTTAAAACCAATAAGACCTTAAAAAATATTAAAAGAAACTACTATATAACCTACAGATAAAATGTTAATCCTGAATACTGAATTGAACAAATATTTATGCAAATTAGTTTCAAATCGAAGACAATGGCAGAGATCTCTGTGGAATGTTTTGACCGAGAGTTAAGGTCAGGTAACTTGCATAGTTTGGATCTTCAACCGTATTATAAGTTAGTAATTACATTTTAATTTAAGTTCCAGGGACGAATTAAAAAGAATTAAGAATGCGTAAGAAGTGACATTAAATAAAATAGGAGTTTACTATCTTTATTAAAAATATTGAAACAAGCTTTTTATCGGAACACCATTATTTATAAGCTATCTATCATCTATCTATCTATCTATCAAATAAATTTTCCAAGTTTTTTTTTAAGAAAAATTTATGTTCGTATCTCCCAGGGTATTGATGAGTTACTTTATAATTTTTTTCGTAGAAGTGTCACATTATAGAGCTTAGAGGATTGCAGCTGACGACTAAAATATTTCGACGTGTGCATGATAAGAATTCGTCACCTTAGCGTTAAATCGGATCAAAACTTTTTATAAGTGGACTTTGACATTCAGATTAAGTAATTATTTAATGTTAAGCTGATTTGAGTGTTGTGGATATTATTCCATATTTAAATTAATAAAGTCCTGGCCAATGAGAAAATATTGATGGAATAGAAAAATAAGGAGAACCCCTGGCTGCTTGAGATGAAAGGAGTAATTCCTTTCATCTCAGGTAGCAAGGCTAGGATGCCGTTTGGTCTTTCCCCTCAGAGTTTGAGAGTCAGACAACAGTAACCACTATTATAACTAATTTAAGGCTTCCGCAGGTCGGAACGCATGTGTTGTTTATGTAATGTGTATTTATTCACAAAAGAAAAGTATAAAAGAAGCATATGTGTTTATCTATACCTGTAACAAAATCGCTATATTGTTTCTTTGGGATTAGTTGGGAGTGTGTAAATTTCCACAGTATTGTACACAATAATGCCACCTATTTATACAAATTAACGGACATAAATAAGTATTCGTATTTATGCTTCAGTTTGAAAGGAATATCTGAAAATCATAAAAATATTTTGTCCTGAGCGAGGATAGAAACCACATACTATAGACATATTATTTTTTAAAACTAAATGTTAATTCCAATTGTATTTATACTTTTGAAGTGATTATAAGGCTTAAACAAGCCATTAATGCTTTCGTTGCAAATTAACACCTCAACTTCCGACCATTATCAAAGAGCCGTTAACGATCTCACAGGAATAAACTTCGAAAGAGGGGATAAGTTCCGATATCTACGATTGTTTGGTTAGCTAATGTACCAATGTTTACGCTTTTAAATAATTTTATTACATTGGGATTAAAATATTTTCATAGTCAGTAGCTTTAGGGCATAATTGAATAAATGAATGATAATTTTATTGAATGAATATGAAATAATATTTAGACTTTTTGACTTTTTTATGGCTGTAGAACAGCAGACAGGCTGATGGCCCACTTAGAATTTAGCAGTTACTGTCGTCTATGGGTGTTTGCAACGCCAGTGGCATCGCGAACACGCTGCTGTCCCATAAGGGTACAAGAATTTTGGTCACTATGCCGGAACACAATGCAAGGTTATTAGGGTGGCATACTTAAGACCAAAGGTGGTCGCCATCCAGACAGGCTTGAGGCACTACCACGTAGCTAGGTTGGGTTGTTTTGTCGCCTTTTACGACAGGCTTACCCCGGCCGCAGAGGTTAGTGTTCTTTCTCCGCCGCTGCACGGACTTTTGTGAGACTTGTGTTTTTTGTTTGTGTTTTTTGACTAAAAAAATTAAACATTATTCTTGTATTAAATTATAAATGTTTCTAATATTGATAAACTGACTTGTAACTAACGCCTTGGTTACGTTCAGAACGCATTCTTCGGTGACCAAACTACGCTATGATTCCTCAGCGAGAGATGTCGATCATCCACATGAGTGTCGATGATCCACATGAGTGTTCTACGGAATCGATAGCACGTTCCCATCAGGCCGTAGTGGGTTTGTGCTAGTGAATTCCAGCCAATGGGTTCCTGCCAGTGGGTTCTTACTCACGGTAAGACCCTGCGGTGATTCTAGACTCAATCCGCTAAATGCAGGTGGATTTTGACTACTATTATCTGACCTGGCTCTGTAGATTCTAGTATCTGTAACTAATTATGGGTCAGAGCCTCTTGAGATAGGTCAGGTAACAACTGGATGCATCCTCCCTAGCAACGTAGCAAAAACGGTACGTCTAGCGACCGATTACTGTCATATGGGATTTTTAGCATGTAAGCTGTGCTCTCCGATCTAAGATCTATTACTAACTAAGAGTCAGGGCATTTTAAGATCTCTCTGACCTAAAGGACCTTGTTCGTCCGAGCTAGTTTCTTTAGGTCTGATCATAACTGCACCCCTGTGGTCGCAACAAAAACGACAAGTCTAACGACCTACATAACAGCGACCGCTTACTCTCATGTGGAGTTACCATATGAACTTTGTTGTAAAAAAAATATGATATATCTTACCTCTCCAGGGAAGGTATGGTGATCGATCTGATGCTCAGAGCCCCTATTCTCATCCATTCCATAGTGGAAATAAATTTCTTCGAACTGGTATCTGTACGAGAGTGGTCCACCGCTAATATTCACTTGATGTTTTGAGTCCTTCTCAACTCGGAACACCAGAGATTGCCCGGTGTTTTGGAGAACACCGCTAACCTAAAACAAAATAACATAAGTTGTGATTTTTCAAAGTAGTGGTTTTGTGTAATAAATGTAAAAGAAAATATTACCGATCGTTCTATACCTCCCAATAAACTCAATAAAGTTTTATTTTAGTGGCCAAAGGGTTAAAACATACTATTTACTAGTGCAGGGGCGGAGAAAGAATACTAACCTCTGCGGCCGGGGTCGGCCTGTCGTAAAAAGCGATAAAATAACCCACCCTAGCTACGTGGTAGGGCCTCAAGCCCGTCTGGATGGCGACCACCTTTGGTCTTAAATGTGCCGCCATAATAACCTTGTGTTGTGTTCCGGCATTAGTAACCGAAGTTCCAGTACCTTTATGGGACAGCAGCGTGTTCGCGATGCCACTGGTGTTGCAAACATCCATAGGCGATGGTAACTGCTAAATTCTAAGCCGGCCGTCAGCCTGTCTGCTGTCCTACAGCAATAAAAAAAAAACATAACTATGTTGCGCCTTATCAGAGTTTATATTTTTAATTCTTATTTGTTATAATGGTAATAGATATTAAACTAAACATAGCTACAATATATATATTTGATCAGGTACTGTGGATTTTTTTCTGATAAATAGCGTTTCTTTTAGATAACTATAGAAACAAATCACAGCTACACCTGTAAGCACGTTTGGAGGGACATTTCGAACTTTATATTATTTAGTAAGAACATTGCAATCAATGTAAGGGTTAAATAGTAGTGCGCATTTAAAATTGGAGATCAATAATGAGATTCGCTGTATTCTACAATATACGGTGATATTACAGGGGGAGAAGTAGCCGAGAAGCGGTCTGTACCAGATATCATCACACAACAAAGTAAATACTGAGTAGTTTTTGTTTGCAGATAACAAATTATAAGGTACTTACAGTCTATCGTCATTGTTTACGAGGGCAACTGTGTAAACCTCGGAAAGAACGAAAAAAGTTTCGTCCATTGTTGATTACTTTTCACGAACTAACTTTTAAATTTGGCCATCAAAACCAAGCTATAACCGGCGTTATAACTAATATTAAAGCTCAAATCAACTCATTTGAGAGACAAACATGCCTTTTATAGATATGATAAATGAATCAGAAATAGTTACTCATAAGAAGAAAATTCTAAGTAAATAAAATGTAAGTAGCTTTAAATATTTCATTCTCAGGGGTATGTAAAACATCGCGTGATCCCCGAAGCGTTTGGAATGGATCACAATATAATAACTGGTGTAACGGCGGGGGGCGATCCTATCAATCAATCGGTCACACCTTGATTAAAGCCTGGAACTTAGCTTCGAGCTTAGATGATACATAGCTCGTTGACACGCGAGGGCGCTTGTATTTATCACTGGAAATGGCGATAAAATATCGTAGCTTAATATTATAAATGCGAAAGTGAGTTCGTTGTTACGCTTTCACGCTTAAATCGCTAAACCAATTTTGATGATTTTACCAGTTTAATCATAGATTGGACCTTGGAGAAGGACATAGGCTATTTTTTTAAAGATTCATATGACACAACAATGTTTGCCGGGTCAACTTACACGCTTGTAAGAAGTTATACTTGCATAGCGTAACAAAATAGCTAAACATTAATTAATAAAAAAATAATTTACAATGTAAATAAACAAAAAGAATACATATCGTCAATTAACCTCAAATCTATGAATGCACTAAATTTCAATATTTCAGAAACTACTTTGAATAAAGTAATGAGTTTTAGTAAAGTAACTTTACTGGCAGTTGTCAGCTAACTTCATTATATCGCTGTGGTGTACGGGCGCATCGTAAATATTTCGCTCTCATAATTTTTTCCGAGCGAGTCAAGAGAATTATAACTTCAAAATACTCGTTCGTTGCATTTGTGATGATATATTTTTCTTTTATCTTCTTGATAGTATATGATAATAGATTGAGCAGATTAAGCCTAAGGTTTTCATTGAGTACTGCTGTCTGATATCAAAATACATTTCGTCTGAATTTCGTTATTCGTTATAATACTAGCTCGCAGATTGATTTAGATCTAGATTACCCTGGAGGGAATTCTTATAACAATATTATTAAAGCTGCCATAATCTTATGCGTCTATTAAACGGGGTATAGCATAATATGATGAAAATTCGAGAGACATGTTTGTTAGTTTCTCCTTTATTAAAAGGTTTTATTCAAGTCTTCATCTACTATTCTAAGGAAGTGGATTCAAATTCTTAAAAAAAAAACAATGAAGAAAATTAAATATTTACCGCTATCATACGATGCTGAATCGGGTATACTTAGCTGTAATCAAAATCAAGACTTCTATAGCACTTCTTACTCACACTTTTTGTTAAATCAAAATATCACTTCTTACTAAATATATGAAAACGTGCGTGTTAATAGAGATTTCAAGCATATTAGCTTAGGTAGCTCTAGCCGGAAATTAGAATAAGTCTATCCAATCCCTCTTCTACGGAGACGTAAAAGACTTCTGATAGATTTTAATTTAAAGACAGCAAAGGAAATAAATTGTTTACTTGCCTTGTTGATTTTTGAAACACTGCTCTAAGCAGTTTATTCTTTAAAAATTTATCGCTTCCAATAACTTTATGCTTATGTAAATAACGTAGATATATAGGAGTGGCTAACTTAGCCACGCTTTGAAACTTAGCGGACGAGATAACAATCAAATGGTTGTTAGCTTTATCATTATTTTTAATCATCACGAAAATCTTACACTATCACCGAGCCTTTCTGCGTATAGGGGCTGAGTAAGAACACCAACCCCTGCGGTCAGCGTCAGCTTGTCGTAAAAGAAGACAAATTTGTAGCTAGGTGGTCCTCCAAGCCTCTGGTCACTATATATATCGTCATAATAAATTTGTGTTACGTTCCTGCATAGGTAACCCAACTTTCAGAGCCCTTACATGGGTGGCGGTATGTTAGCGGTGCCCTTGGCGTTGCAAACATCCACAGACGACGGTAACTGCTTACTGTTATATATGTCGTCAATCTGTCTACTAGCCCACCGCAAAAAAAAAACAATTGATACTTCTTATATATTTATTATATATTTTACTTTTCACTTTTAATGGGCCCCATAGCGCACGTCATAAGTATAGCGCTACACAGTACCTCTCTAGCGAGTCGTTATAGGCGACAAATGAGTAATTCCTTCTACTACTATAAAGAGAGTAAGGCAGTTATTATAATTTAATTTCATTTTGAAATAAATCATTTACACTTCCACAAACTGTCTCTTTAAACTTGAAAAATGTTTTATAATTCCATTATTTCCGGGTTTGCACCTTTTGACTAAGTACCCATGTGATGTCACACCCAGAGATCAAACTAAAGGTTACGAGTTCAAACCACGCAGTATAAATTGCTAATTAAGAATAATTTCAAGAATTTAATTCACAGTCACTTTGCTTTAAATAATTTTACCTAAAATTAATTTTCTAAATTGAAATTAAATATGTAATATGTGTATATATTGTATCATATGTGTATGAATTTATATTATGTATGTCTATGTGTCTGTCTCTATCCATGCAGGGGCGGAGAAAGACCTCTGCGGCCGGGGTCGGCCTGTCGTAAAAGGCGACAAAACAACCCACCCCAGCTACGTGGTAGGGCTTCAAGCCCGTCTGGATGGCGACCACCTTTGGTCTTAAGTATGCCGCCATAATTAAGGCTAAAGTTTAAGCGGGCCGTCAGCCTGTCTGCTGTCCTACAACAATAAAAAAAAAGTGAAAATTTAGAGAGGCAGTATTAAGCCAGGTTAATTTAACGGGTGGTTTATAAAACCCCCTGCATACCCACATGACTAGTAACAGCAAGCGCAAACCCCGATAACCAACGATAGCCTATCAGGACCGAATAAATT
Source organism: Malacosoma neustria (assembly GCA_963693495.1). Lineage (NCBI taxonomy): Eukaryota > Metazoa > Arthropoda > Insecta > Lepidoptera > Lasiocampidae > Malacosoma > Malacosoma neustria. The sequence continues at coordinate 5,728,838 of OY856391.1, read as the reverse complement.
TACATTCCATTAAACCTGCTTGTAATTCAGTCTAAATGAATAATTCTGCATGAGCTAAACTGCTAACAATATTCATAGGTGTACTATGTTTACACGTATGTGTTTTCGTATAACCTTAAATGTAGGAAATTTGCAGCACTTGATAACTCAAATATTTTTATTGTTCTAAATATTGAATACTTTATTTACTCTGTGGTTGTGAGTATAAAGTCACTATTTGTTTTACCCCGCGTAAAGTATACTTTATCTGTGTCGCTTCGGAGGGAAAGCCGACGCGGGTATGTGGGGTTCGCCGTACTTCCTTACTGCGACATCACCTGGCTAGCAAATGATAACCAGTGGTGCTTGCGGTATACCCACCAAAAACCCAGTCGTCTAAGCCTTTATGGGGAGGTACAGGATCGACTTTTGGTCACTGCTCTGCGAATAAAATCACTATTATGTAATATAATGTAATGTCAGACTTTATCTAGCATAATTATGATTTGATGTTAATCTCATTCAGGTGGGCTGTGAAGTTCTCATGAGAAATAAAGTTCTCTAAACGTTTGAAAAACTTTATCATAGATATATGAATATTGTCATATTAACGCTACACGTTGTCGGTGTTCTTTTTTTAAAATTGCTTTTATAGACATCTAAATCACTAATGTTTTTGTTTGATAAATCATTTTTCATTAGTATCCATAACATCAATCGCATTGCTTTCTTCGGAACTAGCGCTATGTAAATTGTCCCAGTATATCTATTTATTTATTTTACTTCCATATTTATTTCTTGCCTATATTTAATTCTGGCCAGTCTGTCCACCCTCAATGAAACCATGATACTACTTATACTGGTGTATAGTATGGACTTACTTTTAGCAAATGCTCAAACGGCTTACGAGGCTTCATTGCCGGATTACCATAGTACGTTGTTACAATATTAATGCGTCTATTTGCATGATCGCACCGCTACGGCTGATTTCAAATGCGAGTTGCAATATGTCGTTTTAATGTGAATTTGTTTCTTTACCGAGCTTTAGAAACTGGTGCAATGAAAAATCTAAGGTTACCTTTATAGCTTTTTCTTTCTATTAGATTTCTAACAAATATCTTGATTATTATACCTATTTGTAATTATCATATCTGTTAAGAATCGAATGACCTCATTCGATTCGTATAAGGGCTTCTTCGTTTGCACCAAAGGGTGAGGCTTGTGACATGTTACTCTCGATAAATGGATCGAGTCAACAGCGGACCAAAGGTCGTGATAGCTATGACCACACTTAGAATAAAAAAAATATGATTTTCATGTTAGTACCCGTGAAATTATTTTTTTCTGGATAATAGATTGGAAATTATAAAATCAATGATTTCGGTTTTGATAATTTGTTTTGTGAAAGTATTGTTTAATATACGGGTCCTCAAGATGCTTTCATTCATTCATTTAAGCAACCTCTTGACGGTAAACGGCACCCCACATGTTTATAACCGCTTGGCGCTCTTTTTTTCAGTCCAGGGATTGAGGAGACTTTGGTGGGTCTCCGAATATGATGCCACTTGGCTACCACGTACTTAAAAACCAAATTTAGTCAAATTTATGTATCATGGAAGAGTGGCTAATCCATTTGTCCATCGGACCAAGCATTACGCGACAAAAGAACAGATTTTTTTTTAAATTGGGATGCCCTAAAAGTCTTATATACTCCTCGACTCCTCAGTAATAAGATTCGTAAAATTACCTCTAAAAATCGAAATAAAATATAAGTTAGAAAAACTTACCTTATGTTTGTCAAACTGGATATCTCGTAGCCAAGGATCGAAGAGTAGCTTCTCTGGTTCGATGTTCACCGGACTCTGTCTCCTGCCTTTGTTGCACATGCTCCATTGTGGATTGATGAGACCCCAAAACCCTGGACCTGTTAAAGAATTATGTCAAGATTAAAAAATCTGGGATCACTAAAACAGCACTATTTAGCGCAGTTTATCCGTATAGGAGGGGAGTAAGATTACTAACCTCTGCGGCCGGGGTCGGCTTGTCGTAAAAGGCGAATAAACAACCCACTCTAGCCACGTGGTAGGGCCTCAAGCCCGTCTGGATGGCGACCACCTTTGGTCTTAAGTGTGCCCCCATAATAACCTTGTATTGTGTTTCGGCATTAGTGATCCAAGTTCCTGTACCTTTATGGGGTGGCAATTTTGCCGGGTCGCCAAATTTTACGGGGTCCGTACACAATTCACATTCGACAACTACGTCACGAGGGCTTCTAAATAGAAAATTCGCAGTGCCGAGCGTCTTCGAATGCTCTGTTATGGTCTCTCTGTTAATGGTCCTGCATTCAGTTGCGTTAGAATTGCGTGTTGATTGACACAGGCAGCTTGCGCACAATTGATCAATCTTCATGTATTTTGGTGATGGCTCACAGCCATCTTCCTCTTGGCAAGTTAGAGGCCTTGAAACTCACGGCTTCTTTTCAGAACAATACATAACCTTCGGCGAAGGACATTGTGGCAAGCACATAGGTGGATATTCACAGCACGTTGTTGGACAAGGGGCCACTAATATCGGACATAGTGCAAATTACTCACAAACTTCAGGGTAAAAGCACGCCATTTTTATTTAGACTTTACTTCTTTTTCTTTTGTAAATTTTATATTATCATACTTAATATTATAAATGTGAAAGTAAGTTTGTTTGTTACGCGTCACGCGAAAACTACTTAACCGATCATCATGAAACTTTGTACACATATTCTTGGAGGTATTAGAAGTAACCTAAGATACTTTTTATTGAAAGAAAATTTTTACTAAGATATTACTCTTTCTCATTTTGTTTCGATTTAATTTAGCGTGTTAATCGCTCAGCGAAGTGGGTGTGATCAGCTAGTAATAAAAAAAATCCACTAGAATTTTGATAATTTTGACGGATTTGACAAGTAAAAAGTAGATTAGACTGGACAACTGATATACTACTTAAATAATTATTCTGTAAATAAATACATAAACACCCAGACGCGGAACTGTAATTGAACCAACGACCTCCGCAAGCATTCAGACATGTGCTAGACACTATGCCACGGAGATCGTCAAGGAAACTGACAACATATTAGGATACCGAAGGATATTTACGACTTCTTATTCTGTGCCAATAATGTGCTTGGAATAAATCACTTGAAATGATAAGGCCGCCCATTTCCACCAAATTTTTGTATGGTTTCACTATATGTATTGCATATCCAGCTTGTGGGGCATTCACACTCACTTTGTTAAGCGTACGGTCACCAACAACTTTACTACTATCACCCCATCATTTATCCTCTTAACATCCGTCTCACATTTATTCAATTCACTGTCTAATTCCACACCCGCACCATTTCTCATATCCCCGATCTCTCAAGCTCTGGAACCTTTCCATTTCATTTCTTGCAGGCAAGTTATATTTATTCATCTGCATCTCTTCCAGTCATTGTACCTATATTCCAACTTGCAAGTCTCATTTTTATTTTACGGACTCGGGTTTCGCTTTCACGTGTTGTACTAGTTTTGGCTTGCTGATGACAATAAGTATTAGCTACAGTGGATATTAACTGATAATAGCTGCCCACAACGTCCCACTATTGGAGTAGGGCCTCCCCTTAACGGGAACGGACAATAAACCCGCCACGCTTGTCCAAGTGGAATGGGGGATTACATAATAATCACTTGCGAATATATAATCATTTGCCCAAATTGCAAACGTCAATTAAGAAGTCGTATTAAAACTTAGATGAATATCTGAAGGACAAGTTTCTTAATCAAGGGCAAATTATTATGGAATTGACATAAAAAAATTATACATATTATTTTATTAATTTGATAAATGACTTCTAAATTATTTTTTCTTATTTATTAAAATTAATTTATTTCGATACTTTTTGTATTTCAAATTAAGAAAACAATTAGATATGATAAAATTATCATCATCATCAAGGCGTTGAATCCCGGTTGCAACCAAAACTAACTTCCAAACCCAAACTCTGGCTTCGGTACCCGGGGTCCACTTTCAGACTTTTTCTTCTCCACATCGCACGATCTTCGACATCTCTGGTGGTCAGTCCATTGGCACGCATATCAACCCTTACCACGTCAAGCCAGCACTTTTTGGATTTACTCCTCCTACTGGGGCCCGGCAGTGGCAGCATGGCCAGACATTTGTTCACATAAGTAGCCGGTTGCCGTAAAATGTGGCCATGCCAGCGAAGGCGATACTCCTGCAATTTATCCGCAATATCATGGACACGAAGTTGCTAACGCAGTCATATACATCTCCGTGACTCGCAGTGCCTGCTTATGTCGCTCCAGCACCGGCCACGCTTCACATCCGTATAAAAGGACAGACCTAATGATGATCTTATAGATCTACCCTTCAACTTAACCGGTATTTTGGGGTCACAAATGATACCAGTCAACTCACGCCATTTGGCCCACGCGGCAGCAATGCGTGCCTTAACATCGCAATCAATGTCGCAATCATTGTTTTGTCGCCTTTAACGACAGGCCGACCGCGGCCGCAGAGGTTTTATATACTGATTTCTAAAAAATGTGCTGCGTTGATAGCAAACAATACATTCGAATATTGCCTCTAATTATCTTTATTTATGAATACCATAAATATGATGACAAGTCGGTGTGGCGCGACGCCGATGCTATCTTAACGAGCCAAGCGACGCATTCGCTTTGAATAATATACCAAAATGATTTAGCGTCCTAGAAAATACTTTGGAAATTCCATATTTGGAAACTAGACAGTAGACATAATAAATATATTAACTACACTATGTAGTATATTTTTATAAAACCACATCGTATATCCGCAAACTAAGCGATTTTTTTATTGATGTAGGACAGCAGACAGGCTGACGGCCCGCTTAGAATTTAGCAGTTACCGTCGCCTATGGATGTTTGCAACGTCAGTGGCATTGCGAACACGCTGCTGTCCCATAAGAGTACCTACGAGTAGAGAGAATATATCCTAATACGGGAATATAATTTTAAAAATAACTTTTTTGTTCACTTTCACGTCTGTACTCTTTGTGTTTTTTGGGTCAATGTCCTTTCATAATACTTCTTTTTTTAAAAGAAATTTAATATAGTTGATCGAGTGAAAAATATTTTTTATATAGCGCAAGATTACACCGCATGGATTTAGTAATAAAATAATTAAATTTCGACTAAATTATTGCATTCAAGGTGACGTAATATAAGACGTGACGTAATTTATTAATTAAATGAAATGAACATTTATTGTATACAAAAATAATTATAATTTTAATAATAATGTAATGTTAATTAAATTGTTTTGTATTAGCCTGTTATTGGCGAGACATGATGTAACTACATTACTATTGTAACACCTCCAATACCGTGTATCATGCTAATAAATAAATGAATATGATATATTAGCTAAAGAAAATATAGATAATTTAAAGTATTATATAATTATTTACTATTATGTAAGGGTTACCAAAATTACAATGCTTTAGAGACGTGTAGATAATAAAAAGACTGTCATATATGGCAGGTAATCCATATAATAAATAGAATATCTCCAAAATAACGTCATCAAGTAAGGTTCATAACACCCATGACGTGACCGATATGATCTTAATGACATTGTTCTCTCCCCTTTAGTTTTATTACGTTGGACAGTATACTACTGTCATGTTATACTATTGTCACAAGTTGAAGGCAAAAAATATGTTTAGGCTTTAGTTTATTTGAAACAGTTAGTTACACGTAAGTTACCGGGTAACTCAGTGATATTACGAACGGAGATTAATCTGGAGATTCGTGAAATTCAAACCCAGGCCAGTCTAAATTCCACAATGGTACCGCTTAGGCAGTTTTTCTCGACTAGTGTGCATAATTACTATATATCAACGGTGAAGGAAATCATCGTGAGATAACTTGCATACCAAGATCATGTGTAACCCGCTAACCCACCTTAGTCAAGCGTGACAGATATACTGTTCGTTCTCTCTAGGGAGAGCCGCAAACCCAGCAGTAGGACACCTCGAGTTGTTAGTGTAGTTATAAACACAATTGACATCCATCTAATTCCTAAGCAAGCAGCATGTTATTATAAGTACTAACAACAAATACTAACTAAATATTTCAGTTTTTGAAATAAACATTACATGGAAAAAAGTGGTCTCTGCCTACCCCTATGGGAAAGAGGCGTGATTATATGTATGTATGTATGCAACATTACGTTATTGTTCAAAAAATAAGAGTGCATCGTTTACTTTGGTGAACAGACGTGATTTCCTTCTCTTCTCTCCTAAATTAGGTCAAATTAGAAGGAATTGAAGTGACTCAATTTGGTTTTTATATAATAGGTACGACTGCCGTATGCCCCAAATTTTTTTTTCTGAGGAACAGCATACAGGCTCACAGCCTTCTTAATAGAAAAGGATTTACCATCGCCACATACCACGAACACGCTGCTGTCCCATAGGGGTACAGGAACCTGGGTCACTAACGCCAGAACACATTTATTATGGCGGCATACTGGACCAAGGGTGATTATCCAGAAGGGCTTTAGCGGTATCATGTGGCTATAATTGTTTTGTCGCCTTTCACGACAGACGGACCGGCCGTAGAGGTTAGTATTTTTACTTCCCTCTGCACGGAGATAAACTTCTGGAAGGAAATCCTGTCGCCAGAGTCTTATCTATCATTTAGCGTCAGAATATTTTAGTGAAATATTACACCCTCAAAAATAATGTCTTACTATAACGTCAAAACGATTACACCCTAGTGAGACATTACGTCCGATTGAGCAGGCTGGTATGGCCAAATTTTGCGGTGCCCTGAATTTCTATTGAATACTATCAGCTATGGGGTTGAATGGGTAATGTATGGTATTTACTATTCATTAGATTTAATTACATGGGACATAAAGGTCGGATAATATTTGTGATTTGATTTATAAACGATTTTAGTGGTTAATTAAGAGGTAAATAACATTGGTTTAATAAAATAATGGTGAAATATTGATGAGCCATGTTTATTCTTCATTTTACATTTTTTTTTATATTTTTTACAATAACTTACATGTTTTTTTTTATATAAAAACAGTACCATAATATTATTAAAAAAGGATAACATGTCCTAAAAAATATAAAAAAATCGTTTTCCAACAGCAGTGGGTTCTTGGGGTTTCAAACTACCGGTACAATACGTGCCGTATCCAAGAGAGCTCTTCTGTATCCGACTAGCTAGGGACAAAGCGAGAGCCTTTCAAGGTATTGGACAAGACTCTTGGTTATCAGACCATTCACCGACACTACTATCTGAACTATGTACTGTTCAATTTCTACATAGCACTAATCTCGTGCGCGAGATCAATATATTTCAATTGTTTTTCTATTTTGGATGCGCCATGTTTTATTATTATTATTTTCAAATGAAGGGATTTAACTTATAGCTTACTGGCTGACCCGGCAAATGTTGTTCTGCCATGTATTAAAAAAACATTTTGTACTGAACCTAATTCTCATCCTTTGTTAGAGATTTAATAGTATTGATGCCGTTTGAACGCAATTCTTCTAATATTGTAACAAGCGCTTTGTTTATTTGTTTTGTTACTTTGTTAATTCAACCCTATGTCGCTTCAAGTTTCATTTTCCCGACAAAAAGTAGCGCATGTTCTGCTCCAAGGTCCAATCTATCTGTATACCGAATTTCACCAAAATTGGTTCAGCGGTTTAAGCGTGAAAACGAAACAGACAGATAGAGTTACTTTCATATTTGTAATATTAGTATGGACGCTTGCTTTATGCTGTTATCTCTACAAAATTGTTTTACTGCGTTTATTAAGCTATTGCATAGCTTTTATCGCGGGCTTTAAGCGCGGCGACCGAATCAAGAAATTCCGTAACGAAAAAACCTAACACCCCCCACTCCGCCTACCATGTAGCTCGGCCGAGCGTTCGCTTAACGTGTATGTATATGGTACGACTGTACGTAGGGATGCGCGATATTGAAAAACATTTTAATCAACTTATGCAATTATAATTATTTATTTATTTTTTATTTATGTAGTAATTATTTGATATTAATTCATGTTTTTTTCTTTGATATTAATTCAAGTTACACTTTTTGAATGTACACCTATGTATACATATATCCTACATGTATATTTACGGGGTGCACGTGCGGTGAGTGTGGTAGGGTTGGGCGATATCTATCGATATTTCAACTATCGATGTTGTTTTTCTAAAATATCGATGTTTTCTATTGATATTTTTTGGACAAGATATATCGATACTCGATAATAAAAACATCGATATCGTAACATCGTTAGTTTTAATTTTTTATTATCGAGTATCGATATATCTTGTTTGTGCATTCATTTAGTAGTGGAACATTGTGAGTAACAATCGCTGCCAGTTCTAAAGTATCAAACTGCAGTTCACAATTCATATCTGTGTTGATTAAATCAGATGCACTTGGATTTGGTGAACTCATACCCAAATGACTGATTGGTAAATATGCAATGGCAATGCAATGATCCTCGATAGCAATCAATGCTTCAGTGTATATTGCGTCACTGAATAATATCGTAAGAACGTGACACCTTGTACGATGTCGATACAATATATCATCAGTCATCGAATTTTTGTGATTATCCCACAATATTTTTTTATTTAAATATGTAAATCGTGTTTAATCTAGGCTCAAATAAGGCTCAGACCTCTATCGAAAGAAAACAGGCTGTATACCCGTCACAATATCCAAGGTGTATTAATTGGTGTATTATGGTAAGGCCCACTTGCACGCATAGTCGGGTTAAATAAATAAGTGTAGACTCTGGGTTAGTTAATTAAAATCTTAAGCCTCATTGTGCCTTGCAACACTAAAAATATCACCGGGTTAACTAATCTGACATTTCTTTTTTTAACTGGGAACATTGCAATGTCTCTATGCTTTCCTATTGTAACCCAACCAAAGATGAAAAACGAAACTTATATGTCTATCTCTTTTACACTACAGCATACTGTATATAGGCTTCCTTTTTTATCCCACAATGTATGACTTTTGAAGATTTTTGTTTTAACCGTATTGTATCGTGTCATTTATTTAGTTTTGTGAGTTTGTGCCGTATAAGTGATAAAATAAACGAGTTTTTAAAGAATAATGGATAACACACTACAAAATAGTATAGATAGGTACACAGTATACAGCGCAACTTAACCTCAATTTATTTTGACAATTAACATTACATTTCACTAACCCTGTGTTAGCGATTTAACCTGTCCGCATCGGTGGGTTAAGATATTTAAAAGTTTAACCATAGAGTTACTCCTAACTCTTGATGGCGCAAGATAAATTATTTATTTAACCCTGTGTTAGCAGTTAACACCGAGTTAATTAAGATAACCCAGGAACGTGCAAGTGGGCCTAATAGGTGTAATCGATTTATAAGGTGGGTTACATATATCGATCATCTGGGCTCGGTACAAGGCAATAATTGTAATATGCACTTAATAACTAAGTCGAGCAAAAGTGGCTACGAGATAGATGCTATTTTGGAAGTGGAACTTTGACCTCTGGTTTCAAGTTGAATATTACTTGGTCATCAAATACTTAATGTGTGAATTAAAAAAAAATATTATAAAAGAGCATGTCTAGTGTTTTTAATGTCTAGCTAGGGCGCCTCCTTCAGGCCCCAGTCGGAGAGGTAGACCGAAAAAGTGGTGACTTCACGTTGTGAAGGGTGATATGCGAACCAACATACTCAACAGGGATGCCAAAGACCGTGCGAAGTGGAAAAAGAAACATCGAAATTAATACCGCGGGCACCGAAGCGGAATTTCGGGTTGCAACCGGGATTTAACGCTAGGAAGATGATGAAGACAGTATGGTATTTTTATCCGTGCAGAGGCGAAGAAAGGATACTAACCTCTGCGGCCGGGGTCGACCTGTCGTAAAAGGCGTTAAAACAACCCACTGTAGTTACGTGGTAGGGCCTCAAGCCCTTGGTACTTGGTACCTTTGGTCTTAAGTATGCCGCCATAATAACCTTGTGTTGTGTGACGGGATTAGTGGCCCAAGTAGTAGTACCCCAAGTACCTGTACCCTTATGCGACAGCAGCGTGTTCGCGATGTCACTGGTGTTGCAAACACCCATAGGCGACGGTAACTGCTAAATTCTAAGCGGGCCGTCAACCTGTCCGCTGTCCTACAGCAATAAAAAAAAATGTGTAGTGTTTAGTTTCCAAATAAAGAATCTCCAGAAGGAAAAAACTTTGCAAGCAGTGCTGCCATCGTGGGGGTCCTATAAGATTGATCTCATATACATATAATTCTTGTGTGCGTGTGTAGGTGACAAAACTCTTCTTAAACGCCTGGAGCGATTTTGAAGGAATATTTTGTGTTCAAGTAGATTTGAGAATGGTTTAGATGCACAATTCAATCCACTATAATCTTTTTTAGATTTATATCACAAAACAACGATTGCCGGGTCAGCTAGTGTTATTATAAAACAATTAACATTTAAATTCTCTGCTATATATACCACAGCCAAATTACGTCCGTCTGAGCACGCAGTAATGGTTAAATTTCGCGGTATACCGCATTTCCCATTGAATACGATATCACCGACATTTTGGGGTTGAATAGCCTTTTCCATTTGAGTTAAAGTCCTGCCAATTTTCACATGTCACGGTTAGCCGCGCCACTGTCATTTTCTTGGTAGAGAGACTATAATTATTAAGTTTGCATACTAATATATATCATTTAATAATACCTAAAACCTAGTTCTTTGTATGGATTCTCTCTCTCTTTAGTCGATCACTCATAGCTGAGGATCGTGACCCCGTTGCCCAAACTCCCGACCGTCTCCCTCCACTTGTTGCGGTCCATGGCCCGGTGTAATGCCACGTTTATGTATTCATGAATACTTATATACTAATGAAATTAAGAAATCTCCTTTTATATATACTTTTTATTCCTAACTAAATTAATAACATTTCTTCCAAGCCGAAGATCATGGTTATAGGCAGCCGGCACAATGCTGACCTTGGATCCTATTTATGATCTACGTACGTATCATAATGTGTACTTAATGTAAATTTAAGAATATTAATAAAAAAAGTATCTGGTTAACAAAACTGATGTCCCAAAGGTCATTTTTTTCTAATAATATGATAATTCTTCTGTGAATTAAATATAAAGTTAGTTTTCGTTCAACGTACCTGATATTCCGTCGTATGTCCACCATTCTTCCCAGCTACCTGAGATATCTGAAATACAAAAATATTTATTGAATACGTGGGTTTGCATTTATGTTCCAAAAGGAACTTTATTTCCTTACGTTAAACTGACATATCAGCTAACTATTAAATTATTGTTTTAATGCATTCTTTACATAAGTACTGTACATAAGTACAAAGCTATTTAAGGCGTGACAGCTTATTTGAGGATGAACTTCTGAGCTTTTCGAACTATATAAAGGTTTATTAAATATCTCATTGAATTTGAGTATGAACCTATCAATAATTTTCAAGTCAATATTACTTTTCAGTTGATGGATCTTGGTAAGCAACGAAACAAGGCTTTGTAGTATCTATAATCTTGAAATGACTACACATTACACTATTACAAGTCCAACAATTCTTACCTTTGACCGAAACACATATCAGTGTAAGTATGAACAGCGAACATTGGTGCATCCTGATGATGCAACGACTTACTCTAGGTTCAACATTGGATCTAAAACAAACAAAAAAACATTTTATAATATTCATCAGATCATTCTTAAAGTAGTATCCAGTCAGGGGCGGAGAAAGCATACTGACTTCTGCGGCCGGGGTCGGCCTGTCGGAAAAACCGACAAAACAACCCATCCACTAGCTACGTGGTAGGGCCCCAAGCCCGTGTGGATGGCGACCACCTTTGGCCTTAAGTATGCTGCCATAATAACTTTGTGTTGTGTTCCGGCATTAGTGACTTAAGTTCTTGTACCCTTATGGGACAGCAGTGTATTCGCGATTCCACTGGCGTTGCAAACACCCATAGGCGACGGTTACTGCTAAATTCTAAGTGGGCCGTCAGCCTGTCTGCTGTCCTACAGTAATAAAAAAAGAATCAGTGAAGACTGTGGCACCATGACTTTCGCACGTCAGAACACTAGAAGAGCTCACAAGTTCTCATACTAGTTCTTTTTAATTTATTTGAGCAAACAAATAGTATTTATATGAGAATTAGTAAAAATATTTTACATGAATAAGAACTACCAATAATAGATCGATTTGATTTGAATAAAAAATACATTTGAATGTTCAACAATAAAGAAATAAATCGCGATAATAGTTTATTGAAGATGGATATAGAATGATATACAGTACACATTAATTAAGAATGAAATACGTAGCGTTATGGCACTGCGAAAAGCGCAATTATTTGTTTTGGAGAAATTTCAATACACGCCTTTCATAAAAGCTGGGTCTTGTCGCTGCCCGTCAATGGAGTGGAAAAAGGAATTGTAAGACGTATTATTGAGTAGTCGTTAGCCATTACATTAATTTAAAGAAGTATGTAAAACTTATATTCTTTTATACTCTCTTATATATTATTTTGCTATAGTGTACACTACTTTACAATTTTTTATGAGTTTTCTACTGTAAAGGTTTTCTACTGTACTTGATATCAATATTTCTGGTTACACAAATAGCATGTTCGTAGATTAGACTAAAAGTGTTTAATTAATAAACTAAGTTTTAGTCACAGAGTGCACGTAAACTCTCTATCCTTGTGCAAAATAAGAGTGATTGGCACAATATTCTCCTTGCACTCTACTATTTGAGCCAACATCTGAACATTCATCGTATCTTTAGCCTGCTTTTCCTTCCGTATCCATTCCTTTCATTCATAGTATTATAAACACGTAATTATTATATTTACATTTTAAAATTTTCAATTTGTATTATTAAAATAAAATTACATGACACATTAAGATTTTTAAAAATATAAAATTTTTCATTTTACTCACATAATACGACTAATATAAATATTACTCCACTTATACACTGGTGCAAAACGAACTGATAATATTAAAATATTTGTCCCCTTTAATCGAAAGGTTATCATTAGAGCTGTGTAAATGTACATATATGCTAGTAAAAAATAAACAATAAATCAAGCATACATGTAATACAATTTTTATCCGTGCAGGGGCGGACAAAGAATACTAACCTCTGCGGCCGGGGTCGGCCTGTCGTAAAAGGCGACAAAACAACCCACCCTAGCTACGTGGTAGGGCCCCAAGACTGTCTGGATGGCGACCACCTTTGGTCTTAAGTATGCCGCCATAATAACCTTGTGTTGTGTTCCGGCATTAGTGACCCAAGTTCTTGTACCCTTATGGGACAGCAACGTGTTCGCGATGCCACTGGCATTGCAAACACCTATAGGCGATGGTAACTGCTAAATTCTAAGCGGGCCGTTAGCCTGTCTGCTATTCCACATCAATAAAAAAAAACAATATACTCAATAATGTATTTAATGTTTATAAGTTTCTATCATTAAATATTTAGAGAGCTCCAGATTCGAATCTCACAATGGCATGCACTACCTTAGTTTTTCTCAACAACGTGCATCATTGCGATACTGACGACGAAGGAAAGCATCGTAAAGAAACCTGCATAACGCCTTGGACAAGCGTAGCAGGTTTTCTCCGTGCAGGGGTGAAGAAATAATACTAACCTCTGCGGCCGGGTCGGCCTGTCGTAAAAGGCGACTAAACAACCCACCCTATGGCGACCACTCTTGGTCTATAAGTATGCCGCCATAGTAATCTTGTGTTGTGTTCCGGCATTAGTGCCCCAGGTTCCTGTACCCTATAGGACTGCAGCGTGTTTGCGTTACCCCCTTGCAAACATTCATAAACGCCGGTAGCTGCCAGTGTCAGATTAAGCTAGCGCGGGGCCCGTAGCAAATTCTTTTGAAGGGCCTTTGGCGTGCTGTGATTTCTTAAGTATAAAGTGATAAATAAAAATTCAATACTTAATACCTCAATACATTTATTTGCCATCCATAGGTTACAATGTTGTGGGTGATTAATCGTACATTAGATACTCAGGCAGAGATGAGCGGGTTTAAATATGCGGGGCCACTTTTTTACGCGGGGCCCGTAGCAATTGCTACTCTTGCTTGATACGTGCTTAATCCGGCATTGATAGCTGCACACTATTAAGTGCGCCTTCAACCTGTCTGCTGTACCTCAGTATTAAAAAAGGTACTGTCCGTTCCCGCTAGAGCCCAAACTTGAGGTTGTTTTTATTCCACATACAAAATTTCTAGTGTTATTTGAATATTAATTATGTTCCTTTGATAAAAATATAAGAAGATTCAGTTTGTGTACAAAATGTATGACACATTTCGTGTTATTGTTTTATATTAAAGCATAGTTTTCGCCCATAATTTACTTAGCACGTTGTCAATACCTGGTAACCTGATTCAGCTCATGAAAAGGCTTTCCTGCTATCAATTACTGAGCTTATATTAAAATTCAGATAAACAAGTAGTAAGGATAACTTACAATAGTACAGAAAAAAAATAAACATCTATTTCCCATCCAACTATTTCGTTTTCAATCGGGATTTAACAATAACATGACGATGGTAATATAATATATTATAAATAAATATCAATGAAATGGAAAAATGCCCATAGACACTGCCTGCTGCGCGGGGTTGCAGCAGAAGGGTGTAGGGCTCATACCCACTAAAAAACCTCCCCCAGGCTTCTTCGTCACTGAAATCCGAGGTGCCTGGAAATGGTGCGAGCCGACTATCACAAACCCAGTGTTGCCCCCCAGTGGACGTGGGTTTCACTCCGAAAAATATCAATATACTGTGATAACTAATTCACAAAATTTCATTTAGTCTCAAAGTAAGCAGTCGAGCACTGTTGTTGTGGATACTAGAAAACTGATATACTGCTTTTTTTCATAAATTGATAGACAATACTCCTTCACCGCTCATGCAGTTAGGCTGTGGAACGCCCTTCCGCACCGTGAAAGTAGCTCGGAGAATATTTTTAAAATAAAACTCAAAGAAACATATGATAATTTGAATAATTAATATCCTATATACATAACACAATTTTAATATTTTGGTTATATGTGTAATTATATATGTTTTAGTGCGTGTTTGTGTTTATATATTTATTTATATTATTATATATTATATTTAATATTGAATTAGTTTTGTCAAAATTTGTGTACACAACCCTGCCTCTTTATTCTTCTCATTCTCCAACATTAGGTTTGCTGGAAGAAAACTCTTTTAGGGTTAAGTTCACCTATATACAGGTATTCTATCTTTAACTTTTCTTTGTGTAGTAAGAATAAAAAAAATAATAATAATGTCTCCCGCAGATATTTCGACGTCGTAAATATACTATAACAATTCACACAGCGCCATCTAGTCTCATAGCTCCTGTGTTATGGGTACTAGAAAACTAATATTTTTTTTTATTGCTGTAGGACAACAGACAGGCTTAGGGCCGGGTTACTGTTGAGGCAGTCCGCCCCTATTTGTCGGAATGGGTCTCGCGATCAAGCGGGACCCTGACATACAGACTGGTGCAGGTGCTGACCGGCCATGGCTGTTTCGGCAAGTACCTGCAACAGATTGCGGGGCGGGAGCCGAACCCGGCCTGTTGGGAATGCGGCGCGCCAGTAGACACCGTAGAACATACGGTGTCCGAGTGCGCCGCTTGGGGGCCCCAGCGATTTAATTTGCAGGGTGTGGTGGGAGGTGACCTCTCGCTGCGGGCAATCGTAGGTCAAATGCTCCGCAGCGAGAGGAACTGGAAAGCGGGGGTCTCCTTCGCTGAAAGTGTCATGCGGCAGAAGGAGGCCATCGAGCGTGCGAGGGAGGAGGACGCGGCGGCTCCACCGATTCGTCGGCGTAGGACGAATCGGGGAAGGAGACGCTATGCGCACCTCATCCCACCCTGAGAAGGGGTTGCCGGTCGCTCTCTTGTAAGAGCGGCCAGCCGGGAGTTCCGGGGGAAGCTCCCGGCGAAGGCAATGAGTCGGAGGGTGCCCTACCCCGACTGGACACTCTGTGTCTGGTCACCGGCAGGTCTAGTGTGACCGCCGGCAGCGGGAACTGCCACTCGGGGTACCCTCATTGGAGACGTCTGGCTGGGGGCCTAGCAGAGTAATGCCAAAAGGCGATCCTGCGAAGCCCCCTCTAAGGCCAAGAGTGGCGACCGGGGTTTTTAGTGGGTAGGACCGGCGGTCTTGGCCCCCGGTCCGCCCGAGGGGAGTAGGCAGCCCCCTCGGGAGGTAATCCCACATACCCCACCGGCCTTCCCCCGGAGGCTGGTGGAAACTGTAACAGTTTTCCTCGGTATAAAAAAAAAAAAAAAAAAAAAGGACAACAGACAGGCTTAGGGCCCGCTTAGAATTTAGCAGTTACCGTCGCTTATGGGTGTTTGCAACGCCAGTGGCATCGCGAACACGCTGCTGTCGCATAAGGGTACAGGAACTTGGATCACTAATGTCGGAACACAACACAAGATTATTATGGCGGCATACTTAAGACCAAAGGTGGTCGCCATCCAGACGGGCTTGGGGACCTACCACGTAGGGTGGGTTGTTTAGTCGCCTTTTACGACAGGCCGACCCCGGCCGCAGAGGTTCATATTCTTTCTTCGCCTCTGCACGGATATATTATACTGCATATAATCTTTTTTTTTTTGTAATTATACATACTATACATAAACATCCATCCGTGGGACGGGAATGCCGTTACGGCACGGAGGTCGTCAAAATGAACGATGGATCAAGCAGATTGCAGACGTTATCTTAGACTCAATACAAGCTAATCTTAATCAGAGTTTAGAGACAAAGGCCTTAGGTCAAATGTTTCTCTATTTGTTTTGTAGCTAATGAGCCACGTTGCGGTCGGGTATTAGTGTTATCTCAAATTGCGCCGCAGAACCAGATAACGGCACAAACCCTTCACAGAAGCTATCTCTTTTATACGTACACAACTTACGTGATTAAGACTTCTTTCTTATGTATCTAAACTGTATGTTTTTATATTTGATTATAAATTTCATTTACTTTTTAGTAGATATTTACAACACAATAAACACCTGATTTCAATTCATAACAAAAAATGTATAATTCAGCTCATATTTATATAACAAAGTTGATAAAGAAATTCACATAGCAACATTAAATAAATTTGAAATTAAAAATAAAATAAAATCATGGTTATTAAAAATGGACTATTCAGACACAGAAAAATTTATTCATATTGGAGAATAATACATGTTTATGCTAGCTAGAAAAATTCACACTTACACATACGCACACGCGCATACATATGTACATATACACACAAACACACACACACACACACACGTGCACGCACAAACACTTCCTCACACTCGCGCATAATAACTCACGTTGTAAAATATATAATATTCATTTATGTAGAATCATTTCATTAAAAATGGGAGAATAAACTTGCCCCAGAGATACAGATAAGATCTAGTTCTGGAGCAAGTGGAATCAATTATTTTATTTCATCTACTTTTAGTCATTTTATTTAAGTTTGTAGTATTTAAGTTTCACCGTCATAATGTTTAATTTAATTTAAAGTACAATAATCTAATTTAATTTATTAGAGAAATATAAAAAAAAAATATAAAATTATGATCAATTGTCAAAATTTTTCAAATTAGCTTACGGTTTGCTTGGAAGAGTGTGTTCTATAGAAATAAGGTCACACATTGTAAAGCTAACTTATTAGGTAGTATTTTTTGTTTTTTCCTGTTTTGTGAAATAATATGATTACGAGTATAATAATATCTATTTATCGCTAGTTTATTCTAGATTAATTTAGTGATATTTAATTTTACATCTTAAAATAATTAAATTAAGTACATGATTAAATTAAGAGTATATTTAACAAATCTTTCTTTCCGTTGTATTTTTATGAAAAAATCGCTTAATCATATGAAAACATTTTATTCCCTCCTCATCAATATTTCAATATTTAATTATTATGAGTACCATTTCATTTATAGCTTTTATATGGAACTTTCTTCAGTGTGTTAATTTTTAAGGTTGGCCGATGAAGGTAAGCCTATAACGCCCCTAGCCCCTAGAGCTATAAAACAATATCATATTTATTTTACGATTTCTAAGAATTCGCTCTAAAATATGCTTAATAAAACATTTCAGTATGTTTTATATTTACTGTTCAACACGATTCTTGTTGTAAACGACCGAAAATGAAGGCTTTCACGCCAAATATCTTCAGGGGTTGTTCGGAGTGCTATCTTCAGTCGTTAGCCCCGCCCCCTTCCGGTGTAACACGCCGATAGCATCCACTTCCGGCACTCCACAGTTACCCTTTAACGAGGAGAACCATCATTTTGAATTCATTTGAAAGCCGTTATGGATCTTTGAATTGCTTTACGGATGTTGTTTTTAGACATCGTGTCAAAATCCAAATATGGATTATAAGCTAAATAAAAACATGGATTAATAACTGCATACAAAAATGTGTTACGTACTATTGTATGTATGTGTTGCGTACGTACTATGACTACGAGGGGCTCGTCTAGCTTTTAGTAAAAATCTGTCCGTCACCTTTATCCTTTGTAGGAGCACCGTAATAAGTTGACGTTTCTCCAACGACGACCTCCGTGGCACAACTAGTTCCGTACGTCAAAATATCTACGGGATCGATTTTCGTCGCAATTTTGGATGGAAAGGATATAATTACAATTACAAAAGCGTATAATTATGATATCAGTTGTCTAATGTTCATAGCACAAGTGACACAGTATATTTATTTAAATCCATGTTTATTTTTTCTTTTTATTAGTCTATTGGCATTCTATGCTACTCTAATGCTACCTTTCAGGATTAGCCTTTTTGACAGAACTTAAAAGCTGCTGCATAGATATATTGATTTTCCACTTAATTAAACTTATCACTGACACACGTATGCACGCACACACACAAACGTGCACGTGCTTCTAAACACGCACTATTGTTTTATTTCTTCATAGTAAATATGTTTTAGTCATATAGTGTCCGCGAGTAGATGTAATTGTACCAGAGTTTCCTATAACTATTGCATTCTATTGTCACCATTATTATTGTACTCTTGAATATGATTTAATTAATAAATTTTTTGAATTTTTAATACCTAACTGTAATATATATAGGTCCCCACATAGTAAATAATTAATCCCTATTGCAATAATTATAACCGTAGGTAGATGTAATCCATTCCACCAGTTCAGAAGTACGCAACCAGACTTGCTTTATTAAAGTGTTGTGTCCTTAAGTAGTAAATTCCATATCCGTGCAGGGGCGGAGAAAGAATAATAACCTCTGCGGCTGGGGTCGGCCTGTCGTAAAAGTCGACAAAATAACCCACCCTAGCTACGTGGTAGGGCCTCAAGCCCGTCTGGATGGCGACCACCTTTGGTCTTAAGTATGCCGCCAAAATAACCTTCTGTTGTGTTCCGGCATTAGAGACCCAAGTTCCTGTACCCTTATGGGACAGCAGCGTGTTCGCGATGCCACTGGCATTGCAAACACCCATAGGCTACGGTAACTGCTAAATTCTAAGAGGGTCGTCAGCCTGTCTGCTGTCCTACGGCGATAAAAAAATCTTTCACTAAGATAGTATAAATACTAAATGGTATAGAATAAAAGGAAAACGCAGTACAAAACCTAATTACGACTCATCGTAACCCCCTAACATGCAGATAAAAATGTAGTGGAAATAATTACCCATCCTCATTTGTATGGTAATGAGCTAAAGCTGTAAACAAGTATCTACCCACATCCTGCAAGCAACGAGCTTTGTACTATTGTACGACTACCTTCTGAATACGTTCTTAGAACTCAGTGATAGAGTTCTAATTTATTTAACCTCACTTGTTATTTAACTCAGATTGATTACTAACAAGGGATTTAAGACCTTCTAATTTCTAAGAAGGGTATATTCGAGGATGCATGGAATGTGATCTACAATTTAACTACCTATTTTAAGTAAATATCAAAATTATTGTTACTTTAGTAGAAAAGTTTAGGTACACTATTTTAATTTTGAAAACATAATACATTGAGATGATTGGAGAGCGTTTGAGAGAAATTAAAATATTATATTTAACCCATATTTCCCCAAGTCTATAATTTTATAATGTTGTTTTCTTTTTGCTTAAAACATTTACACACGTCTTCTTCTTCTTCTTGATCTTTTCACTTATTATATAGGGTCGTCATAACATGTTCTCTCCCATTCCCATTAACATTCTCCTCTGCCAGCTATCATCTCAATATTCACACCCTGTTCACCATATCATCTTTTACGTAATCCATCCATCTTTTCTTTGGTCTATCTCTCCTTGTATCCATCAAATCTCATTTCTATTATTTTCCTTGTTATATAGCATTTTTCCCTTCGGGTTATATGTCAAACCATGCTAGTCTCTTACATTTAAGTTTTTCAATAACTTAGACTTAGAACTAACTTGTAAGGGACTAGCATATACTTTCATACTTCTTCTAATATATGAATTAGGAAGTAATAACTTATTCAAATATATATATATATATATATATATATATATATATATATATATATATATATATATATATATATATATATATATATATATATATATATATATATATAAATTCATTTATATTAATTTTAATCGGATAAAATTAAGCATTTTATAATTATCCTAGCTTTTTGTGGGCTCATATATAGCATAAAGGCTTTAAAATTCATGGTATGAAAGGATTAAAATAAGTATAAATGCTACAGAAATTATTCAACTTAAATGACAGTATTTATTACAATATTTTCTCTGTTATAAATTCCGAACTCTGGAACGAGGTTATGTCTCCAGACAGTCTGCCGCCAGTATATCGCTGTAGTAGTTTATGAATGGGTAAAGAAGAATTTAAACATGATAATTCATGAAATATACATAAAAATACTTTATAACTCCCAAAATTACAAACTCCAAACATTAGGCATTAATTAACAAATCTATAAGTTCGCATGGGTAAAACAAAGAATGCAAAAAAAAATTAATGAGAATAATAAAAGACAAATAAACTTCTAGCCTCGAAAGATAAAAATGAACACGCCAAAAAAATCTATCAGTCAATAGTATTTTTTTAGTTATGTAAGACCAAAGCATATAAGATAAACAGTAAATTAATAATCATCGGTCTCATATTAAGCTCAATCTCTTAGTTAAATCTGAAATTAGAGTTACATTTTTTTATCAAGCGTTTCATCTCTATTGTATTCTCTTATTACATTTCGGAGCTCGAGTATTGTGACTGCTAAATTTCTCGCAACTATTTGCACCATTATTCTTAATATTTTTCTTGATCAAAAAGCCGCAATAAAATATAATTATAAATTTAATATTAACCAGACCGACTGTCGTCTCTATTCTCAGTCTCTATCCTGGCAATATAACCAGTGTTGGCATATGATAAAGAATATGGAAAATAGTGAACTCCCAACTCCGTGGTGCCTTCACCGTGACATTGCAGAAAAACTTCAGGAGTATCACCTTTTAGTAAACGATGTGGGGAAAAAGTACCATTACCACTTCTACCATGTTCTAGAACGAAGAACAGACCAAAAAAAATTTAATCAGACGTCGTATAGTACGTGTATGCTAGTGGACTCATTATCAGCGAAACTTAAGACAAATGGAGAAGAAGAGTCGAAAAACGGATACCGGACTAATGTTGATGGTAACTTCTTCGTTACCATTTCGATTTTTTAAGGTTGGTTAGCGCCCCTATAAAATCTGATCTCCGCTTTTTTTTTTTCTTGCGCTTTATGTCCGCACAGTAGTACCACAAAGTGGCACCAAAACAACACGTATAGTTGCACCTGGTTTAACAAATTGTACATATACATACATACATATCGTAGTGCATAAATGTATGCGACGAGGTCATCGGTCAAAGCTCTCCAGTGACTCATCAATATGTCGAGTAATTAATGACGCTTGATTTAGGTCTGTCGAATGTCCCTAGAGATTAACAAAAGGTTGATAACAAAATAAAAATGAAAGCAAATTAATAACATAGAGGTCAATACACTACAGTTCTTAGGAACAAGTAAATAATTTTAGAATTTTTTTGTTTTAAATACATACTTTTTCTGAAGTAACGTAACTTTTTTCATATTTATAATTCCTACGTTTGTATATGTGTAAGTATGATAGAAGATTAGTTTTTGTAGACACATGTAATCTTAGAGACCAAAAAGCACTGGAAAAATAAGGAATAGATGATATTCAATTTTATAGGAGCGACTGCTATCTGATTAATAACTATGAAAAATAACGGTAAATACTCATGGTGGCCTACTGTTATTGTCGGCTATTTATTCTTGCTATTATAATGATAATAGATCTCATTCCGTTACTGGGCTCAGTCGGATGACTAGATAAATATATAAAATTTTGAAGAAACTTCCCCTAGAAGGAGCAGTTTCCTCAAAATTTTATACTTTTCCGTCGTTACAGGATAATTATTTTGTGATTTGAAACTTTTAAAATTAGATTAAGAGACGACCGGACAGGGTGGCGACGAAATGGTGCACGTTATCGTATGATTCATACCCTCTCTAAGTTAGTATCCGAGCATAATGCCACTTGGCTATTATGAGCCCTATATCTTGTATAAACTCGGAATCAAACCCAAGTATGATGTTTTAAGAACACAATAATTGCCATAAAACAGCCATAACGTTCTCCCTTATTTTACACTTTCAAAAAAAAATCTGTGATCTTCTTTTCGCAAAACAAAAATAAAACAATGTAATAAAGCTAAAGAAACTGTTTTGGCTGCTCCAGCGCGCTTTCGGCGCCAACTTGGCGAGACTTCTCGTCTCCGACACCCCTCCGGATGTTATATAAATATGTATACGTATTGTCTGTTTGTCTGTGATATAGTAGGTTGTAAAATTGATTTAGTACAGACAAAAATATTTTTCAACTATGATATAAGTTGTATTTTTCAAGATTACTGTAACTCCAATCTGTGGATAAGCAAAGCAGTATGAAGACTGAGTATATTTGACAGTATACTTGAGCATACTTTTGATTCTGTTTAGATAACGACAAGAACGGTGTTGGTGTTTGCAACGCCAGTGGCATCACGAACACGCTGCTGTTCCATAAGGGTACAGGAACTTGGGTCACTAATGCCGGAACACAACACAAGGTTATCATGGCAGCATACTTAAGACCAAAGGTGGTCGCCATCCAGATGGGTTTGGGGCCCTAACACGTAGCTAGGGTGGGTTGTTTTGTCGCCTTTTACGACAGGCCAACCCCGGCTGCAAAGGTTAGTATTCTTTCTCCGCCCCTGCACGGATTAAATTTGTTTCTATTTTAACATATCTAGGTGTGATACAATTTTGCTACTACATTTCAACTTAATTTATACAATTATCAAAAAAACTTTCATAGCAAAATATAAATAAAATTCTACTTTTATGACTTCTCTGCGTAATAAAAAATAATATATATAAATACTGGTTACGTTTGCGTAGCTATATGGAAATTCGTAGTGAATTCCCAAATTCGAATTATTACTACGAGTCACAGTATACGGTTGTAGCTGCTACGAAAAACAGAAAACGTTGAATATATTGCGGCTGTCAATTTTTGAGAAATTAGTATTTTTCACAAAGTCATTAAACAAAACTTAATAAGTATGTTATAAAAAATAAAATAAAAACATGCGGTGCAGTCTTTGGGGACTGCCGATAGAAGTGGAAACTAAAAACTAAATAACTTGTGAATTGTATCGTCGAGCTATTAGATTATTATTTTCGGTTTATAAAAAATTGTTTATGATCAAGCATTAAAGTTTAAATTGGTCATTAACACTTCTTTACAAACCAAAAATCGTTCACCCAAAAAGTGCTCAACGCGCCTAAAGAAGTTTTCACTTCAAAAACTCAACTGTATTTCATTGTAATAAAGCCGCAATTCAAATACCTAGTCAGGTCATAAATTCTGTCACATGTTTAATGTAAAATAATTGTAACAAGTTTATTAATTATGTAACCATTCATATACCAAAATGAACTTAACAAAACATAGATTCTTATGACATTAAAGTTTATTCAAAATGACCTCCGTGATTTTGAATACAAGCCTTTAATCTGCGCGGCCAGTTGTCTATCGCAGCACGAACGAGGTCCATGTCAATATCGGCGGCTGCCTTAATCAAGGATGTCTTGAGTGACTCCAAATTGGGATGAGGCTTTGAGCACGCCTTTTCCTCCAAGTGTTGCCATATCTTGTAATCTAACGGATTCAAATCTGGACTGGAGGAGGGCCAGTCTTCGTGCCGGATGAAGTCGATTTCACGCGCCGCCAGCCAGTCTTGTGTGCTCTTCGCTCTATGAGCTGGCGCCGAATCTTGTTGGAATACCCAGTGCCTGTTATTGAACATGGTATGAGAAACAGGTTCCACAAGGTTCGTCAGGACTGTATTTTGATACACAACAGCATTCGTTTTTACACCTTTCTCACAAAAATGTACCTCTGTTAAGCCCCAATAAGAAACTCCCAACCATACCATGAGCGAGGATGGAAAATGACCTCGTTGGACACGCGGAATACGGTTGCTCGCTTCTTCACTACTGTGTGCGTACACCTTATCATTTTGTTTGTTGTAGCTCTCTTCTACGGTAAACATTTTTTCATCCGAAAAAAGAATTTCCCGATATTTTTTTCCCGCGTACCGCTTCAACAAAGCGCGGCATCTCTTCAGTCTCAGGTCCATTAGACGAGCATTCAAACGATGTCCTGTTTTTCTTCGATATGCCCAAAGCCCTAAGTCTTCATTTAACACCCTTTTCACCGTGGTTCTGCTTAACCCCATCTGAAGGGCCAACAGTTTCTGCTTACGTTTGGGATTTCTTTGAATTCGTGCCTTCACAGCTTTTATCACTGCTGGAGTCCTAACAGACCGAGGGCGACCACTTCTTGACCTGTCATCTACATTAGAGTCTTCATTGTATCGTTTGATGGTACGATAAACGAATCTTTTGGTTATATTCAAATTTTTCAGTATGTTAAAAATTTGAATTGGCGCGTAACTGTAACGATGCAACGCAATAACTGCAACACGGTCTTCTTTAAGCGTCCACTCCATATTTAAAAATGAGTAAAATTCTAAAAGTTATACATTTTTATTTTCATGAACAATTCGAAATTCGAATTCAATAAACTTTTTTGTGGCCAGCATTCTAAAAGAAAAGTTTTTACTGTGTGACAATACTTATGACCTGACTAGGTAGATATGTATAAGTAACGTAATGCAATCATTTAAAAGTTACATTATAAAATAAACCTTAAATCATTATTAATAAGGTTGGTATTACTGGAGCAAAACTCTTCTTACGTCTTACGAATTTTCGATCAGGTCACGTGTCTTGACGCTAGTTTAACATTTTTTACCCATCACAAAAAAGTGCACAACGCCGCTAAAAAGTTTTCACTTCAAAAAAGTTTGGATGCTATGAAAGACAGTATCTACATAGATATATATGATGTCTGTGGTGCAATAGCTTTCGCACGTCGGAAATCTATTCAGTAGTTTTGCCGTGATGAGCGCACAACTGCAGACCTCTATCATTTTATTTCTATAGTTTCCAAATAATACATTAATTTTGAATTTCTCAGTCAAATAAACAAAATACTATAAAATATAAAACATTTTCAACAATGAATTTCACTAACAATTGGTTGGAATACGATTCAATAGCACTCGTTTGGTATGCGACCTCGTATCGGATTCCCCTACACTCCCGTTGTACAAATAAATATGGACTCAGTTACACTAACATGTAAAAAAATCAAAATTCCTTACAATTTTATTAAAATTTTATAGATCGCCGCTATTTAATTTAATTTTAGATGATTAAAAATACCAATAAATGGCGCCACTATCATTTTACGTCGTGGTATTCTTTATTTGAATAGAAGTTATGTAGTGGTAGGTTGTTTTGGATCTTTTAGTCGCATACAAGAATTGGTTGTTCGTAGTCATTGCATTCAAGTTGATTAGTTCATTTGGGAGTCCTGGGAATTTTTACAGCCAGTATATGTATATTTTTAAAGTTGGAATTCAACAGACAGGTAAATTACAGGGTTACATACTACTAGGGTTTTTTGAAAGATCCTATGGTATGTCGTAATACGATGGAAAAATCTCAGTTGTATGCTTATTCCGTATTTGGAGAGTACATAACATGAACGTTCTTGAAAACCGTTTCGTACATGAAAGAAGAAACTTAAAGAAATGGGTATAAATTCTCAGCCGATAGCAAGCAGCGAGTTGTATATTGTAACTATAGATTTATATTTTGTTTGGTAACGTGGTTAAGTTGGTTGTAAAAAAATCTATTTGCAGAAACATAATCAAAGCTACGTACGTTATAGTTCTTGAACATACATCAATAATAAATTTGATTTTTTCATAATTGAAGGTTTTTATGTTTGATTTTTTTATGCAGCTTGTGTTATGAAGCTTATGGTCACAATTGAGAACCAGATTCTAAAAACCGGGTTGCAGTGCTTTTTGCATTGATGTAGCTCAATACTTTTTTTAATAAAGCATAAAAATAAACTAGAATAAATATGACGGGCTTTAGTTTTCACTTAAACAATTACCATCTAACTCTCCATCGCCGAAAATGAATACCAAAAGAAAATATTTTCGTGAAATATCCCAGTTGTATTATTTATAAGATGGTTTCAGGTACACGAGACGGTAACGTAAGAGCGACAAGCTTGATTAGATGTTAAAATTTTTTTTAGTTCTACATAATAATACTAGTTATTTATTTTAAAAAATAGGAAAATACTGATCTTTTCGTGAAATATTAAATTTTTGTGTGTGATTTTATGTTACACTACATTGCAATTGCGGCCTAATGCACTTAAAAGTAGGTATCGGGTGAGTTAATTTAGTTGAGTGGATTCACCCTTGCATTGTCGTTGCTTGTTTATCGTCGCCGCCATCCGGTGGGGCTAACTTAATGGTATTAAACTTATATAAACGTATTCTTTGGATTTTATATTTTGACAATAGGGAAAAGCGTAAAAGGGCTTGTCAACGTTTTAATAGGCTTTTTTGTAGAAATTATATTAATTAGATTTATTTCAAGGCTTTGTAATTAGATATTTTGCTAATTTGATTATAATGTAATGCGGAAGTCTTGTTTTTACTTTATATTAAAACTAGTCAAATCGTATTTGCAAGGAATTGTGGTACTACACCTCTGCCACCTCCCTTTGACTAGAAGATAACTGGCTGGCTTGACGTCGTAAAGGGTGATATGCGTGCCAATGGGCTCACTACCAGGGATGCTGAAGACCGTGCGAAGTGGAGTAGAAAAAGTCGGAAAGCGGACCCCGGGCACCGAAGCGCAAGTTTGGGTTGCAACCGGGATGAACGCTGAGATGATGATGATGATGCTCCGCCTTTCACATCGATAGATGGTAATGCTAGCATCATTTACATGTTGTACTCATCACCAACTGACGACCTCGGTAGCAAAATGCGAATGTTCAAAAGTTTGGTCTCGGGTTCGCTTTGTTAAGGTGAGACCTCTTATAATGTTAATTATTATTATCATTATTATTTTATATTCTAATTATGTATTATTTTCGCTACGCAGGGGCGGAACAAGAATCCCCTGCTGCCAAGGACTGTCGTGAAATACGTCAAATGTAAGTGGTAGAGTCTTCAGCTTGCCTGGGTGGTAACCACCCTAGTCACAAAATATACCGCCATAATAACCTTGTGTTGTGTTCTGATATAAGTGACCCAAGCTCCGGTTTAAGTATGCTGTCAGTTTGTCTGATATTCCACAAAAATAAAATAGGTATAACGACTTTCTTGGGCTTAGAAGTCAATAACGTTTTCTTTACTCATATATTCATTCATGCACTTAGTTAAAGAACGACTACGAACTTTGATAAATAAAAATATCATGAGCCAATCTAAAAGCGCGTAATCTGTGCAACCTCTCAAGATGGCCGTACGAATACCATCCCCATCTAATCCTGGATAATTAAGGTGTGCAATATTAAGGGGAATGCTTGCTTATACGCGTCTATTATTCAATGCTATGGTATCGAGAAAGTGCGCAATGTCTGGGAGTAAATAAAATACGTGCTAATATAGACAATGGTTGTTTACTTTTTGCAGAGGTGTGTTCCATTAATTATGTTGAAATTTTATTGACATTGTCGTCAGCCAATTATGGTCTACTTGACGTAGGCCTCCACGAGCTTGCACTAGAAATTTAGGTCCACTGTGTTATTCATCTAGCCCCGACCTTGTCTGGGTAATCGGACCATGAACTAGGAGGCATTCCACATTACGATTGTCGTAAAACTAAACCTTAATTAATTTTTAAGGTTCTAAGCCCTGAATCCACTTTACTGTCATAGCACGTTGCATCCAAGCTTCACCCTTGGTCTAGCAGGATAAACCAAATAATAGATAAGAATGATTGGTCCGGAAAATCTCAGTCTTAGTGAGAACTCTTACAGTCCATAAAAATACATTTGTTCTATATAACTTATTAAGCTCTTTCTAAGTATTGTTTAATTTTTAAGATTTTGATTATTAAACGTGATGTTTTCAAAACCGAATAAAAGAATCGCATTTAAAAAGTAATTTTATAAAAAAAGTTAACTTAATTTTTTTATGTGACATTGGCCAAATGCATAGGCCGTCCTATGCCGCTACCTATAAAAAAGAAGAAAATTTACTTAAAATGTGACATGTCTCGAAAAACGTTTATTTTTATTCTGGACGCAGAGTACGAATACTAACCCTCACAGCCGAATTGGCCTGTCCTAAAAGACAACAAAACAACCCTACTAAGTGCTCTTAGCCTGACTGGATGGCTGCTACTACTCGTTTCAAAACTTGCCACCATAACGACAATGTATCGTGTTCGGGCCCTAGTAAGTTCCAGATCCTCATCAAGGCCTTTTGGCAATACCTCTGGTGTTACGAGTGGGCCATTTGTCGGTCTTCTGATCTCAGCTATAAAAATACGAAATAATTTATATATAATTCCAATAATGACTGTTTAGGAGTATAGTTAAAAAGTTTATCATAAATAATTTTTACTACTAATTTTTACTATGATTTCAAACCACGACGAATTTGTTGCTTAGAAGAGCTTCAAGCAATATTACAAGCGAGTCTATTGCCATATAATATTGCACATTTGAAGTTAGTGTATTTGTGTACAATAAGTATTTTTAATTAATTTTTCACTCAGATGCGAAGTAACCAGTCCACCTTCTTCAATTACGAAATAGTGAGAGCTGTAACAATTCAGTGAATAAACAAGAAGACAATCAGTGCCGGCGTGGCTGGGGGTAAATAATAAACGCGTCCATTCCCCACACTCCCGGCAGACACCTCGGCCAGGGCACATTTACACGTGTTTCCTTGACGGTGACTAGATTGGATGTATTGTGAACTCTCGTTTCATGGACACTTTACATATGGACATGTTTAGTGTGAAAACTCTTTAATACATATCCCGATTGTTGATTAAACTTGTATTTTGGAGACCGGCGTTTATTATTGCGTGCAATAATAACAGATTACAACATTCCACTGCTGGGCTTGAGCTAAATGGGAACGGATATTATACCCAGCTTGTCCAAAGCAGATTGAATTAATAGTAAGCAGTTACCGTCACTTACGGATGATGGTGACGCTAGGATACCGCGAAATCAGTGTTATTATGGCGGTTTACTTATAGATCATGGGTGATTGCCATTCAGGGCTTAGCAGCAGGCCGATGGTCCACTTAAAAGTAAGTTACCGTCGCAGATGGATGTATCGCCAGGGGCACCGCTAACACGTCACTCCACGAAGGGGTACTGAAACCTGGGTCACTTATGCAAGAACACAACACTAAATTGTTATGGTGGTATATTTAGAGCGGTGGTTGCTATTCACACGGGTTTGAAGCCGTTGCTTTGTTGCCTTTTACGACAGGTTGACCCCGGCCGCACAGTTTAGTATTCTTAATTGACCCTTGCAGTAATCGTATGTGTAAACCGCGTTACGGTGTGGCGCGTACACTGTCCATTTCTTGTAATAGGAAGCCCAAAATCATCAAAGGAAATTGCCTTTTAATATCATTATTGTATTGTATCATAAGAAAATATATTAGCAAAACGAGAAGCATCTGTATGGTATAAATTGAATGGCGTCCGGTTTTCACAACCCTAAATTAGTAGTCTAAGATCCGGTATTAGAAAATTATACCCTCATCTGTTAATTAGATGAAACAATTTTTTATAGGTTGATATCAATATTATGAATTTATGAAAACAACCTCTGCCACCATAAGTCTGCTGCTATTAATAATAATTAATTAACAATAATATTGTTATAATATTGATATCAGTCTATAAAAAATTGTTTCATCTAATTAACATATGAGGGTATATTTTCTAATTCCGGATCTTAGACTATAGACTTTATTATCATTATGTATGTAAGTAACAAATAAATATTTTTCTTCTGTTCTAAGTTTCTTTTTAATAATTGGTATTTCAGATTAAATATATCAAGTCATTGATAGGATTGCGTACATGTTACATAACTATCCCCAAATTAACGGTAATTAATACTATAAGCTACAGGTGTTCCGAAATTGCATTAATTTACTAAATGGCGGACATATGCAATTTGCTATATATTGCAATAATATTAATCAGTGCTTTACACTGATATATATTTGTATGTAACCAATGGTGCATCTCAACATTTATCTAAATTGGGCGTTGATATCCGATTTTTTTTTCAATTTTAATATTTTTTTTATTGTTGTAGGACAGCAGACAGGCGGACGGCCCGCTTAGAATTTAGCAGTTTCCGTTACCTATGGGTGTTTGCAACGCCAGTGGCATCGCGAACACGCTGCTGTCCCATAAGGGTACAGGAACTTGGGTCACTAATGCCGGAACACAACACAAGGTTATTATGGCAGCATACTTAAGACCAAAGGTGGTCGCCATCCAGACGGGTTTGAGGCTCTACCACGTAGCTAGGGTGGGTTGTTTTGTCGGCTTTTACGACAGGTTGACCCCGGCCGCAGTGGTTATTATTCTTTCTCCGCCCCTGCACGGATAAGGAATAAGTATGTATTTTTATTCAAATTACTCAATAGTTACATAGATTCCTCTTTCCTTATAAGTCAAGTATTTCTTAGGTGTCCCAGCTTAAATTCAGGGCCAGAGTCACTTTTTTCATTACCTTTAATAAAATAAAATCTTGCAATAAACACTCTTTTACTTAGATCTTATCTTGAATATAGTATAATTATACACCAATATTGAGGTGTTTTGCTCTGACATTATAAATTACAAATAAAAAAAAAAATCGAACTATGCAAAGAACTAAATTTTTAAATATAAACACACCAAAAAAGTCTAAGCAACATGCATGATATTACAAATTTACCCTTTATACTAATTAATTTCTAAGTCTTTACTCACTCAAAGTGATTAGGTATGTAAACTTTTTTATTATTGATGACATACTGGCTGGTTGTAAAAAAAAATCCATTATGTTTTGTTTTTTTCATAAAATTAAATGAAAGGGAATTTGTTTGAATTTAAGTCCGTTTTTATTGCTACGTTTAGTCTTGATTTTATAATTTTATCAATTGAATTGTGGGAGAAGAATTGTAGGAATTGATGAGAAATGATCTAAGCTTTTTAAACTCTTGTGTATGTGGGGACGAATCCTGAATGTTCAAGTACGATCCAGAATTCAGAACGCAGAGCTCCGAGTGGCACACCCAATCTTTTCCCAAACCCATAATAGCGCGCATGAGCATATCTCTCATCAAAATAATGCTGATTGTCTTCATTGACATCCGAGGAATCGTACATTTTGAGTTTGTACCGCAAGGACAATTTGTCAACGCAGCTTTTTACCTGGAGGTGCTCAAAAGACTGAAATGCCGGATCCCCCGCGTCAGGCCTGACATCAAAGACACCTTCAAGCTCCACCATGACGATGCCTCCAGCCACACGGCCTTCATCGTTACCAACTACCTGGCCCAAAGCAAGACCCCCTTGATGCTCCAGCCTCCCTATAGCCCTGACTTGGCGCCGTGTGACTTTTTTTCAACAGAAATCTGCAGCATTTTTTATTTTTCATTTCATCTGCACATCGAACGTTATAATAGTTCGATGATACATTCCCTGGCTGAGCGATTCCAAATTATGAAGATAATAAAAATGAATGCATGGATAGCCTCAAAAGACATATCGTTTTTCTGAAGCGGAATACATTTACTGCCATAAAAATAGCAGAAGGTAGTCTCTAGTCATACCCAATGCTTTGATTGAAATGCTTTAGTTCCTTAAATTTTAAATAAAAATGTCGAACAAAAAAAAGAAAAATTATTCAAGGTTCTAATATATAAATTTATTACATTCATAAAAGTTAACTTCCTTTAAGCTATACAATAATATGAACCGCAGATGCTAAATAAAAATTAATAACGATGGAATGACACTGCAAAACATTTTGAGGCTTTGTTTCAAAAATCGCTCCCAACCAAAGTAATTAATACTAATTATGTTACACAAAACGAGTGAATTAATGAGATACCGTGACTTTGCTTTCATGCTATTCAAACGGCTACTTATCTTTGTATGGAATTAACTTTGGGTATTGCTGGCCGCGTGTTCCTGACGAATAGAATAGGCCTCTATTTCATTCCGAGAGTCGTTGAAACAAATAAATACTTTTACTACTTCTGCTAGCTAAAAGGCTAAAACCATTTACCCAGTTTTCCTTTCAGGGTTGGATTTATCTACTTGATTTAAGGAGAAAGGGTCGATGGAATCCAAAAAATAAATAGCCTATAACCATCTACAAAAAATTCCGAAGAATGGTAGTAGTCCCATCCCGATATGTTCAGTAGGTAGTTTTGTTATGATGGTGCGTTGAAAGAACCCCATTTTCCTTATATATGTATAGATTACATATACATTCATACACAAATGCGCACGCGCGTGTATGTGTGTGTTCGTTACCCCTTGACTACCATATACTTATGACTTACACAACAAGAACACTTACCACCAAAAATCGTCTATAAAATTATAATCCAGAATAAAACAAACTGTAGCAAAAAGTCAAAAGATAGAAGCGTAAGCTGGTACCGACAATATTTATTTAAAAAGAAAACCTCCCTTACAAAGTTATCGGCATAACCGCAAAGTGTGAAGGAAGGTGGGGAAAATTAATCCATGGGCCATAACTTTTGTAAAAAGAGCACTCCTATAAGAGGTCTGACTGGCTACCGTGACTGCGTCAAAAGTTTTCCTATCTTTAAGTCGGATGCAGAGAAAACAAAATGGACATGTCAATAATTAATAAAAACGGTACAAATATTTAAGTGAATCTTCTTTAGCGCTAAAAAGAGATATATTTATAAATAGGATAACACACGAACAAGCGCACACGAACAAGCGCACACATGCACACTCACGCACTCACACGCTCTCACGCATGCACGCACGCACACACACACTTTTTTACTTATCACCCAACAGCTATAAATATAAATCAATGGTCAATAGTTACATGTATTCTTCATCATCGTTAGCTAATTGTGGTCCCCTGTTGGACCTAGGTCACTTCAAGTTTGCGCTACAAATTTTGGTCTCTTGTTTTTCTCATTCAGCCCCGACCGGAGCGTATGTTGTCGGTCCATCGGGCTGGTCTTGCTCTAGCGCCCCGATAGCCAAGAGACGAGACGGCCCCACCGCCAATTCAGCATGCATATTTTTAACCGTATGTCAGGAACTTCAATTCACTTACGGATGCATTCGTTTCGAATTTAATGTACATATAAGAGAAATCTCCAACATAGCCCATTATCTGCTGGGAGTTTTAAAACTCGTGGACCAGCACCGCTGGGAGTGTCCACGTCTCGGCTCCAAACATAAACTGGTAGGACGAATTATTCGAAGACTTTCATGTTTAATCACTGGGAGATGATAGATGAAAATAACTGACGAAGCGTATTTAAAATAAAAAATATATACCGTATCCAATTAATTTCATGGATTCGTGTTAGTTTATAACTTTTTTCATGAAATTGAGTGCGGCAACACCCCGGTTTAATATAACGACTCATCCATTTTAACAATATGCCAAAGTTTCATACGTAATATTTTTAAGGTGTACGGGACCCACCAATACTAGACGGAGCTATTATAACTTCATCCTATAAAAGAAGTGAAAATAAAAAACTCACTATGCGAAACTTACCATTGGAATAATGATTATTAATTCAAACATCAGACCAGCCAGCCTTATTGAGGAGTGAGCCTTGACTTTTTAATAGCTGGAGTTGAACTGATAGGCAAATGACGTTTGAAACATCAGGGCCATGGCCAACGCGTTGCTAATATCGAAGAAATTTCATAACGCCTTATTTGAGAAACCATATATTATATAGCGATGGCAAACCCTCATCATTTGGTCTTTTGGAATATTACTCAAGTGTGTTTCATTACATGCAAATTTATTTTTAAGTTGGAAATTATTTTTCACACCCCACCGCTTGGGAAAGACCGGGGTTTGTCAGCGTCTCTTGTTAAGGGGACGTGCGTCGCTGGCTTATTATTAAATTTACTTTGGAGTTCTTTGGTACGTTTCAAGGTCAAGTCCAAAGAACGTGACGTGTGTAATCTTTCTGAATTTATCTTTCAGAATACGTCGGAATGAACTAAACTTAGTGAACTTCAAAATGTGTATGACAAATTTTTTGTCTTAAATCATTGTAGAATTACAATAAAATAGAAAAGAAGAAATTGAAGAAAACTTTCGGGTACCTACAACTTAAGCTTAATAATTAATATAATAACTCAAAATTTTCAAGGTAGGTATTGACCTCGTTTAAGAGAGAGAATAGTTGTTCACAACGTGAAGACACACATACTAGGTGGGTAGTGGTAATTAACTGGTATCTAGAGGTAACAAATTCGAATATTGTAATGATGTGTATCGCTGAGGCAGTTTTTCTTACATTACCTTACCTTAATACGCATATAACTAACACGTACCGACCATACACACCCTGAGGATGCCTACATATCGAGATCATCGAGATGTGTAACCCGCTTTGAACAAGCGTGCCGGGTCTATTGTTCGATTTATCAAGGTTGAAGCCCAAGCCCAACAGTGCGAAGTTATAGACTGTTATTTCCTTAGGTATTATATTAAGACAGGAAAACTACTAAATAATTTTAATGATTTTCGCTTTCAGATCCCTACGTACTGTTAATGATAACAATAATTAAGTTATTAAGGCAGGAAAACTGATAAGTGATTTTAATGAGTTTTGCTTTTAGATCCCTACGTACCTACTGTTAATGATATTAACAATAAATGTCTAATGAAGTAACACGCTAAAATAATTTCATGAAAATTAACACGTCGCGCCAAGTTTGTGGAAGTTTGAAGAAGTTGGCCAAAGTTAAGGAGTGTTGGGTGACTTTGATCCAGCGAACAGGTGCGGATTACTTTTAAAATATGTTAATCTCTTAATACGGCCCTGTGTTCAAGTTTGTGGAGTGATCTTTGGTTCGGAAGAAGTCGGTTATTCACTGTAACCAGCCAAGCTACTGGAAATCATGAAGCACATGATTTTATATGTCGGAGATAATAATAATTTCAGAACGATCGTCATTTATTTAGTAGTAGCGACACCGTAAATATGTATGAAGTTGTCGATATTAGTTGTCGTGACAGTAGTGCGTTTGTATGAGGTGTGGCATACTGTCATTAGTTCCTCTTAAGGCTGCGCCTGCGCCGGGTGTTCGCCCGGGTTCAGCAACTGGATGTGGGACACAAATATCTGACCATGCCGCCTATGCCGAGCCCCAGGGGGAGCGGTACATCAATAAAGTGTTGGCTTAAGATCGTAAAGGGTGTTGTGCGTGCCAATGGACTCCCTACCAAGGATTCCGAAGACCGTGTAGAGTGGAGAAGAAAAAGTTGGAAAGACATCCGGGCACCGAAGCAGACGTTTGGGTTTAACGCTAATAATATGAAGATGATGTATAACAACATTTTGAGAACTTTAAAAAACACACGAAAATAATCGATGTAAATTGTTTTGAAATCATCTTTGAATTAATTATAGTCTACATATGTATGTTAGTAAATACAACATCCGTGTTTAAAGTTAATTTTTCATATCTTCAATTACCGCGTAAGTACTTAATAACACTGCAAATATTAGTATAACACGAATTCATTATACAAATATGCAATAAGCAATAAATTTTATTAAAAAATTCCACAAACAATAATTTATATTTTGATCCTTAGGTATTTAAATTTTTTTACTAAAATAATAAAATAATGAACGTTTTATCCGTGCAGGAGCGGAGAAAGAATACTGACCTCTACGGCTCTGGTCGTAAAAGGCGAAAAAACAACTAACCTTAGTGGTCGGTACCCTACGTACCCTGGTACCCTACGTGGTAGGGACCCAAGCCCGTCTGGATGGCGACTACCTTTGGTCTAAATATTCCGCCATAATAACTTTGTGTTGTGTTCCGGCATTAGTGACCTAAGTTCCTGTACCCTTATGGGACAGCAGCGTGTTCGCGATGTAACTGGCATTGCAAACACCTATAGGCGACGGTAACTGCTAAATTCTAAGTGGGCCGTCAGCCTGTTTACTGTCCTACAGCAATAAAGAAAATAAAAAAAGAACCAAAAATATTATGAACAATGCCTAAGGCGCTCGATAAATCAGTTATTCGATCGGTAAGATTAGTACACAAATGGTACGAAATATATAGCACAGCGCCTCACCTTATTGTAAACCTTAAGACCTCATTGTAAACACTTAGACGTTCAAATATTTGAATTTGAATTATTTTTAAATTTCTAGTACTAGGGAACGACGATAGCCAGGTTATGTAGCCGGACCCTGTGGCGTGATCTAGTCCTGCGTTGGCGGGATCAAAGATAGCTACTTAGCTCCCGCTTATCAATTTTACAATTACTATAAATTTTTAAAATGAAGTTCGTGCCCAATTCAGAACTCTTGGTTAAAGAGTTTTGAATATTATGGATGAAAATTGAATTAAATAATTATTAATAGAACCTTATTGATTTATCGATATGTAACATGTCCATCCATAAAAAAATACTTTGATTAAGAGAAGTTTCGTGGCTCATTACTCATATGTAAAGTGGATATAAAAGAAATTGAAGGGTTCAGATAATGAATACTTATTTAACTTGTTGTTTTTTAGAACAGTAATTAAATAACAATTAGAATTCAATTAAGTTATTATTACAGTACATATAAATACGTGTTAATAATATTCTATGTACTTATAATTATAATATCCTTCTTGGTTAATTCTAATTTCGTATAATAATCGGATCGCTCCTGATCATCGCTGTGACTATGGCTGAGAGGGACAGGTCCGGACCCACTGCGGCGGCGAGGGTACGACGCTCCTCATTCCACGCAGGACACACTTGATGCGTGTGTAGTGCCGTATCCTCGATGCTGATGTTGCAGTGGTGGCACCCTGTCGTCGGCTCACGCCGTGCCACCCGACACAGGTAGCGGCCGAAACACCCGTGGCTGGTGAGCACCTGTGTCAGGCGGAACGTCAGGGTGCCGTGCTTTCTCAGCAGCCATTCTGACATGACGGGCCGTACTGCTTCGATGGCGGCGCGGCCCCACGCGGTGTTCTGCAGGTGGCGTAGCCATTCTGTCAGCTGGACCTGGTGCAGCTCTTCTTTTTCTGACATCTGACCAATTCTTCGATACTCTCCATGCACACGGAGAAAAGTGATGAAGTAATAAGGTCAATATGCTGATAGAAGCCTAAATAATCAAGTAAACAGTTATCAGTTAAATTCTTCTAGAAGGAACGAACAGTATAGTCACAAGGTGAGCAAGCTATATATCCCAGTTATTTTCGTGTGCAGTTGTCCTTATTCATATGTAGCGAGTATTTTATAATATGCACATAGACGAAAAATTCTTAATCCATGTCATTATGCGAATCAAACACATGACTTAGTCGGGATATAGTTAGATAAATTACATCAATAAAATGAAATAAAATGAACAACGTTGCTCAATAGGCGACTGTGTCGCTGATAAAAGATCTGCTCCGGGGGTAAATTAATTTATGAGTTATTTCTTGGTAGAATTTTAGCATTAAATGCCGGTTGCCACCCAAACTTCCGCTTCGATGTCCGGGGTACGCTTTTCGAGGTATTTTACACTTCACGCGGTCTTCATCTTTCCTGGAGTTAATCCTTTGGCTTGCTTATAATTTCTTAAAACGTCTAGTCCAGTGTTATTTGAGATATAATAAAAAATATTTTTCCGATTTTATCATAGGTTACTGACAGCCCTATAACACATTTAACCAATGTAGTACCGATCAGGATGTTAGTTATTACATTATTATGCACGTTCGAATTTAGTATAAAATTCATGAGTTACGGTCTTGAGGTACACTGTGATTGGAACAATGAAGACTTATTCAGCTTTATTGCTTTGTATTGTTGGTGCGAGCGCCATTCGGGTGTATGGTAAGAGTTTTAATATACCTATACATTCTATGAACCTTTCATTGTGGTATTTTGACAATTATTGCCTTGGAAAGATCGCTAATAATAATAATTATGGCCACCATGGTAAGTCCAAACTCAATTCCTTTTCGTTAGCTTATGAACCATATCTTACAGGGGAGCTGTGGTGGCAGTTTTCTAGTCTTAACTGGCTGGTAGTTTCATCTAAAGAGCGTTTTAAATATTGGTATTTAAATAGTTGCATCACAATACATATATGTCAATGTATGTAAAATGTATATAATATAGTGACGTTCCTGTATACATATTAGAAATAAACATAAACTGTAGTTCTATCCCCCCCCCCCATTTTTAAATAGGTCAATGTTTGATGCTCGATATTTATGAAATGTCTTTAATTATGCAAACTATTGTTTAGTTTTTTTTAGTGTAAAATTTTATTTTCTATAAGAATATGTATTTATCTAACTCGTAAAGTGATTTGTTATCAAGGTACAAATTTACTAAGTTTAAAAAAATCCCATGATATTTGAATGGGAAATAGAAAATTAAGAATTGCCACCTCTAAGCTAAAATTATTATAGGGCAATTTTTTATGGATACTACGAGTATGACTGACCACGATGTTGACGATGATGTTCATAAAAATATTTTTTAAACACTAGCTTATATTGATTAAATTGTTTAGATTGATAACGATCGACCAGAGCTGCAGGACCGCCAATTTACCGTTAGGTAGTTTGAACCTTCCCAAACTGGAGGGTTTCACATTTTCGTCAAAAGTTTCCAGACTGATAATAATTTCATAAATTTTTTGAGTATTCAAAAGGTTGTCAATATTGGAACTGGATCGAGTCAACGTCATCTAAGAATTAAATCCTAATTGCACCCAAAATTTCTACTTTTATAACTATGATCCTGCTTTCATTAAAAAATTTCATCCCAGGTCATATCACGTATTATCCTTTTCAAAAATACACAGCATTTCTTCAGTCTATCAGTCCTTTCCGCTTTCTGATGGTGGCGTGCAAAGACTTTAGTATCTCCAATGACAAGGCACTGACCAGCTTGTATTTAAGGTTATACAGTAAATGACAGAATTGAGTTACATTTGAGGGACAGAAATTCTTAAATAAAAGGACAATTTTTTTCAGATGACAGGCATGATAGACCTGAACGCTACTATAACTTCGACTATCCAACGCAATATGACCACGACTCCCATAACCCCTCCATGATCGACGCTGGCGCAGAAAGACCCTGTCATGGAGATATCAATTGTATCAGGGGCTGGATCATGAAGTACGGGAACTGCAGGCATCCCACCGGGAAAATACCTGATCCCATTGTTTTGCGGAGGTTCAGAACTAGATTGCCTGTTTCGAATATATCTATTATATATAATGATGTGGAGTTCAGGGGTACTAGTAACGTCGTTCTGAAGGATATTTAGTAAGTTTTTTTTTTATTTGACCATATGGTTCTGGCCAATCAAATAAATTATTAAATCTCTTGATTCTGAGTCGGAACGAAGGCTAGGTTGAACAAATATACGAGTACTATACCAACTATAAGGAAATCGAAGGAAGTTTTGAATGTAGACTAAAAGAAAAGAGCGAGTTAGGCTCCAAAGTGGAAGCTAACACCATATATGATTCTAATCTGTTATTATTAAATTATTTTCACTATGACGTCACTTTCTGAATGTATGTAATACACTAGCTTTTCTAAGTCAGCAGTCTGCAATTTATAAGATTTAAAACCAGAGATGTTTTTTTAAAAATATTTGGAATGTATAAACATATTTTCTATAAATATGTTTCTTTTTCTAATCATGATAATAGTGGGAGAAATCCCATATGTATCTCCCAGACTAATTTAATATCCCATACATTTTTTTTTGGAGTTTAATCCTTAAGAATCGATTTTCATATATAGGGCGCCCGGTATGAGAAAAATGTGAGAGTAAAATCTACTAATGAATGACCTCGTTACGTTTTTGGTGCGCGTGCACCGG
This sequence comes from Malacosoma neustria, assembly GCA_963693495.1. Taxonomy (NCBI): domain Eukaryota; kingdom Metazoa; phylum Arthropoda; class Insecta; order Lepidoptera; family Lasiocampidae; genus Malacosoma; species Malacosoma neustria. The sequence continues at coordinate 5,688,091 of OY856391.1, read as the reverse complement.
AACACACTAAATAAAACAAAACGATGTATCTCTCAAGGCAAAAATTACTTTATTTGTTGTAACTTAAGGTTGATTTCACATTAAATGTTGTTTAACATATGTCTTTTCATTTGTAAGTGACTAATTTATTGCTTTGCTCATTTTATATGACGAATGATCGTAAGTATTAGATAATGTTTTGGAGATTTGTGACTTTATTACTAGGTGCCATAGTTGTAATTAGGTTGAACTTAAAACTGTAAAACTTTTTTAATTAAGTATTAATCTTTTTTCAGTTAAATAAACTGTTTTTGCGTATGTTTTTAGTATCAACAAGATTACTGGCAACCTTGTTATCGTGGGGTATTTTGATAAAATCGTCAAGTACAGTCCTAATGCGGTCATCAGGTTCCAGAGGAAGGGCAAAGAGCCTCTCGAACTCGCAGACTTCTACAAGGCGGTTTACGGTATATTGAAATGCTTATTGTATTATTCTAATACTTAGATTATAAACTTTAATGTACAAAGAAAATTTTAAAATACAAGTGGATTGATACTGAAGAGAAACTAAAGAAAACATGGATGGACTGTGTAAAGATATGGCGAAGAAGGGTAAATGTAAATGTTGAGATGTCGATTAATAGAGGATAGTTAAAGAAAAAGCACGTTGTGCCGACCCCGTATAATAAGGGCAGGAAGATGTCTACAGTAAAGCAATTTTATTTTTTACTAGTGGTCGAAATGCGACTATAATTCATTTAATTATTAAGTTAGAACTTTATTAGGGTTCTTTTGTCTATACCTCTATAATTCAAAGTTTCATCATAGCTACTCAGTTGATTAGCCATTTTTCTATATCAGTTTGAACAGCATCACTGTAAAACTTCAAAATGTTTCGCATTGCAAAATCCGTTTCGTAACAATATATTCACATTTTGTAAACACTATTCCCACAAATGGGCAAGAGTAAATCAATTCAGATTACTTATTATAGAGGCATAGTCCCGAAAAGAATTGCTGTTTAAGAAGCAATTCTTTAAAATAAATAAATTTGTAAGATGCCGATTTAAAAGAGTGTATTTAATAAGACATGACAGAAGTAAGTAAAAAAAAGTTACGATGTAAAGGTCAATAAAATATTTTAAATTATATAAATAATAAACACGTCTAATATAATGGCTTAAACATATAGACAATTAATATTTATTTATTAAATATATAATATTAATAATTGTCTAATTATTTATTTATAATTGTTATTTAATAATTAATCATTTACTAATGTATATTATAAATTTGAATATTATATTATTATAAAATTAATCTAAATAGTCTTTACTAGGCCATAAACTCTTATTAAAAAAAACATAAGCGTAAGTAAGGTATGCATTTGTATGTTGTGTATAATTCAAGCAATTGTGTGCGTAATGTTTATTTAAATTAATCTAGATAGATAGATAACCCTTTATTGTACATTGTATAAAAGTAATTTACATTGAAAAATACATTAATCTAGTGTATTTCTAATGGATTTTAGGCAAAAAAATAGCTTTCTGCATCGTCCGTCCGCGCAATGTTCGTAAAAAGGGGTACAAAGATTTCGCTTCACGTATTAATATAAAGATTACACGGTTGTGTTTGTATCAGATTTACAAGAAAACTGATATGCCTAAATTTAATTTAAAAAACGTATGAAAACAAATAAATGATGTCGTTCCTTTGCTGTTAAGATTTAGCAAGAAAAATAATCCTGACGCCTTCGATTCCTTGGGTAAACAGGCAAATTGTTAGTCGGAACCACAAAGACTAATATATTACTTTTTTGCAGAATCCGTTACCCTAACAACAACTGTGCCCATCAATGGAAACACCATCCGCTGGGCTAGAAGCGAAACTTCCACGCACCTTGGTGGGCATCTTAGTTTGACGTTGGGACCCAAGATTATGAACAGCTCTGGTAAATATAAAAGACTTCATAACCTTAATATGCGGAAAAGAACTGACTTAAACTTGGATAAGTTTAGCTAATAAATAAACACTGTAACAATTCAAATAGCACCATCTATTCAGACGATATGCAGCAAAGCATTAGTGTAATGAGTGTTAGACAACTTATAGACTACTTCTTTTTTATTGTTGTAGAACAGCAGATAGGCTTAGACGGCCCGCTTAGAATTTAGCTGTCCCATAGGGGTCTACTTATAAATTTTCCTTTATATATATATTTATATATATAATATTATATATTCGGACATTGGCAAAATCAATGCCAAAGGCGTTGGAGCCACAGCTTCGGCCGGGCTCGGGGAGTCGTAAAAGGCGACAAAACGACCCTGGAATGATGAAGAAGAGGAAGCCTTCACCAAAGTCAAATTTATATCTATACCGAAATTCATCAAAATTGGTTCAGCGTCTTAGACGTGAAAATGTAACACACAGACCGAGTTTTCACATTTATAATATTAGTATGGATGGATGAAAGTACAGTCAGTACATTAATCAATAATCTAAGAAAAACTACCTTGATCTTGAATACGTATATTGAAGAAGAAATTATTTCATCTAGATACCACTTATAGATAGATAGATAGATAGATAATTCTTTATTGTTCACCACACAATTTTACAGAAAAAAAGACATAAAAAGAAGTAGGTAATAGTACAACATAGTGAGCAAACGGCGGTCTTATCACTAAATAGCGATTTCTTCCAGACAACCTATCAGAAATATTTAAAGTAGTAGTACAAGGCTTATATGTAAATACAAAAGACTGGTGCTTATTCTTTCCATTGCCCGTAACTATTAAATTTACCTAGAATTACTAATATGCTTTTATTATCAGATCCAACAGTACAACGCGCTATTAAGAGTGCCAACGCCAATCTGGAGGACAACGCCAAAGCTGCCTGGATCACACAATCAGCTATTGTCATGGGATCCTTAATCCAGGCTGCCCTGTGTGATATCGGCGAGAATATCCAATATGGTTCCTATAATTTGGAGAGCTTAGTCTTCGGACAGTAACCTATGTCAGAAAATTATTCCATTGAATACAAGATCTCAATTCTTTCAAAATATTTATTTCTCTAATTCTTTTTTTTATAATAATATAGTTTTGTCTAAATTTATCGTTCGATTATGAATTTGTATATATATTAATTATGTTCTCTTCAAAAATACGTTATTTGGAAATATTTCTCATTAAAATAATGCATTTTTATATATGTGTTTATTTTTAAAATAAGTCAGTTGTAAATTTCTATTAGTAGTATTAGGTTTAATGTAATATGTTTTTCGAAACAAGGTTTAGAATTGTTCTTTAATAATCAGTTTCAAACTAAAATATTAACCCGTTAAATAGTAGCAAGAAATTTTGCTTGGTATAGAGGCAATATGATGATTTAGCTGAGGCTCTAACTAACTTCACCAGCTGGTGGTAAGCTGGTGCAGCATGCAAAACAAGACTCCCCGAGTTCCTTTCGTATTTGGGGTGTCAGATATTGAGAGGCAAACGTGATTATATCGATTCCACTAATCATGGCATACTGAGTAAAACACCCTTAGCTTTAAGTAGCAGGGGGTCGCAGGACCGACTTTTAATCATTACTCGTGTTTGGCTTATGCGCCATCTGAGAGGATTGTTTCGTGTGACATTTTCCGCGACCGAATGATAAGTCAGAGACGGAAAACTGTTCCGCCCCATTACTTAGACACATACACACACATTCATGAATTAAATGATCTTAAATTCCAAGAACTATTTTTAAAATACTATATTTTTTGAGCGGTGTTCAAGAATATATTTTAATATTATTTAATAAATTTATCAGTGCCGTGTGGTACCGACTAAAAATAAAAATAGGAGCCACACAGAAAGTCACAAATGTTGACTGAAAGAAAGAAAGAAAATACATTTATTTAAGACAAACACAAGCACTTACAAAAATAACATAAAATAGACAAATAGCGAAAATTGCCTTAAAAAGGCCCCAAACTCAGCATGTGCTGGTAGAAGCTACCAGCGCTGTTCTTCCGTTTGGTCCTGGTAGTTGACTCTTTTTGTTAGTTAGCAGACAGTAATTGAAGAGCTGTCCGGCATCTTATTTAGGAACTGGGTCTGAGAGTAGTAACTGCTATAAAAAGCCGATCATTATCAAACATTTCTATTGCAGCAATTTTTATGGATCTTTGCCCAGGAAAAGTCTTTCTTCTTAAGTACATGATTGAGCTTTTCTTAGCTCACACACACACCCAAACTATTTCATAGGAACTGATTCAACGATCTCTTACTTCACAACCGTAATAATAACGGCAGAAAAGCAGAAAAGAATGTAATGCCAATATGAATTATGAAATTGCAGTTGCATTGAAGCAAATGTAATTTATTATAATGGGGTTAAAGTATGAAATTACCGTTGTAAGTAATAGATACTCTGAATTGACATAAAACTTTTATGATGTGAGATTTTCAAGTGAAACTTTTTTACATGATACATTTCATGATTATATTTTTTTTAAACAAGCAACAATATCAACGCTGCGTTTGTAGAGGAGATTGCTAATAAACACACCGTACGTTTTTGGTTTAAAAGTTTTCGTAATGGAAACTTCGACATGAAGAACGAACCATATGGAAGACCGACCACACAGATGAATAACGCTGTATTGAAGGAGATAGTGGAAGCCGATCCGAGTTAAACTATCCAGGAATTAACTACAAGACTTAACATTTGCATCAAATCAATAAGGTAAAAAAAAATGTAAAATGAGTGCCTGATTGATGGGACTGATGAATGGTTGACAGATCTGCAGAAAGAAACGTGTGTTGAAACTTGTGTTGCCTTCTTGAATCGGTACAAAAATGAAGGAATATTGGATCGATATGTGACATGTGACAAAAAGTGGATTCTTTACGATAACCGCAAGCGAAAAATGCAATAGTTGACCTCAAGTCAAACGCCGCAACAGTACCCTAAAGCAAAGCTTACCAATGAAAAAGTAATGGTAACTGTTTGGTGGTCTCTTCATGGTGTTTCACTATAACTTTCTTAGGTCTGGTCAAGCAATAACGCACATGCTTACTGTGCCGAACTTCAAATAATAATGGTGAAATTGACAGTGAAACCACCCCGAATTGTGAATCAATCTTCACCATTATTGCCCCATGATAACGTAATACCTCACACTGTACGAAAAACCGTTGTAACTCTGCAGGAGTTGCAGCTAGAAACCATATGTCGTCCACCGTACTCGCCAGACCTTGCTCCAACGGACTACCATTTTTTTCGAGATTTGGATAATTTACGTGATAGAAAATTTTCTTCCCAGGAGGCAGTACAAATGCTTTAACACAGTTTGTCGTATCTAAATCCCCAGAGTTCTATTGTAAACGCGTAAATGAACTTCCGTTTAGATGGCAGCAATGTATAAATAATGAAAATAAATGTATAAATAATGATTATGAAGAAATAAATATGTTACATCTTAGAAAAAAAAACCAGTACAAATCGGCAATATCATACTTTAACCCCTAATATATAAATGTGAAATAAGATACTGAATTGAGGTTGGTAGGGACGACAAAAACCGAATAGCCCAGTGCCAGAAAATGTGTAATCCGTCACTTGGACAAGGCACTGAATTATATATACCTCAAGCTCTGAAGCAACTACTATAAACACTGATATACACTACCATATAAATTAAAAAATAATTACGTTTACCCCTATTTCACTCCCTTTATATTCGCGACAAGAAGTAGTAGCCTATGTCCTTTTCCAAGGTCCAATCTATCTGTGTACCGAAATTCATCAGAATTAGGCGTCAAAACGTACCAGACAGACAGACAGAGTTACTTTCACATTTTAAATATTATTTCGGATTAAAAGTTAAGTACAACCCTTACACCTGTGACTCAGTTACCGTAGAAATCGCTAGTATATAACACGGGGATAATTAAATAAAAGTAGCGTATGCCTTAATTCAGATTATAATCTATTGCCAAATTTCACCCAACACATCCAGGTGTTGTACAAAAAGAATTTCTCAGTGCAGGAGCGGACTAAGAATACTGACATCTGTGGCCAGGGTCGGCCTGTCGTAAAAGGCGACAAAACAACCCTAGCTAGGTGGTAGTGCCCCTAGTCCGTCTGGATGGCAACCACCTTTGGTCTTAAGTATGCCGCCATAATAACCTTGTCTTGTGTTCCGGCATTAGTGACCCAAGTTCCTGTACTCTTATGGGACAGCAGCATGTTCGCGATGCCACTGGCGTTGCAAACACCCATAGGCGACGGTAACTGCTAAATTTCAAGCTGGCCGTCAGCCTGTCTGTTGTTCTACAGGAATAAAACAAAATTTAGTATAAAATTAAACGTTTCGTTGCATTGGTACAATCTTGTACAAAACTCGTCTACAAAAGTTTTTAACTCGACTAAATCTTGAAAACTGTTGACATACACTTTAAGTTTCTGGGGTTAATTTACTAGAAAATTATAAGCTGATACGATTAGTGCAGCGGTTATTTCAGTGGTCTTGTACTGTAAAATGTATGGATTTCAATCTCTGCTCAGGATATTTGAATATGTTTAATTTTTGTAAGATTTGCGATTAATTTGCACTACTTTTTTAATTGTATTTTTATAAAAGAATAAAATTTACTTTATTTCTATTATATATCTACACAGATAAAATCAACTGTTAAAAAATATGTATTAGGATTTTTTAATGATTTACTTACAATTTTTTTTTCATTTTAGGAAGATGAAAAAAAATTGTAAGTAAATCATTAAAAAAATTTTCTTCTTCTTTTGGAATACTTTTTATGAGAAAATAAACTTAAACAAGAAGTGATTGTAATATAGCTACTCAAAATTAATTTAAAAATAAAATTAGCATCGAATTTATATAGTATATTCAAAAAAATATTTATGATGTGTATATTATTTCAAACCTTTTTCTATGTTTAAATATTTTTTCTGATATATCTTTAAAATACTTTGTAATTAATAATTTTTTTAACAAAATATTAAATCAAACGCATATTTTTATTCAAATAAATTTCTAGCTTGAACAATTTTAGAAAGTTAATATGTGTATAATTATTGAAATATTTATAGACTTTTCTCAACTCTTACAAATCTCCAGTAACATGTTTGATTTCAATAAATAATAATCTTAAGAAAATATTTTTTATGTTAGTTCTTTTTTTTATAAACATGTAGACCAAATGCATTTTATTCACGTAACTTTTATTGATTAAATATAGAACAAATAACTAATACGTTACTTTATAAGTACTCGAGTTTAGTAGAATTATTGTTTAAAAACTAATAGAAAAAGTGTATATTTTTACAAAATTATGGATAAAACTAACATTTTGATAGTTTCCAAGTAATTAATTCTATTATAATGCCTCCTTCTAGTCACTGTAATCTCAACCGGTGACTTCGCTTGAAACAACATTCCGTATATTTTATTATCACATATTTTTTATAACTGTTACAACAAAGTAATGGATACAATAAATTGGGGCTCACAGACTTACCTTAATTTAAAAGTCTACGACGACACATAACCTGCGCTCACAATCTGACTGATGCACTGACTTAACACGTAAAGTTTTCCGGTAGTGACGAAACGCGAGGTAAACAAACCCCTAAAACAACCACACTCGCGAAAAGCTCGCGGCGAACTGATCCTATTCAGTGCCAGGCTCTCTCTACTTTCATGAAATGAACTGAAAGCACATTTTCAGTTTTATAACATCGTATATGACGCTTGTATGATGCTGATCTTGAATTTAGATATGTTCTAAATAAGGTAGATTTTTGAGTAATAAGGAAATTGTTTTCAAAGTACTATTCTGTTTGTTTGGGTGGGTCACAGAGGCGGGAATGAGTGTGCCGAAAAAAAATAAGCCAACCGCGTCTCAGTGAGTTAAGGCTCTATGGGCGTGTTTCGGTGGAATATCTTTAATTAAAACTCCAACTTTTGCCACTAATGAATTGAAGTTCTTAGAGAAAAATCCGTGAAAAGTGATAGCAGGTTTGTAGTTTTGTACACTTCAGTTGTCTTTTCGCTTTTGTTTATTTTGTACAAACTTTTGAATGATTTTATGTTTTTCTTTTTCATTAAGTAACAGGCAACTATTTTCACAATAAGTTTTTAATTTTCTTTTAGATCTTTCAGAAAAATATTATATTTTTAGAGCTTAAATGTTCTACTAATTTGGTATTTTAGAATTCTTTGCATTTTACTCGAATACCACTCTTCTTTCAGTACATCTGATGCCAAATCTTACAGCATTTTGAGTGGGTTGCAGCTATATTCGCTTTCATTATTGCTTCCTATATATTGATTTTTTTATTGTATTACAGTTATTGAATAGGAATTTAAATTCATTATTGTTTTTAATTAAGTCTTTACTTTAATTGTCCATCTTTAAGTTTATTCTAGTTAAATTCTTTGAACTGAGTTATCTAACATAACTTTATGTTTATTTTCTAAAAGGTATTTTTGTTTTTTTATACTACAATATCGAGAATAAGCCAATTAATAGTTAAGTTCAGGAAATTATCGATAATATTTTAGTTTCTTAAAAGTCCGTTAAAAGATATACAACAATGATAAAATATTAAAATAATCCATGCATCGGTCTAAAATGTTTTAGTAAAATTATATTTGACTGTTATGACTAGAAAACAAATCAAATAAAAAAAATGGATTCTCGGATTACCTAAATCGTATTACCTTCAAAAATATTATTCAGTACACAAAACCTCTTATTTTGATTACTGTTATAGTTTATCTGAAGTCAATCATGTTAGGGGTCGTTACATGTGACGCGTTTTTCAATATTGCGCTTTTTTATTTACGTACTAGTTGATCCGAAAAACGTTGTTCTGCCATATAAATTAAAAAAAACAATTATTTGTGTTATAAGTAAATAAGTACCCTCGGTGTCATTTTATCAAGCTTTAAAGATGGAAAGATTATTCATAATTTTTAGAGCAATAAAAATTCTTAATTATTTTAATAATGAATGGCCTTGAAATTTTTGGAAATAATATGAAAAGTTCTGGAAAATATTTTAAAGAGATAAACCTCTGCAATATTATATGCAGAAATAAAGTAAGAATACCGGCCAGGCTCGACTTGTTGTAGAAGGCGACAAAAGAATCCTAGCAACCACCCCTGGTGCCTAAATAGGCCGCTATAATAACCTTGTGTTGTATTCCAGCATAAGTGACGCAGGTTCCTGTTCTCATATGCCGTGCACCTGTTAGTGATGTCCTTGGTCTCGCAAACATCCATAGGTCGCGTTACCTGCTTACTATTAAGCGAGTCGTCAGCCTTTCTGCTGTTACATATCAATAGAATAAAAATTAAAACATTAATGTTATTCTTGGCTAGATATTGCTCAGCTTGACGTTTTTAAAAACGCTTAGTGTGTGGCAGTACTTAATTTAGTCTTTGTCGGGTGAAGCGTGAAAAGAACCTCTTTCTCTGTTTATATGGGCGTGGCCAAATGTCCAAGCATGCGCAATCTCACAATCTTAAGAATAAAATCTTGATTTTTTGATCTGAAGATAAAATACATTTGTACATAAAATGGCATATAATACATATGTACAGTTTTTGTGAAGACTCAATTAATTTTCTAGTAATAGTGGATGCCTTTGACCTTAGTTGTTAACAACTCTTCGATAATTACTTAATCTAACAACTTTTAAAATTTTTATTGCATTCTTTACAAAAAGATAATTTTTTTAGACAGCTCCCAGTACTCAGTGGCAACCTATAGAGTTTTTACAGAAGCATACCATTGACTGATATAAAGATCAGAACAAATTATTAACGTCATATACTCTCTTCCGTGGGGATATTATATTGTCAGGCGTATCCATTAAACCAACCTTGCCATGTGACGGATTACAGATTTGATGTATCTGAATCTGTAATCTGTATGTATACAAATATTGTTTAACAATCCAATCATCAATTATCCCAAAAGTTGCCAAAATTAGCCAAACCAAATCCTAACTAATATTATAAATGCGAAAGTGAGTTTGTTTCTTTGTTTGTTACTTTTTCACGCCTCATAGTCATAGATTGAATCTTGGTGAAGGACACATATACTACTTTTTTAAATTCATATGGCAGAACAACGTTTACCCGGTCAATTATTATCCGTGCAGAGGCGAAGAAAGAATACTAACTAACCTCTGCGGCCGGGGTCGGCCTGTCGTAAAAGCCGACAAAGCAACCCACTCTAGCTACGTGGTAGGGCCTCAAGTCCGTCTGGATGGCGACCACCTTTGGTCTTAAGTATGCCGCCATAATAACCTTATGTTGTGTTCCGGCATTAGTGACCCAAGCTCCTGTATCCTTATGGAACAGTAGCGTGTTCGCGATGCCACTGGCGTTGCAAACACCCATAGGCGACGGTAACTGCTAAATTCTAAGCGGGCCGTCAATATGTCTGTTGTCCTACAGCAATAAAAAAAAAACAATTTTTTTGTCTAAAATTCATTATAAATACATTAATAATATATATTTAATAAATTAATATTAATTGGTGGTCTGAATTTCATAATTGACAATAACAAGGAATGAAACTTTGGAATAGTTTTTTTTTTAGAATATATGGTTACGAAATATTTTACAATGCAGGTTTTGCAATGCGAAACATTTTGAAGTTTTACAGTGATGCTGTTCAAACTGATGTAGAAAAATGGCAAATTAACTGAGAAGCTATAAAACCTTGGATTATAGAGCCTTTGACAAAAGAACCCTAATAAAGTTCTAACTTAAAAATTAAATGAATTATGTTCGAATTTCAACACCTGGGCGACCAGTATTTATTAATATTAAAAAAAATGTTTTATCGTCCGCAACAGCATCAATAGGATATCATATTATTATTTATATTTTATTACATAATATAATCCTGTATTTTATAAAGTTAATATCAGCAAAAAAGAATAAAACACATATAAAAAAGTTGTAAATTTTTAAGCGTTCCTCACATTAAATGGATCGTTTTAAGAGTAATCAAAAGCCAAGAATTCGATTCGCTCCGGAGTGCTTCCCAACGATTAGGCTTCGAACTCGTTTGATGTATTCATCTCCCATCTCTGCGTCGGGAGATAAAAGTACTCGTTTAATACTCTCTTGAGGATTGTTCGTTTTAGTTTAGTTTTGTAGACTTGCAACTCTCAAAGCGTTTAGTTTCATGTAGATAAGGTATTTTTATTAATAATTATTAATGACATACGATGGTAATTGATATTAGTGTCCCGTATGATGGTAACCTCGTGAAAGCAGCGTGAGCCTTTTACGTGCAGCTGAAAACCGTTTGGCGCACACCGCCAAAGACCAAGCGGAAATTCTAGGCGAAATCTTTGCGGCCAATTCAATGTTTGACGATGGTGGAGAAAATCCACCCATAAAGTGTGATGTAGCAATGCGGGAGGTATGCTTTACTCAGAAAATAGTTAGACTCTCCGCTCCCTCGAAGTCAAGAAATCTTCGGGTCCGAACGGTATTTCCGCCATCATGCTGCTTACGTGTTCGGCTGAGCTGGCTCCAGTCCTTGCCCGGTTTTTCACCCTTTCTTATACTACTGGATGTGTCCCAGCTTCTCGAAAGGTCACCCACGTATACCCGATACTCAAAAAAGGTGACCACACAGATCCGTCAAATTACAGGCCTATTTGTTCTCGAAGGTAATGGAACGCATTATTAACGTGCAACTTCTCGATTGCCTTGAGGATTCCCAGCTGTTAAACGGCCGAAAATATGGGTTCCGTCCCGAACGCTCAGCAGGGGACATCTTGATCTACCTAACTCAACGTTGGGCTCAAGCAATTGAGAGCAAAGGGGAAGCTCTAGCAGTCAGCTTAGACATTACCAAGGCATTTGACCAGTTCTGGCACAAGGCCCTCCTTTTCAATATTCCGGCATACGGGATGCCCGAGGGACTTTGCACATGGCTATCCAGCTTTCTCAGTGGGTGAAGCATTAAGGTTGTTATCGACGGTTCTTGCTCTTCCATTAAGCTCATTAATGCTGGTGTTCCCCAGGGTTGCGTACTATCTCCGACGCTTTTCATCCTACATATTAATGCTATGTTATCTATCGGCAACTTTCTTTGTTATGCGGATGACAGTACGGGCACGCAAATCTCCCTCAGGCAATTGTAGAAGAGAGTCAAGCTAGACTTATCTCTGAGGTTGAGAACTTACAAGAGTCTCTGAGCGGGGTAGGTGAAATCTCATACAGTTTAACCCCTCGAAGACGCAGGTCTGCGCTTTCTCTACTAAAAAAGCCCAATTCGCTTTGACGCCGCGATTCCAAGGAACACTCCTAAAGATTTGACCGCACAGACGCAAGGGATGCCGCGGTCAAACAGTTTGATGGGGTAGAGAGAGTGCCGGCTCTGTTGAGCCGGCCGTCTCTTGTGGACTTTGCTGCGAGTGAACATGATCACTGCGCTCTTGTCAGGATACTCGATCCGCCATTTGCGGAACCAGTTGCCCAGCGCCGCGTTGAGACGACTGTAGATCCGATAGTTGTTGATATCGGACGTGAATAGGGCGGGGTCATCTGCGTATAAAGCAAGATGTACCTGTGGGGTGCGGGGCATGTCGCTGGTGTACAGCGAGAAGAGCAGGGGGGACAGAGCCGAGCCCTGGGGTCACCGGCCCTGATGGGGTGGAGAGACGAGCGCGTGCCTTCCACTCTGAAGCGGAAGCTTCGATCAAGGAGAAAGTCTTGTAGGATGAGCACGAGTCTATCTGGCACTCCTAGTTTGTACAGCTTGTAAATCAAGCCGTTGTGCCAGACCTTGTCGAAGGCTTTCGCCACATTGAAGAAGACGGCACCCGTCTTCTAGGGTTTAGGGCAACCAAAGTTCACGAGCACGTGCTCCGTCATGCTGAGCACTCGGATCAGCTTATTTTCATAAGCGAAGTCTCTGAGTCTGCTTAAGAGGAGACGTTCGTACAGCTTGCCCAGTACGCTGAGCAAGCTGATCGGACGGTAGCTGCTGGGTTTCGCAGCGGGCTTGCCTGATTTTCGGATGCCGATAACATCGGCTTCCTTCCAGGCGGAGGGAAAGGAGCAGTTTTCTATGGCGGCATTGAAGATGCTCATCAGAATCATCAACAGATGTATCGGGAGTAGCTTGAGCAGCCGGTTGGGGATACCGTCGGCTCCGGGAGATTTCTGGGGCTTGAGGTCTTTGATAAAGTCTTGTACCTCTTTTACCGTGACCGGTTCGAGTGAGTCTTCCGCGGGAAAAGAGGATCTACGTTCAACCTCGGTGTCCACCTCGCGTAGGTGGGCCGGGTCGACGTGCGCGGTGTTGGGGGAGCATTGCTCCCTGAGGCTCTCGGCGAGAGACTCAGCCTTTTCCTCATCGTCAAACGCGACAGTATTGTCGGGTCTTTCGAGAGGCGGTATGGTCGAGAGGGATTCCGCTCTCAGCGACCTCACCAAGCTCCAGTATGCCTGGTGCGTTGGGAGATCTCCGAGAGCAGGCCCTCCCAGCGTTGGTTCCTGAGCTCCTGAATGCGGGCTTTCACTTGTCGATGAAGTGAATGAAAGGCGCGAGCGTAGAAAACCGCAACGCATTATATTTACGGTGTGCGACACAATACGCAGGTATCTTCCGTCTCGCTCACACAGTTACATTTTATACTTGTATATCGTGTTAGCTTAGCATATTTAGCATTATATCGTTGTAACATAGCATGTATGCACGTACCTTTTTTTGTAAATATATACAGCGCATTTTGTCAATAAATCATGGAACAGTGTCTTAGTACGAACAACAAAGAAGCCTTCCGAAGAAGAACTCAACAGTAAACATATTGGAGGCCAGGAACCCCTGCACCTCCAAATATACCTTCGTCCTCTTTCTATCATCGAACCCCTCGACATCGGCTGAGCGTTCATCCTCACTATCTGGATCCTTCACAGTCATGCACGTAAAGGTTCTCCAAAACGTTTATTTTGTGCACAGTGAGGATGTAGAACGAGCTTCCGGCTGAAGTTTTACCACTGCACTACGACACAGGGTATTTTAAAAAGGGATTACATGCTGGCGGTGCCCTTAGCATCGCAAACATCCATAGGCAACGGTAACTGCTTGTTACTGAGTGGGCCGTCAGCCTGTCTGCTGTTCCACAGAAATAAAAAAAAGCAGAAACTGACAACATTACAGAGCATTTAGATATCGCTCACGAGGTTACTGCCATGTAGTTCATGGAATCAACGAGCATCGTACCGATAGTGGTATCAGTGAAAGGGCTTATAACGAAAAGCCTCGACAAACAACTAGAGAGGCTTTCGCTAAGTAAATAGGTGAAGAGTCGGATACAGAAGGCGATACTCCTGAGCACGGTACGCATAGTGAGGAGATTTCTATCTCTGGAATCCTAACCACTGGTAGCTTGGGCCCTTCGCTTCGCTCCCAGCGACACAGTTTTTTATATTTTTTTATTTAATTTCTTTGTATCTTTTTATAAAATAATGTCTTTTTTCCGTGCAGGGGCGGAGAAAGTATATTAACCTCTGCGGCCGAGATCGGCCAGTCGTAAAAGGCGACAAAACAATCCACCCTAGGTACGTGGTAGGGCCCCAAGCCCGTCTGGATGGCGACCACCTTTGATCTTAAGTATACCGCCATAATAACCTTGATCCGGAATTAGTGACTTAAGTTCCTGTACCCTTATAGCACAGCAGCGTGTTCGCGATGCCACTGGCGTTAAAACACCCATAGGCGACAGAAACTGCTAAATTATAAGCGGGCCGTCAGCCTGTCTGCTGTCCCACAGCAACAAAAAATTATAATATTAATATTTTATACAATGATATGTTATATATTAAGAATATATATATTAAGAAATGTAAATAACTAGGAAAGAAAACAAATGAAGAGAAATTATAATAATTACAGCGTATAACGTCCCGCTGCTGGCCTCAGGCCACCCCATATAGGGGACGAACAATATACCAGTTAGGCTTATCCAATGCAGATTGGCGGGTTACAGATGACAGTAATCTCAGTATACAGATTTCCCCACGATATTTCATGATTTATTATATGTTATAATAAATGGTGGTGCTGGAGGCGCATGCTCCGAATACCCTGGACAGCTTTCCGAGCCAATGTGTCCATACTCCAGCAACTAAAGATAAGGACGAGGCTTTCCACCATCTGTCTCAAGCGGATACTGGAGTACTTCGGCCATATTGCCCGAAAAGACAATGATAACTTGGAAAAGTTAGTTGTCACCGGTAAAGTCGAGGGCAGCCGATCGCGTGGCTGTAGTCCGACACGTTGGTCGGATCAAGTTCGCACCGCACTAGACACATCCGTCTACGAAGCACTACACGGCGCTGAGAACAGGAAACAATGGAAAACAACCATACGTGATAGACTGGAAGGTGTTGGTCACGACCCTCAGATATGAGGACTACGACTCGAGGAGGAGGAGGAGGATATGCTATAATATGCACATTAGGCGACAACTGTGTAACTGCATGTGTGGGGTTCTCTCAATGACTAGTGTCACTGGACGCTGGCTTGATAAAGAGTGGACTATATAATTTTCTCTTGTATTGGCCCCCACACTAGATAAGGCACAAAAAACTCCACCAACCTTGCGACCTCCTCGGTCTGGATCCGCTCAGGTGCAGCTAGCAGTGTATCACGCACGGCGTCTCTCTTGTAAAAATGTTGTACAAGTATACTGTACTCAATGTTGTTGAACTTTGAAGATTGGCACGGCCAATAATATAAGGAGTCTTATAAAAGGGCTTGTTCTTCGCACACGGTACAAAGGCGGTTATCTCTTATGTCAAACGATGACATAAGGCTGAGAAATTTGTTGAACTACCCTCGCTTCAAGCAGACATGAAGGTAGTTGCCAAAAATTGGTTGAGCAATAATTTTGTACCTACATCTAGGCAAGCGCCGGGGGGATGAAAGCCTGACCCCCTGGCGCCAACCCTTAAAAAGGGGCCCGCCTTATGACAAAGGGCGGGCCGGCGTCGGCCCGGGCCACGAGATCGGCAGGCCATATATCCGTGGGCCCGGGCGTAGGCGATAGGAGAACAGCGGGGTTTTTAGTAGGTAGTCGGATGTTCGAACGTCTTTCTCGGAGTCCCACATATCCCTCGGTCCCCCCGGGCCGGGGGAACCCGTCAAGAGTTGTTTTTCCCCGAGATTTAAAAAAAAGACAACTGATAATCTACATAAATACTTTTCTTTTGTAAATAAATACATATGTATTATACGTAAACACCCAGACCCGAGATGGGGATCGAACCCGTAACCTCTGCAAGCGTACGAAGTGCATTGGCCGCTACGCCACGAAGGTCGTCAATAATATAAATGAAAAATATTATAAATAAATTAATAATTATATATTTAAAATGTGGTCAACATATCAAACGCAATATCTTTTAAAAGTGATTCAATACAGTGAAGGAGTCGCGTCTCGGAAAAATTCCAAAGTAGTTTGTTTCAGTGTAACTTAATAAAAACTACGGACAGAACTGCGGACCGAGTTAGGGATTAACTTCAGAAATACAGCCCCGTGTCATTTTGCACAGGAAAAGCTTGTTTTATTTCATTCTAATAATATTGTTAGATGTAGATTATTTATTAGGTTATTTCATATATATGATTTAGCTTCTTCCTATCTTCTTTCTGTCTCTTCCTATCTTAAACGGATAGATCATTAAATGTTTTATATGTGATGCTAAATAGAAATTATGTTTGTCTTATGGGTCATATATAACATAAATATAATGTCAATTGAAGAAATCCCTAGAATTACCGGCAACATCATTTCTGGATTAACCCTACTGGTGGTCGATCAAAACACTTCAAACCTTGGGCAGAAGTGGTTTAACTCAATCAACGCCATCGTGCTGAGTTACCAAATTTTAAAAACATTTTATTGATTACCGATGACCATGAAAGTAATGGATCAAGGAGCAAGAGCAGCAACGCAAAATAACGCAGTTGACGAATATACACTATACTAAAGAGCAGACCCTGGGTTCCAAATTAAAATCTTCGGATAAATTTAGGACGAAACACTCAGAAGAAAAAATATTATAAATATTTTATAAGATCGGTTGATGATAGAAGATGCCTAGATTGCACATTGGGTCTTGACAAAGAACGTAGGACGTCCCAGTGTAGTATCTACTAGACTGCCATGAAAATCCACTTATACAATTTTGCTAATTACGACAGAAAGATTAAAACTAAAAAATATGCTGTAACCCAGAACAGATGTCGAGTATGGCTAGCTGAAAACAAAACGTGATATTATAATGTTAAAATATACCTAGTCAGGTCATAAGTATTGTCACACAGTAAAAACTTTTCTTTTAGAATGCTGGCCACAAAAAAGTTTATTGAATTCGAATTTCTAATTGTTCATGAAAATAAAAATGTATACTTTTAGAATTTTACTCATTTTTAAATATGGAGTGGACGCTTAAAGAAGACCGTGTTGCAGTTATTGCGTTGCATCGTTGCGGTTACGCGCCAATTCAAATTTTTAACATACTGAAAAATTTGAATATAACCAAAAGATTCGTTTATCGTACCATCAAACGATACAATGAAGACTCTAGTGTAGATGACAGGTCAAGAAGTGGTCGCCCTCGGTCTGTTAGGACTCCAGCAGTGATAAAAGCTGTGAAGGCACGAATTCAAAGAAATCCCAAACGTAAGCAGAAACTGTTGGCCCTTCAGATGGGGTTAAGCAGAACCACGGTGAAAAGGGTGTTAAATGAAGACTTAGGGCTTCGGGCATATCGAAGAAAAACAGGACATCGTTTGAATGCTCGTCTAATGGACCTGAGACTGAAGAGATGCCGCGCTTTGTTGAAGTGGTACGCGGGAAAAAAATATCGTGAAATTCTTTTTTCGGATGAAAAAATGTTTACCGTAGAAGAGAGCTACAACAAACAAAATGATAAGGTGTACGCACACAGTAGTGAAGAAGCGAGCAACCGTATTCCGCGTGTCCAACGAGGTCATTTTCCATCCTCGCTCATGGTATGGTTGGGAGTTTCTTATTGGGGCTTAACAGAGGTACATTTTTGTGAGAAAGGTGTAAAACCGAATGCTGTTGTGTATCAAAATACAGTCCTGACGAACCTTGTGGAACCTGTTTCTCATACCATGTTCAATAACAGGCACTGGGTATTCCAACAAGATTCGGCGCCAGCTCATAGAGCGAAGAGCACACAAGACTGGCTGGCGGCGCGTGAAATCGACTTCATCCGGCACGAAGACTGGCCCTCCTCCAGTCCAGATTTGAATCCGTTAGATTACAAGATATGGCAACACTTGGAGGAAAAGGCGTGCTCAAAGCCTCATCCCAATTTGGAGTCACTCAAGACATCCTTGATTAAGGCAGCCGCCGATATTGACATGGACCTCGTTCGTGCTGCGATAGACGACTGGCCGCGCAGATTGAAGGCTTGTATTCAAAATCACGGAGGTCATTTTGAATAAACTTTAATGTCATAAGAATCTATGTTTTGTTAAGTTCATTTTGGTATATAAATGGTTACATAATGAATAAACTTGTTACAATTATTTTACATTAAACATGTGACAGAATTTATGACCTGACTAGGTATAAAAGTTAAGGTCCACAAAACCTTGCATTAAATAATTTTAACTTTACAAAGGAAAATAAGATTCTAACAAATCTTAAACCTAAACTCTCGAAGCGAATGACATCACAAGTCAAACGTCGAACGGAAAATAAAAACCGAAACAGTCCATTACTTCTGACTTCATTAGCTTTATTATCAACCAGTTTTAAACCTACAAACACTCGAAATACGGTTAAGATTTCTACAACATTTCTTTGATTTATACGATCTTTTGTAATTGAAGAATTAATTTGAACGACCCACTGCGGCTTACATTAGCATTCGAGCTGCAAATCTGCTTACCGCATTCTAAGTAGGTAAACAAAGATTACCCAACATTTCTTTGTTTTATAAAACATCCAGGTTTTGAATAATGGTATTTGTCCGACTTTGGCGTTACTTGAATCAAAAGTTAAAATATTTTTTTCTTTGTTATCGAACCCTTAACTAGGTCAAGTACTTCTCGGATTTACCCCTCTAGAGGTATGTCTAGACATTTGTTCCCGTAAGCAGTTGACTGTCGTAAAACGTGGTCCTATCAACGACGAATAACAAAGTATTTGATATTTGCCAATCGAATTAAACTTGCTATCTACACTATATCTAAATAGTATTTCGAAACCAGGGTCCCTACATCTCCGAGATAAAATGATGATGAATATTATAATATCCAGATAATACTATCTGGGTATTGACTTTTTATGGACATACGTCCATAACATAATGCCTGACGACGAAAATCTTTAACTAGTGCATCCCACCTGTAATTAAGTAGGAAGCTGAGATGTGAACACTTACCACTTTTAAGTCGCTCATCCGACAATAGGCCTCTATGGCAAGCTTTGCGAGAGGTCTACGTCCAGAAGTAGACTTCAATAGGCTGATGATGACAATGTTACTAGTAAGAATATTAACACTTGCGGCCGGAACCGCACTATCGTAAAAGACGACAAAACCGTATCCAGGTTTCAGTACCTATAACCGGACGACAGTGTTAGTATTGACCCAGACATCACAAATATCAATAGATAACGCTAGCCGTTTACTATTTATTTGGTCGTCAGCTTGTCTGATGTCCTACAGCAATAATTATAAGACAATGATTACTATAGGTAAGTACATATCCTTAGGTACCTCCTGCTTATGGACAATAAAATGCTATACCGGTATGTATAGCAAACACGCTAGAAATCTCTATCTTGATGACAGAACTCCTTGATCATGTATTATGTTATTAGTTTTAAATACATTTTTATATATTAAATATATTTGACGACCTCGGTGGCGTAACGGATAACGCACTTCGGTACGCTTGCGGAGGTCACAGGTTCTATTCCCGTCTCGCGTCTGGGTGTTTATGTATCATATGTATTTATTTGCAAAAAAAAGTATATAAGTAGTATATCAGTTGTCTAGGGCCCATAACACAAGTGCTACTTAGTTTGGGACTAGATGACGCTGTGTGAATTGTCACAAAATATTATTATTATATAATTTTGAATCACGAATTTGACATTTATGATTTTTGTTCTGAAATATAAAATAAAAGGACACGCTTTGTTCAGCTCTGTTAGATGGCAGTTTGATTATATTCCTTGCGTCGCTATATATTCTATCAAATTACTTTTACTACTTACTTCTACATCTTATCAAAAAAATCTAAACACTAAGTACTGCCAGTATTATTCATGCGGCATTTAAATGAAAAAGAGGATTGATATCATTAAAAAATACTCCAATAAATAGCTGATACTCGTAGTTTAGTCTACACAATGGTGTAACAGAATTCTGAATTTGAATTTAAAATTTCGAATTTTCATCCAATAAATTAATGTAGAGGTTGTTTTCAATGTGTATTCCGTGAGAATTTCTGCATTTAATCACACTTTTTTGCATAAATTATCGTTTTTTTTAACTATGCTGAGTATGGTTGTTAACTAAGCTTTGTGACATCCTACCAGAGATATTTTCCTAAACAATATGGATACGTCGCCAACAGAAGCCGCCTGAGTCGTGCCGTTACTGGATGTAGGGCATAGTCAGTATGTTGTGGCTGCCTCGATCTCGTAAATTATGATATACTTAGGAAGAAACTGGAACATGACTCTGCTGTATCACCATCAATATTGTATCTTTGTTAAAATACTGGCACCACAACCAGCAAAACCGAGTTAGATGGGAGGAGGCGTACTCGGATGTGTATCGGTTGGAATGCGGAGTGAGGCAGGGGGGACGCGCCTCGCCTCGTCTTTTCAATTTTTACATGAAACAGCTGATCGGTGAACTCAGCAGTACTCCTGTCGGATGTCACATTGATGGGGTATGCACAAACAACATAAGCTACGCTGACGACATGGTACTGCTGAGTCCATCGGTTGGAGGTCTGAGAAGTCTGCTGTCTATATGTGAAAGGTATGCGGTAAGTCATGGCCTCAAATACAATGTTAAGAAGAGTGTGGTTATGATTTTTAAAGCTGGTGGTAGAACATATTTAGAAATACCCGATGTTAACTTATGTAAGCAACCCATATAGAGAGTTTCTAAATTTAAATATCTGGGATATTGGGTCACCGAAAATTTAAGTGATGCGTTGGATATAGATAGGGAACGTAGGTCGCTGACTGTTCGGTGTAACATGCTGGCTCGTAGGTTTGCACGATGCACATTAGATGTAAAGAAAACTCTCTTCAAAGCCTATTGTCAATCATTTTATACGTGTGGCCTGTGGGTCAACTACACTCGCCGAGCATACAGCGACCTACGTGTCCAATATAACAATGGCTTGAGGATGCTGTTGGGGCTTCCGTCGAGGCATAGTGCGTCGGGCATGTTTGCTGAAGCTAGGATAGACGGTTTCGCTGCAATTATCCGCAAAGGATGCGCTTCTCTACTAGCATGGGTTCGCGATAGCACCAACACAATCCTCAGAGTATTCTCTGATAGATGGGACTCTCCACTGCTGGGTAAATGGGTTCAGTGTCACATTCTTCAAAAATAAAAATAAAAATTTGACATCTTAACTAAACTTACTTAAACTGAACCCATTTAAATTTAACTTTCAAAAAAAATTTTGGCCAAGCGCATTTTATCCGGTTTAATGTCTATATTTATTATATTTTATCTAATGCTTCTTTTATTTTCTGATTTATTATTACTTTAAGATTAATATTGTTATTATTGTTAAGCATGGAATCATTATATTCATTTTTATTTAATTTCGTTATCTAGTTTAGTTATTTAAATTAATGATTTTGTGACTATGTATGGAACCTGGTTTCCGAAATAAATGATTATTATTATTATTAATCCTATCTTAATTTTATTATATTGTTCGTATAGGAAACAATAAAGAACTAATTATCTTAATTAATGATACAAAACTTAATCGTCTTGTGTCCATGGATTTTGGACCCACTCTTTCATATTAATTTCGTATTCATTCATATTGTGATGTCACAAAGCTTTTGACCCTCGTGACCCTTGTTCCACAATGTCACATTCCGGTGATAACTTTAACGTGTGGCGTAATTATTTTATGGATGACCCCAAACATTATTATTTGTTATATAATAATATCCACAATTAATAATGCCATATTTATATTTTTGGTAAAATGTAAAAAAAATTAAATTTTCAAAACCAAACTTCAGGGGTGTTTCGATTTTTTTTGTGAGGAGTGTATATATATTTGTCGTTTACACTCATGGTAATTTGAAATATATTACAAGAAGAACAGCAATATGCTGTTTCGATTAAATAATAACACAAAAATACTGTCTAAGTAGTGCACACCATAGCGAGATTGAATCCGGGATCTAGGTTGCGACTAGAGTACTACAATACTTTGCCATCACGTACTTTTAAAATAATTTCTGCTGAAATTACGTCTCAATTTTCTTTAGAAATGAAACTTGATTCAGTAAAGACAACGCGACTAATTGTAGTAAATATGCAAAACCAATCTAAAACCATCACATATGTACTCCACTGTAACAATTAAACGAATCCCAGTACCAAAACAAAGTTAGGTGTTACAAAAGCGAATTATGCAAACCGTATCACCCCAAATATTCTCGTTTTCGACGATATATTTAGCATCTGAAATACAGTTGTAAGGGAATAAATGGTTCTTGCGGCACGTCCACCCCTTTTGCACTCAACTCACGAACTGATTTGAATTTAGAATTTCTCTCGCTCGGAATCGCATGGTTGGCGCCTCGTGCTCGGCTGTTATGCTTTTACGCCTTTTAAGCAAATTTTGCTGATATTTTAAAATTTGTACAAGTGTCGGAATTTTTCTTATATTTGTTATCGTATTTAACTGAACCGAATGGTCGTAAAAATTTAATGAATTACTACTTTTACTTGATTACTAATAGAAAAGGAGGAGTAACGTTTGTTTTCTCTTTTAGACGTTGGCGGAAGTCCCAAATAAGGATACTGACAACCGGTATTGCTATTTGCAAAAATTTACATCCCAACAGTTAAAAGTTTGTTTTGTCCCATAAGGCTATTGCTTTACAAAGAATATAAAGATAGACCTACTAATTTATCTTTAAGCGAAGAATGTATAACATAGAGTTTTTATTGAATATTTAATTCAATTATAATCTGCAAGAACATCTAATGGCTCGTTAACCACAAGATTTTCATGTTAATGTATAATTTGCTTTTAAGATGATGTAGTACACAATACTTTCCAGATGCACTGATTTCATTTGAGCTCCCACTCCGTTTAGCTTTCAAACTTTAAGGCGACGTTGAGGGGGATTTTTCGGGACCTCGTGGTTCGAGTTATACTGGACACATTATAAATAATGATGGCAGTGCATGCCCCTCGCCATTCGTCATGTGCCGTAAACGATTCTCTCATTATACTTACATTTTTAGCTTTTGAATTAATGTAACCCGGAAAATTAAGTATTGTGTTTTTTACTTCACATAACGTACATATTTTCTCCGTGCACAGGTGGCGTAAGAATACTACCATACTACCCCTACGTCCGGGGCCTGACTCGTAAGATGCGACAAAACAACCAACCTAGCTACGTAGTAGCCCGTCTGGATGGCGACCACTTTTGGTCTTAGGTATGCCGCCATAATAATCTTGTGTTGTGTTTCGGCATTAGTGACCCAAGTTCCTGTACCCTTATGGGACAGCAGCTTGTTCGCGGTGCCCCTAGCGTTACAGACATCCATAGGCGACGGTAACTGCTTACTGTTAAGCGGGCCGTCAGCCTACCTGCTATTCCTCGGCAGTAAAATAATATACGTTATTAAATAATTACCTTGTACCGTTTATAAAAGAAACATCTTGATAAAAAGCCGGAATTAAGCCGCCGATCCGCTTTGGACAAGAGTGGCGCGTATAATGTCCGTTCCCTTTAGTAGAAGGCCCGAACTCAGCAGTTTACGGTATTGCCTATTAATAATATCATCTAAACGTAGAACATTCGTTCTCGATGGAGATTCTAAGGGTAACATCGTGACATACAAACAGCAATTGTACAAAATTAATTAGATAATTTTCTAAATAATACGATAACTTAATAAAAAATCAAGCTACTTGTTACTTGGCTACAGCCAATCCAACACAGCTTACAAGTTGCTGCCGCAGACGTCGAAAGTTTCATTGCTGAGTTTGAGCTTGCCCCTTGCAGGCACGAAAATAAGGACACGCCCGTCCCAGCTATTTTTATAATGTTGGCAGTCAATCTTCATCCACTATGGGATGTAGACCTCCCCAAGTTTACATCTCACAAACCGGTGTCGTGCCTTTCCCATCTAGCCCCGGCCGGAAATCTGACGCTGATCGTTAGCCTATACTAGCCTACATTAGGCTACACTACATTTTCCGAGATGCGATCGCGACTCCAAAACTCGTTTGATTATAGAATACATTAAATTACTTACGCTGCCATGCGTTTGATACATACACTCACACACACATACACACACGCAACATGCAAACGATAAACTCTTTTTTTTATTTAAAAGTCAGTGGTTAAATTATTAGTATTTGAAACCTGTCATCATAGTTAGTAGGTAGACGACCTCCATGGCCGTCTGGTTGTATATGTATGTAAAGAAAATATATTTCTTTAATCCTGAAAACTGATGGGTGAAGCAACGACAATGTACCGACAATGTTTCATACCTACCAATAGATGGCGATGTGCGGTGCGATGTCATGGCGGTGAATAAAACAGTTTGTATTGTAATTGTAATGTGAGGTTATGAAAAATATTGTAGATTTAAATAATAAACTTTAAATGTCGTTTCTTTGGTTTTCAGGTAAGATTAGTTTAAGTAAAATCAGTGCATTTGTTGTATTGTGTACCTACATGTGTAAGTAATTAGAATAAATATCTTTGGTTTTCAGAGCAACGATATATTGTTTTGATTCAAATCGAACACCCCAAATAAATTGTCTTATATGTATAATATGTATTTACAAGAGAAAAGTATATCCGTTGTCTAGTATCCATAGCACAAGTGCTATGCTATGTACTAGTATTAGATAGCGCTGTGTAAGTTGTCTCAGTATTATTATTTATTTGACGTTCAAATTGAAAATAATTTTGATCGAATTTCGGTCACAAGGTGACCACTAGTTATTATTCAGTATTATTGGAAATGCAATATAGGTTAGGTATTATGTATATGGTTATGTTAAGTATATAGCACCAACTTGCACAGATGCAGCTCATCGTAAACCGTTTCCAACTATGCCAAGTGACATAGATGTTTATCACTCAGGACTAGAAGACAAAGGATATTAAAAATTGATTTGCATGCACCTCCTGCCGGCGCCCGGCAGAGGCGGCATGGCCAGACATTTGTTCCCAACGTAGTTAGCCGGTTGCCGTAAAACGTGGCCATACCAGCGAAGGCGACACTCTTACACTCTCACAGTTTATCCGCGACGTCACGGACATGAAGGCTGCCGCGAACGTGGAAGTTCCTAACGCAGTCCTTCCGCGTCACTTTACACATCCACCGCAGCATATTCATCTCCGTGACACGGAGATCAACATCATCAATTTACCCCTGTCCGCATCCGCCAGTGCGATATCGTCAGCATACATGAGCAGCTACGAGGGCTTTAAGCAAGAACTGCGTGTCACGGAGATG
The DNA here is from genome assembly GCA_963693495.1 of Malacosoma neustria. Taxonomy (NCBI): domain Eukaryota; kingdom Metazoa; phylum Arthropoda; class Insecta; order Lepidoptera; family Lasiocampidae; genus Malacosoma; species Malacosoma neustria. The sequence goes on along the minus strand of OY856391.1, from coordinate 5,662,278 downwards.
AATATGCTGCGGTGGATGTGTGGAGTAACGCGGAGGGATCGCGTTAGGAACTCCTTAGTCTTCATATCCGTGACATTGCGGATAAATTGCAGGAGTGTCGGCTTCGTTGGTACGGCCATGTTTTACAGCAACCGGATACTTACGTGGAAAACAAATGTTTGGCCATGCCGCCTCCGCCGGGCTCCAGCAGGAGGGATAGACCCAAAAAATGCTGGCTTAACGTCGTAAAGGGTGACATGCGTGTCAATGGGCTCACTACCAGGGATGCTGAAGATCGCGCGAAGTGGAGTAGAATAAGTCGGAAAACGGATCCCGGGCACCGAAGCGGAAGTAGGTTGTAACCGGGATACATCGCTGGGATGATAATGATGAAACACGTCCTTACATTAAAAGCTGAGAGGTGAATCACAAGTTTTTACAAAGAATCCGAACGAACACGTGCGTGTAATTTCATAAAGAATCCAAATTCAAATTGCTGAAAGTGTTTGGAACTGTAGCTAACTCAATCAGCCTATATAACTTACATATCTTTATTGATGAAGAAAGACCTAAAACATCTTATTGTTGGATATACGCAGGATAAGTCGGCAGTTTTCTTAACTGTACAACCGCTTGGACGTATATTGGATGAGAGCTCCTGATACTACTACTGCTGGACATAAGACTCTCTAAGTTTGCGCCACAAATTCTGACCCCTTGATTTTCCCATTCAGCTCTGACCTGGCAGTTGGAAAAAAAGGTTGGCACCTTTCGCAGGTTACCGTCGCGCTAGAGGGCATCCTATACTGCGTTTAGCAAGACGCGGTCTCTATTTCAGGACTTGTTTGCTACATCTTCCATTGATCCTCATGGTGCTGGTGCCGGATGATGGGTATAATAATAAAGTTCTGTCGTACCACTAAAATGTGCACTTCCAGTATATTTTAGGTCAGAACAGCAGCGTTCCACTGCATGTTCAATGCCGAATCGGCGAACTCGCGAGACGTGTGCGACATAAGTTTGGGACGGACGATACAAATTGAACTCCCATCGGAACTGCAACTTGAACTACCGTCTAGGAGCGAAGTTCAATGTCTGTTTCAATTTATAACAGTGAAAGTATACTTGATTTGTTCACAAACAATATAGACTCTCATGTATATTCATTTTAATGTCCCACAAAATGATTCATATTTCTCCGTGCGGGGGCGAAGTAAAACATCCCTGCGGCCGATGTCGTAAAAGGCAACAAAACAACCCTTAAACTCAACAAGTCCCGACACCAACAACTTTTGGTCTCTGTCATAATAATCTCGTGTTCCGGAGTGACTCAGATTTCAATTCCCCTACCGATATCAGCAGCCTGTCAGCGATACCCTGGCCCTATCTATTTAGTATAAAGTATCTCTTAACTACCTATATGTATTATGCTAACTTTATCTAGTAGGAAATATTTTACCATATAATACGAGTACAGACGGTTATGTAAATGATAAATATCCAGTTGTCCGGTTGTCCAGTTAATTACAAGACCGCTAACTTTAATAGATTTTTGGAGCTAGAGTTCAAAAGAGAAGCATGCTTCTAAAAAAAGTCTTTGGTTTTTATCTAGAACAAGAAACTGTCTTTAAAAACTTAGTCCCAGTCTAAATTCTAGAAAGTCCTTACAAGCAGGACTGATATTATATTCAATATAAAAACTGATTTTTAAAGATACAGCGATCTTTGAAAGTTTAAAAATATATTTTTTTAAACTACTTATAATAATAGCCGATGGCATCCCACTGCTGTATTCGGGCCTGCCCTTTAGAAAGTCAGTATACCCACCACGCTTGTTCAAGCCAGGTTACATATACCTCAGATTCCGGAATGTAGGTTTCACGATGTTTTTCTTCATCGTTAGTACTGAAAACTGCCTACGCGATGCATTACACCATGGCATTCAACCTTTAGATTTATTTATTGCATGTTTATTATTTAATCTTGTAAATAATCATTCCGAAACTAATTACGCCTTTAAATATACACTGGAACTATTTAATACAATATAAAACAATTCAATAAAAATTAATAGTCAGGTATCTTGAATAGTTTTGAATTTAATTAGTTACCTCAGTGAAATGTGCATTGTCTCCGTCTCCCCACAAAGGAGTTTCGAATATCTAATTTAATTAAGCAGCTTGAACTAGTCAGCTGATTTGTTATACCTGTCTCGGTTATTATTGATACTAACATGATTACAATAGTTTTGGTCTGCGTTCAGGAATTCGATTAATTAGTACATATGTTCAGTGACGTATATTTAGGTGCTGCAAATAAACGAGAATCCATACTATTTTTACCGTGAAAATAAAACTTAAGGGGATGAAATAGAGATGAACGTAATTAAGTTCTGTTTTTTTTTTAATTCACATGGCAGAATAAAGTTTGTCGGGTTAGCTACTAGTATTTAATAAAACCAGTTATGAATAAATTTTGTGATGTTGATGTATAAGAACGTATTTTACGTATATTCTAACATTTATATGGCAGGCCAAGGTTTTTTTGGGTTAGCTAGTAGGAGGTATGGACGAGATCTATCCATGCAGGGGCGGAGAAAGAATACTGACTTCTGCAGCGGGGGTCGGCCTGTTGTAAAAGGCGACAAAACAACCCACCCTAGCTACGTGGTAGGGCCCCAAGCCCTTCTGGATGGCGACCACCTTTGGTCGTAAGTATGCCGCCATAATAACTTTGTGTTGTAAAAATTTGCCGAGTACTTATTACTTCCAGTTCTTGATTATGCTGACGTCAGCTATATGGATCTGATACAAGAATTTCAATGTAAATTACTTTTATACAATGTACAATAAAGAGTACGGTTACGGATCAGCAATCTCAATATCTGTGATCTGCATACTTGGCTACATTCTAATACGAGTGCATGAATGGGTACAATTTTATACCGATAAGCATGTATAGTAACGGAGAATCACTTCGAGCGTGATATTCTTCAACTCATTTAATTGATGCGGCATTTACTCGCTGTTTTAAATGTCATCCTAATAATCCTATTCCTCTCCTATCTCCGTAAAACTGTACTGAAGTTTAGTGCTCGTTTTACCCTAGTGAATTAATAAAAAAAGTTACTTTGATTTTGCTGCTGTTGCGCTTGGGTTGCACAATTATTCTTCTGGTTATAAAATGAGAATAGAGGAATTTCAATTTATCACTAAACTCTTAATTATCATATTAAGATTGTATTAATGATCACTATTATGGATAAGGCGGTTTTGCCTGTTGTATAACTATATACCTATAACTATAATCTATTACTTCAATAAAAAGGGATTGCCAGCTAAGTGAGAGATGTGAGTACGTGGCCTATAAGGCCGAACAAAAACATACTATCCACAATGCCATTAATGTGCTGATTTGATGTAAGTGCTTGAGCCGACCTGAGTCTTCTCTTCGACATGACGAAAGATACCATTTATTTCCTATACTTTAATGAGTTGGCCAGAGTCCTTTTGCTCGCCGTTCGATAAGCATAGGCGTACCGCCAATGGTGAATGTGGTCTTCAATCTCCAACGTACAAGCGCTGTTCACAGCTTGGGCAATTTCTCGCGTTGCATTAATACAAATATATAATTCACTTATTCCTCTTTTCCCCAAGAAATTATACTAAGAAGTTGTATTGTGGGACACTAAATGTAGAAGGTTAGTGTCGTATTGTCACGGGTTTTGAGGCGGTGGGTGACTTCACCGGGCAATATATTTTATTGTAGAGCTTTGGTTTTACAATGAAATATTCCCGATTCGCGGTCGTGGTTAGGTTAGCACCATTTGTAGTAATAAAGTACTAAAAATAAGGTTTATTATAAGAAACTGACTATTAACTTACTCACACTATACTCGTTACATAACATTTTACATTCATTACATTTTACTCACCTTATATTTTCTTTAATATTTATCTACCTATATGTATATTATAAGTAAGTTTATTATTATTCCATTCTCCGTTAATAGAAATAAATAGATAGATGTATTCCAACATAACCAGCTTCCGGTGTCTCAAATCACCGGTTATTAAAAGAATCTAGATTTACTACTTTAAATACAACGTAGGTATCCTAGCTGTAAAGGCGATCTCCGACCAGAGCGTCACCAGAAACCGTCGTACATCGTGTTCGGCGAGTGATAGAAATTCATTAATTTAATATTTCCGTATAAGGAAATGTGTAATTTTCTCATCACAGAATTTTATATCTGTGAATGCTCATTTTATCACACTTCTATTCAAGCTATTTAAATATGTGATTATAATGTAAAATTATTATTTGGATTAGACATTACTAATCAAATATCCTCGTTTATTAAATACTTAATTTATCTATACAAATAAATAAAATTGGAGGGTCTGTTTGTAATATTAAAATAACCGCTTTTTACTAAGTGCATTCGGACGTATACACGGTACATAAACCAAAACAACATTTTTTAAAATTTTTGTTTATCTGTCTGTTTGTTCCGGCTAATCTCTGAAATGGCTGCACCTATTTTGACGGGACTTTCACTGGCAGATATCTGATGTATCAGGGAGTAACTTAGGCTATTTTTATTTTAGGAAAATAAAATAGTTTTTGTTAAAAATGATAAGTTTCGGAAATTTTAATTTCCATTTTAAGTTGACCTCAAATTTATATCATCAATCATATGAAATAGAGTTCAGCTTAGGCTGGACTTTGTAGGTTGAATTTCCAATTTAAGTTGACCTCACATATCCCAAAAATGCTGCCCAAAGTCACTATTCCACGCGGACGGAGTCGCGGGCACAGCTAGTTATATACTAAGCGTCGCGAGGGGAAACGTTACAAGTTCTTCCTTGCTTGAACTCAGCACACCAACGCTCAAATACTAGAATATGGAGCAGCATGAACCCTTAATGTTGCTTACAAGTCTTGAGTTACTAGTTCCGTAGAAAAAAATTTCAAGCAGAGATATTTTATTACCACGCGAACTTCAATTTTATCCATTTTTAAAAACACGTTTCGACACGACGCAAACAAAGAACTTATATTTTTTTAAATAAAAGAGAATTAATTGCTTATTGTATTATTATTATTATATCTAATGTCTGGGCTATGTCTGCCAGTATTTTTTTTTCTTTCCAAGGAGAATCTATCGCATTATCACTATTTATTGAACACCCCTCGTATATCAGTTGTCTATATCATATAAAACAAGTGCGATTGCTACTTATTTCGAAGCTGGATGGCGTTGTGTGAATTGTGAGAGTATATTTATTATTTTTAAATTGTTCATCAAAAAAATTGCAATACCCCTAAAGTTAGTTTGGTTTTGAATGAGTTAATTTTTTTCCATTTAACTAAAAATATAAATAATTCCAGTTAATTGTGGATATTATAAGATATCATTTAACGAATATTAATGTTTCAAATTAAATTTAATTGTGTTTTGTTCAACAGGTATGTTTTTACCTTTTAAGAAATTGTTAAATGTTAGAAACAAAGATGTAAAACAGAAAAATGTTAAAAAAGTTTATTCAGTATTTCCTCCCCGGACTCTTACTACTGTTTTCAGGCGGATCCTAATGGAACAGATAACCGACACAATCTTGTGTTGTGGGATGTGATCCCACTCTTCTTGTATAGCTGGTCAAGCGTTTCAGGAGTAGGATCTCTCGCTCTGACTCGTTTCATATCTGGGCTTCTTGTTGGCCAGCCCATAACCTCAGTACCGACTTCGCTTAGGTATTCACTTACAATACCTGCGGTATGAGTCCTGGCACTGTCTTGAATAATGAAATGAAGTCTTCGCCAATAAAATGTGAGTAGGGTTGCTACATGAAGCTCCAGACACACTTCGATGTAATGTGACTCATTTAATGACGATAACCGAGGTCCAGATACATACCAGTCTCCCGATAACGCTGATATACTCTATTAACAGCATAGAGGCTTAGATGCAATCGTGCAGCTACAACACGCTGACTATGCCTTGCATCCAGCAACGTTATGACTTGATCGGCTTCTGGGTGGAGGTGTCCATATTTTTTAGGAAAGTATCTCTTTGGTAGAATATTATAGAGCCCAGTTAAAAAAAAAAACGATAATTTATGCTAAAAAAATGTGATTAAGTGCAAAAATTCCGACGGAAAACACATTGAAGACAATCTACATTCATTTATTAGATGAAAATTCGAAGATTTAAATTCAAATTTGGAATCTGGTATAACTTTGTGTAGACTAAACAACCAGCTATTTAGTGGCGTATTTTTTTTTATATAAATCCTCTTTTTCATTTAAATGCCCCCTGAACAATACTTGCGAGTATTATTATATACATAAATGAGCACTTATAATTGGAAAAAAGATACTGGACTAAATAGATACATCACAGCTATTTAAAAACGAGGCCTAAATTGTATACTAAAGCAAAAATTAACAGGGTGAAAGTTTTAAAAATGCTATCGAAAAACAACTTGTTGTGGATTCCTGTGCATCGTTCCGCGAGTGACGGCTGTCCGATGCATTGTTGAATAGACTCAAATATTTTGAAATATGATATACATTTGTTACATGACGTAAACCTCGTAAAATAGTAACAAAATTAGCTGTTTAAAGTGTTAATTAGAATGCTTTTTATATCAAAAAGTTTCGTTTGAGTTTCATTCAAATTTTGGTACTCTGTGATGTACCACGTCGGTGGTTGACCAATATAAAGTATTTTTAACAATTTATCAGCTTTATGGTTTTCCTGTTCTGTTGTTCCATTTTATACTAAATTATTATATATGTACAATATTATATTCGATTAGAAGTTAATACTGCTATTATATCTCTTTTAATTACATACCTATATAATGAAATTTCAATATTATACAAGAGTAAGTCACAATACCTATTTATATCGACACTAATTTAGTTTTAATATATTAATTTAGAATATAAGGAAAACCAACTAACCTAATTCTATTTGCATGAGGTATACGGTTTCTGATTGGCTTCATTATATTGATACGAGAGCCCGGGCTTAGACGTCGAGTAAATGCTAATTTTAGTAGTCGACGAGTTGACGTGCGTGCCTATGGGTTCACTATCAGGGATGACGAAGATCGTGCGAAGTGGAGAAGAAAGATTGAAAGATAGACCCTGGGCACGAAAATGAAAGTTTAGGTTGTAACCGAGATTTAAAACTAAGATTGTGATGATATTATTTCATGGGATTTAGATTCTTGTAAGGTTCCTTGAACACTTCGGATTGAATCAAAATTAAACAAGGAGTTGTTGGTTACCTAGGTGAGGTCCGAATAGTATATCTCGTGTATCACTTAATAGTGCATTATGCTTGTCTAGAGGTGGAGGAGGAGGTGTAGATTACGATTTGAGGTCACCTAAAATTGGAAAAAAAAATCCAAAACCGATCATTTTTAACTAAAACTATTTCTTTTTCTAAAATAAAAGTAGCCTAAGTCATTCCTTGTAACATCAGCTATCTGCCAGTGAAAGTCCTGAAACAGACAGATAGACAAAAATTGTAAAAAATGTTGTTTTGGTATATGTACCCCCCGTATACATCCAAATGCACTTAGTAAAAAGCGGATATTTTAATATTACAAACAGACACTCAAATTTTATTTATTTCTATAGATGTATAGATAAGCGTCGCGGGGGGTGAATGTAAAAAGGTTAAAAGAAGAAATATTTCATTTAACACTTAGCGTGGTAACTGATGATGATGAAATATTTATATATTGGCTTGCAATTTTAAATCTAAATTCAAGGTAGTCTGAGAGGAGTATCTCAAGCAGTCCAAGATCATGAACCCAAATAATTTAAGGTTTATGTGAGGAACCAAACATGATATTTGTAAAAATACAAACTTCTCCTTCTTCTTTATAAAACTTATTCCTATCACCAGATGCTATTGAATTCACTAAGGATTTAGCACAAAGAGATTGCCTAATATACTTTGTATCTTCAGTCATCTTCGTCTTCAGCCAACTCTAGTCCATGACTGAATATAGGTATTCCCAAGTTCAAGGCTTTCTCTCATCTAGTCTTGGCAGGAAAACGTGTGTCTGGTTCCATCGAGCTCGGTAGTTGCGTTAAGCTTGCATATTTTATCTTACTGTTTCTTCTTCTTCCTGCTCTTATCCCAAACTATATGGGGTCGGCACAACATGATCTCTTCTTCCACTCTCCTCTGTTAGCTGTCATCTCAACATTGACACCCCTATACGTTATATCATCTTTTACGCAATCCATCCATCTTTTCTTTCTACTATCATTTCTATCATTTTCCTACTTATATGGTATACTTCCCTCCGCATTACATGGCCAAACCACGCTGGTCTGTTACTTTTAAATTTTTCAACCACTTATGCTACTTTCACACTTCTTTTAATACACTCATTTCCAATTTTATCCATTTTCGTAACTCCACACATCCATTTCATCTACTCTTCATTCACTTTGTTTTTCACATCTCGGCCTATCTCACCGTCGTTCTGGCTTAATGATCCGAGATACCAGAAATTGGAGCAAGTTGGTAGAGACACGCCTCCTCCCGGCCTGCTGAATGGCTGACCTTCCGCCTGACGCAGGGCCTCTTGGGGCACGGTTGCTTCGGGAGGTACCTGTGTCGCATAGGGCGGGAGATGACGTCGGGGTGCCACCGTTGTGGCGCGGGCGACGAGGAGGACACGGTGGACCACACTGTCGCCGTGTGCCCTGCGTGGCGCGAGGAGCGCCGCGCCCTCGTCGCTCAAATCGGCGCGGACCCGTCGCTCCCGGCCCTGGTTCTGTCCATGGTCGAGGGTGATCCTGGATGGACGGCTGTAGCCTCCTTCTGCGAGGCAGTCATGTCCGCAAAGGAGGCGGCAGAGCGGGAGCGGGAGCTGACCACCACACTCCCCTCCCGCCAACACAGGCCACGCCGGCGGCGCTGGAGGGCCAGTAACGACCTCCGGCCGCCGTAAAAAGCGGCCGCGGGCGGCCCCTCGGGGTAGGACCCACCGCCCGCACTATTGCCGCGAGGGAGAGGGCCGCGTGCTGTTCTGCGGCTCCCCTCAACTGTTGATCCAGGAGAGCGCCGGGGGACGAAATCCTGACCCCCGGCGCCAACAATTTAGAAGGGGCCCGCCTTAAGACAAAGGGCGGGCCGGCGCCGGCCCGGGCCACGAGATCGGCAGGCCATATATCCGTGGACCCGGGCGTAGGCGATAGGAGAACAGCGGGGTTTTTTAGTGGGTAGTCGGATGGTCGAACATCTTTCCCGGAGTCCCACATATCCCTCGGTCCCCCCGGGCCGGGGGAACCCGTCAAGAGAGGTTTTTTCTCGAGACCTAAAAAAAAGACACGCCTCCTAAGGTAATCGATGTGAAGTCGCAAATTCCACCAATTTGTAAAAATGCAAACATTTTAAAGAAACAAAAATATAACAATGAATAAATACGGTCGTTGGCAAGATTCCGTGACTTTCATACGGGATGTTAACAAATTAGGAGGGAGGGTTGGGATGGATGTCGGTCACTTGTCGGCGGAGGGCGGCCATTTGTCATAACTGAATTTTTTATTTACCACTACGTGAAATGTGCTTGAGTAGGGTAAGATGTTTTGCTTGTTTTTGGGTATTTTCTGTGATTATTTTACATGCATATTTCTTGTAATAAATATTAAATATTTTCGATGGCGTTAACTCTGTTTTATTCACGTACGTTATTTATATAGGTAGATCTCAATGTGAGCTCGAATATCAAGCTAATTAGGATATGTTAGGTGGTAAGGCCAAGGCCCATCTGGGATAGCATCCACTTCTGGTCTGTAAATATACCGCCATAATAGCCTTGTTTTGTGGTCCAGTATAAGTGACCCAGGTTCTAGTGCTCCTACGCGGACGGCAGCGCGTTACCGGTGCCCTTGGCATCGCAAACATTCATAGGCGACAGTCTGCCTGCTGTTCGAAAGTGAAGTCAGAAGATTAAAAGTTAAGAAACAATTTCATTTGCAATGCAAATACTTTTTTGAGTGTTCGAGTCTTTTATACACCAATAAAACTATTTTTTAAAGTAAGCTCGTATATTTTGTTCATAGTCGAACAGTTTTAAATGAACGAAACAAACTAAATAAGTTGGTAATAAATAATTTTATCATACCTTAATATCTGCTTCCTAAAATCAATCAATTATTCAAAATCAATGAATTCCTCCAGTACTACAAACAAAATTCTGATTTTAGGTCGCCATAATATATGGGTTTGGTTTTTCTCTGCAGATCTTCCCATGGCCCGCTTTCTTGTTTCTATTATAGAATCAATTACCATACAAACATTCACTGCTGAAAGATTAATATGACCGTTTTTTTATCTAAGATGGTAATGCTTCATCTTCTAGCCAGGCCTGTAAAATCAATCTGGGATTATCTTTATTTATCTCGAAACTGCGCTACCTTTCACTAGGTAGAGATGAACTAAGAAGTACTGGCTTAATGTTATAGTGATATGCGTGAATTAAGTTACCAGGGATGCTAATTGCCGTTTACCAAAAAAAGTGGGGTTCTCTCAATGACTAGTGTTACTGGACGTTGGCTTGATAATGAGTGGACTGTAATAATTTGGTCTTGGATTGGTCCCTACACTAGATAAGGCACAAAAAACTCCACCAATCTTGCGACCTCCTCGGTCTGGATCCGCTTAGGTGCAGCTCACAGTATCACGCGCGGCGTCTCTCTTTCAAATTGTTGTTTTAGTACACTGCACTTGAGGTTGTTAAACGTTGAAGATTGGCACGGCCAATACTATAAGGAGTCTTATAAAATGCCATTTTATTCGCACGCGGCGCAAAAAGCGGTTGTCTTTTGTGTCAAACGTTGACATAAGACAGAAATTTATTCAACTACCCTCGTTTCAAACAGACATGAAGGTAGACGGCTAAAATTGACTGAGATCCCGTACCTAAATCTAGGCAAGGACCGAACATACCCCCCACCTAAATCAGTATGATTTATTTATTTATTTATTTTATTTAATACGGTACACCAACAGCATACATAAGATACAATTTACACAACATTTACAATAATAAAATTCATATATGTATGCCAATTATAGGTGCACACAACATTTGCCGTCGTAGTAGTTGTTTAATACTATATTATAGATATAGTATTAAACAACTACTACGACGGCAAATGTTGTGTGCATCTCACTATAAAATGTAATATCAAATAAGAAAAATATCATGCAATATCAAATAAGTCAAACATTAATAACAATAATCACAAAAAAACAGGAAAATTTATATACTGATGAAAATGACAATCTATAAAAATTGGCATTAAATATTATTTTTATTTCTGTTAATTAATTAATTAAACAGTGGCAGTAAGAAAGCGAACAAAAACAAAAACAAATTAAAACTGATGCAATCATTTCTGAAACATTATTTTAAAGAATGCATTGAGTGTCATATTGTGAATATCAGTGTTGGGAAACCTTCTGCAGAAATCATTATATTCACTACATATTCGTGATAACGGTGAATTCGAGCCAATGTTTGTCCTGACGGAAGGTATATGGAATAGCTTAGTTAAAGGATGACGGGGAGGCTTAAAGGGTACAGAGTAATTGATGTGTTCTACTAGCTCACTGCAATGAACCATTCCGTGAACAATCTTGAAGAGAAAGATTAAATCAAGCATACGACGACGTTCTCTTAATGTGTTTAAGCGGAAGAACAAAAGCCTCTGGTCATACGAACAACGGTGACTTATTCCGTGAGAGATAAATGCGAGATGTTTGGTGAACGTTCTTTGTATACTTTCTATTCTTTGTGACTACGCACCAAGCAGTCGTAAAGTCGAAGTCTAGTATTTGGTTGTTTAAAGCCGCGAGCGGCACGTTTAATAAATCCAATCATTTGTTGATTTCCAGTAACTAAAGAAGATATAAATCAGACTATAAACATTAAAGAGAAGGATTGGATTACAAATTAGCATAATTCCAATTATTATACCACCTTGGTTTGTTTGCAAAATTATCTGGATATCGATCTAAGTTTATTTGTAAGCAACACGCGAATCACGCATTCGTTTCCAGCAAATCAGCGTGTCAGTGAAATCAGAGCATTGTTACTAATAGGTAGCGTATTCAAATTAACAATGTATCACATGCGGAATTCACCGTATGAACCTGTTATAAATATATACGAGTATATTGACAATGTCTAAAATACACTTATTATATATACTAGCTTAGACCTGAAACATTCTGCAAAGTACTTCAATAACTTCGGATCTATCAAGATTAAGTGCTTTAAAAAAACAGAGAATTGATTTGGCCAAAAACAACTGCAGTAAATATTTACTATATTTGGCTTTCACAATTTAATAAATCGTGGGGCCTAGTTTTGCGCGAAATTGTATGAAATACTGCGAGATCAGCTAAACCTCTTACTGTATATTTATTAAATTTAACCATAATATTATATTGAACTATTGGATTTTATTCTATTTTTATTTTATTTATTAGTTTTATTACTATTTTTGTATTTGAAACATAAGTATTTAAATTATATATTTTAAGATTACTGACATTATATGTAATAATGACGGTTGTTAAAAAATACATTTTCCGTATGATACAATTTTCCAAGAAGGATCTATGTGTAAGGAGTTATTGTAATACAAAAAAATATTTCTTGTTTAATAAAACCGGACTTGTTTGCCGAACGAGTCTAGTGAACATGTCCGCTAAAACCACCTCAGTGTTCCTTCACACGTCTTTAGTGTCGAGGCCGCGGGACGCGAAAAACTAGTCAGGCTAAGGGACGCAACAAATTAGTGAGGCCGCAGTCCCGACTGGCACCGGCTCGCTTACGCGGGTCTCTTCAAAGCTGAATGGTGATTAGCCCCAGCATCTTCTTTGTCACGCGTGGATGAGCAGTTGTTCCATGCTCCCCTCTCTCTGTCCTGTTAGTCATTGATAATCGATTTTATTGGGAAAAACACATTCATCTTGTATGCGAAAAGTTAAGAGCCGTTCTAGAAAATATTATGTTCTTAAATATAAAATTCTGTATACTATAAAAATTAATATTTATAAAGCATTAGCAAAAAGTATAATAACATATGGAATCATTAGTTATGGTCGCACTTTTAAAACTTATTTAAATCGCATACTAAATTTACAAATAAGAATCTTATACACTATTGTGCCTAAAAATATACGTAAAAAATACAAAACTAATGTCAGGTTTGTTTGAATTTTGTAACGTAACTCTAATTCACAATAAGGTTAATATACAATTTTACTCGAAAACTTCTTCGAATACAATTGCCAAATAGTATATAATAAAGCCACTAGACAATCTGAAAAGGGCAAATTCATCACTAAAAGAGCTACAAAAATTTTATGGAAGTAGAACAACAGATTATATAATTCCTAGATTAAAAAACCGAATTCCATTCGAAACAAGAAATAACATTAATGCAAAAAACATGAAACATATTACACAAAACTTAAAACAAGAGTTCATAATATAAACTAAATAAATATAAAAATAAAATACACAATTTAACACTACACTATACTATCTATTGTACATAGAAAAAATTAAAAATAAAACTATTATATTTGTTTTAAAACATAATATAATTATATTATACTAACCACGTTTAACTGTAAATTAATAATTATTTAATATTACCATATCGCATGCTCAATCATAAACTGACCGATTACGATTTAGGTCTAAAGTGAGACGGGCAGCATTGTATCGACGCCCTCTATCGGCCAAACTAAGATTTATTTCGATATCTCTTTCCCACACTGAGTTACCGCTATTTAGTTATAAGTCAATATATGGGATAAGTAGTAAATGACAAAACGTTTTTTGCGATTTCCCAAAAAACAGGTTTTTTTGAGTTAGGTCAGTTTATGATTAAGCAAGCGATATACTGCACCGAAAACATCAACCTGTATGTAATGTCTTTATGTGAAAAGAAATTTATGTTATTGCCATCCTACTCACTCTTGATACTATTATATTATGTGCTATTAGAGTTAGACTGTGATCCCGTGTACTGTTTTGTTATCATTCAACAAATTTCGTATGATTGTACGGTAGGAATAAATAAATTGTAGGTACTTTACTAAAGTTAGTATGCGAATGAATAATATATATTTTTAGAATTGTAATTACTTTAGTGAATGTGACATCCAAGACAAAACCTGTCGGGCTTATAGGGTTAAATGTTATGTAAAATTATTCTTTTTATAAATAAATTAAAAAAAAACGTGTGTGCAGATTGCAACCCATTCCCCAGGGATACTGAGCCACCCGCGTTAACCTTATTTAAATAGCCTCCTACATTGTGCAATCTTATACAGTAATACAAACAAAAATGTTTAAAAATATAATTACCTTTTGTCCATAGTTAATTCCAGAGAATTTAAATTCAATTGAAAGTAGGATTCAATTATAAAGCTGCGAACAGACGGGCGGCGTGCGCCGATTCGTTGCGTCCGATGCTGATATTATCCACTCATTCTGCACATGCCTACCAAACTGACAATTATGCAGGCTTTGTTTCGACGGAAGCTCAACTATTGGCAAGTTAAATGGCTTTTTGAATTACTTTATTTTTAATATATTTTATCACAATTTTTTTTATTGCTGTAGGCCGTCAAACAGACTGATGGCCCGCTTAGAATTTAGCAGTTACCTTCGCCTATAGGTGTTTGTAGTGCCAGTGGCATCGCGAGCACGCTGCTGTTCCATAAAAGTACAGGAACTTTGGTCACTAATGCCGGAACACAACACAAGGTTATTATGGCGGCATACTTAAAACCAAAGGTGGTCACCGTCCAGACGGGCTTGGGGCCCTACCACGTAGCTATGGTGGGTTGTTTTGTCGCTTTTTACGACAGGCCGACCCCGGCCGCAGAGATTAGTATTATTTATATAAATGTAATTATGTGTTGTAAATTACCTTTTTTTATTGCTGTAGGACAGCAGACAGGCTGACGGCCCGCTTAGAATTTCGTAGTTACCGTCGCCTATGGGTGTTTGCAATGCCAGTGGCATCGCGAACACGCTGTTGTCCCATAAGAGTACAAGAACTTTGGTCGCTAATGCCGGAACACAACACAAGGTTATTATAGTGGCATACTTAAGACCAAAGGTAGTCACCGTTCAGACGGGCTTGGGGCGCTACCACGTAGCTAGGGTGGGTTGTTTTGTCGCCTTTTACGACAAGCCGACCCCGGCCGCAGAGGTTAGTATTATTTATATAAATGTAATTATGTGTTCTATATTACCTAGTATATAATAAAATATATATAAGATTACCAATCATGGTCTTTATTACCATTGAGCTTAAAAAAGCCTAAGAGTACCTGAACATAATGAATATTCACGGTTACTCTTATATATCTCTTATATATTTATGATTATTTTTGTAGGTACCATTTTTGACCCCACCTTTTAAGAAACAATTAGCAACAAGAAATTATTACAGATGAAATAGCCTTTTTCTTTTGATTTCAGCCCCGAAGGTAAGTCGAAGATGTTTACTATCTGTCCTATTTACTGAGACCTTGTAAAACTGTTAACTATCTAGACTATCTAGATCAACAGTTAACATATAATATACCTCCGTTTATGAAAACAAATTAGGTGAAAGTAAATTAGCTAATCATTTTGATGAGTATGTGGTGATTTGCCGTTGCAGGTTTATGTTTTTTTTTCTTGAGGCCGCTGAAAGAACATCTCCCACATTTTCTTTATAAATCCTCAGACTTAGAAAAAAATTACCGCAAACTAAGTGTCGGTCACCAGTGACCGAAATCGCGTTTAATGTGTTAAGTAATTTCAAATAAATACAATTTCCTTATAGTATTCCCTGCAGTAATTTTTTTTATTGCTGAGATACAGCAGACAGGCTGGTAGACCATCCAATACCAAGCAGATACCGCCGTCTACGGATGTTTGTGGCGCTAGGGGCACCGCGAACACGTTACTGTCCTGTAGCGATACAGGAACATGGGTCACTAATGTCGCAACACAATACAAGGTTATTATGGCGGCAAACTTATAGAAGGGTGGTTGCCATCCAGACGGGCTTGGAGTCTGACCTCTTCACTAAGGTTGATTTTGTCGCCTTTTACGACTCCGGCGACAGGGGTTAATATTCCTACTCCACCCCTGCATGTTGAAAAATGCATTTTGGATAAAAACCTCTTGATTTGTCAATCTCGCGACGCACTTGGCAGTTGCTTACGACACTACAGTGTCACGTCATATATGGCGTGACACGGCGTTTGTAAATCCCTGATCTAAGAAGTGAACAAATTTTCGTATTTTCTTTCAACGTACTTGAAATCGAATATCTGTTTAAAAGCACGCGCAACCAATTAGTAAGGGATCCATACTTATGTTCCGAAGAACAAACGGGGTAGAAAATGAGCGAAAAACCTCTAAGCAACGCGGTTTAGAATTCCTTCGGCGTAATTGCTGCGCCTCCGGGTACGTGTCATAGAATATAAAATAAATATCCAATCTTGTACAAGATATTCATTTTAATATTATTAAATGCGACTATAAAGATAATAAGCGTTATGTATGTGATATAATCTATGGTTTGCATTTATATGTGTTTATGTATAATTGTCAAAATGTTACTGTCCACTCACGAGAGCCACGGAGGCTGAGGAACTTCCAGGGATACATTGGGGACTGTTATGTTATATACATGGATATCGGTGAGCACGTACTTCTTATTTAACTCGGTAAGGTTCAAAGCGTCATTTTGGGACTTCGAGATACGTTGAATATAAATCAGTACGCGTCGGAACTCAGAACAAGAAAAAAAAGTAATAAGCGTGTTAGACGCTTTTTGGATGGGTAAAATTATGTGAGTTCGCGTCACCGACATTCGTAATTATATTTAAGATATTTGCTTAGGGGTAAGGCTCCAAGTCTGTGAGGAAGTCAACACCCTTGGTCTGTAAATATATTGCCATAATAAGCTTATGTTTTGTTCCTGTGTGCTTGTTATCGTGTAAGCCTATTTGCTGTTTCACAGTAGTAAAAAAAAGATTTTACAAGATGATTGCTGTCTCATGAACCCTGAAAGAACAGTGCATTTTTTCGATGTTCCAGAGAATTTTTTCGTACACGATTGCTTATGTGCACCAGTTTAGGTGAAGTCGATTTGGATCGAATAAAGGTTTTGATAGACGGTTTATTTTTCATCCATTAAAAGATGTGCAAAATATTTTGTCATAACACTTTGTGCCAATACTTTATTGACACAAAAATACGTCGCGTAACTTCAATACAATTACTTTATCTGTTTTTAGTCATTTTATATAAGTTTGGTAGTATTTAAGTTCCATCCTATGTTTGGTGCAAAAAAAAGCAATTTAATTTTTAATTAATACTAAATATAATAATATATTAAGAAGCTTAAGGCCAATTTTTAACACAATTTGTTTAACAGTACACTTAATCTAAACAGAAAATATTAATACTGAAACGAAAATGTGGTAAAGAATTTCATATCTCTATCTTTTTTTTTACTCTATGCACATAAAAGGATTTGCAATTAATTTGATATACTTTTTCCAGACATTCGTTCTAGATATATCGCGCAAAATTAGTGCGTATCTATAAATGGATTTAATTATGACAAGGTTCCAAATACAAACTAATATATTTTATTTTCGTTTACGGTCATATAAAACTTTTTATATATAATGCGTAGAGTATCATTCTATTAAAAAATATTTATTTAAATAAAATAAAATTGTATTGTATTTAACTTTGATATTTATATTGGGTGTATTTATTGTCAGAAAAACGTTTGTCAGGTCAGCTAGTTTGGGAGAAGAACCTTGTGCAGACCAAATCTCTTGTAAAGACCAAATATAGTCATTTATATTCTCCTGTTATTCCTCACAAGAGAGTTTTATTCATGAAGTTTCAAGATTGATTATGTCCTAAGAATTAATGATTAGCGTCACTTCAGTGACTAAATATTTTTTTAAATATACACATTGTATACAATGTATTTAATATAATTAATTATAGATATTGTAAGTAATAATTTCAAACTATAATTTTTAACCAAAATATTAAACATTTTAAATATAAAACTTTAATAAATACATACTTTCAACAATTCCTTTCATATTTAAATACTCCATATTTAAAAAAAAACTTTAAACTTCCGATTCCAATAAATAACTTCAGTAACTGCAGTCAAGTCAAAACCTATACTGCGTCGGACATACGAAGCGGAATTGACGTCACGGCTTGCACTCAAACACCGGAACACGTCTAAAAGCCTTCCCCTGCATTTGTCTGGCAGTTACATGTTAAGTAAAATCGATAGTTCGGCAACTTTGTGAAATTGAATCCTAATGTAAAATTGTGATTTAAATTAAATAAAATTAAGATTAACTGCCTCCTACACTACCTCCTCCGTGACGCAACGGCTCTCGCACGTTGAAACGCCTCGGAGTCTCGGGTTTGGTACCCGTACGGAGTCTGGGTGTTTATGTACAGTTTGTATTTATTTTATAAATAAAAGTTTTTTGAAGTGAAAACTTCTTTAGGGGCGTTGTGCACTTTTTTGTGATGGGTAAAAAATGTTAAACTCGCGTCAGGTCACGTGGTCTGATCGAAAATTCGTAAGATTTGTAAGACGGAGTTTTGCTCCAGTTTATTTTATAATGTAACTTTTAAATGATTGCATTGCATTACTTATACATATCTATTCGAATTGCGACTTTATTACAATGAAATGCAGTTGAGTTTTTGAAGTAAAAACTTCTTTAGGCGCGTTGACTATTTTTGGGTGAACAATTTTTGGTTTGTAAAGAAGTGTTAGTGACCAATTTAAACTTTAATCCTTTATAAACTGAATTCTGATTCTTTATAAACTGAAAATAATAATCTAATAGCCTGACGATACAATTCACGAGTTACTTAGTTTTCCCTTCTATCGGCAGTCCCCAAAGACTGTCCCGCATGTTTTTTACATTTAACCGAAAATATAAATAATGCCAGTTAATTGTGGATATAATAAGGTATCACTTAAAGAACCTAAATGTTTATAATTAAAATTTTGCCCGTTAAGAATAAATGGTTAACTGTAAAAAATAATAACTAAAAGTATATATTATATGTATATTATACATAAACACTAGGTAATCCGCGCTTTGGGCAACGGAGGTCACTGTATTACATTTTAAAAGCCTGAGAATAAAATTAAATGAATAAATCTAGTGATAAAGTTTGTATGTATGATTAATCTTTGACGACTCGCGAGATGCAACGGCTAACGCACTTCAGTACGCTTGCGGAGGTCACCGATTCGATTCCAGTCTCGTGTCTGGGTGTTAATGTATAATATATATTTATTTACAAAACATATAACGCAAGTGCTGTGTTACTTACTTTGGTACTAGATGGCGCTGTGTGAATTGTCAAAATATATTTATTCATTATTTTATTTTCAACTCCATAAAAAACTTTTACGATGATAATTAAACTTATTGCTTATTAAGAACATAATTAAGCATTCAATATCAGTTTGAAATAACTAAATGCATCAATTACTCTGTTTCATTGCGACCATTGTTGCCAATCGGCGTGCTGACCACGTCCGTCACATATTTAACCCGACATGAAAATCGCAATTAAATCCGAATATACGGCTTTAAATGAAATTCGTATTGAAATTTACATAATTAACAGGCTATTGAAACATTGTTTATCCGTAACTAAATGCAATTTAATTACATTTTAGTGTTGTGTATAACAGCCCTTGGCGACCCACTGTTCACCCTTCGAACCCCTTCGAGGAAACGGCCAGTATACCCTCCACGTTTGTCCAAGGCGTATTGCCAGTTAACTCATACCGGAAATTTTGTTATGCAGGTTTCCTCGTGATGTTTTCCATCACAGTCTGTACATAGCTTTCTATTAGTAAAAAAAACTGTCTAAGTGGTGCTTGCCATATTGGAATACGAATCCGGGACCTCTGGATTGGTCTCCGATATATATTACATTACTCGCGCGCTGGGTCTTCTTCCCCTTAGTTTAGGGGCATGGCCTCTTTACGCCAGCTTCGACTCCGGGGGCGTCTACCCCCCCGGTGACGTGGAGTTGGCTGCCGGAGCACACACACCTATGTGAGCGGCGGGACGTCACGGCGGCCTAACGATGGCTGTATCTTCGGCCTAGATGACCATCCTGGAATCATCTAAAAATTATTAGTTAGGGCGCCTGGGGCCTCGGCGGCCCGGCGGGTGTGTGTGGGAGTGTGTGTTTGTACTTGTGTATCTTTTTATCCGTGCAGGGGCGGAGAAAGAATCCTAACCTCTGTGGCCGGGGTCGGCCTGTCGTAAAAGGCGACAAAACAACCCACCCTAGCTACGTGGTAGGGCCTCAAGCCCGTCTGGATGGCGACCACCTTTGGTCTTAAGTATGCCGCCATAATAACCTTGTGTTGTGTTCCGGCATTAGTGACCCAAGTTCCTGTACCCTTATGGGACAGCAGCGTGTTCGCGATACCACTGGCGTTGCAAACACCTATAGGCGACGGTAACTGCTAAATTCTAAGCGGGCTGTCAGCCTGTCTGCTGTCCTACGCAATAAAAAAAACTTCTTTTATCTACCTCTCATTCTGTATCAATCCTCTCTCATTTTTAGCATTGTTCTTATTACACGGCATCCTTTCCTTCGCATTATACGGCCGTCCCACGCTAATCTGCTACTTTTTTATTTTTCAATTACTGGCGCGACTTTCAAAGTCCCCGTAATATTTTTTTTACTGAAGAACATCAGACAGATTACTACCCACCTAATAGTAAGCAGTTGCCGTAGCTTATGGATGTTTGCGACGCTAGATGCACCACGAGCACGCTGCTGTTTGCATAGGGGTACTGGAACCTGGGTCACTAATGCTGGAACACAACACAAGGTCATTAAAGGGCCATACTTATAGATCAGGTGTAGTTATGATCTAGATGGGTTTAGGTACCCTCTATCCTAACCTACCATCTATCAAAGTATACTAATTTTATCAATTTTGTAATCCAGACTTGGAATCTCGTTCTATGAACTCCGTGTTGTGACGTTCAAAATCCATTGCCACGAAAGTTTTCATCGATGACGATAATATCGGTATTGATAATAAATTATTAATGTACAATATCGATCTTGCATTATCATAAACTAAGAAAAATTACTGGCTGAATCACTGTACTGTCCCATTAGGCAGCGAAGTGAGCCCATAAACGAATTAGAATGCACTTAGCCCCAGCCGACTCTGTCTCGCGCAGTTTGCTGGTCACACGTCAATTCAGTGCCTTCGGAAATAAACTCAATTTCGCTTTATATTCCGTATTCATTATTGGCATTTAATCGTAGAGTTGGTAAAAAAATAACGACAGCATTGAAATATGAATAGAAGTTGAATGGATGACGATATTAGGGATTTGTGACGTGATAGAACTGGGTCACAGATCTTAAGTCTTTCAGTGAGTTATAGAGCGTCTCTCTTATAGACAAGATCCAACAGAAGGACATACGTAAGAGAACCATAGCAACCGACATACAATATTTTACAAGTTGAACTGGTTGATCAAGTTTGTCGCAGGACCAGAGGGCGATGAAATTAACTAAAGAGTCCTGGAGTAAAGACCGTATTTATGAATACGTAGGACACCTTCAAACTCAACGGAGCTGATGACCTGAGCAAGGTTGCCAGTCAGGATTATATGAAAAAGGCACGGGACCGGTCCCGTCCCCGGTACCGGTCCCCGGGGTCTGAGGTAAAAATTAGCATACGTCCAGCAGTAGAGAAGATTGTCTGAAGTCGACACTACTTCTAGTCGTACCTTCTTCTTATTATAATGCATCTTGAACTCATGAAGATCGTCAATCAGCTCCGAAAATTTGTTTTCGCTGAACTTTTGACTCCTGTCATGACTTAGTAGTAGCAGTCTCTTCTTTTAGCCACTTTGTCCATTATTATCAATTGCAGAAATTCATTCCTTGAATGTCGTGAAGTTATATAATTTAAGCTCTAGCTTAAATTATATAATAGAGTAAAACTACTTTCTTTTTTATTGCCGTAGGACAGCAGATAGGCTATCTGCCCACTATATAATAGCTAGCAGTTACCGTCGCCTTGTGATGTCAGGGACATCGCTACCACGTTGCCATTTGCGTTAGAGCAATGGTTTCTGGTCACTTATACAACACAAGGTTATTATATTATATTTCGAAACCAAGGATGGTTGCCATCCAGACGGGCCCTAGTCCCGACTCCAGCTAGGTTTTAAGACGCCATTTATGACAGGCTGACGCCTGTAGGGGTCAATTATTCTTACTCCGCCCCTGCACGAAGAAAAGTAGTACTTCATTGCTAAAGTAGGAATCCATAATATTTAAAATTTCTCGTTTCTTAAAGGACAATGATTTACTCGTATTAGCAGGTAGATACAAAAGTTCTACGTATGATATTGTACATACAATACACATGCAAAACAACAATACTCTATGAGTACAAACTCGTTCTATTATTTTAAAATAACGCGTGTCAAGCGCAGTTATTTTCCATGTGAAGTCCTTAGCATTGTGCACTAGAACAAATGTTATCGGACTGCCGGTGTCATGCCATTTTTTTATAGTAAAAACCACGCAATTGTGATAAGAATTTAACATTTTCGTCAGCCGTTTTATTTAATATTGTTTTTATTTCTCACGAGTTGTATATATTGATCATCTCTGTGACACAACGGTGTATTTGTGAGGGTCTTGGACTTGATTTCCGTTCCGAGTCTAGGTGTTTATTGTTAGCTAGGTGTTAAAGAGAGTCGATGGATACATACTGGAGGAGAAGTTACCAAAGAAAATATGAGTGAATTGCATACAAGATGATATGGCGACAAAGGGTGTGAATGTTGAGATGACGGCTAACAGAGGAAAATGGAGGAGAGAACATGTTGTGCCGAATCTATATAAAGTGTGATAAAGGAAGAAGAAGAGTAACAAAATAAACAAAGAAGAGAAGAAAGAAAAAATGTTTATTTAGAGCACAAAATAAGTAAATAATAACACATTAAATAAAATCGCATTACAAATACAAGTACCCAAGGTTTTCTGCTCAGTATAGTTGATTATATGAAACCAACGCTGGTCTTCCGCAGAGGCCTTCAAGAATGACATGACTCATTGAGCAATGGAATATTTTTATGCTGCACTTCACAATAAATGAACAAAACACATTATACAACTACAAAAATATACAATTTGTTACTCATTCATAAACATATTGTTACCCATTTACAGTAAATATACCGTATACCTGAACACCTCACATAGCGTCATCTAGTCCCAAAGTCAGCAGCAGGACGGCACCCGTGCCGCGGGAACCAGACAACCGATACACTACACATACATTTGTTTTGTAAACAAACACTCAGACACACAGACGCGGGGCGGGAACCGAACCCGAGATCCCCCCCCCCCCAGCGCGACGCGAAGCGTGCCTGGATAAAATATATATAAATAGTACCCATAACACAAACGCTCATCTGGTTATATTAGTACAAGACTTCGATCAACAAAGATTAATCGAAGGTACAAGATGACGATGTGTGAATTGTCACATCTATTTATAATTCCACTGTCAATAAGTAGGTAGTTTAACTTTACCAAGATTGTTAGTTCGATTACATAACTATACTAATAATATAAGAAGAATTTTGTTTATAAGTTCCGGGTAATCTAAGACTTGTGAACGCATACACAAATAGAAGAAAGCTCTTTTATTAATGGCTATATTACTGTGACTATAGACTTAAGCCATATGCTTGATGGCCTCAATACAGCTTCCCAAGGAGTAGGTCTCAAAATGAACATGGACAAGACGAAGATCATGTCTAATGTCCATGTCGCACCTACCCCCGTAACAGTTGGGAACTGTACTCTCGAAATTGTTGACGAATACGTCTACTTGGGTCAAACGATCCAGTTAGGCAGGTCCAATTTCGCGAAAGAGGTCACTCGTCGAATCCAACTCGGATGGGCAGCGTTCGGGAAGCTCCGTAAAATATTTTCGTCCCAAATACCGCAGTGTCTCAAGACGAAGGTTTTTAACCAATGTGTGTTGCCAGTGATGACATACGGAACGCAGACGTGGTCGCTAACTATGGGCCTTATGAGAAAGCTCATGGTCGCTCAGAGAGCAATGGAGAGGGCTATGCTCGGAGTTTCCCTGCGAGATCGAATCAGAAATGAGAAGATTCGCAGGAGAACCGAAGTAACCGACATAGCCCGGATGATTGCAAAACTGAAGTGGCAGTAGGCTGGGCACATAGCTCGAAGGACTGATGGCCGTTGGGGCAGAAAAGTCCTCGAATGGCGACCGCGTACCGGAAGACGCAGTGTTGGTAGGCCCCCCACAAGATGGACCGATGATCTGGTCAAGATCGCCGGAATAGGTTGGATGAGGGCAGCGCAGGACCGATCATCGTGAAGATCTTTGGGGGAGGCCTTTGTCCAGCAGTGGGCATCTTCCGGCTGAAATGATGATGATGATGATGATATTACTGTGAAAGAAAATCCAAGAATAATTTCTCTCTATTCTGTATCTGATATCCAAAAGCACGATATATACACATTTCAAGAGGTAATTGTTAAGGCTACATCCGATGTGTCCAAGTGAAATATGCCTCCATGTTGAGGGAAAATTAAACGATGTAACGTTAAGTGGATGCGATATTATCCCTTGCGTTAGCAGCTTGAATACAGCGATCCATAAGGCCTGGAATACACATGCTACTAGAAAAGCACTACTGTTTGCTACTAGATAGCATGCTCATTTATATCATGCTCTCCAAGTGTGTACATTTGCTTATGAGAGTACATACCTCAGAAGCATACTTATTGCTAGCATCCTTCTTTCTAGCACGTGTGAGATACACATGCTCGTATTCAACATTCTAAATGGACGTTTCTTTGCGGAATGAATTAAATTCAGTTATATTATTACTTTCATAAATATAAAGTTTGGTATGCATTTTCTCTCGAAATTTATTTTTGTATTGTGGTGACGTACATTCTGTAAACACTCATAACTTCGGTAATGAAATATAAAAAATTTAAAGTTTTGTCATCGCACCATTAAGCCATCGTGATAAACAAATCAAATAGCATGCTCGCAAAGATTACACGTTCAGACTAGCTTTGGAGCCGCTCCTTTCTCCCCCACGCCACACACCATGTGCTAACTAGCACGAAAAATAGAACGGCTTGAGCTTTAGTAGCATGCTTGTTCACAAGCATGCTCTTTTCGTATACACGTGCTAATTGTATGCTATTAAGTAGCATCTGCTCGAAACTAGCATGCTTATGTGCTACTACGCCTAATGTAGTGTATAGTTATAAAATATTTTCGTTTTCACTTAAGTCCGCTAATTTTACTATTTTGTTTATTGGTATGTTTTCTTTTACATATATAATTTAAAATTGTAAGTATAATAAAGCATATTCGTCTATTTGATCGGTTTGGATGTAAAAACGTCTTACATAAAAATTTGTAATAATTGATGCTCAAAGACTGAAGCATATCTTATGATATAAATAAAACAAATATTGTTTTTTATTTATCACCTTTATATTGAAGACCCCCGTGGTGTAACGGCTAACGCACTTAAATACATTTGCGAAGGTCACAGGTTCGATACCCGTCTCGCGTCTGGGTGTTAATGTATAATGTGTATTTATTTACAAAAGAAAATATATATCAGTTGCCTAGTATATAGTATATAACACAAGTGCTATGCTACTTACTCTGGGACTAGATGGCGCTGTATGAATTGTCACAGTATATTTATATATTTGGTCTTAAGTAAAAGTAAAATATACAATGAATTGATTTGTTACTCAAATTTTGTACTGCCCAAAACAGAATGTTTACAAGTATTGTTTATAAACACCTAAACCCACTGCAATATAGGTTGTCAGATTAATATGTAGTTAGTATTAAAATTACAAATTTACAAACAATGCTACAGATAGATAGATAGATAGATAGATAATTCTTTATTGTTCACCACACAATTTTACAGAAAAAAAGACATAAAAAGAAGTAGGTAATAGTACAACATAGTGAGCAAACGGCGGTCTTATCACTAAATAGCGATTTCTTCCAGACAACCTATCAGAAATATTTGAAGTAGTAGTACAAGGCGGTGCACAATAGACATAGAAATCAAGATAGTAAATATTATACAAAAAAAAAACTAAATTAATCTAACATACAATAGCAATACAATGAAGCATACACATGACGATGCAGTTTATGACTTTAGGTAATGGTCATTAACCAAGTTTTTAAAAATGGCAAGTGATTTTGCTTTTCTAATATCCAGAGGGAGGGAGTTCCAAATTTGGACAGCCTGTACTGCAAAGGAATTAGAAAAGAATGTCGAAGAGTGTACAGGGGTCTGTAAGAGCAAGTTTTCATTAGAGCGCAGAGAGCGGGAGTGAGTTGTATAAAGAAATTTAAAACAATCCTTAAGGTAAGGAGGTGAAGAAGGAATAAACAATATTCTATAGAGTAAATAGAGAATGTGAGCATTCCGGCGAAGCGAGATGGGCAACCACTTGAGCTTTTGGCGATATTCAGAAATATGGTCATATTTTCTTAAACCAAATATGAACCTAATACCAACATTTTGAAGACGTTCCAGCTTCAATAGTTGCTCTTGGGTAAGATTAAGATAGCAGACATCGGCGTAGTCAAGGATAGGGAGTAATAGAGATTGAACAAGTTTTATCTTAGTGGCAAATGGAAGAAAGTTTTTGAGCTTTTTAAGAGAATTATAAGAAGCAAAAATTAATACTTAATAATACAGATATAACAAAATTAATACTTCATGAATAGTATTCAATACGGAAATATTAAGTCTAATAAAGAGACAATTTGTATCTACTCCATACTCACTAATACCTGGATTTGTGGTCATTTAATCACATTACAAAATCCTATTAAACAATTATAGCACTGTTACAGGTTGTTGCATCTAATGTATTTAAATTATTTTAATATTTAAATTAATTTTGTGGATTTATAACTAACATAGAATTTAAAACAAAATCGTAAAAAAAAATTATTGCTGAGTAAAAGCAGACGGCTGACAATCCATTGAATAGTAAATTTATATAATACTAGCTGTGTCCGCGACTCCGTCCGCGTGGAATAGTGACTTTGGGCAGCATTTTTTGTGGATATATCAAAATCAAATCAAAAATCAAAATATACTTTATTGCACACATTACATGAAATCAAGTGATACATATCTTTAAAAAAGCACAATAGGCGGTCTTATCGCTGAAAGCGATTTCTACCAGACAACCTTTGGATGGATAGAAACATACAGTTAAGAAGGAAGAAGGTAATTTTGCATGCTATTACATAATATAAATATTCAATAAGAACAATAAGAAATATATATATATACACATACATACACACACACATACATACACACATACACATTCATATATACATATATATTCATAAACAGAAAAATAAAATGGATGGATATATCTTATGGTTTATTTTGGATTACAAACCCTATAAACCCTAAAATATAAATAAATGAATTAAGCAAACAGTCAGTGTTATCGAATGCAACTACGCCATGCGTCTCCGGAATACGTGCGTTCGAACTTACATAGTCCAGCCTAAGCTGAACCCTATTTCATATGATTGTTGATATAAATCTGAGATCAACTTAAATTGGAATTTTAATTTTCGAAACTTATCATTTTTAACAACAACTATTTTTTTTTTCGTAAATAAATATAGCCTAAGTTACTCCTTGTTACATCAGCTATCTACCAGTGAAAGTCCCGTCAAAATCGGTGCAGCCATTTCAGAGATTAGCTGGAACAAACAGACAGACAGACAGACAAAAATTCTAAAAAAATTTTGTTTTGGTATATGTACCGTGTATACATCCAAATGCACTTAGTAAAACTCGGTTATTTTAATATTACAAACAGACCCTCCAATTTTATTTATTTGTATAGATAATTGATATAGTACCTTTGTACGAGATCAGTGTAATATTATTATTAATACACAATTTTTTGTAACTGGCAAGTAGACTAATAAAATTATTTAAATTTTTTTTTCCCGAGTAACAGCAGACAGGCTGACGGCCCCCTTAATAGTAAGCAGTTTCCGTCGCCTATGGGTGTTTGCGACACTAAGGGCATCGCGAATACGCTGCTATCCACATAGGAGTACTGGAACTTAGGTCACTAATGCTGGAACACAACACAAGGTTATTATGGTGGCATACTTGTACACCGGGGGTGGTTGCCACCCAGGCGGGCTTGGAACTCGACCACCTAACAAAATATGTTAAAAGAACACGAAAAGACTGTTAAAACTGAATATTTAAATACCATACTGACGTGTTTTCATTGAACATAATAAATTTAGAAACACTACAACAAATAGTATTAATAATACACCGAGTAAAATAGTATTTGCAAACTAAAATAATTTTCGATTATTTTTCTCGTCTGGAATCAGCCGGAGACTATATTTAGTGTAAGCTTGGTATGACTTACTTTTAATTTACATATGTATATGGACGTCGCCGAGTTCTGCGTATTTATTAATTTTTCTTTTTTAAGTTTTATTTTAAGCCAGTATAATTTTTTTTTATCAATATCATAGCCAAGTATTTTTTCATGTAGGACATGAATAGATATTTGTACTAGATTTTTAAAAGCGATTTATCTATTAATTCCCTAACTACGTTTCACTTCTTTCTGAGAATCGCTTTCAGTGATATTAATGTATTATATAATTACTAGCTGACCCGGCAGACTTTGTTTTGCCACAAAACATTTTGCAGTGGACCAAATCGTGAATCTAAACCATTCTCGAATCCACTTGAACACAAACAAAAAATTCATCAAAATCGGTCAGCCGTTTAGGACGAGTTCAGTCACATACGCACATAAAAATTATATCGTATAAAGATCTATTACGGATCTTATCAGATATATATTACGTATAAAATATACATCAATGCTGATGTCTGGGAGTTCTTTAAGTGTAGATATAACTTTATTTTAACTTTTTATTTTTTAGGTTTATAAAGAAATTTGTATGCCAGAAATGGCGAAACGTGTTGTACATTTATAAAATTTGAACAAGTCACCTATGTATTCACCATGTTTCTTACAAATAAAGATTATTATTATTATTATTTAAGATTTACATCATTAAGAAAAAATATAGAAGCAAATCTTATAATAAATATTTTTAATGGTTATTAGTTAGGTTCCAGATTAGGTATCAATACTTCTGAATTAAGCATCATTCTGTATACGAATGGTAAATCGGCGTCCGATACGGTATTTTCATTTCCTGTCTACCCGCAAACGGATATTATGGAAATGCACACCGATATCATATTGGCCGATATTATTGAATAAACTTAGCTTACGGGAATTTGATATGTTATCCGAAAACTGAGAAGTTCAAATCTAACTTTCAAACCTTATATTTGTCATTAATACTACTTTTTATATATTTAAGTGGGTGTTAGTTCTTATTTTTGTTGACGATGCCCAAAAATTTATTTATTGATTTATTAACATCTTCAAAATATAAAGAAAATAATCTGGATAAGGTTATCAAGAAAACTTTTTTTATCGCTGTAGGACAGCAGACAGGCTGACGGCCTAATAGTAAGCAGTTACCGTCGTCTATGGATGTTTGCGGCACTAAGGGCGTCGCGAATACGCTGCTGTCCACATAGGAGTACTGGAACTTGGGTCAGTTTAGGGTGGGTTGTTTTGTCGTCTTTTACGACAGGCCGACCCCGGCCGCAGAGGTTAATACTCTTGCTCCACCCCTGCATGGATGAACTGAGTCCAATCCTATTAAAAGTATAATTCACATATATAATTCACATTCTATAGAACAACCACCACGTAACACTGCAATTATCTCTAAATACGGATTAATCCGAACTTCCGTGTTATTTATTATTATCCCAGATTATTCAAAGTTCCCTGAATTACCTATCACACACCAAGCCTCGAACATGGGAAGGCTAGAAAAAGGGAGGTTTGACTTAACTAAAGCGTACCTTCGTAAAAATTACATAGTTTCAATCATAATATAGATTTTATTAGACTATATCTTTACATATCAAAGTAAAACACAATAAATAAATAACATTGTGTTTTATGATTTAAACATCTCATATATACAACCGAAAGTTTTATCATTAGACAGATGTTTTCATAATAGCGTCATTTGTTATAATTATATAAAGAAAAATGACATAACTACTGGTGTAGAAAAGTTTCTAAGTACGTAATATTCCCATTCCTCACGGACGCTTAACCATACCATAACTGAGGTATATCCCTATTCACACTTCAATCAATAACGTCTATTTTTGATATTTATTTGTGTCATCCAATAATATTTGGTAAAAGGTCCCTGGTAGAGTATTCGCTTCATTTCCTGTGCAACCGTAGCTTTTAAGGTGGTGTTCCAATGAAAAGCGACGGATACTTTCTTAAATGCTTGCATTATACGCGTCCTATATTTCTATAATGAAATGTAGGTAGATGAATTCTTGTCTGTTTTTATAGCTGAGGAAGAGCCGGCTAACGGCCCGCTTAGTAAAGTAAGTTAAAAGGTTACCGTTGTCTATGGATGTGTGAATTGTCCCACTATTGTCGCAGTCGGCAATCGTTTAGCTTTTACATAGTCCTAGACAGGAATTAAGGTGGCATTAACTAAAAATAATGTAATAGAAAAGGAAAGTGTTTTAAAATTACTTTCGGCTAGTTTTAAGCTTTTTAAAATCTTTCTAATTTTGAAAATATGTAAGTTTGCAGTATTCCATTTCTATAGCTTGTAAAGCCTCTCTCTAACTGCATGCCTTGATTTAAGTAAGGCAAGCGGTCGCGGCCGCGCCCGATACATTATCGACTTAGATAAATATTTCGCGGAGCCACTCCATAAATATCCAGTAATGGATTCTCGTTCTTTAGCTACTTACCATAACGCTTAAGAGATAAATAAATGTGGAAGTAATATTTTAAACTTGCCTCTAGGTATTTGTACATTAATAAAAACACAATTGGCCTTGGGTTTCCTCCAAGAAGGTATCTACAGTATACTCGCTACCCTTGTTCAAGGGAGATTGACGAGTTACACACACCAGTGATCACGGTAATCAGGTTTCCTCAAGATATTTTCATTCACAATTTTGTTACGTGTTAATATGTAATAATTTGCAAATTAGACGAAAAACTGTCTAAGTGATGTATGCTATTAAGGTATTCGAACCTGAGACCAATTAAATTGGTCTCCGTGTCTCTATTATATAATTTTATGTAATAATTATCGTAATTACAGATAGATTTCTGACGAACAACACAGCTAATATCAATCTTCATTTAGTTTTATTTTATATCATGTCAAAACGTTTTACACGTCGCTGCGCGTCCTCCGGTTATGAGCGTTACACGGCGCTGTGCTCGTGGCTCGTAATTATACACATTTTTAATCTAAGACTTGTTTATATAGTAAACCGTTGAATATAGTAAATATAATTTACCTTCTGAAGCTTAGATATAAGTGTTGGGAGGATGAGGTGGAGCTGACAGCTAGTTCTTTTTGGAGACAAATACACACATCAAAAAAGTCTAAGCAACATGTACTAATTTAAATTTTAGGATGGTTTTGATTTCAGTATTTCCGGGCCGACGGTACAGTCGCACCCTTCTTGTATCAGGCCTAAACCCGAATCGCGACTCATCGGAAAACATAATTTTATCCCATTGTTCCTGGGTCCATGTTCTGCGTTTTCTACACCATTCATTCATCGGTGGACACCTAATTGGGCGTCGAGCTCGTAGGCCGTACTCATGCAGTCGATTTCGCACAGTTTGGGGACTTACATCAACACCACTTGAATTTTGTAGCCTCAAACTTATCTCTCAAGCGGTTAACATCGGCTGGCGTCTTGCAGTCAGTTGTATGTACCGATCTTGCCGAGTGGTTGTACTCCTTTTACGGCTATTATAGCGCTGCCAAAGACGACAAATAACATTTCTATGAATGCCAAAATGCCGAGATACCTGAGATTGATTACTTCCCGCTTGCAACATCCCTACAGCTCTTTGCATTTCATTTGCCGTCAAATGACGACGCTCCATGACGTAAAGAATATCTAATAATTCAATTTTGTCGCTAACTTTATTTAAATGGTTGGTAAAATTATAAAATCAAGACTAAACGTAGCAACAAAAACGCACTTAAATGCAAACAAATTCCCTTTCATTTAATTTTATGAAAAAAACATAACATAATGGATTTTTTTTTACAACCAGCCAGTATGTCATCAATAACAAAAAAGTTTATATATCTACGCATTGTGAGTGAGTAAATTAATTAGTATAAATGGTAAATTTGTATTAACATGCATGTTTCTTAGATTTTTTATGTGTATAGCTCTGGATAGGGCACACTGGCATAACCTGGAGTAGGCCTTTGCCAATAGCCACTCTACACTACATAATTCGTTATAAACCGTATTATTGTTATTTATCTCCTGAAGTTAAAAGGAAATCCTGAGTTCAATATCAAGATAAGTCTGCGATCTTTCCCCTTGCGAAAAATTAATGCTATACAGGATGACTTTGACAAACCCGTCCAAATTCACACAGAAGAATCTTTAGTAAAAGTTATGAGAAACATGTATTTTAGTTTTGTATCACACAGCACAAAAATGTTGAGTAATCAGCATCACAAAGAACTCGCAATTTACATAATACGGCGCTAGAGTGTCAATGACCTCTCCATCTGACCTAGTAAAAGGCCGAGGACGGCGGCATTGCACCGGGCGAGCGAATACGCACTACTCATTTACGCGGGAGAGACAGAGACAGGTAATAACAGGTTAACGTACGAAGGTTGCATCACAAGATTATTCTGTACGATTGAATTAATGATCATATATGAAATATTTTATTTTGAAAATTTTACATACAATATTTTTTGCAAAAATGGGTTCCTTAAATGATGTTTAGTGCATAAAAAAATTTGGACGGGTTTGTCAAAGTCACCCTGTATATTTTAATGGAACAACAGACAGACTGACTACCTATTTATTAGTAAGCAATTATCATCGCCTATGCGTGTTTGCAACATCTGGGGTACCGCTAACGTGCTGCCGTAGAGGTAGAGGAACTGGAACCTGGGTAACTTATATCAGAACACAAGGTTATTCATGCAGGAGCGGAGAGAGTATACTGACCTCTGCGGCAGGGGTCGGCTTGTCGTAAAAGGTGACAAAACAACCTACTCTACATGGTAGGGTCTCAAGCCTGTCTGGAACGCGGCCACCTTTCGTCTTAAGTATACTGCGTTTGTTATGCATTAGTGACCCAAGTTTCTGTACTCTATTGGGATAGCAGCATGCTCGTGACGCCACTGACGTTGCAAACACCCATAGGCAACGGTAACTGCTAAATTCAAAGTGGGCTGTCAGCCAGTCACCTTTTACGGTAGGTCCCCATCTTCAGGGGTCAGTATTACTGCCCCTGCCTTGTATGAACTGTATGAACATTACAATGATACCATAAGATCAAAATCATCATCCAAGTATTTATTTACAGATATATTTGCCTTAGCCACGTAGTTAGAGCTACTGGTGAGTATTAACAGATACTCCAGGTTTTACCTTGACAATAAAGACTTATAATATTTTGAATTACATTTAGCTGAATCCGATTTTTCTGCTGTTTGAGCCCAAACCTAGATAATCTGTTTTCCCTTTTCTGTATGTCTGTGAGAAGCTCTTATCAGATTATTGACTCTTGAACATCATGTAAATGAATAATGGTGACGCACTGAAACTACACACTCCTGACAATCATCAAAGGAGCATTGTGAAATAATTAAATAAAGCCTGTTTATCAATTATCTCCATCTTATTCAGCCGTATCTCTTAAACCATTTATAAAGACGCCCGACGAGGCTGAACGGAGAATTTTTCTTGTCTTAAGTAAATAAAAATCCAATCAGAAGCAAATCCAATTTTCATTCCGTCGTCTGATTCACTCGGGATTTCACTTCGGCCTCATTTTTTATCCTTTTTAAACTTGTTTTTATCTTTTTTCACTTTTTCGCACTATCTCATTTCGTTAGCCGTCTTTCGGATGTTCTAGTTTTTAGATTAGGAATCTAATCAAGCTAATTAGAATAGGAGTTCCTTTAACATATTGGACATATTAATGGATAGTAAGGAACGGACTTTCAAAAACAATACATATAAATATTTTCCGGCATTAGTGACCCAAGTTTCTGTACCCTTATAGGATAGCAGCATGTTCGCGATGCCACTGGCATTGCAAACGCCCATAGGCGACGGTAACTGCTAAATTCTAAGCGAGCCGTCAGCCTGTCTGCTGTTCTAGAGCAATAAAAAATAAATAAAAATAACATGACTTCAAAATTGATTAAAATCTTGGCTTTCGCGGAAAGTTATCAGAAGAGAAAAAAAACAGATCATAGTCTGTTACAATACAGTGATAAGTAATCTAAACGAGCGATATACATAGATACCCCATGTAAGGAAAGAGTCCGGCCTTGAAGGAAACCCGTGCCTGAATAAGTGCAGAAGAATATTTCTAGAAGAGTAGTACCAGCTAGAGTAACCAACTATAAGATGTTGAGTCTTATCTAATTTTACCACCTCGATTTAATACAATGTTTAATATGATAACCAAATCTTTAGTACCGGATAATTATTAAGATATTTGAGTCTAAATATTTAATCAAGATATTACGTAACTGTCCACCAATTACTTATCATTTAAGTAGGTACAAACATCAGATAAATGTAATATTTAAAAACACCGGGGTGGTTTTAGCGGTATACCAGCGACCTACGTCCCCAGGCTAGAGATGGGGACGTACGGGCGCATTGCACGGGGAGTTCTACACTACAGGGTAGGAGGCGGGGTGTGCGTCATGCAATTCCACCTACCAAAAATAAAAAAGATCTCTAGTCTAAAATCAAAAGAACTTATTTATTTTTTCATTTTATTTAACGTAATACCTATTTCTCTTGTGGAAGATGGGCAGGCCTCGTGCAATGTGTAAAGCGGTGTACACTAGTATGCGAGCTAAAACTTCGGATATTCTTAGTGCGACCCCTGTCCCAGGGCTTGCCGTAGAACTCTATATTCGACTCGTCACATCCTGCTCTTGCCAATCATCTTACGTAAGTATTAGTACCTTTCAATATTATTGTATTTTAACTATACATATAACACTAATTTTTTCGAATGATTTATTATGTGTTTTTTATTATTTCATACTAGCCGATCACGCCCGCTCCGCTGGGCGATTAATATCTTCGTAAAAAAAAATTATCAATAAAAAGTATCCTATGTTACTTCTAATACCTCCAAGAATATGTGTACAAAGTTTCATGATGATCGGTTAAGTAGTTTCTGCGTGAAAGCGTAACAAACAAACTTACTTTCACATTTATAATATTAGTAAGTATTTATTTATCGAAGAACTCCGTGGCTAATGCACATCACTACGCTTGCGGATGTCACGGGTACGAAAAAGTATGTGTAGTATATTAATTATCTAGTATCCACACATAAGTGCTATGCTACTTAATTAGGGACTAGATGGTGTTGTATGAAGGTTGTCTGGAAGAAATCGCTATTTAGTGATAAGACCGCCGTTTGCTCACTATGTTGTACTATTACCTACTTCTTTTTATGTCTTTTTTTCTGTAAAATTGTGTGGTGAACAATAAAGAATTATCTATCTATCTATCTATGAATTGTTCCAGTTTATTTATTTAAATATGAAATTTAAAAATAGGTGTGAATGTCGAGGTGACGTCTAGTAGATGAGAGTGTAATTGGAAGATGTTATGCCGCCGTAACTAATTTGGGATAAGGGCAGGAAGGAGTTCCAAATAAAATATAAAAGAATTATATTTTATTGCAATTCATCATGGGTCAAATCAACTTTAGTACTTTTATTATTACTAAAATGAATCTTAATATCTCCAGAGAAATCAAGCCCAGTAGACTAAGTTATCCGGCGCTTTCAATTGCATTGCATGCCAACTAGCCCTTGGGATATTGCACGTTCCAGAATTTAATAATTCCGACATGTTTCACTTGGTAACGTGTTTTAGAATATTTTTGGAGTTATTTTTAAAATTTACGTTCATTTCTGTACTCAATTGTATTAGACTTGCTAAAATATTATAATCTCGTCTGTATGTTTAAGAAATAAAAATTCTGGGATAGTTCACACCCCACCATCTAGACCTAAAGTAGGCAACAGAGCTTTTGGGTTATAGTTACTCGTATTAGACTACTGATACTTCTCCTCCCCGGCGTCGGAATCATCTGCTACGCCGACGACACGCTTGTCACACCGCGCGGGAGGAACCCTCGCCAAGCGTGCCTTCTGGGCACGGCTGGGGTGGCGCAAATGGTGGCTAGAATCCGGCGACTCGGCCTGGAGGTGGCCTTAAACAAGACGTAGGCCCTGATATTCTACGGGCCCCGCCAGAGGCCGCCACCGGGCCTGAGCTTATGCTCCGTTATCGGTGGGAGGCGTCCGCATCGCCGTCGGGCCGTCCATGAATTACCTCGGACTGGTGCTCGACGGGCGATGGAACTTTGCGGCGCACTTCGAGCGCCTGGCGCCGAGGCTAGTTCGGGCGGCGGCGGGACTCTCCCGTTTGCTGCCGAACGTTCGCGGGCCGGGCGCAGTGTGCCGCAGGCTCTTCGAGGGAACCGTGCGGTCGATGGCCCCTTACGGGGCCCCAATCTGGGCGGATCGCCTGACGGCCAAAACGACGGCGCTGCTACGCAGGCCGCAGCGCGTCCTGGCCGTCAGGGCGATTAGGGGATACCGCACGGTGTCCTCCGAAGCGGCCTCCCTGCTGGCCGGATCCCCACCATGGGACCTCGAGGCCCGGGTCCTGGCGCTATTATACCAGTAGCGCCGGGACGCGGCCGAGAGTGGCTCTCGCCCCGCACTTCGCGTAGTTGAGGTAAAGCGGGCGAAGCTGCGTGACGAGGTGCTCATGGTGGAGTGGAAGGAGCGCCTCGCGCACCCCAGCGCGGGCCTCGCCACCATCGAAGCGGTGAGGCCCGTCCTGGCCGAATGGCTGGAAAGGCGCCACGGCGCCCTGACCTTCCGTCTGACGCAGGTCCTCTCGGGGCACGGTTGCTTCGGGAGGTACCTGTGTCGCATAGGGCGGGAGATGACGTCGGGGTGCCACCACTGTGGCGCGGGCGATGAGGAGGACACGGTGAACCACACTGTCGCCGTGTGCCCTGCGTGGCGCGAGGAGCGCCGCGCCCTCGTCGCCCAAATCGGCGTGGACCTATCGCTCCCGGCCCTGGTTCTGTCCATGGTCGGGGGCGATCCTGGATGGACGGCCGTCGCCTCCTTCTGCGAGGTAGTCATGTCCGCAAAGGAGGCGGCGGAGCGGGAGCGGGAGTTGACCACCACACTCCCCTCCCGCCAACGCAGGCCACGCCGGCGGCGCCGGAGTGTCAGTAACGACCTCCGGCCGCCGTATAAAGCGGCCGCGGGCGGCCCCTCGGGGAAGGACCCGCCGCCCGCACTATTGTCGCGAGGGTGAGGGCTGCGTGCTGTTCCGCGGCCCCCCTCAACTCCTAGAGTTGTTAGGAGAGCGCCGGGGGGACGAAACCCTGACCCCCTGGCGCCAACACTTTAGAAGGGGCCCGCCTCAAGACAAAGGGCGGGCCGGCGCCGGCCCGGGCCACGAGATCGGCAGGCCATATATCCGTGGGCCCGGGCGTAGGCGATAGGAGAACAGCGGGGTTTTTTAGTGGGTAGTCGGATGGCCAATCATCTTTCCCGGAGTCCCACATATCCCTCGGTCCCCCCGGGCCGGGGGAACCCGTCAAGAGAGGTTTTTCCCCGAGACCAAAAAAAAACAAAAAAAAAAGACTACTGATACTTATATATTTTGAAATTATTATTAGTATTTTTTATTGCTTAAGAACAGCAGACAGGCTGACGGCTCACTTAACAGTAAGCAGTTACCATCGCCTATGGATGTTTGCGACGCCAGTTGCATCGCGAACACGCTGCTGTCTCATAAGGGTACAGGAACTTGGATCACTAATGCCGAAACACAACACAAAGTTATTATGGCGGCATACTTAAGACCAAAGGTGGTCGCCATTCAGACGGGTTTGAGGCCCTACCACATAGCTAGGGTGGGATGTTTTGTCGCCTTTTATGACAGGCCGACCCCGGCTGCAGAGGTTAGTATTCTTTCTCCGCCCCTGCACGGATAAAATAAATTTATTTGTTAATTTTATAATTCATTTTTTAATCATTTATTGTCATAATCTTTATAGTATAATCATTATTTCATTTATTGCAAATTTAAGTTATCATTTATATTACAAACTCCTTTGCAAAAACAACGAGCGTTTTTTTGTTTATTCTACGTTATTGGTAATAATTTAGTTCACTTTTTCAATTTGTGACTTTTTACTTACTTTTCGCGGATTTGAGGCTATTTTTTTTTGGTCTCGGGGAAAAACCTCTCTTGACGGGTTCCCCCGGCCCGGGGGGACCGAGGGATATGTGGGAGTCCGGGATTTTTCCGACTACCCACTAAAAAACCCCGCTGTTCTCCTATCACCTACGCCCGGGCCCATGGATATATGGCCTGCCGATCTCATGGCCCGGGCCGGATTTGAGGCTATGAGGCAACTAAAATTAACTTCTCGTTATTTTTAGTACAATAATTTATGTTTGTAGAATAATTCCACCTTATTGTAACTTAAAACAGATATTTTGGTATATATTATACTGGCAAAAAAAAAACAATAAAAGCTAGTAAAATTATAGCGCTGCTGGAAGAGGTGTGTAGCCAATGTAACGTCTCACAGCGGTTAAGCGTGAGTCGTTCGACCGTCCAAAAACCTGGACTCGATACCAAGAGACGGGTTCCATTCAGAGAAGGCAAGGTTCTGGGAGAAAACGTAGCACCCAACCGCGAGACGACTGCTTTTTAGTGACTCAGGTGCTGAGGAACAGCAAATGCTGTTATATATACCTCAAAAGAAACCTTCAAGAGATACGAGGAGCACAAGTTTGCCTATGGACTGTGAGGAGGAGGTTTTTGGCGGCTGATATACGTAGTCGACGACCAGCGCGGTCCCCCAAGTTACTTCGTGAGCACCTTATTGCTCGATTGAGCTTCAATCGAAATTGCACTAGGTAACTGGAGTAGCGTACTCTTGTCCAATGAGGCCCGTATTTCTCTGCATGGTGAGGACCGATGTCGGCGAGTGTTACGAAGACCAGGGGAACTCTATACCGACGTGTATTTTGAAGAAATCACCCCTTATGATTCGGGGTCCGTTATGTTTTGGGCGGGCGTAACTTCCAGCCATCGTACCGATATAGTATTCTATGCTATTTACATGTCCGATAGTGCTCGGGCCCACCGTTCTGGCGACGTAGATGCTTATATGCAAAAGGTCGGTATTCGTCGTTTGGATTGGCCAGCACGGAGTACCGATCTTAACCGTATTAAGCATGTCTGGGACCTCTTAAATAGGTGAGTACAATCTATCCAACCACGTTCACAAAACATCAGGGAGCTTAAACATGTGATCTCGGCTGAGTGGGAACACATTCCACAGGACACCATCAAAAGCCTGGTGGATTACATGCCGTAATGGCTACAAAGATAGGTCTTACTCGTTATTAATATTATTTTTTAATTTCTTCTATTATTAATATATCATAAAAATACTCGTAGTCTTAATTTTATTATACCCAAAAAAATGTCCATTTTAATACGGCTCTGTGTTTACATTGAGTAAAACAGAGATTCCAAGATTTAAGTGTTAAAAACTATATTCTCAGTGATGATTTTTTTTATTGCTGTAGGACAGCAGACGGGCTGACGGCCCGCTTAGAGTTTAGCCGTTACCCTCGCCTATGGGTTTTTGCAACACTAGTGGCATCGCGAACACGCTACTGTCCATAAGGGTACAGGAACTTAGGTCACTAATGCTGGAACATAACACAAGGTTATTATGGCGACATACTTAAGACCAAAGGTGGTCGCCATTCAGACGGACTTGGGGCCCTACCATGTAGCTAGGGTTGTTTTGTCGCCTTTTACGACAGGCCGGCCCCGGCCGCAGAGGTCAGTATTCTTTCTTCGCTCCTGCATGGATAGAAAAGAAATTTCTAATCATCTAAGTTAATGACGTATTAAAAACATTAATATTTTCCATAGAAAAAGTCGGAAAGCGGACCCCGAGCACCGAAGCGAGAGTTTGGGTTGCAACCGGGATTCAACGCTAAGATGATGATGATGATAGAAAAGCCAATGACTGAAAGGTGTCCGTTTTTTGCAAAGGAGTGTATTATGTAATATTTGGCACGAGTGCACCCTGCGGACACACATGGCTCGAGAAATCGAAACTGGTCGTGTAAAGGGGCATGCCCATTTTTGGCCAAGAAACGCCCAACAATATGGTTTTGTTAAAAAAAAACATCATGTTTTATGATAATTAATCGCGGTGTTCATTTATCCAAAAAAGATTGCAACATATTAGGTGCAAAAAAAGTACTGAATGATAAAAATTAAAGGACATCCGTAGTTCATTGTTTTGTGGATAAAATATGTACTATGCAGTGTTGCCAATTATGTACTAATTTCGTCAAAATTATAATCGATACTGTTTAATTTAATTCCAACATTATTCGTTGTTTATTCGATTCTTATTATGATTTTATGTTAATTGAACAAGCAATTTATTTATCGCTAAGTGATTAACCATGACTTCTAATATAAAAAATCATAATAAATAAAGCTACTGCATAATTTAACTGTTTTTCTTATGTTTGATTACAAATTCATAGAAAAAGAAATGAAAAATTAAAATAATTATCTTTAGATAATAATCTTTGAAGCGCTTTAATTAATTCGCTATTTAATAAATTAATGATGAATTATAATACGAACTCAAATCGATATTGATTTATCGATTTTATGTTTATTAAGCGGCAACATCGAATCTGATATAATGACAGCTAGTCGGCTGGCGACTGTCACAAGTCACAAGTCGATACTGTTTGCATTTGCATTACTTTGTTTGTTTTCTTGTGGATTTCTTATCTAAGCAACGAATAACCATTCTAAATGGACTCTATATTTCATATATATTTTAATGAATGCTAATGATTCTGG
Organism: Malacosoma neustria; assembly: GCA_963693495.1. Taxonomy (NCBI): domain Eukaryota; kingdom Metazoa; phylum Arthropoda; class Insecta; order Lepidoptera; family Lasiocampidae; genus Malacosoma; species Malacosoma neustria. The sequence goes on along the minus strand of OY856391.1, from coordinate 5,620,913 downwards.
TAGAAAAGCAATTAAAAAGTATTGTTGCAATTGTATTGTTGGCCGACGAACGGTAGGATGTTGTGCCCATGTTATGACAGTAATATATTATTTGGGTTGGGCACGGTATCAGACAAATATTTTCCCGCCTGCTCAATTCCTGGATGATGTACTGATCATATATGATACAAATGATGTATAAGATCATAAAATGCCTATTAGGTTTTATCAAAACTTAATAATGTATATGTTGTATCTAAGCAAAATGATTGTTAAAATACTAATTTGTGACAATTAAATCCATTTGTGGTGTGTGGTTCCGGGTTTGCGTATGTTAAACGACAGGTGCATTTTAAACTGATTTATTTGAAATATCGATGAAACGTTTACAACAATAAAAGGACATTTTATTATATTATTTTACGTTCTCGATCGCGTGCGGTCATAAAGCGACTGCCTACTGCCAACGGCAGAGTATTATGACTGCAGGAGAGTCCCGGGTGGCGAGTATCGCGAGGGCGGCCTGCCACGCGTGGCGCGCTTCGGGTATCTCCCGGCCGCTATATCCTCCCCCTCGAGGGCAGGAGAGAAACACCTCTCCTGCGCTCGCACAGGACTCCCTTTCACTTTAGGCGGACGGCCTCTATTTCTCTTTGGTACGACGGGACGAAGAGGCATGTCGTTGTCATTACGAAGGTAGAGTCGCGTTAGTTGTGAAACGTGAAATTTGCCCAAAACATTTTCTGGAGAATCTAAACTGGACTCGCAGTAAGTAGTTGGATCTCCCCCTGGTGCAAAGATATCTTCATATTCATTAATGACCTTAGAAATTTCCGTACGTTGACGCGGATTTAAAGACGTTGCCTCGTCATCCCGCAGTACACCAAGGGACGCACACGGTAGCCCAGGTGACTTGTTTTCAAAACGTAAAGGAAATACACGCGACTTCTTCTCCGAAAAGGTCCACGTGGAACGGCCAAAATCAATATTTAAATTAAATGACTTAAGGAAATCGATACCCAGCAACGTTTCATTACTTGTTGCATTAGGGAAAACTAAAAATCGTACTACTTTAGTTTTATGTTCGAGAGTCACCTCAACTTCTGTGGCTAGTAAGTCCATAGTCTTACTAAGGCCGTCGGCTAACTTGACAATTTTTGTTACAGCATAAAACGGCTGGGCTTTTTGTTTAAGAAGTTTGTATAAAGTATGCCCAGCAATGCTACTTTTAGCCGCAGAGTCAGCTAACCCCACTCCATGTTCACCCAGTATGGATATATTAAGAATCGGCCGTAATGGCTGTTCATTTTTATTAAAACAAACGGGGTTAAAATGCAAAGGTTGACAATCACTGGCTTCTTTGAAAAAAGTTTGAGAACTACTGTCCCTAACCACATTACTGTTAACAGAAAATGACTGGGTATTACTGACTTTGTTGCTACAAGTTTGAAAACCACTTAAATCAACATTACGATTACAAACTTTACAAGCTAAACATGTACAAAGGTCATTATTAACAGTAGGACAAATTGAAAGAGGTATAAAATTACTTACATTATTACATTTCTTACTTCTACAAAAGTACCATAAGTCGGTGCAAACGCTTCGCGGCGGCGAGTTACAAAGGTTTGTCGGCGGCGGCGCCACAAAGGATCGCGGCGGCCGCGGCGGCGTGTTAGAAACGTTTGTCGGCGATGTCGGCGGCGGCCGCGGCGCTTGGCGAATATGCGGGAAAGTCCTCAAACTTCCGGCGTCGCGCTCGCGCGGCTCGCATGACGTAATCGCGCCGGTTTCGACGGAGTAAAACGCACTCGTACCTGGATTTTTGGTTTCTTTCGGGTTACACTTTACGCACTTAGACCTGACTGTGCCCGTTGCACCGCACCCGTAACACTTTATTGAAACTTTTTCCCTTTTTTCACTTTTAACACTTAACAGCTTTTCGCACGTGTCTTTTAAATGTCCGCGATGCTTACAATAGACACAAAACAAACGATTTTGCTTGCTGTTGACGTACGCACTGTCTGTCTTAATGTCGGTCTCCACTGGAACACTGCGTGAGCTGCTCGAACGCGCTTCGGCGTGAAGAGGCGGTCTCGACGATACCGTGGGGACTACACTGGTCTCTCGAGCTTCAGCTAATGAATCTTCAATGCTACGAGCCTTCCGAAGTAGATCCTCAAAAGTGAATATGCTCTCGCGATCGACCCGCTTTCTTATACGACGATCCAAAAGTCCAAAGGTCATGTCTAATTCCACTCGCTCACATAAATCTCCAACAGGGAGCTTAGCCAGCAACGCTCTCACCTTGGCTATAAACAAGTCCGTAGGTTCGCTTCCTTGAGACAATGTGAAGAGTTCAGAATATATCCTATGAGGCGGTCGACGCATTCCGTATGCCGAACGAAGCCTCGTAATTGCTTCCGCCCAAGATGTTGTGGTAGACTTGACGCCCTGCCACCAAACTGCTGCAGAACCAATGAGAAGCATGGACAAGCCCTTCAAGGCGTCCTCATCACTGACCCTGAGACATGACTTATATACACTTACTGCGTCTATAAAGTTATCTACGGACTCATCGGGACTTCCCGAGAAACGTGCCGTACATTGTGTGAAATTGCCGCACTTCTGAACAGCAACGTCCGAAAAGATAGCGGACGGATCTGGAGTTGACGCTCGTACTTCCCTAAGTAGCTGAGAGCAAAACTCCTGCTGTGACTTCTGCAACGACGTGATAAGGTTGGAGAACATCTCTTGTGACATCGTCACACTCTGATTTCCCTCTTCTTCACCATCCGACGACGCAGCAGCACCTTGACGAGTACGCGGCATTTTGTTTTCACTACAACACTACACAAGCACGGTTTTAACACTGGTTATTTTTTATTTACGTTGGGCGCCAGATGTGGTGTGTGGTTCCGGGTTTGCGTATGTTAAACGACAGGTGCATTTTAAACTGATTTATTTGAAATATCGATGAAACTTCATAAGTATACTAACGGCTATGAGATAATTAATTTCAATTTAGAATGAAAGTTACAGAGGAGAGAGAGAAACTAAAAATGTTTTGGATAAGATATTTATTGCGTATCTTATTGATAATATTACCGTATTTACACGCAAATGGGGAACGTTGATTTTTTGAAGTGAAAACTTCTTTAGCGGCTTTGTGACCATTTTTGTGTTGGGTAAAAAATGACTCACGTCAGGCCACGTGTCCTGATTGAAAATTCGTAAGATTCTTAGACGGAGTTTTGCTCCAGTAATACCAACCTTATTGATAATGACTTAAGGTTTATTTTATAATGTTGACCTGATCGAAAATTCGTAAGACGGAGTTTTGCTCGAGTAATACCAAGCTTATTAATAATAACATCGAATCTGATATAATGACAGCTAGTCGGCTGGCGACTGTCACAAGTCACAAGTCGATACTGTTTGCATTTGCATTACTTTGTTTGTTTTCTTGTGGATTTCTTATCTAAGCAACGAATAACCATTCTAAATGGACTCTATATTTCATATATATTTTAATGAATGCTAATGATTCTGGTAGAAAAGCAATTAAAAAGTATTGTTGCAATTGTATTGTTGGCCGACGAACGGTAGGATGTTGTGCCCATGTTATGACAGTAATATATTATTTGGGTTGGGCACGGTATCAGACAAATATTTTCCCGCCTGCTCAATTCCTGGATGATGTACTGATCATATATGATACAAATGATGTATAAGATCATAAAATGCCTATTAGGTTTTATCAAAACTTAATAATGTATATGTTGTATCTAAGCAAAATGATTGTTAAAATACTAATTTGTGACAATTAAATCCATTTGTGGTGTGTGGTTCCGGGTTTGCGTATGTTAAACGACAGGTGCATTTTAAACTGATTTATTTGAAATATCGATGAAACGTTTACAACAATAAAAGGACATTTTATTATATTATTTTACGTTCTCGATCGCGTGCGGTCATAAAGCGACTGCCTACTGCCAACGGCAGAGTATTATGACTGCAGGAGAGTCCCGGGTGGCGAGTATCGCGAGGGCGGCCTGCCACGCGTGGCGCGCTTCGGGTATCTCCCGGCCGCTATATCCTCCCCCTCGAGGGCAGGAGAGAAACACCTCTCCTGCGCTCGCACAGGACTCCCTTTCACTTTAGGCGGACGGCCTCTATTTCTCTTTGGTACGACGGGACGAAGAGGCATGTCGTTGTCATTACGAAGGTAGAGTCGCGTTAGTTGTGAAACGTGAAATTTGCCCAAAACATTTTCTGGAGAATCTAAACTGGACTCGCAGTAAGTAGTTGGATCTCCCCCTGGTGCAAAGATATCTTCATATTCATTAATGACCTTAGAAATTTCCGTACGTTGACGCGGATTTAAAGACGTTGCCTCGTCATCCCGCAGTACACCAAGGGACGCACACGGTAGCCCAGGTGACTTGTTTTCAAAACGTAAAGGAAATACACGCGACTTCTTCTCCGAAAAGGTCCACGTGGAACGGCCAAAATCAATATTTAAATTAAATGACTTAAGGAAATCGATACCCAGCAACGTTTCATTACTTGTTGCATTAGGGAAAACTAAAAATCGTACTACTTTAGTTTTATGTTCGAGAGTCACCTCAACTTCTGTGGCTAGTAAGTCCATAGTCTTACTAAGGCCGTCGGCTAACTTGACAATTTTTGTTACAGCATAAAACGGCTGGGCTTTTTGTTTAAGAAGTTTGTATAAAGTATGCCCAGCAATGCTACTTTTAGCCGCAGAGTCAGCTAACCCCACTCCATGTTCACCCAGTATGGATATATTAAGAATCGGCCGTAATGGCTGTTCATTTTTATTAAAACAAACGGGGTTAAAATGCAAAGGTTGACAATCACTGGCTTCTTTGAAAAAAGTTTGAGAACTACTGTCCCTAACCACATTACTGTTAACAGAAAATGACTGGGTATTACTGACTTTGTTGCTACAAGTTTGAAAACCACTTAAATCAACATTACGATTACAAACTTTACAAGCTAAACATGTACAAAGGTCATTATTAACAGTAGGACAAATTGAAAGAGGTATAAAATTACTTACATTATTACATTTCTTACTTCTACAAAAGTACCATAAGTCGGTGCAAACGCTTCGCGGCGGCGAGTTACAAAGGTTTGTCGGCGGCGGCGCCACAAAGGATCGCGGCGGCCGCGGCGGCGTGTTAGAAACGTTTGTCGGCGATGTCGGCGGCGGCCGCGGCGCTTGGCGAATATGCGGGAAAGTCCTCAAACTTCCGGCGTCGCGCTCGCGCGGCTCGCATGACGTAATCGCGCCGGTTTCGACGGAGTAAAACGCACTCGTACCTGGATTTTTGGTTTCTTTCGGGTTACACTTTACGCACTTAGACCTGACTGTGCCCGTTGCACCGCACCCGTAACACTTTATTGAAACTTTTTCCCTTTTTTCACTTTTAACACTTAACAGCTTTTCGCACGTGTCTTTTAAATGTCCGCGATGCTTACAATAGACACAAAACAAACGATTTTGCTTGCTGTTGACGTACGCACTGTCTGTCTTAATGTCGGTCTCCACTGGAACACTGCGTGAGCTGCTCGAACGCGCTTCGGCGTGAAGAGGCGGTCTCGACGATACCGTGGGGACTACACTGGTCTCTCGAGCTTCAGCTAATGAATCTTCAATGCTACGAGCCTTCCGAAGTAGATCCTCAAAAGTGAATATGCTCTCGCGATCGACCCGCTTTCTTATACGACGATCCAAAAGTCCAAAGGTCATGTCTAATTCCACTCGCTCACATAAATCTCCAACAGGGAGCTTAGCCAGCAACGCTCTCACCTTGGCTATAAACAAGTCCGTAGGTTCGCTTCCTTGAGACAATGTGAAGAGTTCAGAATATATCCTATGAGGCGGTCGACGCATTCCGTATGCCGAACGAAGCCTCGTAATTGCTTCCGCCCAAGATGTTGTGGTAGACTTGACGCCCTGCCACCAAACTGCTGCAGAACCAATGAGAAGCATGGACAAGCCCTTCAAGGCGTCCTCATCACTGACCCTGAGACATGACTTATATACACTTACTGCGTCTATAAAGTTATCTACGGACTCATCGGGACTTCCCGAGAAACGTGCCGTACATTGTGTGAAATTGCCGCACTTCTGAACAGCAACGTCCGAAAAGATAGCGGACGGATCTGGAGTTGACGCTCGTACTTCCCTAAGTAGCTGAGAGCAAAACTCCTGCTGTGACTTCTGCAACGACGTGATAAGGTTGGAGAACATCTCTTGTGACATCGTCACACTCTGATTTCCCTCTTCTTCACCATCCGACGACGCAGCAGCACCTTGACGAGTACGCGGCATTTTGTTTTCACTACAACACTACACAAGCACGGTTTTAACACTGGTTATTTTTTATTTACGTTGGGCGCCAGATGTGGTGTGTGGTTCCGGGTTTGCGTATGTTAAACGACAGGTGCATTTTAAACTGATTTATTTGAAATATCGATGAAACTTCATAAGTATACTAACGGCTATGAGATAATTAATTTCAATTTAGAATGAAAGTTACAGAGGAGAGAGAGAAACTAAAAATGTTTTGGATAAGATATTTATTGCGTATCTTATTGATAATATTACCGTATTTACACGCAAATGGGGAACGTTGATTTTTTGAAGTGAAAACTTCTTTAGCGGCTTTGTGACCATTTTTGTGTTGGGTAAAAAATGACTCACGTCAGGCCACGTGTCCTGATTGAAAATTCGTAAGATTCTTAGACGGAGTTTTGCTCCAGTAATACCAACCTTATTGATAATGACTTAAGGTTTATTTTATAATGTTGACCTGATCGAAAATTCGTAAGACGGAGTTTTGCTCGAGTAATACCAAGCTTATTAATAATAACATCGAATCTGATATAATGACAGCTAGTCGGCTGGCGACTGTCACAAGTCACAAGTCGATACTGTTTGCATTTGCATTACTTTGTTTGTTTTCTTGTGGATTTCTTATCTAAGCAACGAATAACCATTCTAAATGGACTCTATATTTCATATATATTTTAATGAATGCTAATGATTCTGGTAGAAAAGCAATTAAAAAGTATTGTTGCAATTGTATTGTTGGCCGACGAACGGTAGGATGTTGTGCCCATGTTATGACAGTAATATATTATTTGGGTTGGGCACGGTATCAGACAAATATTTTCCCGCCTGCTCAATTCCTGGATGATGTACTGATCATATATGATACAAATGATGTATAAGATCATAAAATGCCTATTAGGTTTTATCAAAACTTAATAATGTATATGTTGTATCTAAGCAAAATGATTGTTAAAATACTAATTTGTGACAATTAAATCCATTTGTGGTGTGTGGTTCCGGGTTTGCGTATGTTAAACGACAGGTGCATTTTAAACTGATTTATTTGAAATATCGATGAAACGTTTACAACAATAAAAGGACATTTTATTATATTATTTTACGTTCTCGATCGCGTGCGGTCATAAAGCGACTGCCTACTGCCAACGGCAGAGTATTATGACTGCAGGAGAGTCCCGGGTGGCGAGTATCGCGAGGGCGGCCTGCCACGCGTGGCGCGCTTCGGGTATCTCCCGGCCGCTATATCCTCCCCCTCGAGGGCAGGAGAGAAACACCTCTCCTGCGCTCGCACAGGACTCCCTTTCACTTTAGGCGGACGGCCTCTATTTCTCTTTGGTACGACGGGACGAAGAGGCATGTCGTTGTCATTACGAAGGTAGAGTCGCGTTAGTTGTGAAACGTGAAATTTGCCCAAAACATTTTCTGGAGAATCTAAACTGGACTCGCAGTAAGTAGTTGGATCTCCCCCTGGTGCAAAGATATCTTCATATTCATTAATGACCTTAGAAATTTCCGTACGTTGACGCGGATTTAAAGACGTTGCCTCGTCATCCCGCAGTACACCAAGGGACGCACACGGTAGCCCAGGTGACTTGTTTTCAAAACGTAAAGGAAATACACGCGACTTCTTCTCCGAAAAGGTCCACGTGGAACGGCCAAAATCAATATTTAAATTAAATGACTTAAGGAAATCGATACCCAGCAACGTTTCATTACTTGTTGCATTAGGGAAAACTAAAAATCGTACTACTTTAGTTTTATGTTCGAGAGTCACCTCAACTTCTGTGGCTAGTAAGTCCATAGTCTTACTAAGGCCGTCGGCTAACTTGACAATTTTTGTTACAGCATAAAACGGCTGGGCTTTTTGTTTAAGAAGTTTGTATAAAGTATGCCCAGCAATGCTACTTTTAGCCGCAGAGTCAGCTAACCCCACTCCATGTTCACCCAGTATGGATATATTAAGAATCGGCCGTAATGGCTGTTCATTTTTATTAAAACAAACGGGGTTAAAATGCAAAGGTTGACAATCACTGGCTTCTTTGAAAAAAGTTTGAGAACTACTGTCCCTAACCACATTACTGTTAACAGAAAATGACTGGGTATTACTGACTTTGTTGCTACAAGTTTGAAAACCACTTAAATCAACATTACGATTACAAACTTTACAAGCTAAACATGTACAAAGGTCATTATTAACAGTAGGACAAATTGAAAGAGGTATAAAATTACTTACATTATTACATTTCTTACTTCTACAAAAGTACCATAAGTCGGTGCAAACGCTTCGCGGCGGCGAGTTACAAAGGTTTGTCGGCGGCGGCGCCACAAAGGATCGCGGCGGCCGCGGCGGCGTGTTAGAAACGTTTGTCGGCGATGTCGGCGGCGGCCGCGGCGCTTGGCGAATATGCGGGAAAGTCCTCAAACTTCCGGCGTCGCGCTCGCGCGGCTCGCATGACGTAATCGCGCCGGTTTCGACGGAGTAAAACGCACTCGTACCTGGATTTTTGGTTTCTTTCGGGTTACACTTTACGCACTTAGACCTGACTGTGCCCGTTGCACCGCACCCGTAACACTTTATTGAAACTTTTTCCCTTTTTTCACTTTTAACACTTAACAGCTTTTCGCACGTGTCTTTTAAATGTCCGCGATGCTTACAATAGACACAAAACAAACGATTTTGCTTGCTGTTGACGTACGCACTGTCTGTCTTAATGTCGGTCTCCACTGGAACACTGCGTGAGCTGCTCGAACGCGCTTCGGCGTGAAGAGGCGGTCTCGACGATACCGTGGGGACTACACTGGTCTCTCGAGCTTCAGCTAATGAATCTTCAATGCTACGAGCCTTCCGAAGTAGATCCTCAAAAGTGAATATGCTCTCGCGATCGACCCGCTTTCTTATACGACGATCCAAAAGTCCAAAGGTCATGTCTAATTCCACTCGCTCACATAAATCTCCAACAGGGAGCTTAGCCAGCAACGCTCTCACCTTGGCTATAAACAAGTCCGTAGGTTCGCTTCCTTGAGACAATGTGAAGAGTTCAGAATATATCCTATGAGGCGGTCGACGCATTCCGTATGCCGAACGAAGCCTCGTAATTGCTTCCGCCCAAGATGTTGTGGTAGACTTGACGCCCTGCCACCAAACTGCTGCAGAACCAATGAGAAGCATGGACAAGCCCTTCAAGGCGTCCTCATCACTGACCCTGAGACATGACTTATATACACTTACTGCGTCTATAAAGTTATCTACGGACTCATCGGGACTTCCCGAGAAACGTGCCGTACATTGTGTGAAATTGCCGCACTTCTGAACAGCAACGTCCGAAAAGATAGCGGACGGATCTGGAGTTGACGCTCGTACTTCCCTAAGTAGCTGAGAGCAAAACTCCTGCTGTGACTTCTGCAACGACGTGATAAGGTTGGAGAACATCTCTTGTGACATCGTCACACTCTGATTTCCCTCTTCTTCACCATCCGACGACGCAGCAGCACCTTGACGAGTACGCGGCATTTTGTTTTCACTACAACACTACACAAGCACGGTTTTAACACTGGTTATTTTTTATTTACGTTGGGCGCCAGATGTGGTGTGTGGTTCCGGGTTTGCGTATGTTAAACGACAGGTGCATTTTAAACTGATTTATTTGAAATATCGATGAAACGTTTACAACAATAAAAGGACATTTTATTATATTATTTTACGTTCTCGATCGCGTGCGGTCATAAAGCGACTGCCTACTGCCAACGGCAGAGTATTATGACTGCAGGAGAGTCCCGGGTGGCGAGTATCGCGAGGGCGGCCTGCCACGCGTGGCGCGCTTCGGGTATCTCCCGGCCGCTATACATTTTATAACTTAACAATCCGGACTTTTTGTATATCAATTCCTTTACTATTTTACTCTATAAATTACATATTATCATTTCCATATGCGTTTATGTATGTGCACCTAGGGCCGAAGTGTCTATTGTCGGTGGGCATTCCCCTTTATATTTATTTCCAAAACGCAAGGTAGATTTGCATTTTAGCATTTTTTGCACAAGCGCTCTCGCGAATACGTTCGTCATTACTTTGTTGAGTTATATAATTTGTGAATATCATATCGGTTGTGCATATTTAATCTTTAAACGTAAAAATAAATACGCGATTCAGGTGTAAGTCTTTTTTTACTTCTTCACAATACTGTACAGTATTTTTTAGTTAAAACAGATACCACATAAAACACGCTTATCAATATGCAGTGAACAAAAATATTTGCACGTCTAATTTTAAAATCGAAAAGTAGATGATTAAGTTCACCCTCATTCATTTTTATTCATGCCAGCAAACTGAATGTATTCATGAAGTTCCCCTTCATTGGTACTGTGGAATATTTTTCAACAATTTCACGGACCCCGTTTTCCGCTTTGACGCCTATCGGATTGCCGCCTCTAAACACGACTAATCTGCTGATATTGATATGGAAGTATGAACGTTCCGTCGAATGCATTTTAATATTCTAGCTTTTGAGTTGGTTGGTGTTACAAATAAAAGTAGTCCAATACGAATGTAGTTTTTTTTATAATATAACATTGGTATTTTCTCAATAATCTTTATTATCATAACATGTACGTATCGTATTTTTATAAACGTAAACAATATCCCCGCAAACGGCTTTCGCAAGTCGGACTGCTTCCGAACATCACGGGTTTGAATGTACGTAAATTGATTTTTTAAATGCGTCATAGTTTATAGAGAAATAATGCTTTATTGTCACCAACTTATATATAATTATAATGTACAGGAATGAGAAGAATAGCTCGAGAACAGTGGACTGTATGAGAGAGGAGAGGAGAGGAGCGGTGGTTAGAGAGACGCGATACCTGTGGGCGCAATTCGCACTGACCTTGATTCCACCTCTTCTCAGTTCGGTTCAGGTCGCGGAGGAACTGTTGCATGGCGCCAGCTATATTCACGCACACTGAACACACAATTAATTATGGCACGACCATTGAGAGTTTGGAGCAACTGAAGTCAATTGCGCATGGCGCAGGGAATAGTCTTCACGGAGGACAAACGTCGACCGTCCTGCCCGTTTAGAAGCTTGCGCGTTACTACACATATTATTTCCGTTCTACCCTCGCTTTCACCATTTCCTCACCGAGAGTGAGGGTAGATAACAAAAAACAGGAGGCGGGATTACAAATACCCTTTATGCAAGGATCGAACACTAATTTAATCCATTTTTTTTAACTCCACTTATCCACCATCTCAACAATCGCATCTCCGCAGCATAACCTTTCGTCCTTCCCCTTTATGGTCCTGCATTCCGATTCATACAACATATCAGGTCTTATTACGGATTTGTATTTAATAATGTAGTATATGTAATAATGTATAATTCAATAACTTACAATATTGACGTTTTCAATGATACAATTTTTAAATTCATTATCTTACTTATTACTGTTAAAATATTTGTTTTTATCTTATTTACTAAGGCATTAGCTATTTTTGGACAACTGTATTTTATATAAGATCATTCTGTATTTATAAATTTATTTTTCTGTTTTCGCAATTTACTTCTTGAGCGTGCAGTCGTCACCATATAATTGGGACAACATTTTAAATAATACTATGCCTGACTAATCTATGATTGTATAATGTATGTCAAGCTGTTGATCTATTTAAATAATTAAATAAATATAAATTATCATTATTCATACAGTATCAGTCATGATACATCACAGAGGGCACGGCCCGGCCGCCATCTTTAAAAATGGCTTCCGTCGAAGTCGATCCATCAAATTGTGAGCACAATACACAGCTTTCGCATTAATGCATAATCAAAATAAACATTTCCAAGACTTCATTGGAAGCGGGTGATGGGTCGATTTTTACGAATGATAACTTCATAAGTATACTAACGGCTATGAGATAATTAATTTCAATTTAGAATGAAAGTTACAGAGGAGAGAGAGAAACTAAAAATGTTTTGGATAAGATATTTATTGCGTATCTTATTGATAATATTACCGTATTTACACGCAAATGGGGAACGTTGATTTTTTGAAGTGAAAACTTCTTTAGCGGCTTTGTGACCATTTTTGTGTTGGGTAAAAAATGACTCACGTCAGGCCACGTGTCCTGATTGAAAATTCGTAAGATTCTTAGACGGAGTTTTGCTCCAGTAATACCAACCTTATTGATAATGACTTAAGGTTTATTTTATAATGTTGACCTGATCGAAAATTCGTAAGACGGAGTTTTGCTCGAGTAATACCAAGCTTATTAATAATGACTTAAGGTTTATTTTATAATGTAACTTTTAAATGATTACATTGCATTAGTTAATAACGTATCTATTCGAATTGCGAATTTATTACAATGAAATACAGTTGAGTTTTTGAAGTGAAAACTTCTTTAGGCGCGTTGAGCACTTTTTGGGTGATCAATTTTTGGTTTGTAAAGTAGTATTAATGACCAATTTAAACTTAAATGCTTAATCATAAACAATTTTTTATAAACCGAAAATAATAATCTAATAGCTCGACGATACAATTCACAAGTTATTTAGTTTTCATTTCTATCGGCAGTCCCCAAAGACTGACCCGTATGTTTTTTTTTTTTTGTTAAACATGCGAGTAAGTATATGAAAAGTTCTAAGAAATGTTTTCTCCATGTAGAGGCGGATTAAGAATAGCGACCCCTGTGGCTGGGGGGGGGGGGGGGGCTGTAGTAAAACACGACAAAAAAATCTGTTCGCTGTTCCTTAGCAATAAAAAGTGGTTTCTATATCTAAATTAAACATCATGATATGCAATCATACCATAAGCCGACACTACGGTACTGGACACTGAGGTAATAGGAGTATGTAAGCGGATAAGCGTGGATTATATATTGTCCGAAATGTCTATAAGGAGGCCGAGCCTAGCAGTATTAAATTATGGGCTCTTATGATTATTTTATACATACTTATGATACTATTAGAGTACCTGGACGAAACGTGGTGAAATTGTGATGAAAAACTCACGCTGTTGACACGCTTCCGGTAATAACTAAGAAAAGGACACAAATATTTTCGCAGCCAAAAATAAGCCGCACTCATCATCAAATCTTATGAATATTTCTTCTCTAAGTAAATTTTATATCTAAGCGTATATCTGTGAAAGATACCTGCGATATAACTTTCATCTAGTGCAGAGAAATGTCTTATTAAAATAAATACGAAATGCATAAAGAAAATGTTTGCTTGCAAGTTTTGTAAGGAATAATATTTTTCACGGTTACATCTCATGAATACATTTGGTTAATGCGAGAACGAGGGGCGAACTGAATTAATTCGAGTCGGTACAAATTGAATAGAATCGGGAAAAAATGAAGCGCTTCTTCTATTTGAATTAAAAATCACCAACTTTTGCTCCTTCGTTGATGACAGATGCCTGGTTTATATTCAGATTAGCGTGTATTTCAGCAGGGGATACACAAATATATATATTATTAACTTAAACCAATTTAAAAATGTGGCAATACATTTAGCGCCATGTAGACCAAAAATACGCAACTCAACGATTTTGCTGTGGATACTAGACAACTGATATACTATTTATACAATTTTTCTTTTATTCTTGAAGGCGCTGGTTCGGATATGGAACTCTTTTTGTCGTCATGCGAAGAACGCCCTATCGAAGAGGACGTGAATTGTCGAACCCGAGGGGTCTTCTTTCTCGTACTGCTGTTTTCGACCTTTATAGTATATCTTCAAAAACTAGCTTTTAGTACATAATGAAAGTAATATTATAATCCAAAAACAACACAAGATACTGTTAATTAATTATTTATAAAAGGTGCGCGCGCACAGAGACAATGTCTACTCTTCCACGGATTAACACACTCTCTCTCAGATACGTCACGGTAGCCCGTCGTCTCTTGGTGAGAAATGGGTAAGAGGATAGTGTTCTCACATGACTACGTATTACGAGTATATTAAAGTTTCACTCAAAAACGAACCCGTTTGCAGATGTATATGAAAACTCGTACGGAGATTGTCAATTAAATAAGTAGTCAAGATAATAAAAAGAAAGTCAAAAGAAAGAAAGCTTCTTTGTTAACGGAAAGCTTCTAGAGCATAGACCATGTTAACTTTTTGTTACAGTTAGCGACTTTTAATGCCTGTTCGCGATTCGATGATGACTTCCGAAGAAGACGTTTTTTTCTTAGATTTCGGTATCCAGTTATATCCTATTGGAGGCAATCTAAAATTAGCGCCACACACCCTGGTACCGTGCTTCTACATAACCCGACTAGCAATCATGCACTCGATGCATCCTAAATTACATTTTCTAAAACGCGTTCTAAAGAATTTATCATTTCTCATTTGTCACCTTTTATTAAGGGAGGAATTAGTTTTCTTATAATAGGAGTACATGATAGTACTGAAAAATTGCTTTATAAATGCTTAATATTCCTAAAAGGGGCATATATATTTTTATGTTTCATCCGTGGATTGCAATTTTACGCGGGCTGGGCGCGGATATTAAAAATTTAAGTTAATAAGCAAAAGGGCCGGTAGACCGACGCTTTGTTGTGAGCAAAGTGATTTTTTTCTCACTTATGTGTATCCACTCGGGTGTTTTGATGGAGAAATAGAAACTGGATGCTGGTTTTAATCAAAAACTTGCTGTTATTTTAATTCATATACGAGTATATGAATGAAACTAACAGCACGAAATATAACAACAGTACGATATATATTTAACACTGATTTCTAACCGCGACTACATTGATGTCTGATATGTAAGTAATAAAATATGTTGGTGTAACACTAACAATCTACGCTGTGACATAGTTTCACTAGGACCTAATATATGCTATTATGATAAATGTAAATAAATAAAAAATATAAATAAATAAAAAATATAAATAAATAATAAATAAACTAAGGTAACATGAGATTTTTCTCCGCGCAGAGATTGAGTAAGAATACTGACCCCTGCTTCCGGGGGCGGCTTGTTATAAAAACGACAAAACAATCCTAGGTAGCTGTAAGCCCGTTAACCTGTGTGTTGTGTTTCGACAAGTGATCCAGATTCCAGTTCCCAAACGTGTGTTAGCGGTACCTCTAGCATCGCAAACATCTACCGGCGACAGTAACTGCTTACTATTGGGCTGTCAATCTGTTATTATTTAGCAATAAAAAAAAAAACAAACGAGTTTAAGTTTGACTTCGAATCGAATTGACTTTTTTGGTGAAATACATACTTAAACGACCAATAGCGCCAATTTTTTGAAATGCAAATGCTTGACGCAAACCCTACCGGATGGGATTTGCGATGGGATAGTGTGAAGCACCCGCAGAGGGCGATGGCCGTCAGAGTCGTCCGAGGGTATCGCACGATTTCCTACGAGGCTGCTTGCGTCCTGGCCGGATCCCCGCCCTGGGACCTAGACGCGAAAATACTCGCGTCCTTATATCGATGGCGCGAGGAAGAGCGGGCACGGGGCTCGAGGCCGGCGCAGCAGCAGATCGCGCTGCGCCGAGAGGAGCTCCGTCAGGTCTTGGGGGCGGAATGGCGGCAAAGGCTTCTGCGCCCTACCGCCGGCCTCGCTACCGTCGAGGCGATCCGGCCAGTACTCAACGACTGGCTCGGGAGAAGGCACGGCTCCCTGTCGTTTAGGGTGACGCAGGTGCTGTCGGGGCATGGCTGCTTCGGCAAGTACCTGTGCCGCATAGACAGGGAGCCGGACGCTCGGTGCCACCACTGCGTCCATTGCGGGGAGGATACGGTGCAACACACACTCGCCGAGTGTGTAGCTTGGGAGGAGCAGCGCCATATCCTCATAAATGAAGTAGGAGGCGATCTGTCGCTGCCGGCCGTAGTGCGGAGGATGGTCGGTAGCGCAGAGTCGTGGAACGCGGTGGTGTCCTTCTGCGAGGACGTGATGTCGCAGAAGGAAACTGCGGAACGGGACAGGGAGATCTCGACTCCCTTCCCCGGTCGCAGAAGGCGCACCGGGCGCAGGGGAAGGGCGGATAACGCCCTTTTCCGGCCCCCATGAATGGGTCCAGGGGCGAGGGACTTGAGGAAGTCCCCGCCCCCTATTCGATGGATCCGAGGCGGAGGCGCGTGCGGGTGTCAACGCGCGCCTCTGAGGCGATGCACGAGGTAGCTGAACACCTCATTACCCCGTGCAGGAGACGAGGCCCGGACAGACCGGGCCAGCACGAGTGTGGGGCTGCGGAAGAATCTGGATTCCCGCGGCCCCGTGTGAGGAGACACCGGGGTGGTGGTTTAAGCCGGTAAGAGTCCGGCACGTCCCTCCACCTTTCCCCAGGCGGAGGTAGTCCATGAGGATTCCCCCCCCCCCGTAAAAAAAATGTTAAGCACACGGGCGCACTCATGCGCCCCCATAGTTGACTACGGGACGCTGCTCGCTGGTATATCCACTAAATCCTCATCAGTGTTTCTCTACTGTCCAATGTCCGGGCGGGTGGATATGCTTTCGCCTGTGTCTCGGCCCATGCGGGTGTTCGTTAAGTCATTAAATAAATAACATGACAAGTTACTAGTTAAAACTATTGTATACTAGCTGTGCCCGCGACTCCATCCACGTGGAATAGTGACTTTGGGCAGCATTTTTTGGATATATCTTATGGTTTATTTTGGATTACAAACCCTATAAACCCTAAAATATAAATAAATGAAATATTATACAAACTGCGTTGAAGGGAACTGCGTCCAGAAGGGATGAGGACAACTTGGAGAGACTGATGGTAACAGGGAAGGTGGAGGGAAGAAGACCAAGAGGAAGGAGCCCCATGCGATGGACCGATCAGATTCGCACTGCCCTGGAAACTACTGTCCACGACGCTTTACACTCTGCTTCCGATAGGGGCAGATGGCGGCAAATAATACGCACCAAAGTACTCCGTCGAGATGATCACGACCCTCAGCACTGAGGAAACCGACGCGAGGAGGAGGATTATACAAACTGCGTTGAAACTACAAAGTCTAGTCTAAGCTGAACCCTATTTTATATGATTGATGATATAAATCTGAGGTCAACTTAAATTGGATTAATAAAAATCCGAAACTGATCACTTTTAACTAAAACCATTTTTTTTTCTAAAATAAAAGTAGCCCAAGTTACTCCTTGTTACATCACCTATCTGCCAGTGAAAGTCCCGTCAAAATCGGTCCAGCCGTTTCAGAGATTACCTGGAACAAACAGACAGACAGACAGACAAAAATTGTAAAAAATGTTGTTTTGGTATAAGTACCGTGTATACTTCCGAATGCACTTAGTAAAAAGCGGTTATTTTAATATTACAAACAGACCCTCCAATTTTATTTATTTGTATAGATTGTGCAAATACACGAGCACTACAATTTATTAGGCCTGATTGACTAATAAAAATACAAACCACCAACAAAGAACTGTAATATGTGAATTTTGCGTAATGATAGTAGTTAAAAAATCGTCTGTGACAGTCGAGACAGTCTGTATTGCAGGACTTTCTCTTTCGAGGCGGTCCCTCCATTAATCCTACGACAGACGAGATTCACTGATTGCCACTTAACGTTGATTCATAACAATATTACAAATGTGAAAGTTTGGATGGATGGATGTTGCCCTTTATGATAGGTCACCCCTCCCTGGACGCATGGGTCAGTATTCATATTCCACCTCTGCACAAATAAAATTAAATAAAAATTGTCACACAGATTATAGCCTGGAATATATGTAACTTAGGCTACAATTCGTCTTGGAAAAATACGGATAACATCTAGTTATTCCATATAGTGGATAGTGGAATATTTCCCGTAGAACGAATATATTCTTATTCTAACGATACATTTGTCCAAATATCTAAGTACAGTCGCGTACTCAAGTGTCAAGTGGCGATATATTTTCATTTCGAGTGTACAGTGGCACCGCCTGGCAGTGACTGCTAGAATTGCTCTTGAGAACGGCCGATGTCCGTATATCCATTTTATTGCGGATAAAAAATATGTGAAAAGTGCTGGCATAAGCGATTCGTATTGAATGGGGGAAACGACATCGTTCGGCTCCGTTTATTTCATCGCTTGATTGTTCACAGATTTACTATGCATAAATAGCTACAGTATATCAAAAATTTGTTTTTGGTAGTCGACCAATAAGTAAGCAAATAGCTTATATTAACTGTAGAAGATTTTACCTTGATATTTCTACATTTTATTCATTGGCCGCCGGGTATTATGAATAATGACGATTCATACAGCAGTTCACAGCACCATTTAGCCCCAAAGCAAGGAACAGAGCACAATGTGCTATATCAGACAACTGATATAAAAATTATATGATTTTTTTTGTATTTAAATTCCTATTATATATGCTCTATAGACTGTCACTTAGCATCTTAAGGTCACAAATGACAAGTCACCTCATACTAAAAGGCCTACGCGGCAGCAATGCGAGCCTTGATGTCGCAAATCTCCTTCCTAGGATGTCGTAAAGAGTAACTCGCAAATAGCAAGTGCACATCAAGTAGGTCATGTCTTACTTAAGTTTTTTTTTCTTTAGAAGGAAACATGAAAATGTTCCGATTTTGCAATCTTAATCTTGTCTATGGCAATAAATAAAGTGCCATAAAATGACACTGACGTAAAATGATGACATTTTGCCTTTTGACAGTCAACAGCTGTTAAAGGATCATTTGAGGTGTACTAGGAATAAAACGCTACGAAGAATAAAAAAATGTATTTCAATACTTATAAATGTGAAAGTAACTCTGTCCGTCTATTACGTTTTCACGCCTAAACTGCTAAACCAATTTAGATGAATTTCAGTATAGAGATAGATTGGACCTTGGAGAAGGACATAGGCTTATTTATATATATATATATATATATATATATATATATATATATATATATATATATATATATTTTTTTATATGGCAAAACAACGTTTGCCGGGTCAGGTAGATATAACATATATTTAACACATGTAGAATTTATTTCAGTTTAATAAGAACTAGCCTAGCCGCTCCCGTCCGCTTCGTTAGTTGAATAACAGTAAATACTTCTAATATATGAGAAGTTTTCATACGCATGCGCGCTACACCACTAGACCCACTTCTTAGCAGGAAGAAAACACACATCTCTGAACACGTAGTGTTTCTAAAAATCGTTTTTTCTTAAAACTTAAATAGAAGATTTTAAGAAATAATAAAAAAAACTTTGTATTAAAAGTATATATCTCAATATTTTTTTAGATAAGAGGTCTAAGTGTCGAAGGCATAAAATTAAGAAGGAATAAAATAATAATAATAATATATATATATATATATATATATATATATATATATATATATATATATATATATATATATATATATATATATATATATATATATATATATATACCTAGTCAGGTCATAAGTATTGTCACACAGTAGAAACTTTTCTTTTAGAATGCTGGCCACAAAAAAGTTTATTGAATTCGAATTTCGAATTGTTCATGAAAATAAAAATGTATACTTTTAGAATATTACTCATTTTTAAATATGGAGTGGACGCTTAAAGAAGACCGTGTTGCAGTTATTGCGTTGCATCGTTGCAGTTACGCGCCAATTCAAATTTTTAACATACTGAAAAATTTGAATATAACCAAAAGATTCGTTTATCGTACCATCAAACGATACAATGAAGACTCTAGTGTAGATGACAGGTCAAGAAGTGGTCGCCCTCGGTCTGTTAGGACTCCAGCAGTGATAAAAGCTGTGAAGGCACGAATTCAAAGAAATCCCAAACGTAAGCAGAAACTGTTGGCCCTTCAGATGGGGTTAAGCAGAACCACGGTGAAAAGGGTGTTAAATGAAGACTTAGGGCTTCGGGCATATCGAAGAAAAACAGGACATCGTTTGAATGCTCGTCTAATGGACCTGAGACTGAAGAGATGCCGCGCTTTGTTGAAGCGGTACGCGGGAAAAAATATCGGGAAATTCTTTTTTCGGATGAAAAAATGTTTACCGTAGAAGAGAGCTACAACAAACAAAATGATAAGGTGTACGCACACAGTAGTGAAGAAGCGAGCAACCGTATTCCGCGTGTCCAACGAGGTCATTTTCCATCCTCGCTCATGGTATGGTTGGGAGTTTCTTATTGGGGCTTAACAGAGATACATTTTTGTGAGAAAGGTGTAAAAACGAATGCTGTTGTGTATCAAAATACAGTCCTGACGAACCTTGTGGAACCTGTTTCTCATACCATGTTCAATAACAGGCACTGGGTATTCCAACAAGATTCGGCGCCAGCTCATAGAGCGAAGAGCACACAAGACTGGCTGGCGGCGCGTGAAATCGACTTCATCCGGCACGAAGACTGGCCCTCCTCCAGTCCAGATTTGAATCCGTTAGATTACAAGATATGGCAACACTTGGAGGAAAAGGCGTGCTCAAAGCCTCATCCCAATTTGGAGTCACTCAAGACATCATTGATTAAGGCAGCCGCCGATATTGACATGGACCTCGTTCGTGCTGCGATAGACGACTGGCCGCGCAGATTGAAGGCTTGTATTCAAAATCACGGAGGTCATTTTGAATAAACTTTAATGTCATAAGAATCTATGTTTTGTTAAGTTCATTTTGGTATATGAATGGTTACATAATGAATAAACTTGTTACAATTATTTTACATTAAACATGTGACAGAATTTATGACCTGACTAGGTATATATATATAATTTTCGGTTAATTTTGCAGTAGATAAAATCATCTGTAATTTTTCATCTAGTCCGAGTGCTCGACACGCCTATGCTGGTCGTACTATGAGTATTCAATATACTGCGCTCAATAGTTCTTGATCTGTGTTTAAAATATATTTCTCATCATTTTGTAAGAATCAATATAAGAACATGGAATTAGTCCGTCATAATAATAGCATTTTGATTTGTAATCATTATTATCTATATTTTATTAAGGTACAAGACAAGTTGTAATTAAATATAAACAACATTTTAATATAGAATATCCTTTGTTGCATCAATTAAACAGAAAATACACATCAAAAATACTTAAAAACTTATTGCTAAAAGCAATATCTACTATGCAACCTTAAGATGGATAAGAAAATGAATTTGAAACAACAACAAGGAGTAAATAAATAAAAATATATAGGTATAGTAGAAAATAACACAAACTGAAACTAAAAAATCTAACACATTAAAAATGACTTTGAAAAATAAAATAATAAATAAATCTTTAATAAGCGTTGCATAGGTCCGTCACAAGCCTATTGAACGCCTGCACAGACGGCGCTTACGTATATCAACGTCTGTGTATTAAAGGATACACCATTAAAGATTATATTGGCGATCGCACAGACTGGGAATAAAAATAATTATATTGCCGTTATGTTAACTCATTTTTATCCACCAATTTCATTTTGTATTTAAAGTTGTACACAATAAAAGACAAATATAAATTAAGCCAAAAATATCACTGGGGAGTTTGTTCCGCAGTTTTGTATTGGAAACGTTAGTAAATTTTTGATATTCAATAAGTGATCTGTAAGATCTTATATTGAAATAAATGATTATGATTTGATTTGACACATACCAGATTATAACCTGAAACGTGCTAAATTAATTGAAAATATTGGTGGCTATTTAGGAGAGTTGTTCTTGTACGTGTTACAATATTACCAAAATGCTAACTGAACGGCATACGTTGCAATGTCGTGTAACGTATAATATGTTAATTCTATTAAAAACGAAATACACCATTTTTATTTGTATACTATAATTCATTTGTATATATAATTTCATCCGTGCAGGGGCGGAGAAAGAATACTAACCTCTGCGGCCGGGTTCGGCCCGTCGTAAAAGGCGACAAAACAACCCACCCTAGCTGCGTGGTAGGGCCTCAAGCTCGTCGGAATGGCGACCACCTTTAGTGATCCAAGTCCCTGTACCCTTATGCGACAGCAGCCTGTTCGCGATGCCACTGGCGTTGCAAACACCCATAGACGACGGTAACTGCTAAATTCTAAGCGGGCCGTCAGCCTGTTTGCTGTCCTACAGCAATAAAAAAAATTAAGAGCACCTTATAAAAGTCTCATCAGAATCTGAGATATAGTTTAGCAACTCATAGAGAATAAACATAGATTTATTATTGTTTAATATGTAATAATGCGATATTAGCATTTCAATTATTGGCGAGACGTGATTTGCCACTATGACATCTTAAATTCAAATACCATATATCAATTAATATAAATTTAGTTATAGGATTTTTCTCCCTTAAAAATCGTATAAAAATACGTATTTACTCAAAATATATTTTACCGTAAACGTAACGTACACAAGAAGGAACTACCTGCAACTTCAGGATTGTCAAATACTGGCCGGTTGACGAGCAAAATCAAGTTAAGATAAATTGGAAAAGAAGATATGGGTTTGGGAGAGAGACAAGAAAAATATTTATTTCTATTTCATTTTTTAATTAATGAGCTTTCTCCAATTAACGTTATTCACCTTTTGTATACAAATACATCACCATTATATATACAGCTTTATAATCTCCACTTTTCAAAAATTTCAAAAGAATACAATACTCGCGTAAACTTAAAAGCATGCATGTGTTCAACCTCGAAACCAAGTTCATTGAGAAATGGCTCCAGGAATTGATTCTGACAACCTCTCCGGACACTTTAAAACACGCTAAAAAGCCTCTCACTTCTCAGTGTAAAGCAAAACTAACCTTATTCGGTAAGAGTAGAATTCAAACTTAAATATTGCGTATTTGTAAGGTTTTTACCAAGAATACAGTACCTCCTTCATATTATTAGTTGTTCTCTTCCCGTGTAATGGATTTTTAAGTGAATAAACAACAACAGAAGTATGCCTTGTAAGCCTCTTAACTTTTATGATCAAGTGTGTGAATATAAGAATTATTATAGACTCTTTGTGTTTTAGAAATGCTTTCATAACAAAAATAGCATATAACAAATTATTTTACTTTTGTGAATCTTATCCGTGCAGGGGCGGAGACAGAATACTAACCTCTGCGGTTGGGGTCAGCCTGTCGTAAAAGGCGACTAAACAACCCACCCTAGCTACGTGGTAGGGCCTCAAGCCCGTCTGGATGGCGACCACCTTTGGTCTTAAGTATGCCGCCATAATAACCTTGTGTTGTGTTCCGGCATTAGTGACCCAAGTTCCTGTACCTTTATGGGACAGCAGCGTGTTCGCGATGCCACTGGTGTTGCAAACATCCATAGGCGATGGTAACTGCTAAATTCTAAGCGGGCCGTCAGCCTGTCTGCTGTCCTACAGCAATAAAAAAAAATAAGCCAAAGCCTTAGATAGAACTTTTTTCCATCCAGCTCCGTGGCGTAAGATTATTGAAAGGCGACAAAACCACCCCAGCTAGATAAGTAGGACTCTAAACCTGTTTGAACCATCCCTGATCTTTAAATATACTGCCACAATTACCTGATTATTTTTAGCCTGGCGTCACACTTTCTCCATGCAGGGATGGGGAAAGAAAACAGACCATTGCAGCTGGGCGCATCCTGTAAAAGACAACAAAACAACCCCAGCTAGGTGGTGGGGTGCAAGCCCTAGTCTTTATATATGCCTCTATAATAAGTGTGTGTTAACCACTGTTCTACCAAGACAGTGTACCATGTCACAAATCAATGGCTACGATGGTCAAATTGCATGAATTGCTGCCCCACCCCTCGTATTCGCCAGATTTGGCCCCCAACGACTACTGGCTGTTCGCAGACCTGAAAAGGATGCTCCAGGGAAAAAGATTTAGCACCAACGAGGAAGTCATTGCCGAAACTGAGGCCTATTTTGCGAGCAAAGATTAAGCGTTCTATAAACATGGTATCGAGAAGTTAGAGAAGCGTTGGGCCGATTGCATCGCCTTAGATGGAAATTATGTCGATGAATGGAAACGAATTTTGCGGTAATTTTGTGTTTTTCTTACTTAGTCCGGAAACTTTTTGATCAATGTGTTACTCTAATGGCTAACTGGAACCCAGGTTCCAGTTCCCCTACCCGGACGGCAGCGTGTTAGCGGTAACTGATTACTATTAAGTATACCATCAGTCTATCTGCTGTTCCACAGCAATAAATAAAACTATGATATGATGAACTCCGATGATCGTGGAAAATAGTATTATGTTTAGACCTCTCAATTCTTTTTTAACGTATTTTGTAATTTTAATTTTATGACATCACTATTATTCTATTGGATGATGCAATTATGTGTATTACCTATAAGTGGAAACTTTACTGATTTGTTAATTTTTATGTTTTCTTTATATTGTGATGTATTGTAATTGTTTGTTTCCCAAATAAATAAAAATAAAATATAAGCAAAACTGATGATGAAAAACTTGTGTATTAATTTTCTTATTGATTGCATCCGAGATGTTAGGGGTCATCCATAAATTACGTCACACGAATTTTAGGACTTTTTAACTAATCCCCCGTCCTTGTCACAGTAGAACCCCCTCTCCCTGGTGTGACGTAACACATTTTTCAATTGTATGCATGTATTAGAAATATTCAATAAAAAAGTTATTATAATTTTTTTTTATTTCTTATTTTTGTTAAATAATTATTTTTATTGACAATTATAATCGTTAATAAAATCAACATAAAATCCAATATTATATTAGATAACAGAGAAAGCATACGACTACTTAGGACTAATTATGTTTTAAAGATACAAAACTTAATCATCTTGTGTCCATGGACTTTGACCCACTCCTTCGTATTCATTCATATCGTGACGTCACAAAGCTTTTGACCTCCCCCCCTTGTCACACAATGTCACATTCCGGTCATACCCTCCCCCCACGTTAAAGACGGGTCTTTAACGTGTGACATAATTTATGGATGACCCCTTATATACTGTGACAATTCACATAGCGATATCTGGTCTCAAAGTAAGCTGCGTATGTGTTATGAAACCGTGATTCGTGATACAGATTTACTGATTGTTATGGTACGGCTAAATTAATTTATATATTTTATTGCATCAACAACCTTTAATCCCATTTGTAATACTGATTTTTTTAAACAAAAATAAAAGAACTGAACATCCTTCAATTCTGTATGCGAACTAGCAAAAAGCAAAATACATGACGCATTTCTACTTCCTTAATCACACAAAATACATTATCCAATCTGTGTATACTGTGTCAGTTAATGACGCAACGTCGCGTTGTCCAGGGACTCATCAGAGGTTCGAACTGCGTTAGGCGTGGCTGAAACGCCTACGCCAGGGAATTAAGAGCTTGTAGAGCGAACTATGTTTCTTGATACTTGTATATTTTATCCACGACTTATATTTGAGTGAATATTTCCTTAGCCGCCCTGATCACTTCAAATTGTGAGTGGGCTGAACCGTCATGCTTGGCTATGTAATGCTCGTTCGAATAAACTCGGCTCGACTCGACTGGGAGTGGGTCAACGAGTCACAACTATCCTTGAATGGCGAGCGGTACATGAGGGAGTATGATGCATTAGTCGCGATTAGATTTTTTAATAGCTGGAGTTCAGCAAAACGGCACACCAATGGTGACCTTAGCTTATAAACGTTGGCAACAACACTCTGTCGACCCAGATGAAATTATTATAACGCCTTTTTTGAAAAACCCCATATCGTACTGCGATAAGAAAACCAAAAGTGGTAAAAGTTCTTGAGAACCATTTCTTACAAAAAAAGGCAAAGTCATTAAATGGGGATGAATGCCCAGTCAATGCCGGATAGAGCGGTGATAGGAAAACAACAAAGGCACCATTCTAAATAACTCCTTGATGTATAGGCAACATAATACGTAGAAACACGCAGTCTTTTCGATGGCCAAGCATATCTAGACCGTCTGTAAGTATAGGATCGTCATCATCATCATCATCATCATCATCCTAGCGTTAGTCCCGGTTGCTGCCCAAACTTTCGTTTCGGTGCCCGGGGTCCGCTTTCCGACTTTTTCTACTCCACTTCGCGCGATCTTCTGCATCCCTGGTAGTGAGCCCATTGGCACGCATATCACCCTTTACGACGTCAAGCCAGCACTTTTTGGGTCTACCCCTCCTGCCGGGGCCCGGCGGAGGCGGCATGGCCAGACATTTGTTTCCCACGTAAGCATCCGGTTGCCGTAAGACATGGCCATACCAACGGAGCCGACACTCCTGCAATTTATCTGCAATGTCACGGACATGAAGACTACCGCGAATGCGGGAGTTCCTAACGCGGTCCTTCCGCGTCAATCCACACATCCACCGCAGCATATTCATCTCCGTGACACGCAGTTCTTGCTTGTGTCGCTCTAACACCGGCCACGCTTCACAGCCGTATAAAAGGACAGGCCTAATGATGGTCTTATAGACCTGCCCCTTCAACTTTACCGGCATCTTGGGGTCACAAATGACACCAGTTACCTCACGCCATTTGGCCCACGCGGCAGCAATGCGTGCCTTGACGTCGCAATCGATGTCACCGGATGCATGAAACACAGATCCCAGATATTTCACAAGGTCCGTGCGCTCGACCTTGTTGCCGTCTATGCGTACGGGTGTGGGATCTGTGGAGTTACAGGCCAAGTACTCGGTCTTCGTCACATTGAGCTTCAGACCACCGTTCTCAAGCGACTCTTTCCACGCCTTCACACGTCGCACCAGCCTACCCCTGTCCGAATCTGCCAGCGCGATATCATCAGCATACATGAGCAACCACGGGGGCTGCTCCTGTGAGTTTCTGATGCTGTCTGACAATACGTCTAATACCACGATAAACAGAAACGGACTAAGGACGGATCCTTGGTGCACCCCGACGGTGATGGGGAAAGGTTTGGTGTCGCCAACAGCGGTTCGAACTACGGAATCGGAGTCACGGTACATGTCTCGGATGATGTCAACATAGGCCTCTGGAATCCCTTTGGACCGCAATGCCCACCAGATTATCGCGCGAGGAATACAGTCGAAGGCCTTCTGCAAGTCGAGAAACAGGCAATGCAGAGGCGTATTCTTCGCCCTGTATTTCTCCGCGACAGTCCTTAGGGCAAAAACAGGGTCCATTGTCCCGTGACCAGGGCGAAACCCATATTGACAATCCGAGACAGTGCACTCCTGTCGAATCCGAGAGTCGATAACCCTTTCGAAGAGCTTCATGGTGTGGGACATGACCTTAACTCCTCGGTAACTACCGCACTCCTGCACCGACCCCTTGCCTTTGAAGACTGGAGTAATGATACTCAGTCTCCATTGGCTCGGGATCGTACCGGTGAGGAGTGTCCGGTTGAAAAGGTCTGTTAAGATGCCCACACCACGAGAGCCCATCGCCTTCCAGGCTTCGATGGGGACTCCATCGGATCCAACAGCTTTCCGATTCTTCATGCGGCGAAGACAATTCTGGACTTCTGCAGGCGTTATCAGTGGCACTAATCCTTGATTCGGAGGAAGATCAGGCGGCTGCACCTCTTTGTGCTGCGTGTTCAGCAGCTCGTGGAAATACGAGCGCCATCTCTCCTTCACCGCGAGGTCCTCGCATAGCAGGTTGCCCACAGGGTCTTTTACACAGCGGCACTTGGAAATGTCCTGTGCCGCTTTGACCCTGGAGCGCGCCAACTTATAGATGAGCTTCTGCCCCTCAGACGATTCCAACTTATCGTAAAGTGGTTGTAAGTGGTCTCGCCTGGCTCTGGCAACAGCTCTCTTAGTGGCGCGCTTTGCTACCCGGTATGCGTCGCGGTCTTCAGGAGATCTGGACGCTTGCCACTTCTTAAAGAGGGCTTTTTTCGCCCTGGTCTCCCTCTGGACTGAGTCGTTCCACCACCAAGTCTCCTTGTCACACTTGCGTCCGCCCTTAGACACGCCGAGCACCTCTCTCGCCGACCCAAGGATAGCCGCCTGAATCCTGTCCCAGTAAGCTTGAACTGGTCCGCCCTCACCTCCGGCGCACTTGTCGCCGATGGCAGAGGCGAACTCCTGGGACTTGACTTCATCAAGCAGCCACCACCTGATTCGGCGTTGAAGGCGGTCGACACATTTGCCTTTGGGCTTTACGCAGAGGTCCATGACAAGAAGACGGTGTTGTGCAGTGAGACTCTCACCGGGTATGACCTTGCAGTTGACTACTTTGCTGATGTGGTGTCTCCTAGTGAGTAGGAAGTCGATTTGGGTAGCATTCCTCCCGCTCTTGTAGGTGATGAGATGCTCGGGTCTCTTTTTGAAATACGTATTCACGATGGCAAGGTCAGCAGCCGCACACGTATTGAGGATGTCCTCCCCTTCCGCGTTGCGGCTACCGTACCCAAATCCACCGTGAACACGCTCAAATTCCCCACATTCAGCACCCACATGACCGTTCAGATCACCCCCCAAAACGATCCCCTGTGATAATGGGATTCCACCGAGCACTTCTCCGAGTTGATTCCAAAACGCTATCTTATCGGCGTCGTCACAACCGGCCTGTGGCG
This sequence comes from Malacosoma neustria, assembly GCA_963693495.1. Taxonomy (NCBI): domain Eukaryota; kingdom Metazoa; phylum Arthropoda; class Insecta; order Lepidoptera; family Lasiocampidae; genus Malacosoma; species Malacosoma neustria. Next base: position 5,592,088 of record OY856391.1, on the reverse strand, counting down.
CATAGGCACTTATCAAGTGGGTAACTACCCCATCGATAAGCACCCTAACGACCATAAGCCGGTCGCTATGACGTTTCACTTCTAAAATGTCGTTCTGGAACTCCTCCGAGAGCACTATGGCAACCCCATTCTCCCCACCAGGTGCACCTGTGTAGATCAGCTTGTAGCCATTCCCAATGAACCGGGATCTGCTGGCCTTCCACCGAGTCTCCTGCAGGAACGCCACGGCCACCCTCCGCCTGGAGAGCACATCGGCCAACTCTCTCGCGCGTCCGGTTAGCGTGCCAATATTCCACGTTGCGAAGCGGAGTTTCCTTTTGGATGGGGCTAGTGTCTTTAGCCGTGCTCGCCCACGGCACGGCAGCCCTAGTCCACTTGTCACAGGAGTCGGGCGAGGTTCCTGCGCGTCGTTTTGCGGCGACGCCCTATCCGTGACAAATCTATTACGAGTCCTAACCATATATTATTTGACAAGTTTTGGTTTTTACGGGAGCGACTGCCGTCCGACCTCCCAACCTCTAAAGGGAAACCTAGAGGTGTCCTTCCCTCGCCGCATGCAAGCTGGCAGAGGGAGTAACCCATCAGTCGGCTTTTACGACTCCCTTGGGATGATTTGGGGTGGCCCTATTCTTTCTTCGGCCGGGAAAGACGAAATGCGTGCCGTTGGATGGAGTCTAGAAGATTAGGCGAACAGCTGCTCCAGCTCATTTATCTGAACAGAATTCCATGTGCGCTCTGACCTGTGCTTTTTATTAGCATAGCCCTCCAGTGATCTCCTAAGCAGCACATCATTCCTGCATTCAGCATTAACTTAAATGGTATATCCGCTTATAGAATTGACATTTTTACACAATTTCTAGTAACTTGATTTTAAATATTTATTAACTATTGTATTAACCTGTTCCTATTTATCTATTTATGTAACGGAATATTTGTACACGCTTTGACCACTTTAAATCAATAAATTAACTTCAAACCTTGCAGACTTATCAAGGACCGATGACAGTACAAAACAACTTGTAAGTTTGTCCTAGTATGCCAGCCAGGATCACAAAGTCAGTAGTAGCAAAATATTTACGATAAGTGAATTACTTTGTTAGTTATTCTATTTCTAATACAAATTTATTAAAGATTGTTGGTTGGTTCTTTTTTACTTTGGTTCGCTATTAAATTATGTTTCTTGTTATTTATTATTGTAATAAGTTCTCGCTGTTATAGTATATTAAACCACATTAATTACCATAGCACTTTATGTTTTTTTAATACATATAGATCTAAGAAAGGAATACTATTAGAAGACTTCTAGACAAGGTACAAGAGACAATTACTGTCATGAATTGGCATCGTTACAAACGACTCGAAATATTTTCGCTCTTTTTTTGAGATGGAAACTTTTGTTTATGCGCCTCCGCTCCAGACTGGATTAGCTTTTCCCGTGTGTCAGCCAAGAAGTATATAGCTTACAGCAGATTTTTTCGCTCTCTCTCTGTCCGACAGGCTGTGTAACGGGGGTCTACAGCAGCTGAAGGTTATTGACTGTATTACTAATTTCGCCCTGCGGCAGTACTCAATAGTAGTGATTGTAATTCGGACACCAAAAGATTATTTAAAGATTGTATAAATATAAAGTAAAAAATTATTTCAGTTAAATTTCAAATAATATATTTCCTCTTCGTTAGTTTTGATAACTATGCAAACAATGCCTGCATGTTGAAATTTTCTAGTGTGTTTGGCGTGCCCTAGGTTCTTCCGTTGTTATTTCCCAACTAAGTCTAATGTGCTTAAAATTTGCTACAACTCAAAACGTTTGAACTTCATTGTATTTTGTGGATGTTTATTAACAAAGGGTAGGTTAGTATTTCAATCAATTCATTTCAATTTATTCATGCCTATAAATTGAAATGAATTGAATACATTATACATATACCGTTTTGATGTATAGCATATATATATATATATATATATATATATATATATATATATATATATATATATATATATATATATATATATATATATATATATATATATGTATATATGTATATATATATATATATATATATATATATATATATATATATATATATATGTGTATATATGTATATATATATATATGTATATATGTATATATATATATATATATACCTAGTCAGGTCATAAGTATTGTCACACAGTAAAAACTTTTCTTTTAGAATGCTGGCCACAAAAAAGTTTATTGAATTAGAATTTCGAATTGTTCATGAAAATAAAAATGTATAACTTTTAGAATTTTACTCATTTTTAAATATGGAGTGGACGCTTAAAGAAGACCGTGTTGCAGTTATTGCGTTGCATCGTTGCGGTTACGCGCCAATTCAAATTTTTAACATACTGAAAAATTTGAATATTACCAAAAGATCCGTTTATCGTACCATCAAACGATACAATGAAGACTCTAGTGTAGATAACAGGTCAAGAAGTGGTCGCCCTCGGTCTGTTAGGACTCCAGCAGTGATAAAAGCTGTGAAGGCACGAATTCAAAGAAATCCCAAACGTAAGCAGAAACTGTTGGCCCTTCAGATGGGGTTAAGCAGAACCACGGTGAAAAGGGTGATAAATGAAGACTTAGGGCTTCGGGCATATCGAAGAAAAACAGGACATCGTTTGAATGCTCGTCTAATGGACCTGAGACTGAAGAGATGGCGCGCTTTGTTGAAGCGGTACGCGGGAAAAAAATATCGGGAAATTCTTTTTTCGGATGAAAAAATGTTTACCGTAGAAGAGAGCTACAACAAACAAAATGATAAGGTGTACGCACACAGTAGTGAAGAAGCGAGCAACCGTATTCCGCGTGTCCAACGAGGTCATTTTCCATCCTCGCTCATGGTATGGTTGGGAGTTTCTTATTGGGGCTTAACAGAGGTACATTTTTGTGAGAAAGGTGTAAAAACGAATGCTGTTGTGTATCAAAATACAGTCCTGACGAACCTTGTGGAACCTGTTTCTCATACCATGTTCAATAGCAGGCACTGGGTATTCCAACAAGATTCGGCGCCAGCTCATAGAGCGAAGAGCACACAAGACTGGCTGGCGGCGCGTGAAATCGACTTCATCCGGCACGAAGACTGGCCCTCCTCCAGTCCAGATTTGAATCCGTTAGATTACAAGATATGGCAACACTTGGAGGAAAAGGCGTGCTCAAAGCCTCATCCCAATTTGGAGTCACTCAAGACATCCTTGATTAAGGCAGCCGCCGATATTGACATGGACCTCGTTCGTGCTGCGATAGACAACTGGCCGCGCAGATTGAAGGCTTGTATTCAAAATCACGGAGGTCATTTTGAATAAACTTTAATGTCATAAGAATCTATGTTTTGTTAAGTTCATTTTGGTATATGAATGGTTACATAATTAATAAACTTGTTACAATTATTTTACATTAAACATGTGACAGAATTTATGACCTGACTAGGTATATATACCTAGTCAGGTCATAAATTCTGTCACATGTTTAATGTAAAATAATTGTAACAAGTTTATTCATTATGTAACCATTTATGTACCAAAATGAACTTAACAAAACATAGATTCTTATGACATTAAAGTTTATTCAAAATGACCTCCGTGATTTTGAATACAAGCCTTCAATCTGCGCGGCCAGTCCTCTATCGCAGCACGAACGAGGTCCATGTCAATATCGGCGGCTGCCTTAATCAAGGATGTCTTGAGTGACTCCAAATTGGGATGAGGCTTTGAGCACGCCTTTTCCTCCAAGTGTTGCCATATCTTGTAATCTAACGGATTCAAATCTGGACTGGAGGAGCGCCAGTCTTCGTGCCGGATGAAGTCGATTTCACGCGCCGCCAGCCAGTCTTGTGTGCTCTTCGCTCTATGAGCTGGCGCCGAATCTTGTTGGAATACCCAGTGCCTGTTATTGAACATGGTATGAGAAACAGGTTCCACAAGGTTCGTCAGGACTGTATTTTGATACACAACAGCATTCGTTTTTACACCTTTCTCACAAAAATGTACCTCTGTTAAGCCCCAATAAGAAACTCCCAACCATACCATGAGCGAGGATGGAAAATGACCTCGTTGGACACGCGGAATACGGTTGCTCGCTTCTTCACTACTGTGTGCGTACACCTTATCATTTTGTTTGTTGTAGCTCTCTTCTACGGTAAACATTTTTTCATCCGAAAAAAGAATTTCCCGATATTTTTTTCCCGCGTACCGCTTCAACAAAGCGCGGCATCTCTTCAGTCTCAGGTCCATTAGACGAGCATTCAAACGATGTCCTGTTTTTCTTCGATATGCCCGAAGCCCTAAGTCTTCATTTAACACCCTTTTCACCGTGGTTCTGCTTAACCCCATCTGAAGGGCCAACAGTTTCTGCTTACGTTTGGGATTTCTTTGAATTCGTGCCTTCACAGCTTTTATCACTGCTGGAGTCCTAACAGACCGAGGGCGAACACTTCTTGACCTGTCATCTACACTAGAGTCTTCATTGTATCGTTTGATGGTACGATAAATGAATCTTTTGGCTATATTCAAATTTTTTCAGTATGTTAAAAATTTGAATTGGCGCGTAACCGCAACGATGCAACGCAATAACTGCAACACGGTCTTCTTTAAGCGTCCACTCCATATTTAAAAAATGAGTAAAATTCTAAAAGTATACATTTTTATTTTCATGAACAATTCGAGATTCGAATTCAATAAACTTTTTTACAATATATATATATACCTAGTCAGGTCATAAGTATTGTCACACAGTAAAAACTTTTCTTTTAGAATGCTGGCCACAAAAAAGTTTATTGAATTCGAATTTCGAATTGTTCATGAAAATAAAAATGTATAACTTTTAGAATTTTACTCATTTTTAAATATGGAGTGGACGCTTAAAGAAGACCGTGTTGCAGTTATTGCGTTGCATCGTTACAGTTACGCGCCAATTCAAATTTTTAACATGCTGAAAAATTTGAATATAACCAAAAGATTCGTTTATCGTACCATCAAACGATACAATGAAGACTCTAGTGTAGATGACAGGTCAAGAAGTGGTCGCCCTCAGTCTGTTAGGACTCCAGCAGTGATAAAAGCTGTGAAGGCACGAATTCAAAGAAATCCCAAACGTAAGCAGAAACTGTTGGCCCTTCAGATGGGGTTAAGCAGAACCACGGTGAAAAGGGTGTTAAATGAAGACTTAGGGCTTCGGGCATATCGAAGAAAAACAGGACATCGTTTGAATGCTCGTCTAATGGACCTGAGACTGAAGAGATGCCGCGCTTTGTTGAAGCGGTACGCGGGAAAAAAATATCGGGAAATTCTTTTTTCGGATGAAAAAATGTTTACCGTAGAAGAGAGCTACAACAAACAAAATGATAAGGTGTACGCACACAGTAGTGAAGAAGCGAGCAACCGTATTCCGCGTGTCCAACGAGGTCATTTTCCATCCTCGCTCATGGTATGGTTGGGAGTTTCTTATTGGGGCTTAACAGAGGTACATTTTTGTGAGAAAGGTGTAAAAACGAATGCTGTTGTGTATCAAAATACAGTCTTGACGAACCTTGTGGAACCTGTTTCTCATACCATGTTCAATAACAGGCACTGGGTATTCCAACAAGATTCGGCGCCAGCTCATAGAGCGAAGAGCACACAAGACTGGCTGGCGGCGCGTGAAATCGACTTCATCCGGCACGAAGACTGGCCCTCCTCCAGTCCAGATTTGAATCCGTTAGATTACAAGATATGGCAACACGTGGAGGAAAAGGCGTGCTCAAAGCCTCATCCCAATTTGGAGTCACTCAAGACATCCTTGATTAAGGCAGCCGCCGATATTGACATGGACCTCGTTCGTGCTGCGATAGACAACTGGCCGCGCAGATTGAAGGCTTGTATTCAAAATCACGGAGGTCATTTTGAATAAACTTTAATGTCATAAGAATCTATGTTTTGTTAAGTTCATTTTGGTATATGAATGGTTACATAATTAATAAACTTGTTACAATTATTTTACATTAAACATGTGACAGAATTTATGACCTGACTAGGTATATATATATTTGACAATTGTTACTTATTTACTACATTTTACTAATTATTACATATTTTTTCGGAATACAATTTATTCAATAGTCATTTCTCAGTCAATCATCAATTAAATTATAAAATTTATCATTTCGATAGTCGTTAATTGTATAATAAGTCTTATTTATTAAAATTATACTAATTTTATTTTTAAGTTATTTTGAGATTCATCTGTCTTTATATTGTTAGTTTCAAGTTTAACTTAAATATTCTGGTTTTGACATTTCTTAAATTTAATTTTTAAATCACCTAAATGTAGGTATCCTTAAAATAAACTAACCGGAAGTTTGTAAATTTTTAAAAACGCAATAACCAAAATTAATACAAAATACTTATAGAAATAATTTAATAATGAATGCCTGAATAATTTAATGTTCATATTTTTAATTAAATATTATAATTTCATAATTTTGCTATAGATATTAACTAGCGGAATTGTATCAGTTTCTGTTATAAATATTTTGGTAGATATTTAAATTGGTTACTGGTAAGTGTTGGCAGGAGGGGAGACACCTGTCGACGGGATATAAAAAACTAGGTACAGAATATTATAAAAGACGGTGTAATACTAAGAAATGGACGGTGTAAGAAATATAATTGATAAGTATGGTGATTAACGTTCACGTTGTTTTTATTTTCTAACTTTTACAATATAAATTAGAAGATGATTATACATTTTAATGCGCATACAAAAAATGCTCCTGCGGAATGTAGTAGTCTGACATGTAGCATTGACATAGTATTGTGTCGTATGCGTTTCAAATTTGAAAAACTTTTAATATACTTTCTAATAAAAATTGTCGCTTCGTAATAAGTATACATATATTGAAGAAAATGTTAATGTTCGCAGATTAAGGAAATGTAGTTTACACGTACCTCTTGCTTGAAGTCCACATATGGAACGAAACTCATTTCTTTTAGGCTCTAAACACACTTTCTCTATCCACAGAATATAATAAAGAAGAGAACACCGTATCTATAAGTTTGGAATTCGTATAATCATGATATGCATTGAGTAAAAAGAGTAGACTTGCGACTTTCACTATGTTCTCCGTGTCATATTTGAGTCTAGGTTTCCACCTGACTAATATATGTCCCTTTATAAAACTATAAACATTGATAATGGAATACATTTACAATTTTTATAATAACACTAGGTGGTGCTATTCCCAAATAAATCATAGAGCGTTTGTGTTGTTTGGTTGTTCTTTGCGTTAAGATAATGACCAAATGGTTGACTCATACAAACACATTAACACAGAAAGACGAGCAAAACTATCTCTGATTACGATTGTATTGACATATTTGTGAATACAGGTCAGATAAAAAAATTACTTTGAATTGATATATACGAGATGTTTACATGGATACATGAAATATAAGCGTTTAAGAAGATATGTTTATACAATTGTCCATAAAACTACACTTAACAAATAAAACGCCTGCAAAAAAGAAAACTAAATTTTTGTCATCTTAAATTAGCTTGTTCAACAACCTGATATAAGAAATCAAACTTGAAAGATAAAGGGCAGCCCTTGTCGAAAGGGACCACACCAGACCGTCATAGCGAGTTATCTAATCTACAAATACACGGGACTCCTCATTTCGCGTCGTCGCATATTTTTTATCATTCTCATACATAGATCAACGTAAAAGGGATACCTATTTCAACTATACACTTTTTTTAGGACACTAGACATTGTGTCTCCAGCCAAAAATTAGTCCATTTCTTAGGGTGTAGAAAAATGAATTATTTATTTTAATTTGACCACAGGGAGCGAAGATGGGCAGTATCCGAGTTTTCCGTTCAGGTTTAAAAGTTCGACAACAGTATTTTACGCAAAAATCAAATTTAGCTACAGATATGTCATTTATTCTCTCTAAAAAGGCTTGAAAAAGCATCTAAGCTTTTTGACATTTTCGTTATAAGAGTTCTACAAATAGACAGGACTCTGCCAGGTTCTATCCGTGCAGAGGCGGAGAAAGAATACTAATCTCTGCGACCGGAGTCGGCCTGTCGTAAAAGGCGACAAAACAACCTACCCTACGAGGTAGGGCCCCAAGCCCGTCTGAATGGCGTCCCCCTTTGGTAAGTATGCCGCCATAATATCTTTGTGTTGTGTTCCGGCATTAGTAACTCAAGTCCCTATACCCTTATGTGACAGCAGCGTGTTCGCGATGCCACTGGCGTTGCAAACTGCTAAATTCTAAGCGGGCCGTCAGCCCTACAGCAATAAAAAAAAAAATATTCGGTGTGTCTTGTTTTTACTGAATCTCTACCGTTTTACCGATTCACATTTAGATTATTTTGTGTAAATATTTTAGCGAACCCTTTTATAATTTAGGACAGAAAGTCCGCCGTCTGCAAGTCTGGATCATTAGTAATTAATTAAATTTGGAACATATATATAAAACTATAGAAAGTTTAAAATAATTTACTTTCACAGCTGCTTAACTTAGCTCCAAATGGAACATTTGAAAATGATTTTATCTCCGTTTATAGGTGGCTCCATTTGCACAGTTTACTGTTACTCAATACCCTCCCCGAACGATCCACTTGAGGGCGCTGGCATTTTTCGGGTAATTTCGGGCTAGAGGGGCGATTACAGTGTGCTAAGATTGCACAATATTTTTTATGGAGCGAGATGAAAGTGATTGAGAGTTAGACTGGTCTGTACTCTTTTTGTAGAATTGCAAGCAAAACGAATTTTCTTTATGACACTAGTTAATCAGAAATTTGAGTAACCAGGCCATAAATGTGAGATCTATTAAACCACCTCGCATAGGAAAGCTACTTTTCCGCTTATCTAATAGAAGAACTTGGCGATATTTACGTTTATCGATAAATTTTATATCCGTCAAACGAAGCTTAATTTTGATAAGGTAGTAATGTCACCTTATGGATGGAGTAGAAGATCATCGCTGGTAAACATTACCAACAAAACTTACCTGGGATCAATTAAAGACATAATTTTTTTTAAGTTACTTGGCGGCATATTAATGCCGCCTCCGCCAAGTCCCAGCCGAAGGGGTAAACGCAAAGTGCTGGTTTGACATCGTAAAGGGTGATGTGTGCCAATGGATTCGATTCGAAGAAAATGTCGGAAAGTGAACCCCAAGCACCCAAGCGTATTTTTGGGTTGCAACAGGGATTTAAGATCATGATAATTTAACTGTAAGATGATGATGATGATAACTTGTAATATTTTATGTATCTAAAATATGTAAATGTATTTACTTTCTTTCCTCATCGTAAGCATTTTTCTAAAATTTCTAGCTGATGTGGATTGTACTAGTATTGTGAACTTGTAACACAACATGCTAAAACCAATAAATATTTCTTATCAAATTCGAAGTGGTGTCGTATTCGTGTCGGGTCTTTTATTTTATGGAGTTTAACCTCTGTTAATTTCCTTTTTGGTTACTATTGTATCTATACAATGGATAGAAACAAAAATGAAATCCTTACGTAATTTGTATAGACTAAATGTATTACCGACAGAGGGAGCTTTGTACACGCACTTTGACACAAAATAAACTGGCAATCAGAGAGAAGTGCAATGTCTCGGGGAATCCTCATAAATCCGCCGTCGGCTTCACTCCACTCTTATTCAATCTCCCGGGGGGAGAATGTTAGGATATAAAATTTCTAGATATGTCTTAAATTTTATCTTGTAGTTAATCTATAAATGCAGTCGTGTCTACTAAACATTTTTGATTTAAAATCGACAATAAATTAATTATTATATGTAATAAATTTGCCTGTGATTCCACGCTGTAATTGTAAATGTGAAAGTAACTGTATGTTATGTTTGATAAATTTCGGTATAGAGCTAAAGGAAAAGATTATTCCCAATTAATGCGAGATGTGCCTGTTCACGACGAACGTAAACAAACATAAAGGTATGTGCTAGACGACGGCAATACCGCATCGACGGCCGTATTAGCTATGCGGCGGCAATACCGAATCGACAACCAAACGTGTAAATATTTAGAATTAAGTAAATTATTGCTGTTTACATAATGTTGTAGAATAAACTATGTATTTTTTATGTGTTTTATTCGGGGACGTGTTAGACCTATGTACAATATTATGGGTGCGTAGGGGAATATTATGGCTGGCACGTCCCTTAGAAGATATAATGGATAGATTATATTAGATTTAATTACTTTGTAATAGTTGTTCCCTCCCAGCAGTAAGTCCCGGACCGATCCCTGGCATTATTATGGGTCAGGTAAGGTCCGGGTAGTTCAACCGGGGCACACGCTCCCGCAAATATGCAAAATTGCAGGTAGGTGTGTGCTCCACGACAATGCGGGTGTAAATGAATAAGGCCCCCTTTTTTTTTTTTTTTCTTAAAGCTAAGGCTGTCATCGTCTCAGACGACCAACGACAGCGACACCGGGCGGAAAAGGCATTCCGACCCCGTGGGAGCGGGGTCGATCAGCCGTGGCAGCGTGCTCGGGGCGCGTCTCCTGTGAGGCGCGCTCCCGGCTCGAACGCTGCATGGGGATAATTGATAGCAGCCACGAATGGCAAGAATACTATTGATTGGGGACTATCGGCTCCACCGGTGAAGCCGATCCTATTCTAATCTACTACCGTTTCGGAGTGCTTATAGCTGGGGGAGAAGAAACGGCGAAAGAAACTCCCCCGCAACACATCTATTCTACGTGTATTTCTGTAATGTGTGATTGTGTACGGTTACAGGCTATGGGGGGCGGAAGGCGTCCCTAAACCTATTGCGTCGGGCTGGTCCATGCCGGACTGGGGGGGATTGCGTCCGCGAGAGCATTCGCTTCAGCGTCCTAGAGATGGGGTCGCGTCTATCCGTGAGCACGTTTCGCGGTCGGCGACGCGCGGGGGGTGCTCGGCGGTTGGGCGTGTAGTTGACTGTCTCCACCACCAGTGGATTGGGATGGTGGGGAGCGAGACCGAAGAAGGATCGCGAGAGGGATACCATGTACTCCTTCACGGGAAGGAGCTCCAGGTCGCGGTGTAGGTCCGCGTTGCGCATGTAACGTGGCGCTTGGACTGCCATGCGCAAGAACTTATTCTGCAGCCGCTGCATCGAACTGATGTAGCATTTGCCGGCATGGGCGAGACTACGCTCGAGTACGTCATGATCGGTCGGATGCAGGTTTTGTAAAGTGTCACCTTATTTCTAAGGGACATCTTACTCTTCCCGCATATCATTGGGTAGAGGCGACCGAGCACAAAGTGTGCTCTGTTCCTTACCGTCCTGATGTGTTTGCTGAAGTACAGGCCTCTATCTAGAGTGACTCCTAGATATTTGACCTCATCAACCCAGGGGATGACGCGGTCAAATAGCTTTATGGGGAAAAGAGAGTGCCGATTCGTGCGAGTCGGCCGACTCTCATTTTGAGTGCGGGGACCGCGAGCGAACATGATCGCTGCGCTCTTGTCCGGATTCAACTCGATCCGCCAAGTGCGGAACCAGTTGCCCAGCGTCTCAACCGCCGTGTTGAGACGACTGCAGATCCGATATTGATTGATATCGGATGTGAAGAGGGCGGTATCATCTGCGTATAAGGCGAGATGTACCTGTGGGGTACGGGGCATGTCGCTGGTGTACAGCGTGAAAAGTAGTGGGGACAGAGCCGAGCCCTGGGGGACTCCGGCTCTGATGGGCTGGAGAGATGAGCGCGTGCCCTCCACTCTGAAGCGGAAGCTCCGATCAAGGAGAAAGTCTCGTAAGATGAGCACGAGTCTATCTGGCACTCCCAGTTTGTACAGCTTGTAAATCAAGCCGTTGTGCCAGACCTTGTCGAAGGCTTTCGCCACATCGAAGAAGACAGCACCCGTCTTCCAGGGTTTGGGGGCGCGATTGAAGTTCGCGAGCACGTGCTCCGTGATGCGGAGCACTTGCTGGGGGCACGAGTGTCGGGCTCGAAAGCCGAACTGCTCGTCGGGGATCAGCTTATTTTCATAAGCGAAGTCTCTGAGTCTGCTCAAGAGGAGGCGTTCGTACAGCTTGCCCAGCGCGCTGAGCAAGCTGATCGGACGGTAGCTGCTAGGTTTCGCAGCGGGCTTTCCTGGTTTCCGGATGCCGATGACGTCGGCTTCCTTCCAGGCGGAGGGAAAGGAGCAGTTATCTATGGCGGCATTGAAGATGCCTACCAGAATCATCAACAGATGTATCGGGAGTAGCTTGAGCAGCTTGTTGGGGATGCCGTCGGCCCCGGGAGCTTTCCGGGGCTTGAGGCCTTTTATTAGGTCCTGTACCTCTTTTACCGTGACAGGCTCGAGTGAGTCTTCCGCGGGAAGAGAGGATCTCCGTTCGACCTCGGCGTCCACCTCGCGCAGGTGGGCCGGGTCGACGTGCGCGGTATTGGGGGAGCATTGCTCCTTGAGGCTCTCGGCGAGACACTCAGCCTTTTCGTCGTCGTCAAACGCGACAGTGTTGTCGGGTTTTTCGAGAGGCGGCATGGTCGAGAGGGATTCCGCTCTCAGTGACCTCGCCAACCTCCAGTATGCCTGGTGCGTTGGGGAGATCTCCGAGAGCAGGCTCTCCCAGCGTTGGTTCCTGAGTTCCTGAATGCGGGCTTTCACTTCCCGATGAAGTGAACGAAAGGCGACTCGGTTCTCTTCTGATGGGAAGCTGTCGTAGGCTCGGGCGGCGGCTCTCTTCCTCCTCAGCAGCTCTCTCGCGTCCCTCGGGAGTGCCAATCGGCCGTCCTCGTACGGAACTTGCCGAGTGGACTCCCGAACGACGGTTTGGAGGTGGCCGGTGAGGGTTTCGATCGCCCCTTCCGTGTCCTGAAGGGTCCTAATAGGGGCTGGAGCCTGCTCAGGGTCATCGAATCCTCCATGTTGGAGTAAGTCCCTGACCCTGGACCAGTCGGTGATTGACTTGGTCTGAGGCGTCTGGTCGGGTGGAGGGCCTAGTTTAAGGACGACCGGGCGGTGATCCGAGTCGATGTCATCTAGGGACTCGATTGAGCGGAACTGGAGGGAAACGCCCTTCAGTAGCGCCAGATCGAGAACGTTGGGGGTGCCTCCGGTGGCCCGATTATACGGGTACCGGGTGGGCGTAATGGGGGCTAGGATGCCGAAAAGCAATTCGTCAGAGTGACGGAGTAGAGCTCTTCCGTTAGTGTTGGATGTGGAACAGTTCCAGCTGGTGTGTTTACAGTTTAGGTCACCCGCGATGATAATCGAAGGGCCTAGACTGAAGAGGGATGCAAGCTCTGCTTGAGGTAGCGGGTGGTTGCAGGAGAGATATGCGCAGACGATGACTATGGGCTGATGGCCTGTCATCGCTAATCTGCAGGCAGAAACTTCGAGATTTTCTAACGGAGGCGTATTTACTGGGGTGCAGTGCAGCGACCTCTTGTAGTAGATAAGCGTGCCGCCCCCAGGGGCGGATCGCCTGTCATTACGGATGATGTTGTAGTTGGCGATCCTAGGATCGCCAGTACTGGGCTTGAGAAGGGTCTCCTGCACGAGAAGAATATCTATTTTTTCTTCCTTCAGGAACTCGTGAACCAACTCTCGTTGGCCACGTAGGCCGTTGGCGTTGTAAGTCGCCAGAGTCAGAGAGCGGGGTTTTTCCCTACGTGTGCAATCCATTTGTGATTAATGGGTTGCCCTATGGCTCAGGATTTCCAGCAACTCGCCATGTTCCATGGCTAAGATTAGCTGGTCCTTTAGCGACGACGCTTGCCTTAGCTTTTGCGCTAAGGTACGTACCTCTTGAAGGTCAAATGGGAGGGACGTCGCGAACTTGGTCGCAAGCGCGATGTCCTCCGCCACGGAAGGGGACGTGGTGACCGGTGCTGCGGCGGGTGCAGCTGGGGCCGGTTTAGGGGCAGGCTTCTCTGAGAAGCCTGCGACGGGCTGCCGGGGGTTCCGGAGAGCCGGGAACCCTGTCCAGGCGTTGAAAGCCGGAGCAGGTGCCGGCACATAGACCGGTTTGGGGGCGGCCGCTTTGACGGCGGCTGGGCGTTAGCCCTTGGGCTTGGTTTTTGGGGCAGCCGAGCACCCGCGGTAGTTCGCGGGATGCCCAGTCTTCCCGCATAGGACGCAAGCCGGTGGGTCGGAAGATTCTCGGGTGCGGTTGCACTCCGAGGTTCCGTGGTCACCGAGGCACTTGACGCACCTCGGCCGGGACTGGCAATTGCGTGCCGAGTGCCCGTATAATTGGCAGCGATGGCACTGCCTTTGGGATGATTTGTTATGTGGGTTCTCGAAGATAAGCTTCGAGAGCCCGCACACCGATTTGACATTAAAAATTTCCTTGCCCTCTTTGGAGAGGTCAAGGACCGCGAGTACCATATTATATGGCACCCGCGAGTTTCCTCGGTGCATTCGGTGCACCTCGTGGATCGGGAGGCCTTGCGCGCGGAGATCCTCCAGTATCTCGGAGGTTTCAACCTCCTTAGGGAGTCCGCGGATGACTACGCGGAGTCTCTTCTCGTCTTCCAGAGCATACGTATAGTAGCCTATACGGTGCTCTAGAAGGTAACGCGTGAGGGCGCGGTGGTCTTCAGGTGACTTTACGGTCACCCTGATACCGTGATAGATATCTCGTGCTTCCACGAGATGAATTGAGTTACGCGGGAGGGCCGCGTGAACATCCCTCCAGAGATGCTTATCTCTGATGATGAGGGGAGGAGGGGGGCGTACGCGACGCGGTAACGGGGCCGTCAGCTCCGCCTGACGCGGCTCCTTGCTAGCCGGCGCAGCATCGGAGCCTGAGGTTGACGAGGGGGCCTTGCGCCTCCTTTTGTTAGTGTGGACTCGGAAGCCCTCCGAGTCCACTTTTGGGTCGACCTCCATGTCCGAGGACGACTCGGACGAGTCCGTGTCGCTCTCAGACCCAGATGCCGACTTTGTGGCGCGCGTTAGTTGGGCCTCGGGGCCCTTTTCTACCGGGGAAGCCGGAGCATTTGACGCGAAAGGGCTTATTAGAGCCGCGAGGGAGTGTGCCGTTCCGTTGAGGACGGAGTCGGCGGGGAGAAGAGACGCGGTGAGATCAGGTCCGCGGGAGGTGGAGGGAACGGCGGCGCGCGGTTGCTTGCGGGGCGCGGGTGCAGCGGGTGCTGGCGACGCGGCGGGCTTGCGGGGCGCGGGCGCGGTCGGAGGGGGGGGCACGGCAGGTCCCTTTGGATTGCGGGGCGCAGTTGCGGCGGGGGCTGGCGGCGCGAGTGGTGGGGTGGGCGCATTAACTGATACGCGGGGTGCGGGTGCGGCGGAGGCGGGCTTCGGTTGCAGCCGAAGGTGCTTTCCGTAGAAAGCCGCGATGTGGCCGTTCAGGCCTTTTAACGTTTCAGGGCTGGTCCCCTGGACGAATTTTAGGAATTCGGCCAGGGTCGGGGTGAACGGGGTGTCCCTACTCGTGTTCATCCTCAGGCGGGACAGCCCGGGGATGTGTCCGAGTGTGTAAAAAGTCCCTCTGCCGGGGTAGGCAGGGGGTGCGTCCTATCGTGAGCCCTAAGCTGTGTAGACCTTCGCCAATCTTAATGTGCGAAGGGTCCCTATCTGCTTTGGGGGAAAATCAGCCCCAAAGAATGGAAGGAGGGATGGGTAGGGTGGAGATTGGGCGATATCTGGGCCCGACTAGGGGTCCCCCCAAGGCCGGGTGGTCCAGACCCGTCCGAGTTTGCCTTTCCCTGAAGGGGAACGGCAGGCGCTCGGGGCACGCCTCAGCCAAGTGCGTTAGCACCGCTGGGTATCCCTTGGCTGACCACTCGCGTGGATTTACAAACTGTATGACCAAAAGCAACCTTTAAGGCAGATCGCAATTAGGTTGCAATTTAAACTCGCAACGTAATTGTGTCCACCCGTTCGGCGAAACAATGCACTGTAGCGTGGGAACGCGCCGGCACTGTGCGTAACTGAGCAATGAGTCACACTGGCTCACTGAACAATAGGTCCAGGTGCGGCGGCTGTCCGTTCGATGCGGCGAGTGCGGCGAGGTGCGGTGTGGGGGGCTCGATAGCGTGCGCGGGCGTGTACACGTCCGTGCAGTGCGGGCGCTGGAGCCGGAGAATAATAAGGCCCCCCTCGTCCGCGCGCCTTTTATATGACGGCGCTGCGGGGCGAGGTAGGGCAAACATTACGCGCGGCGAAAAGCCATTAATATAGTTCGGTGCTTACAGATACTATTGAGAGGATAGGCTGCTGGAAGGGAGCAATATAATGAAATACGGATGAATAATGTAAATAGCGATAAGTATAGTATATAAGGAAAATAAAGTTAAGGGGGTGAGGTCGGTCAGGCGCGGTAACAGAGTGGGGATAATTAGGATAAAAAGCGGGTCGAAATGGGGAAAAAGGGCACTTGTGGAGATTATCAGAACAGGTCGTACTCGGTTATACAGTCAGAACAGGTCGTACTCGGTCATACAGTATACACTCATCAAAACAGGTCGGTCATACAGGTCGGTAGCACTCATAGGCAAAACAGGTCGTACTCGCCGCCAAGAAAAACCCCCCTCTGGGACCGCCGCCGGCCCGCATCCGCCTGCTGATCATGAAACGTCGTTTTATTGGCACCCTTCCCGCCTAAATTCAACCATACAGTCCACTGCTCTCCCGACGGCAACAGTGCCCTTCTTCTTCCTGTCCTTATCCCACATTATGTATGAGTATATAGCGTTGGCACATTTTCTTTCCTTCCGCTATTAGTCCTCTTCTTAACATGGACAACTTTTTGCCATACTTTTTTTTCAAAACTACCCACTCCACACTTTTCTTAGGTCTGCCCCTCTTTATATATCTATCCACTCTAATTTCTAGAATTTTACTTCTCATGTGAGATTCTTCTCTTGGCATTACCATACCACGCCAGTCTGTTACTTTTTGATATATCAATTACTATACATATATATATATATATATATATATATATATATATATATATATATATATATATATATATATATATATATATATATATATATATATATATATATATATATATATATATATATATATATATATATATATATATACATGTATTTATGCGTGTGTGTTGTCACAATCATTTCAGTCTGATTACGAGCAAGACTATTTATTATTGCTTTTTGCTTCCATTCTCTCTATATCTTTGTAGATATACTTTACCGAGGGAAGGTCGTGTTTCGCGGGGTCCCGATATAAAAGTCTACTTTATAAAGG
Source organism: Malacosoma neustria (assembly GCA_963693495.1). Taxonomy (NCBI): domain Eukaryota; kingdom Metazoa; phylum Arthropoda; class Insecta; order Lepidoptera; family Lasiocampidae; genus Malacosoma; species Malacosoma neustria. The sequence goes on along the minus strand of OY856391.1, from coordinate 5,574,873 downwards.
CTGACCGCGGCCACTCGCTATACCTTTGTCTGGAACCAACTTCACCATAAAGCCGGGGAAGTCTATTGATATTTCCCGTTTAACCTACACGCTGGGAAATGTTGATTGAATTTAACATTTCAATGCTGTTTCACTTTGTATTACTCCGGTTTTTATTTCGTATTATATATTTAGTCAGGTTTTAAGCTAGGAATACCTGAAATCTCGAAATATTAAGCATATGTCAAAATTAAATAAATAAATAGAGACAATTCATACAGCGTCATATTTTCTTCTTGCAAGGGCGAAGTAAGAATACTAATCCCTGCGGCTGGAGTCAGCCCTACGTGGTAGGGTCCCAAGCCCGTCTGGATGGCGACCACCTTTGATCTTAAGTATGCGCCATAATAACCTTGTGTTGTGTTCCGGCATTAGTGATTCAAGTTCCTGTACCCTTATGCGACAGCAGCGTGTTCGCGATACCACTGACGTTGCAAATACTGCAGTAATAAAAAAAACATCTATCTATATAATGCCCGGAATATAATGCTTGTTTGTAAGTCATTGAATGCTAGTTTTATAAAAAAATATATATTATTGCTGAGAAACAGCAGCCAGACTGGCGACCCACTAACAGTAAGCAGTTACCGTAACTATGAGTATTAGCGACGCCAGGGGCACCGCAAACACGCTACTGTGCCATAGGAGTACAGGAACCTGTGTCACTAATGCCGGAACACAAGGTTTTTATGGCGGCATACTTAAGACCGATGGTGGTTGCCATCCAGACGGGCTTGAGGCCCTACCAGGTAGCTAGGGAGGGTAGTTTTGTCGCCTTCTAAGACAAGCCGACTCTGGCCACTCGGGTTGGTATTCTTAATCCGCCCCAGCAATTATATATTACACGGATAAGATACAATAACATTAATCTATTTAAAATTATATTTTTGACAATTATCGTGATTTTGAAACATTGACTAATTTAGCTTTTAATGGAGGGGATTTTTTCTACATAATAAGTCACTTAAGATCATCGATTAAATAAAACCAAGTTCAAATTATTATTAACAAAGATAAATTTATTTTAAGTATTTTAAGAATATATACCTAGTTATGTGTTATCATTTAATCAAATCGTAAGTGATATTGTGAGTCAAAATTATCTTTAACGTCTGATTAGAAGGGTACTTCATTTGACCCGTATGAACAGGGTGAATGGAGATTTTCTGAATCAACAACAAATACAACAATTGAAGTAAATGTTTGCAATTATTATTATACAATTGTCTGTCATGTATTCGCTGATAAATAAGAATAATAAGTAGGAAATAAATAAGAATAATAAATATTCTGGGACAATAAACATAGCGCCATTTAGTCCGAAATTAAGTTGCATAACATTTGTGTTATGGGTAATGGATAACTGTTATACTACATATTATATACTTTTCTTTTATAGATACATATTATACATATCATATATTATAAGTATTATACATGATCTCCGCAAGTGTACCGAGGTACATTAGGCACTACGCCACGAAAATCGATATGAATGAATGAATCGAATGAATGTAATGTATGATTATGTTATGTAATGAAGAGACTTGGAACGCTGTGGATTGCATGCTAACTACAACAATTAAGAGCCTGGGTGGTTGCCATCCAATCAAGCTTGGAACCCAACCACCTAACTAGGTCTTTTGTCGCTTTCACGCCAGGTCGTACCCGGCTGCAGGAGTTAATTCTTACTCGCCTGGGGCTGGTGCTGGGGCACGGAGAATGTTTATTTATTATATTTTATATGATTATCTCAATGGTGAAAAAGAGACTTGAAAATGAGATACAAGATGGAAAAATAAGTTAATCTTCTTCCTGATCATATCCCAAACTATGTGGGGTCGGCACAACATGTTCTCTCCTCCATTCTCCTCTATTAGTCGTCACCTGACATTCACACCTTTTTTGCCATATCATCTTTTACACAATGCATCCATCTATTTTTTTGTAAAAATTTGTATAAATACGTTAATATTGATGTAAAAGATATCTATTTTAAGATACTGAGCAATAACGTCGTTAGTAATATTACTTAATGCGCTTAACTTAATTTGTCTATGTGGTAGCCCTTCCTTGCTATTAACAATCTACAATGCAAGCTATGTCCGACTTTAAATCATTTTACAGCACGTTAAACCTCGTCGTTTACACTCAACCATAAAAATCCTAGTTTAACAAGGTGTCTAGTCACGCCAGATTTACTGTTGGCTTGCCAATCTCCGCTACTAGATGGCGACAGGCGACATGGTCGTAAAAGTTAATGTCAGTCGTGCGCCGGCTGTAGCACGGAATGCACGTAGCGATGATATTGAGAAAGCGGAATTAAATTAACAAAAACAATAGTGTCGATTGATAATTTTTATAATATATAAAATTTATATTGAAATGTCAATAATTTATTGGATATTATATATAGATAAAGTCTGGATAATAATGTCCGAATTCTTTTTCTGCTAACTCTTATTAAGTTGGTTATTTTGATTTTTATATAAGTAACTGCTCGCGGAACAAAGACGCCAGCTAAAACCACCCTAGCTGTGTCCACATACCTGTTATAGCTTACTCGTACTTATCGTATCTAAATAAAATCTAGTTCGGAGTTCCGGGGTAAAAGGAGTACGAGTAACTGCAGTCTTCCTTAAAGCAAACTTTTCTTGACATAACTTAATCGGAGCCCTTACTGACCTTTTTGTACCTTTAGTACTTGAAAAACAGCACACATTATCCGTGCAAGGACAGAGAAAGAATACCTCTTCGGCCGGCGTCGGCCTGTCGTAAAAGGCGACAAAAGAACCCACCACACACCACGTGGTTGGGCCCCGAGCCCGTCTGGATGGCGACCACCTTAAGTATGCCGGCATAATAACTTGTTGTGTTCCGGCATTAATGACCCAAGTTCCTGTACCCTTATGGGACAGCAGCGCGACGGTAACTGCTAAAATCTAAGAGGAGTTTGCTGTCTTACAGCAATAAAAAAATACAGCTGGCGAGCCATGCAATTAATAGGTAAGTATAACTGCTACTTTAATTAGGCGATGGTAAGGCGTAGCTTTTGGATGCTTGCGAAAATTCACTTAGCCGGAACACATAACAAGATTATGGCGGCATATTCAGAGACTGCCTGTTGTTTTGTCACCTTTTACAGCAGTAAGACTTTGAGTATATTACTTTCGTTGTCGTTTCGTTCGTGATACTATCTTTATATCTTACCTGATTAAATATTAATTAAACTCTATTTACAAGCGCATTAGTTTGAAAACTTTCACCAGTCCTGAACTATGGCATTTAGTTGAAACACAATTTGCCGGGACAAATGCAGCTAATAAAGTTTGTAGCCGCTCGAAGCGTGTTCTCTTTACGATCCGCCATCGGTAGGAAATTGAATGTGGCATGCGGGCTGAATGCATATACCTGAGTTTATTCTAAGAGGTAATCAGGGTAACGCAGAAAGTTTCATCCATTTCGAAACTTGCGCGTTACTAATTATATTATTTTTGTCCCACCCTCACTTTTACCATTCACCGAGAGTGAGGGTAGGTAACAAAAATTCAGGTGGATTAGATAACTAATATACTACTTACATTTTAAAATATATACATATTAGACATAAACACCAAGGCGCAAGACGGTAATCTACCCCCTCCACGCACGACCACTAGATCTCCGTGGTATTTGGCTAACGACCCCAAGGGACTCAATAGTATGTTACGTCGAATGAGCTACTGGGGTCGCGAGATCACCAAGCCACAGATAGGTCATAGTCACTGATGACTGTCAATAACTAAGATTGGTCAACGACACCAATATGGACGTGTGCTCCTACAGCTCAAATTACGTCACCGAGGGGGCGTTGCCTCCTGAGTTTACGCCGGGATAGAGAGTATTACCTCAAGGCCCCAAAACCTAACCAACTACAGACTGTGGTAAGAAGACCCGGATGAATTGAAGTGCGTTAGCCGTTACGTCACGGAAGTCGTCTCACGTAACCTCAGAAGCCATGTTTGATAATACCTATTTATAACATATACACATCACTGTTTAGATTGGTTTAACATTCGCTACACTTTTACTTTTAAATTTAAGGAACCTATCCTCTAAAATTCCACGCTCTCCCCATTCGCCTTTTAATTCACCATAAAATTTATATAATAAAACCAATTGTATTGGAGTTGAGTTTTTATTTCACACATTATAAGGCTCGTTTCACGCAGGGTGCGCCGTCCGTGCGGTTTTTACGACCGGCCGGCGATATCGCAGCGTTTTATTTGTCTTTTATTGATGCCCGATATCCGTCAGCCACTATGAAAAACTATACGTACGTAGAACATAACACGAGTGTTTAAAGCTTTGGTATTAAATAATACAGATAGGTGTAGTGCGCGTGATTTAATCTATGGTATGTATTTAAACCTACTCTGTCGCATGCGTCTATGTATAATTGTCTAGATGTCACTGTCACTGTCAAATAACTAAAATTATGGGAGGGTGTGAGCGACATAAAGGTACATCGGGAAGTGATATACATGGAGACTGTCGCACTATTAAGGCTAAGGTATTATTTAGTCTTCATCATCATCTTCGCGTCAAATTCCGGTTGCAACCCAAACTCTCTCTTCAGCGCCGCAACGTAGTCCTTCCCGTTACTCCACACATCCACCGCAGTATTTCATCTCCTTGATACGCAGTTCCTGCCTGTGTCGCTCTAGCACCGGCCATCTTTCATAGCCATACAAAAAGACAGGCCTAATAATGTTCTTATAGACCTATCCCTTCAACTTAAAAAGCATTTTGGGGTCAAAAATGGCACCAGTCATCTCACGCCATTCACCCCACGCGTCATCAGTGCGTGCCTTAACGTCGCAATCGATGTCACCAGACGCATGAAATACAGATCCCAGGTACTTCACCTGATCTGTGCGCTCGATCGTGTCATTTTCTATGCGCACAGGTGCGGGACCTGAAGAGTTACAGGCTAAGTATTCGGTCTAAGGGATTCTTTAGTAGGCGCCATATTAGATTATGACTTGATTCATCACCTTACAGCATGTGAATGATTTTTTGTTACTATTGCCAACAAGGTATTGCCATTTTTTTAATTCATCCATAACCTCTTCTCTTCTTTTAAGAACTTTGGTCGTTTTTTATTTAAGAACATTGCAACCATTGCACATACCAATTACAATATTCCAAAGTCAAAAATCAAAATACAAATAACAATCAGTGATGTCGCTGTGATTTGTATTTGTTTAGTTATTTGCAACCAAAGCCATTTATCGGGGAAAAACGTCAAGAACTTTTCCCATGCCCAATAGGAGCTATTATTTTTTAGAGAGGTGACTGTCGTCTGAATTTCCAACCCTAAAATGACCGCTTCGATAAAGCTTTGACCTTCCGTCAAAACTTTATTGTTTACCAGTGAGGTTAGATTGAATTCGGCAGTTTTCTTTGTAGTTATAGTACACTCGATTAATACTTACTAATGTTCTCTGAAGTTATCTAGCCTATGAAATATCTGGAAATATTCAAAAATGTAGTATGTAACCGCAGAAATTAAGTTACTATATCGTTAAAAATATTTTAAAAACTAAGATTTTATGAAATCAATTGGACCCTTTGAAATTTCCTTTTGAAATAAAAAGAACTTTTTAAGTTGTATTTGCTTTTAATAGTCGTGGTTATAATGTTTATTTGTTTGTGTATATCGCAACGAGTAATTATAATGGATTAATTTGAAACAATGCGTGCCAATGGGCTCACTACCAGGGATGCTGAAGACCGTACGAAGTGGAGAAGAAAAAGTCGGAAAGCGGACCCCGGGCGCCGAAGCGAGAGTTTGGGCTGCAACCGGGATTCAACGCAAGATGATGATGATGATTTTGAAACATAAGAAAATTAAACTATCATTTGAAATTACGAATACTACTTAGCTTTATTCATTCATATTCATCCGTGCAGGGGCGGAGAAAGAATACTAAACTCTGCGGCCGGGGTCGGCCTGTCGTAAAAGGCGACAAAACAACCCACCCTAGTTACGTGGCAGGGCCTCAAGCCCACCTGGATGGCGACCACCTTTGGTCTAAGTATGCCGCCATAATAACCTTGTGTTGTTCCGGCATTAGTGACCCAAGTTCCTGTACCCTTATGCGACAGCAGTGTGTTCGCTATGCCATTGGCGTTGCAAAAACCCATAGGCGACGGTAACTGCTGAATTCTTAGCGGGCCGTCAGCCTGTCTGCTGGCTTACATCAATAAAAAAGGGTATTTTGTTTAATAAAATAAAAAAATAAGTAAGTTCTTTTAAAAAAATAAGAAATGCATGACGCACACGCCGCCGCCTAGGAACGGACAGCAGGGTAGTGTAGAACTCCCCGTGCAATGCGTCCGTACGTTCCCTTCTCTAGGCTACATCAATAAAAATAAATAAAAAACTTAGATTAGATCTTGGAGAAGGCCATAGGATACTTTTTGTCGTGAAAATGAAACTTAAAGGGGGTGAAATAAGGGTGAACGTATTTAAGTTCTTTTTTTTAATATATATGGCAGAATAACGTTACCTTAAACAAAATAAAAGTCCTGCTAAAGCAGTAAAGGCGCGATCGCATAAGTGTACTAAGAACCGGCAATAACCTCGGTTCGGTGCTGCGTATGGATTTATTTATGAACCGTACACGCGGTGGGACTCGTAAATATCCAATCTGAAGATTGACTCCCGCATTATGTTATTATGTTATAGATATAAATAAACATGGAAATAATTTGATTTGTATCTAAGCTTACAAATGCCAAACATTGAATAGTGTGTGTATTGTATGTGTATGTGTGTGTTTTTATGTGGATGTATATATGGGACCTGTGTATGTTAGTAATATATTATATATATATATATATATATATATATATATATATATATATATATATATATATATATATATATATATATATATATATATATATATATATATATATATATATATATATCTATATCTAGATATCAATTATTTCATTTTATTGTATTGTTATTCACCTATACCGCCATATGAATGAGTATAATTTCTTCCAGTTAGGCGGTCTGGAAGAGATAGCTTTAAGCGATAAGATCGCCTTATGTTTTACTGTATTATTATTGTTTTTACTTGTAATGTCTAGTTTTATTGTGTTGTCCTAGTTGTAAGTTTTGATCCCTGCGCCCGGGAGGTACAGCTCCAAGCCCGTTTAGACGGCCACCACTGGTCTCTAAACATGCCACAACCTTAAGTTGTGCTCCAGCATTAGTGACACAGGTTCCAATTCCTCTATGTGGACGACGGCGTCCTGGCGGTGCCCCTGGCGTCGTGAACGTCCATAGGCGACGGTAATTACTTACTATTAACTGGGCTGTTACCCTATCTGCTGTACTACAGCAATAAAAAAAAGCTGCACTTATTGAAAAATATTATTAAAAGTAAGAAAATTGTTAATTTAGAGTAAAATATTCACCTATAAAAACAGGAATATCAAGAAAAAAGGGTTAAAGGTGCGTAAAAATGTTCTTAGTTCAGCATAGGTGGTTTTAAGAAACTAACGCAAGTCAATTGCTGGTGTCTTCGACCAGTAAGTAATACCGAGGTAGAGAAGAAAACGTTTTAAGAAGTTATATGCTAATTTAGTAAATTATTGTATAATTACTTGCACTAATGTCGTTTACATTGATGATAAATGAGAGGCAAAGTTATTGTTTTCATCTGTAGGAAATCTTCAAACATCTGTATACCAAAATTCATTAAAATTGGTTCAGCGATTTAGGCGTGTAAACCTAACAGGCAGAGTTATATATACATACTAAGTTTAAAATAGTCTCTCTATAACTTTTGGCGGTTCCCTTTAAAATTTACATTATTGCTATTGTGGCGCCACTTTAATTTATTCATTTTGACTATTCAAACAAGAATGATTCCTAGCTCTACCCTCGAAAAATCGTACCTGTCGTAATAGTTGACCCGGCAAACGTTGTTCTGTCATATGAATAAAAAACAAGTAGCCTATGTCCTTCTCCAAGGTCCAATCTATGACTGTACCAAAATTCATCAAAATTGGTTCAACGGCTTAGGCGTGAAAGCGTAACAAACAAACTCACTTTCGCCTGTATAATATTAGTTTGGATAACTATCGTTAGATCTATTCCCGTCCCGCGTCTGGGTATTTATTTATAATATGTATTTATTTACAAAAAAAGTATATCAGTAGTATATCAATCTGGTTGTCCATAACACAATTTCTACTATGTAGTACTAGGTAGTACCCATAACACAATTTCTACTATGCTACTTAGGGACTAGATGGCGCTATGTGAATTATCATAAAATATGTTGTAAAAAATATTAAATAAAATGTAATGTAGTATATTAATAATCTAGAACCTATTATAATACAAGTTCTATGCAAGATGGCATTGTGTAATGCCCCAATATAGGTATTATAGTATTTCTAATAAAATGTTAGAATGATTTTCGCACTCACGAATATTTCGTTTGCGTAGATGTGTGTTTGGGGTAATAAAAGGCAGTTGATATTAAGATTCGGCGAGCAGTCCTCGCCTAAGGCTATCTATTGGCTGCCCTCTTTATTACGTTGTAACTTATGTGAAAACTACACACGATTATATATATATATATATATATATATATATATATATATATATATATATATATATATATATATATATATATATATATATATATATATATATATATATATATATATATATATATATATATATATATATATCTTCTCGTTATATCTCCCTTGAGAACAGATTATATTTTTTCAAAAAAAAAATTATATATATATCATCAGCAGCCAATCATTATCCACTGGTGGACGTAGGCCTCCCCAAGTTTGTGCCACAAATACCGGTCAATTACTTATGTATTATAAAATTAAATGATAGTCGTTATTATTGTTTGTATATGGTTGTTTTCTTTATATTTCTTAATACTTATTATTAATTAATTTTAGTACAACTGGTACAAGTATCAGCTGTCATTCTAGTTGATGTTTGACAGCTAGTGATGTGGAACTTTACTACATCATCCCCTTTTAATTGAAATATAACAATTATAGATACATTTCAAAGTGTTAGTGTTTCATTAAATCACTATTTTCTTTTAATATTAACAACATTGTTAAATCTTAATATTAACAATCATATCCAATGCCGTAATATCTTAACATTACTACAACTTTACCTTGCGCAGGTCATCTATCATATCTGGCTGGGGGGCGGCCTACGCTGTTTGCCCAGGATACGGTTGTTTCAAGGGCCATCTGTCCTAATAGTCTCAATATAAACCGTAAAGAACTTGTGTTTTGGGTACTAGACAACCAACATACTGCTTTACACTATTATTTTGTAAATAAATACAATGACATAAATATCCTCCAGACTCTTTTGGGAATCAAACCCCCGTCATCTCTACAGGTGTATTGACATACAATTCCGTCGCGTCTATCGATCTTCTATCACATCACACTCGCATAATCTCTGTAACTCTGATAAAAATATTCTAAACATGCTACTAAGCCCTATGTTCAACTAATGCAATTTATGTCCGCCATCTTTTGCTGATCGTTGCTTCATAGATTTATTGCAAAAAAAATAATAATTTCGATTTAAATATTTTCGATTTTCAAATATTATTGTTATTACTTGAACATGAACGTCTTAATTACAACTGTAATGGTCGACTGACTGATTCTTTTGCCTTGATTCTTCTACTTTGTGATTACAACAAATGGATTTTATGTCACAACGAGCAACAAAAATGGTAACACTCTGTATTTTTTAAGCATTTGGATAAATTTTAAATCAAATAATACGAGAATTTTTGAATTTATTTGTATGGAGAATGTAGTCAATTTGCCAAATTGTATGCAACATAGGCCGCCACAAATAGTAAAACCTGAAGGGTGTTTATACGCGTCCCGACGTGTTTGGGGAACACTCAACATGCAAGTGCAACACATTTGTCAACTGTTAACATATGTGCTTAACGATAGAACTGATTTTGTTTGTCATAGATTATTTTTGCTAATTCACAGGAATCAAACATAAGGCGAAAAAGTGATGCGATTATCGCGAGGATTACAAAATGATCTTTTCGTTATCCTATGTTCTTCACGTCTTAGTATGAAGTCCGGATCTAACTTACAAGCACAATTGCGTTGGCTAGGAGATATAAGACTGTGTATATGATTGTGTATGATTGATGTTAAATTATCAATAATAAATATATCATTATTATCAAATGTCAATCCATCTAACGGCGCGCAGTTCGTCATCTAGAAGATCCCATACTCACAGAACGGTCTAGATACGCTTGACCTTCGAAAAGACTGCATTTCTTTGCATAATCTACCGTCAGTACAACGGGGAAAGTTTTTTAATACCTTCTCTCACCTGTATGAAACCTTTCTCGAAAACATCCATGCGTACTCATCGGATTTGGTATAAACTTCCGGCTGAAGTTCGATCCCATCTCAGTACGACATGAAATTTTTCTTTTTATAAATTGGCAATGCACCTGATATTGCAAACGTCTATAAGCGACGGTAACCACTTACCTTACTTATCGGGTGAGCCGTTTGCCTGTCTACTGAACTTCAGCTATAAAATAAATCTTCAGCATCGAACACCTTTTGTACCCCACAAGATGTAGGTTGTGAAAGGAATTGAATGGTTTGACTGAATCTTTGGATTTATGATAGGTACTATACCTAACTAGAAGACTGCTTAACGATGAATTATGATGTATGTTCGCCATTTGGAGTGCAAGGTAAAATAACACACACGTACGCATCCAAAAACTAGTTTTATTGCTCTAGGTTAAATGAACACAATTGTAAATTAGAAAAATTGTAATTTAGTTTTTAATCTAATCATTTATTTATTTATTTATCACGAATAATTCTATTTCTTTCAAAGTTGCCTAAAAATCGCTTATCTAAATTTTTTTTTTATTGCTATTGAACAGCAGACAGGCTGACAGCCCGCTTAGAATTTAGCAGTTACCGTCGCCTATAGGTGTTTGCAACGCCAGTGGCATAGCGAACACGCTGCTGTCCTATAAGGGTACAGGAACTTGGGTCACTAATGCCGGAACACAACACATGGTTATTATGGCGGCATACTTAAGACCAAAGGTGGTCGCCATCCAGACGGGCTTGAGGCCCTACCATGTAGCTAGGGTGGGTTGTTTTGTCGCCTTTTACGACAGGCCGACCCCGGCCACAGAGGTTAGTATTCTTTCTCCGCCCCTGCACGGATAAAATAAATTTACTAATTTAGATAATATTTATGTTAAATAGCTTTCTGTGTATGATCTAATGCTTAGCAATAGGTTTTCATATCTCGTATAGCCTCGAGCCACTTTGAACAGCGACCCTCAAATATTGACAGTACACTTCCTTTTGCCGTGACCCATAAATCCAAATTATATTATTTCCTTGAAACTATATAACTTATACTAGGAGTACATACATACATACATATAATCACGCCTCTTTCCCGTAGGGGTAGGCAGAGACCACTTCTTTCCACTTGCTACGATCCTTACATACTTGTTTCGCTTCGTCCACTTTCATTATTCCCTTCATACATGCCCTTGGGTTTAGGGTACTCTTGACCTGGCCTTTTTTCAAGACGTCCCTGATCTGTTCTCGAAACGTCCGCCTAGGTCTACCCCTTCCAACACTTCCATTCACACTCGCCTTATACACTTTTTTCGTCAATCGTTCTTCATTCATTCTCTCAACATGGCCAGAATGAATACTCTCATGTACATGAGAGCTGAATGGTATCACATTCGAATGTAAAACTACTCTCGAGTTAGAATCTCGCGATGGCGTGCACTGCTTAGCCAGGTTTTTGATCTGCGTAAGCAGTGCACGCAAGATGTACAGTGATCAACATAAAAAATCGGCTTCTTCAGAATTAGAGTCTATATTGCAGCAGCCAGCCATCAAATTACATTAATCAAGTTATAAATGATATTCGCCACACACGCCACGCTCACACACTCCCACACAATATATTAATTTTTAATATAATTATTCTTTTTAATATTGTAAATGTTTAATTTCATAATGTTATCAGTAAAACTATCCTTATTTAATTCAGGATATATTATTGGATTATGTTTTTTTTGATACACAAGTGCTGTTTAGACTTAACGGTAAAGTTTATAAGTCCGTAATAAGGCCTGTCGTATTGGTTGATTGGAATGCTGGGCTACAAAAGGGAGGGACGAAAGGATGTTACATGCTGCAGAGATGAGAATGTTGAGATGTATGTGTGGATTTAAGAAAATGGATAAAATTAGAAATGAGTATATTAGAGAATGTGTTTAAGTCGCGCCAGTTATTGAAAAACTTAAAAGTAATAGACTAGCGTGGTTCGGCCATGTAATGCGTAGGGAAGAATGACATATAACAAGGAAAATGATAGAAATGAGAGTGGATGGATACAGGAGTATAGGTAGACCAAAAAAATGATGGATGGATTGCGTAAAAGATGATATGGCAAAAATGGATGTGAATTTGGGATGACTGCTAACAGAGGAGAATGGAAGAAGAGAACATGTTGTGCCGACCCCATATAATGTGGGATAAGGGCAGGAAGAAGAAGAATGTTTTTTCTGCATACATATATAAAATTTGATTATATTAAATGTACTTAGTTCATTTGCGACTTAATATAAACCGGTTTCCAAAATACAGGCTGTGTCTAGTTTGTGCCGAGTAGTTAATGTTCATGTTTTAATTTGTAATTTTTCATTAATAAATGACATTTTTATCCGTGCAGAGACGGAGAAAGAATACTAACCTCTGCGGCCGGGGTCGGCCTGTCGTAAAAGGCGATAAAACAACCCACCCTAGCTACGTGGTAGGGCCTCAAACCCGTCTGGATGGCGACCACCTTTGGTCTTAAGTGTGCCGCCATAATAACCTTGTGTTGTGTTCCGACATTAGTGACCTAAGTTCCTGTACTCTTATGGGACAGCAGCGTGTTCGTGATGCCACTGCCGTTGAAAACACCCATAGGCGACGGTAACTGCTAAATTCTAAGGGGGCCGTCAGCCTGCCTGTTGTCCTAGAGCAATAAAAATAGACATTTGATTTGATTTAATTTCAACATACCATGATAATATTAGAAATGACTTGGTTAATTTAAAAAGGAGCGATTAGCGTACACGGTAATAATACATGATGGACATTGTCTACCAGGCGACTTGGATATCCAATCTTTGTGGGACATCCTAATACTCCATATTAAACAATACGATATAATCAGCGATTTAAAATACTAAACTATAAAATGGTATTCCAATAGTCGGTGAGATCACGTACCGAAGCCGGTTCCTGTGCGCATAATACCCATGTAATACAATACCGGGGCCAGCACTAAACTCCTATAAGAATTGCAAGTCAGTCCGGCATTTAGAAGTACCCTTCCGCATACTGATGCATTTTTACGTGAACCTTACTTATATAGTTGATAGATATGGCATTTTTCCTATGGACATTTAGTTTCACAGTAATCAGCAGAGGGCGTGTTATACGAGACAACTAATATTATTTATTACTACGCAACAGACAAGCTCAAGTCCACTTAATAAAGCAGCTATCGTCAGCTACGGATGTTTGCGACGCCGGGAGTACCGCAAACATGCTGCTATCCATATATAAGTACAGCAACCTACGTTACTAATTGCAGAACACAACGCAAGGTTGAGACGAACAGACGGGTTGGGGCCCTACCACCTAGTTAGGGTTGTTTTGTCGTCTTGACAAGACAGTGAAATACTGACCCCGACCGTCGGGGTCAGTATTCTTTGCCATTTTCATCATCATCATCTCATCAAGTATTTGGCACACTGATACATAAAAACTATCTTTGTCGGAAATGCCGTATCATTCTCTTCTTTACTCTCACATAACCTTAACTTGGCTACTTTATTTGGAAAGGTGAGGGCCATTGAAAGTGAGATAGTTCACTCCACTTTACTAGTCAACTGTTGTTGGCACCCCAAACACGTATCTTTGGACTTTTTAACTTAACTTTTGTACAGTTCTACCCTAATAATATCCTAAAAGTTTTATTAGGTTTTCTCAATGCTTTTAATTCAGTCTTGCTATTTATGTTTTTAGTTATTATTTAAAATAATTAGGTTTTCAATCAGGGCACGCATATGAAGAATTCATTGGTAAGTTTTACAGATAAACTACTTAGATATTAAAAAAATACATTTACCTGATTATTATAGTTTTTGCGTCGTTTGTTAAATGTAAGAGCTCTTTTATCAGTATTGTTTATTAATACACTTCAATTTAAGATGCTTTCTCCGATATCAAACAAAGGAACGCGCGATTAAATCTCCCTTTATATCTAAATTAACAAATATTATTTCACCCAATTCAATTAAGTAAATTTTCATATTGAAAAATGTTTTGGAGCAGTTCGTTATCGATAATTTGTATTAGCTTATAGTTTAGCTTGATTGACTTGACATAGTCTGAATAATAAGAATATAATTCTGAGGTCGATTACCAAAAGGACTTTTAACATAGTAACGCCTCTTACACACACCTCTTAAGTTTTCGGCATATTTAATATTTTACTAGCAAAAAATATAATTTTTAAAATGGCTTAGTGGGCTATATAGCAGGCTTTTTGAGTGTTTCTCTTATAGACTCGAAATGAGGACATTCGTAACAGAATCAAAGTGCCCGATATAGCTTGCAAAATATGTAAGCTGAACTTTTATCCGTGCAGGGGCGGAGAAAGAATACCTCTGCGGCTGGGGTCGGCCTGTCGTAAAAGCCAACAAAACAACCCACCTAACACTACGTGGTAGGGCCTCAAGCCCGTCTGGATGGCGACCACCTTTGGTCTTAAGTATGCCGCCATAATAGCCTTGTGTTGTGTTCCGGCATTAGTGACCCAAGTTCCTGTACCCTTATGGGACAGCAGCGTGTTCGCAATGCCACTGGCATTGCAAACACTCATAAACGACGGTAACTGTTAAATTCTAAGCGGGCCGTCAGGTCTGTCTGCTGTCCTACAGCAATAAAAAAAAAGAACAGATCGGACGGTCACGTCTCTTGTAGGGCGGACATACGCTGGAGCGAACGAATCCTGGAGTTGAGACTACGATTCAGTAAACGTAGATATGGATGATGATGCCAGTACAAGCAGGACGACCTATACGAGGTTGTTTTTGGACCTGGGTGAGAATACAATGGACCGGGTTTTGTGTCTGGTAATTCAGTAGTAGTACGATTGACTGATGGCTACGACACATATGAAGCCATATTAAAGACTTATATAACAAAAATAAACAAAGAAGACAATAAAGTGGTCTATTAGCTAATATAATTTAGTGGGCCCAAATACGGGTACGGGAGGGTAATCAAATATTTGCCCTATACTGCCCTCGGGCAAATGCCACGCATAGCTCGAGAGCTTTTGTCTATAATAAAGTTATAAGCAATACCTACTCATTCAGGCCGCGTTTATACAATCCAAAGAAGGTTGGTTGACAACCAATGTCAAACGGAGTCTAAGGAAGCACGTATAATATAATATAAATATATATTCAAATACAAAATATCCATTATTGTCCTAATTTGGTGTTTTAAAAATTTGTTAGAAATTAGTTCCATGAAATAAACGAAATTAATTAAGAAATTAATTATATATTTAAATTAATTATGTCTTTATCAATTACTAGCAAACGACGTTTTGCCAAAATGCCAGGCAAACTTTGTTTTTTGTTGTTTAAAAAATTACGTTTTGGCCAAGTTCTTTCGTATAATATATTCTTAGTGAGCGCGACTACATAGGGAAATGGGTAACCATTCTAAATTTTAAGCTAATCTAGTGCATAGTTTTAGAGATCTCGTCATGACTGGTATTTCACGTATAGATATAGATACATTTTGAATATGATTTCCGTAAAATCAGTTCTTAGCGAGCATCTACATTGCAAAAAGTAACCATACTAGATTTCAAGTCAATCGGGCGTATAGTTTTAGAGATCTCGTGATGAGTGGGTTTTTGATTTTATATGTCTGTTATATAAATTTTAAAAAATCCCTTAATGAGTGTCTATATCGCAAAATTAGTAACTATGCTAAATTTCAATTCAATCTGATGCTTTAGAGGTTTCATGATGAGTGGCATTTCGCTTATATATATATAGCCAGTTGACTGGTGGAGGTTGATAAATCAGAGAAGCAGATACACCCGTGTAAACTTTGCCTATAAGCGGCACTGATAAGGCACAGATTAAAGTGGGGAAAAATTAATATAATATGAAAACTACTTCATTTAGTTCTGTGGCAGCCTGGCGGCTCCACTACGCCTGCGCTTCGTGTATCATCCGTTGTCAAGGGTTGTTATTTCGGAGAAAAAAATTTAAGTCGTGCTACTAATTTATTTTTGTATTTTAATGTAAATATAACATCATACACTATTTTATCCTTCGACGGAGCGTGCTACAACCATTCCCACTTCTTTAATTAGACATCATAGAAATTCGTCATGTCACATCATAAAGAACATCGAATCCTTTTGAGTGTTGTGATAATACTCAACAGACTTAATATATATATATATATATATATATATATATATATATATATATATATATATATATATATATATATATATATATATATATATATATATATATATATATATATATATATATATATATATATATATATATATATATATATATATATATATATATATATATATATATATATATATATTTATATTGGGTGTACAAATTAATTCGGTCCGTTTTTTGTTGTTAAAAATATATTTATTTTTAAATCAAAACAAATTAATAGATTAATCAAAGTATTGTCCATCGTTGATTACTACTTTTTCCCATCTCTCAGGCAATTTTCGAATTCCATCTCGAAAAAATTATTCGTCTTTCGAGGCAATCCCACTTCCGATCCAATTTTCTATTTCTACAAAAGAAGTGAACCGGTGACCTGCCAAGTCGTGCTGCATCCGTCGGAATAACCAGTAATCCGAAGGAGCAAGATCCGGAGAATACGGCGGGTGTGGTAAAATATCCCACTTGAGTGTTTCTAAATATTTTTTGACGACATTTGCGACATGAGGTCGAGCGTTGTCGTGCAAAAGAATAACTTTATCATGTCTTTGTTCGTATTCCGGCCGCTTTTCACGTAATGCACGGCTCAATCGAATTAATTGTAGCCTATACTGATCGCCCGTAATAGATTCGCCAGGTTGTAGCAACTCATAGTACACAACACCTTTTTGGTCCCACCAAATACACAGCATGACTTTTGAACTCAAATTTTGCTTTGCTGTTGATGTCGAGGTCGATGGTAACGATTCACCAGGCTTAGCGTAGTATTTTTTTTCTTGGGATTATCGTAGAATATCCATTTCTCATCTCCAGTAACAATTCGATGTAAAAAACCCTTTGTTTTGTTCCTTTGAATCAACTGCTCGCAAGTGAAAAATCGCCTTTCAACGTCTCTTGGTTTCAATTCATGAGGAACCCAGTATACCTGTTTTTGAATAATTCCTATGGACTTTAATCGTACAGAAACTGCTTGTTGAGTCACTCCTAAACTATCTGCAAACTCCTCTTGTGTTTGACTTCGATCTTCATCGAGTAATGCCTCCAATTCTTCGTCCTCGAATTTTTTTGGTTATCCGGGTCTAGGCTTATCTTCAACGCTGAAATCGCCATCCTTAAAACGTCGGAACCATTCCCTACATGATTTATCAGTTGGAGCATTATCACCATAAACTTCCACAAGCATTCGATGCGCTTTCGCTGCACTTTTCTTCCAATTGAAGCAAAAAATTAAAACTTCCCGCAGATGCTGCTTAGTTAACACAAAATTTGACATATTCAAAAAAATTAAAAACAAGTTCTTTTACGAAATTCGAAGTGATGGGAACGGAATATTATTGACAGATGTCTAACCTCTCTGAAACCACCGAGATCAACTGTCACAATAAAACATTCATGACAGCCAGAGCCATCTTTTTAAAACGGACCGAACTAATTTGTACACCTAATATATAAATATATATAAATATATATATATATGTAAAGAAAATCGCGTAATCCATGCCATAAGAATTTATAGATGTCACATTTGACAGTGACATCTAGGAGAACAATGAGATATTTATGAAATTAATACGTTAGTGTTTATTGTTATAATACGAAATTGAAATTTAAATTAATACGTTAAAGAAATATCTAAACCTGGAATAAAGGCTTTAAATGTTGTTTTTTTGTCTTTACAGGTGAGTAATTAAATTAAGTACGATAAAACTGGAAAAACTTTGTATAAAAAACTTTTTATTAATAAATTAAAATTTTGTCTTTACAGAAAAACGCAATTGTCTTTATTTCAATTATCAGAGTATAGTGTCATTATAAAACAACATTTTTAAGCAAACATTTCAAATATGGAGAAGTTGAGGTTTGATTTTACTGTGAAAACTTCAGGAGATGGAAAAACAAACATTATTTGCATAACCTCAATAGGCACACCTAATGGACAGACATATAATATACCGGTTGAATATCAACCTGCAAATTTACATCCAGAAATTACATCTACTTCAAACTATACCAAGATAAAAAAAACATTAAATAAAAGGCACCAGACAAGAAAAATATGGATAACTTTAACAGATGATTTATCAAAGATATATTTGGATGAAGAACAAAATTTACAATTTAAAGATTTTTATCTGGAAGAAATTATGGAAGGCATAAGTGATTATAAACCTTTACCCAGTGGTTCAAATCAGAACTTAGAAAAGCTCTTAGAGAAATTACTTGAAGAAAAACAAAGTAAATCTGAAATTCATAATTTAGGAAAAATTTCAAAGGATTTTATGATTGAAAAATTCACCGGTAAAAATGCAAATGCTCACCAATGGATTGGGGAGTTCAACAAGGAGTGTGAACGTTTCCATATTGACGAAGATAAAAAGAAGATAGAAATATTAAAATTTTTTTTGGAAAATTCCAGTTTAGACTGGTACAGTTGTATGTTAATGAAAATTACAATAACATCAGAGTGGAATAAATGGGAAAAAAATTTCTGTGATACATTTTCAAATAAAGGTTGGTCACCTATCAGATATGCTCTTGGCTTTAAATATCAAACGGGTTCACTGCTTGGGTATGCACTAAAAAAAGAAAAATTATTATTAGAAGTCAGGAAGTCAATTGATACTGGGACACTCATAGACCTTATAGCATCAGGCCTGCCTAACTATCTGGTTGATAAAATTGACCGAGAGACTAAACAAGAAACCGAAGATCTCTACAACGAGTTAGGAAAATTGGAACATCTCGTCGGAAAGAATAAATATGATAATAAACACTACCCTCATTCTGATACAAAAAACAGGAAAATTGAAGAGAAAAAACCATGTCAGATCTGCATAAATGAGAAAAAAGGGAAACGTTTCCATCCTGAAGAAAATTGTTGGTTTAAAGAAAAACATCATAAAACAGCTGTGAGAAGTGTTAATAACTCTGAATTAGAAATTGAACTAAATAAAGAAAATCCAAAAAACTAGAAGTGCCACCATTAATACAAATAAAATTACTATTAAATGATACCTTACAAGTTTCGGGAATTTATGATTCAGGTTCAAATGTGTCATTAATTAATGCGAAATTATTGAAAATTAAAGAGAAACAAGACACAACTAATAAACAACCAGTAAACTTGAAAACTATTAATGGTGAGAAGAAAACAAAAGGTATAATAACACTAAAAATAAAAATTTATAATATTGAAAGAATTATGAATATTTTTGTGATAGATAGTGAAAATTTTCATTATGACTTTTTAATCGGTTTGGATTGCATCAAAAAGTTCAATCTAATGCAAACTAAAGAATTGAACATTATACAGTGTGAAAATTCAGAAGAACAGAAGAACTTTGTAAACAAAGAGAATATGAAGACTGAGTATGAAAATACTAATATTTTAAATTCAAGAGATGTCAAAATTCCTGATGTACTAGGTGACACAAGAGAAATAAATGATTCTTTATACTCTGAGGTATTGAAACAAGAAATTAATCATATAAACAGATGTGAAGTAAACTTCAACAAATATATAAATCTTGAAAAATTTGAAATATCAATAAATCATCTAGATTTACATCAACAAACAGAAATTGATAGATTAATAAGAAAATACAACACAGTTTTTGCTAAGGATAAATACGACGTTGGCACTGTACGAGATTATGAAGCACATATAGATTTGATGGTGGATAAATATTGTTACAAACGTCCATACAGGTGCACCGCTGATGATAGGAAAGAAATTGAAAATCAGATATCAAAATTATTAAAAAATAAATTGATTGAGGAATCCTATAGCCCATTTGCTGCCCCTGTCACTCTAGCATACAAAAAAGAAGATGATAAAAAAACAAGGCTATGTATAGATTTCAGAGAATTGAATAAAATAGTTGTACCACAATTGCAGCCATTTCCCTTAATTGAAGACTTGATGGTGAAAACTGTAAACTGTAAGTACTTTTCTACTTTCGACATAAATTCTGCATTTTGGTCAATTCCTTTAAAAATTCAAGATAGATACAAAACAGCATTTGTTACACAAACAGGCCATTTTCAATGGACTTGCCTCCCATTCGGATTAAAGACAGCTCCAGCAATATTTCAAAGAATATTAAGCAACATAATAAGAAAATATAAACTATCTGAGTTTACAGTAAATTTTATAGATGACATCTTGATTTTTTCTAAAAGTTTTAAAGAACACATACAACATATATCTAGGCTACTTGAAGCAATACAAACAGAAGGATTAAGACTGAAATTTTCGAAATGTACTTTTGCAAAAGATTATGCAAAATATTTGGGACATATAATAAAAAATAATTCAGTTACACCTCTCAAAGATTATGTAACTGCTGTAAAAAACTTCCCAATTCCAGAAACAAGAAAAAATATTCGTCAATTCCTCGGGAAAGTCAATTTTCATCATAAATTTGTACCACACAGTGCAATTATCTTAGACCCATTGCACAACCTATTACGGAAAGATGTAAAATTTATATGGTCCCCAGAATGCCAGAAATCATTTGATAAAATAAAAGATCTATTATGTTCAAAACCAATTCTAAAAATATTTGACCCTGAACAACCAATAAAAATTTACACAGATGCTAGCATTAAAGGAATGGGAGCTGTGTTAAAACAAGAAGATAAAAATGGAGTAAATAGACCTGTAGCTTATTTCTCAAAAAAAATTGAACGAAACACAAAAGAAAAAGAAGGCGATATATATAGAATGTCTGGCAATAAAAGAAGCTATAAAATATTGGCAACACTGGCTTATGGGAAAAGAATTTGTAGTATATTCAGATCACAAACCATTAGAAAATCTGAACATCAAAGCTAGAACTGATGAAGAACTTGGCGATTTGATGTATTACCTATCGCAATACAACTTCAAGATAAAATATAACCCAGGAAAATTTAATCAAGAAGCAGACTGCTTAAGCAGAAATCCAGTACTAGAACCCTGTGAAAATACCGATGATATTTTAAAAGTTGTGAATCTAATCAACCTGGATGATATAAAAAATGACCAATACAAAAATTTAGACCTGCAAAACAGAAAATCCAAGTTTATACTACAGAATGAAATTTATTACAAAAAAAATAAAATAAGAAATAAAATTATACTGTCAGAAGCACTTAGCAAAACACTAATTAAAGATGTACACGATACCTATTGTCATATTGGAAGAACCCAGATGATAAATAAAATAACACCATTCTACACAGCAAAGAATATCTTCATAAACATTAAAAAAATTTGTGATGAATGTGACATTTGTATAAAGAACAAATCGAGAAGGAAACCAAAATTTGGCTTATTGTCACATTTAGGCCCAGCAACACGTCCATTTGAAATTGTATCAATTGATACCATTGGAGGCTTTGGAGGATCACGGTCTACAAAAAAATACTTGCATCTTCTGGTCGATCATTTTACAAGATATGCTTACATTTTAACATCAAGAAATCAGAGCTCATATGATTTTATTAAATTAATAAAAAATGTGATACAAAGCCATAATATTGATATGGTATTAACAGACCAATACCCTGGTATAAATTCCAAGGAATTTAAAGACTTTCTGAAAAAAAATAACATAACAATAGTGTTCACAGCTGTAGATGCACCATTTTCAAATGGGCTAAATGAAAGGCTAAATCAAACCCTAATCAATAAGATAAGGTGTAAAATAAACGAAGGTGACAAGAAAACAGCATGGACAACTGTTGCACATAAATGTGTAGTAAAATACAACGAAACAGAACATACAGTCACGAAGTTTACTCCAAAATACCTTTTAGAAGGCGAAAATGTAAACATCTTACCACTTGAATTGAAATCAAAATGCACAAAAGAAGATCTGAAAAGAGATAGAAAGCTAGCCTTTGAAAATTCAATTAAATCTCACAACTATAATAAAAAAATATATGATTTACATAGGGAAGAATATAAATTCGAAGTGGGGGACAAAGTCTTTGTAGAAAATGGCAGTCGACTGAATAGGAAGAAAATGGATGAACTGAGGATTGGACCATACAAAATCTTAAATAAGATTTCTAACTCAATATATGAAGTGGACACTGGATATAAGAAAACAGAATCAAATCTCTACCATATATCGAAACTATCTCCAGCAGAAGTTAACACTTAATCGAACAATTACTTGCAATAATTGTTCTCTCTGAGGGTGGGAGATGTAAAGAAAATCGCGTAATCCATGCCATAAGAATTTATAGATGTCACATTTGACAGTGACATCTAGGAGAACAATGAGATATTTATGAAATTAATACGTTAGTGTTTATTGTTATAATACGAAATTGAAATTGAAATTAATACGTTAAAGAAATATCTAAACCTGGAATAAAGGCTTTAAATGTTGTTTTTTTGTCTTTACAGGTGAGTAATTAAATTAAGTACGATAAAACTGGAAAAACTTTGTATAAAAAACTTTTTATTAATAAATTAAAATTTTGTCTTTACAGAAAAACGCAATTGTCTTTATTTCAATTATCAGAGTATAGTGTCATTATATATATATATATATATATATATATATATATATATATATATATATATATATATATATATATATATATATATATATATATATATACCTAGTCAGGTCATAAATTCTGTCACATGTTTAATGTAAAATAATTGTAACAAGTTTATTCATTATGTAACCATTCATATACCAAAATGAACTTAACAAAACATAGATTCTTATGACATTAAAGTTTATTCAAAATGACCTCCGTGATTTTGAATACAAGCCTTCAATCTGCGCGGCCAGTCGTCTATCGCAGCACGAACGAGGTCCATGTCAATATCGGCGGCTGCCTTAATCAAGGATGTCTTGAGTGACTCCAAATTGGGATGAGGCTTTGAGCACGCCTTTTCCTCCAAGTGTTGCCATATCTTGTAATCTAACGGATTCAAATCTGGACTGGAGGAGGGCCAGTCTTCGTGCCGGATGAAGTCGATTTCACGCGCCGCCAGCCAGTCTTGTGTGCTCTTCGCTCTATGAGCTGGCGCCGAATCTTGTTGGAATACCCAGTGCCTGTTATTGAACATGGTATGAGAAACAGGTTCCACAAGGTTCGTCAGGACTGTATTTTGATACACAACAGCATTCGTTTTTACACCTTTCTCACAAAAATGTACCTCTGTTAAGCCCCAATAAGAAACTCCCAACCATACCATGAGCGAGGATGGAAAATGACCTCGTTGGACACGCGGAATACGGTTGCTCGCTTCTTCACTACTGTGTGCGTACACCTTATCATTTTGTTTGTTGTAGCTCTCTTCTACGGTAAACATTTTTTCATCTGAAAAAAGAATTTCCCGATATTTTTTCCCGCGTACCGCTTCAACAAAGCGCGGCATCTCTTCAGTCTCAGGTCCATTAGACGAGCATTCAAACGATGTCCTGTTTTTCTTCGATATGCCCGAAGCCCTAAGTCTTCATTTAACACCCTTTTCACCGTGGTTCTGCTTAACCCCCCATCTGAAGGGCCAACAGTTTCTGCTTACGTTTGGGATTTCTTTGAATTCGTGCCTTCACAGCTTTTATCACTGCTGGAGTCCTAACAGACCGAGGGCGACCACTTCTTGACCTGTCATCTACACTAGAGTCTTCATTGTATCGTTTGATGGTACGATAAATGAATCTTTTGGTAATATTCAAATTTTTCAGTATGTTAAAAATTTGAATTGGCGCGTAACCGCAACGATGCAACGCAATAACTGCAACACGGTCTTCTTTAAGCGTCCACTCCATATTTAAAAATGAGTAAAATTCTAAAAGTTATACATTTTTATTTTCATGAACAATTCGAAATTCTAATTCAATAAACTTTTTTGTGGCCAGCATTCTAAAAGAAAAGTTTTTACTGTGTGACAATACTTATGACCTGACTAAGTATATATATATATATATATATATATATATATATATATATATATATATATATATATATATATATATATATATATATATATATATATATATATATATATATATATATATATATATATATATATATATATATATATATATATATAATAATTGTTAACCCTTCTTTATGGTAATAAATATACGCTGTGTTCTGGCCAGTCATATACGCCACTGTTAAAACAATTTAATTACTACATATCGGCATTGCATTTGTGTTATTACATTTGGTATATTGCGATTTTTTTTTTGAAAAAGAGCTTAATGACCCTCAATCAGGCACGAACCTTTGGATACTTTTACATATATAATTAACAAATTACTATTTATATTTCTTAAAGAAGTTTATATATTTATCCATAAAATAATTTGGATAAGGATTAATACAAAGGTTATTATGATCTGATTTTGGTCAGCGTTTCTTTTAAAATATAAAATTTAACTTTGAATTACATTATTTATTACTTATATCTAAATTGAAAATATTTTATATTTTGATATTACATGGAATAATAATGATAATTTTATAAAATGATACTTATGTGATATGTTTCTTATGTTACTATTTTGCGAAAAGGACCTATCCGTTAAAGCATCATTGTAATTTGTGACAAATAAATAGAATAAATAAATATATTAGCACAATTCACACAACACCATTTGCCATGCTCTTCTTCTTTATAGATTGTTCGTATTATACATAGTATGAACGTTATTAATCCCAATTTCCTGGAGCCTCTTCATTCCAGTACGAAACCGTTCTCGAGAACGTTCATGTTGTACATTTTTAATTAAAGATAAGAAAAACAGTTAAATTATGCAGTAGCTTTATTTATTATGATTTTTTATATTAGAAGTCATGGTTAATCACCTAGCGATAAATAAATTAATAATAATATTTAATAATAATCACATCTTTTAAATCGAACAACATAAACAGTATCGATTACAATTTTGACGAAACTAGTACATAATTGGCAACACTGCTTAATACATATTTTATCCACAAAACAATGAATTACGGATGTCCTTTCATTTTTATCATTCAATACTTTTTTTTTACACATAATATGTTGCAATTTTTTTTGGATAAATGAACACTGCGATTAATTATCATAAAATATGATGTTTTTTTTTAACAAAACCATATTGTTGGGCGTACCTGGCCAAAAATGGGCATGCCCCTTTGACTGAGGATTTCCCAGCAATATGGAGTTTTATAAGAAAGGCGTTAAGCAATTTTTTCGAAGCTGGCAGCGCATTTGCAGTGCCTCTGTTGACCGTCTATAAAATATTATATATACATATAACTAAACGTATTCTAAATACTTACTAATTATTAAGCCTTATACTATTTACTGTATTAATAAAGTAGCCTAAGCGTAAATACCTACAGCTTGTACGAGACAAGAAAATACGAGGCATTAACACATGTTTTCAATCAGCCCTCTTATCAGGGTATCGGGTATCCGAATGGTTTGCACCCAATAAACGTAGGGACGATTTGTGCGTTACAGGACACCCCGATCTCCTCTATCCAAATTGCAAGGGGATTTGTTTTTCTTTAGTGTTTTCTTATAAATAGAACTAGAATTTTCACGAACTTTATACAAATAGATAAAATTACAACCTTTGCAGCACGATGGCTTTTGTCCGTCAAAACGTAGGGGTCACAGGCTCGATACCCTCCTCGAATCAGACTATTTATGTATGTATATTTACAAAAGAAAAGCACATTAGTAGCATATATTGCAGAACACAACGTATCTGTATTTTCGTATCGTTATTTATTATGAAAGCAGTTACCGTCGCATATAACACATATCTGTGACGCCAAAGGCTGTTGCTATCTGCGAAGGAGAACTTGAACCTGGGTCACATATTCTGTATGCAATATATTAGGGCAGCATATTTATCCCATCTAGACGGACTTCGAGCCTTACCACCTAGCTGAGGTAGTTTTGTCGCTTTTTAAGACAGGCTACTTACTCCGTCCCGGAGAAATTATTATTTGTATTTTTTTACACAAACCCAGAGCAAGTGATGACTTACTTACTCAATCAATATTGAAAATATAATTACGGTTAAAATAACTGTCTTTGCGGCTAGGTAGATGCAGTAGGGCAATATTTAATTGTCGCACAAACAACTGTTGTAAAACCTAGCACACAAGTATAAGTGACTTATTTGCAACTTACTCATGCTTAAATCACTGTCGAGAATGACGTAGATGATGACGTAGTTGTACTATTCTAAAACTCATTTTTGTTAACATGATGTCACGGACAGGTTCTAACGGAAGACCAGCGCTGGCTTTTTAACCAGTCATGCTGAGTTAGAACATGTCTAGGGCTAATTTTAAATTGAGTTTTTATTTATATTTAGTTTGTTTTATTTGTAGCTGTATATAAATGTATTTTTTTCTTTCTAATTGTAAAGCTTCAATTTATAAGTCTGTTGAGTATTATCACAACACTCAAAAGGATTCGATGTTCTTTATGATGTGATATGACGAATTTCTATGATGTCTAATTAAAGAAGTGGGAATGGTTGTAGCACGCCCCGTCGAAGGATAAAATAGTGTATGATGTTATATTTACATTAAAATACAAAAATAACAAAAACAAATTAGTAGCACGACTTAAATTTTTTTCTCCGAAATAACAACCCTTGACAACGGATGATACACGAAGCGCAGGCGTAGTGGAGCCGCCAGGCTGCCACAGAACTAAATGAAGTAGTTTTCATATTATATTAATTTTTCCTCACTTTAATCTGTGCCTTATCAGTGCCGCTTATAGGCAAAGTTTACACGGGTGTATCTGGTTCTCTGATTTATCAACCTCCACCAGTCAACTGGCTAACATATGATTGCCAGCATTGTAAAAACCTAGCTCGTCTTCTAAGCTTCTGGATGGTTGCTGGAACTTTAGCTCATTGCGTTGTTACTACTATCCAAACCGTTACTATTATCCAAACTAATATTATAAATGTGAAAACACTTCTGTATGTCTGTCTGTTTTTCTCTAGGGGTTATTCATAAATTACGTCACACGTTAAAGTATCACCTGAAAGTGACATTGTGTGACAAAGGGCGGGGGGGGGGGGGTCAAAATCTTTGTGACGTCACAATAAGAATGAATACGAAATGAATATGAAGGAGTGGATCTAAGTCCATGGACACAGATGATTAAGTTTTGTATCTTTAATTATCATAACGACGGGTCCTACGTAGACTAATGCAAGTGCAAAAACGCAACTTTACAGGAGAGCGTTTTAAAGGTTTAAACGGTTGTAACTCTAACATAGTTCAACATTTTTTTTTTTAAATTTGGAAATGTTATACCTGAACATGTTTAAAAAAAGACTGCATACTTATTTTTTTTTATTTTTTTGTAGTTTAGAAATTAGCTTCTCTTGCATTTACCTATATGGTTTTCCTTAAAGTGTTTTAACACGAAAACCAGTGTAAGTGACCACTTGTACCAGTTTACAGTGTAATAGGTTTTGTGAAAATTAAGGAAAATAGAAAAATATTACAATATCTAACATGTTTTATTTTTGTGAATATTGGTGAGCGACTGAAGCTTATTATTTAGAAGATATTTTTTAACAAATTTTGTCACTTGCACCAATTTACAAAGTAGTGCAATTCACATGTGCCAGTTACACCTGTAGTGCTCTGGTAAAAGATTAAACTTAATTTGTGGTTAAATAAAACAAATGTGTTAAATAATCAAATATAACGATTTATTCTAAATTCAATGGGTTTTCCAGCAAAAAAAAAAGAAACAAATATCTTCTAACTCTCTCGTAAGGTAATTATTTAGTCACAGTAGTTTAAAAAAAAATCATCAAATTATATTTAACGCTTGTTATCAAATTATTTTTTTTTCATAATAATCAAAGTCTAAAAAATAAAGTAATTTATTACATACGAGCGCACTTTGCCTGTATTATTAATAATTACTAGTTTAATACTTATTCACTGAATACTTCAGTCTTTCAGACTTATCAAAATAAATATCTTATTTATCTAATGGTAGCTAAATTAAGTATCGCATTCGAAATTTTAATTTCGAATTACTCTTTAGAGTAAGGATTTCACAATTAAATAAAATGATTCAGTCAAATACATCTCCAGTAGTATTCTTTGAGATAACTTTCAAATTATTGTAATATGAATGGTATTGTTCAGGAATCACGTTGGATTTGCAAAGATCTTGTAGATCTTTGAACTTGTTTTTATCTATAGGTAATAAGCTACTGTAAGCTACACTTAAGCCATCAAATTTTTTCGTCAAGTTTTGTATACTGGTCCGTGTGCTACTTCTCTGCCATTAAATAGTTATGTAGACCCTTTCATCAAAAGCATTTTTATAATTAATCAAGAATAAATCTTTGGCTTGAACATTAATTTCGCAAATTTTACTCCACATGACAAGTTCCCTGGTGGAATTTTTTTTTCCAATTATCAAAAAAGGCAAGGCAAGATTTAAAATCGAAGACGTGAGATTGAGTAATTTCTTCTACAATGTATAGTTTTGCATTAGCCGTTGCCATTTTGAAAGCCAAAATCCATTGATCTGGAGTATAAATCAATACATTTCTAGTTTTTCTTTCAATCACAGAGAGAATGCAATCACCCTCGTTTTGGGTGTGACCAACAATAAGAAATCTGAGTAATATCCACGTTAAATTTCCATGAGTAGTACATATACATAAGAAAAATAATTCTGTTTCTATTCTGTCCTCTACAATTGTCCGACCAGAATATAAAGGATTTAACTCCTTCCTTTACCTTCATACAAATAAAATCATAAACACAGCTTTTTTTTCAGTAACTACCCTCTTGTTTTCTAGCTTTGAAACATATTTCGTAATAAAATCCCACTGTCGAGTATGATCGCCTAGCTCCCAGAAGTTTTTAAATGTCTGATATCTTGCAGTCTCTTCTATTTTTTCAGAACATTTTCTTGGGTATTTACAAGCAGCTTTCATTTCTTTTTTTTCATGTGTTTTTCCAGTCCGACTCATATATTCTAAGCCTCTGTTTAAATTGTACTTTCGTTTATTATCTAACCACTTGTTTTGGAATCTCTCTCGCAATCTGTCTGTGTCTTTCTTTTTTTGGTTTTTCCTCTTTATGTTTGCTGGACTACTTAATGGTGTATCAGTGTAATCGGAATCGATGTGTGAAAAAGTATCAATCTCACGTTCAGTTTGTGAACAGGTTGAAGAAAAGGAAACTGATGGAGAAGGCATTGGTGATAACACCAAACAGAGAAAGCTCTCTGTTTCATTTTGAGAAAAGTTACTCGGGTTAGACACATTCAACTCAGAAGTAGGCGCAGGTAAAGGCTACGGCTCTCTTTCTTGTACATTATGCACAATCGCAGTTACTGTCTGGACGTTAGAACAGCTAGTAAAACTATCGAAATCTGACGGAACATTTGATAAATTTCTATGCAAATTTTCCACCGATGGCGTTACATCGAATATGTTATCTGGATCGCTGAAGTCGATAACTTGATTGATGAATGACATCTCTTCAGCTACCAATGAAGCACTTGGAGGTAGAGGCTAATCTAAAATAAAATATTAAAAATGTACTTAATTGCGAATAAAATGTACCTGCTCGTTATTATAAGTGAATTATATGTTTTTATTTAATCCCATTTACAGTATAAGTAACCAAATCAGTAGTTTAAAAACTATTTACGCAAATATGTTACAATAGCGGGAAATTAAAAAGATAGACGAATCGATGTATACTGATATAAGTGTAAAGTTGGTCAAAATAGGATATAAACATTAAAAACAAAAATATTTCACCTATATAAAAAAATCATTACCTAGCTTGGCTGTTAAATTTTCAGTCGAAAAATTTAATTTATCGTTTATATCGGTCGGCTCCTTAGCTCGAGACATATACAAATTTAAATCTAATTCTTTACATGGACTTCGTTTTAGAACTGAAGACGATTCTAAGATATAAACAGGATAATATTAAAACATAATTTGAAGAATGTTATTAAAAATAACAATAATAATAACAGAATTTCACTTAAACCTCTATACACGGGTATGATCAACGATAATAACGAACATTGTCTACTGGTTTAAGTGAAAATATACTAAAAATGTACATAATTTGATTTAAAAAATTGTTATGATCAATTACATAAAAGTAAAAGATTTAATTACAGTACTCAAAATGTTAAATTGATTCTTACCTTCATAATTGTTGTGTGTGTTTGATTTGCTGCGTTTATTTTCTAATAAATTTATCATCAATTGACCCCGTGACCACTTCATGCTTGTATATTACTGTCACTTTTACCAAATAGAAACAAAGACTAGAACATTTTTATCCATTAAATACATAAACAAAAAAATTTTTGCAGTTGTACTAGTGTCGTACGTGCACCCGGTAACGTCAGCACGCGCGTACTGGTGCAAGGATCACTTGCATTCGCGCGCCGCGCGGCTCGCGACTACCTACACTGGTGCAAAGCACTTACACCAGCGTTGACAGTCGTTTGGCTTAAAATAGCGTCACTTGCACCAGGATACAAGTTTGTATCTTCGAAATTAATTGATATTTATTTTTTTTTTGTTTCAGAATATGAAAATATAAGTTATTTTAGGGCTGTTCATGCAAAAAAACGATTTTCGTCATTTTGTCGGTTGCATTAGTCTACGTAGGACCCGTCGATAATTAGTTGTTTATTGTTTCCTAACTAGTCGTTTGCTTGCTCTGTTACCTAAAATATTTGACTTTATGTTGATTTTATTAAATATTATTTAATAAAAATAAGAAAAAAATTAAAATTATTTTTTTCTTTTGATATAAAACTGAAAGACATGTGACGTCACATCAGAGGGAGGGGGTTCTAAAAATGTGACAACCTGTGACAAGGACGGAAGGGGTTAAAAAGTCCTGAAATTCGTGTGACGTAATTTATGGACGGCCCCCTAGTTGAGTAGTTTTTTCTCTAGTCAGCAAGTATTACAAACCTACTATTTAATTCTAACCCTAATAAATTGACCCTGTCGCATATTGAACGTTTAACATCAAGTCACGTGTTCGTTAACTGAATAAAGATGTTATCCCGGACAATTCCCAGGGACTCACAATGAAAAACTAGATTAAATAGGCACGATCTTACGTTTTTGTAAAAATCACATTCGTAGGCCAAGTCACGTTGGCGTGTTTTTTTGCGATTGATAAAAGCCAGTGATTCCCAAAGTGGTCGACATACCCCTTGGAGTCGAAATCTGTTTTCCAGGGGTCAACGAATCGAATCATTCATAATTATATATAATTCATAATGTATAAGTTGTAACAATAGGAAAAAACTAGAGGTAGGATTTTTAAAGTAATTTGGCTATGAGAGTCTAAAGTAACAGTTAATTTTGGAAAAGGGGTCTCTTGCCCAAAATAGTTTAGGAATCAAGTGTCTAGTTTTCAAATTTGACCACACATTTTTTTATTATGTACGCTTGCAGTGTAATGCTAAGAAAAGTAAATATTTTTCTTAATTTTTGCTTCTCTTAAAAAAGTCTACGAACTGCTGATAACGACCTAAAAATTTTAATTCTATTTAATTACTTAATTATTGTGATTTATGTATGTAGTGTAACTAGGTATATATTGGAGATCAACCAGGTCATGAGATCACTGTGGCGTACACCACTTAGACAGCTTTTGTCGACTAATGTGCGTGCCTAACAAATATTATGTACAGACGGTGAAGGAAACTATCCTGACCTGCATACCGAGTTGCATCGGTATATATAACCAGCCAATCTACCTTAGCCTATCGAGCCTCATGCCCTGCTGTGCTGTTTTTATTTATTATTTTATATTTATTAAAACGGATTTATTATTTTATATTTATTAAAATGGACTGTTTATCTACGTCGTGGGTATCTCTGTCATAAGACGTCGTAAAGCGCGTCTAATTATTTCATTCTTTTTAATTATTGAGGTGGAAATACTTGACGCTGACCCCACCGCTTGGGGGCTCGCGGCGAAGTGTGGGAATCCCCTGCAATGTACTCGTACATCTCCACCGTTGACAAGGTGACGATGGTATACTCATTAAAACCACCCCTGTATATTTCTGCTACCCGACGACTGAGCGGTGGTATTTTTCCACTTAGTTCAAATACTTGGAGAATTGAATGTCGGTCATTTTTCTAAAAACTAAATTAACAAAGGTATGGAATGAAAAGATACATAGAAGTTTTACCCAATATCTCAAGCTCAGAAGTGGGTGTTTTTGACTTTAGCCACAACAGTTGTAAGAAGAGAAAGAAGTACTGCTATCTTATGTGTAATTGAATATTTCCAAGTAATCACATCGCGTGAGTCGATAAAGTCATCGAAAAGAGTTTTACTGACCACAACACAGATCTGCTATTTGCTTTGTGACTAGATGGCGCTGTGTGAATTGTCACAATATTGATTGAAGTATATATAACCGTACGTGATTTTTTTTTAAATAAAAGTAATTTTCTGTACAGTATTTCAATAAGTCTCTCTTTATACTCAATTTTTCAGAGCTGTAATCCTTCGCTGTATTGTAGCCCAATCTTAAAAGTGCAGCCCTTTTAGATCGACCCAGTTTCACTGCTATAAAACGATACAATTTTCGCTGTTATTATATAATAATATCATATATTAACAGTATTATAGAAATCAGTCCGTGTAGGGGTAGAGTAAGAATACTTACCTCTGCGGCCGGGGTAAGCCTGACGTAAAAGTCGACAAAACCACCCTAGCTACGTGGTACAGCCACAAGCCCGTCTGGATAGCAACCACCCTTGGTCTATAAGTATTCCGCCATAATAACCTTATGTTGTGTTCCGGCATTAGAAACCCTTCTTGTATCCTTAGCAGCGTGTTCTGCCCCTAGCGTCGCAAACATCCGTAGGCGACGATAACTGCTTACTATTGTGGGCCGTCAGTCTGTCTATTGTTCCTCAGCAATAAAAAATAAGTCTATATACAGCGGTTACACTTTAAAAGTACGTGGTAGCAAATTCCACGAAAATTCCAAGGAATTTAAAACTTCTGTGGGATAGTTGACTACGTCATCCCGGTTTGTAACTGTGTCAACTGATTTGTAAGAAAACAACTCTCCTGGAAGTAAATTCTGAATAGTCGCATTGAGGTCAACGACATCTTTGTTTTTGGCCGCCAATATTATTACACACATATTATGATTTCTGAACTGTTTGTTGTTCTATGTCCGTAAATACACGCAGAATAAGCTCCTCTTTTCAGTCAGTTAAGTGACAGAAATCCGTGGGTAATGTAATTAATCCGGTCGATGTACCAACTGCCTCGAAAACACAATCGCAGTTTGATCTTGTTGCAAAAACATTCGCTTGATAATTGTTAATTAGAGTGTCTTTACATGCCGTCACAAATTTGATGATTTCAGGCATGCGTTTAATTCGTCAGTAACAGTTGATCGGGGAATAATTGGAAGAGTCTAACGAAAATCAGCTAAAAACTGAATCATAGCTCCACCAAAAATATTTTGGTTGTCACGAAGATCTTTTAACGTTCTGTCCAGTGCCTCCAGTAACCTCTTGTGGGCCATCGTACATTTATTCCAAACGATCAATTTGCATCTGT
This sequence comes from Malacosoma neustria, assembly GCA_963693495.1. NCBI lineage: Eukaryota > Metazoa > Arthropoda > Insecta > Lepidoptera > Lasiocampidae > Malacosoma > Malacosoma neustria. The sequence continues at coordinate 5,540,557 of OY856391.1, read as the reverse complement.
AGAATCTTCGCCATTGTGCTGTTTCTGGCTATGTAACAAACTGATGCTTCGTTAATTTGCATATTTAGTGGTAAAGTCAAGGCAAAATTTTTCTGTTTGTTTGTTTGTTTGTGTTCACTCCACACATCCACCGCAGCATATTCATCTCAGAAGAAGGCAGAATTTTTGATAAATAATTTATCAAAAGCAATTATGGTGTACTGCCTTGAAAATGGGCATGAAACTTTCCTATACAATATGCGTTGTGCCAAGCGACGTCATTTGAAAGCAATTGTTAAATTTTTGGATGTTGGCCAAGAATGTTTAGAGTCATTTCCCACCCCAGAAACTAATAAGCGTAATGGATCTGGTAGTGGGACCGATGTGGCAATTTTATCACCAGCACAGCATAATCCAGCAGATTCACCGCTATAGTTTAATGCTTTACAATATTGACAAATGGTTCACATTTCCCCAATTGTTACTGATTGTTCGGCACAATAATCTATTTCCACATCATAGTGGAATGCTACTCCTTCCAGGTCTACAGGAGCACTACGTCTGCGGAATCTCTCTATTTCATTGTGTTGTGCTCGCTGTTGTTGTGTTTGGTGTGCCAGAACTCGTTCTATTCTAAGCCTACTTCATTATTATTCACTGTGGAACGCAATTCTGCCATACCAATACGAATGCTATCATTATCTGTCTCTCGTTGGTCGTCGCTGGTGCGGTTTGCATGCGAGGTAGATCGTCGCACATTTGATTGACTTCCACAAACTAAGTCAGGTCTTCTTCTCCTTGGCATTTTAAAACAATGACACTAAATAAAGTTCTCACGCACTGACAAACTGATGATAGGTTTTAATAATCATTTTGAAATTTATTTATTATTTTGTGTTTTCGACTACCAACACTTTTATTTTTTTACACTTTTTTTTATTTCTGAAACATAAGTGTTTTGTACTCTAACAAAACAGACCAAAGATAATTGACCTCATACTACAGCTATGAAACAGACAAATTTCTTAACACACCTATAAATATTTGACAACCAAGTGATATTATGTTTTACTTCTAAAAAGACAAAAGAGATCGGACTTTCCAAGTTTACCAGGTAGGAACAGTTTGTATTGGTAAATTAAATTAACGTTTTTAATATTTTCCTTTACTTATTATTTGTGTTTCTTATCGTTTAAAGCTTCCCTGAACTTTCACAAATATTTCAAGATCAAAATTTGCCAAATCGGTGCAGCCATTCTCGAGTTATAGCGAGACAAACGAACAGCAATTAATTTTTATATATAAAGATTGTGTATTCTAATAGATTTCTCCTTATTTCTTGTTCCATTTTCTGATACCAGAATCAATGTCTCTTCCTCTTAACCCATTTTTTCTTCCCCCTTTCTGCCTTTATTTTCTTTTTTCTATTATTTCAAACAATAATGAAATATCGGTACCTAGGCGAAGAAAATTATAGAAAAGGCTTTTAACATAAGTCTTCTCTGTCTTCACAAAATAGTATTGACGAATAGAAACTGACTTACAAATAAAAGTGGACATACAAACACTTGCAGTTATGTGACGATCAAAGAGAACTAACTATTCTGTGACTATAAAGTCACAGAATAGTGGACAGTAAAGAAGTATATATCAACTACCTACTTATTTTTTATAAAGTAACCGACTGTTATTACTTGCAGGCGATAGAGGGAAACAGATTTATCGAAGCTTACTTACTTTGCCTCCATATATTATAGTATGCATATTTGCAGTACCTGGTAGCTCTCCTCAGTACAAGGAGACCAATTTTAAGGTTCCAGGTTCGAATCCCATGTGTATGTATCACTAAGGCAGTTTTTCTCGTCTAGTGTGTGTATTGGAGCACAATTACCATGTACTGACGGTGAAGGAAACTTGCGTACCAAGATCACCGGTATGTGTAACCTGCCATTCCACCTTTAATATGGGGGTCTTGGCGGTATACTATCCGTACCTCTAAAAGAAGTCCCGATCCTAGCAGTGGGACGTTATGGGCTGTTATTATTATTATTATATGCACATCAGCGTACATGTTATCATGGGACAATTCCCAAGTTCAATAACCCGTGACCTCTTAGTTTGGTCTTCAAGTATTACCACTTGACTATCTTGTACCTCGACAAGATATCTATCTAGTATCTATCTTGACAAGGCTGCATCCTGTTCCCCGGCTTGTTCAACATCTATAGAAAATTTATTGTCCGGAAGGAACTCGAAAGCTCGGGTAAGAGATTTACGATTGGCGGAAAACGGATATCAAATTTCAGATATGCCGATGACACAGTCCCCCTTTCAACGTTTGTGGAAGACATGCCGTAGTTGTTTCAGAGGCTCGAGACCAAGAGCAATTGCATGGGTCTCGCAGTAAACAGGAGTAAGACGAAGATCAAGATAATAGATCGTTCCGAAATATTGCTTACCACTACCAATGTCATGCCAGGGGTCGACGTTGTGACCACTTCGTGTATCTAGCACTAATATGCAATAATGGAAGTTGCGCACCGAAAATAAAGAGGCGTATTAGTATGGCTAAGGAAGCCATGACCTGACTCAGTAATATCTGGAAGAAGGGGTAATCACTAATGCCACCAAGATTCGGTTAGTACACGCTCTTATATTTTCAATATTCATGTGTGGAGTCGAAACGTGGACAATACGGGCCTGTGAAAGCTAAAGAATCGAAACATCCGAGATGTGGTGCTGGAGGCTTATGTTACGGATACCGTGGACTGCCGGCCTACCAATGCATCGATTCTTTCGCAGCTTCGTGTTAAAATACGCCTCTCAACTATCTGTCAGCAGAGAATACTGTTTTATTTCGGCCACATAGTCAGGAAGGGAGATAACTGCCTAGAAAAGCTAATTGTAGTTAGAAACACAAAAGGTAAACAAGCCCGCGAATAGCCTCCAACCAGATGGTGTGATCAAATAAAGGCTCTAACCTCATCCAAATTATGCTTGGTCATCAGAGACGCAACGGATAGGCGCTGATAAAAGCAGAAAGGTGCATCACAGTATCGATGTCCACATCCAGTGATGACCACGATCCTCAGACACGAGGGAACGACTGGAGAGAGAGATCTTCTACCTCATAAAGACACGTTTATTTGAAGCAATTTAGGTATTTATGAGCGATGTGCACATTCATCGACATATGAAGTGATACTTTGTTACTCTCAATATTTTGTGTCAAAGTGGATGGTGCCAATAAAAGCGAATGCCCGCAATTGGACCTGCGGCCACGATCGGGTTCATCTCCCGCCTTTATAGACGCGTCTCTCTTTATAAGGGTTAGTAATATCTTTAGAAAAATGTTGACGACATCGATAGTGGATGCTCGGGATTATTGCTTTGTCCCCACAAAGTATTTATGTACATTTGTATGATTCTAAACGTCAACGGATTCATTCCCCGTTTAAGATATCAGCTATCAGTTACTTCTAGTGTAGAAGTAAGTGTCAGTCAAATATAGTATGCTTTCTAAGTGTAAATTTTCTTAAAGCTGAAGATCGAGATTTTTGCCCGTCTGGATGGCGACCACCTTTGGTCTTAAGTATGCCGCCATATAAATTTGTATTGTGTTCCGACAGCAGCGTGTTTGCGATGCCACTAGCGTTGCAAACACCCATAGGCGACGGTAACTGCTAAATTCTAAGCAGGCTGTGAACCTGTCTGCTGTCCTACAGCAATAAAAAAAGATCAGAAGACATCGGCAGCGAACTATCTAACAGCAGTTGCGGTCGCGCTGCCGTCCGCGTAGAACTGAAACCTGGGTCACTTATGCAAAAACACATTATTATGGCGGAATATTTAGAGATAAGGAGGGGTTCGAAATTGCCAAAATGATATTTTGTTAAAGCTTACTCTTACCGTAGCAAAAAGTTGAATAAAACGCATGGCATTCACATAGCCCCATTTGGTCCCAAAGTAAATAGCTAAGCACCAGTGTTAGCCCCCCATAGCCGATACATTTAACACACCCACTACACTATACAATACACAAGTAGCTAGACGTGTTGCGGGGAAAGAAACTTTTCAGTTTCTTTCGCTCTGAAATCTGCAACGATGGTTCTTGCGAGGGAGAGATTCGTCGTAGGATCGGTATGGCAAAAGGCGCCATGTCACAATTAGAGAAGATATGGAAGAGTAGAACCATCAGCATAAAAACCATGACCATCTTGTGCGATTACTGGTGTTTTCCATTTTCATTTATGGCGCTGAAACATGGACCTTAAAGAAAGCCGACCGAAAACGCATCGATGCCTTCGAAATGTGGTGCTGGAGAAGGATGTTGGGCATACCCTGGACGGCACACCGAACTAATGTGTCGATCCTGAAACGGCTGGGCATTGTGACTAGGCTCTCTACCATCTGCTTGACTGGTCCTAGAATACTTCGGCCACATCGCCAAAACGGATGAAGACAACCTGGAGAGACTGATGGTAACAGGGAAGGTGGAGGGAAGAAGACCAAGAGGAAGGAGCTCCATGCGATGGACCGATCAGATTCGCACTGCCCTTGAAACTACTGTCCACGACGCTTCACACTCTGCTTCCGATGCAGATGGCGGCAAATAATACGCACCAAAGTACTCCGTCGAGATGATCACGACCCTCTGCACTGAGGAAACTGAAACGAGGAGGAGGATAATTTTTGCAACTTTCATAATTTTAATTTGTTAATAAATAAAATTCATACATAAATACCCAGACCTGGGTCGGGAATATATAAGACGCAATACCGTCGTCGTTATTATTTTAAAACAAAAATTATCTATTAGGAAGGCGTAAAAAAAATTCGTTGAACTTGTCTGTCACATAACTAAATTCATCTCTCACATGACTTGCTCGGTTTATGTCTTGTTCCATTGTTCTCCTTCAAATGTAATTGCCCCATTTCACCAAGAGTCTTATTTAAAATCTCAAATACCCAACGCATATTAGTTATTGACATGTAGTTCAAATAAAAACAAAAATGAAGTTACATAACGCTCTCATAGACAAATGTTTGTACATTTTCACGGTTGTTTCGAAGTTGTTCAACTAAACAGTTCGTTTGGCAAAATAAACAAGGAAAACCTAATAAATTGCACAAAAAAGTAAATACCATAGAGACAATAGTACAGGTCTCTATTTACTCTTTTTTACTAGCAAAGAGTATAAGTATAAATTGAAAAGTGAAAATAGTCTCAACCAGATTTTCAAGATGGCGATCTACAGAGTTACATTTCACCCAAACATTCATCATCAAAAACAGACTAGCCGTCTAGGACGCTATCTATTAGGTAGAATAGATCCTAGGACGTTGTAAAAGTTAGTAAAATAATAACAGTCCACATCTCACAGCTTGGGCCTACTTCTAGAAAGAACGGACACTATACCCGCCAAGCTTGTCTAAGGCGGACTGGCGGGTTTAGCATGCGAGTTTCCTCACGGTGGTTTCCTGCAGCGTCACTACATGGTATTATGTGCGCATTAATCGTGAAAATCTGCCCGTGTACTTAAATATAAGTTAAATTTAAGACATATATATTTATTTATGTTTAAGTGAAATACCACTCATCACGAGATCAAAGTATACGCCCGATTGAGTTGAAATTTAGTAGTTACCCATTTCGCGATGTAGACGCTCACTATTTTACGGACACCCTGTCCAAAAGGTTTATTTTTTCTTTTTAAAGTAGGACAAGGTTTTCCCGGTGTCCGCTCGTATCTAATTATATGTAATTTTTACACCCAAAAGTAACGAGTAAGTAAAAAAGATGAGTAAGATAAAGAAGGAACAGTTAGTTGATATGAGAGAGGGATTGGTGAGTGATACTCCAATACATCGACAACATCAACACGTCCTGCGCGTACGATTTACGCGATACTGGTTCTGATCGTCCTACCTTCACTTTTACCACTCACCTAAGCGAGAGTGAAGGTAGTTAACAAAATCAGGCGATCTCATCTACCCTTTATGCGAGGATCAAACAGTAGTTATTGTTTTTGCCCTTTCAGAATATATCTTCCGAGTAAATAATAGGAGATCGGACGGTAAGCCATTCTATAATTAACCGTATCTATATGACTAGCACTTTTCTGTGACAACATCCGTTAGTGGAGCACTCTTACGTGAAAGAAAATGCTGGAAAAAATAGGAGAATACTTATACTTTCTAAAGTTAATAATAATATTATAAATGTAATTAAGGTTATTATCAAAACATCTTCCCGTATTACGTACGCAATTCAAGAGCGTAATAAAGCGATTTTGTTTTCATATTTTTTTTATTTCTTGACTAATACAATGACAGCACCACATAAGATTTAGGGTTGACACGTATTTAAAATTAATTTCTCCCTAGAGTTGTATTTATTTTAGTACAATACAGAGAAGGTTATATAAACGAATTTTCCTTGTAGAGGGTGGCGGTATTTTAACACGCTTTTACTTGCTTCATACGTATGTTAGTATGCAACGGAAATTTTGAACATGATTTTGACCCCCTTCCAAACGTCGGATTAACTCAAAATTTGGTACTTATCAAGGACCGATGTCAATGCAATAAATTGTACAGTTTGTATCATTATCCTTACCAGGATCTCTAGGATTTTTCGGACTGGATCTCGTCCGATCACCGAAGTTAAGCAGCGTTGGGTACGATCAGTACTTGGCCTTGAATGGTAGATGTGGCTAATGGGATCACTTTCAAACCAAAAAGACACTTAAGGACTGATTAGAAAAATATTTATTTTAACTTAAACATTTTGAATTTATTTTTTGATGAAACGTAATCATTATGAAATTTATATAAAATACAAAAGTTATGTCAAATAACTAGACATGTTACTTCTTCAAGCAATTTTCACGGAATTAAAAAATATGACACAATTCAATCTGAACAAATAAAACTGACATTCCAAATTTAAAGTAATTCAAACAATACATAAACCAAACAGATCAGAGTTGACATCAAAAGAGTATGTATAATCTGAGATTACCAATCAACACTTGGATGGGTGACCACCTGGGATCACCGCTTGACGTTGGCTTTTTGCTCTTTTTTTACATGCTTTAAATTAACTTATTCTGTATGTAACGGAATATTCGGACTCGATTTTTACCCACTTTGAACAATCAAAATAATTAAAAATTCTGCCGAAACGCCATCTGACATTAAATTAATAACATTGCCAGAAGATGCCGTTAAATTAATAATAACACTGCCCGAAGATGGCGTTCTTTCTGCCTTTATCCCACATTATATGGGGTCGGCACAACATGTTACATGTTGTCTATTTCCACAGTAAATATGAAGTACTTTCTTTAGCTAGCTTAATTGTTGTTAATAATTTAAGATAGTTACATAAAATACTTTAATTTTAATTATTTGTTAAATTTCTAGCCAAGCGTCCATAAATTTCTCTACAAAATAATTTTTTAAACTAACCAACATACGTAATTCTTATTGACAATACTTTATTTACATTTTTGAGGTAAAATATGTTACTTAAACTGACTTTTTAATACTATAAATATACTATATATCGATATTTTCTTGATAATATTAATAATTAAATCAAAATTAAATTTTGAGGTTGGTTTAGTAAAAAAGTTTTGTAAAACCTTATTTATTTTTTATTATTTCTTTAGTCAAGAGATTTGAAATAACGAAAGTAAAATTACCCCATATTATTTCCATAACAAATTTTAGTTAGAATAGTGCGGCAAGTAATTGTGAGTACCTTAGATAAAATATTAACAGTTCAAATTTATTAGGGATTTCTTTTTAGTATTTGACAGCCCTAAGTTTACGGCATGTAGGCAGCAACGCAATTTTCAGATTGAATTTTTACGACTCCCACGAACAGAGAAATAAAAGTGATAAACAAATATATAATCTGGAGATAAAATGCATATTACTTTATTAACAAATCAAATGTTCTTCGCATTTATTTTTAACCTCGTCACAAAAATTATTCTAAATTTTATGTCGGTTATTATATGTGATCGTTTATGTAGGAGATCTTAAAGTGGTAGACTTATTTGAATATCACTTTTCTTATAAGAAACTAAGCTATTGATAGCTTTAGCTGTGTTTATTTAAGGTTAAACCTGAGAATCTAGGGATATCAAACAAAGATCTATTTGGATAATAAATTTCCGGTATTTCAAAATTGGTGAATAATTTTTAACCTCGCGTAGACTGGACCGTGGATGCCCGATCTAGGACAAATTACGGTTACAAGCGTTTCTGAATACTACTTAGAATATTAATGTATTCAAATAAAAATAACCTAAGTTACTTTTAATAGCACCAGCCGGTGAGTCCCGCCAACAGTAGTCCAAAGGTTTTAGGAGATTTTCCATATTGAACAGTCGTAATAATTTTGTAATGTGTACAATAAATACAAAAGATGATGGTAAAAGTGCAAATTATGTTTCGCTATTAAGTGGCAAATAAATGTACTTATACAATTGGATACTTAAATTTTTAATTTTTTTAATAAAATATTTTTTATTTTTCTCCGTGCTGGGGCAGAGCAAGAGTACTGGACCCTGTGACCGGAGGCAACCTGTCGTAAAAGGCAACAAAACAATCCTAGAGGCTCTAAGCCCTTCCAGATGGTAACCATCGGTGGTCTTTAAATATGATGCCACAACAATCTTGTGTTGTGTCCTTATTCGTTTATGTATTCATATTTGACCAAGTTCCAGTTACCTTTCGGGGATGGCACCGTATTAGCGGTGCCCCCGGCATCACAAGCATGCATAGATGACGTTACTTTTTTGTATTAAGTGGACCGTCAGCCTGTCTGCTGTTTCTCAGCAATAAAAAAATAGTGTCTGTCATGCATTACACAACACAATTTAGGGAAGCTTATTGGACAAAAAAAAACAGAGGTGGATAGATTAAACGGTGGGAAGATGACATGAAAAGGATGGCAGCGTCGGAATGGATACGCACTGCCAAAGACAGGACCAAATGGAAAGCTTTGGTGGAGGCCTTTGTCGAAGGATAAGCTGTAAAAGAAAAACCCAGTAGCAGACGTTAGCTTATGTTAGAATTAATTTTAAATTAGATTTATATTAATGTAGTTTTAAGCACATTTAACTTTTTGATATATTTAGCATTAAATACAGCAATAAAGGCTTATTTTATATTTTATTATATATATTATTGGACGAGAATTTGATGACGACTGATGAAATTTCATAGAAAGTAAAAAACTATTGTATTTTTTTATTATTGCTGTAGGACAGCAGCCAGGCTGACGGCCCGCTTAGAATTTAGCAGTTACCGTCGCCTATGAGTGTTTGGAACGCCAGTGGCATCACGAACACGCTGTTGTCCCCTAAGGGTACAGACTCCGGCCGCAGAGGTTAGTATTCTTTCTCCGCCCCCGCACAGATAAAATATTGATTTGATTTGTTTGTATAAAATACTAGCTGTACCCTGCCACGTTTCGCTTTGGCATATTGTGATTGAATGGTTGAGAAATGAGAAACAAAAAAATAGATAAAAAATAAATAAATAAATAAAAACAATTCTTGATGCGGATTATATAGGTATATCATGCTAAAATTTCAGCTCGATCGGTGCAGAACTTTTTGAGTTTTTGAAGCGTACACAAACCAACATAACATTTTTATATATTATATGATGTATGAAATATCAATAAGATCTAATAATGCATACAATCTTTTCACACATAATGCCATTAGATGTCGCCATTTCAGCGACAAGATAATATTAAATCGAAAAGGTTTGTGTTAAAATTCCCACTCGCGTATTCAATGTCGAGTGAATGCAGTCAAATTGGCCGTGTCGTATTCACAAATTCTCTGAAGGAAATTACGAGGTTACGGGAGTAGATGGAGGATTCCATGGGGGATATATAACCTTTTTATGCTGGATACTTTATATTTCTTACACGCGTTCCATGTGTTCGTAAAAGGCGACAAAACAACTCTAGCCATTTGGATGGTTTTAAAGTATGCCGCCATAATAACCTTGTGTTCCAGCATAAGTAATCCAGGTTTGAGTTCCTCTTTGAGGCTGGCAGTTCATTCGCAATGTCTCTATTGTTTGAAACGTCTGTAGGAAACGGTAATAACCTACTATCTGGTGAGACCTTTACCTGTCTGCCATAAAAAAATATTTGGTAAAAATCCCGCGACATCCTAAGATGTTGATTGTTTCGTAACAAAATCCAGAACTTTATCCTTCAGTGCCCTATCCAAAGGCAGGCTAAACATGTGATAAGAGGTACCAGAAATCAGATGGTATAAATTTGCGTCTTTTCCTGCCTTTATCCCAAACTATGTGGGGTCAACACGTTCTCTCTTTCCACTCTTCTATTAGACGTTATCTTAACATTCACACCTTATCGTAATCGTTTTTTACACAATCCGTTATTTGTATCCATCCAATCTTATTTCTAGCCATTCTTTTATGACACTATAGTATAACCTTAATGTATGTTAATTATTTAATTATATTTTACAAAAAGTTTAAAAAAAAAAATAATAATAATATTTTGTGACAATTCACACAGCGCCATCTAGTCCCAAACTAAGTAGCATAGCACTTGTGTTATGGATACTAGACAACTGATATACTACTTATATACTTTTTTTTTGTAAATAAATACATATTATACATAAACACCCAAACGCGAGACGGGAATCGAACCCGTGACTTCTTCAAGCGTACTGAAGTGCGTTATCCGTTACGCCACCAAGGTCGTCAAATAAAATAAATATTACTCGTCCGATTTGACGTACATTGTTATCCACAAGTCAAAATTATTTTATTGCTTTAATTATTTTATCATTTTAATTATTTAAACAAGTATATTTCTCATTAAAATGTATATAGAACTATTTAAGCGTTTAATTGAGCTGCCAACCTACAACACGTTATATGATATGTTTCTCTTCGCATTAAAAATATGCTTAATTTTTAAAAAGGTATTTATTTGCTCTTTAAATATCAACTTCAAAGGTAATAAGCAAATGGTGGTGTTCTTTTTCTACTTAACGACACCTATCTGTTAAAGCCTGCCCTAAAAGTCATGTGTCACGTGAGATGGGCTCGGTTTGCAACGTCAGTTGCTTGACAGTCGATAAGTGAATTATTTAGTACTAAATTCAATACATGAGATATTAAAACATACCAATATCAACCCTGAAGTCTAAGATTAATGTCTTAGAGCGGATATTATCTCGTCACACTTGTCCAAAGCGGACTGGCGAGTTGCTCAGTGGTAGTATCAATGTGTAATGAACGTGGACGAAGCGAAACAAGTATGTAAGGATCGTAACAAGTGGAAAGAAGTGGTCTCTGCCTACCCCTACGGGAAAGAGGCGTGATTATATGTATGTATGTAGTATCGGTGTTTCTCTTTTCAAATTAAATGTCAAGTCACGCTTAACGATAAATTACATACATCTACTTATATAAAAATTTACATTTAGAATAATACGTCTATGACGCCAAAACGAATGGTTTATTTTATTCTAGAAAATTCTTTAATCTCATTACATCAGCATGAAAAGTAGAGAATGAAAGTGAAAATATTCACAAGGAATGTAATTTGTGTGGAGTAAAAAATTGCACGGTTTGACACTCAAGGGAAATTAATGGAACTAGCTATTCAAGTCGCCATTAATAGATAAGCTTAATTACTATTTTTGCCAAGTTAACTGGAAAAATCATTAGTTTTATGTGATACAAGCTGACCAGGCCAACGTTGTTCTGCTATAGAAATTTGGTATTTAATTACGTTCACCCCCTTCAAGCTTCATTTTCGCGACAAAAAGTAGCTACGTCCTTCTCCAAGGTCAAATCTATCTCTGAGCTATACTATAATATTAAATATAAAATTAGTATGTATACCAGTCAACATAAGTTAAAGAGAAAAGAATGATAATCCTCCCATGCAAAAGTCTTAATCTAGCAAACCCCATTGGCGACATATACGGTCGTATATATACGATATCCACACAAGTGTCTTAAAAATGGCATGTAATTTATGAATTATTATATAAGTGAAATATATGGTAGCCAAGTGAAACCACATCATCAGCAGGCATTTCGGCGTTAGCTCTCGAGCCGCTGAATTCGTCATAAAACCAAATGGAATACAGCATCTTTTGTTCCACGCAACGATGCTAACAGTTATTCTAACATAGTTAGAATCAACTTGACGACCTCCGTGGCATAGCGGCTAACTCACGTCGGTATGCTTGCGGAGGTCACGGATTTGATTCCTGTCCAGCATCTGGGTATTATAACATGTATTTATGGTAAATTTGTCGAATCAGTGCTCCACTTGGAAATTGCTCGAAATTATTTTCTATCGTTTTTTACCATTAATATAGAGTATCACAAGTAATATTGAGGAGGCGCATGGCTTTGGACCCGTAAATTTTTTTTAAAAAAAGTCATAATATTAAATGCATGACGTAAATGATATTATCCCAGTTCGGCCGTCCGACTAAACTCCGGACGCCAAGCAGGAAGAATTTCGTCCATTGACCTGTTATTATCTGTCTCTGTCACTCCCGCGTAAATATAATGCCGCTTTGCTCGCATAGAGCAATGACCACCGTCGGTCATTGCTCTGTGCGAACAAAGCGGCATTATATTTACGCGGGAGTGGTAGAGACAGATAATAACAGGTCAATGGACGAAATTCTTCCTGCTCGGCGTCCGGAGTATACCCACTAAAAACAATCTCCAAAGCATTCAACACCCTACCCTGGAGTTGTATTCGGGAGGCTCTGAAATACCATCGCGTGCCTCCCTACCTCTGCCGTACGGTAGGGGCTTATCTGGAGGGTAGATGTGTCACCTGTCGGGGACGTGATGGTGCTGGTCGGCACCTCATGTCGTGCGGTGTTCCACAGGGATCAGTCTTGCAACCGCTCCTGTGGAACATCGGCTACGACTGGGGGCTGAAAGGCGAGCTCCCGTTGGGCGCCGACTTGAAGTGTTATGCGGACGACACGCTTGTCACTGCCCGGGGGAGCTCACATAGGCAAGTGACGTTGATAGCCACGACTGCGGTGTCACAGGTGGTGAACCGCATTCGGCGCCTGGGCCTGGAGGTGGCTCTAAACAAATCGGAGGCCATGGTGTTTTATGGCCCACGACGTGAGCAGGCGCCGGGATCACACATCGTGGTCAGAGGGGCCCGGATAGCTGTCAAGTCCACCATGAAGTATCTTGGATTCGTGCTCGACAGCCGATTGGAATTCAGGCCCCACTTCCGGCGGTTGGCGCCCAAGCTAATGGGTGCAACGGGCGCGCTTTCAACGTTGCTTCCCAACTTGGCGGGCCCGAGCGCCGGCTGTAGGCGGTTGTACGTGGGAATCGTGCGGTTCATGGCCCTGTACGGAGCCCCTGTGTAGCCGATGGACATGACGGCCAGCACTCTCGCCATTCTGCGCAAACCGCAGAGGGCGATGGCCGTCAGAGTCATCCGTGGGTATCGCACGAATTCCTACGAGGTGGCTTGCGTCCTATATAGCTTGGGAGGAGCAAAGCCGTGTCCTCACAAATGAAGTAGGAGGCAATCTGTCGCTACCGGCCGTAGTGCGGAGGATGGTCGGTAGCACAGAGTCATGGGACGCGGTGGTGTCCTTCTGCGACATCACGTCCTCGGCGGACTGCGGAACGGGATTGGGAGATCTCGACTCCCTTCCCCGGCCGCAGAAGGCGCACCGGGCGCAGAAGAAGGGCGGACAACGCCCTTTTTCGGCCCCCATGAATGGGTCCAGGGGCGAGGGACTTGGGGAAGTCCCCGCCCCCTATTCGATGGACCTGAGGCGATGTACGGGGTAGTTGAACACCTCACTACTCCGTGCAGGAGACGAGGCCCGGACAGACTGGACCAGCACTAGTGTGGGGCTGCGGAAGAATTAGGATTCCCGCGGCCCCGCGCGCATGTGTGAGGAGACACCGGGGTAGTTTTAGCCGGTAAGAGCCCGGCACGCCCCTCCGCCTTTCCCCAGGTGGAGGTAGTCCATGAGGATTCCCCCCGTAAAAAAAAAAGGTTAGGCTGGGATAATATCATTTACATCATGCATTTAATATTAAAACTTGTTTAATTTTTTTACGGTCCAAAGCCATGCGCCTCCTCAATATTACTTGGTATACTCCATATTAGTGGTAAAAAACGATAGAAAATAGTTTGGAGCACTTTCCAAGTGGAGCCTTATTTGACAAATTTACCGTATTTATTTCCTTATCTTCAGACTGGATCACTAGAAGATGGCCAAGTAATAAAACTACAGGCTTTAAATGTAGGACGAAGTGACTTTACAATAATATTGGCGGGTGGCGGTGAAATGAGGGAGGCTTCGACGTTCATTTCTCAGGTTTGACTTCCAGTATTGATATTGCTCGGTATTACGCGCCAAAAGCTGCTAGCGTTTTATAGTGCTATTTAAAAATAGAAATGGCTGTACAGTTATTATCAAATAAATTAAAAGTACGAATTAATCATAGTATTGTCAAAATGCTTGCAAGGGTCACGGGTTCTATTTCTGGAGTCTCGATTTTTGTATGATATCTGTGATGACCCACTTAATAGTATGCAGTCACCGTTGCCTATAAATGTTTGCAACGTCCGGCTATGGTCTGTGACAAATATGCGACGTGACGATGTACGCGGCCGATTAATGTTTACTATGAAAATGCACTATAGTGGTCTCTCTCACATCGTGCACCGCCTATGCAGTCATTTCGGGGTATTCTGGCGATACGGATGTCGCGTTTTTGTCATACAAGATGACGATATTTACAAAGGAGCAAGACAAATTACTCATAAAATCAATTAAATAAAACATAATTTTATTTGATCAATATCAACGCATTGAAACAACCCTCGACTTCTCTCTTCACGAACAGGTTGTGACGCCATTTTCTTATCTCCTGTTTTAATACCATTTGTACAACGAGACCATCATTCTCCTCGTCTTCGAGAAAAACTCTTAAAATTGTCAGCTCATTCATATTTTAATCACATCTAATTACAGTGAAGCGCATGCGAGAAACTAAAATCCTGAGTGAACATCGCAAATAACACTGGAAGCCGCGTCCAGAGTCGGCAGATGCCGGGCGCTACCGAACGGAACATACGGCGTTTATTACAGACCACCGCCTCAGGGGCACCACTAACACGCTGCTATTCATCTAGGTCAGTGATTCCCAAAGTGGTCTATATCGACCCCTAGGGGTCTATGACAACCTGCAAGGGGTCTACGTCAGCGAAAAAAAATTTGGGGGTCCATGAAATGAAAATGGGGGTCCACGATAGTGGATCTCAACACATACACTGATAGTACCTATTTACTTACATCATACTATCTTATAATATCAAAACATATACATTATTTATAAAAGTACCTATGAAGTAAAAAAATTATTTTATGCTTATTTTATGTTACGTATATTTTACATAACAGATACAAAAATTTATTTTGAGTAGTTTTAATTTAAATTCAATTAATAAATGTATAAATTAACATGTGTTTTTACTTTAAGTTTTTAACACTAAACTTCACTACAGTTATAAATTTACAGGAAATCAATATCAGGTAAGTAGGGGGTCTACCCAACACGGAAAAACATGGCAAGGGGTCTACGACACAAAAAAGTTTGGGGAACTCTGATCTAGGCGAACTGAAACCGGATTTATTTTATTTCATTTTATATAAATTTATTGTGATTTATTGTGAGAAGTTTTGGTTGCAACCGAGATTTAACACTCCTAGTGTGATGATATGAAAATGTAATAAATAGAAGTATAAATAGTATATTATTTTTCGACTTAACAGAACTATTAAAAGTAATTATTGTGAATGCACTAATGTAGAGGGTCCATACTTAGGCAATAAAGCTGCATGAAACATAAAAATATCTTAATTTTGGTCTGTGTATTTCTGTCTTCAGTTCTGAGTGTTATCCCCAGTGATACAAATTTACTTGCATATAATTCAGTATTTGAATAATAACATTAATTATTAACTTCTGATTAGGAATTAATTATTTAACGCCTTGTTACGTATATTTAGCACAATTTACCGTAAATATTTCCTAGTATCGAGTTAATCGTATTTAAACAAATGCATTGCCATCCCTATTCTACGACGACGCTGCCATCTCGCGATTCTTTCATTAAAGATATGCTGCGCACGTGTCGCGTCGACTTCCGTTATTGTATTCAAATATTTCAAGAAACTAACTAACTCAATCAAATGTAGTTCGTGCTAGTGTCCCCTACAGCCATAGTGGAAGAACCCCGGCAGCACGAAGACCGAGGTAAGTGGTTGTGTATTTGTGTTGGCGAAATTCCAATCCCGATACCGAACGCGCCTCTATTCGCTTCGTAAGTGCACGTTATCACCAAGTAATATTTGTTTAATCTGCAACCAGAGCGGGCGACATTCAACCGCAGACTATTGCTTCGATAATCTAAACTCTATATTTACGTCTACTGGTATATTTAAAATATGAAAGCAGTAAAACATAAACTAATATTCAGTATGATTAAAATCTCTCCGTGCAGAGACAAAACTTACCCTAGCTACATGTAATTGCATAGTAGGCATACATAATAACTGCTTACGTAAGTGAGCCTATCTGCTGTGTCATTTATTTGAGTACATGTTGTACTAATATCGTTGCATTAACCCCTTTTTAGGGATTTATAATATATAAACATGTTATTACATTTCCGTATGAATTGCAATATTTGCATTCGTTATATTGCGTTTATTTAAAATACTCATATAAACATTCATTGATTAAGTAATTTGAAAATTTGCCAATCATATTCGTGTTGATTAACATGTTCACAACTTAATTGAAGTTATTATTCTATGGATTTTATTCTGGTTATTAATGTATTTAATTGCGTAATTAACTTTGATAAAAATATCAATATAATATCATAAAAATATCATTGTCTCAGCATTGAGCATCTTCGGTATGCTGGGCCCCCCTTGGCCAGAGTATTAGCTACTTTTTACAACATTTGTATAGGTAATGCTTATTTACCAAAACAAATGCTGAGAATACTTGTGGTGCCTGTCGTAACAGGATCTTAAAATATGACACAAAGACTGGTCCAAAAACATACAAAGTCACTGGAGGAGTACCCCAGGGCTCAGTTCTAGGCCCACTTTTGTGGAATATCATGTATGACGGATTATTAAAACTAGAACTTCCAAAAGAAGTCAAACTCGTGGCATATGCAGATGATGTGGCCGTAGTGGTCGTTGCAAAGCATCCCGAAGAAATTACCTTCGCCTTTGACGCTACCATCGAAAAGATTAGGCACTGGATGAACACAGTTGGACTGCAGTTGGCAGAGCACAAGACTGAGGCAGTACTCATTACTAGCAGGAAGCGGTTGGAAACCATCACACTGCAAGTCGAAGCACACGAAATCACATCCCAGCCGTCTCTTCGGTATTTGGGCGTTATGATTGATGCCCGACTCAACTTCAAGCAGCAGGCACAGTAGGTGGGTGCCAAACGTCGGTGGTTAGAGCGACTTTATCGAGGCTGACGCCCAACACAGGAGGCCCCAAGCAGAGGAGGGCGTTACTGACATCGTAACATCCGTACTCACCTACGGAATCCCCATCTGGGTGTTTAAAATACAGGAAGCACAAAAGAAAATTGCACCGGTATATCGGCTGACTGCTCTAAGAATTGCCAGTGCATTTCGCACAGTGTCTGATGACGCTGTGAACGTTATTTCCGGGATGCTGCCAATTGAAGTACTAGCCGAAGAACGGAAAGCCCTTTACCACCGTAAAGTAACGACCACATTGAGCCCTGGAGAACTTGGCAAGGAGGAACGGCTAAATAGCATACGACGATGGCAATCGTAGCGAGATACCAGTACAAAAGGCAGATGGACCTACCGTCTTATTCCACAGGTTGATGACTGGTTGAACCGTAATCATGGTGAGATCAATTACTACCTGACACAAATTATCTCAGGACATGGGTGCTATCGGGCATACCTCTACAAATATAAGCACGAGGAATCTCCAATGTGCCCGTCCTGCCCAGGAGTTAGTGAAGATGCAGAGCACGTGTTCTTTACGTGTCCTCGTTTCGATCTGTTACGCAGTATCTGGGCCTTTACGCCTTGGCCCTTACGAAGAAAATTCAGCCAGAGTCTTTGATAGAAGCTATGCTTTCATCGGAGACAGCATGGCAGGCGACAAGCGCTTTTGCGGCGGAAGTTCTTCAGGAACTCCGTCGGTTGGAAAGAAAGCGGTCGAAAAACAAAACCCGTGACATTAGCACGACGGAAGAGCAGTAGTAGAAGAGTAGTAGTAGCAGCAGCAGTAGCTAGAGCCTCCCTCCATGAAGTAATGCCTAGCGGCGGTTCCGTGGGGGAAGAGGAGGTTGACGCCAGAGGAGGTTTTGTCTATACCTCTAGTAAAAAACACACACACACACACGGTTTACATACTTACTAAAAGCGTCCCACCCACCACCTATGTATTCTTTCAACTACTCGAACTTGAACTACTTATCTCGTACAAGCAAAGTAGTCGCGTAAACACGTAAATTGCAAATAAACGAAGCGTGCATTCGTTATCTGTACTTGTTCCACTCACTCAGGAAATGAGATTTTTGTCTGCCCCATGCCTCAGTCGGGAGCCCATTTAACGCGGCCTTATTTAAAAGACATTCTATTTAAATAAACCTGCGAATGATTGAGTGCCTTTTTTCTGAAAACAGATTGTAATGGTTTTACGGAATTTGTTAATACAAACATATACTAAGACTTAGATTATCTACATGCTATCTACACTTAAATAGATTTGTGACGAATAAACTCGAAACAACTGTACCGATTACAAAAATTATTTCACCATTAGTATATTAAATTATTATTATCCCTGAGTAATATGTTATATTTATTATTAGAAAAAAAATTGGGTTTTTTTTTTCTGCATAACGATACATCTATTCTACGTTTATCCCAAAATGTTTAATACCTTCAAGACTCAGGAGCCTGGAGCCTACGGATACTATAACTATATGTAACAATAAGTGGTTTTTGGGGTTAGATTAGATTTTTAAAAGAGCGTCTCTCGTTTTACCCCTAACCTCGGTCTATGCAGGGGCATAAGTAACCCAGGCTACGATTCCTTACGATTCCTCGATAACGTATAAGCGTTGCCCTTAATGTCGAGAACATTTATAGGCAACGGTAACTGGTATTAAGTAGGGGTAGACCCAAAAAGTGCTGGCTTGATGTCGTAAAGGTTGATATGCGTGCCAATGGGCTCACTACCAGGGATGCTAAAGACCGTGCGAAGTGGAGTAGAAAAAGTCGGAAAGCGGACCCCGGAACGAAACGAAAGTTTGGGTTGCAACCGGGATATAACGCTGGGATGATGATGATGATGATGAAGTAGGCCGTCTGACTGTCTGTTGTTCTACAGCAATAAAAAAGGGTTGAGTTACATCTTCCTGGTGTATCGTGTTCACGAAAAAACATACACCAGCTATCAGGTGATATTAAATTCAACCATGGGTCTTGGAGAAACTTTCGTGCTATAAATTAATCGGTAGTTATAACAATATTGATTTTTTTATTGCTGTAGGACAGCAGACAGGCTGACGGCCCGCTTAGAGTTTAGCAGTTATCGTTGCCTATGGATATTTGCAACGCTAGTGGCATCGCGAACACGCTGCTGCCTCATAAGGGTACCTACAGGAACTCGGGTCACTAATACCGGAACACAACACAAAGTTATTAATGCGGCATACTTAAAACCAAAGGTAGTCGCCATCCAGACGGGCTTGGAACGCTACCACGTAGTAAGGGTGGGTTGTTTTGTCGCCTTTTACGACTGCACGGATAAACACAATTTCCAAATTTCGTAAGGTATCTTACATTTGATGATCGATCTAATCATAAAGTCTGCATAAATGTAGCAATATAAGCAAACCATAAGCTTTTTGGCTAACTCAGTGGCCGCTTGACTCCTCTCGACATAAGTGACCAATAGTGGATATCTATTACCCACAGACACACAACTTAGGGTTGTATTCATGCGAGGTTTTTTTTACTTATTCGTTCATTACATTATATAGCATTTCATTACATTACATTACATTCATTACATTATATAAAATTCTCGTGTCACAATGTTCGTTCCCGTACTCCTCCGAAGCGACTTGGCCGATTCTCATGAAATTTTGTGAGCATATTGAGTAGGTCTGAGAATCGGCCAACATCTATTTTTCATACCCCTTAGTGATAAGGGTTGTCCACCCTTAACATTTTATGGCAAAACAACGTTTGCCGGGTCAGCTAGTTACATTATACCTAGTCAGGTCATAAGTATTGTCACACAGTAAAAACTTTTCTTTTAGAATGCTGGCCACAAAAAAGTTTATTGAATTCGAATTTCGAATTGTTCATGAAAATAAAAATGTATACTTTTAGCAATTTTACTCATTTTTAAATATGGAGTGGACGCTTAAAGAAGACCGTGTTGCAGTTATTGCGTTGCATCGTTGCGGTTACGCGCCAATTCAAATTTTTAACATACGTAAAAATTTGAATATAACCAAAAGATTCGTTTATCGTACCATCAAACGATACAATGAAGACTCTAGTGTAGATGACAGGTCAAGAAGTGGTCGCCCTCGGTCTGTTAGGACTCCAGCAGTGATAAAAGCTGTGAAGGCACGAATTCAAAGAAATCCCAAACGTAAGCAGAAACTGTTGGCCCTTCAGATGGGGTTAAGCAGAACCACAGTGAAAAGGGTGTTAAATGAAGACTTAGGGCTTCGGGCATATCGAAGAAAAACAGGACATCGTTTGAATGCTCGTCTAATGGACCTGAGACTGAAGCGATGCCGCGCTTTGTTGAAGCGGTACGCGGGAAAAAAATATCGGGAAATTCTTTTTTCGGATGAAAAAATGTTTACCGTAGAAGAGAGCTACAACAAACAAAATGATAAGGTGTACGCACACAGTAGTGAAGAAGCGAGCAACCGTATTCCGCGTGTCCAACGAGGTCATTTTCCATCCTCGCTCATGGTATGGTTGGGAGTTTCTTATTGGGGCTTAACAGAATTACATTTTTGTGAGAAAGGTGTAAAAACGAATGCTGTTGTGTATCAAAATACAGTCCTGACGAACCTTGTGGAACCTGTTTCTCATACCATGTTCAATAACAGGCACTGGGTATTCCAACAAGATTCGGCGCCAGCTCATAGAGCGAAGAGCACACAAGACTGGCTGGCGGCGCATGAAATCGACTTCATCCGGCACGAAGACTGGCCCTCCTCCAGTCCAGATTTGAATCCGTTAGATTACAAGATATGGCAACACTTGGAGGAAAAGGCGTGCTCAAAGCCTCATCCCAATTTGGAGTCACTCAAGACATCCTTGATTAAGGCAGCCGCCGATATTGACATGGACCTCGTTCGTGCTGCGATAGACGACTGGCCGCGCAGATTGAAGGCTTGTATTCAAAATCACGGAGGTCATTTTGAATAAACTTTAATGTCATAAGAATCTATGTTTTGTTAAGTTCATTTTGGTATATGAATGGTTACATAATGAATAAACTTGTTACAATTATTTTACATTAAACATGTGACAGAATTTATGACCTGACTAGGTATATTAAAACGAGCTACATAAATAGATTCAGATATATTCACTATGAATTCAGTTGAGTAAGATACCTAATCCATTTTTGCAGCATCGGTGAGTCCCAACGGTCTATAAAAGAGAATGCTGTTGTAAGAGTTTATCTCTTAGCCTTTTTTTAACTAGGAATATCCCTAGCGGATACCTCGCCGAGGAAGGCGGCGATGGTTATGTGGGGCTTCCCTGGCCGCGAGTGCTCTAAAAAGGACACTAACGCAACGCTAGCAGAGTATACTCACTAAAAACCCTAAAACCAATGTACGACATAAAAAACAAAAAAGTAGCAGCCTGACAATTGAAGTAGATTTGAGCCCTCGTGGACCCTTACACTCATTTTATTAATAAAGTCAAATTATTAAGTCATGACTTGTTTTACATATAAAATATTATTTATTTTTCATGCAGTGTAAGCCCTACATTTATCCTGCCATCCATTACAGTGATTTCCGACACTCAACGCTGACACGGCGACACGCAGCCACTCACCGCGAGATCAAAGGAACGCCGAGGCTACTTACCGAACTAAAAGCCAGGTAAATCACTATTAATGATGTTTCAGACATTTTTTTCTTCTGAGATTAGTATGAAGTTTGTGTACAGATTGCTAGTTCGTATAGTTATTTGTCGAATTTTGTGAACGCTTGCGAGTGTCACAAGTTCAACTCCTATAATATACCTAGTCAGGTCATAAGTATTGTCACACAGTAAAAACTTTTCTTTTAGAATGCTGGCCACAAAAAAGTTTATTGAATTAGAATTTCGAATTGTTCATGAAAATAAAAATGTATAACTTTTAGAATTTTACTCATTTTTAAATATGGAGTGGACGCTTAAAGAAGACCGTGTTGCAGTTATTGCGTTGCATCGTTGCGGTTACGCGCCAATTCAAATTTTTAACATACTGAAAAATTTGAATATTACCAAAAGATTCGTTTTATCGTACCATCAAACGATACAATGAAGACTCTAGTGTAGATGACAGGTCAAGAAGTGGTCGCCCTCGGTCTGTTAGGACTCCAGCAGTGATAAAAGCTGTGAAGGCACGAATTCAAAGAAATCCCAAACGTAAGCAGAAACTGTTGGCCCTTCAGATGGGGTTAAGCAGAACCACGGTGAAAAGGGTGTTAAATGAAGACTTAGGGCTTCAGGCACATCGAAGAAAAACAGGACATCGTTTGAATGCTCGTCTAATGGACCTGAGACTGAAGAGATGCCGCGCTTTGTTGAAGCGGTACGCTGGAAAAAAATATCGGAAAATTCTTTTTTCGGATGAAAAAATGTTTACCGTAGAAGAGAGCTACAACAAACAAAATGATAAGGTGTACGCACACAGTAGTGAAGAAGCGAGCAACCGTATTCCGCGTGTCCAACGAGGTCATTTTCCATCCTCGCTCATGGTATGGTTGGGAGTTTCTTATTGGGGCTTAACAGAGGTACATTTTTGTGAGAAAGGTGTAAAAACGAATGCTGTTGTGTATCAAAATACAGTCCTGACGAACCTTGTGGAACCTGTTTCTCATACCATGTTCAATAACAGGCACTGGGTATTCCAACAAGATTCGGCGCCAGCTCATAGAGCGAAGAGCACACAAGACTGGCTGGCGGCGCGTGAAATCGACTTCATCCGGCACGAAGACTGGCCCTCCTCCAGTCCAGATTTGAATCCGTTAGATTACAAGATATGGCATCACTTGGAGGAAAAGGCGTGCTCAAAGCCTCATCCCAATTTGGAGTCACTCAAGACATCCTTGATTAAGGCAGCCGCCGATATTGACATGGACCTCGTTCGTGCTGCTATAGACAACTGGCCGCGCAGATTGAAGGCTTGTATTCAAAATCACGGAGGTCATTTTGAATAAACTTTAATGTCATAAGAATCTATGTTTTGTTAAGTTCATTTTGGTATATGAATGGTTACATAATTAATAAACTTGTTACAATTATTTTACATTAAACATGTGACAGAATTTATGACATGACTAGGTATATGTATTTGTATGTACAGTTAAAACCTTTTGTAATAACATCTTCATAACAATATACAGATAATATTGACCAACATTAAAGGTCCGGGTCAATGCTATACAGGATTATTGGTTCGACGTATTTTCGTTAGGAGGTGATAGAGGTGACTATTTACGATAATGTTAACCCCCATATGCATTATGCAAAAGTGAACCATTTTTGAGTTATCTTGTTTTTATCTTTTTCAAAATAAGTCAAAAATGCAACATCAAAAATTTATTTCAGAAAGCGATCAATTTAAATCTCATTTTTCTTCTGACTTTTAAAAACGAGTAAACACTGGTTATTTATCAATATTAACACAACAATTATTATCAATCCAATTTAATAGTGCTAGACGAAAAACGATATTATTTCAATGTTTTTTTAGATTTATTTTCCACTAAAATGCCTTAAAAACAAAAAAAGTTTTGAAACATGGCTTGCAGATTATTTTAAAAACAGAAGCGTTTTCTTAGCTCTCCATAACAATACATAACAACTAGGAACTTATTTCAAAGAAACTGAAAAAAAAAGATCACAAAGGACGTAGGCGGAAAATTGTATTCGAACTAAACTTAAGGTCGTTCTTTAAAATTTCCATAACATTAATTAAACACAATACCCAACGTTAATAAAACAAAAAATAACCAGTGTTTAATCTTTTTTATAAATCAGAAGAAAAAAAATGAGATTTAAATTGATACTTTCTTTAAAATAAATTTTTGAGTTGCATTTTTTTACTTATTTTGAAAAAAGCTAATAAACATGATAATTTTAAAAATGGTTCACTGTTGCATAATGCATATGAGGGTTAAAATTATCGCAAATAGTCACCCCCATCACCTCTTAACGGGAATACGTCGAATTACCAGTAAACTGTCTAACGAGAACTACCCCTGAAGCCTCTTCTCTCTTGTACGAGTTCTCTCTTCTCAGAACGTTCATGCGAACTTCTGGCTAAGGTTATCGCAGTACAATTATCAAAAAGGCGTTATAGAACTTCTTAGAGACCGGCAGCGCGTAGACAATGCATCAGCACACGTCTGTAAGCG
Organism: Malacosoma neustria; assembly: GCA_963693495.1. NCBI lineage: Eukaryota > Metazoa > Arthropoda > Insecta > Lepidoptera > Lasiocampidae > Malacosoma > Malacosoma neustria. The sequence goes on along the minus strand of OY856391.1, from coordinate 5,515,780 downwards.
AAGATGTCTACCAAGTATTGGATGGGCCGTATGCCTGTCTGCTGAGCTCCAGATTAAAAAAAACACTACCAGTTGTTACATGTAACGGTCTTTACGACAGTCCCTTCGATTTTATAACAGGCTTTGACTGTATTTGTTTACAAAATGTCTGCCTGTGAGATAGATGAAAGAATGAGTTCTGTTGACCATTAAAAATGTTTCTATGACTTTATATTTATAATTTTTAACATGACTATTTTGATGACAATTATTATATTATATGATAACAATTTATACAAAACTAGCCGTACCCGCCCACTTCGCTGATCGAATAAAAAGAAAATGAACTGTTTAAAATTTTGGGGTTAGGCGCTGATAAAATAAAAATCCCAGAACTCGATCGCAGTGCCACCTACCGGATCCAATTGCAAATCTAAACCATTCTCGAATCCACTTGAACACACACAAAAAATTACAACAAAATCGGTCCAGCCGTTTAGGAGGAGTTCAGTGACATACACACACACATAAGAATTATATATATGTAAAGACTAGCTTTACCCGCGACTCCGTCCGCGTGGAATAGTGTCTTTTGGCAGCATTTTTGGATAAATCTTATGTGTTATCGAATGCAACTGTTACGCCATGCGCCTCCGGAATACGTGCGTTCGAACTTACAAAGTCCAGCCTAAGCTAATTCATATAATTCCTAATCTTATTTCATATGATTGATTGATGATATAAATCAACTTAAATTGGATTAGAAAATTTCCGAAACTGATCATTTTTAACAAGAACTATTTTTGCACTGCCTGCACCTGCACTACCAGGCATTCGATGGATTCGCCTCCGCGCCGTGATACGTGTCCAAAGAAAGTGAGGATGCGAGCCTGCACTGTGTTTGATAGCCTCTGATTGATGCCCAGCTCTCGAAGAATAGACTCGTTGGTTCGGAATTCCGTCCACGATATACCGAGCATTCTTCTCCAGCACCACATCTCAAGAGCATCAATCCGATTTTTCTTACTTTCTCGTAGGGTCCATGTCTCCGCAGCATAAAGAAATATGGGGAATATGAGAGCCCTGACAAGTCTGGTTTTGGTGGCTTTGGTGATGTTTCGATCCCTCCATATTTTCTTCAGCTTATCCATAGCTGATTTGGAGATTGCCATGCGTCGCTTGATTTCGTCTATGCAGCCGCTACTATTCGATATCAATGCACCGAGGTATATATACCTAGTCAGGTCATAAATTCTGTCACATGTTTAATGTAAAATAATTGTAACAAGTTTATTAATTATGTAACCATTCATATACCAAAATGAACTTAACAAAACATAGATTCTTATGACATTAAAGTTTATTCAAAATGACCTCCGTGATTTTGAATACAAGCCTTCAATCTGCGCGGCCAGTTGTCTATCGCAGCACGAACGAGGTCCATGTCAATATCGGCGGCTGCCTTAATCAAGGATGTCTTGAGTGACTCCAAATTGGGATGAGGCTTTGAGCACGCCTTTTCCTCCAAGTGTTGCCATATCTTGTAATCTAACGGATTCAAATCTGGACTGGAGGAGGGCCAGTCTTCGTGCCGGATGAAGTCGATTTCACGCGCCGCCAGCCAGTCTTGTGTGCTCTTCGCTCTATGAGCTGGCGCCGAATCTTGTTGGAATACCCAGTGCCTGTTATTGAACATGGTATGAGAAACAGGTTCCACAAGGTTCGTCAGGACTGTATTTTGATACACAACAGCATTCGTTTTTACACCTTTCTCACAAAAATGTACCTCTGTTAAGCCCCAATAAGAAACTCCCAACCATACCATGAGCGAGGATGGAAAATAACCTCGTTGGACACGCGGAATACGGTTGCTCGCTTCTTCACTACTGTGTGCGTACACCTTATCATTTTGTTTGTTGTAGCTCTCTTCTACGGTAAACATTTTTTCATCCGAAAAAAGAATTTCCCGATATTTTTTTCCCGCGTACCGCTTCAACAAAGCGCGGCATCTCTTCAGTCTCAGGTCCATTAGACGAGCATTCAAACGATGTCCTGTTTTTCTTCGATATGCCCGAAGCCCTAAGTCTTCATTTAACACCCTTTTCACCGTGGTTCTGCTTAACCCCATCTGAAGGGCCAACAGTTTCTGCTTACGTTTGGGATTTCTTTGAATTCGTGCCTTCACAGCTTTTATCACTGCTGGAGTCCTAACAGACCGGGGGCGACCACTTCTTGACCTGTCATCTACACTAGAGTCTTCATTGTATCGTTTGATGGTACGATAAACGAATCTTTTGGTTATATTCAAATTTTTCAGTATGTTAAAAATTTGAATTGGCGCGTAACTGTAACGATGCAACGCAATAACTGCAACACGGTCTTCTTTAAGCGTCCACTCCATATTTAAAAATGAGTAAAATTCTAAAAGTTATACATTTTTATTTTCATGAACAATTCGAAATTCGAATTCAATAAACTTTTTTGTGGCCAGCATTCTAAAAGAAAAGTTTTTACTGTGTGACAATACTTATGACCTGACTAGGTATGATTGCACCACCTCACAATTCGCTATTTGTATAACCTGTGGCGAGTTGTTGTTTGCACGATCGACAATCATCATCTTAGTCATGCGGAGATTTATTTTGAGACCAAAATCAAGGCTGACACGTTCCATTCTGTGTAGGAGCACTTCCATGTGTTCAACACTACTCGCAAAAAGTGTGGTATCGTCTGCGTATCGTAGGTTTGATATTCGCTTACCTCCGATGGTGACACCGTCAGCCCAACCTTCAAGAGCAATCCTCATTATTAATTCTGTGTAGATGTTAAACAGTAACGGAGAAATTATACATCCTTGTCGTACTCCCGCACTGGGGTGAAAATCACTGGACAGAACCTCGTCTGTTCTTAGTGAGGCCGTCCCGTTTTCGTAAAGGTGTCTAAGTAGTGTCACCAGGTGTTTTGGAGTACCCATATCCAAGAGCGTGCCCCAGAGTCTCGGCCATTTCACCGAATCAAATGCCTTTGAGAAATCAACAAAACAGATATAAATAGGTTTATTGAATTCCCGGGATTTCTCGATTATCTGGCGCACGTTTAGAATCTGCTCGCGGGTGCCCTTACCCTTCACAAAACCAGCCTGTTCAGGCGCTATTTCCTTAGACAGGTACGATTTTAAGCGCTCATTCGCAATGTGCAGAAGTATTTTGCTCGCATGCGGTATCAGAGCGATTAAGCGATAGTTGCCGCAAGATTTTGTAGAGCCCTTCTTATGTAGAGGCACGAAGACAGTGTGTGCCCAATCCTGCGGCCAAATACAGGTCCGCCAAACGCTATTACATAGAGCGTGGAAAATTTGAACACCATACTCTCCTGACGCCTCGATGGTTTCTATTGGGATAGAGTCTCTCTGTTTTGGTATATGTACCGTGTATACGTCCGAATTGTATTGTATTGTGCAAAAATAATTAATTTATGAAATAAATAAAATAATAAGTATATGAGTAGTATATCATGTTTTGTATCCATAATGTAAGCATTCTACTGGTTACTTTGGGGCTAGATGGGTCGTTGTATGAGTTATAGTATATTGTGTAGTATATTGTATTATATATAAAAAAATGCTAGCTAAACATTATCTTTTCAATGACATAAAACCATTTAAATCAAGTTAAATGTGAAGTTCGAACCCTCGTGAGTTGGGGTAAACCATAAATAACCGGATTATCTCCGGTTAGGATCCGGATTTCTTGCTAAAAGCATTCCATTGTAAGCTAAATACGATTATTTAAGTTCATTAAGATTTTTCCAATAATGTACAATGACCTCCGTGATATAACGGCTTTCGCGCGTCGTAATGCCTGCGGAGGTCATAGGTTCGATTTTCGTCCCGAGTTTGGGTGTATTTGTATATATCAGTTAACTAGAATCCATAATACATGCGCTTTGCTTTTTTTATTGCTGTAGGACAGCAGACATGCTGACGGCCCGCTTAGAATTTAGCAGTTACCGTCGCCTATGGGTGTTTGCAACGCCAATGGCATCGCGAACACGCTGCTGTCCCATAAGGGTACAGGAACTTGGGTCTCTAATACCGAAACACAACATAAGGTTATTATGGCGGCATTTTTTTTTATAGCTTGAGTTCAGCAGACAGGCAAACGGCCCACCCTGGCAAGTGGTCACCGTCGCCTATGGACGTTTGCAGCACCAGAAGCACCACCAACGCGCTGCCGGTCTCGAAGAAATTTTATAACGCCTTTTTTGAAGAACCCCATATCGTACCGCGCTGAGAAAATCTCAGCCGGAAGGTCATTCCAGATCCTGAGAGTACGCAACATGAACGTTCTGGAGAACCGTTTCGTACAGGAAAGAAGAGGCTCCAAGAAATGGGGATGAACACCCAGCCGATGGCGGGCAGTGCGGTGGTAGAAAGACGACGAGGGCACCATCCTAAATAGTTCTTCAGAACACTTCCCGTTGTACAGACGGTAGAATACGCTAAGAGACGCAAAGTCTCTCCGAAGTCCAAGCGTATCTAAACCGTCTGTGAGCACGGGATCGCCAACAACACGAACTGCGCGCCGTTGGATCGAGTCTAGGGGATTGAGCTGACAGGCCGGTGCTCCAGCCCATATGAGCAGTACTCCATATGCGGTCTGACCTGTGCTTTATATAGCACAAACCGTTGCCTTGGACTGAAGTACTGCTTGGACTGGTTTAGCACACCTAGCTTTTTGGAGGCAAGCTTAGCTTTACCCTCCAATTGTCCCCTAAACTGCACATCATTCGTGATGTCAACACCAAGGATCCCAATACTACTTGCGATGGAAAGAGAGGTTCCTTGAAACTGTGGCGCAGGTGCGAACGGGATTTTCTTGGCAGAGAATACGCAGATCTGCGTCTTCGAGGGGTTGAACTGGACAAGGTTTTGTCGTCCCCATTCAGAGACCCTCTCTAGAGAGTTCTCTACTTCAGACACAAGTTTGACCCGACTTTCTTCCAAAACCGCAGGAGAGAGACTTACACGACCAGTGTACCGTGCATCGCCGGTGCCATCATCTGCATAGCAATGAATGCCATCTATAGATAACATGTCATTGATATGCAGAATAAATAGCGTCGGCGACAGCACACAACCCTGGGGCACACCAGCATTGATAGGTTCCACACTGGAGCAGCAACAGTCAACAACGACCTTAATACTGCGCCCAGCGAGAAAGCTGGATAGCCAGGTGCAAAGACTCCCAGGTATCCCGTAAGATGGAAGCTTCGCAAGAAAAGCCCTATGCCAGACCCGATCGAAGGCCTTAGCGATGTCTAGGCTAACAGCCAGAGCTTCTCCCTTGCTCTCAACGGCTTCAGCCCAACGGTGGGTTAGGTAAACCAGGAGATCCCCAGCAGACCGACCATGTCGAAAACCATATTGGTGATCATTTAGCAGCTGGGAATCCTCCAGGAGTTGTGCGTTGATGATCCGCTTCATCACCTTTGAGAGCAAAGAAGTTATCGCTATAGGCCTGTAGTTGGACGGGTCCGTTCGGTCACCCTTTTTGGGAATAGGGTGAACATGGGCCACCTTCCACGAAGCCGGGACACAACCATTGCGGTAGGATAATGTAAAAAGTCTGGAAAGGACTGGAGACAGCTCAGCCGAGCACATTCACAGCACAATAGCGGGGATACCGTCTGGCCCGGTGGACTTCTTGACGTTGAGGGATCGGAGGACACGTCTCACGGCTTTTTGGGAAAACCGTACCTCCGACATTGTGGAGTCTCCACATCATCTAATAGAAGGTGGAGACTGTCCCCCGTCATCAAGAGTCGAATTGGCTGCAAAGATTTCACCCAGAAGATCGGGTGATCCTTAGCAGCATGAGCCAGACGGTCGTCAGCTGCACGTAGTGGAGGAATGGACGCCTGACAAAAGTTTTCTTCGACAGGTTTGGCAAGTAACCAGAAAGCCCTAGTCCCAGAGGGATAGCTAGCGAGACGCTCGCTAATCCTGCCGATGTGCTCAAATTTTGCTCTCGCAATCCGTTTTTTGAGGGTCCTGGAGGCAATGTTGTATTTTATCTTCAAGTCAGAAGTGTTAGGATCCTGACAAGCCCTTGCTGTAGTCCAGGCTCGATAGGCCTTTTGCTTTAGCTTAACAGCCTCAGCACTAGGCCTATCGAACCATGGCTTTCCCGAACCACCAACGGGCACCACAGAGTTAGGAATGAAACATTCCATTCCCTGCAGCACCACATCGGCAATCGAGTTCGCACAGGTGTCAGGATCGTCCGAAGAAAAACACAGCGGCCCCCATGGGTAGGACGCATAGAATTCACGCAATCCATCCCAATCTGCTGACCGATAGCGCCACACTCTCCGCTTCGCGGTGGGGCGAGCCCGTTCGGGAATTGGAGGGCGCATCACGGAAGATATCAAGCAATGATCAGAGGTTCCTAATGGAGCCCCGATCGAGACCTGATAATCTTCCGAATGTGTGGTCAACGGAAGCTCCAACAAAGACGGCACATGGTCCACTCTATCCGGTATGCGGGTAAACCCTTCAACCACCTGAATGAAACCATGGGCAAGAGCAAAATTAAAGGCAGCAATCCCCGGCAGATCAGTTTTTGGAGAACCCAGCCACTCAATATGATAAGCATTGAAGTCTCCAAGAACGATCACCTCCGCGGCGGAATACTGCGTAAAAACTTTATCGGTAGCGTCTTGAACACGCCCGAAAAAATGAGCTATTTCAGTCCTTTCGCTTTCTCTGCCATGGGACCGATACAGGCAGGAGTACACCCGGGTGGAACCACCGAAATCCACTCGCACCCATATGATGGAAAGGTCCCTGTCTTCGAGACCGTGAAGACGGCGGCATAATATATCGTCCCGGACGTACAAGCATACCCCAGCTTTTGAGAGGAATAAATGTTCCAAATTGTAGCCGGGGTAGCAAAGGTACGATGAGTCGGCCGGGGCAGATAACTGCGTCTCCGTCAAAAATAGTAGAGCAGGCTTAGCCGTTTCAAGATGGTGGTGAACGGCATTAAGGTTTGAGTGTATACCTCTCATGTTACAAAAATCCACTCTGAGTATGGATTTGACGTCCGTTGCGTTACATTTACTGCTTTTATGACGATCCATTTTATAGATATAAAGGGCGTTTTTTTGGAAGTTCTAGAGTATCACTAGAGGATACTCGTTTCACATTGAAGGTAGGACACGAAATTTCGTTGTCAATCATCTAATATCATAGTACATAATACTTCCATGTCTAATATATCCTCAAGCGCCACTTTTATTGGTGTTTTCTTGAGTAAACAACATCCGAATGTCGGTTTGGGAGTGCAGGCTGGCACTTTTGCAAATTTCTCGCAGTCTTCAGGGTAAAATCACGCCATTTTTACTTACATTATATTTATATTTGATACACATACACAACACGCACACGCACAATTATTCTACTACCCTTTGCACTACGTTCTAACTCGAATCATCCCCATCACTTACATAACAGAGAGGGAAAACTAGTTCCAGAGAATCAATTAAAGAATAATGATTTAAGTTACAATCTGAATAATGCTATCTTGGTATAAATATGTTTAAAATCATTCATCATTGTTTTAAATGTTGTTGATATAATTTATGTAATTTGGTGTAAATTATGTATAATTTTATTTTAATTTTTTAAATAAATAATAATAATAAAGTTTTATATTTCAATATATATAGAAAACAACAATAGTCTATCGATCGTTCCGGAGTTTCAAGTAAAGCCTAGTTGATCCCCGTGGAATACGGATGAGATGGAGTAATTGAATGAGAGGAGTGGAGTGGCTGGAAGCGCCGTTTGCGGGGATCTCCCGCAAATCTACTTACAACCTCTTTGTACGGACTATCGCGGAACGAGGAGGTATAGATTATTAGATGTGGTACATATGTTCAAATAATTTAGCTCAATAAGCTATAGGTACCACCTATATCGCTGGATGATATTGTTTACATATTATTTTGGTTCATGTGAATATTTTTATATTTATATTTTATAATTCTAACCCAGTATTGTTAAACATAACTACGGATAAAAATTGAACAAAAAATATTCGTAAATCCATCTAAACAAAATAATCTATCTAAACTACCAAATTATAGGTAACAAGTTTACCAAGGTAAAAAGTTCATGAGAAAAGCATATTTATTATCTATTCTTTACATTATAATAAAAAATATACATTTTAATTACTACATACATTTATATTTGAGAACGCTTATTTTATTAGTATTTTTACAAGATGGCGGCACACAGCAAAGTGAAGGGCCGTTTTTGTAGTGATGTGCTAGTGATGTAATCGGTAACATAAAAAATAACAAGTGAATGCTTATTATTCGCACTTAGTACTCACATAAATACGTTAGTATTAAAACAAATACGAAAAAAGTGCAATGACTAAGGGCGATTGAAATGAAAGATGAAATGACGTTATGGGCGTAAAGGCTTGTACGATGAGCGTTTTCAAGAAAATCGAAATAAAAATTTAAAAATAATTCATAATAAAGGAATAAAATAATGACTAAAAATATTAGTTTCATACCAAAAAAAAGAGTGGGTCGCTTTGTGCCATATCTTTCGTATCATTTTTGGACTAAGCGTTGTATAACATTTTATATGTATACATATCGTCATGATCGTAGAATAATGTCAGATTTGAAAAAATCCAAAATTCACTTTTTACCATATTTGGATACTACATTGTCTAAATATTATTGCTACATTAAAAAAAAATTACATGTATTTTAAATTTCAAATTAAGCAGTCGGTAAAGTGACGGATTTGATAGACGCTCATAGTAAAATGACGCTTGTGTATTTTTTAAATGGATGTCCTGTAAAGTTATGTCAGATCCGTCACTATTTTACGACTATGATGATATATTACTTTCCCCTCGTGTTTATCTGCCTAGCTGATAGTTTTCTACACTAAGTTTGCCAAGACGCGGTCTTTGAATCGAAACACGTTGTTTCTATATAAAATAAAAATATATTGGTTTTACCATATTTAATTTTCAACCCATACACCTTAAATACATTTTCGTATATCGGTGTATACAAGTTGCGCACCCTGGGGCTTCTGTAATGACATCACTTCTCGATAGGCGCCTCCCAGCGCTATCAAAGAGATTTTTATCTAAAACGCTACTCGTGTATCAGTAAATGTTACGTTATAAAGCATCAGCGATAGGTGTGTTATTGATTTTCCAAATATTATAGTTACCGACAAATATTTTTGTCGTCAGTAGTAATTGTGCATATCAATGCCTTCATTTTAGCAGGAAAATGGTGAACATTGTGATGTTCACCTTGTCATGACCAGAGTTACTTATTTATGAAGCATTAAAATTGTACGTTGTAGCAGAAGTAATGAACAATTAGTCATAGTCGTAGAATAGTGACCGGATCTGACATAACTATATTAAATTTTACAGGACAGCCATTTTAATAATACACGAGCGTCATTTTACTATGAGCGTCTATCAAATCCGTCACTTTACCGACTGTTTAATTTGAAATCTAGAATACATGTAATTTTTTATTAGTGTAGCAATAATATTTAGACAATGTAGTATCCAAATATGGTAAAAAGTGGATTTTGGATTTTTTTCAAATCCGACATTATTCTACGATCATGACGAATTGATTGTTAGGTTAGTTATCGGCTAGGTGATAGGGCCCCAAACCCGTCTGCATGACAACCATCCCTGGTTTTAAGCATGCCGCTATAATAACTTTTTATTGTGTTCCGGCACCCGGTTTTGTTGTGACGCAGCTTCCAGTTATCCTACGCGGACGGCAGCGTGTTAGCGATAACCCCCGGCGTCGCAAACATTCATAGGCGACGGTAACTGCTTACTTGTTAAGCTGGTCCTTCAGCCTGTCTGCTATTCCTACACAACAATAAAAAAAACGTGGCTCATATTAAGGCCATATAATTGAGAAAAGTGAAAAAAATCTGCCAAATTACTCTGCCCATTCAGCCACGAAGATTTTTATGTCCGTGTTAATTGTCCCGCCAACACCGGAGGCTATAAAAGTTATTAATTGGTTTCCCGCCAACCCCCGATCTAACCGGAAGTTGTAAATACACCCGCTACTATTTCCGGTCAATCGACACGCATCGCTCCCGACATGGCTGACCTTTTTTACGGAAATCGCCTAAGGATTTATTACGGATTGCGTTTAGATTTTTTATTTAGTTTAAACTTGACATATATAAATAAGCGCCAAATAATTTAAATATATATTTAGAAGAAACAGTCTTATTTTATAGCAAGTACGTAACAAATGCCATACCGTCCCGCCTCTAGTTCTAGGAGAAATTTACTCGACAAATTGATTTGAAAGATCCTCTTTATTGGGCACATAACCCTGTACAACCAGAAGAATATAAAACTTAAAATACATTTTTAAAATGGCGCCAACAAACCAAACATTGTCCTTCTCGGTGATCTTTACCTATCTTATAAAAAATAATTGAAGTGAATAATAAGCCAGCGAATAATAATGCCAGTACATCTAAAAAAACAAAGAAACACATTTCCTAAGTTCGTAATATCCTCATCCTAAAACAGACAACAAAAGAACTGACTGAAGAAAAATTGATTTATGAAAAACTTATATAATAAAACCTAAGGAACTAGATTAAGTTATTGCCACAGATTATAGCAAATGTCGCATACTTGGCGCGAACAAAATAGTTTTACATAAAGGGTAGTTAAGATCCTCCTGATTTCTCTTGGAAGGTGAATTGTGAACGGAATAGAACGAGCTATAGTTTCACATATCGACGTTCGAACTCCCTGAGAACCACACTCTGCACCGTGCGCAAAATTGGCTTCAGGTATTCGATCTATTTTTTATTGGCGGTGTCAGAACAATCGAGTGAATGTTCAGAATTGTATAATGTATTGCCGTACAATGTTTCGTCTACGATTGAACCTGAAGCGAACTGAGAAGACGTGAAATCAAGGTCATTGGAAATGTATTTGTCCACTGCAAGGTGTTGCTTAATCTCACCAACCACCCCTCTCCTTGATTTCTCATAAACTGTTCTCTCCCCTCGCAGTAATTGTATGATATACTCTGGGTCTTGACCGGATTTGTACGTACTAGTAAAATATGGAAATCACTTTAACGTAAAGGCACCTAAAATTAGAAACTCAATTAATTCCCAGGGTCAATGCGGCTGCACCTAGGGTTCCGAAGTTCCACCCAGGAAGGTAGCTCAGAAGAAAGCATATTCCCACCCCTCAGGTTTCGGACCGTAGCGGAACACTGGGATGATTTCAGTGAGTGGAATAGTGACATGCAAGTTACATGTTGTAATAGTTGTGACTTAGTTTTTACAACCGACCACCTGCCTGACGTTAATCCCTTTTTGGGGAAAAATCTTTCATCCTTTTTATTTAAATTATTTTTCTCGTTTCACGTTGAAAGTAGGACACGAAACTTCGTTGTCAATCATGTATATATCCTCAAGCGACACTTTTATTGGTTTCTTCTTGAGTAAACAACATCCGAGTGTCGGTTTGAGTGTGCAGGGTGGCACTTTTACCGGATCGCCAATATTTACGCGATCCGTGCACTATTCACATTCGACAACTACGTCACGAGTGTTTCTAAATAGGAAATAGCCGAGCGTCTTCGAATGTTCTTGGTCCTGCATTCCGTTGCGCTTTTATACAAACACGACAGCTTGCGCACAATGCGTCCATCTTCATATATTTTGGTGATGGCTCACAGCAATCATCCTCTTGGCCAGTTAGAGGCCTTGAAACTCGTGGTTTCTTTCACAACAATACATAACGTTCGGCGAAGAACATCGTGGCAGGGGCGGAGTAAGAATACTAACCCCTACGGCCAGCCTGTTGTAAAGTGTTCAGGCATTAGTGACCCAAGTTCTTGTACCCCTATGGGACAGCATGCTAATACCCCTAGCGTCGCTAAACATAAATAAACATCCATAGGATACGGTTTACGGTAACTGTACTGTTAAGTGAGCCGCTAGCTTGTCATGTTCCTCAGCACTATAAAAAAAATTATTATTGTATTCAGTTGGTGATATAAACTATTACCTACATAGACACACTAATAAAATACAAAGCCAGTTCGCGGCGCGTGATCACAGCGGACGCGCGTGTCTTCGTTCCGTCGCTCCGTCGATCTACCCGCTATTGTGATTTCATTTTGTGTTAAAAATAATCAAGTTAATTATTAGTGTATTCGTGTAAATAGGGCAACTCCTGGCAACAGGAGACCCTGAAAATAATAATGAACAACATCCCAACGTACCAAAATCCTCCAAAGTTACCGAACAGTACTCTACCCACAGTATCCCAACCAGTAAGTTACGCAAATGTTACATCATCAACATGTTTTCCCAAAAAAGACCAAGCTATTATATTAGATTCTCTTGATGGAATAACTCTGAGAGAATACCTCCTTGGTTTGTCGGCAGTAACACCACCGGCTTCTATACGTTTCATATCCAGAATTTCTAATGGGCGTATTTGTATTTATTTGGACTCAAAATCAACAGCTGACAAACTGATAGAAGAGAAAAAGAATATTACAATAAAAAACAATGTACTAGAGATTAAACCGCTTATAACAAGAAATAAAAGGATCGTATTATCTAACGTTTGCCCTGTGATTCCAAATTATGTTATCGAACAAAAATTTGATGAATTTAATATAAAAATAATGTCTCCGCTGACATTTATGAAAGTTGGTGTAACAGAGCCAGGTTTTTCTCATATATTAAGTTTCCGAAGGCAATTATACATTAGCCCAGAGGATGAGACGCGTCTTCCAGAATCCTTTCAAGTAACATATGAAGCGACTAATTACTGGATTTATGTATCCAATGATGCTTTAAAATGTTTTACCTGCAATACATTAGGACATTTAGCGAAAAACTGTCAACAAGAATTGATAAATAAAAAGCAAAATGAGGATACTGAGATCTCCAAAGTAATAAGTGACATATTCCAAAGAAATGACAATGAGATAATGGAAAACCAATCCCATTCTGTACCGCTATCAGAAGAAATCTTAACAATTGCGCAACCATCACATTTAAACCAACATGGTACAAAACGAGCCCATTCCTCTACAACCGAAGCATCTAACATAGAAATAACAAAACCGGATATACAATACGACTCCGATCGAATGACATTTGAAACAGATGAAACGAGTAGTAACTTCTCCTTAGAAGAAGAGGAAATCAAAACGAAAACCAAGAAAAAACAAAAGAAAAGTGACACCAGAACCGATGAGGAAATTTGGAAAAATATTGAAAGTAATTTAACTGATATAAATAGTGACAATAATTTCCCTATTAATTTAGATCAATTTATTAGTTTATTAGATAACTCACGAGGAAAACAAAATATAAAGGAATTAGTATACTCGTACACAAATAACATTAAAGACCTTATTAAAATGTGTAATAAATTGCATAGTAAAATGAATAAAAGTTTAAAAAATAGATGCTCACGTTTGTCAAGAAAGTTACATGAGATTTTGAATCCTCCTTATGACTTAGCCTCTGAAAAACATAGTGAATAAAACTGCTGTATATTAATTCCTTTATACTTTATATTCGTTATAATTATAATAATTGATATGAATATAATACAGTGGAACGTAAATGGTTATTATAGAAGAATTGAGAATATCAAACTATTGGTAAATCGGTTTAGTCCAACTTGCATTTGTTTACAAGAAACTAATTTTACTTCTAACAATTGTGCTTCACTAGCGGGCTACGATCATTTCTACAAAAATCGAACACTAAGTAACAGAGCTAGTGGTGGTGTTGCTATTTACATTAAGCGTTATATGATACCAGAACAAATAACTTTAAGTTCTAATTTAGAAGCAGTCGCTGTAAAAATTAGATTTCCTCTAACTTTAACTGTATGTAATATTTATCTACCAAACAGTCATCCTATTAACAAAAATGAGTTGAATAACCTTATTCGTCAACTTTCGTGTCCTTTTATAATACTAGGCGATTTTAATAGTCATCATTTTTACTGGGGTTCTGAAAAATGTGACTCCAGAGGTAAAATAGTAGCAGAATGGCTTGATCAACTCAATAATATAGTTTTGTTAAACAATGGTCAACCAACGCATTTTAATAGTAGTAGTGGCAGTGTAAGTAATATAGATCTTACTTTGGCTTCACAGAATATAGCATCATATTTTGAATGGAACGCCTTAGAGGATTTATATGATAGTGACCATTACCCAATTTTAATCAAATCTGAAGCACTTAGTAACAGTACACCCAACAGTATAAAAGTACCAAAGAAATGGAAGTTCAACCAAGCAAATTGGGGATTGTTTCGTGAAGAGGTAGACTTAAATATACCTGAACTATTACCCTTATGTAATGGTCACAACCAAACTATCGATGACATTGTTAATAAATTCACTGAAATAATATTAAAGGCAGCTGAAAAGTCAATACCTAGAACCACTGGCATTTTGAGGAAAAATTTTTTGCCTTGGTGGAATGAGGATTGTAAAATTGCTCTGAAGGAAACTAAAAAGGCTTTTACACTCTTCAAGAAATATGCGAGAAATGACCCTGATTCCACACATAAAGTAGAATATAAAAAGAAAAGATCATACTATAGAAGGCTAGTTAAAGTAAATAGGAAAAAATATTGGGAAAGTTGGGTATCATCTATTAACAACAAAACCCCAGTTGGAGAAGTCTGGAAAAAGATCCAAAAACTTAACCATAAGAATACTGGAATAAATACTATTGTACTTGAAAATCTGGATGGATCACTAACTTCTGACCCTCTCGAAACATCAAAGCTATTAGCGGAAACTTTTGCAATGAATTCTAGTACTAATAATTATGATAAAGTATTTATTAATTACAAATGTACACAAGAAATGGACTCAAATTTTGATTTATCTACTAATTGTAATTCAATCAATAGAGAAATCACAATGCACGAATTACTATTAGTACTTTCACAAATTGGAAATACTAGCCCAGGACCGGACAACTTACCAAATATTATAATTAAACACTTACCAGATAAAGGAATTGAATATTTACTTCAGTTATATAACTTCATATTTAGAGAACAGGTATTTCCGAAAAGCTGGAAAGAAGCTTTAGTAATTCCCATATTGAAACCAGGTAAATGTTCAAATAATAAAACAAACTATAGACCTATATCCCTCACTTGCAATTTGTGTAAAATACTTGAAAAAATAATAAGTAAAAGAATTAGATGGTACATAGAAACAAATAAATGTCTTTCACCGTTTCAGTTCGGTTTTCGTCAGTTTCATTCAACAATTGACCATTTGATGAATCTGGAAAGTGAAATTCTAGATAACCTTGCACTTGATAATTTTGCCGTAGTTGTTGCTTTGGATATTGAGAAAGCTTATGAAATGGTTTGGAAACACCGAGTTTTAAGATTATTAGAAAATATTAATATAAAAGGGAACAGCCTAGCTTATGTAAAACATTTTCTCTCAGACAGAACAATAAAAGTAAGAATAAATGAATATATATCTGACTCTATACCTATAGAGAACGGCTTACCTCAGGGCTCAGTGCTGAGTGTAATATTATTTTTATTAGCTATTAACGATGTTCTTTCACAAATTGAAAGACCAACAAAAGGATTTTTGTTTGCTGATGACTTGATAATAACGTGTTCTGGCAGAACTCTAAAGCCTACGTTAAAACTTATACAAAACGCACTTAATAATCTACAGGAGTGGTCACAAAAATCTGGCTTTAAATTTTCCGATACTAAAACAGAATATTTAATATTATCAAATAAAAGACAAAAATCTAGAAATATACGTTTAACCTTAAATGAAAAGATTATAAAAGAAGTGAAAGAATTAAAAATTCTAGGATTGATTTTTGATAGAAAAATGTCTTGGATAACACATATAAATAACCTTAAAACTGAGTGTTATAAAAGATTAAATATAATCAAAGTCTTATCGTCATCATCATGGGGATCAGATAAAGACTGTTTATTAAATATCTATTTAACTCTTATAAGACAAAAAATAGATTATGGTTCTGTGATATATGACTCTGCCAGAAAACGTACACTAGAATCGCTAGAAAGCATCCAAAATACGGCTCTTCGATTGAGTATTGGAGCGTTCAAAACTAGTCCTATCAAAAGCATCTTAGCAGAAGCAATGATCATGCCACTAGAATTTAGAAGGATGGAACTTGTAATTAAATATGCTATAAATATATTATCTTACCCCGATAACCCTGCTTACAATATTTATACTAAAACAACAGCTGTGGATACTGAATATGAACTGCAACCTAAATTATTACAGCCTCTTCGAATGAGAACATCCAAGTATTTAAGTGAAATAGATTTTAAGATTCCAAAAATATTTACAAAAAAACTATCTACTTTTGAACCGTGGACAATGCCTAACTTTCCGATTAATCTTGAATTAGCCAATTATCATAAAAACGATACCCCTCAATACATGTATAAAAATATATTTAATGAATTAAATAATAAGTATGTAAATTGTAAGATTTTTTACACAGATGGTTCAGTTATGAATGGTAAATCAGCCTGTTCAGTAGTATTTGGCGATAAATGTTATAGATATAAATTGGGGAAATTTAATTCTATATTCAGTTGCGAAGCAATAGCTATACTTAAAGCTTTAGATTTAGTACACAATGAAAATAACACCTCCAAATATGTAATTTATACCGACTCAAAATCATGTCTTACTGCGTTACAAAGTTTTGATACAAAAAATACAATTATTTTAGAAATTAAACAAACAATGTTAAATTTAATGAAAGAAAATTATAAATTCGAATTAGTATGGATTCCTAGCCACCAAGGAATAGCTGGTAATGAGAAAGCAGATAGTGAAGCGAGAAAAGCATTAAATGATAGTGAAAATTGGCACGTAATAAAATCAACCCCAACCGAATTACACAAGTATATTAAACATAAACTTAAAATAAATTGGGATCGTAAATGGAAGACAGGAAATACAACGAAGTTATTTAGTATTAGAGAATCAATATTTGATAAACCACCATCAGCTTTCTCTTGTAGGAAAGATCAAGTAGTCATCACTAGATTGCGTATAGGACATACAAATATGACACATATACATCTAATAACTAAAAACAATATAAATAAATGCAAGTGTGGGGTAGATCTAACCGTTTCTCATCTATTAGTGGATTGTACAGAGTTTGGAAATGAAAAACGACTTTGTAATGTACCTAATAACCTAAAAGACTGTTTGAATCAAGATGGATATAATAAAACTCTAAAGTTTCTGAAAATGATAAATATGTATGATCAAGTATAAATTCATAAGGACCAATGTATTGTTATTGTTATTAATTTTACACTGTGTATGTAAACGTGGTCGCTAATGACCTGAGTTGTTAAAAAGCGACTTTAGATAGATAGATAGATAGATAACGCTTTATTTATCACCAAAATTACAAATTACAGCACAAGTATACAATAAATTGACGGTGAAAAATCGGCGGCCTTATCGCTTACAGCGATCTCTTCCAGGCAACCGTACTCAAAAGGAATTTGGATAAAATATCTGGCGAGAAGATGGCGCTATAAATATAGGAATATAGATATAATAATAAATACATATATTCCAAAAATACATACATACATACAATATACACATAAACAATATAAACAAATAATTCTAATATAATTATCCATACACATACACACACATATATACATATATATCATTGAACTTTTCGAAATTAATACAACTATGACACTAATAGAGACAACAAACTAGAGAGTTGGCTATGCATAATTATTTACAGACAAATAGTGGCTGCGTAATTTATTTTTAAATGTTGACAATGTTTTAGCTTCTCTAACAGAAAGTGGCAATGAGTTCCAAAGCTGGACAGCCTGCACTGTAAAGGATTTATCATAAATTGATGAACTGTGTGCAGGTGTCCCAAGCTTTCAATACGTACTCGAGCGCAATTTTTCGGATGAAGAAAGGCGAAGGAATTCGAAACGTTCCTTAAGGTAAAAGGGAGTATAGGGATTATATAAAATGTTATAAAGGATAGTGAGAATGTGAGTATTCCGGCGAAAGCGAATAGGAAGCCACTTGAGCCTCGATCGAAATTCAGAGACATGGTCATATTTACGCAAGCCAAATATGAACCTAATACAAAAATTTAAATAAATAAATAACTTTAAATAAATAAATAAAAAAAAAATACAAAGCTTCTTTCATTGTGAGTACGTAGATATAGGTAACGTTAAAACTAAACAAAACCTCTCTACCAAAAGTTGGTAAGGAAAAAACTTTGTGTAGAAGTTAATTAGATAAGTTTTCTACGTTTCTTCACTAACAATCGGCACATGTGAGGGAGTTTCATTAGAGAGAATGTTTTATTGTGAACTCTAATGTATTTATGTGGTTCTGTATGTAGTTATATATTTATTTTAAGATATTTCCTTGTATTAGGTGAAATCTAGTTAAACTGAAGGGTGTTTTTCACAATCATATAATTGACAAATATATATCCAGACTTTATTTTGTCTGCGAAAAACAGAGTTACTGCAGGATGGATGAAATGGCGACAGGTCTCAGGAACAATTTGTGACCCAAAAGTACCACGAGTAATAGGCCTGTTGTATTGTATGGATCGGAATGCTGGGCCATAAAGGGGAGGGACAAAAGGGTGTTACATGCTGCGGAGATGAGCATGTTGAGATGGATGTGTGGAGTTACAAAAAAGGATATTATGATGTTTCAATAAAACCAACGTAATTAATTAATACGGATTTATTGGTACGCACCGCGAGACACCGTTCTATAGGTCCGAACAATAGAGAGCGACACACATAGAAGAGAGAGCGAGTGAGGCAAAAGCTTCCGTTCCATAGATATCGCCTAATTAGAAATAAGTATATTAGAGGAAGTGTGAAAGTAGCACCACTTATTGAAAAACTTAAAAGTGACTAGCGTGATTTGGCCATGTAATGCGCAGGGAAGCATGCCATAAAAAGGATAGAAATGTGAGTGAATGGATACAGAACTACTCCTATCTCTACAGATAGATCAAAAAAAGATGGATGGATTGCGTATAAGATGATATGGCAAAAAAAGGTGTAAATGTTGGAATGACGGCTAACAGAAGAGAATAGGAGAGAACATGTTGTGCCGACCCCATATAATGTGGGATAAGGGTAGTAGGAAGATTTTGACTGTGACACCCACTTAATAGTAAACAGTTAGCGTCGCCTATGTATGTTGGCGATGTTAAGGACACTGCTAACACGCTGCCGTCGGGTACGGGAACAGGAACCTAGGTTATTAACTAATTACTGTGACGCAACGACCCAAAGTGAGTCTTGGCCTCCGACACCAGATCATGCCTCTCGACCTTGCGCTAGTTCTCGCCAGTAGCTATGGCCGAGATTGAGCAGGTCTTGAGCTACTATGCTATACCCAGCGATATCTAGGACGTCCATCGTTACGAAACCGACAACAGAGAGAATACGATCCGATCCTGTCAGGTTACTAATGCCGGAACATATATTTAACAGGGGTGATTGCCATCCAGACGGATTCGGTGCCATACCACCTATCTAGGGTTGTTTTGTCGCCATTTGCGATAGCCGCAACAATATGTTAATAATTTACGTAAGTAGGCAACATAAGTTGTAGGTAGAGCAGTAAGCAATATTATTACGCCGCTTCTGCAGGGAAACTAGAATAAACAAAAGTGCCATACAAGCCACTCCCGTAGCCATTCAGCCAGCAGTGTGATAGATAGGCAGCCAGAATCATACTCGAAGACCAATTAAAGGTCTCGGGTTCGATTCTGATGTTGATCTGATGTTGTGTATAATATAACATTTTTCTTTTATAATAAATCGTGATCAATTGCATTTGTTAACCGTTATTTCTGTTAGGACAATGGCGGATATATCTGTCCGTTCTGCATGTGAAAGGTATGTCCAGAGTCCAGCAGTGGGACGGCTATTTTTTTAAACTACCATTTTTGACCTAAATATAAAATACTAAATAAAACTATGTAAATAAACTGAATAATATATTACAAAAATATCACCATTAGAAAAGAAGAATACAAAAATCATACGGACTACGGCATATTATACGCAGTAAACATAGTATAAAATATATTTCAATACAAAATTGACTTTTAAATATAGCTCAAAATTAATATAATGTTCAAAATAAGAATTAGAAATTATATTATGTGTACATAACAATCGTACTAAAGGAACCACAGATCCTAAAATGATCCACAAATCAAACCAACAACGTATCTATAGTTGTTATTAAAACCTGTATCGTACATTGGAATGTCCTAAAGTACTAAATTGAGTTAATCTACAGTAATAAAATATAGCGCCATCTGTTATCAATTAAGTGAAACACTCCATCATCATCTTAAGTATAAGTAACCCTTTCTTCTCCACTTAATATGATCTTCCACGTGCATATCTTTAACACATCAAACACTTTTTGTGTATCTTCTCATTGCTCATATAATTAGCCGATTGTCGCAAAACAAATATGCAAAAAAAAACAAATACTCTTAGCTGCGCCAGATTTATTATTCATTTTGTAATAGCAAAACATTGAATTGAATTTCCAAAAAGACAAAGCTACGTGTAACTCATACGCGAGCGACCCATGACATATTCGTCGCAATCATTTTGAAAGAAGATCATTAAAAAGATTTTCAACAAATTGTTACGTGGAAATTAATAGGCTCATAATCAGGTCATAATATAGCGAAAATAGGCTGAATAAGCTTCTGTTACGTAACAAGTACGTAGTTACGTAAGCTTCTGTAACTTGGCCCGAGTCCTGGCGCTGTTGTACCAGTGGCGCCGGGACTCGCAAAGTTGAGGTTACGCCGGCGGAGCTGCGCGACGAGGTTGCTCATGGTGGAGTGGGAGGAGCGCCTCGCACACCCCAGCGCGGGCCTCGCCACCATCGAAGCGGTGAGGCCCGTCAGAAAGTGCTCAACGCGCCTAAAGAAGTATTCACTTCAAAAAAACTCAACTGTGTTTCATTGGAATAAAGTCGCATTTCGAATAGATATGTTTAAGTAATGCAATACAATCATTTAAAAGTTACATTATAAAATAAACCTTAAGTCATTATTAATAAGGTTGGTATTACTGGAGCAAAACTCCGTCTTGCGAATCTTTCTACTTTTCTACTTCTTTTTATGTCTTTTTTTCTGTAAAATTGTGTGGTGAACAATAAAGAATTATCTATCTATCTATCTATCTATCTTACGAATTTTCGATCAGGGCACGTGACCTGACGCGAGTTTAACATTTTCCACCCATCACAAAAAAGTGCACAACGCCGCTAAAGAAGTTTTCACTACAACAATTATTTGAATATTAAAAACAGAACGCATTCTCATCTCAGCATTCTCATCTTCGCAGCATGTAACATCTTTTCATCTCTCCCCTTTGTGGCCCAGCATTCCGTTCCATACAATACGACAGGCCCTATTAAGAATTTAAAAATTTTACCTTTGAGTTTAAGTGGTACTCTTGGGTCACAAATTGTTCTGAGATCTGTGGCCATTTCATTCATCCTGTATTCACTCTGTTTTTCACATCTCGGCCTATCTCACCGTCGTTCTGGATTAATGATCCGAGGTACCGGAAGTTGGAGCAAGTTGGCAGCGCCACGCCTCCTAAGGTAATCGGAGTGAAGGCGTAAATTCCACCAAAGTCGCAAAATAGATGTTCAGTTTTGGTTCTACTTATCTTCAACCCAACACCCTCCAATCTCTCCTGACATTTAGCCAATTTGCTCTGAACCTCGTAAGCATTTTCTCCAACCAGCACAATGTCATCGGCAAAGATACCATATACCAAGGTGCCTCCTCCTGTATTCCTGATGTTACTATATCTACCAACAGGAAGAACAGATAAGGGCTAAGAGCCGATCCTTGGTCTAAACCCACCGCAACATTGAACTTATCCGTGACGCCAACTAGAGACTGTACTGTGTATTATCTATCTCGTCTATCTAATGTCTTATCGTACATTACACGAATAAGATGCAAGTAATTTATTAATAGGCAACTCTTTCGCTTACATGGTCCACTACAAACCTTTCTAGGGACCCGGTCATATGCATTTTCGAGGTCAAGGAATACCATGTGCAGGTTTTTATGTGCACTTCTGTATTATTTGCACAGCTGATGAAGTGCGAATATGGCATCCGTTGTCCCCATGGCATGAAACCAATTGATTCTCACCTATTTCGTTGTCCTCTCTTACTCGCCATGCAATTACGTTCTCCTAAATCTTCATGCTCTGCAACATGAGCTTTATTCTTCTATAATTCTTACAATCCTGTACATCACCCTTGTTCTTAAAAATGGGCACTAACGCACTATTGTGTCATTCATCAGGGATTGCCTCGTCTTGCAACAGCTTATTGAAGAACAAAGTCCGCCACTTTCATCCATGTGCATTCAAGAACTTCCATACATAAAACATTATAACGAGAATATTACAATTATTAACGTGGCAATTGTTTTTAAGCGTCATTTGTTATAATTGCAAGGATCATAAAAGAGTACAACCTCGCAGCATGGTTAAACGAAGAGTTTAGTTTGTGTTGTTTTTGTAGTTAATTATATGAGGTATCCCAATTTATTAAAAATATTAGTTCTAATAGAATCTTATTATTATTTAAAATATTCTACAATAGTATTAATAAGTATTATTTATTAATAAAAATATTAACAGCAATAATATGCTTGTCGGTTACTTAAACACTGGTTGTAGTTTTATTCAACTGGTACAAATTTAATAATTAGGTATTTGAAGATATTTTTTACGACTTATACTTGTTAATTACATTGGATCCAAGATGCATTAAACTATATTTAAAAAAATATATTATAATTTTTTGGCTGATTATGTTTTTATCCGCGGTTTAAAAATAGGACGACATTGCATATGGTTTTATATTACAGTTTTAATTTTAAAAAACACGCTTAATAATTTATTTCAAACCTACTTATTAATAAGTCTAAATATTAAGCTTATATAATAATATTAAACCACGTGCATCAAATACACATTCAAAGTATGTCAAATACTTTATTGTTCGTTTTATTTTATTTCTACATTTTATATGTATGATTATTAAAAAATCAATTAGCAGTATTTCTTAAAATTAAGTAACAATTTTACATGTGTGAATATAGTTTATACAAGATTATTTATACACATGATGTATATGAACTATTCATATAATTAGACAGCCTTTATCAGTCATGTAAAATAAGTCTAGTCTGCAAAGTCGCGCTTATCAACGGAATTGTATTTTTTGCGATATTCAATCCGTTAAAGTCTAAAACTCAATATAGACTAGCAATTGTGTGGAAATCTAGATATATGAAAAGATCTTACAATTTATTAAGTAACACTTATTTTTCATCTTTTAATTTTACTTCACGCTTCATCTACTAAGGCATCTCATTTCATCCTAATATTATATAAAAGCCAATCAAAAAATTCTAAAAGGCCTATTACGATCTCAAAGGCAATTTTCAACAATTTTACATACTAAACCAATATGAACCTGTATATATATAAGCGATATTTAGTGAAGTTTCCAATAAAGTGAAGTTCAAATGTTAAGAAGAAAAAAATGCACCAATGTGAGTCTGTGTTTATGTAAAATGTGTATTTATTTACAAAAGAAAAAGTATGCATGCAGCATATAAGTTGTCTTGTACCCATAACATAAGTGCTATGCTACTTCGGAACTAGATGGCGCTGTGTGAATTGTGCCAGTATATTTATTATTTTTATTTATTTATTTAAACACCCATATTCGAAACGGGAAAACTATGACATAAGTATTCAGACATACGAAAGCCGTTACTTTACCGAGGTCAATAATGTAACCTTATAAAAAAATTGTTTTATAATCAAAACAAGGGGGAAAGGCTAACTGTTTTAAGTGACATTTTTAAACTTTACTAGAGAGCCATCTAGATTTCTTGAAAAAATAGCTGATTCCGAATATGTTTAATATATATTTATAGCCCAATATATCGCTTAAAACTTTTTTTTATTGCCGAGGAACTGCTAAGGAGCAACAGAACAACACAAGGTTTTTATAGTGGCATACTAACACACCCAGTGTCGTTGCCATCCAGGCGGGTTTGAGGACCTACCACGTAGCTAGGGTTTATTTATTGCAGCCTAGTATTCTTACTCGCCTGCACGGGGAAAACTTAGCCTTTCACTCGATATTATAAAATTTAAAGTCTCGCTAAAATCATACAATGGTTTTAAACTGTAAATATTCAACCCTTATCGGGTATTTTTAAAAGAAATCTATAAATCGCTTATGAGACCGTTTTATTCGGCCCAAGACAAACAAGTACTTATTTAGATTGACAACGCTCCTTATAATTTGGAGTCCACCATTCTCTAAATTCATTATACACTGTCTGTTTTTCAATCATCTTTGGATCGTTCAAAGCTGCGCACATCGCGCAGATGTTCTCCACTGTTGTAGGGTCGTGGTAGGTATACATGCTCTTCCATTTGAAGTACTCCCGATATAATTGTGGATCGTTCATCAGCTTATCCATTAGGGCTGCTAAATCTTTCGGACTGTGCTTTCTCCCGTCGATGTAGGAGCCTGGCGGAAGAAATCTGTGAACAAATCAAAGGTAATAAATAAATATACTAGGATAATTTATACAATTTCATCTAGTCCAAAATTAAGTAGCACTTGTGTTATGGGTATGGGTATGGCTACATATATACGTTTTCTTTTTACGAACCCGTGACCTCCGCAAGCTTACCGGAGTGCGTTAGCCACTACGTCACGGAGGTCGTCAAATGTATTAGATATATGAAGAACAGCGCTGACTTCTGTATAAAAACCAGCATTATGCTGAAATAGCTCCAATTTTAGAACTTTAAAGTGTACATCATCTTTGTCAAACCGATATCTGCTATGTGCAAAGAGCTACTTTGAGACATGGAGTAAAAACTTTTTCATGTCAAATTTTATAATATACAATTTATTATAAAGTGATTTATATTAAAGTAATGCGATAATTAGAATCATATACTTAGCGGTTTTATATATCAAAGTTAGGATGGAAAACTAGTCATAATAGTCAAAATGTTGAAATCTGAAAAAAGTGCACACAGCAGATATTGGTATGATAACGACGACATGCTACAGGCAAGCTTTTGCACTATTACATGATACTAATTAAAATTACAATAATAGTCAGGTTATATTTTGTATAAATTATTATCAACTAGCTGACCTGGCAAATTAGTGACCCAGGTTCCTGTACCTCTATGGGACTGCAACGTGTTCAAGGTGCTCCTACCGTCACAAACATCTATAGGCGACGGTAATTGCTTACTACTCGTATGAAGTGAAAAATCCCCCGGAGCCGTTTTATTTTGACCAAAATTCCTATAATACAACGCGTGGAAAATTAAGTGACAGTTGAAAAAAGAGGACTAAAGGTGTTAAAATATATTTCGACGCGTGTGAGACTGACTGAAATTTATTTTATGTCAGATCTACCCACAGTCGTAAATCGTAAATTACATAAAATAACATTAGATAATTATGAATACCTGTTATAATCAGCTCCGCCATACACAATTGGAATGACGTTATGTTGTATAGCCGTCAGCAGCTTCTCGGTAACATAATCTTCTGCAAAAGAGTTCTCTAAAGACATATAAAAATAATAATCCTTCTCCAAGATCGCTTTGCAATCCGCGTTTTTCTTCCTTGGACATTCCATAGTACCACAAGAACCGTAAATATCTATGTTATATCCATAAGGCGTTAAAGCATTTTGTAATGCATCCACGAACTCTTTCCTTTTACTTCTAGTCTTACAGTGTGAAACAAACCATGCAGCAGCTTTGGTTTTGTTTGAAATTCTCATAGCTAAATCTTCATCAATATCTGGAAGATCTTCTACCCATTTCATATCTTTTTTTGGACCAACTATATCACCATTTATATTTCTTATAAGTAAATATGGATAAGGTACGTCAGAATTAAGCTTATAAGTAGATGTCCAATTAAAAAAGCCATCAAATATATCACTACACACGGGGAAGTTGTCAGAAGACTCCATATTTATGTAAATATATTTCTGGTGTGCAGCTCTTTGTTGCGGAAGATCAGTGTCTTTTATATTCCTTCCGTTGAATGCTATGGCATCAAACTTTGTCAAGTCCCCGTCAAAGAAATTTCTATCAGTCGTCATATAACAATTGATCACCGAACAATTTCTCTTAATGAAATTCTTCTGTCCCTCTCCCAAATAGTAGAAGGGGGCGAATTCGTATGGAGTCCATTGAAGCACGTATTTGAGTTCTTTGGGAAGCTTATTTGTTTTACGGTAGACATCGGAGTAACGGTAGTCTTCGGCAACATTTTTAAGAGCTTCTTGTACCAAATTATCACTAACTGGTGCTGTTTCTGAGCTGTTAGCCAATTGTATCCAGAGGACGGATACAGTTAGACTAATGCAGCTGACGAGGAAGAAGAACTTGATTGTAAACATTTGTCTAAAAGAATTAATGATACAAATTGAAACAGTGGAATGGCGCATTGTGGTTGCCTCATAATTGGGCAAATCTGTAATGCTGCTGAGAGCATTTGGATTTCTGATTATGAACAATCTGAAACAAAACAAAATATACAATGTTAATAATTTGAACTCAAAGAAATGAAAACAAATTTAATAAATGTCTCTTAAGACTAGGCGAACTATTCAAGTTTAAGCCACCCAGTGAAGTATCTGTAACTAAAAGTTTTTGTAGAAGCTAAAATTTGAGGTCTTAATTAAGCAAATCTCTTAGAATATGGACTGGTTTGGATACAACATTATGTACGTAGTCATTTGAAGAACAGAAAGTTTTCTAAAATATATCTTAGACTATCACCCTAACAAATTTTCCCAATTCCAATTTTTCACATTCTAGAACTACTATAATTTTTTTTATGAGTAACAATTATTCGTGCAAGGGAGGAAGAATGCCTCAGCAGACAGGTTGACGGGGCATTTAGAATTTAGCAGTTACCATCACCTATGGGTTTTAGTAACACCGGTGCCATCGCGAACACGCTGCTGTACCTAAGGGGACAGGAACCTGTGTCACTAATAGTGGAACACAACACAAAGTTATTATGGCGGCATACTTAAGACCAAAGGTGGTCCCCATCCAGATGGGCTTGGGTATCTACCACGTAGCGAGGGTGGGTTGTTTTTCGCTTATTACGACAAGCTTTTCTTTTTAAATACGAAAAAATATAAATATCGATTATCTAGTACCCGTAACACATCACACCGCTGCTTACTTAGGAGATATAAATATACGTTATAAGATGGGATAAACTAGCTCTATATCTAAATATTTAAATTCTGTACAACCACGTTTTAGATTATAATTAATCAAATTAAATAATTGTCTACAGTATACCAGTTCCATAAAATATACATTATTATTTTTATTGCTGTAGGACCGCAGACAGGCTGACGGCCCACTTAGAATTTAGCAATCACCGTCGCCTATAGGTGTTAGCAATGCCAGTGGCATCGCGCTGCTGTCCCATAAGGGTACAGGAACTTGGGTAATATATATTTATTTAATTTAACAAAACGCTAACATACCATCTTGAAAAAAATATATAATCCAAATTTAAAAAGTCCTTTCACTACTCTTTACTACTTAAAAAAACAAAAGAAATAATTCAAAAATATATCACCATAGACTAATGAAATTCTATTTTCAAATTAAAATAATATCTACTGGATAACGCGCTATTTGAAAACGTTTCGCTTTCAAATATCTACTTGAACTAACACATGGTGCATGTGCTTTATATAAACGTTTAACAGATATGACGCTACAGATATATCAGATAAGACTGTGTTTAAACTGATCTAAATAGTAAATGGATGTACATTTCGTAGTTATTATTTGTTTGTTTCTCTATGTTAATTTTATAGTATAGTGCTTCTTCTCCGTGCAGACGTGGAATAAGATTGTCAGTATTCTTACTCCACGTCATGTTTGCGGCCTGTCATAAAAGTTGATTAAACAACCTTAGCTATGCGGTAGGGTCCGAGCCAGTTTAGTGGCAAATACCCTTGGTCTATAAGTATGCCGCCATAATAACCCTGTGTTGTGACTTATCACAATCCAACAGTAACATCCCATTACTTATAACGGGATTTCAGTCCCCCGACGCGGACAGCAGCGTGTTAGCGATGCACCTGGCCTCGCAACCTCCCAAATAAAAAAATGCTTACATATGTTTATTATTGAGCAAACAACTATACATGTTACATATGATACATATATAAAAAACAGAAAAGAATAAGACTATTACTCCAATAGGGAGTTGGAAAAGGTGATACAATCCTCCTGTTGATAGACCAGACAAGCAGGAAAGGCATTGTTCAGATATTGTTGGTTCTAAGTTCTCCTCTAGGAGATGGTAGATATTCCTGTAAAACAATTTTTAACCGCCTTTAGGTATACTTGTTTGTGTCAGTGATGAGAGGGACGTGAAAGAGTAGAGGGACTTGGGACATCGACGCATAAAGACGCGCTTCTTCTTATGACTCAAAAATCCATCAGGGCTACTTAAAGCTTCAGATACAGCCGGGAAGAAACTTCTAAAAGACACCAAATCTCAGCAAAATATGGACTTTTTTATAACAGCAGTTGTTTACTGTGCCGAACCTCGAACAATGATGGCGAAACTGACAGTGAAACAGCCACGACTCGTGAATCGATCTTCACCATTATTGCTCCATGATAACGCAAAACCTCACACAGCATGAATAACCATTGTAACTCTACAAAAGCTGCAGTTAGAAACCATGTGTTATCCACCGTACTCGCCAGTCCTTGGTCCAACGGACTACCATTTTTTTCGTGAATTGGACAATTTTCTACATGATAAAAAATTTATCGAATCCAGATCCCATAATTTTATTGTAAATGCATAACATCAATTTAGATGGCAGCAATGTATAGATAATGAAGGAAATATTTAAAAAAACAAATTTCAATTTTTAAGTATAAATAATAAATTAAGTACGGCAATTTCATACTTTAACCCCTAATATTATATAAAGAAAACATTTCATTCGTAATCCTAAAAGAAGATTATAATATGAGGTCTTTCAAGAGCTTTATTTGACTAAATTCTACATAATTTATAAACTGGTCCTAAGCAAAGAAAACAAGATTTCATTTTTTAGTACTAATCGGTAATAACTCCTAATATTATTGAAGCGTATTTAATTTTTATAACCATAAAAGACAATGCCCATCTATGCCCCAGAAATTCCTAGATAAAGTATATTACAAGATTGCTCTAATAAATAAAAACTAGAATTATGTTGTTAATTTTAAATCATATGAAGCACTGGATAAAAAATTTAAAAATCCAAATTCACACAGAAGAATCTTTAGTAAAAGTTATGAGAAACATGTATTTTAGTTTTGTATCACATAGTACAAAAATGTTGAGTAATCAGCATCACAAAGTCATTCAAAGAACTCGCAATTTACATAATACGGCGCTAGAGTGTCAATGACCTCTCCATCTAACCTAGTAAAAGGCCGAGGACGGCGGCATTGAATCGGGCGAGCAAATACGCACTACTCATTTACGCGGGTATGACAGAGACAGATAATAACAGGTCAACGTACGCTGATCATCATATGATTATTCTGTACGATTAAATTAATGATCCTATATGAAATATTTTATGGTGAAAATTTTACATACAATTTTTTGCAAAAATAGGTTCCTTAAATGATGCGTGCGTAAAAAAAATTTGGACGGGTTAGTCAAAGTCACCCTGTATAAAAGAACACTGATCTATCTGGCTTAGCTTATGTGATGATCATGAAGTTCCTAGTGAAAAACTAATAGCAATGCTGTCTGTAAACGATAAAATGTATAAAAAACCAGTAGAAAGTTATCATGTTTAATGTCCAATATCTTTTGAACCGGTGCTTTATATGACATTAAATCTAGATATCATATAAATACTGTTAAAAAGTTATCATATGACATAGAGCTGCAATTTGGGCATTGCATGACATTGCTTGATTTTCAACTCCATACTAATATGGGCATGGTCCTTTATCTTTGACTTTTCAATGATTTTATTATTACAATGATTTTCGACAAAGTTGATCTTATTATCGATAAATTATTTTTAACATAATATTAAGCTTAAGTTTTGAAATTAATATAAATAGGTTGATTTTTTTATGTATCAGGTCTGTGTTTTTGGGCGATCACAAAACCCTGTATCACCGACTGTTATAAAAATATTCTTGACAACAACAATTATATAACAAAACAATAGTAAACATCCAACGCAGTAATGCAGTCAGAGTTTTGGGAACGTTTCCGGCTGAAAGCGATTTGGAATGGATATATTATTATAGTAAATATTTTTGTTGTTTTAATTAGTATAGTGTATTTTTAATATTAATTCGAGCATATTAAGCATTATATAATTATATTAATAAAAAATATTAAATTTTATTAATGTATTATACATAAAGGGTTTCCTACAGTAACTTTATGGATTACAAATCTTTAGAAATAGTAATAAGTATATTTACAAGGTAAAACATATGTAAAGTTAAGGGGGCGATACAAGGAAAAATTAAAAAAAATATTGTTATAAATAGTTTTTCGATTTAAATAACTCATTAAAGTGATCCAACTCTCAAATCTGCGCCCTAGCGCTCTTGCGTCTTTAACGGAGCGGTCGACTCTAACTACATCGGAGATTTTAAAACCTTCAAAGGAATTCTTTATTTAAATCCGTATGGTGATGACTTAAAAATTGTTAAAAGTGAATGCATTGGCCACGTGCAGAAAGGTTCTGGAGTCGCTGACTAGTTGATAAGTCGCTGTAATCATAGAGTTTCTGTGTCGAAACTTGAAACGCGTTTTTCTCAAAAGTACTCCTAAAAAGAGTATATTGAATTCTATTTCGGGAAATAGAAGTCAAAAATGCAAAAATAATTACTATTTTTTACCTAAAAACCATCGAAGAAGTCTGAAAAATCGGACTTTTTTCTCAGGCGTGCCAATCTATTACATACGGTTTTCGACTTTTGTTTTTTATTGGTTCGACTGGAAAATACATGTTTTACGAACTCGCTCAAATATATATTTTTTTCAAATCGCAGTAACAAATGCTAAAAATCACGCCGATTGATGCCTTTCTACCCTGTCGCGAGGGTCTCGGGAAACCGAAAAACTAAGGCGGCCATTTAAAAAAAATCTGAATATTGTATTCTAATATATAATGAGTAAACATACTAAATTAGTATGTACAGTATCCATCTATGTACTAGCAGTACTTTTTAAATTAAAAATGATTCTTTTATTCCTTCCATTTTAAATAAGCCTCCCAAGAAAAACGGTCAAAATTTAGGCAGTTCGTTTCTCTTAAGGGATAAGAAAAACGAAACACATTTTTATGAGTAGGTGTGGACTGTTATTAGTGGAGGGATACTCATAAATGAAAATATTTACTAAGGGGTATGGGAATAAAAAAGGTAGTGAAGCCCCGGTCTAGACTTTATTAGCTTTTTGGAAATCATCACTTATACATCTCACAGTATGTATTTGTCTTATTTATTCCCCAACAGTTGATCAGGGTCAGAGGTGTACCTATACTATTTTTTTATACTCTGCCATTATTTTAAAAAATATTATGTTTTATATTATATTAACAATTACATTTTTAAATTATAAATATTTAGCGTGTACAGTTAACTATCAGAAACAAATATTTCATAGTTTCATTTCGTTAGCCTGATAAAATCGAATGAAAGATAAATATCTCTAAACACATTCTTCCATTTGCTTTAACATGTTTTCTTTAATTCTATTTTAATGTATGTCTAAAAATATCGATAATCAGTATAAGTATATACATGGTAATAATAGTTTTATTCCATTGCCTGCGTGCTAATGTAATTACTAGATATCATTAAAGAATTACTAAGCATTGTTAAAGATAATTTAAGAAAAAATTAATATAAGAAAAAACAGCTGAACACAAACTAGGTAGTGTGTTACACAATTTTGGTCTTTATTTCAATACCATAACCTTAGAATTCAAACATAACACAAACCTATGGGTTATTCAATACAGCGATGCGTCTGCCACAAGATGCTAACCAGCCAAATAGAAAAATACAGGATACGACCCACTGACACTGTTATCTTATCACTTTTTAATCTGGTCGGGTTATACGCATGCGTATTTAGTAACAGCCATTTTGTAGGTGTATTTTAGATCACTCAATGCAAATTTCAAGTTAAAAATGTTAGTTATGATATTTATATTTTGATTTGGAGTGTTCTGACTGAATTTTGCGTATATTATATTTGTTGTTTTGAGGTTATGTGGAATTAGGGACTCGATTGAAACGAGTCAGACAGCGCACGCTCGGCAACTGTTCGTTCGCGTTTTACATGACATGGACTATTATACAAGGTCACGACTAAACTAAATAGTCCGGGGTGACTCACCATTTGATTAGAAAAATAGACCATGTATCAGAAAATCGACGTCTTTTACGTGAAACGCTCACTGATTGACTACCTTGAATGCCGAGGCCGACATTTTAAAAATGTTCTTGCGTGTAATATTTTGAAACGTTGCGTAATGTGCGAACCTTGTGTATTGTATTTTACTACTGTTTACAAACATGAGAAATTTGTTTCTCTGTAACATTTTTAACCGACTTCAAAAAAGGAGGAGGTTATCAATTCGTCTGTATTTTTTTTATGTTTGTTACCTGACTGGGCGAACAGATTTTGAAAATTCTTTTTTTTTATATGAAAGTTGGTGCTTTCCGTCCCATTTCAATTTGGTCCAGTTCTGACAATGACATCCATGAGAAAACCATATAAGTGTTAAATTTGCATTTAGTATGTGTGCGACAAATGGACGAATAACTCAATATCACGCCAACCAATTTCGACGATTCATTTTTTATTGGAAAGGATGTACTTCAAGGGTAGTTTGATGAGAGTTCGATGAGAGACACCGATTCCAATAATATCAATAATTGTAACTACATTATATTATCGTAATATAGATCGTACCTACATATTGATGAGTAGAAAAAGTAAGTTGATTATTAAGTTAAAGAAGAATATGCAATTATTTTTTACTTTTTAGTGCATATTAATTTGTTTTGGAATAGTTTTTTTAAGGCGGTTTTTTTGTTAAAATTTTTGTTAGGTACGATTCATTGTAACATTCAAACATGTCCAATATGTGTATACACTGAAATATATATATACTTACACATTGTGATTATTATCTAATGCTTTTAATGTTCGTTTATCAGTAATATTTCTACATTATCACCCCAAAAGAACAAAATATAAACTCTTCATTTCAAGGAAATACTGATTTGTGATGACGCTTAAGAGCTTATTAACCTCTCATGTTTAGGGAAATATCTGTTGCAAACCAGCAAAACCCTGAGGTTTTGAGACATTTTTGGGGGTAGAAAAATAGTTTCACTCCTACCTCGTGGGGTCATTAAAAATACTTACTTTTGGTGATGAGATCACCTTGGAGCATGGTGATGGTATGGTGCAAACCTCCACAAGCGAAAGGATCCTATTGATAGGGACAACTGGGACCCTGTTTCTACATATCACGTAGAATACGGGTGCGTAGAGCCTCAACCCGTCCCCTCGTCCCGACCATAGCACATGTGGCAATCTTACCCTAAAGTGGCCACCTGTGACTTCGCACCATGTTAACCGAAGGTTTTCAATGAGTATACTTGCATGAGTAGCAGGGACACAAGCCGCTCTCGTTCCCTTTGCACTTTGCAGACATGGTAGTGAAGCTGAAAAGGTAACTGTGTGCCATGTTGCCTCCGAACCTTAATGTAGGCATTTCTCATCCAATGAGAACAACATCCAAGACTTATAGTTGTGCAGCACCATGTCACACTGATGACACTCATATTATTTCTAACCCTGAGGTGTGGATGGAGATCAGTAAATGAAAAACGTC
The DNA here is from genome assembly GCA_963693495.1 of Malacosoma neustria. Lineage (NCBI taxonomy): Eukaryota > Metazoa > Arthropoda > Insecta > Lepidoptera > Lasiocampidae > Malacosoma > Malacosoma neustria. Next base: position 5,481,567 of record OY856391.1, on the reverse strand, counting down.
AATGCTGGTTACTAGTTGTCATCATCATCATCATCTTAGCAATGAATCCCGGTTGCAGCCCAATCTCTCGCTTCGGCGCCCGGGGTCCGCTTTCCGACTTTTTCTTCTCCACTTCGCACGATCTGGTTACTTAATGCTGGTTACTAGTTGTATTAAAACTAAACTCCATCTGCGTAAGGGAGTTGGAACCAGAATACGATTCAAGGTTATATTAGAGGGCGGTCGCCATCTATATGGGCCTCTACCACCTAGGTAGAGTTATTTGATCACCTATTACGACAGGCAGTTGAAATATTGACCAGTATTCTTTCTTCGCCCCTGCACGTGGAAAAACATTCTGTCATGATATATAATACAACAAAGAATTGATAATATTATATTTAAATTATATTTTTAAATGTGTTTTGCTGTGCTATTGAAAATAATTCTTTATTTAGTTAATTTATTTTATGAAATAAGGAAAAATTCATCCGCGCAACAATTCTTTTCGTTTTCATTGTGATTCATAATCAAATAGCTGTCCTTTCACCCTAGTCAAGTTTTACAAAGGAGCCATTATTTGTTATCATTATTTTTTATTTGGTCTTCACAATAGCTCGCTAGAATTGATGCAGACTTACTTTTTTGTAACAAAATTTACAAATGACTAAATTGGATTTGTTTACCATGTTTATGTTAAAAAAATCCATGCATGGGGAACTTGTTTCAAGATGAGTATTCCGTCTTTTGGGTTTATCAGCATTCTAGCTTGTGTAATAGTCATAGGCCAAACTTTCAACGCGTCTTTTTGATTTCGCTTTACCTACTTTTGCTCCTACCTGTACTCCTTATTTTGTCCAAAAAGGCACAAAAACAGCTGAAATAGGTACATTTTGTTTGTGTCCCAAATGTACGTATATAAAATTATATGCATTTATTTTTGTGTGTAATGGTTTAATAAGGGCTAAGATAAAAATAATTTGTGACAAGCAAAAATAGAACGTATGCGCCCCTTTATATTCCGTAGGGCGCGACCTACCTAACTTCGCTAATAGTGACCAAATGGCTGACAGTGAGAGTACTGAATTAGCTACATCTTCCTTGCTGCTCCATATGGAGTAGTAAGAAGTAGTCGTATATATACTTCACAATCATTATACCGCTAGCTTATAAAAAGCACTAAAAGGGGCAAAAGTAGTCCGTCTGCATCTCCGCAAGGTGAAATACAAAAGCGAACAGTTTGAAGCAACCGTGGCCAAATTTCTATTGCGGTTATCCTTTGTGTAATGGAATTTGTTGCATGTGTTTTGTCAAAGTTTTAGGCCGTTGCTAAACAAATAACAATATTTTGTACTCTGATTTTGTAAAATTTACTAACTTTTAACGGTTTAGGGTAGAATATAAATTAATTTAAGAAAATGTATTTAAGTCTTATTACATTAACTAAAGCTAATTAATCTTAACACGTGTGATTTAAAAATTATGAAATAAAAACAATGACTGATTATCATCATCATCCTAATGTTGCAACTCGAACTTCTGTTTAGAGTTTAGACTCTTTCTTCTCCACTCCCCACAACATTCGACATACATGGTAATGCGTTCATTGGTTTATTATCAAACGAAGGAAGGGCGGCGGCATGACACATTTATTCCCCACGTACTTACGTGACCATACCTGTGAAGGTGACTCTCAAGCATGGATCATGATTAACGTCATTGATCTATATGTCTGCCATGAATGCGAGAGCCCTTAGCACATTCTTTTTCCTTCAATTCACAGATCTGCTGCAGCACATTCATCTCCGTGATACTCAGTTCCTACTTGTGTCGTTCTACGAGTAACACTGGCCGAGCTTTGCAAACGTATAAAAGACATGCCTGAAAAAAGTTTACTTAAGAAAATTTAAGTAGAGAGAGATTTACAGCTTTATATTATTCCATCAATGTAGGCTAGTATTCGATACGGTATGACAAATGGCGGTAGCTAGGTCGCCGGAAGCTCGGACGCAATGGTGACCACTTCCTGCCACCGCTGTCATTATGCCGGAAGTGTCGAAACACATCTATCAAACAGTGCTTCAGATGATTTGCGAAACTTGTTGTTTAGTACCACCATCAATGGTCAAATTACAGTTGAATTTTATAAATTTGATATTGACCAAATTCAGTCTAAGATATTTTTAATGACAATATTCAAATCACAGTTATTTCTTTTCCGCCTAGATTTAAATAGACATGTATTTTAAAGTTATTTTTAACATCACAAGTTGCAAAGAGAGGTGTACATATTATCATAGATTTTTTCTGATTAAAGAAATAATACATAAGCTTCATTATTGTTTATCATTATTTAAGCTTTACTATGATTATAATCAGTTCAGAAAAAATAATTAATTATTACATTTCAACAAAGGGCCAACGCTCGAGTAATTATCCGCTAATTCTCCGTACAGTGGCGAAGTAAGAATATTGAAGCGGGGCCGATAGCGCCCTATAATAAAAGGCAACAACTAGCTAGCTGGTAGGGCTCCAAACCCATCTGCTTAGCAACCGCCCTTGATCTCTAAATATGACACCATGAATTGTGTTAAAAGTGATAGTCTTTGGGGACTGCTGATAGAAGTGAAATCTAAGTAACTTGTGAATTGTATCGTCGAGCCTTTATATTATTATTTTCGGTTTATAAAGAAGTGTTTATGATCAAGGATTAAAGTTTAAATTGGTCATTAACACTTCTTTACAAACCAAAAATTGTTCACCTAAAAAGTCCTCAATACGCCTAAAGAAGTTTTCACTTCAAAAACTCAACTATATTTCATTGTAATAAATAAATTTTTAATTTCTTCGTTATGTACAATACAAATGTTTTCATAACCGCCTATCGTATGATAATTTACTTAAAAAAATTAATTTGATTACACTTGAACATAGACGAATACATCTCTCGGCTATGTTATTGTACGACCTTTGTCATACTAGATATGATTGTATTCCCATTGTTAACAAATTATGTTATAGGATCCCTAGCAGGACGCATTGTCGTAGACCTTGTCGTCTTTTTATGACCACGCACACTCGAACTAAAGCTGGTAAACGATCGCCACTTTATCGAATAGTAAATTCTTATAATTTCCTTTTTCACTCCATTGATATAGTAGCGACGAGTCCCAGCATTTATAAAAAAAGTGCGTTAAAGTGCCTCCAAGACAAATAACTGAACCTTTCATAGCTACGGCGCACTGAATGTCTCACTCTGAATTAATGTGTAAATGTAATGTGTAATATATAGTATTCTATTTTTATCTAAATAGTTATTTTTTGTTGCTAGTTCTTAGTTATGTTAAACTTTTTTTTTATGTGTAACCTGTGACAAATGTTGTTGGGTTTATATTAGTACTAACATATTAAATAAGACAATTTACTAATCCTCATATAAATACTGTTTGTTTATCCAATAAATGAAAAAAAAAAATATATATATATATATATATATATATATATATATATATATATATATATATATATATATATATATATATATATATAATATTATTTATTTGTTTCAGTCTGGATGGTCCGAATAAATCAAACAAATTTGTTTCTGTAAAAATAACAGAAACGACAATTAAAGTTGATTACTCGTCTCTCATAACTCTTGCTTTTCTATCTATTAATTAAATTATTTAAATCAAATCTGTAACGTAATAACGTAAATATTGTTTACTTTTTTGTAGGCAAATGTCATGTGTCACACTTCTATGACACATGACATTAAGCGCGTTAAATCAAAAGGGATTATGTCCTGGTTACACAACCTAACCATAATACAATAACATTAAAGAGATGATATTCTCTTTACATCTCCCCTCCACGATATGAAAATTGCATAATTTTTCAATCAGCTTCAACTTCAAACATTGGAATTAGTTTTGTCACGTGGAATAGACTCGTGTCTTGATTTCTTTTTCCAGTTTTTATTTTATAAATTGAGTTTGAAATTTTTTCTTCTATTATATATGGGCCGATTCTTAGTTCTTCTAGCTTTTTCCTATTGAGTTTGTTTCCATTCTCTATGAATACCATATCTCCTTCGTTGAATTCATGGTGTCTTCTGTTTCTATTAAATAAACTTTCGTTATACTTATGTGATCTCTGTGTTCTTTCTAATGCTAATTTCTTATCTCTTATCCAGTCTTCTCCGTTTTTCTTTCTTTTTAACTCTTCTGGTATGTTACTGGTGTCTGTGCCATATAATAGATACTCTGGTGTAAATCCCGTTATTGTATGTTCTAGTATATTATACTTATTCACACATTCTCTCGCTATCGATGTCCATGCTCTATTCTTTTTCTCTTCGTTTATTTTACATCTTATTTTATTTACTAATGTCTGATTCAGTCTTTCATTCAGACCATTAGAAAATGGTGCATTTATTGCAGTAAAAATTAATTGCACTCCTTTATTTTTTAAATAATCTTTAAATTCTTTCGAATTTATTCCAGGATATTGGTCCGTTAAGATTGTTCCGATGTTTTCTATGTCTAACACAGTTTGAATTAGTTTTATAAAATCAGCGGCGTTTTGAGTTCTTGATGTTGAAATGAACGCATATCTCGTGAAATGATCAACAAGTAAATGAATATATTTTTTTGTTGATCTAGTGCTTCCAAATCCTCCAATTGTATCTATGGACATAATTTCGAAAGCTTTGGTCGCTGGTCCTAATTGTGACATTGAGCCGAATTTATGTTGCCCTCTTGACTTATTCTTAATACATATATAACATTCTTTACAAATTTTTTTTATATTCTTCACTAAATTTTTAGCAGTATAATATGGACATATTTTCATTTGTGTTTGTGTTATTCCTGTGTGACACCATTCCTTGTGTATTTTATTAATTAAATCAATACTGAATTTTTCTGATAATATGATTTTCTCTCTTTTCTTCACTTTTTTATAATATATTCCGTTTTTCTCTATTAATTTTTCTTTTTTATTCTGTAATAGTATATTATTCATCTGATCTAATTTTATTTCATCTATTTCAATAAAATTTACCGTTTTTAATAAATCCTCTTCTTCTGTATTTGATTCTAGAACAGGGTTTCTACTCAAGCAGTCCGCTTCTTTATTATCTTTACCTGGGACGTATATAATTTTAAAATCGTATTGAGATAGATAGTGACTTAGATCGCCCAATTCTTCGTCTGTTCGTGCTTTTATATTCATATTTTCCAGTGGTTTGTGGTCAGAGTATATTTCGAAGTATCTCCCTATCAGCCAGTGTTGCCAGTACTTTATTGCCTCTTTTATAGCTAAGCATTCAAGATAAATAGCTTTTTTTCTTTTTTGCGTTTCATTAAGTTTCTTTGAGAAGTAGGCCACAGGTTTTTCTTTTCCATCCTCTTGTGTTTGTTTTAGTATTGCGCCTATACCTTCAAGTGATGCATCTGTATATATCTTGATTGGAAGGTCTTTGTCGAATATCTCCAACACTGGTTGGGAACATAGCATTTCTTTTATCTTTCTGAAAGATTTTTCACAATCCTCTGTCCATATAAATTTTACATTTTTTTTTAATAGTTGATGTAATGGATCTAGTAATATTGAGCTCTTTTCTATATATTCATGGTAAAAATTTATTTTCCCCAGAAATTGTCTAATTTGCTTTTGTGTAGTAGGAATTGGGAAATTTTTTATTGACGTTATGTTGTCTTTCAACGGTTTAACCGTATTTTCTCCTATTACATGTCCTAAATATCTAACCGAACTAGCAGCGAATGTACACTTTTTAAATTTTAACCTGAGTCCTTCTTTTTTTATTGCATTTAATAATTTTTCAATATGATTTAGATGTTCTTCAAACGTCGGTGAGTGTATTAAGATATCGTCTATATAGTTCACTGAAAATTCAGTTAGTCCATATTTTCTTAATATGTTACTCAGAATTCGTTGAAATATAGCTGGAGACGTTTTTAAGCCAAACGGTAGACACGTCCATTGATAGTGACCATCTTGTGTTACAAATCCCGTCTTCCTCCTATCCTCAATTCTTAGTGGTATTGACCAAAAAGCTGAGTTAATGTCCAGTGTCGTAAAGTATTTACAATTTCTGGCTCTTATTATTATATCATCTATTAAAGGGAATGGTTGTGCCTGAGGGACAATGTTTTTATTTAAATCTCTAAAGTCTATGCACAGACGTGTCTTTCCTTCATTTTTCTTATATGCTAGTGTGACGGGTGCAGCAAAAGGACTATAAGATTCTTCGATTAAATTCTTCTCTAGTAAGTTGGCTATTTGTTTCTCTATTTCTTTTTTGTCTTTTATATTACATCTATAGGGTCTTTTACTGCAGTATTTCTCCACTATTAAGTCAATTCTAGCTTCATATTCGTTAACAGTCCCAATATCATACTTGTCTTTCGCAAACACTGATTTGTTTTTATCTATCAATTTTTCTATCTTCATTTTTTTATCTTTATCTAAATGTTCTATATTTGTTTGAAATTCTTCTGTTTCCACGTGTTCATTAAAATTAATTGAACAATTTGTAACTTCACTTAATGTTATCTCTGGTTTTTCTAACTTTTTCTCTATTTTCTGTGAGATTTCTAAATTTTCATTCAACCTCAACTTAAACATAGGAATTAAGTCTAATCCTATTATAAAATCTTCAAAATCCTCTCTTTCAACTACATATATATCTACTATTTTTTCTATATCAAATATTTTTATTCTTATTCTTACCAATCCATTTGTCTGATTCACACCATTGACAGAAAGAATATCTTGTTTAAATCTTCTCTATTCTCTTTTATTTTTATCCATTTCGAGTTTATCAAGGATACTTGAGAACCTGGATCATATGTTCCCATTATCTCTATCTGATTCTCAACTAGTAGCTTAAGTCTGATCAATGGTGTGACTATTAGTTTTTTTTCTCTGTATTTAAATTTACTTCTATTACTGAATTGCTTCCTATAGCTTTAGGTTTCTCTTTTTTCTCTAGTTTAAACCAGCATTTTTCTTCTGGATGATATCTTATACCTTTACCCATGTTTTCACATGTCATACATGGTTTCTTTTCTTCATTTCTGAATTTATGTTCTGGTTTACCTTCTTTTTTAAATGTTTTCTTTTTTATTTATTATCCCTTCAAGCTTCTGTAATTCATTTATTAAATCTTTTGTATTTTCTATTTCATCTCTGGCGATCTTCTCTCTAATAAATTCTGGCAACCCAAATGCAATTCTATCTATCATTGTATCAGCGTCCATGTCCTTATTTATTTCTAATAATAATCGTTCTTTCTTTATTGCATATTGTACTATTGAACCTTCTTTGTATTTAAAATAATGAGCATATGTCCTGCTACTCCATCCCTTACCTGAAAAGGTTTCTATTAATATCTGTTTCCACGTATTCCAATTGTTTTCATGTTCTCCTTTTATTACAGTAGAAGTATACCAATCTTGGCAAGTTGCATCTAAAAATATTCTTAATAATTCTATTTTAGTTTTATCTTTTTCTATTTTAAATCTTCCACACTCTTTTTCGAATATATGTAACCATTGTCTAACATTAGATGTTTTATAATTAAATTTTTCTAATACAAATTTATCTACAATATGTTTTAAGTTTTTTTCTTCTTCGTGTTTTTCTGATTTTTCAATTAATTTTTCTAATATTTTTTCCAAGCTCGAGTTTTCTTTAATATTCTCTTGAAGTGTTTGTTTTAAATATTTCCCTCCAAACTGGATATTTCCTTCATCATCTAAATATATCTTTTCTAATTCTTTTGAAATTTTTATCCATATTTTTAACTCATCATGCCTTTTTCCTAATGAATTTTTTACCTTTTTGAAAGTCTCCATCTTTGTCAACTCTTCATGATAATCTGCATACATGAGGTCATCTGGTATAACATATTTTTCCCCTTGTTCTGTGACAATTGAGGTTACAGCTACTACTGTAGTTTTACAGTCCTTTGGAGAAGCCACAGCTCTGAACTCGAATTGCAATTTCATTTTGTGACGAAAATTGTCGTTTTATAATATTATTTATTTGTTTCAGTCTGGATGGTCCGAATAAATCAAACAAATTTGTTTCTGTAAAAATAACAGAAACGACAATTAAAGTTGATTACTCGTCTCTCATAACTCTTGCTTTTCTATCTATTAATTAAATTATTTAAATCAAATCTGTAACGTAATAACGTAAATATTGTTTACTTTTTTGTAGGCAAATGTCATGTGTCACACAACCTAACCATAATACAATAACATTAAAGAGATGATATTCTCTTTACATATATATATATATATATATATATATATATATATATATATATATATATATATATATATATATATATATATATAGATAGATAGATAACTCTTTATTGTATACTCAATTTTCTACAAACATAGAAGTTCTTACAACTAATAGAGCAAGAGCCCAGGACGGCCAGACCTTCGTCATTTTATAAAGGCTGAAAATTTTTCTGTGCATGTCCCCTATATAGGTAAGAACGACCAGCGACTATAGAGTTTGGGTTGTGGTTACTTGGGCAGTTAACAGGCAGTAAAGGTGCATAAAATAGGACCTTAAATTCGTTAAAGTATAAAGCTCAATTTTTTTATATTTTCTTCGGGATAACCTTAGAAATCTCGTCATCCATTGCCGGACACTTCTGACGGTTGCTCCCCCCTGCCAGACACCCCTAAACTTTAATAAATTATCATTATACTTTTGTTATAGTATAAAAGCTAAATTTTATATATGTTACTTGGAGACCTATAAAAAAATGTTACCCCAATAGCCGGACAGTTTTAATGGTTTTTACATCTTGCCAGACACATTGAAAGTCCGCTGTAGGTGCGAGCGCGAGTGCTTAGTCGATAACGATCTTTATAGAAAATTATTTTATTACGTTCATAACCTTGTTATACAAAGTAAAAAAGCTTATTTTAATATTAAAAAATAAATAAAAAATATTATTACATGTAAAAAAATATTTAATCATTTTTATAAATTTAATCATTGTCGTCGATATTTTCATTTTCTTCGTCACTACTCCTCCAGTCCATGGCATGATCGTCGTCAATATCGACTTCTTCGTCAGTTTCTAAAAAAAAAATTAGTTATTTATATAATTATAAATAATAATGTACAATAATTTGTCATAATAATTATATACCTGATTGAGTTTTGAGCGAATCACTAACATAACTTGGTAGTTGATCCCCTTCAAACCATTTGAACTGGTATTGGTCATCTTTCAATACCCAGCCGTTATTGTTTTGTTGATATGTAGTTGGAATTTTCAGATGAGCATTATTCCATATGGTACATATATAATTTGCTCGCAGAAATTGCTGCAATAGCTCGCTTTTGCAAGGTGGTAGATTGCTAGTGTCAAAATTTCGCAACTTCTTTCGGTCGAAAGCTTCGTTTACATCGGATATCGTATACGAGTCGATGAATATTTGAAGTCTAGCGGCATCAACATCAATTACATTAGGAACATGGTAAACATTACATATTAATCTCTGAATAATATTAAAGATGATTTGGTGATGGTCTAAATTTTCAATTAATTCGCTCTTGCCGAAGTTCTTGAAAGCTTCCTGGTACTCTGGATATTTTTTCAATATCTTGTATGGTTTTAATTTTCCTCTTCTGAAGAACGCAGGATTAAAATTACAACCTGTGATGGCATGAAATTCAGGTAAGCTCTGACAAATTAACTGTCCCAACTCTGCATGTATTTTGGTCAGGTCAACATATCTTAAATTATTGCCAGTACCCGTAAGCATCCGAACAACCGAATCACTTTTAAGGTGATGTATGTTACCAAGCATTATAGCCACAATATCGGTACTTATTACTATTGTGAAATAAAAAATTAACCTTTTTTACTTTATATAACATACTTTATAAGGAGTCATATATATATATATATATATATATATATATATATATATATATATATATATATATATATATATATATATATATATATATATATATATATGTATATATATGACTCCTTATAATAATAAAATACATCTAGATAAAAGGTTGCCTGGAAGAGATCGCTGTAAGCGATAAGGCCGCCTATTGTGTATTATAGCCTAAGAGCCCAGGACGGCCAGACCTTCGTCATTTTATAAAGGCTGAAAATTTTTCTGTGCATGTCCCCTATACAGTTAAGAACGACCAGCGACTATAGAGTTTGGGTTGTGGTTACTTGGGCAGTTAACAGGCAGTAAAGGTGCATAAAACAGGACCTTAAATTCGTTAAAGTATAAAGCTCAATTTTTTTATATTTTCTTCGGGATAACTTTAGAAATCTCATCATCCATTGCCGGACACTTCTGACAGTTGCTACCCCCTGCCAGACACCCCTAAACTTTAATAAATCAATATTATACTTTCGTTATAGTATAAAAGCTACATTTTATATATCTTACTTGGGGACCTATAAAAAAATGTTACCCCAATAGCCGGACAGTTTTAATGGTTTTTACGTCTTGCCAGACACATTGAAAGTCCGCTGTAGGTGCGAGCGCGAGTGCTTAGTCGATAACGATCTTTATAAAACATTATTTTATTACGTTCATAGCCATGTTATATAAAGTAAAAAAGGTTAATTTTTTATTTCACATTGGGCTACTGATGAAGTGGTGCCATTTATTGGCAACAAAGCGATATACATCAATTTCAGAAAATGTCATTCTTTCACTGTTGATAATTCCAACAGAGTTGTCTCAAGGGTTAATGAAGAGTTGTCATGCCCAGCACACGAGGAAGCAGATACGAAGATAGTATACCATGCATGTAACGTCAACTATCCAGCCGAAATAGTAATAAGTACCGATATTGTGGCTATAATGCTTGGTAACATACATCACCTTAAAAGTGATTCGGTTGTTCGGATGCTTACGGGTACTGGCAATAATTTAAGATATGTTGACCTGACCAAAATACATGCAGAGTTGGGACAGTTAATTTGTCAGAGCTTACCTGAATTTCATGCCATCACAGGTTGTAATTTTAATCCTGCGTTCTTCAGAAGAGGAAAATTAAAACCATACAAGATATTGAAAAAATATCCAGAGTACCAGGAAGCTTTCAAGAACTTCGGCAAGAGCGAATTAATTGAAAATTTAGACCATCACCAAATCATCTTTAATATTATTCAGAGATTAATATGTAATGTTTACCATGTTCCTAATGTAATTGATGTTGATGCCGCTAGACTTCAAATATTCATCGACTCGTATACGATATCCGATGTAAACGAAGCTTTCGACCGAAAGAAGTTGCGAAATTTTGACACTAGCAATCTACCACCTTGCAAAAGCGAGCTATTGCAGCAATTTCTGCGAGCAAATTATATATGTACCATATGGAATAATGCTCATCTGAAAATTCCAACTACATATCAACAAAACAATAACGGCTGGGTATTGAAAGATGACCAATACCAGTTCAAATGGTTTGAAGGGGATCAACTACCAAGTTATGTTAGTGATTCGCTCAAAACTCAATCAGGTATATAATTATTATGACAAATTATTGTACATTATTATTTATAATTATATAAATAACTAATTTTTTTTTTAGAAACTGACGAAGAAGTCGATATTGACGATCTCTTCCAGGCAACCTTTTATCTAGATGTATTTTATTATTATAAGGAGTCATATATATGTATATATATGTATGATGGTGGCAGTGCGATCGAGAATGAGCGCTTAAGCAACTACATCCGATTACCCTATTTAAATCTGCAAGAAGCCCCCATTATTGTGCTTTGCCAGATAAAAGCCCCACAACCCTCGTGGGCAATTAACCTTATCTGCACATGATGCTCACGTTAGATACCGCGAACTATTTTGACCTTTGTAATAAAAACTTTTTCATATCCGTGGACTAAAGAAAAGCATCAAATTTATGAATATTTGCTTTCACGGTATTCGTCAGGATAGACCGTTGCACATTGATTTGAATTTTTTTTTCATCTAAAAATCTTATGAAACTTCAATCTTCAAATTGCTTTTTACGGCTCCTATAGAAACATTTCAAAAAAGGATACAACAGCATCGAGAATACGTTAAAAATTTGGATTTATTTTTTTGTCCTTTAATTTTTTCTATTAGTATAGATAGTATGTAAAAGTACACAGTTCCGGCACAGGCTGCTTGTAGGTTACTGATGATTTTTTATGACCACCCATATCTGTGTGGCTAAAAATATGTAGCTGCGGTGGTGTTAATACGTAAGTACCAAAAATAATAATAGATACTTTTCAGTTCAAACAGTATATGTACATGCAAAAGAAATACTCGCTCACACACATTCAGCCAGTAATTATAGATTATACTAACTGTGCCCGCGACTCCGTCCGCGTGGAATAGTGACTTTGGGCAGCATTTTATGGATATATCTTATGGTTTATTTTGGATTTCAAACCCTATAAACCCTAAAATATAAATAAAGGAAATATGGAAACAGTCAGTGTTATCGAATGCAACTGTTACGCCATACGCCTCCAGAATACCTGCGTTCTAACCTACAAAGTCCAGCCTAAGCTAAACCCTATTTTATATGATTGATGATATAAATCTGAGGTCAACTTAGATTAGAAATAAAAAAAATCCGAAACCGATCATTTTTAACTAAAACTATTTTTTTTTTTAAATAAAAGTAGCCTAAGTTACTCCTTGTTACATCAGCTATCTGCCAGTGAAAGTCCCGTCAAAATCGATTCAGTCATTTCAGGGATTAGTCAGACAGACAAACAGACAGACAGACAGACAGACAGACAAAAATTGAAAAAAAAAAGCTGTTTTGGTATATTAAATTAAATTAATTATATGTACTGTATACATCCAAATATACTTAGTAAAAAGCGGTTATTTTAATATTACAAACAGACACTCCAATTTCATTTATTTGTATAGATGTTAGATGAGAAAAGCTTATACGGGTGATTCAGTGTAAACTCTATATAACGACACTTAACGTACTGAGTATTTTTCGGCGTTATAGAGAGCGGTTGTTAAATGGAGAGAAATAAAAGAAATTATTTCACTATTCTATAATAATATGCATTTTTTACTAATATAGTACACATTTTCATACGAATATTATTATTAATACAAATAACAACACATACTGCATATAATAATTGGTATTTACAGTACTTTTTTTAAATTTTGAATCTCTTCGCACGCTTCTCCTTTGATTGCGATATATTGGATTTAACTGAATGTTGACTCTCTTGTATTAATAACGCTGCTTTACCTATTCTCCAAAACTATACAATGTATGGTACAACCGAGCATATTAACCAAAGTGACGATATCGTAGTGTACCTATGTACAATCGTGTTAGCTTCTGGTCTTATAGTTAAACTATCCCCAGAATTGCCTATTTTCTGCATTTATCGCTCACCAGGTAATGCTAACACTGAAAACTTTTATTTGACACTAAATAAAATATTACCAACACTACACATATTTAAATCCATCATTATTACCAGTGATATTAATATAGACATAAAGTTGAACAATAGTGACCCGAGATCATTTAAATACTTAAATTGCCTCGCTTTCCATGGTTTCCTTCCAGCTCATACGTTACCTACAATAGAGAATAACTGTATAGATCACTTTTTTTTTAAAGTTACCAACAGACACCCTTTTATTTGACACAACCATTACAGATATACAGTTCTTCACTTCTATGTTTACAAAGAAAACTTAATAAAATAAAATATCAGTACATAACAAAAATTAATTTACAAGCTAAATCCTTTACTGCAATAAAATAAAATAAAAATATAAACTGATACAATATTAGCTACAGAAGACGTTAATTTAGCTGTAGATTCTCTTATAGAATTATTAAAATCGGTAATCGCTAAGGATACAAACCTTATTAAAACTACGGTAAGGAATAAAATTATAAAACCATGGATTACAGGTTAAATCGAAATCTAATCTAAACTAAGGTAGTTTACTAAAATGTATGAGGAATAGAGACCAGTTATACAGAAAACTAAAAAATAACCGAACAATGAAATTCTCTTTTTTAAAACAAACGAATATGTATTTTAATATTTTTAAATATGTTTTTTACATTTTAGATTCAGATTACCAAATTCTTGTACGTTTTCATTTAACTATTTGTTATTATTGTTTTGTTTTTACTTTGTAATAACTTTTATGATTATGTATTAAACGAAATTATGCTATAAATAGGTGTATGTGCACTGATTTTTCATGGATCTATATAATGAACATCAGTGTATGGTATGTATTTAGTTTTACGATGTCCCTATGTTGTTTAAGTCATAAATTATTTCTCGCTGTCAGGGTTGACACTTAAAATCAGTGCTGTGTCGATTTGTTTTGATGTAGCTTTTTACTGAGCTGTTGACCTCGTTTGGTGCTAATTGTTGCAGTTTAGTATAAATAATGTTTAAATGTTTATAGCTGTAAATTACCAAATAAATACTTTTTCTTTCTTTCTTCTACATATAAGCGATATAGAAACTACTGCTCTAAAATACTAAAAATAGCTAAAAGACAACACGACAGACAGGAGCTTAGCAATGCAAGCAATAATCCAAAGGCACTCTGGAAAGTCACCCAGTTATTATCACCAACTTCACCCGTTAATTCATGTGAGGTTAACAATTTTTTAATCATTATAGGCAAATCTTTTGCTAGTAAAACTACTCCCACAGCGGCCCCCATCAAACCCGTAACTGATAACAAGTTACCATCCTCTTCAGTTGTGTTAGAAAACACTGATTCTGGAGAAGTTATCACAGCCATTCAATCTTTGCGTTTTAACGCAGCAATGGGCTAGGGTGGTATCTCTCCTAAAGTAATAAAGAGACACATATGCTCTAGGTCCTACTTTAAGCCACATATTTAATCTGTGCTTTTGAACCTCCGTGTTCCCCGATACTTTTAAAAAATCAATTATACATCCTATTTTCAAGGGCGGAGACGGCACATCAATTAGTAACTATAGACCTATAGCTCATCTAACAGTTCTCTCAAAAATACTTGAACGTCTTTTAAACAAGCGACTTTCTTCTTATCTTAACAAAATTAATATATTATCACCACATCAATTTGGTTTTATCTATAAGCTTGGTTACTTCAAATGTAAGAAAATATCATTCTTAAAAGAATTAAATTATGACGACACTGAAAATTATTTCACACACACACACGCACACATACACACACACGCGCGCGCGTACGTGTTCGCATAACTACATACACAGTCACGCTAGAAAACCGTCCCATACACCAGTGTAACAACACTTTTGGGTGAGGGCCTTGTTTTCCTAAATACCTATTACGTAGCCTAGTTAGGAACTACTCTGCATTTACCGTCCCGAGGACAACGCCCTGTGATATTGTAACTATTATTGTTTTCATTAAATATGTGTCCAACTTTAATTTAATCTAAACTGTGTGAGATATAGTTTAGAGATAGTCTGATATTTTTTGCTGCTCTAATATTTAATTGTATTTTTTTATGTATTTTACTTATAGCTTGAGATGCTGCCGGTCCAACTTGATTGTTTGTTTCATGCTCGGTTGAGGTCGATGTTTGGACTTATGAATTTCAGCAGCTTAGAGAGTACTACATAGAGATTTTAATGCCGTATTATTGTCGTTAAATAGAGTGACCGTGACGCTACCAAGTCAAGCAGTTTCGACGTTTTAAGGAATTCGTTGTTATGTCGAGTGACATTATAAAGAGTTTACACTGTATATGAAGGCTTTAGCATTCTAAAATAACAAAAGCTATGTGTTGAGCGGAAAAAGAACTTTAAAGCTAACAAAAGCTATTATTGCCCAATATACAGTTTTTACAATTGTAATGCAATAGTGACTACTCAAGCAAATCCATTTTAGTGGTCAAAGTGGACCGGTCGTCATATCGCACGGACAAAGCCGGCAGCGATTCAGCCCGTTTCGGGATTATCCCTTCAAAGATTTATTGTGTTTCCTCCAGCCGAGTCAGCTCGAAGAGTCGTTTGGAGATTATAGGCAACCCATCACTGCATCATACCTTTAGTAAATAATGTTTTCTTAATACTAAGACATAATATACTCCAATGATATTATAAAAAGAAATATGACGTTCTCCGTTGACCTAGTTTTACCTAGTCCAATAGTAAGCAGTTACCGTCGCCTGTGGATATTTGCGACACCAGAGGCACTTGCTATTAAACTTCCGTCGTGGGGAACTGAAACCTTCGCTTATGCCGAAGACACAAGACTATTATGACGGCATATTTACGGACCAAGGGTGGGTGCCATCCGGACGGCCTAGTTAGGGTTGTTTTGTCGCCCTTTTGAACAGGCCGTAGGGGTCAGCAATCTTATACCGCCCCTGAATAAATACCACCAAGTTGATTATTAAATAAAAATACACTTCAAGTGTATAACACACTATTAAGTAACTATATTCATTATTAAGTAACACTTACTTAATAGTGAATACTAACATTTAAGATTATTATTAACCGTTGAAAATATATTAATTTTTATAATTTAAACTAGCTGTGCCCGCGACTCCGTCCGCGTGGAATAGTGACTTTGGACAGCATTTTTTGAAAATATAAATAAATTAAATATACAAACTGCGTTCGAACCTACATAGTCCAGCCTAAGCTGAACCCTATTTCATATGATTGATGATATAAATCTGAGGTCAAGTTAAATTGGTCTTACAAATTTCCGAAACTGATCATTTTTAGCTAAAACTATTTTTTTTTCTAAAATAAAAGTAGCCTAAGTTACTCCTTGTTACATCAGCTATCTGCCATTGAAAGTCCCGTCAAAATTGGTCCAGCCATTTCAGAGATTAGCCGGAACAAACAGACAGACAGACAGACAGACAGACAGACAAAAATTGTAAAAAATGTTGTTTTGGTATATGTACCGTGTATACGTCCGAATGCACTTCCTCCAATTTTATTTATTTGTAGAGAGTATAGATGTATAATTAGTAACTGTTGATAACCTGTGTCGCAAATACAGCATACAATCATAAAAAAGTTTTTGAACAGTTTTAAGGTAATTCAATATCAAATACAGTTAAAGAAGTTGAGTGATGAAAGGAGAGGCAGTGTACACAATAAAAAACGAAATAAAAAAAATACAAGTCACGTGCAAATTTTTTTGGCAACATTGATCTTGGTTTCGTGTTTCTTGGATTTTGATAATTTGCAGCATATCAGCTTTCCCATAACGGAACACATGCCAGGAAAATAACGAGGATACAGCCGATAATAATTTAGTTAAAAATTGAGAATAACCACAATATATTTTATTTATGTGCATAACAAGTTACGTAACTGTGCCAAGGGCTTGTATTGTGTAGGGTCCGCGTTTCTTGACACTGCTATTTGAAAACAGTCTTCTTGATGTTACTCCTCACATTAAAAATTCAACGAAGAAATTACTAGTAGATGCACTGCACTATATTGTCAAGTAATAAGAATAATAAAAGAGAAATATACCTAGTCGGGTCATAAGTATTGTCACACAGTAAAAACTTTTCTTTTAGAATGCTGGCCACAAAAAAGTTTATTGAATTCGAATTTCGAATTGTTCATGAAAATAAAAATGTATACTTTTAGAATTTTACTCATTTTTAAATATGGAGTGGACGCTTAAAGAAGACCGTGTTGCAGTTATTGCGTTGCATCGTTGCGGTTACGCGCCAATTCAAATTTTTAACATACTGAAAAATTTGAATATAACCAAGAGATTCGTTTATCGTACCATCAAACGATACAATGAAGACTCTAGTGTAGATGACAGGTCAAGAAGTGGTCGCCCTCAGTCTGTTAGGACTCCAGCAGTGATAAAAGCTGTGAAGGCACGAATTCAAAGAAATCCCAAACGTAAGCAGAAACTGTTGGCCCTTCAGATGGGGTTTAGCAGAACCACGGTGAAAAGGGTGTTAAATGAAGACTTAGGGCTTCGGGCATATCGAAGAAAAACAGGACATCGTTTGAATGCTCGTCTAATGGACCTGAGACTGAAGAGATGCCGCGCTTTGTTGAAGCGGTACGCGGGAAAAAAATTTCGGGAAATTCTTTTTTCGGATGAAAAAATGTTTACCGTAGAAGAGAGCTACAACAAACAAAATGATAAGGTGTACGCACACAGTAGTGAAGAAGCGAGCAACCATATTCCGCGTGTCCAACGAGGTCATTTTCCATCCTCGCTCATGGTATGGTTGGGAGTTTTTTATTGGGGCTTAACAGAGGTACATTTTTGTGAGAAAGGTGTAAAAACGAATGCTGTTGTGTATCAAAATACAGTCCTGACGAACCTTGTGGAACCTGTTTCTCATACCATGTTCAATAACAGGCACTGGGTATTCCAACAAAATTCGGCGCCAGCTCATAGAGCGAAGAGCACACAAGACTGGCTGGCGGCGCGTGAAATCGACTTCATCCCGCACGAAGACTGGCCCTCCTCCAGTCCAGATTTGAATCCGTTAGATTACAAGATATGGCAACACTTGGAGGAAAAGGCGTGCTCAAAGCCTCATCCCAATTTGGAGTCACTCAAGACATCCTTGATTAAGGCAGCCGCCGATATTGACATGGACCTCGTTCGTGCTGCGATAGACGACTGGCCGCGCAGATTGAAGGCTTGTATTCAAAATCACGGAGGTCATTTTGAATAAACTTTAATGTCATAAGAATCTATGTTTTGTTAAGTTCATTTTGGTATATGAATGGTTACATAATGAATAAACTTGTTACAATTATTTTACATTAAACATGTGACAGAATTTATGACCTGACTAGGTATATACAGATGATACTGTTCACAAATAGAATCACAAATAGAATGAGAATTATAATAAAACTCTCAACGTTCGCGGTCGTTGGTTAGAATAGCGAGCACGGAGACTTTCGTTTTGACACTCGGTAAACGAGTGCTGTGGCGAGCGATGCCGAGTGAGCTCTGCCAGCAGTCAGTGGCGTCCGCGCCTAGCGGTACAATGTTAACCAATTGTGATGGCGAGCGATGTAAACCTATGCACGCTACAATGTTATAGCATTATTGTTTTTGTATATTTACTGTACTTACAAATATACTTACATTGAGTAATTTTTTTTATAAAACATAGTTCAGGCATATAGAATATAAGTAAATTTAATTATGGAATACAATATTTTCAAACATTCAAACAATACTGTCACTAATTATTGACAAGTCTGTTTTAGAATTAAATTGAGAAAGTTTTTGTAACAATTACCACTCTCGTATCAAATATCGAGTCATATTGGACGTGTCGTGTTCACAAATGCCCTGAAGGGTTATAAGCGCATGTGTGATTGGCGAGTGGAGGATTCCATCAGGAAAATACCTTTATATGTTGGAATTCAATTTTTCTTAGTCTGCCACTTGATCACTGACACAGATTTAATCAATAAGTATATTTGTTTGAAATAACTTATTAATAACATTGGCATAAACTAGCTGACCTGGAAAACGTTGTTCTGCCATATAAATAAAAAAACAGAACTTAATTACATTCACCCCTTTCAAGTTTCTTTTTCACGACAAAAATAGCGTATGTCCTTCTCCAAAGTCTAATTTATCTCTATACCGAAATTCAAAAAATTAGTTCAGCGGTTTAGGCGTGAAAACATAACTGACAAACAGAGTTATTTTCACATTTATAATGTTAGTATGGATAACATGGATTAATTATTAAACAAAGGTGAAACAACCAAATTACTTTATTTTACAGTACTTTTTCAAATCACTGCCCAACATCCATTCTCGAATATTGCTGTACACAGTCTTAGTAGCCATTCTGTCTTGATCATTCAAAGCAGCGCACATATTGCAAATATTTTCAGTCATTGTTGGATCGCTATACTCATACACATTCTTCCACTTAAAGAAATCTCGGTAACGCTGTGGCGAGCCGACAATCTCGTGTAACAGAGAAGCTAGTTCTGTTGGAGTGTATTTTCTGGCATCAATGTAAGACCCAGGGGGCAAAAATCTGCAAAGTACAAACACAAGATTAAAGATCATTCCTAGATAGATTTTAGGTGATGTGCTGAAATTAATAATGATTTTAAACGATATACAATAAGCGAAAGAAGTACCGAAGGCGACGTTTAGATTGCAACCGAAATTAACGCCAGAACAATGATGTTGACAATAAGCGAAAGAGGTCTTTCATCTAATATTTGTCAAAATAGTTTACAACCCATTTTAAAACTTGAAAAGAAACTAATAAAAGATAACTTGATTAACATGAACTCAACTTACATGCGATTTGTTTTACGCTTACTGTAGTAATAGTAATATTTTACGCTTGTCTTCTGCAGAGACCCTACAACACTTGTGCTTTGTGGTAATAATTATTTATATCAAAGAAAAATTCTAAAACCTACGTAAATTTGTTACATATTGCAAGAAATTTAATAAGCATAAAATATAAATATAGGAAACTCTTTAATCAAGTATGCAGAGACCTTAAAATTCTAGTTGCATAAATAGACCTCAGTTCAAAACAGCGGCCAAGATCGTGTCGATCAAATTATAGAAAATATGTGATTATAAAAGAAAGGAAACCATACCTGGTATAATTAGCTCCTCCATATACAATGGGAACAACATTATTATTTAGAGCTCGTGTTAATTTCTCAGTAACGTAGTCTTCGTCAAAGGAATTCTCAAATGACAAATAGAAGTAGTAATCCCTACTTAACATCGAGTCGCAATACGCTCTATTAGTTTTAGGACATTTCAAATTACCACATTTCCCATAGATATCTACTGTGTACCCAAATAGACGTACAGCTGTGTTAAGCTGTTTTACATAATTTTCCCGATTGCTTGGATTCTTACATTGAGAAACAAACCAAGCTGCCAACTTTGTTTTATTAGCAATTTTGTTAGCAAATTCATCATCTAAATCAGGAAGCTCTGCCCATTGCATGTCAACTTTAGGACCCACAATTTCTCCCGTATGTTTGTCTCTGATGAGTATGTATGGATAGGGTATATCTGAACGAAGTCTATAGGTAGAAGTCCAATTGAAAAATCCGTCTGGAACCGCTTGGCAGATAGGAAATCTTGTAGGAGACTCCATGTCAATGAAAATGTATTTCTGATGCTCCGATCTGTTTTTAGGAAGGTCTCTTACGTTTATATCACGGGCAATAAAAGCAATAGCATCAAACTTGGTGAGATCACCGCCGAAGAACTTTCTATCTGTAGTCATGTAGCAATTTGTAATTGAACATTTCTTTTTTATAAAATTGTCTTGCCCTTTACCCAAATAGTGAAAAGGTGCCACTTTATATCTGGTCCAGTAGAGGACATATTTAAGATTATTCTGATCACTTCTTTTTGTTGCTGTTCTATTAGTATTTGGTGTAGGGACTGCAGTAAGTTCTCCAGTCAGAACCCAAATCATACTTATAATACTAACAGTTTTAAATTTAGTGATTGAAGTCATATTTCAAGTGTCATTGAAATTTCAAGTGATCAAATCAAACCTGAAAAATAAATCTTTATCATAACAAACATCAAATCATGATGTTGATGATGACATGATATTTATTTCTTTATAATCATACAGCTTTCATAGACGCTGTTGTTTCAATTTTAAAAGTAAATACAATTAAATACGAGTATATCGATTGTTTTATTGCAGAATATGACAGGCATGCTAACAACCCACTTAATGACACGGAGCGTGATTACGTTTATTAATTATAGAAACGTCAAGAGATTAGTAATTTTGTGGTGTTCTTAAAAAATTAAATAAATGAAGAAGATACAAATTAAACTGAAGATAAATGTTGCTAACAAATTTATAGAGAAGAAGAAATTAGGAATGGAGCTTTTGTAACAAAAAAATTAAGCCCGGAAATGGAAAAGAGGAAATGTGTCTGGCTTTGCCCTCCCTCCCAAAGAAGGTCCCACTATTCTCCGTGTCACGTCGGTCCAAGCAACCTATTAAAGATTGATGTCAAAAAACTTGGCTGCACCGGGACTATGTCGCGTAAATTATTTGAAATGAAAAATGATTTTTATAATAACTTTATATATCGGCGCAAACACAACATTCGCCGAATATAAAAACATTTTAATACTTGACTTAAGAACTCGTGCAAGGTGCAGGTGTGCTGGATTCCTTGAAAACACGAGAAACAGGTGTGTCGAACACGTGTGACATGCACGTATGCGAGTCCCAAGGGGTTTGTTGTCAAGACAATACGTACAAAATAACGGTACGCCAAACTATTAACACGGTAAACAACACGTGCAACACGCAGGTGCGCTAAAACATGTAGCACATGTGCCATGCCATATAAATATAGCCGCACTATCGGGCCTTTTCCGACCGGAGTCGCTGTTGCATCGTCTGAAACAACAGCTTTAGCTTATAGAAAAAAAAACACTAGATAATTCATACTCTACTAAAAAAACATTTCGTAGTGTTTTAAAAACGTGACGCCAGTATTATTGACGTCATAATTGTTCACTTCACGATGATGACTCTTATTAGGGTCTTCGAAATAAAACTTCACAAGTACTTGATAGGCTTCGTATATTCAATGAGCAGCGTAAAGAGGTCTGAAAGAAGATGCAGTGACAAAAATTGAGAAAGGTATGCTGAGATGGTTTGGCCATATCGAGAGAATGAATGAAGAACGATTGACGAAAAAAGTGTATAAGGCGAGTGTGAATGGAAGTGTTGGAAGGAGTAGACCTAGGCGGACGTTTCAAGACCAGATCAGGGACGTCTTGAAAAAAGGCCAGGTCAAGAGTACTGTCAAGTACGGTGTAGGTAGTGTACGGTCAAGGAATAATGAAAGTGGACGAAGCGAAACAAGTATGTAAGGATCGTAGCAAGTGGAAAGAAGTGGTCTCTGCCTACCCCTACGGGAAAGAGGCGTGATTATATGTATGTATGTATAATTCATACTCGAACTGTCATACAGTACGGACCTCTCTAAGACCTCTTTACGCTGCCCATTGAATATACGAAGTCTATCAAGTACTTGTGAAGTTTTATTTCGAAGACTCGAATAAGAGTCATCATCGTGAAGATAATAATTATGACGTCAATAATGCTGGCGTCACGTTTTTAAAACACTACGAAATGTTTTTTTAGTAGAAGATTGTAAGGCCAATTACAGTAATGCACACATTGAAAAACTATTCAGGGTCTCTCGTGATTTTTTTCTCTAGCAGTACAGCAAAACCACTTACTACAAACCTACAGTTTAGCGGGAGACAAAAGTATCGTAATAATATTAAAGTATCTATACATATGTAAGGAAAATGGGGTTCCTTTGACGCACCATCACTACAAAACTACTGAACATATGGGATGGGACTACTACCATTCGACGCATAATTTTTCGTAGATGGCTATAGGTTATTTAGTTTTTGGATTCCATAGACTCTTTCTCATTTTTTTTTCGATTTACTTTTGCCTGTTACTCGCCCAACGAAGCAGGCGTGATCGACTAGTTGTAAAACATATATAAATATAAATAAACTAGACCAGGATTTGATGTGAATAGATGTGATGTAATATAGAAGTTGTCAAATAATAATTGCAGTAATTTAATTTTATATGTAGTACTTACTGAAAACTGTAAATCTTATTATTGTACTGACGTTACATCAATATTACATAAAACACTGCTATCGCCAACACGCTTTGATGAAGTTTAGACATTAATTAGATTATTAGACAATTCATTTAAGAGGAATGTGAGGTAAATTTAAAATCATACAAATTGGTAGTGTGGAAAAGTGCTAGTATTAGCAACAAGATTGTCAGTTTTAATTGTTGCAACGACTTTATATATAAAATATATATTTTTATTTTATAGTGTTATGTTTTTTAGACCAACGCAGGCCGCAGAGGTTAATATTCTTATACTCCGCCCCTGCACCGAGAAACCTATGTATTGTAACGTTGTAGGTATGTAACATTTCCTTTTCAATAATATTTTAGCCTTTCGCTACTTTATACTGAACATAAAAGTATGTATTTAAGAACTAAAAACTTGAATGTATACTACCAAAAGCAGTTGTAATATATTCTAAACTTACATCGAAAATTGTATATGTTTACTTAAAAACTGGTTTGTGTATATAATTTTTAATATTTATATGGTTGTGAAAAGATTGTTTCCTAAAAAGAAATATGATATAAAATAATTTCAGTTAGTCTATTTGTGGTTTGAATGTAATTTTTTTAATTGTGTTAGGGCTGAAACTACTGAATGCTCTGTTTGTAGAAAATTTATCGAATTTCCATATTCTGCTCACGATCACGACCGGCAGCTACTATGCATCTGAATATAAGAGCCTAAAATTATAATAATATATCTTTATTAGTCTTTAACAAAAAAAAATATAAAAAACTAATGTCACTAAAAATATACTTCTAGCTATAATTGAATACAAAAGTAAGAGTGACTTGGCTCTCAAATTAGGAACTGGACTGTATTTAAGTTGTTCAAAGTTAGCACGCACTGATTGGAGCAGTAAAAACAAATAATACAAACACCTTAAATGGATTAATTTGTGTGTGTTTCTATTGGCATCGAATGTGTGTGTAATAGTAGCTTTCGGTGATGGCCCTAAGATCTGGAAACATGTTGCCTAAAGGCATCTATCAAGACGCTTGTTGGGGGTCTCATACTATCAAAAGGTGGATTTTATATATCTATAAGATCTATATAAGATCTATACAAGAAGATCTATATAAGATTATACATATAAAGATGGATTTAGATATAGATATATTTGGGACAAAGGAAAAGTGTCACCATCTAACAATGTATTGCAACCATAATTTTTCGGCTGGAAACACAGTCAGCCGTAGATTGTACCTATATATTTTTTTACAATATTAGAGTGATTATTAAATCATTTTTGTGTACCTTTGCTAACTAATGTTAAGCAGAAATTTATCGATCAAGCATCACTCATTGTCGATTGTATATTTTATGTCACATGCCTATTATATAACCATGGGCAATAGAGTAGTATGCCCTTAACCTCCACGGCGCGCGGTATTGTACTCTAAAGTTAAAATTAAATATTTGATTTAATAAATGATTATAAAGGACTATTTGTGTTTATTAGATTCAGAAGCGGGATTATTCATTGCCCATAATCAAGTAGAATTTTGTAAAGTATTTTATCGTGGTGAATTCTGGCATTAAAGTGGTACGAAAATAGTTCGGAACAATAGAGTTTAAAGTGTGACGCAGTACGTCGCGTAAACAAGTGAACGGGGAATCACCGAGGTATCGGCCTGCGTTGGTAGCGTTGCAGCCGAACCACGGGGCCACAGATCTGTGTTTATGTTAACGTGAATACTTGGAACTTGGTGAGACCGTTTCATATTATTGCAAATAAGACTTGTGTGTTCAATGTAGAGCTTTGGGACTTGTTTAATTTTAACCTTTGATGAATGATTAAACTGTTTAAACTCGAACAATGAACAAACTTTAGTATAAGTAAAGTTACACTATTGCGAATAGACTCTGACTAATACATATGAAACAATTCAAGAACTATTATTTGAATTCCTTTTAATCTGTTATTGAAACTTGAGTATTAACGTTTTTTTTTTTTAAGTAACGTGTTAATTAGAAAGTGGACTATTTTATTGAATTAATTAGCCTAGTAATTCGTGTACAGCTTGTTACCATATATAATGGGTCGAGCAAAACATAAGAAGAGGTGTCGCAGTACTTCAAGTTCACCATCTTCCTCTGAGCGAGTTAGAAAAAAATATAGAAAAGACTTAAAACATAAAGATAGGCGCATAGAGGCTTTAGAGGGTTTAATAAAAGAATTACGAAGAACAAAAAGTTACCATGACGAACAGACTACATCATCACCATCGGAGCCTTCTGTAGTGATGCCTACAATTACACCGACTGAAGTGACAAGGCCAGTAATTCGTTATGTTGGTCGGAATGACTTTATCCCGGAATTCAACCCTCAAACCACCTCTGTCTCCGTGGAACATTGGATCCGTAATTTGGAGAGTACGGCTAAAATGCATGGCTGGGACGAGCGTACCCTAATCTGTAATTGTACGTCTAAATTAACTGGATACGCCAAAGGATGGTATGAGCAACAGGCATCTTACGAGATAAGTTGGATTGAGTGGAAAGAAAAACTTATAAAAGCATTTCCATTTACCAAGAACAAATTATCACAAATAAGGGATCTTGTTAACCGAGTGAAAAAGCCGAATGAAGACCCCATAGAGTTTTATTACGATAAATTAGGAATAGGGATGTCATGTCAATTAAGTAACGAAGTCATTACCGAAGCTGTCATCGGAACGCTTGGTAATAAATTGTTAGAGGTTGGTGCGAAATCAGCCGGATGCTGTGATACCAGCTCCTTACTGCGATACTTGGCTAGTGTAAGCACATCAGATGATCATACGGATCGGAATCAACCTGGAACTTCATCAAAAGTAGAATTTGGTGCCAATAAGTTAATAAAATGTTTCACATGTGGCAAATCAGGTCACAAAGCAAGTAGATGTCGCAAAAACAGGGACGGCAACAAAATACATAAAAAGTGCACTTTCTGCGAAAGATCAGGTCATACTGAAATAGAGTGTTACAAAAAGAAAAACAGGAGTAAACACTGTTCCTTCTGTAACATGGATGGTCACACTTTGGATGAGTGTAGGAAGAAGTCTCAAACCGGGTCTCAAAATCGTATTGTGCGAAAAATTCAAGCTGTTTGCTTTGGGTCCTCAGACCAGAAGTACTTTAAAACTGTGTTAATAAATGGGAATCCTGCAAATGCATTCGTTGATTTTGGAAGTTCGTGTAACACCATGACACTAAATTTCTGTAAGAAACAAAACTTGGAGGTGATGCCCAGTGATGAGATAGTAATAAAGGGGTATGGAGATGCTTTGGTATCGCCATTAGGATCTACATCAGCCTCACTTGTGGTAGATGGTGTTGAAAAAGTAAATAAATTTTACATTGTACCAGATGCCGTTCAAGATATTGACGTTTTAATTGGGCAAACATTTACGGAATCACCAAATTTGGTTGTGGTAAAGACCCCCACTGAACTTAATATTTATGAGAATGAAATGGCGTTCCAAGTCACCGCATTGTGTGAAACTTTTGAAAAGATAAGCTTGTTCCCTCAAAGTGACACAGAGCTTACTCCCGGAATCAACAAGGTTTTAGTAAAATCAGACCCCCCTGTCAATGGGATGATGAGTATCAAACATAGTGAACAAAGAAAACCATTGTGTGAAAAGGATGTTTTAAGTGACAATGTTGAATCAGCAGATGGTCTCGCTTTTATTAAACTGATTAACAGGACCAGTGATATTATGACGCTGAAGGAAAAGGACTGCATAGCAAGAGCTGAATTACCAGAACACTGTTCAGATAAATTTGAAGTAGGTAACCACTTAAACGAAGATCAAAAGGGAAGGTTAGATGAATTGTTAACTCGATATGATCATTGTTTCCTGGTGAGGGAATGGCGTTGGGAAATTGTGGTGTGGAGATGAACATAAAGTTGGTAGAAAATAAAATAATCAACTATAAACCGTACCGAATGTCCTTTCATGAGAGAGAAACTGTGAGGAAAATTATTGCTGAATTGTTCAATGCTGGGATTATTGAAACATCTAAATCTCCTTACGCCAGCCCTATTATCCTCGTCAGGAAGAAAGACGGAGGATATCGTTTGTGTGTGGATTATAGAGCTCTAAACAAGATCACAGAAAAAGAACGATATCCCCTTCCAGTCATACAAGACTTGTTGGACAGGTTGGTGAACCAGTCAGTATTCTGTTGTTTGGACTTAGCCAATGGTTACCACCAAATTAAGATTGCAGAGGTTTCAAGGCCACTTACAGGGTTCGTTACGCCAGATGGTCATTACCAATACAAAATGATGAGTTTTGGACTTTGTAATGCTCCAGCAGTGTTTCAGCGAGCCATGAACGAAATACTTGAGCCAGTGATTCATAGATGTGTAGAGGTCTATATTGATGACGTAATTTTATGGGGAAAGGATACGGAAGAGTGTCTAACTAACTTAGAGAAAGTACTGTCCTTGATTGAAAACGCAGGTGTAAAATTAAAGAAAGCTAAATGTTCGTTCCTAACTAAACGGGTTGAATATTTGGGCCATGAAATATCTGGTGGTGAGATAAGACCCTCAACTAACAAGTTAAAAGCTGTTTCAAATTTTAAAACACCCACAAATGTGCACGAGCTTCGACAGTTCCTCGGACTCGCCAGCTATTTTCGTAAATTTGTTAAGGGGTTCGCGAGTATTGCACGACCGCTCACCTCACTCACCAAAAAATCTGTGGAGTGGCATTGGGGGCCTGAGCAGGAGCAAGCTTCGCAAACCTTGAAGAATATTCTTACTTCAGATCCTGTTCTGGTCATATATCATCCGGACAAAGAGACTCAAGTGCACACCGATGCATCAAAAGCAGGACTTGGCGGAGTGCTCCTCCAACGGCAATCAAATGGTGAAATGAAGGTCGTAGCTTACGCCAGTCGACAGACTACAGTTACAGAAGAAAAATATCACAGCTTCGAATTGGAGGCTCTAGCCGTGGTCTTTGCTATTCAACGATTCAAAGTATATCTTTCTGGAATCGAGTTTCGAGTTGTAACTGATTGTTCAGCCTTACGAATGGCTTGGATGAAGAGAGATTTATGCCCACGGATTGCTCGTTGGTGGCTCGATCTGCAGGAGTATAATTTTGAAGTTGACCATCGACCTGGAGTCTCTATGGCACACGTTGACGCTCTTAGCCGAAATCCTATAACATTACATCACATACAAGAAAAAGATTTGATTGACGCCCTACAGGAAGGTGACAAAGAAATTCAGTCTCTAATTTTGAATATAAAACTGGAACAGGAAGCTAATAAGAAAAAGAAAAATGGACTGTGTAAAGATTATAAAGTTGTAGATGGTAAATTGTATCGTATTATACAGAAGGATCTCAAACCAGTTTTGCCTAAGAGCGCCAGATTCCATATTTTGAAAACATATCATGATGAACACGCGCATTTGGGGACAGAAAAATGTCTTGAAGCAATCCAGGCTAAATATTGGTTCCCTAAAATGAGGAAGTTTGTAACAAAATATGTGTCAAGCTGTATTGGATGCCAATTTACGAAGAAACCTACCGGAAAACAACCTGGCTTACTGCATCCTATTCCGAAGGTAGCTGTACCGTTCCACACATTACATGTGGACCATCTAGGTCCATTTTGTAAGAGCAGTGGTAAAACTTATGTTTTCGCGATCGTGGACGGTTTTACAAAATTCGTGTGGCTGGAAGCGGTTGCTGCAGCAAATACTAAAGGAGCCATAACAGCGTTGAATAAACTTAGCCAGACATTTGGATATCCTGAGAGAATAATTAGTGACCGAGGCTCAGCGTTCACCAGCAAGGAATTTCAAAAATTTTGCGAAAATCATAAAATCAACCATGTGTTAAACGCTGTGGCATCACCGAGGGCGAATGGACAGGTCGAACGCTTGAATCGAACAATTTTGAGTTCACTGACAGCTCACATGGGCGAAAATCAAAAAGGCTGGGAGGTGTATTTGCCAAAGGTACAGCTAGGAATAAATTCGACGGTGAGTCAAGGCACAGGCAAGTCACCCCTGGAGCTACTGTGTGGCTTAAGACCCCGTTTGGCTAATGACTTGCAGGGGGCGGTCTACAGTGGAGATATATTGACTTCTAGAGCCGAAGCGGCTAAAACAATCGAAGCAAAAGCAGCTAAAATGAAAACGCGCTATGACAAGTATCGGCGAGTTGTAAGGCCTATACCAATGGGTCAGTTGGTGATGGTAGAAAGGAAAATACTACGTCCTGGCCTAACAAGTGGCAAACTTGTTCAGCGATACGCGGGGCCCTATAAAGTAACGGCTGTATTACCCAATGATCGTTATGAGGTAACATCGTTCACAAAGGGTAAGCGAGCCTACAAGAACGTAGTAGCCCGTGATAAAATGAAAATATGGTACGATAGGTATCAAGACTCGTCACCAAATGAAGAGTCATCAGACTAATTGGTCCTAAATTATTAAACGCTTGCCTACGGGGCCTGCACAGCGTTGTATTGGTGCTTGCTTACGGAGCCTTATAGCACAAGAACTATCATATCATTACACGCTTGCCTACGGGGCCTACACAGCGTTGTATTGGTGCTTGCTTACGGAGCCTTATAGCACAAGAATTATCATATCATTACACGCTTGCCTACGGGGCCTACACAGCGTTGTATTGGTGCTTGCTTACGGAGCCTTATAGCACAAGAATTATCATATCATTACACGCTTGCCTACGGGGCCTACACAGCGTTGTATTGGTGCTTGCTTACGGAGCCTTATAGCACAAGAATTATCATATCATTACACGCTTGCCTACGGGGCCTACACAGCGTTGTATTGGTGCTTGCTTACGGAGCCTTATAGCACAAGAATTATCATATCATTACACGCCTGCCTACGGGGCCTGCACAGCGTTGTATTGGTGCTTGCTTACGGAGCCTTATAGCACAAGAATTATCATATCATTACACGCTTGCCTACGGGGCCTACACAGCGTTGTATTGGTGCTTGCTTACGGAGCCTTATAGCACAAGAATTATCATATCATTACACGCCTGCCTACGGGGCCTGCACAGCGTTGTATTGGTGCTTGCTTACGGAGCCTTATAGCACAAGAACTATCATATCATTACACGCCTGCCTACGGGGCCTGCACAGCGTTGTATTGGTGCTTGCTTACGGAGCCTTATAGCACAAGAACTATCATATCATTACACGCCTGCCTACGGGGCCTGCACAGCGTTGTATTGGTGCTTGCTTACGGAGCCTTATAGCACAAGAACTATCATATCATTACACGCCTGCCTACGGGGCCTGCACAGCGTTGTATTGGTGCTTGCTTACGGAGCCTTATAGCACAAGAACTATCATATCATTACACGCCTGCCTACGGGGCCTGCACAGCGTTGTATTGGTGCTTGCTTACGGAGCCTTATAGCACAAGAACTATCATATCATTACACGCCTGCCTACGGGGCCTGCACAGCGTTGTATTGGTGCTTGCTTACGGAGCCTTATAGCACAAGAACTATCATATCATTACACGCCTGCCTACGGGGCCTGCACAGCGTTGTATTGGTGCTTGCTTACGGAGCCTTATAGCACAAGAACTATCATATCATTACACGCCTGCCTACGGGGCCTGCACAGCGTTGTATTGGTGCTTGCTTACGGAGCCTTATAGCACAAGAACTATCATATCATTACACGCCTGCCTACGGGGCCTGCACAGCGTTATATTGGTGCTTGCTTACGGAGCCTTATAGCACAAGAACTATCATATCATTACACGCTTGCCTACGGGGCCTGTACAGCGTTGTATCGGCGCTCGCTTAAAGAGCCCTTTAGTACGTGTACAACATCAGCGTTGGAAATCTACCGCCCACGGTTATCAAGCTAGAGGAATTCAACCTTTTGTGACCTCAGCTGCCGAGGCGTTTGGCGAATTTCTCCTTCGGGGACCGAAGGAATGCAGGATGGCCGAACTGTTAAGCAGAAATTTATCGATCAAGCATCACTCATTGTCGATTGTATATTTTATGTCACATGCCTATTATATAACCATGGGCAATAGAGTAGTATGCCCTTAACCTCCACGGCGCGCGGTATTGTACTCTAAAGTTAAAATTAAATATTTGATTTAATAAATGATTATAAAGGACTATTTGTGTTTATTACTAATCATCATTATATTGAATGCTATACCATAAGATTTGCTATCAAATATTGAATTGGTATTGAACAATAAAAAAAATGCTTGAAATATTATAAACCATTTATTAGTTAGAGGCCAAATTTACCAAGAGCCAATCTGTTCCGGGGTCTTGACTCCTGTAGATAAGATATATTTTAAAAGAGCAACTTTTGTTTATAATATGAGTTTCTTAAACGGGTAAACCTAAATACTGCCGGCTCATAAAAGATAGTACCAATGATGTCTCAGGGTGTGAGAATAGATCGAAAAATTCGGACCTTAAGGTTTGCATTTGCATTTGCATTTCGCCGCTTAAGCGACGAAATGCAAATATAGGAAACCGTTATTTTTCAAGATAATTTGATAAAGAGGAAAATCACGAGGTTTGCAAGCTCATAATAATTAGCTTCTACAGATGGCCGAGTGGTCCCCTTGAATACCATATTCATAACATAATTACCACATACCGATTGTATAAATCATTATGAGGATACCTGCATACTGAAATCACCGGCATGTTTATTATTATTGCTAGGGTACAGCAGACAGGCTGACGGCCCATTTAACAGTAAGCAGTTACCGTCGCCTATGAATGTTTGCGACGCTAGGGGCACCGCGAACCCGCTGCTGTCCTATAGGGTTACAGGAAACAGAGCAACCCTCCAACCTGCCTAGACATGTCAGGCGGTTGTGCTGTCAGTTCGCTCTAGGGGACCTTAGATCAGTAGTAAAGTAAATGGGCTATTATTATTTTAATTATTATAGTTGTGTCTTATATAAAAAAGAAATATTTCTTCATTCTTCTTAAAACCTATTAACTAGTATTATATATTTACGTATATAAAATATTTTTGCTCTGTTTCCTGTAACCCTATAGGACAGCAGCGGGTTCGCGGTGCCCCTAGCGTCGCAAACATTCATAGGCGACGGTAACTGCTTACTGTTAAATGGGCCGTCAGCCTGTCTGCTGTACCCTAGCAATAATAAAATATATTTTTCCGTGCAGAGGTCGAGTAAGAATATTAACCCCTGTGACCGGGGTTGGCCGGTCGTAAAAGGCGACAAGCCCCAAGCCCGTCTGGATGGCGAACCCCTGGTGTATAATTATGCCGCCATAACAACCTTGTGTTGTGCTCTGGCATTAGTGACCCAGGCTCCTGTAACCCTATGGGACAGTGGCGTTTTCGCGGTGCCCCTGGCGCCAGAACATCCATAGACGACGGTAACTGCTAAATTATAAGTGGACCGTCAAAAGCAAGTACTGCGGTTCATACTTCATATGGTTGCGAGTGCATAATGTACACATTTTAAACATTATTATGACAACTTTGATAACTGAGTTATAAAAATTAACTTTCAACATTGAATAGTTTTGAGAAAATAATTATTTGACTTTGAATAAAATAGTGACAAATCGTTCTTGTGTTTGTCCTCATATCTCGGGCAAGATTAACATTATATTGAGAATAAATAAAAAAATGGTCCTTAACAACTTTTTATTTAGAAATTACACGTATTTATAATACATAGTATAACATAGATTTAACAGACACACAGAGCAAAACAAATCATTTTACATCTAGAATGTTATATAGTACGTATATGTTAAAATAGTTTATATAAAATAATATTGTTTATTTTTTTATTGCTGTAGGACAGCAGACAGGCTGACGGCCCGCTTAGGAATTAGCAGTTACCGTCGCCTATGAGTGTTTGCAATAAGGGTATAGGAACTTGGGTCACTAATGCCGGAACACAAGACAACGTTATTATGGCGGCATACTTAAGGCCAAAGGTGATTGCCGTCCAGATAGGCTTGGGGCCTTACCACGTAGCTAGAGTGGGTTGTTTTGTCGCTTTTTACGATAGGCTGACCCCCGCCGCAGAGGTCAGTATTATTTCTTCGCCTCTGCACGGATAAAATAGAAATTACTATCATAAGTAAATAATATAATAAGTAAAAACGTGACGTAAACCGTATAACTATCGAACTATATATAACCCTATATTATCGAACCCTCACTACGTTGGTTTCCCGCACCGTGGCTACATTATTTATATTATAAACACCTATTTTAAATGACATCGGTTTTTAAAGTTTCCCCCTAACCACCACTCCCTAAGGTGGTTGTGCACCGTTTTAGTCTTCACTTTGTCTTGATCATTCAAAGCAGCGCAGATTTTGCAAATATTTACAGACGTTAATGGATTGCTATACTTATACATATTTTTCCACTTGAAGAAATTTCGATAACGCTGTGGCGATTGAACAATCTCGTGTAACAGTGAAGCTAGTTCTGTTGGAGTGTATTCTCTATCATCAATATAAGATCCAGGAGGCAAAAATCTGCAAAGCAAAAACACGATATTAGATATCATTCTAAGATATTATTTTGTTATGTGCTGGTGTTAATAATGATTTTACACGACTTTCTCCTCCTA
Organism: Malacosoma neustria; assembly: GCA_963693495.1. Classification (NCBI taxonomy): domain Eukaryota; kingdom Metazoa; phylum Arthropoda; class Insecta; order Lepidoptera; family Lasiocampidae; genus Malacosoma; species Malacosoma neustria. Next base: position 5,447,223 of record OY856391.1, on the reverse strand, counting down.
CTCTCTCTCTCTTCTACCTCTTTTACTTATACAATAAGCAAAATAGGAAGAGTGTTATGGAAAGCATCGTGCAGATTGTGCATCGTGATCACCCGTGTGTATTAAACCTCTATGACTTATTACTCGTATATCAGTTTTCTTAAAGAGTATTTTTCACTTGTGATGTTAATACTGTTCTTAGACTAGTTTTTGTTAGAGGGTGACACGTGACGTCACGCGCTCGTTGCTTGGCAATGCTTCAATGATCACTCGCTTTAATGCGCCGTATAATACCAGCGATGCCTGAAGATTACGCGTGTCAACAACAGTCAACATGTCAGCTTACCCGTGGTCAAATACATACATATAATCACGCCTCTTTCCAGTAGGGGTAGGCAGAGACCACTTCTTTTCACTTGCTACGATCCTTACATACTTGTTTCGCTTCGTCCACTTTCATTATTCCCTTCTTACATGCCCTTCGGTTTGGGGTACTCTTGACCTGGCTTTTTTTCAAGACGTCCCTGATCTGGTCTCGAAACGTCCGCCTAGGTTTACCCCTTCCAACACTTCCATTCACACTCGCCTTATACACTTTTTTCGTCAATCGTTCTTCATTCATTCTCTCGACATGGCCAAACCATCCAGCATACCTTTCTCAATTTTTGTCGCTACATCTTCTTTCAGACCACAACGTTTCCTTATCTCACTATTTCTTATCCTGTCACTCAGTTTAACTCCTATCATACTTCTTAACGAAATCAAATACTTTATGTAAATTACAGGGAGAAAACTGTAACTCCCGTTTTATACTCAGAGCAATGTCCATAATTCAATCCTGCAACAAAAGCTTCAGATAAGCGGGGTCTGGGTACGCCCGGTGACCACCCTGACTATTTGCTAGCTGAGCGTTCACATGTGTAGAATGATAAACCCCATATCACCGAGTCGGCTTCCCTCTGAGTTCAAACGGAGCAACCCTGAAAGAAATGCTTATGATATCCCTTTCCTTTTTTTATCCCAATTTTTAACCACTTTGAACGATCAAAAAATCAAAATTTTGCACACTTGTGATAATGACCTAATGAAAATACACAAATTTAATAATTTTGTCCCATAGTCCCTTATCAGGATCGTCAGGATTAATGTTTTCTTTTTCTTGAGCCGGAAGATGCCGTTTAATTAATAAAACTGCCGGAAGTTGGCGTTAAATTAATAAAACTGCTAGAAGAGGACGTTAAATTAATAAAACTGCTGGAAGATGATATTAAATTATTAGGTTTATAGACAGTATAGGAAAGACCACTTAACAGGCACAACAAATATCTTGGAAGGGGTTGATTCTCAGCACATGGTGTACGTTGCTGAACGTTAGCATCAGTCGATGATTCATGAGTTAAGTCACAAAGAGAAGTGGTAAAAACATTTATGAAATCTATTAAAGCTTATCTAAAAGAATTTGATTAACTGCCGATGATGATAATAGTAGTAAAAAAATCCAAATACCTGCTATAATTAGCACCACCGTATACAATAGGCACCACATCGTTATTTAAGGCTGTGATTAACTTCTCAGTCACGTAATCCTCATCGAGTGAGTTTTCAAATGCCAAATAGAAGTAGTAATCTTTTCTAAGCTTCGAGTCACAATACGTTTTGTTAATTTTTGGGCAGACTAAGCTTCCACATCTTCCGTAAATATCGACAGTATACCCGTATGTAACTACATCAGTCTCCAATTGATTCACATAAACCTCCCTTTTGCTAGGAGTTCTACAATTTGATACGAACCAAGCTACCAACTTGGTTTTATTTAGTAATTCATTAGAATAATTATCATCTAAGTCGGGAAGTTCTGCCCATTGCATATTTACCTTAGGACCCACAATTTCATCAGTATATTTATTTCTTATAAGAACATATGGGTAGGGTATATCAGAATCGAGTTTGTAAGTGGAAGTCCAATTATAAAAACCATCAAAAACTGGTTCACAAGTTGGGAACCTAGTCGGGCTCTCCAAATTGACATAAATGTATTTTTGGTACTCAGATCTGTTTGAAGGCATATCCCGTGCGACCATATTACATCCGTTGAAGGCAATGGCGTCAAACTTAGTGAGGTCACCACCGAAATAGTTTCTGTCTGTAGTCATATAACAATTAGTGACTGGACATTTCTTATTTATCAAATTTCCTTGACCCTCGCCCCAGAAATAAAATGGTGCAAGCTTGTAGGACGTCCAATACAGTATATATTTTTGATTATGTTTCTGGTCAACATCGTTACGAAGTGGTTTACTTGTAACTGCAAAACTATGTACACTTGAGTTGAGTAGTTGAGTATTTGCAATGACCAAGAATATAGAAAATATTTTATCTATAGTAGCCATACTTGATCCACACCTATGGAGAAAATGTTTATTAATGTATAAATAGGTATCCATTAGAGGCAACCTGTTATGTGAGGACCACGCGGTGAAGGAGAGATGGCGCTCGTATTTCCACGAGCTGAACAAGCAGCATAAAGAGATGCATCCGCCAGATCTTCCTCCAAATTAAGAATTAATACCACCGGTAAAGCCTACAGAGGTCCAGAATTGTCTTCACCAGATGAAAAATCGGAAAGCTGTCGGAGCCGATGGAGTCCCCATCGAAGCCTGGAAGGCAATGGGCTCTCGTGGTGTAACAACGTGGTGTAACTTAGCAAACCTTTTTAACCGAACACTCCTCACCGGTATGATCCCGAACCAACGGAGGCTGATTATCATTACTCCAGTCTTCAAAAGCAAGGGATCGGTGCAGGAGTGCAGTAACTACCGTGGTACAAAGGTCATGTCTTACACCATGAAGTTCTTCGAGAGGATTATCGACTCAGATTCGGCAGGAGTGCACTATCTCGGAATTTCATTACGGGTTTCGCCCTGGTCATGGACCATGGACCCTGTTTATGTCCTAAGGACTATCACGGAAAAATACAGGACAAAGAATACGCCTCTGCATTACCTGTTTCTGGACATGCAGAAGGCCTTCGACTGTATTCCTCGGGTGATGATCTGATGGGCACTGCGGTCTAAAGGGGTTCCAGAGACTTATATTGATATTATCCTAGATATGTACCGCGACTCTGATTCCGTAGTTTGAACCGCTGTTGGCGACACGAAACCTTTCACCATCGGGGTGCATCAAGGATCCCATCCTTAGTCCGTTTCTGTTCATCGTGACGTTAGAAGTCCTGTCAACAGCATCAGATATGCACATGGCCAGCCTCCATGGCTACTCATGTGCCTGAAGCTCAATGTGCAAAGCTCGAGTACTTGGCCTGTAACTCCACAGATACCACACCCGTACGCATAGGCGGTGACACGGTCGAGCGCACGGACCAAATGAAATACCTGGGATCTGTATTTCACATGTCTAGTGACATCGATTGCGACGTCAAGACACGCATTGCTGCCACGTGGACCAAATGATATGAAGTAACTAATATCATTTGTGACCCCAAGATGCCGGTAAAGTTGAAGGGACGGTGATAGAGCGACACAAGCAAGAACTGGGTGTCACGGAGATGAATATGCTGCGATAGATGTGTTGAGTAACGCGGTAGAACCGCGTTAGGAACTCCCGCATTCGCGGCAATCTTCATGTCCGTGACATTGCGGATAAATTGCAGGAGTGTCAGCTTCGTTAGTACAGTCACGTTTTACGGCAATCGGATACTTACGTGGGAAACAAATGTCTGGTAATACCGCCTCCGCCGGGCACTGGCAGGAGCGGTAAACCCAAAAAGTGCTGGCTTGACGTCGTAAAGGGTGATATGCGTGCCAATGGGCTCACTACCAGGGATGCTGAAGACCGTGCGAAGTGGAGTAGAAAAAGTTGGAAAGCGCACCCCGGGCACCAAAGCGGAAATTTAGGTTACAACCGGGATACAACGCTGGGATGATGATGATGAAATAGGTATCCATCTTTGGTATATTTAAAATACTTCGTGTTCGTATTGATTGTTTTTTCCTGGCAACACGTATACTTTTTTTAAATACCAGTTAAATACCGATTGCAACCCAAACTTCTGCTTCGGAGTAGCTTCCCACTTTATCCGCAATATCACGAACATGAAAGCTACTGTGAATGCTGAAGATTTTCATTCTGTCTTTGCGCATTCGTCGTATTATGGAGGAGTAAAAAGAGTTTTTATATCTTTGCATGGGAATATTATATTAAAATATGTTTTGTGTTTTATTAGAATTACTTTTAATTTAATTATATGAATTAACTATTAAATATACCTTTTACTGTAGCCACACAGTATCATATAATTACTGGGAAGGATTTTATTTTATTATTCACAAATAAACTCAACAACTAGAACACACAACTATTTAAAAATGAGTTTATACGTCGGAAACATATCATTTTAATACATTGTTGTTTTATCAGTTGTAATACTTTGAATAGAGAAAAAACACCATTTGAGATAATAAAGCCATGTGGTATATAATAAATGCAGGGTTCCGTACTTACCTACTGCGTTAATTAAGCTGGCTAGCGAATGATAGCCCTTAGTGATCACGGTATATCCACTTAAAACCCCGATCTTTACCTGAGCCTGGGAGGGACGCAATGCTGGTCCTGATCGCGAAGGAAGGGCGCCCGGCGGACTCCCCGTCCGCCTATCGGCCAATCGTGCTGCTGGATGAACTGGGGAAGATATTCGAGAAAATCCTCGCTGACCGCCTCGTCCGGCATCTATAGACTGAGGGGCCGAACCTGTTGAAGGACGCGGTGGCTTGAGGCGGGGTGCTGTTGGCGGTGTCACTAGACATAGCCTACGCCTTCAACACTCTGCCGTAGAGCTGCGTGCGGGAGGCGCTCAAGTACCACCGGGTGCCTCACTACCTCCGCCGCGTAGTCAGGGCGTACTTGGATAATCGTGCCATCGTCTACCCGGTCCAGAGTGAGAAAAGTTTGCGAGACGTCGTATGCGGTGTCCCACACAGGTCGATCCTGGGCCCCCTGCTGTGGAACATCGCATACGACTGGGTCCTGAGGGGGGCTCTCCTCCCCGGTATCGGCGTTATCCGCTACGCCGACGACACGCTCGTCACAGCGCGCGGGAGGAACGCCCCGCCAGATGTGCTTTCTGGGCACGGTTGGGGTGGCGCAGACGGTGGCAAGGATCTGGCGACTCAACCTGGAGGTGGCCTTGAACAAGACAGAGGCCCTGATATTCTACGGGTCCCGCCAGAGGCCGCCACCGGGCCGGAGCATAATGGTGAGAGGCGTCCGCATCGCCGTCGGGTCATCCATGAAATCCCTCTGACTGGTGCTCAACGGGCGATGAGCCACACCGTCACCGTGTGCCCAGCTTGGCGCAAGGAGCGCCGCGCCCTCGTTACCCAAATTGGCACGGACCTGTTACTCCCGGCCCTGGTTCTGTCCATAGTCGGAGGCAATCCTGGATGGACGGCCGTCGCCTTCTTTTGCGAGGCAGTTATGTTCGCAAAGGAGGTGGCAGAGCGAGAGTGGGAGTTGACCACCACACTCCCCTCCCGCCAATGTAGGCCATGTCGTCGGTGCCGGCGGACATCCAACGACCTTCGGCCTCCGTAGAATGCGGCCGCGAGCTGCCCCTCGGGCTTATATTCAAGCTTAAAATTTTATTCAGTTTTATTAATACACGCATATAATTATTATATGTTTCTAATATTTCCTATCTTAATAGATCACGACCTTTCAAAAAGTAATGAAAAACTGATGGACGAGCCAAAATTGCTCAAACAGCGATTTGCATACTATAAGTACTGCTAAGTCTGCTAACTAATTAATATGAAGCAGTCGTAAATAATCCTCCGTAATGCACAAACGTGTGTAGTATATTACTTAACATTACGAAAGGTGCGACTCAGATACTAAGCATGTCTTTTATGTTCTGTCGTTTCCATATTTCCCGGCAATTTTGAATTTGGAACTGTTCTATATTCGAATGTGTTTAAATTTTGAATCTCAAAACAGTTGAAAGTATTAGGATTAATGCTATTGTTTAGTCACAGCGTCGATTGGAATCTGTCAGGTCACGTACGAAAATGAATCTTTCTAAGGAAAATGTTCGTGCAATAATTTTCTACAACTTTAGAAGAGGCCTGACACGGCTTCAGTGTTTTCAAGAACTAACTGTCTGTATTCAGTGATGAAGCCCCATATCTGCGGACTGTCGAACGCTGGTATTTAGAATTCCAGCGTAGAAATACTAGTGTTAGTGATAAATCTCGCGAAGGACGCCCAAAATCCATCTGTCTTCACTGAAGATAACATCATTGCTGTGAGACAACTAATTCTCGAAGATCGCTAAGTGACGTATCGAGAGATAGAGGCTCTATTAGGCATCTCAGGAATAACCATTCAGAAGATGTTGCATGAAACGCTTGGTGTGAGAAAGCTAGTTTGCCGTTGGATACCCCATCTTCTTTCCGACGATCTCAAGGCGGCCCGCGTCAGATGGTGTAAGAAAATTCTGCAAAGGTTCAACCGAGGAGAGTCAAATCACGTCTACGACATCATCAGTGGTGACGAATCTTGGATCTATGCCTACTATCCTGATTCAAAACAACAATCTACAATCTGGGTCTTTTAAGACGAGCCAAAGCCGACTAAAGTTGTTCGTTCTCGAAGCACTTCAAAGAAAATGATGGCCACGTTCGTTGGAAAAACTGGTCATGTTGCGACTATTGCACTTGAAGATCGTAGAACGGTTAACGCAGAGTGGTATACTACAGTTTATTTACCACAAGTCATCACCGAACTTCGAAAATCTAACTAAAAGCGACGCATCATCCTGCACCACAACAACGCAAGCTCACACAGCGCTCGTCAAATGATTGAGTATTTGAAGCAGAAAAAAGTAGAAATTCTTGACCATCCTCCATACAGTCCTGACCTAAGCACTAACGATTTCTTAACATTTCCTAAAATTAAGAAAAGTCTTCGTGGTCAAAGGTTCCAGTCCGGTGAAGAAGCAGTCGACGCTTTCAAGTCAGCCATTTTGAACACTCCCACTTTAGAGTGGAATAAATGTTATAATAACTAGATTGAGCGAATGGAAAAGTGTATTAAGCTACGTGATGAATACTTTGAAACACAATAAAAAGTACTATAAGGTTCTAGTTGTGTTTTTTTCTTCAAACGACAAATCTTAAAAGGCATGCCTCGTACCTAACTTATAGTATATAATAATAAACAGTTAAATTTCATAGTGGTTTAATGTTAACTATTACATACTACAATATTACTAAAACCGAGGTTACCGTAAACTACGAAAAAACACCAAACATTTCTTGGTCCTTCGAGAATCTACGTAGTGCTTAGTGCTTCTCAGAAGAGGGTCTTACCAAGAGCATTGAGAAGGTGCACATAACGTAAAGGAGGGAGTGCTACGCTAAGTGCCAGCAACTAACGAACCAGCGGGGATAACGTCTACTGCTGCAACAACTAAACTAAACTAACTATTAAACAACAATGTCAAAAGAAGTTGAATTTGTAGAGCTCATAAACAACAGCAAAACAGCTATGAGAAAATCAAAGTCTGCAAAGCAACTACAAAAACGATTCTGTAAGTAGAAAATCTATAGATTACCTTAACAAGCGCATCGAAACGAATCTCTCTGGGATAAATTCCTATCAAACTATGAGATCCTGATGAAATATGAGTCGGTCAAGAGAGACCATGACTATTTTAAGGAGAACATTTTTAACATAACGAGAAACATGTTCAACGAAACAAAAAGTCTATGACTGAACGGAAAATCGAGGTTTTAACGGAGCCTGGATTTACGGAAATTTCGACACCAAAAAATCCAGGAACTAGTGGAACACCACAATCAGATGCAACGATAGTGCAACGGCTACCGACAGATGAGACAAAAAAGCTATTACGTGTCAGACGTGTAACTTTAACGCCTTGAACCGAGCAGTCACCAAATTAATCTTAATGAAATAAAAGAAAAGTGCCAATTTCAAGATCAACTAAACATCCTACAATCCAAGTGGGAAAGCATCGACAAAATTCATTGGGAACTAAGCTACTTACTACAAGGAGACGACAAGGATTATGAGGCGAGATTCTACCATTGGGTAGAAGTCTATTACAATCTGAAGGCAGAGCCAAATAGAAAAATCTTTGAAACATCTCATTATGAAAAATCTACACCACGTATTGAATTGCCGGAGTTCAACGGAGTTTATAGCAACTGGATCTCTTTTAGAGATTTATTCTTCGAGAAAGTTCATAACAATCCAACATTAAACAAAACGCAAAAAATTAAGTTCCTAAAATCTAAATTGAGAGGGGAAGCAGAAAAACTGATAAAACATCTTCCTGTTAGTTCTGAGAATTATGACTCATCCCTAAATATAATCCAACATCGCTACGACAACAAGCGATTACTTTTCACGTCATATATAGACACGCTTCTAAATCAACCATCTATCGATAAAGCGAACTCAGTTAACTTAAAGAAACTGCACGACACAACAAAAGAGTATTTAAATGCACTGGATAATATTAAAATAGATATTCCAGTATGTGGCCCACTCATTATCCATTTTTTGTCGTCAAAACTGGATGACTAAACTTACAGTGATTACATACAGAATATGAAACAATCAAGAGAGCTACGAAACTTAAATGAGTTTATGTAGTTCCTGGAATTAAGGTTCATGTCATTGGAAACAGCTCGAACAAAAAAAAAGGGATTCAGAAACAAAATTCAACGAATATACTACATAAAAATTATAGCAATTACAAGTCAATGAACTTTAATAACGCAAACAATTGGAAACAATTAAATTGAATATTGGAATGTAGAATGATAATGCTACATTGCGAAAATGCCCTCTTTGCATAAACGATCACGTGTTATGGCAGTGTCCTAAATTTTTGGACTTGGATGTCGCAACGCGTAATCAAACAATAGAAAAGATAAACGTGTGCAAAAATTGTTTAAATATAAAATGCAATTCAACGAAACGATGTCGCACGTGTAACTGGAAACATCATACCCTACTCCATGATGATAATTTGAGAGGACAACAATCAAGATCATCCACCTTAACACCAGCTGAGCGAACCTCGAACCACATCAACGCAGAACAAGAGAAACCCTTAACAACCCTTCAACTTAAAGTCAAGAACAGATAAGGAGATTACGTCATCCTTCGGGCGTTACTGGATCAAGGTTCTCAAGTAACAATGATCACAGAAAATGCCGCTCAACGCTTGAACTTACCACGTAACAAAATGAACGCCGCCATCACGGGCGTTGGCTCTACAATGGACGCGAGTAAGGGGATGATTAAACTAGAATGTAAGTCAATTCATTCTGAATATGCATTCCAAACTGAAACAGTAGTAATGCGTAACTTATCAACAACCTGCCCAGCTCAACAATCAATGCGGAGAACTGGTCACACCTCGATAACATCAAGTTGGCTGATCCGGCATTCAACATCTCAGGGCCCATCGATGTATTGTTGGGAGCAGAAATTTACACCGAAGTTATTCTAGAAGGAATGATTAAATATGACACTAACTCACCAGTAGCTCAGCAGACTAAGTTAGGCTGGATACTGTGCGGTGCTACAAAGCAATTCAACTGTCTAGTTACCCTAAAAGAGATTTTTCCAAATTCTGGGAGACTGAAGAGATCCCTTCGGCACTCGAGACTACATCGAAGGACGAATACTGCCAAAAATATTACACAGAAATGACAGAACGATTAAAGAACGGCCATTATGTGGTAAAAAGGCCAATGAAAGCTAACTTTGAACAAAACCTTGGCAACTCTAAGTCTCAAGCGCAATTTCTTCAGTTAGAAAAGAAAATGGCGAGACAAGAACACTTTGCAAAGCTATACAAGCAATTTATAAATGACTACATCGATTTAAGTCTTAAGAAAAAAATAACTGAAACCACAAGTAACGTACAAGCTTACTTACCACACCACGGCGTGTTAAGGGATAGCTCAACAATTACAAAACTACAAGCTGTTTTTAATGCTTCTATGAAAACAGACTCGGGCTATATATAGCCTTAATGACATGATGGAAAAAGGGCCAAACTTATAAAAAGACATTTTATACCTGACCATTAAATGGCGGAGCTATAAATATGTTCTGACGCCAGAGGCATCGCTAATACGTGGACACATAGTAAAGCTGTAACCTGGGCCACTTATGTACATAACACAAAGTTATTATGGCGGTATGTTCAGACCAGGGTGTTTGCCATCCAGACGGGCTTGGAGCTCACTTAGCAAATGATGCTAACGGCCTCTGTGGCATAATGGATAACGCACTTTGGTACGCTTGCGGAGGTCACGGGTTCGATTCCCGGGTTGTATTTATTTACAAGAAAGAAAGTATATAAATAGTATATCAGTTGTCTAGTACCCATAACACAAGTGCTATGCCACTTAGTTTGGAACTAGATGGCGCTGTGTGAATTGTCACAAAATATTTATTATTTATTAATGTTACTGATGTGACGATTAACCAATGCCTGCTTTTACGAAACCTAGGATTGAAACGTTGAACCTCTACGCAAATAAAAGGGATATAATAGGGGAGTTCCCCCTTCCATATGTTAAGATATAAATTATTGAAAAGTCTTGCAATAAAACGGGTGTAGCACGGGTGTTAGTCTATTCGGTGGCGACACATTGCTAGAATGTGCGAAGTTGCGAATAAACTGCTTGTAACCGTTTGTTATAGGGATGGATTTCGGTATTTGTAGATACATATGTATGTATTTATAATATGATAGGGATATATAAACCAGCTGTAAATAGCATTCAACCTAGATATACTTTATTAAATACTAGTTTTATCAAACATTAAATGGTGTGATACGTTACAAAAGATATTATTATAAGCTGAAGATATCAAAGGCCCTAAAAAGGTAAATCAAAAAGTTGTAAATGACTCAACTGGTGGTAGAACAGAAAAGATGCTGAAAATTCATCTAATTATAAAACTCATGTCTAGAATACCAATATCCAATCGTAGGACTGAAGTAAATTTTCATTAATGAATTTTTAATTAAATGTTTAAAAACCTTTTATGTGACAAAATTGTTACGAAACAATGTCGAATATTTAAAATATTTTTAATTAATTATTTTTTATCATTTCATTTTTTTTTTAATTATTATAACCAGATTACCAATTTACGTATTTATTAGGCAGTTTTTCTGATTTCCATTATTAGAACTACAAAATCATAACGTGAACTTTAAATATTAAGATCAACCGTGTGTGTAACCCATTAATGATTATTTGACAGATTGATTACTTCTGCTTGCTCATAGCATAAGATTTCAGATCAGGCAAGGTTATTATCACTATATACTTTCTCTGTGCAAGGACGGACTACGATTACTTAACCCCTGCGGCCGGGATCGGCCTGTCGTAAAAGACGATAAAACAACCCTACCTACGTGGTAGGGCCCCAAGCCCGTCTGGATGGTGACCACCCTTGGTCTACAGTATACCGCCACAATAACCTTGTGTTCCGGCATTTGTGACCCAGGTTCCTGTACCCCTATGGGACAGCAGCTTATTCGCGGTGGCTCTTTTTTTAATAGGAAAAATCCTTAGCGGATACCTCACCGGGGAGTGATTCGACGATCGTTATAATCCTTAAACTACAGGTTCAAATTGAATAATTTGAAATATACGCTGTTTATACAATGCCTGCTTGGTTACTGAAAATTCAGACTTCTAGTTTTATCCACAACGAAGTTATAGGGGGTCGAAAATGGCCTGAACTGCTTCGAGGAAAGGATGGTACGGCCGTGCCGCTTTTTTGCTCGACTTGACTGGGGCACTACCGTGCCATCAGATTTCTGACACATAAATGAGAACAGTTTTTCGCCACAATATTTCGCAGCACACTCTTTCATACGCCTGAAAAGTTCGCAAGAATAAGATCCAATAAAAGTATTATTGTGAAGATTATGTAAAAATATGAATCGTTTCTTAACCGTTAAGCACAAATCGTCGGTATAGCGATGAATAGATATTATTCTAAAATTGCGACGCATCGCTATAACGACGATTGCGTCAGTATGTATTTGGCGCTTGATGGGTGAGGACAGTCGCGTGGTACTTGTTGTTTTTCGAGTTTATTCTAAAGTTAACATCAAATTAAAGCTTTTAATGAATTATAATTCTTGAAAAAAAATTCAAGAGCTCAGCTATACAGTTGTTGCAAATTTGTTGAAAGTGAGGAACTATCTAAAAAGGGGTACCAGATGGTATCCCTTAGGAAGGGTAATACTTGTGAAAAAATTATCAACAAACATCTGTTTGTTGATCATTTTTTCACAAATATTACCCTAGTTAATGCTCTGTTTGATCAAGCAACTTATATCAAGGGCACTCTTAGACGTAACAAAAAAATTCCAGCTGCAGCAAAAAATATTAAAGTGGAAACAAAATATTTTAAGAGCAAAAATATTTCAATGTGTGCCCATTAAGGCAAGAAGTCTAAAAAACAACCAGTAATTCTAATATCCACTAATAGCATTACGGATATGATCACAGTCAGGAAAAAGAAGGGTACATATAAATCTGTAAGAATATATGATTTTTTATGTTGTAATTTGTAAACATATTAATAAACTATTTTTTTATGTGTGCTTTAAGTGAAAGGTGCGCAAAGTGCGTTGCGCAAAGGAACGTAACGCCTAACTTTTAGTTAACGCTCAATTTTACTCATACAATTTTAATAGCGCGGGCTAAATATGAAAATCGTTCCTTAAGGAGTAAACTCCAATGATTAAAATCTGTTTAAATACTGACAATATATCATTTGGGATTTGCTTTAAGTCGGTGTTAATGGGCCTTGAGCGCATTTACGTTTTAAATTCAATCATTCTCGATGAACGAGGATCAACTAAATAGCATTAGGGATAAAGCATGTTCGTTTTATAGAAAAATAAGTAATAGGTGCAGTTTGTTACCTTTTTACCAAGTGCAAGAGATGTATAGCTTCTTTTCTTATATGAATAGACAATATTAAGTACCGTTCGCAATTGCTTTTGTACGTCGTACTGTCTGCACGGCTCGCGGGATTCATTCCCGTCCCAAATCTGGATATGTATAATATTTAGAATAGAATTTATTATATCTATATATAGCTATCGACTTAAACTAAATAAATGTACAATTGGTGGTCTTATAAATTTATGTATTTGTTGACGGAAGAAAAGTAAGCACTCGCCTCATTAACATGCGATAGCCAGTAGTTGCCATCGGTATACTCACTAAAACCCCAGTCTCCACCCAGAGTTATGTGTATAACAGAAGCGCTTCTTACTTCGGAACCTATATAACGGTGTGTGAATTATCACAATATATGTATTTATTTATTCAGGTATGTAATATGGCCATCTCAGTATTAGGTGTTGGAATTAATTCTTAGTGTATTACGAGAGATGGCGTAGGTAGGACAGTATTTGTTGTCACCGACAGCACAAAGTACATAATATACAGAGACACCATCCAGTACTAGCAAATGGTATCACCATAATACTGGCTATTGAACTGGCTATTTTTCTTTCTTCGAATTTCCAATAGATGGCGCCAGTGAGAACTCAAATAACACGACACGTATTGCCATCTAGTGAGAGAGTGCCGCTAACAGTATGCCATTTTACAGTCAATATTTGTACGCAGCCGGAGACTTGATTACAAGTAAAAAGATTTTGTATGAGTTTGTATTAACAAACTCATACAAAATATTTTTACTTACTCACTCCAATGTGCTTTCGTTTTTTCAATTGCATCAAAGCGACGACGGTTTTGGATGCCTCGCTCTTAAAATTGTGTTTAAATTCAGTTTTTGATTTTTTACTGTCATAAATTTTTTTCTGCAAACGAGCACATTTATGTTTTTGTTTTCTTAACAATACTGCGTTTGAATTTTTTATTGAGATTTTTAGTCTACACTTTGGTGTGTCATTTCATTCATTCTGGTGTTCATTTTATTATAATCGTGATTAATTTTGTTCACGATTAAATTATTCTACGGATTCTTCGATTAACGATTAAATATCCGTGCAGGGGCGGAGAAAGAATATTAACCTCTGCGGCTGGGGTCGGCCTGTCATAAAAGGCGACAAGTCAAGCCACGCTCGGCTGCATCCCGGCGCCACTGGTACAATAGCGCCAGGACTCTGGCCTCGAGGTCCCATGGTGGGGATCCGGCCAGCAGGGAGGCCGCTTCGAAGGATACCGTGCGGTATCCCCTTATCGCCCTGACGGCCAGGACGCGCTGCGGCCTGCGAAGCAACGCCGTCGTTTTGGCCGTCAGGCGATCCGCCCATATCGGGGCCCCGTAAAGGGCCATCGACCGCACGGTTCCCTCAAAGAGCCTGCGGCACACTGCGCCCGGCCCGCCGATATTCGGCAGCAGACGGGAGAGTCCCGCCGCCGCCCGAACTAACCTCGGCGCCAGGCGCTCGAAGTGCGCCGCAAAGTCCCATCGCCCGTCGAGCACCAGGCCGAGATAATTCATGGACGGCCCGACGGCGATGCGGACGCCTCCTACCGTTATGCTCAGGCCCGGTGGCGGCCTCTGAGAGGGCCCGTAGAATATAAGGGCCTCTGTCCTGTTTAAGGCCACCTCCAGGCCTAGTAGCCGGATTCTAGCCACCGTTTGCGCCACCCCAGCCGTGCCCAGAAGGCACGCCTGGCGGGGGCTCCTCCCGCGCGCTATGACGAGCGTGTCGTCGGCGTAGCATATAATGCCGACGCCCGGGAGGAGCGCCCCTCTCAGGACCCAGTCGGATGCGATGTTCCACAGCAGGGGGCCCAGGACCGACCCCTGCGGAACACCGCACACGACGTCTCGCCGACTTTGCCCACCCTGGACCGGGTAGACGACGGCACGATCGTCCAAATATGCCCCGACTATGCGACGGAGGTAGGGAGGCACCCGATGGTACTTGAGCGCCTCCCGCACGCAGCTCCACGGTAGGGTGTTGAAGGCGTTGGCGATGTCGAGTGACACCGCCAACAGCACCCTGCCTCGAGCCACCGCGTCCTCCGCCTGGCTCCTCAGACGCGTGATCGCGTCAATGGTGGAGCGCCCCTTTCGGAAGCCGAACTGTTCGTCCGCCAGGTTCGGCCCCTCCGTCTCTAGATGCCGGACGAAGCGGTCTGCGAGGATTCTTTCGAAGATCTTCCCCACCTCGTCCAGCAGCACGATGGGCCGATAGGCGGACAATGAGTCCGCTGGGCGCCCCTCCTTCGCGATCAGGACGAGCCTCCCCGTCTTCCATCTGCGGGGAAACCGGCCCGATCGCAGACACGCGTCGAAGAGCCTCAATAGTCGGGGCTCCAGGACGTCGTGGGACAGAACCCACGCACGCCCCGGTATGCCGTCGAGGCCGGGGGCGGTGTTCTTGGCCTTCAGTCGCAACATCGCTGCCCCCAGCTCTGCCCTGTCCACGTCGGGCACGGGGTCGTCATCCGCGCTGGGGTCCCTCTCATCCCAATGAGGCGGGACCATGGCGGGAGGCGAGTGCTCAGCCCTCGTGGGGAACAGAGCGCCGACAAAACCATCCACCTGGCGCGGGGGGAGACTCTCGGTCAGCGGGGGCGCCCACGGGTGGAGCTTGCCCCACACCGTTTTGTAGGGTCCCCCCACCCCCCCGATCCCTCCTGGAGAATATCGCCGGGTCCACGTCCGGTCTCCGCTTCGGCACGACGATACTCCCAAAAGATTTTGCACCAGTTGTACTTTTTGCTTATACAGTCACCAACTACTCGTAAAATCAAACAAACCCAAACACGACGGGTTTATCACATCTAATTTAGAAGTTCTTATAGCCACCTTCCGCCTCCATCATCAATCAGTTCAGCTCGATTTTAAAATAATATTGCATTGTCACCATTTGAATAAGTACACAAAATTCCAACTCAATCGGTTGAAGATATCTGCTTCAAAATTAAGTTGCAAGACTTCACCCGAACATACTTACATACCTACTTACATTGTGATATGGAAAGACAAGCAGTATCGCACCATATGGGTTAAGATTTTTTCTATTTAGGCACTTGTGGTTTTATAAAAGCCAAAGTACAACATAATTTGTTAGGTTTATAATGGACTCAATACACTGTGGATGTGCATTTTATGAATAGAATTCAGATCATATTCCATTAAAAGGCATCAAGATTACCCATGTACCTAAATACTTTTTAAATAATATTTTGCAAATCAAGTTTGATATGCATGATGTCTCTGTCTTATTTACTTCGTTAGAAGAGAATGGCATGTTTCTCTCAAAATATAATTTCGACGAATGTGTGCAAGCGCGGGTCAAGCATTCCGGTTATACGCCATCTAGCGTCACAACCGCAAAACACTACGAAAGCTTCATAGCTGAAATGTAGCCACATGTAGCCTGTATTTCGTATTCTTAATTGATTATTATTTATGGTGTTTCTTATCTTCAAATTTAGGAGTTGAATTAAGGTTGATGTGAAGTTGTGTTTATAAAATATGCTAGTCTTTATTTTAATCTCAATATTTCTACTTAATTCGGCTTATTCACATTTTATAATTTACAAATGTTAATGGTGGTGCCATCTATTGCTATTTTTTTAGAATTAAATATAGCTTGTATGGGTTGGTAGCCCATGCCGACAGTAATGTATTCATCTTGAAACAGCTATCGTTGAACGTCATTTACTGCACATAACCTCTCTTTGAATACGATTCAATATCAACAATACTTTATAATTTATTAAATATGTCAACATTTGTGCCGAATAAAGTGTTTTTGCGGGGAGTTTTACTTCATTATTTTATTATGAAAAAAGTGTTGATGAAGCTCATTGTATTTTAGTGGAAGTGTATATATAGTGAAGATGCTCCAGCTGAGCAAACATGTCGGATGTGGATTTTACGATTCAAAACTGGTGATTTCGAGTTGGAAGACAAGAAGCGACCTGGCCACCCGAAAATATTTGAAGATAAAGAGTTTGAGGCATTGCTCAATGAATACTCATCTCAAAAAGTGTGTATATCAGAAAGAGGGCCATTGGGTCCCATATGAATTGAAACCAAGGGACATTGGGAGGCTTCTTTTTACATGTGTCACTGGTGATGAAAAACGCGTCCATTACGACAATCCGAAGCACAGAAAGTCATGGGTTAAGCCCGGCCAACCATCAACATCAGAGGCAAAGCAAAATATCTACTAAGCTCCTGCTGTGTATTTGGTGGGATCAGAGGGGTGTGATTTAATATGAACTGCTGAAACCGAAGGAAACTATAGCTGGGAATCGCTACCGACTGCAGTTGATGCGATTAAGTCATGCGATGAAAGAAAAACGGCCGGAATACTCCGAAAAACACGACAGTAATTTTGCTGCACGACAATGCTCGTCTGCGCGTCGCAAAACCGGTGCAAACGTACCCATAAACACTTAAATGGGAAGTCCTACCCGCCGTATTCTCCAGATATCGTTCTTTCAGATGACCATTTGTTTCATTCAATGGCTCAAAGTCTGTCTGAGCAGAAATTCACTTCTTACGACGAGAGTCAAAAATGGGTCTCATGGTTTCATTATTGTATTTTTTATTTTCGATTGATAATAAATATTTTTTATATTTAAAAACGCTACGAATTAATTCCAACAGTTATGGAAATCTGGTACAGTTGTGGGTCGTCTGTGAGCTCGATCCGCGGTTCGAAGATCGCCGAAGACAAAATATATGTATGATAATAATTATGATAATAGAAAAAGTGTAATAACACACACAAATACACAACTTAATTAATGCTTGTACTAATTTCCTGTTTTTTACTCAAATCAGTGCGGGTTACCTTTGAACGAAATGATTATTTATTTTCTTGTTAATCATTTCAATCCAATGTAATTTTTTTTTTCAAATTTTTTTAACGTCTTATCACTTTCTTAGAAAGTTCACTCAATGTCACTTAGTATTGAAAGGCAAACCTGCCTTTCAACTGTCGATATGTAAAAATTATATTCATACATCAACAGAACAAACGTTTTGGCAGGTGAATGCATTTGCCCTATTGCTGCCGTAAATGCGGTCGTCATCCCACTGACTTACTTCGCACATTTAGAAACAAAAACGCGAAGGATTTAGATTGAATTTCAGACGAGTTGGCAGAGTTGTGTTGCAAAATGGTACGTGCAAACGAATTTAACGTGCCTGAAATTCGGAATCGAATAACGAGCTTAGTTCATTTCCCAACCGAATGCACTTACCGCGTAGTAAACGTACTTATTTGTACGTGGTAACCAAGTGGCACACTTCGGAGACCAGCTAAGGCAATTTTAAAGAAGCAGTTAAAAAAACGCGAGGAAACCTGCGTAGCGAGATCGCCGATGTGTGTAACCCATCGATCTGCGTTGGTCAATCGTGGTAGCTATACGGTCCGTTTCATGTAAACGGAGTTATTATCTTCTCTCTCTCTCGAGTCATCTCTTTTTTATTACTATGGGACGGCAGACAAGCTAGCGTTGTCTATGAAAGTTGGCGGCGCAAGGACCACCGCTAACACGCAGCCGGCGTAAAGGAACTGGAACATGATCACTCATACCGGAAGACAATACAAGGTCATTGTGGCGGCATATTTAAAACCAGGGGGCTTTCTTACTCCGCTCCGACACAGAAATTGCTCATTTATCACTATCGATATCACTATCGAAGATACCCGTCGTGTCTAACGCTTGCATTTTGGACTCCAGGGTCCACTCCTGAATCACAGGACATGTGTTATACGTTGATATCGTTTACCAGGGATATCGTCTTATCTCAAACTGCGAAAGAGTCGCTCGCCCCCGACGGTCTTATAAGTCCTACATTTACAGCCCAGCAGTTAAATTGCTTGTTACATTTTAAATAAATATACTTGGACAATTCACACAGCGCCATCTTGTCCTAAAGTAAGCTGCAGAGCGCTTGTGTTAGGGCTACTAGACAACTGATACTGCTATAGATCCGTCTTATCCGTGCAGGGGCGGAGAAAGAATACTAACCTCTTTGCGGCCGGGGTCGGCCTGTCGTAATAGCCGACAAAACAACCCACCCTAGCTACGTGGTAGGGCCTCAAGCCCGTCTGTATGGCGACCACCTTCGGTCTTAAGTATGCCGCCATAATAATCTTGTGTTGTGTTCCGGCATTAGTGACCCAAGTTCCTGTACCCTTATGGGACAGCAGCGTGTTCGCGAAGCCATTGGCGTTGCAAACACCCATAGGCGACGGTAACTGCTAAATTCTAAACGGGCCGTCAGCCTGTCTGCTGTCCTACAGCAATAAAAAAAAAAGATACTTTTTTTGGATATAAATACATATTATACATTAGCACCCAGACGCGAGACGGGACTCGAAACCGTGACCTCCGCAAGAGTACCGAAGTGCGTTATCCGTTATGCCATAGAGGTCGTCGTCGTAAATATATTAGACATAAACACCCAATGTCGATGGGAATCGAATTCATGACCTCCGCAGGCGGTCCAACGTGCGAAAGCCGTTGCGCCACGGAAGTCACCAATTTATATTTAGAGGCTTTTTTATAATCATATGTCAAAATCATGGTGAAAATGTAGAGTTATAGATATTTAATACTCAGATATAAGGTCACGTATGTTGTATATTTGAAACTTCCTTCAAGAAAATAATATTGTATATCATGTTAATTTATATGCATAGTAATATGTTATGTATTATATTTATGTCACTTTTTCTTCATATTGTACAATATCATATATTTTTGCCATAATCTATTTACCTATTTTATTAAAAAAATTCGTATTTTATGAATTTTAAAACCAAATAACTTTATTAAAATTTAAAGGTCAACTATGATCTTAGTTAAGGCCCGCACTGAAAACCAGCGTCAAGTCGAAATTTCATCGATTTCGACTTGGCAGTATGCTGAGTGTGGGGGCCTTATTGGCAAAAAAATGTAGATATCCCCTACATACATAGGCGACGGTATATATATTACATACTTACAATGATAAAAAAATTTCTTTGTTTTTATTTTATATAGATTTTTGTATGTATTTGTCATTCTTTCCAATAAAATATTTTCTTTCTTTCAAATAAACGAATTTACACTCTATTGTGTAAATATTAAATGAAATATCGTTAAAAAAACGTTTAATATAAAATTAAAAAGCTCAAAATAATCCATACTAATATATAAATGTGAAAGTAACTGTATCTGTCTGTTACGTTTTCACGCCTAAACCGCTGTACCAATTTTGATGATTTTCGGTATAGATTAGATCTTGGAGAAGAACAAAAGATTACTTTTTATCGGGAAAATGAAACATGAAGGGGGTGAATAAAATATAAATAAACAAAGCGCCTGTACAATATTAAGAGCAACGCGTTCAAACGGTGTCAATACTAATCTCCAACAACGGATTAGAATTCGGTCCACTACAATTTTTTTAATACATCGCAGAAAAACGTTTAGCGGGTCAGCTAGTCTACAATATTATATAATAAGTAATGACGATAATGATATAATAAAAGTAGAATACAATTTGGGCGATTAATAAAATAAATTTATTGTAAAAAAACTATGCATGTTACTGACATGCATAAAAGAGTATATTTACGCATGTAATTATTGTATATTAAGTAAGCATGATTGCTTACTTAATATACTAGCTACTATACTATATACTACTACATAACTTACGATGATTAGTATTGATATATATTATTAATTTCCTATGATTAATATATCAGACGCAACTCTCCAACTCTAGTGACCCTGATAAGTACACTAGATCAACATTATATTATTATTGTATTGTCACTACATGCTAATAATAAAAAGTTTTAATTAATTTAATTTTATATAAAATTTAATTTTATTCAAAAAAAAGAAAATCGTGTTCAAAGATTCCATTACATAGATACAAAGATAAACTGTTTGACCCGGGAAACGTTGTTCTGCCAAAAAAATTACATTCTCGTGACAAAGAGCAGCCTATGTCCTTCTCTAAGGTGCAATCTATCGCTATACCGAAATTCATCAAAATTGGTTCAGCGGCTTAGGCGTGAAAGCGTAACAAACAAACAAACTCACTTTCCCATTTAAAATATTAGTTAGGATAATAGATATAGTCAATTATAACATAGGCCAATTAAAGCATATTAATTTCTAGAAAATCAAAGAAACGATCGGCTTTCTAATTATTATTGTAATGTTTTGTGATCTGTACTAAATAAATGAGGCTGATTTCAATTAAATAACGAGTAATTTTATTTCTCATATTTTGTTATCTTGTTTTGTCTATGACCCTATTTAACAATTTGACTTAGCAAAAAGCCAAAGTACAATTTAACGTATGTAACATGTAATGCCACGTAACATTAAATGACGGTGAAATACATTTTTTCCGTGCGGGGTCGGAGTAAAAATACTAACCCCTGCGGTCGGATTGTCGTAAAACGCGACAAAACAACCCCCCGTAGCTACGTGGTAGGGCCCCAAGCCGGTCTGGATAGCAACCACCCTTGGTCTTAAGTATACCGTCATAACAACCTTGTGTTGTGTTCCGGCATTAGTGATTCAGGTTCCTGTACCCCTATGGGACAGCAGCGTGTTCGCGGCGAAAGTAACTGCTTACTGGTAATTGGGCCATCTGCCTCTCCACTGTTCCATAATATGTATTGAGTTCCGGTATTAGTGACTAAGGTTACAATACGGACTGCACTTTTCAAGATACTACCAGCGTCGCATACATATATAGGGAACGCTAACTGCTTACTATACCGTCAGCCTGTTTGCTGTTTGCCAGCAATATATACTTGTACATAGTTTTTTTAATGCTGTAGGACAGCGGACAGGCTGACGGCCCGCTTAGAATTTAGCATACATAAGGTTGTCGATATCCAGACGGGCTTGAAGCCCTAAGCCCACGTAGGCCCGGCCGCAGGGGCTAGTTTATATATATATATATATATATATATATATATATATATATATATATATATATATATATATATATATATATATATATATATATATATATATATATATAACCTATGAAATTGCCGTTTTGTATGAAAAAATTTAAACGATTTTTTTTCCTGTATTTTTATTTGTATTAATCGAAGTAATCACCCATGCAATCAATGCATCTTTGCCAACGCAGTGGCAGTTTATTGATGCCCTTCTTAAAGAAATCAGCTGGACGGGAGGCAACAAATTCTTCAAAGGCATTTTGTACTGCCTCTCGGGTATTGAATTTTTTTTCCGACAAGAAGTTATCCAAATTCTAGAAAAAGTAGTAGTTTGTAGGCGCAAGGTCTGGTGAGTAGGGCGGATGACGGAGAACTTCCAACCCCAGTTCTTGCAACTTGGAGACCGTCTGCTGTGCAGTATGAGGTCGCGCGTTGTCGTGCAGGAACAGCGGAGACGAGCGACGATTGACCAATGCTGGTTGGAGATGTACCAGCTTCTCTATCATTGTGTTCAGTTCTACACAGTACACATCTGCAGTAATGCTCACCCCGTTTGGTAAGAAGCTGTGATGAATCACACCGGCGCTAGACCACCAAACAGTGACCATCACTTTTCTAGGGGTAAGTTTTCGTTTAGGACATTGTTTAGGTGCTGAACCAGGATCCAACCAACTTCTGAGTGCTTGCGGTTATCAAACAGAATCCATTTTTCATCGCAAGTAACAATGCGGTTCAAAATTCCTTCATTTGTGTGTCTGTTGAGCAGTGCAAGGCACGTCTCTACGCGTACTTCGCGCTGGCGATCATTGAGTTCGTGGGGCACGCATTTATCAAGCTTTTTTACCTTGCCAATTTGACGAAAATGGACCAATATTGTTTTGACGCTAACGTCGAAAGCTGCTGCTAATTCAGCCGTAGATTGTGTATCTATCAGCTTCCACAATCGCCTTTAATTCGTCGTTGTCGACCAAAGTCTTCGGACGACCGCGAGGTTCATTTTCAGGTCGAAATTCCCAGAACGGAAGCGAGCAAACCAATAACAGGTGGTGTGTTGGTTTGTAGTGTTAGCTCCGTAAACGTCGTTGATGTTGCGTGCCGCTTGTGCCGCGTTGCTGCCACGACGGTACTCATATTCCATAATTACTCGAATTTTTAACGTATCCATGATGACGAAAAAGATTGAAATGCGATGAAAATGTAACACTAATCAATAAACAATTGACTACTTTATACACTACTAGCAGCCCGTCCCAGCTTCGCATGGGTATTTAACAAAAAATTAAAAATTAAACCCTTCTATTTTTTTTCGGTCTCGGGGAAAAACCTCTCTTGGCGGGTTATCCCGGCCCGGAGGGACCGAGGGATATAAGGGACTCCGGAAAAGATGTTCAACCCACTAAAAAACCCCGCTGTTGTCCTATCGTCTACGCCCGGGCCCACGGATATATGGCCTGCCGATCTCGTGGCCCGGGCCGGCGCCGGCCCACGCTTTGTCTTAAAGCGGGCCCCTTCTAAAGTGCTGGCGCCAGGGGGTCAGGGTTTCGTCCCCCCGGCGCTCTCTTGTAACAACTCTAGGAGTTGAGGGGGGCTGTGGAACAGCACGCGGCCTTCTCCCTCGCGGCAATAGTGCGGGCGGCGGATCCTCCCCCGAGGGGCCGCCCGCGGCCGTTTTCTACGTCGGCCGGAGATCGTTGCCCGCCCTCCGGCGCCGACGACGCGGCCTACGTTGGCGGGAGGGGAGTGCGGTGGCGGACTCCCGCTCCCGTTCCGCCGCCTCCCTTGCAGACACTACTGCCTCGCAAAAGGAGGCGATGGCCGTCCATCCAGGATCGCCCCCGACCATGGACAGAACCAGGGCCGGGAGTGACAGGTCCGCGGCCAATTCCGGACGGGACTCGCATCCCCGTCGCGTGCTATTCAGGCGTGGGTACGACTACCAGACGTCACTCCAGAAAAAGCAGAGTCGCCTGACGTCGTAGCCGGCCCAGCAAGACCAACCGACAGCGAGGATGCAATTCCCGCCCCATGAACACTCTGTGCAGGCGCAGTCGAAATAGGCATGGTTTCGACTACCAAATCAGGTCCCAGGGTAGAACCCGGGACCCCAATCAGTATTCGCAATCATCCCACCGGGGACCACGCCACGAACAGAGAGCTAAGTTGGAAAGGATGTAAGAGGTAGACGGAAAGAAAGGTCTCTGTCGCCTCGAACGAAGAGGGGAGTGAAGCGACGGATGCTCGGGCACCTCGGGTACGCACACCCGTGCACTCCTCGGACAGAGGAGCGCCCCTGAGGGCAAACCCTTCTATTTGCGTCAGGTTACTAAAAAAATAAAATTATAAAGAAAGTTTGAATATTATTATTTCTATGAGCTTTTATTTTAATGATTTTTTTGTTATTACTTTTTATTTATTTTTCGTTATCTATACTACTATTATAAAGAGGAAAGATTTGATTGATTGATTGATTGATTGATTGATTGATTGATTGATTGATTGATTGATTGATTGATTGATTGATTGATTGATTGATTGATTGATTGATTGATTGATTGATTGATTGATTGATTGATTGATTGATTGATTGATTGATTGATTGATTGATTGATTGATTGATTGATTGATTGATTGATTGATTGATTGATTGATTGATTGATTGATTGATTGATTGATTGATTGATTGATTGATTGATTGATTGATTGATTGATTGATTGATTGATTGATTGATTGATTGATTGATTGATTGATTGATTGATTGATTGATTGA
The DNA here is from genome assembly GCA_963693495.1 of Malacosoma neustria. Classification (NCBI taxonomy): domain Eukaryota; kingdom Metazoa; phylum Arthropoda; class Insecta; order Lepidoptera; family Lasiocampidae; genus Malacosoma; species Malacosoma neustria. The sequence goes on along the minus strand of OY856391.1, from coordinate 5,422,446 downwards.
TTGATTGTTTGTTTGTTTGTTTGTTTGTTTGTTTGTTTGTTTGTTTGTTTGTTTGTTTGTTTGTTTGTTTGTTTGTTTGTTTGTTTGTTTGTTTGTTTGTTTGTTTGTTTGTTTGTTTGTTTGTTTGTTTGTTTGTTTGTTTGTTTGTTTGTTTGTTTGTTTGTTTGTTTGTTTGTTTGTTTGTTTGTTTGTTTGTTTGTTTGTTTGTTTGTTTGTTTGTTTGTTTGTTTGTTTGTTTGTTTGTTTGTTTGTTTGTTTGTTTGTTTGTTTGTTTGTTTGTTTGTTTGTTTGTTTGTTTGTTTGTTTGTTTGTTTGTTTGTTTGTTTGTTTGTTTGCTTTGAATAGGCTCCGAAACTACTGACCTGATTTAAAAAATTCTTTCATTGTTAGGAAGCTACACTATCCCCGGGTGACATAGGCTATATTATATTTTCAAAAAAATTAGGGATCCTTACTAAAACTCCAATAATGTAAGCCAAAGTGTAAAAAAATTACCTAAAATATTATTTAAATCGCGTGCGTTGCGAAAACTATTGATGATAGAATAAAATAATGTACTACAACTTTGCAGAACACATCATTATTTACAAAAAGTGTCGCGACAGCATATGTCTAACTATTATAGTTATGCCACAATAAGTGTTCTTTTATTTTAAAAATTTAATTGAAATGCCGCCCCTAGAAAAGGCTCTTTATTAGGATCTTGGTATTAATCCTTATCAAAATAAATTACTTCATATTCAAAACTGTTTCAATACCTTTATATAACTTTTTGAATTATTCAATTCGGATATTCCATTCGAAAGATATCACGAGTTTAAAAATGTAAGTATTAGAAAAATGTTGCGTGGTAGCCGCTCACCCTGTTCGGCTAGCTAGGTAGCACCTTATGCAATGTAGGCGTGCGTCACTGGGGTTTTTACAAAAATTAGAATACTTATTAAAAATAACGAAAAATAAATAAAAAGTAATAACAAAAAAAATCATTAAAATAAAAGCTCATAGAAATAATAATATTCAAACTTTCTTTATAATTTTATTTTTTTAGTAACCTGACGCAAATAGAAGGGTTTGCCCTCAGGGGCGCTCCTCTGTCCGAGGAGTGCACGGGTGTGCGTACCCGAGGTGCCCGAGCATCCGTCGCTTCACTCCCCTCTCCGTTCAAGGCGACAGAATCCTACCTTTCTTTCCGTCTACCTCTTACATCCTTTCCAACTTAGCTCTCTGTTCGTGGCGTGGTCCCCGGTGGGATGGTTGCGAATACTGATTGGGGTCCCGGGTTCTACCCTGGGACCTGATTTGGTTTTCGAAACCATGCCTATTTCGACTGCGCCTGCACAGAGAGTGTTCCCGGGGCGGGAATTGCATCCTCGCTGTCGGTTGGTCTTGCTGGGCTGACTACGACGTCAGGCGACTCTGCTTTTTCTGGAGTGTCGTCTGGTAGTCGTACCCACGCCTGACTAGCACGCGACGGGGATGCGAGTCCCGTCCGGAATTGGCCGCGGATCTGTCGCTCCCGGCCCTGGTTCTGTCCATGGTCGGGGGCGATCCTCGATGGACGGCCGTCGCCTCCTTTTGCGAGGCAGTAGTGTCTGCAAGGGAGGCGGCGGAACGGGAGCGGGAGTCCGCCACCGCACTCCCCTCCCGCCAACGTAGGCCGCGTCGTCGGCACCGGAGGGCGGGCAACGATCTCCGGCTGCCGTAGAAAGCGGCCGCGGGTGGCCCCTCGGGGGAGGATCCGCCGCCCGCACTATTGCCGCGAGGGAGAAGGCCGCGTGCTGTTCCGCAGCCCCCCTCAACTCCTAGAGTTGTTACAAGAGAGCGCCGGGGGGACGAAACCCTGACCCCCTGGCGCCAGCACTTTAGAATGGGCCCGCTTTAAGACAAAGCGTGGGCCGGCGCCGGCCCGGGTCACGAGATTGGCAGGCCATATATCCGTGGGCCCGGGCGTAGGGGATAGGAGAACAGCGGGGTTTTTTAGTGGGTAGTCTGATGGTCGAACATCTTTTCCGGAGTCCCTTATATATCCCTTGGTCCCCCCGGGCCGGGGGAACCCGTCAAGAGGGGTTTTTCCCCGAGACCGAAAAAAAATAGAAGGGTTTAATTTTTAATTTTTTTTAAATACCCGTGCGAAGCCGGGACGGGCCGCTAGTTTTTTAATAAGTATTCTAATTTTTGTAAAAACCCCAGTGACGCACGCCTACATTGCATGACGCACGCCTACATTGCATAAGGTGCTGCCTAGCTAGCCGAACAGGGTGAGCGGCTACCACGCAACATTTTTCTAATACTTACATTTTTAAACTCGTGATATCTTTCGAATGGAATATCCGAATTGAATAATTCAAAAAGTTATATAAAGGTATTGAAACAGTTTTGAATATGAAGTAATTTATTTTGATAAGGATTAATACCAAGATCCAAATAAAGAGTCTTTTCTAGGGGCGGCATGACAATTAAATTTTTTAAATAATTATTGTAGCATAACTATAATAGTTAGACATATGCTGTCGCGACACTTTTTGTAAATAATGATGTGTTCTGCAAAGTTGTAGTACATTATTTTATTCTATCATCAATAGTTTTCGCAACGCACGCGATTTAAATAATATTTTAGGTAATTTTTTTACACTTTGGGTTACATTATTGGAGTTTTAGTAAGGATCCCTAATTTTTTTGAAAATATAATATAGCCTATGTCACCCGGGGATAGTGTAGCTTCCCAACAATGAAAGAATTTTTTAAATCGGGTCAGTAGTTTCGGAGCCTATTCAAAGCAAACAAACAAACAAACAATCAAATCTTTCCTCTTTATAATAGTAGTATAGATATATATATATATATATATATATATATATATATATATATATATATATATATATATATATATATATATATATATATATATATATATATATATATATATATATACCTAGTCAGGTCATAAGTATTGTCACACAGTAAAAACTTTTCTTTTAGAATGCTGGCCACAAAAAAGTTTATTGAATTCGAATTTCGAATTGTTCGTAAAAATAAAAATTTATACTTTTAGAATTTTACTACTTTTTTAAATATGGAGTGGACGCTTAAAGAAGACCGTGTTGCAGTTATTGCGTTGCATCGTTACGGTTACGCGCCAATTCAAATTTTTAACATACTGAAAAATTTGAATATAACCAAAAGATTCGTTTATCGTACCATCAAACGATACAATGAAGACTCTAGTGTAGATGACAGGTCAAGAAGTGGTCGCCCTCGGTCTGTTAGGACTCCAGCAGTGATAAAAGCTGTGAAGGCACGAATTCAAAGAAATCCCAAACGTAAGCAGAAACTGTTGGCCCTTCAGATGGGGTTAAGCAGAACCACGGTGAAAAGGGTGTTAAATGAAGACTTAGGGCTTCGGGCATATCGAAGAAAAACAGGACATCGTTTGAATGCTCGTCTAATGGACCTGAGACTGAAGAGATGCCGCGCTTTGTTGAAGCGGTACGCGGGAAAAAAATATCGGGAAATTCTTTTTTCGGATGAAAAAATGTTTACCGTAGAAGAGAGCTACAACAAACAAAATGATAAGGTGTACGCACACAGTAGTGAAGAAGCGAGCAACCGTATTCCGCGTGTCCAACGAGGTCATTTTCCATCCTCGCTCATGGTATGGTTGGGAGTTTCTTATTGGGGCTTAACAGAGGTACATTTTTGTGAGAAAGGTGTAAAAACGAATGCTGTTGTGTATCAAAATACAGTCCTGACGAACCTTGTGGAACCTGTTTCTCATACCATGTTCAATAACAGGCACTGGGTATTCCAACAAGATTCGGCGCCAGCTCATAGAGCGAAGAGCACACAAGACTGGCTGGCGGCGCGTGAAATCGACTTCATCCGGCACGAAGACTGGCCCTCCTCCAGTCCAGATTTGAATCCGTTAGATTACAAGATATGGCAACACTTGGAGGAAAAGGCGTGCTCAAAGCCTCATCCCAATTTGGAGTCACTCAAGACATCCTTGATTAAGGCAGCCGCCGATATTGACATGGACCTCGTTCGTGCTGCGATAGACGACTGGCCGCGCAGATTGAAAGCCTGTATTCAAAATAACGGAGGTCATTTTGAATAAACTTTAATGTCATAAGAATCTATGTTTTGTTAAGTTCATTTTGGTATATGAATGGTTACATAATGAATAAACTTGTTACAATTATTTTACATTAAACATGTGACAGAATTTATGACCTGACTAGGTATATATATATATATATATATATATATATATATATATATATATATATATATATATATATATATATATATATATATACTAGCAGCCCGTCCCAGCTTCGCACGGGTATTTAACAAAAAATTAAAAATTAAACCCTTCTATTTTTTTCGGTCTCGGGGAAAACCTCTCTTGACGGGTTCCCCCGGCCCGGGGGGATCGAGGGATATAAGGGACTCCGGAAAAGATGTTCGACCATCCGACTACCCACTAAAAAACCCCGCTGTTCTCCTATCGCCTACGCCCGGGCCCACGGATATATGGCCTGCCGATCTCGTGGCCCGGGCCGGCGCCGGCCCACGCTTTGTCTTAAAGCGGGCCTCTTCTAAAGTGCTGGCGCCAGGGGGTCAGGGTTTCGTCCCCCCGGCGCTCTCTTGTAACAACTCTAGGAGTTGAGGGGGGCTGCGGAACAGCACGGGGCGTTCTCCCTCGCGGCAATAGTGCGGGTGGCGGATCCTCCTCCGAGGGGCCACCCGCGGCCGCTTTCTACGGCAGCCGGAGATCGTTGCCCGCCCTCCGGCGCCGACGACGCGGCCTACGTTGGCGGGAGGGGAGTGCGCTGGCGGACTCTCGCTCCCGTTCCGCCACCTCTCTTGCAGACACTACTGCCTCGCAAAAGGAGGCGACGGCCGTCCATCCAGGATCGCCCCCGACCATGGACAGAACCAGGGCCGGGAGCGACAGGTCCGCGGCCAATTCCGGACGGGACTCACATCCCCGTCGCGTGCTAGTCAGGCGTGGGTATGACTACCAGACGACACTCCAGAAAAAGCAGAGTCGCCTGACGTCGTAGCCAGCCCAGCAAGACCAACCGACAGCGAGGATGCAATTCCCGCCCCGGGAACACTCTCTGTGCAGGCGCAGTCGAAATAGGAATGGTTTCGACTACCAAATCAGGTCCCGGGGTATAACCAGGGACCCCAATCAGTATTCGCAATCATCCCACCGGGGACCACGCCACGAACAGAGAGCTAAGTTGGAAAGGGTGTAAGAGGTAGACGGAAAGAAAGGTAGGAGGACTCTGTCGCCTCGAACGGAGAGGGGAGTGAAGCGACGGATGCTCGGGCACCTCGGGTACGCACACCCGTGCACTCCTCGGACAGAGGAGCGCCCCTGAGGGCAAACCCTTCTATTTGCGTCAGGTTACTAAAAAAATAAAATTATAAAGAAAATTTGAATATTATTATTTCTATGAGCTTTTATTTTAATGATTTTTTAGTTATTACTTTTTATTTATTTTTCGTTATTTCTAATAAGTGTTCTAATTTTTGTAAAAACCCCAGTGACGCACGCCTACATTGCATAAGGTGCTGTCTAGCTAGCCGAACAGGGTGATTGGCTACCACGCAACATTTTTCTAATACTTACATTTTTAAACTCGTGATATCTTACGAATGGAATATCCGAATTGAATAAATCAAAAAGTTATATGAAGGTAGTGAAGCCGTTTTGAATATGAAGTAATTTATTTTGATAAGGATTAATACCAAGATCCAAATAAAGAGCCTTTTCTAGGGGCGGCATTTCAATTGAATTATTGAAATAAAAAAACACTTATTGTGGCATAACTATAATAGTTAGACATATGCTGTCGCGACACTTTTTGTAAATAATAATGTGTTCTGCAAAGTTGTATTACATTATTTTATACTATCATCAATAGTTTTCGCAACGCACCCGATTTAAATAATATTTTAGGTAATTTTTTTACACTTTGGGTTACATTATTGGAGTTTTAGTAAGGATCCCTAATTTTTTTGAAAATATAATATAGCCTATGTCACCCGGGGATAGTGTAGCTTCCCAACAATGAAAGAATTTTTTAAATCGGGTCAGTAGTTTCGGAGCCTATTCAAAGCAAACAAACAAACAATCAAATCTTTCCTCTTTATAATAGTAGTATATATATATATATATATATATATATATATATATATATATATATATATATATATATATATATATATATATATATATATATATATATATATATATATATATATATATATACATATATATATATATATATGCTATGTAACATACAATAGGCAGTGTTATCGCTTATATCAAAGTATTATAAAGCCCAAGCCGTATTGGAAATTACTTTTAACTCTTCGGTAATTAGTCAATGGTTGAATAGAGTAAGACATTTCTAATCCCGTGTAATCCTCCCCAGCGCGGAGTCAATGTCGTGCGTTGTCACATAATGCGAAGATTATCTCCCTTTATGTTAATTTCAAGAGTAATCCTTCATGATCAGCATACATTTATTAGTTAACTGTCAACGACATGCCTTGATGGATTGGCTTGAGCCAATTTTAGGGTTAATTGAATGCAAACAACGATTGCAGGAACGAACTTTGGTTGCCAAGTGTATTGTCTATTCTCAGAAAAAGTGTTCGATTAGATCTCTTCTTGTAAATATATCATTACTTGATGATACGATTTGAATAGCTTCGTAATTAGTCTTATACCCTTGTGTCCAGTTGCTATGCAGAAACAAGATATTTTTACTATCTGCAGATAGTTATACTAATCTAGTTGTACATGTCGGCAGTGCCACCTACACGTATACGTAGAAGCAACAAAGGTGGACGCCTTTTGCGAAGCTGCCAGCGAATCTCACCTAATCTATCACTAGGCAGGAAGTGTGGAAGGGTACCCTGACTCCTGACAAATGTTTCTCAACACAATCGGGCAAAACGCCACTCGAAACCAAGCCATGAAGTCTCAAAGCAATGACCAAAAGTCGGTCCTATGGCGCCCAACGTGGGGCCAAATGTGGTGTATGGTTCCGGGTTTGCATATGTTAAATAACAGGTTATACATTTTAAAATAGTTTATTTAAAATACCGTGGAAACGTTTACAAGAATTTTAAACATTTTACAAATTATTTACGATCACGATCGCGCGCGGTCAGATGGCGACTGGCGAATATGCGGGAAAGTCCCGGGTGGCGAGTATCGCAAAGGCGGCTTGCCACGCGTGGCGCGCTTCGAGTATCTACCGGCCGCTATAAATATAATTTTATGTTATAATTATATTATATAATCAAAGTATTCATGTAAATATTAATCAACAAATTTATAGTTTTCACTTATAATATTTAAAACAATAATTAAACATAAAAAATATCGTAACTCGCTTTTACTTAAACTTTTATTGACCTTGATATTAAACTAACTAATAATAAGGTGACCAATTATACTCATTTACTGAGTTTTGTACTCTTTTTTCGCAAACCGTACTCTTTTCAAATCCTGTACTCTGAAAGCACTCATTTGTATAATTTTATACTCATTTATATTTCTAAAACATTTTTTAGATTATTTCATTTCAATTTTATTAATTAAATATTTAAAATTATTTTGACACTGATTTGAATTTCGTGCGCTAGAAATTTCCTTATATTGTCCAGGGACTAATGCTGCTGTTGAAAGGGTATTTTCACTAGGGAATGATTATTGGAGCAGTGAGAAGTCGCAACTTTCTGTAAAAACATTATCTGCCGTCTTAACAGTCAAATTTAATATGCAAAATGAAAGTTGTTCGGATGTGGCTACATTATTAGACGAACATTCTCATTTAGCAAAAAAATCCACTCCGAAGAAAAACATGTTTTTAAAAGAAAATAAAGTTTTTATCCTTTTTCTTCTTTTTTTCACCTATGAAATACTTGCAAAGTGTACTCTTTTTGAACAAAAAATAGTTGGACACCTTCCTAATAATTACGTGTGTAGGTAAACGAAACGCTAAAAAAATAAAATTAGTGAAAAACAATAAAAAAATTGATCCTAATGCTAAAATCGTAAAATTATGTGTATTCGCAAATAAATGCTCCGGCTATCATAAAGAAAAACCTGGTCTTACCGATTTTTCTCCGGTGAATGCGTTGCCGGAGCAAAGCATTAATTGTTATAGATTAGCAAGATGCTTGTTGTCGTTGTAGTTGTTATTAGGAGAATAAAACAATCCAAAGATTATCCAAAGATAATATGTAACCCTTCAACTTTATCTATTGAACTGAACCGAAATTACTCCAGACAGGGGTACAAATAGGTAAACATACGAGGTGTGAGGCACCGGGTGCATTTTATGGTCGTACCCGAATAAGTACTTTTATACCTTCCTTTTGTTATTGACAGGCAATCACGTCGTGTAGGTGGCCTGTATTAAATGTTTTATTGCTTCGACGTTTATTAGAGTTCATGTTATGAAATGCTTGTATAAGCTGGACCGGCCTTAGCCTTTAATCAAGGTAGAGCGAGATTGTCTTTTTTTATTGCTGCTCGAATACGCTGCTGTCCCATAGGGGTACAAGAACCAAGGTCACTAATTCCGGAACACAAGGTTATTATAACGGCATACTTAAGACCAAGGGTGGTTGCTATCCAGACGGGCTTGGGGCCCTACCACGTAGCTACGGTGAGCTGTTTTGTCGCCTTTTACGACAATCCGGCCGCAGGGGTTAGTATTTTTACTCCGCCCTTGCACGGATAAAAGGTATTTCACCGCCTTTTAATGTTACGTGGCATAAATTGTACGATGACTTTTTGCCAAGTCAAATTATTAAGTATATGTCATCACAATCAATAATATGATCAGATATAGTAATACTTATTAGCTAGGCCTACTAATTTCATTGAGGATTGTATAAAATTTAGAAAATAAAACCAACGTGAACATTAATCTTAACTTTTTTCTTACACTATCTATTTTCAGTACTCTACAGTCTCTTATATTAATATGTTGCTAGGTTCCCTGCCCCGTCGACAGGTGTTTCCCCTCCTACCATTACTTGCCAATCACCAAAATTAATAGTATACCAAAAGTTTAATGAAATTTTATAATTTATAACGGAAATTGAAAGAATTCTGTTGGTTAATCTATAAAAATATAAATTTTATTATTAATTATGATAAAGACATTAAAGTCCACAATGTCCCACTGCTGGCCTCGGTTCTAAAGAGAACTATACTACATATACTCGCCGTGTTTGACGAATATGGATTGATTTGCTGTTTGGTTAACGATAATGTCAGTATTCACAGTGTTTTCTTTCATTATAGGTGTTTTTATTACTGAGGAACAGCGCAGATATGCTGACTGCTGCTGCTGAAGCAGTTACCGCCGCCTATATATACTCGTATGCGACGTTAGAGGCGTCGCTAACACGCTGCCGTGCGCGTAGGAACTGAAATCTATGTCATTTATGCCGAAATTCAACACAAGGTGTCATACTTAGAGACCAGGGGTGTTGGACATCTAGACGCGCTCAGAGCCCTACCTAGCAAGGTTGCTTGGTTGCCTTTCGTAACAGGCTGCCCCCGGCAGCAAGGGCATTCTTACTCCGCCCCATACGGAGAAAAAAGTACGTGTCGTTTATGTTATAATTGGCTATATCTATTATCCTAACTAATTTATAAATGCGAAAGTGAGTTTGTTTGTTTGTTACGCTTTCACGCCTAAACCGCTGAACCAATTTTGATGAATCTATAGTCATAGATTGAACCTTGGAGAAGGACATAGGCAGTTATATAATAGAATAGATAGACTTAGAATATGCTTCATTATATACTATAATATCATCCATTATATACTATCATATCATTGTACAAATATCAAATCGTAACTATTTTTAAATTTAAAGTTCACTTTGGATTCGGTTTTGTTTTAAAAAATATTTCTAAGATCGTATGATGATCGTATGATCGGTGACGAAATTTTGATATTTTTGTGGCCAAGAAATAAGTCTTCAATAAACAGGTACACCGATATACTTTTACGAACAAGTAATCCGTACAACTCGCGTTTCACCCTGTGATCAATCAGTAGCTAAGTGTATTGTTTCCTAGCGATCATTTGTCTGGCCTTACATTCAATTTGAGAGGGTAATACTCGAGATCTCTTGATTTACCTGCAGCGATAAAAACAAGCGATTTCTTAGTTTCAAGCATTAACTTTCTTGTCGTTAATCCTAATTAATTTAAAAGTAATATTTCGAGCTTACTTATAAGCTTGCACTTCTCAATCACATCACGCAGCTCCATCTAGTTCCAAAGTAAGCGGCAAGGCCTTGTCTTATGGATACTAGACAACAAAAACTTATATCTTTTTTTTGTAAAAAATACAATGGTATTTATTATATGATACTGGATGTGTATTCCAATATCTCTAATTTTTTTATTACTGTAGGACAGCAGACAGGCTGACGGCCCACTTTAGAAATTTAGCAGTTACCGTCGCTTATAGGTCTTTGCAACGCCACCAGTGGCATCGCGAACACGCTGCTGTCCCATAAGGGTACATTATTATTATTCCTTAAAAGGCCATTTTCTTATACATAATAATATATAATTTTTTTCCCGGGTAGGCAGAGGGATATATGCATTCGAGTGCGTCAACAGCAGGAGCGGTGACTGTTTACCCTGAAAAAGAGCATCGCAAAGATCCAAATTGTAAATTTTTTCCCAATTTTTTTTATATATAACCAAGTGGTATCTCGTAAACCATCCTAGAGCGCACTTGAATCCCACGGTGGAATGCACAGCTTAAGCAGCTTTTCCGCACCTGATAAATCAGGTATCAGCATAGTATAACTGCCACGTACCGACGATAAAGGAATACATCGTTAAAAAACCTGCATGCCGACATCACGGTGTGTGAAACCCGATAACTCATGTAGTACAAATGTCGCAGATATCCTATCTATTCCCTCAGGCCGTGTGCCCAGCAGTGACGTTACGGGTTGTTATTACACGCTCATTAAACCAAAAATACCCCGAATACCCCTAAATGTGCATGTTATATTTAATTATATTTATGTATATTAAATCGAACTCCTAGAAACAAAATATACTCGAACAAGTTCATTGTCGTAGATTTTCAGTTAAGGGATATGGGTGAAACAAGCGTACGAAGTCTTGGCTTCAGTGACTTGAATAATGTACGATAGTGCTGCTAAGGTTTCAATTATGTGCCTGAGCGGAGCGATTTATTTTAAAATATATACCCTTTTTTTATCAATCGATTATATTACAACTTGTCTATCAACAAATGCCTCCTCTAAGGCTTTCCATTTTTTTCCGATTTTTTTGGAATACGTAGCCATTCTGGATCATTTAACTTCTTAAAGACATCTTCACAACATTTAAATTGCCTTCCTCTACTTCTTTCATTTTGTCTCGGCTACCATTCAGTAGTATCAAAAAAAACTATTGTTATAAAGAAAAACAGCAATAAAAGCTTATTTTATTTTATTATATACATCCTTAAACGAACTACAATGTTTTCGTTTATCTATACATACTTAGTGATCACCGCTTAGTAAGAGGCACATTGAATATCAATCCAAAATTGGAGAGGTCTCGACTGGTGAAGTCTACGCTCCGACCTGCACCCATACAGATCCAAAACCCGGTAAACTTTCAACTCGAATTGCAAAACCGCTTCGAATGCCTCGGTGACTGCGTTGACGTGGACGAGTATAATAACAGGTTCGTGGAAGCTGTTCAAACAGCCGGGTCTAAATTCTTCAAGGCCAGCCGTTCAAAAAGAACTGGAAAAATCTCAGATTCTACTCTCAAATTGATGGATGTGAGACGTCAAATGACCCTTCAGTCCCCGGACGATGCTTCCCAGTATAGGCAGCTAAATAGACAGATCTCCAAGTCCTTGACTCGCGATATCCGCCGCCATAACACAGACTGTGTAAAGGCGGCTATAGAGCGTAACAAGGGCTCTAAAGTATTCGCACGAGACTTGTCTATTGGGCAGAGCCAACTGACGAAGCTGAAGACCGACGACGGCAGGGTCGTTTCGTCTAAACCCGAACTTTTGAGGGAAGTCGAGAAGTTCTACGGACAGCTATACACGACCACACGGGCACCTGTTAACAACAAGGCTAAAGACCCAAGAGCCAAATTAACCCGACACTACACCGTAGATATCCCAGACGTCAGTCTGTACGAGATTAGTGTGGCCCTTAAACAGCTTAAAAACAACAAGGCGCCGGGTGATGATGGAATTACAGCCGAGCTTCTGAGAGCTGGTGGTACTCCTGTGCTTAAAATCCTCCAGAAGCTATTTAATTCCGTCATCCTCGATGGCAAAACGCCGCAGGCCTGGCACGGAAGTATAGTGGTGCTGTTCTTCAAAAAGGGCGACAAAACCCTTTTGAAGAACTTTAGACCGATATCACTTCTGAGCCATGTTTACAAGCTGTTTTCAAGGGTCATCACGAATCGTCTCGCGCGCAGATTTGACGACTTCCAGCCTCCCGAACAAGCCGGATTCCGAAAAGGTTTTAGCACCATAGACCACATACATACGCTGCGGCAGGTTATACAGAAGACGGAGGAGTATAACCAGCCACTATGCTTGGCGTTCGTGGACTATGAGAAAGCCTTTGATTCGATCGAGACCTGGGCGGTGCTTCAGTCTCTCCAGAGGTGCCACATTGATTATCGATACATCAAAGCGTTGAAGTGTTTGTATGAAAACGCCACCATGTCAGTCCGTCTCCAGGATCAGAACTCGAAGCCTATCCGACTGCAGCGGGGAGTCAGACAAGGCGATGTCATATCGCCGATGCTGTTCACTGCTGCGTTGGAAGATGTCTTCAAGCTTCTGGACTGGAACGGACTGGGCATCAACATTAACGGTGAGTACATCACTCACCTTAGATTCGCAGATGATATCGTAATCATGGCTGAAACCATGGAAGACTTAAGCCATATGCTTGATGGCCTCAATACAGCTTCCCAAGGAGTAGGTCTCAAAATGAACATGGACAAGACGAAGATCATGTCTAATGTCCATGTCGCACCTACCCCCGTAACAGTTGGGAACTGTACTTTCGAAATTGTTGACGAATACGTCTACTTGGGTCAAACGATCCAGTTACGCAGGTCCAATTTCGCGAAAGAGGTCACTCGTCGAATCCAACTCGGATGGGCAGCGTTCGGGAAGCTCCGTAAAATCTTTTCGTCCCAAATACCGCAGTGTCTCAAGACGAAGGTTTTTAACCAATGTGTGTTGCCAGTGATGACATACGGAACGCAGACGTGGTCGCTAACTATGGGCCTTATGAGAAAGCTCATGGTCGCTCAGAGAGCAATGGAGAGGGCTATGCTCGGAGTTTCCCTGCGAGATCGAATCAGAAATGAGGAGATTCGCAGGAGAACCAAAGTAACCGACATAGCCCGGATGATTGCAAAACTGAAGTGGCAGTGGGCTGGGCACATAGCTCGAAGGACTGATGGCCGTTGGGGCAGAAAAGTCCTCGAATGGCGACCGCGTACCGGAAGACGCAGTGTTGGTAGGCCCCCCACAAGATGGACCGATGATCTGGTCAAGATCGCCGGGATAGGTTGGATGAGGGCAGCGCAGGACCGATCATCGTGGAGATCTTTGGGGGAGGCCTTTGTCCAGCAGTGGGCGTCTTCCGGCTGAAATGATGATGATGATGATACATACATGGGTGTATATTTATTCTTTTATAATACTCCTAATCATTTAATGCACATACATATATCTTCAATTTACACAGCAAGAACATTTTGCTAATATATTGCCATGTTGATTCGATTAACAATAAGTATGTGATTATTATTTATTACCCAACTTCAAAAAAGGAGGAGGTTATCAATTCGTCTGTATTTTTTTTTTATGTTTGTTACCTCAAAACTTTCGACTGGGTGAACTGATTTTGATGATTCTTTTTTTATATGACAGCTGGTGCTTGCCGTGTGGTCCCATTTTGGTCCAGTTCTGACAATGGCATCCATGAGAAAACCATATAAGTCTTAAATTTGCATTAAGTATGTGCACGACAAATGGACGAATAACAATATCACGCGAACCGATTTCGAAGATTCATTTTTCACTGGAAAGGATGTACTTCAAAGGTAGTTTGATGAGAGTTTGGTTAGGTTCTGATAATGGGATCCATGATAAAGTAACGGAACTCTTCAATTTTTAGGAGCAAATTAACGATACTCGGCCGAATCTTTTATAGGCTATCCGGATATTTGAGTCACCTACCGTAACGTCGTTATGGTCAAGTAATTTTCGTAGTCGAATATGATGATCAATGGAACTCCTCAACGGGCTACAGTAAGGGTGCGATCTGTGGCAGAATTTCTAATTGTCTGTAATCAAATTGTAATGCGCATACGTTCGTTGCTGCATTGCAATATGACGCAAGCGTTCTAATTACATTACTTAAGGTGGATTATGTGTGAAACGGTGGTATCCGAGTGGGTGGTAGAAATTTTTGTGTATTAAAGATGAGCTTTATTACCACATAATTATTATTCGAAATTTAATCAGTGATGACTATAATTATCCATATTAATGAGCAATCAAATTTGTATTATTACTGACATTAATTGTGTTACTTTAATTACTTTTTTAGATTACTCTTTCTACTACCTCGCAAAAAACAAATAAAGAGAGTTTAGTAGGACAAAGATCTCACACCAACAATTATATGGTCGCATGAATGAATCGTTAAAAAATGGGATTCTTCCCATATTGAGCAATATTGCTATTGTAATGACGAGTCGTGAAAAAGGTAAAAATTACTAGCAACGTTACCTACAACCAACCTACAATACTTTCTACTGCTCCTAGATTTAAGATTGCAATCTTAAATGTATTGGGTATTCTGAAATACGTTTATATTATGTATACATATAATGTCACTATACTCTGATAATTGAAATAAAGACAATTGCGTTTTTCTGCAAAGACAAAATTTTAATTTATTAATAAAAAGTTTTTTATCAAAGTTTTTCCAGTTTTATCGTACTTAATTTAATTACTCACCTGTAAAGACAAAAAAACAACATTTAAAGCCTTTATTCCAGGTTTAGATATTTCTTTAACGTATTAATTTCAATTTCGTAATATAACAATAAACACTAACGTATTATTTTCATAAATATTTCATTGTTCTCCTAGATGTCACTGTCAAATGTGACATCTATAAATTCTTATGGCATGGATTACGCGATTTTCTTTACATACATATACACGGTGTGTTAAAAAAATAACTAGAATTTTGTTTTTTGAAAAAGTATTTATTCATTCATTAATTACTTTTTTACATTAATTACATACATTAATGTTTTCGCCTTCAAAATAGTCCCCATTCGATATTATGCACTTATGCCAGTGCTTCTTCCAATCGTCGAAAGACTTCTCTTACTCGATTTTTGGGATAGCCCTTTAGCTTATTATTAGCTCTTTCAGCAATGCGCTTAATGTCATCTATACTTGTAAAAAGACGGCCCTTTAAGGTTCTCTTTATTTTTGGAAATAGGAAAAAGTCACACGGTGCGCGAATATGGAGGCTGGGGCATCGTTACAGTATTGTTTTTGGCCAAGAATTCACAAACAAGCAAAGAAGTGTGAGCAAGTGCATTATCGTAGTGCAAAAGCCATAAATTGCTTTTCTACAAATCCGGGTGTTTTTTTTCGAATTACTTCACGCAAACGGCGTTGAACTTGTAGGTAGTATTCCTTATTGACCGTTTGACCGTGAGGCAAGAATTCATGATGAACTATGCCATTAAAGTCGAAGAACACAGTAAGCATAACCTTCACGTTCAAACGCACTTTTCGAGCTTTTTTCGGTCTTGGCGAGCCAGGATGCTTCCACTGAGACGATAGAGCCTTAGTTTCAACGTCATATCCGTAAACCCGTGTTTCGTCACCTGTTATAACACGTTTCAGTAATTCTGCATCGCCGTTGAATTAATTTAGTGATTCCTGACCAACTTCCATTCGCCGCTGTTTTTGTTCAGCGGCTATTTTTGTTCAAAATTCAGCAATTTTGGAACAAATTTTCCTGCCACGCGTTTCATACCCAAAACATTCGAAAAAATTTTATGGCATGAGCCAATCGATATGCTAACATCATCAGCGACTTCTCTGATTGTGATTCGGCCATCATCCATTGCTTTCACTTTTTCCACGTTTTCATCGGTTGTTGATGTGCCGGGGCATCCGGGGCGCTCGTCATCTTCAACGTCTTCACGACCATCTTGGCAACGCTTACACCACTCGTAAACTCATGTTTTACCCATAACAGACTCACCATAGGCCTTTGTTTACATTTCACACACTTTGTTACAGTTTATTTTATTTTTTACGCAAAATTTGATACAAATTCTTTGATCCATTTCTTTTAACAAATGTAAATCGCCATGCTCATAAAAACATGTCTAACCTTAGCGGCTGCTGCCGATAAAGTAAGCAATGAATACAGCTGAAAATTGTATCGTACTTCAGGGGCATGTATATCATTATAATAAAAATGAATTTGTCGATTGGACTCTCCAAACCCGCAAAATTTTAAAACTCCCGTTCTTTTCTGAACACACCTCGAACTTCTTTTTAGCAGATAGCACGGCGTCGCCACAATTGGGGCCTTTTAATGTCAATAGCGCTTTAACTTATATATTTTATGAAATAAATACAATTTTATTATGATTATCTTATAGGAAAATCAATAATAGTAATAAATACACTGACACAATTCACACAGCGCCATCTAGTACCAAAGTAAATAGCATACCACCTGTGGGATACATGATTACACTGATACATACACCAAAATACGAGACGGGAATCAAACCCGTAACCTCTGCAAGTGTACAAAAGGGCGTTAGTTGCTACACGTAGGTCGTTAACCAAGACCATATTATGTTAATAAACAACGTACGTATGCTCAGATTATATTTGTAGAATGGTAGTAACGCCTTTTCACGCGCTCCGCTTATGACAATACTCGCTCCCTGTGAATTCAATCAGTTATCACGGTGATCTTTGTAAGGCCGCGTGCATAAATAAAGCGGCGGTCGATCCGCGTCCGCCATCCTAACGCTACTAGCCTCCAACACAAGTTATGGATGCCATTTGATGGACCTGCTCCAAGGTTTTAAGAGATTGGCATGGATTGATTTGTAAAGGTGCCTGAGCGAAGTGGATTGATAGCGGAAGGATCAGTCTTTGAAATAAACTCATGTATTATTGAATTTGAGTTAAACTGGTAATTTACTTTGTAGGGTTCTGGTTTAAGATTCTTAGCGATTTTTAAATGTAAAACTTAGGTTAGCTACTATTTAATAATTGTCATTATTGATATAGGAAAAGTCATCCATAGGTGGTTATTTTTAATTTTATTTTTTATTGCTGTAGGAGAGCAGACAGGCTGACGTCTCGCTTAGAATTTAGCAGTTACCGTCGCCTATCGGTGTTTGCAACGCCAGTAGCGTCGCGAACACGCTGCTGTCCCATAAAAGTACAAGGACTTGGGTCACTAATGCCGGAACACAACACAAGGTTATTGTGGCGGCTTATTTAGAAAGGATTTGGTTGGCATCCAAAGGTGCTTGGTGCCCTACCAGCTAGCTTGGGAGATTTTTGTTACCTATATCGACAAGCCGCCCCGTCGTCGCATGTTTCATTCTTACTCCGCTCCTGTAGGAAGAGAACACATTCATTCATTCCGTTCATTCATTCGTGCGTTATCAAGAAACAGGACTGCAAGTGTATATATGACATTTAAAATATTAAAAAGCAAATAATTGAATGAGATTTTACTAGAGTAAACTATGACGACCATAGGCTGTATCAATATCTCTATTTGTTAATTCTATCGAGTTTCTATCGCTTGAATATTGCAATTTCAGTAAGTAATCCCTTGTAGATTTGTGTTAGGTGAGCGTTACAACCTGAAACAAGTTCATTAATGCGTGTATTCATGCCTATCCCCTATATCACCAAGATATGTTTGGTATTCAAGACTTTGATTGTAAGATCAAAATATATTAGTATCAACTTCAACTTTTCGAAAAATATATACATATGTACACATGCAATCCTTACAGCATAGAGTTTTTAGGTTTTCATGTATGTTCTATCCGTGCAGGGGCGGAGAAAGAATACTAACCTCTGCGGCCGGGGTCGGCCTGTCGTAAAAGGCGACTAAACAACCCACCCTAGCTACGTGGCAGGGCTTCAAGCTCGTCTGGATGGCGACCACCTTTGGTCTTAAGTATGCCGCCATAATAACCTTGTGTTGTGTTCCGGCATTGGTGACCTAAGTTCCAGTAACTTTATGGGACAGCAGCGTGTTCGCGATGCCACTGGTGTTGCAAACATCCATAGGCGATGGTAACTGCTAAATTCTAAGCGGGCCGTCAGCCTGTCTGCTGTACTACAGCAATAAAAAAATAAAAAAAATGTTATATTGATAGAAAGTAATTGAAGCGATATAATTTTAACTATTGCGACAATTCACACAGTTAGCACTGTATCTAAAGAAAGCTATAGACCGCTTAGTTATGTGTACTACACAATTTATTTGCTACTTAGATATATACTTATTCTTTTGTAAATAAATACATATTATACACAAACTCGATTGAGATTTCAAAGAACTGGACCTTGATTAAATCATCGTGATCAATGTGCAATTCGGGCGTAAATTGGAGAGGAAAGCAAGGCAAACTTGCCAACCAAGAAGTTGAGTATGACAAAAACTGGTACAAGCAGATCACAAGGTTACAACGTATGATGCTTTATAAAGAATAGGTTAAGTTATATGTTGAGTACTGGTTATATTTATGGGTTATAGAGACATAACTGACTGTCATGCCAGCTACCGATATTTTTACTAACGTTCGCAGTTCGGCTTGTCGACAAACCGATACTCACAGACTGTCTAGACACGCTCGGTCTTTGCGTTTCTGTTTAGAATGGAATCTCTAGAACTCTTTTACTTTTTAATTATATATACATTGGGCTAGGCGTTCATCCTATTTCCTACAGCCTCTTCGTGTACGCAGAGGTTCTTTAAAACTTACAGTACTAGCAGTACAGTTACAGATTTACTATCACTAATGTATCACCGACTAATCACTAATGTAACACTATCATCGACGACCTCGGTGGCGTAACGGATAACGCACTTCGATATGCTTGCGGAGGTCACGGGTTCGATTCCCGTCTCGCGTCTGGGTATTTATGTATAATATGTATTTATTTACAAAAAAAAAAGTATATAAGTAGTATATCAGTTGTCTAGTACCCATAACACAAGTGCTATGCTACTTAGTTTGGGACTAGATGGCGCTGTGTGAATTGTCACAAAATATTATTATTATTAATGTAATCCCACTGGGCTGAAGTATTTTAATTAAAATATCATATAATTCGCCTATGTATGTTGGCCTCTTACGCCGCGAACATCCATAAACGACCGTAACTGTTTACTGATATTATAGTTGGCCAAATAGCCTGTCTGCTGGCATAGCTATAAAACCTTTCTCTCCGTGCAGGGGCAGGGTAAGAATGTTGACCTCTGCGGCCGGGAGCGGCCTGTCGTAGAAGTCGACAAAACAACTCGATATTCGAGATCGCGATATTAGAAAAGCAAAATCACTTGCCATTTTTAAAAACTTGGTTAATTACCATTACCTAAAGTCATAAACTGCATTGTCATGTGTACGTTTCATTATATTGCTATTATATGCTAGATTAATTTAGTCTTTTTTTTGTATAATATTTACTAATCTTGATTTATGTCTGTTGTGCACCACCTTGTACAAATACTTTAAATATTTTTGATAGGTTGTCTGGAAGAAATCGCTATTTAGTGATAAGACCGCCGTTTGTTCACTATGTTGTACTTATTACCTACTTCTTTTTATATCTTTTTTTTTCTGTAAAATTGTGTGGTGGACAATAAAGAATTATCTATCTATCTAACAACTCTAGCTATATAGTAAGACTTCAAGACCTGATGATAACCACACGTATCTAAATATGTTGCCATAATAACCTTGTGTACTCCGGGATATGAGACCCAGGTTCCAGTGGGTTATGGCTTGGTTACGGCGGTAACTGCTTACAATTAAGTAGGCCGTCATCCTGAACGCCCTTCCTCAGCAATATAAAAGAGTAGCAAAAGCAAGTTAGGAGTTTACATACACGTGAAGCTAATAAAGTGTGTTAAATACCAATAAATCGAAAAGCAAGCAATAGATATGAAGCAATGCTAAACTAGCTTCGCTATCATATTGCGTATTACTGAATAATCACCTAAAAAACTATTCGGAACATCCGTTTTAGATTTCTATTGGTAATACGTCGATTTCCGATCACTAAGGGATTCAATTAAAATTTATAAATACGGTTATACGTATTGCATAACTCGGTAATAACGCCAGTCAACGATTTAATCATACGGAACCTTATAAATAACATACATATATTTATGTTTCACACGAGGCATTGATCGAGTTAAGGATTATAATGCAAAATTATGATACACTAATGTTCAAAATTATATTAATGATTATATAAAATGGTATTATTTATTATATTTTAACGTTTTCAATGTTAAATAAATGTTTAAGTCGGTCAGTTGGAAAAGCTCTTGATACTTGGATTTTGCAAAATTATGACTAAACCTCCATATTGTCTTTAAAAGTTGTGGTTCAACACGTAGGTATTATTAATAATAGTAACCTGTATTATGTAATAAAATGTAAACCTGTATTATGTAAGACCAGTTATAGTCAACCTTCGTTACCCTGCCGAAGAAAAAATTCTAAGAAATGTGAGGAATTTAGAACTATAAGCTTAATGAGCCGAGTACTCAAACTGTTTCTTAGCATTATACATGAGCGCATTAAATTCAAATAACAACTTTCGAACAACCAATTTGGATTCTGAGCTGGAGTTGGCGCGAGGGAGGCTCTTTTCGCTTTACAAGTTTTGGTGCAAAAGTGTAAGCACATGCAACAGAATGTCTACCTGTGCTTCCTCTATTACGAGGAAGGCGTTCGATAAAGTCCTACACGATCAACTCATCACGATATTGTACGGACATCAGTTTAGACGACAGAGACATCAGAATCATCCAGAACTTGTATTTGAATCAACGAGCTACCATTCGTGTAGATGGTGAGGAATCTAATGAGGTTGAAATAAAAAGAGGAGTACGTCAAGGTTGTATATTATCTCCTACACTCTTTACTGTATACTCAGAAGCCATAATGACTGAAGCACTTGAAAATCTAAACTTTGGTGTCAAGGTTAACGGACTATTAATTAATAATCTTAGATACGCAGATGACACAGTGCTCATAGCATCCTCAGAGCAAGAGCTTCAAACAATTGTCGACAGAGTGAACGAGTGTAGCGGGAGAGATTTTAGGTTGAATATAGCCAAAACGAAGGTCGTGGTCGTTGCAGGTAGACAGTTTGGGGACACTTGCATATCTGTTGAGGGACACACACTTGAGAAAATAAAGAAGTACAAATACCTCGGTACGTGGTTAAACGAATCCTGCGAAAGTGAACAAGAAATAAAAACCCGTATCGAAATAGCCCGCAGCTCCTTCAATAAGATGAAGCGTGTTCTCTGCAATCGCAATCTAAAGCTATCTTTGCGCATCAGAATGCTCCGTTGCTACATCTGGCCCATTCGGCTACACGGATGTGAGGCTTAGACAATCAAAGAAGACTTCGGGAAACGTATAGAGGCGTTCGAAATGTGGGCGTAACATACTGAAGGATGCTTGCCATTAGTTGGACTCAAAAAGTAACAAATGACAAGAGACGCGTCGGTCGGAGAAAGAATCTTGGTTGCGTAACATTTGAGAGTGGACGAGGATAGCGAGTGCAGCCGAACTATTTCGCCTCGTTAAATACAGAGAGGAGTATACGAAACTGACCGTCAACTTCGCTTGTCAGAGAGGCACCTTAAGAAGAAGAAGAAGAAGTATTATGTAATTCATGAATTGTGCAATAATAACACAAAACTCATTTTCAATAACAACACGTTTTAATTATTTAAAATATGTGTGATGACTAGTTAATACTACATTTCTTTTTTAAAATTTTTAAGTTAAATTATTAATTCAACTGACATCGAAATTATACCATATATAAATTATAGAAACGCTGCATACGCTCAACGTTTGAACTTAAATATTTAAGACAGTTGTAGAAATTATTTTATGAAGAATATTTAAACACTTCCATGCCATAAGGCATGCAGGCCATTTCAATTATAATATGGCATAAGCCATATTATAATTGAATTGGCAGTATTTGTTAAAGTAATCGGCAGCTATTTCCAAGCATGCCAGACGTCAATGAAAGAAATCAACGATATAATGACTGTTTATGTGCACACAGCTCAAATACTAAGTTGATGCAAAAATAAAGTGCAGTATGCATAGCAATAAAATACTAGAACACTTTAAAGTTTTTAATATTATTATATTTAAAAGACAATTTAAAAAATTATTGACTAGTAAAACTAATTTTATCCGTACAGAGGCGGAGAAAGAATACTTACCTCTGCGGCCGGAGTCGACCTGTCGTAAAAGACGACAAAACAACCAACCCTAGGTACCTGCTAGGGCCCTAAGCCCGTCTGGATGGCGACCACCTTTGTATGCCGCCTTCTTAAGTATGCCACCATAAAATATGTGTTGTCTTCAAGCATTACTCCAAGTCCAAGTTCCTGTACCCTTATGGGACAGCAGCGTGTTCGCGATGCCAACGGTGTTGGATTAAGCAAGTGCGGGGCCCGTAGCAAATTCTATTTGGCCTTTGAGCCCTTGATCTGCTAGGGGTTCTTAAGTAACTAAAGTGGAAAAAAAACCATTCGATACTCAATACCTCAATCGTTTATTTGCCGTCTATGCGTTTTGTTTGTTTTTGTATATTAGATACCTACTCAGGCTGAGATGATCTGGTTTAAACCAGCGCGAGACCCGTAGTAATTACTACAGTTGCTACGTGGTTAATCCGGCACTGGACGCCACTGGTATCTATTGCAAACACCCATAGGCAACGGTAACTGTTAAATTCTAAGTGGGCCGCCAGCCTGTCTGCTGTCCTACAGCAATAAAAGAAAAAAATATAAAATAGACGATTTTTCAAAAGATATATTTTGATTGTGGCTACTGATAATTTCAATTTAGAAAGGTTCTGAATAAATAAATGAGAGAAATATTATGGCATATAATATAGCAAGCATTACTATTATAAAAATGCTTAAATGTTGTCTTTGTTACTCTATAATGTTATATTTAATCGTTAAGTGATAAATCTAGCTTTTCTTTGTTAATTGTTTTATTTGATTATAACTATTGTTATTATTTGTATTTCTTAATAATACCCTAATAATACTCTTAATAATACCATTATGGGACAGCAGCGTGTTCGCGATGCCAATGGCGTTGCAAACACCTATAGGCGACGGTAACTGCTAAATTCTAAGCGAGCTGTCAGCCTGTCTGCTGTCCTACGCAATAAAAAAAATAAAAAAATTATGTGACTGAATATTTTTATATAATTTTAATTTTTTAACTCATGATTGATTATAATTGTTTGAAAAATATTTGTACACCTTTTGGACAGAACAGAATAAGGACATTATCATTTTTATGTAACATCGGTGCATTATTTCACTCATGTTCAAACAAATAAATTAATCTGATTTTTTTTACATGTACATATCTGTCTAATAAATATACACTATAAAACTTACTATTAAACATTGTTTCTTATAGCACATTTGCCACTTTGAACAATATATAGTTATCTTGATACATTCCTTTTATATACATAGATACATATCTATATATATAAAGGAAAATGGGATTACTTTGACGTAACAACACTTCAATAATGTTTTTAAACACTTTTTCTTTTTGAAACATATTTTTCCTAGAAATGGTTCTAATATTAAATTTCGTCATCATTTTTCAGTTTCTTCAATTTTCAGTTTTGGTTTCGCCATATTTAAGCCGAGACCTGTCTTAAGACCCCTCTTGCCTTCCTGTAACGGCTCCTATTATGCTTTCAAATTTAAAAGCCCGTCATTCGGTTTAGTTTTGTTAAAAATATGAAGTATATTCTTGTTTAATTATCCTAGCAGCCTTTTCGCCTATCATCATTGCAGGAGCATTTGTATTACCACTTGGTATCTTCGGCATAATTGATGCATCAGCTATTCTTAAGCCTACTACTCTATGAACCCTCAGCCTTTCATCAACAACTCCATCTGGGCCCATCTTACAAGAGCCAACAGGATGTAACAATGACGCAACTGTATTCTCTACATAACATCGCCAGTACCCATCTGTACCCCACTTTAAATGTCTACATGCAGACACATCTATATAAGCAACACCACCTTTAACTTTTCTAAAATATGAAGTCTTGGCTAAATTAATCATAAATTTCACTCCTTCTACTGAAGTATCTACATCAGCCTTATCTCGAAAGAAACCTAAGTCTATAATAGGATCATCGAGAGGATTATTACTTCTTAAAAGAATTTCTCCTCGGGACCGTGGATGGAGGAGAATTAATAATGTTACTGCATTCTCATTCAAAATATTAGCCTTTGCTAAAGATTTACAAAATGCATCGTCATAATTACCAATTGTTTTACAACCATACTGTGTGAAAACTGATGCACCAGCTCCTACGTAAGTATTAAATATTTGGAACTCCGGCTTATTTCCTCGTAACTGCGAGTTATTTAATTTAAAGAAGCCACACTGAATTGGAACAGGGAAATTATCTAATTCAGTAATGGTAAGTAAATTTCTCAAAGCGGTTTCTATACCAAATTTTCCATAAAATAGTAAGGGGACTAAAGAATGATCATGCAAGTTCTTTCCGACCGGCAAATCAACGATTGTTTTTATTTTTAATCTTGATAATTCATCCCATGGACCAATGCCTGATAGCATCAATAGCTTCGGGGAGTCAATTGCTCCTGCTGATACAATTACTTCATAGTTAGAAAACACATTAATCACTTTTTTTCCTTCTATCAAAACTTCTACACCATACGCTGTTGAAGTGTATTCATCAATTAGAATTTTAGTAACTCTGGCATGTTTTGCAATAAATAGATTAGGTCTATTTTTATTTGGCTTCAAGTATGCTTCTGCTGTGCTTGATCTTCTCCCATTAGCAAGAGTAAAATGTGGTGGCGACACTCCATAAATATCTGGTCCATTGTTTTCTAAGACTCTTTTTATACCCATTTCTTCAAAGCTATTCAGGAAAATTTCATTAATTTCATTTGATTTGGGTCTTGAAACTTGCACGGGACCTTCAGTGGAATGAAGGTATGCATTATATGGATTTTGAAATACGGACTGATCTGTCATATTTTCAAGTCTTTTGAAATCTTCCAAGACAGAGTTCCAGTCCCAACCTGGAGCTGTGATACTCCATTCATCGTAATCTTGAGGAACTCCTCTAGAATAAATTAAATAGTTAAGGCTGGATGATCCTCCAAGCATTTTGCCTCTGGTCATAAATATTGAGCTATTGAGATGCGATTTGCCAATGCCTTCATCAAGCTTACCTTTGTATCCCCAATCATATTCTGTGTAAGCAAGAGTTGGAAATAGACTCGGAACCTGAAATTGTAAAACTACTATTTATTTTTTTCTATATTAACAATTTTTTTATTAAATCAAACCTATTTTCGCAAATAAATTATTATAACCTTATTGAAGTCTAGTGAAGCACTTCAACTCGTTGCGTGTAATCCCTGCCAGCTATTTTTGTAGATTAACGCGTACCTTAGCTTACTACACAAAGTGTTTTTTTTTTCGAGGAAACCTCTATTTGATTTTTGGATTGAGCTGTATATGGTATCCGGGAAAGATAGTCGTCATCTGACTACCCATTAAAAACCCCGCTGTTCTCTTATCGCCTACCGTCAATCCGTTGTGTGATGACCAGCCTCTTTATGGTTTGTGCTGATGTTCAGGGTTTCGTCTCCCAGCACTCTTCCAAATTAATCCAAGATTGAGACTGAAACCTCATTCATCCTCCAGTTATTGGTTAATTACGAAATAAAAATTGTATAAATAATTACCACACTTGTTGGTGGTGGGTCTCCGCCAGCCTCTAACAGAAGAATTCTCCAGTGTGTTACTTCACTAAGCCTTGCCGCTAGTATGGATCCGGCAGAACCGGAACCAACTACTATGAAATCGAAGGTCTCGCCACCTTTAAACCAAAAGTAATTCATATTAATGGCAACCTTTAGCCTAACATTATTTGCACCATCCAGGAGTTTGATCTCCATTGCATGATATCTAAAATCAACTGTAGAGTAATTGTTATATTGCATTACCGAGGAAACAGCATAGAAGGCAGTAATCGATTCTTACATAAAGAAGAATTTAGGTAAGAAAGTGTAGAAATATATCATCGTCGCATCCCAGGGCAGCTTTTTATATTACACCACTGTACTTGATGGGCCATATAATCCATTTTTCTCCTTCGAAAAGTTGCGGTTACCGTTATACTTCCTTTTTATTTAAAAAGTTACAATTACTTGTATAAATGTGATTGTCCAACACGGATTGGCGGATACATACCGATGACCTTTGATATGCCGTTTTTCTCGCGATGTTTTGTTTCACTGTCACAACGTGTTTTAAACGTTCACTGTAACACAAACTGTGTTATATAATATGCATAGTGTTTAGGCTTAAATGGAGATAATAGTTTAGAACAGACCGTCAGGATAGATGGACGGATTAAGTAAAAGGGTTTTGTACTCACAATTGTTTCTCCACATTTGACATCACTTCACCAATTTTATGTTTTATTTTAATCCTTATTTTGCCCGCGGGACTTGCTATGCACAGTTTTAATATTATTTAAGATATTTTTTGTGGCAGACGCTCGCACCGCCGCACACGCTGTTGAGATACTTTTTTGTCGCGCCAATCGATCAGTTTGTCTTGCCGCGAAGATTCAAAGGTAGGAAAGTGGAAGGATTTAGGAATGACAAGCCTGTTCATATCCCCCCACTTGAAATCAACCGGGGATTTCATAAGATGAATGATTCTAAGATTTGGATTTTACATGCTATACGATTTCATAGTCATTGGAGGCACTATTATTTTGTATTGTGTTTATTAAGCTTACGTTAGGGAATGTTAAGTTAAATTATGTTAGACTATAATATATAAAATTTAGGTAAATAGATAAAAGGTGTTTAAGATTAATATAAAATATGCTATGTGATTTAATTGGTTTCATCTGTAGGCAATGGACAGATTTTAACCGCAGGTCTTACAAGTAAACCTTTACAGGTTTTTACGGTCACGACTCGAACTATGTTGTCTGCGCCAGGATGCAGTTGAACAACTCGACCTAACCGCCATTCATTTACGGGTAAATTAAATTCCTGGATGATGACAAGATCGCCCAATTTCGGTTGTCTAGCCTTTAGCCTTACTTTAAAGCAAGTAATGTATTTGGATAAGCGAGATCGTATAAGATTGCGAATACCAAGCACCCAAAATTGACGCTGGAGTAAAGACTGCAGAAGGCGAGGTCCACAGTGAAGGTAAGTAGCATGATAATGGTCAATCAAGAGATTATTTAGTCGAGATTTTGTTGGTAAGAGGTACGGATGCTTAACGTAATCAGGTAAGTTAGCATGTTTTAGTCGTCCCCCCACTCGCAGGACTTTGCCAGATTCGAGAAAGGGAGCTAGCTTCAATAAATGTCGAGGTAGAGGTTTATTTGACTTAAGTTTTATTGCGATATCACTAAAATGTTCACGCTGAACATGTTTGACTAACTGCTCTAAAGAATTATTAAGTTCTGATGATGTTAGAAACGGTGACGAGTTCCGTTCAGATCGTTTAAGTTTAGAGTTATTTATAAACCGATAGATCCACGCTAGTACTCGTTGCACACGCGAAAGTTTAGAGGAGCGTTCCAGTAGCTCTTCGAGTACGTCAGCTTCTTTTGTCGTGAAACTAGCATGACACAAGTGTGACGATCGCTTCAATTCTGGGACGGTATCCTGCTTTCCAACTGCTGATACAGGCCAGTGGATTTGATTAGTAGTCAGCCATTTTGGGCCTGACCACCAACTTTCACAAGTAGTTAATTCCAAACATGATAGACTGCGACTACAGAAATCTGCTGGGTTTTCATGTGTAGAAACGTACCGCCAACAAGATGGGATGGTAGTTTCGGTAATTTTAACTACGCGATGTGCTACAAAAGTTTTTAGTTTATGTGGTTCTGTGTTCAACCATGACAACACAGTCGAGCTATCTGTGAATAACACTACATTTTTAATGTTCAGCCGTTTATTAAGTAAAGTATAGATACGAGTTACTACCTTTGATAGCAACACAGCACCGCAAAGCTCCAATCGGTTTACGGTGAGAATCTTGAGCGGTGCTACCTTAGATTTAGCGATTAATAGATGCGATTCAACCTTTTCCAACGTGACAACGCGGAGAAAGAGACAACATCCATATGCCTTTGTTGAACCGTCACTGAATCCAATGAGATCAACTTCTGTGGGATGTGCTGATTGTATCGGTATAACTTGACGAGGAATTTTAACAAGGTTTAGGTTGGGAAGGTCGAAGATAAAGTCTCGCCAGTTTTTAGCTATGTCCCTGGGTACGGGTTCGTCCCAAGAGAGATTAAGACGCCATAAATCTTGAAGAAGTAATTTTGCCTTCAGAATGAAAGGTGTTAACCAGCCTAGAGGGTCAAATATGCGAGCCACGTTGGACAAGATTGAACGCTTAGTGAACTCGCCATCCTCGATAGAAGCGTGGGAATAAGTAAAGATATCACCTGAAGGATCATATTGAACCCCTAAGATTTTAAGTGTTGGATTGTTACTTTCTTTTGAGAAAGGTTTCGGAGATTGACAATGGTCCACCGGCAAGGTTTCAAGGAACGAGTGAGAATTGCTACTCCATTTGCGGAGTTCAAATTGTGCCAAACTAAGCAATTTTACGAGTTCATCTCTCAGTTCGACAGCTTCACTCACAGAGGGAGCTCCAGTTGTGATGTCGTCCATGAAAGTTTCATGAAGAAGTGCCTCTGCGGCGCGCGGGTATTCTGCACCATGGTCAGCAGCCAGTTGATGGAGTGTGCGTATAGCGAGATAAGGTGAACTGCTTACTCCGTAGGTGACAGTCGCGAGTTCATACTCTTTTACTGGATCACTCGAAGACTCCCGCCATAGTACGTGCTGATAGCCACGATCTTCAGGTCTAATCAAAATCTGACGATACATTTTTGATATGTCACATGTGAACACTACCGCATGTAGCCTGAACTGTGTTATTATGTCTACGATATCCACTTGAAGCTTAGGTCCAGTGAACACAATGTCGTTTAAAGAAAGACCATTTGTGGTCTTATAGCTTGCGTCAAACACCGCGCGTACCTTTGTTGTCGTGCTTTCTGGACGAATGACACAATGATGCGGGATAAGATAACGTTTTTCCGATTGTGATATAGGATTAGATATAGGATACATGTGACCCATACTCTCATACTCGCGCATAAAGTCTACGTAATCGTGCCTAAGTTGGTTTTGTCGACTAAGTTTTCTTTCAAGGTTATTTAAACGTGACAAAGAACCATTGTACGAATTACCTAAGGTACAGTCACCGTCCTTTAAGAGGAGTGGTACTACATAACGCCCGTCAGGTTTTCTGCTAGTCAGGTCTGTGTACAAGCGTTCACACATGTCATCTTCGGGTACAGAAATAGGTATCTGCGGTGGTTCCTCGACTTCCCAGAAACGTTTAACCAGCTCATCGAGTGAGTACGTGGAAGCTAGTAATGTAGACGTAGTAGGAGGAGGCATTAATAAATCAGAATTAACCGCGCCACTGAGTATCCAACCAAAAACGCTATGCAGAGCGACTGGCAAGCCGGGCCCTAGCTTTATACGTTGGCCGTCATAGATTTCATGAAATAGTTCAGCCCCTATCAATAGGTCGATTTGAGCGGGGATGTCATAATCGCGATCGGCTAAGATTAAATGTTTGCAATAATCTCTAACGACTGATGGTATATTCACACTAGGCATCTGAGTGGTGATATTATCCAAAACAATCGGTTTAATATGGTACTGCGGATTGTCACTGTCAAGTGGTCGTAAATCACAGTCCGTCATACCCTTCACGTGAAACACGGTGTTCTGTCCTAAACCAGCTACCTTAAGATTGCAGCGGCGGAGCTTTAAACCGAGTGTTCGTGCGCAGGCGGTAGTTATAAACGAATCCTGAGCACCACTGTCTACTAAGGCGCGCACAGTGAGTTGTGCACCCGACGTGGTATTACATACGCGTAATTGACACGTGCCTAGCAATACTATACCTCGGCTGTTCCCAACATGAGCTACAGTACTCGCCTGACTGACAGAAGGAGTATGTGTTTGCGCTTGCTCAGTGTGTAGCAAGGTATGATGTCGCAATCCGCATGATGTGCAACATACTTTAGAGAAACATGAATCTATGATATGATTGGTACGTAAACAATTTATACACATTTTCTTTTTGTTGTTTACTAAGTCTAGCCTAGCGTGAGAGTCTAAAGATTGAAACATGGGGCACTTATAGATAGAGTGCGTTTCGCCACAACAAGAACATACAATTGTTGACAATGTTGTAGGGCTGGTGGATTTTGCTAGATGAGATGTGCGCTTTGGTGCGCAGCTATTTTGTCTATTATTCGCCGGCGATGGTTTTTTCCCGTCAAAGGTCCGGGTAAGATTAAGATTGCCAGAGGATAATCGGCTAGTTTCTAAGATCTTTACGTAGTCTTGAAGAAACTTCAAAAGTTCACCAAGTGTAGGTACTGGTGAACAGTTTTGTGACTCAAAACGTGTGCGAGTGTCTGCATCAAGAGTCCGCGAGGCTAAATGGAAAAGAATAAACTCACCTAAATTTTCAATATTTAGAGCTTGAAGTGCATAAAAGGACTCGTGGAATAAGTTCGTTAACGCTTGCAATTCTTGGAAGCTACCAGATTTAACGGCGGAATGATTAAGAAATTTATCTAAATACGTTAAGGCTAAGATACGCTTGTTTTGGTACCGTTCGACTAAAGTATCGAAAACAACTTTATAATTTTTCTGAGTCATCGGGACTCCTTTCGCAATAGATAATGCGGATCCTTGTAAACATGAAACGAGATAATGAAATTTTTCAATATCTGAGATTGAGTTATTTTCGTGTATCAAAGTCGTGTATGTATCATAAAAGGTTTGCCAGTTTTCTATATTGCCGTCGAACTTGGGTAATTCAAGTTTAGGTAAACGCGCGTTCATTGAGTGGACGGCTGACGACTGTACCGGCGAACCGCCGTCCGACCGTGCAGCGGCGTCTACGCTCGTATTGTAAGTTGTAGCCAAAGTATCGGCCGCACTAATTACTGCGTAATACAAATCGTCAAACGAACTCATCACTTCCTGATCGATTTGCTGATCAGGCTTTATGGTTAGCTCCAAAGATTGTATATCCTCACACAATTGAACAAACTCATCATGAATTGAATGTAATCGCGTGTATCTCGACTTGAACGCCGATACCTTTGAGCGATCTTGAACCATCTCTTTGGAAAGATCGTAAAGGATTTGCATTTTACGGAAAACATATTCACGTCGTGATCGTAGTACTCGAAGTTTACTCAATTCCATGGTTAGTCTATACGTAAGAACAATAAGTTTAATTAAAAAGATGAAACCAATTCAGGTAGGTAGTTGAGTATAATCTGTTACGTGTACATAGGTAAAGTGTAAGTTTATATAGGATGAAGTAACTTATTTACTCTCAAACAAAGTAATGTAAATAAGTGTTAATTATATCGTAATGTATTTATGTGGTGTTATAAATCATAAATGCAAAATTTAATTTTTAATTTCAAAACGTACCGGCATAATACTACTGAAATATGATGACCAATGAATCCGTATAGTATCACCTCAATGTATAGCCCACTATATTTGGTCGGGTTATACTTTTTACAATGAAATTTGATAAGATTTTACTTGTTATATATGCGAATAAGACTACTGAATATTGATTTACTGTAAATTCCACGGGAATTCGCGCTCGAAATGGACCACAATTATGTTTAGGCTTAAATGGAGATAATAGTTTAGAACAGACCGTCAGGATAGATGGACGGATTAAGTAAAAGGGTTTTGTACTCACAATTGTTTCTCCACATTTGACATCACTTCACCAATTTTATGTTTTATTTTAATCCTTATTTTGCCCGCGGGACTTGCTATGCACAGTTTTAATATTATTTAAGATATTTTTTGTGGCAGACGCTCGCACCGCCGCACACGCTGTTGAGATACTTTTTTGTCGCGCCAATCGATCAGTTTGTCTTGCCGCGAAGATTCAAAGGTAGGAAAGTGGAAGGATTTAGGAATGACAAGCCTGTTCACATAGTATACCAAAAAAACTTGCATGCCATTACGGGATTCGAACCGATGACCTATAGATTGGTCTACGAGTATAATAATAATACCATTTAGTTATCACTTCAATAAACAACGAATAAATTATATATATTTCCTTATAATAATTTTTTTTTTCATTTTTTATATTTTTTTGACAAAACTGGTATATAAATATATCGTTTCAACAAGCCTCGTCCTTTAGGCAATTTTTCTCTCATATTGAGCATTACACGCCATATATCGATGGTGAAGAAAAATACTGTAGAAATTTCCAGTATCAGAGAGTACTAGTGTGATTAACCCATAAATGTGCCTTGCACAACAGTGATGGTGTACTATGCGTTCCAATTACAGATGGCCAGAGCCTCATTAATTTCAGGTTTTTAGAAACATTTGTTAAATAACGATGCACGCCTTCATGTTTCCGTGATTTATTTTTCTTAATATTAGGTTGAAAAAAAGGAAACGCAAAGAAATCACTACTTACCTGACAACTGAAAATCCCTCGACCACTCGGTTGGCACTATAGCCTGTGACAACGGCAATGCGCTCAAAAACCATCTCACTAACGGCGTAGAACTTGATGCTTGTAATATTTTAAAAAACTCAGTCACAACACTATTTAATGATATCATTTTTGAATTCAATATAAATCATAGCTCGAATAGATCAAAAAGGCATTTTAAGGCTTTGATGGAAATTCGATAGTCAACTTATTAGGCACGTCCACACGATACTGTAATTAGGCCTTAATTGGACTTCAATGCGCAATGGTAATTTATTCAGCGTTTAAATAACGATTATTCCTTAGGTTAAACAAATTATATAAAAAAATTTCTTATTAAAAATAAAAAAAATTCCACGTCAGTCCGCCTAGCTTTATAAAAGTATTTCATGAAAAAAACAGATCACTATACAATTATTTTTAAATATATTTTAATAAGTAGGGAAATAGTTTCCAAATTATGTTTACTAAAAACACGACGAACTAAAAACGTTAAATATTGAAATGTAAAAAATAATTATATTATGAACATTATAAATTATTTTTTCCGTGATAAGTTTTTCTTCTTCTTAACAATATAATTTAAGGCTTTATTATAAAATTAAAATATCTTTAAAATTATTTATTTAAAACGTTAGATTCGGTCAGTAATTTATATTTCTTAATAAATTTGTATTTCTTACCCTGTCAATAAAATTTTAAATAATATTATATAAGTTATATTAAAAAACAGTATTTTTAGTTTAATTGTAAAATGTCTTAATTTTGTATCACTTATACACACTGTGTCTACGAACTGTGTCAAATCGATTAACTTATGCGAGTAAGTCGTTCTCACTTAGGCATTTAATTTGACTGCGGCTACCAATATTTGGGTAGGGATATTATTAAAACGTCCTTTGAGGACTCAAAAGGCCATTCTCATAAAGTTTTTCGTGTTCGTTCTGTTCATAAGTGCAGCATGAAAGAGAAAAATCTGGGTTCAATACCAGATTAACAGTCTAAGATTGGTTAAATATTTGAGAATATATTATTGTTAGGTTTACCTGTAGAAAATAAAAGAAGAGTAGAAAATAAATTGACGATGCAGTGCAATGGTTTTCACATATCAGAATACCTGCGGGAGTCATAAGTTCCATACTCAAATTTCAAATATCATTGTCACACACATACATTATAATCAATATACAGTATACACATTATACTAACAACAATATACGAGTACATATTTAATATATCACAAAACGTTTCTATGTGTGACAAAGATACCAACTCATCGTACTCTGTGTTTTTAGCACAACACTGATTTTCAGTTGGGCCCTTCCATTTCAACATAACAGTTTTCTTTGGCGCACAAATTGTATTGAAGTCGATTGATCATCGCTTATAACATATAAGAGATAAAAATAACTAAAATTAATATTGTAACACAATAACAACTACAAAAACATCATTCAGAGAAAAACAAATATTACAAATTGATTAATTAAAGGAGCATTTTTTTAAATGTATTCCGAGAAAAAAAAAAATTTGGAGACAAAAAAATACATTTCAAGTCACTCAGACAAAACAAAAGAAAAAACTTAAACACAATTACCATTATCTTTCTACGACATTTACAACATTTTTTTAAGACTACTACTCGTTCCGAGTCTGTGTGTTTAGGTATATGTAATTATTTACAAAAGACAAAAGTATATAAGTAGTACGTTAGTTGTCTAGTAGCCATAATACAAGCACTCCACTGCTTACTAGGACTAAACTACCGGCACGCTATGATGACCGTTTTGACGTTTGTCCGCACTGATGTAGTTTCGTATTAATTAGTATTTACATTTGAAGGAGTAAATTGCTGTTCTTTATTGTCAATAGTGACGTATAGTTATTATACTATAACAATGAACCTAAAACTAAAAACCTTAAAAAATATAATAAAATAACTAAAATATATTATTAAAAGGAGTCCCTTTAGGCAAGGTTCCGAAGATACTGGCAGCGTTCCCCCTTTGAATAGCTAAACTAATTCTTTGTCCGAGGTAGCTGCCAGCTCTTCGGTCTCCTGTGATGTCGAGTAACCTATTTGCTATTTCCTTAAAAAAGCCTTATAGCAAACATATCAAACATATATCCTTATTTCTTTATGTTATTTACAAAAGAAAACTACAACTTAGTTTGAGACGTTATGTGAAATGTCCTAATATATTTATTTATACGAGTATATAATAATATACGCCCAAGTAAGTAATAATAATCTATCTTCTTCTTCTTCTATCTATATCTATAAAAATGAATGTTTGTCTGTATGTTCTTTATAGAATTGTAAACTATGCATTTGATCATGTCATGATCTTTTGCATAGTGTTGTGCATGAGCCCACAAAGGTTTCTGGTGCGACCAATCTTTGACAGATGGCGCCACTATCATGCCAATGAATTTCATTTATTGCCGTGACAGTTGAACGTAAGAATTTATGTATATTATGAAATTAAAATCCATGTTTTAATATTATGGATGTATCGAAAAAGTTTTGCATCTTTGCATAAAAACTCTTTCCTATAAATTACGAACATATTTATCATAGCCAGCTTGATTCGATAATAAAATATTAGTGAAGACGTACTGTTGCCACGTATCCCAATGATCCCGACAGATATGCCATTCGAATTCAAACGTTTGCAGTTCCCGGTGCGACTCGCTTTCGCATTAACTATCAACAAAGCACAAGGACAATCGTTGCAAGTCTGTGGATTAAATTTGGAGAATCCATGCTTCTCACATGGGCAGCTCTATGTGGCCTCCTCACGCGTCGGAAAACCTTCTGATTTATTCGTTTACGCACCAGATGGAAAAACAAGAAATATTGTGTATCCCATAGCACTTCAATAAATATCGAATTGAAGCGAAACGCTGCAATGTCACAATTTTTTCGACATGAACATAATCAATAAAATGACTCGAAATAAATTCAATATTTGTGTAATGTCTTTCCTTCAAATTTATTTTAGTAAGTAGCGTAGCAACGCGCGCAGGGTACAGCTAGTCTTTAATAAAAAGAATAGGGAAAGAAGGGGCCCCTTAGGAATAAGAACCCTATTTCATACTTAAGATGTTAAAATGTAGACGATTTATTTCCAGAAATTAATTACCGTTTCCACTAGCTTACAGGTGAGGATTCAGTGCATTTACTCTTGAAAAAACAGATTTTAATATCTCTTTACATCTTAGCAAAAGAGAAGTTATTACGACGCCCCTGAAAGTAAACGGAATAAACCTATTCTAGGTCAAGATCAAGTTCAAATTGTTAAAAATATTATATACTAAACGTAAATGACAGAATACATGGTCACATTAAAAAAATCGAGTCCAAGGATAATTTGTGGTAATATAAACTTACTTAAGTAAATAATTAAGATAATTATTTTTTGTTTCAATATTCACTAAGGGCGAAATTCTATTGAAACTGTATTAATCGCATAAATATATAAATAATAATATTAATTATACATAAATTACGCTATTTATTAAAAACAATTATTTCCTATCTAATGCAAAATGTAACTAAATTTATAATATAAATTAAATCAGTTAAATTTTTTTTATTACTGTTAAACAGCTTTTAAGCTAACAGCCTTAACAATAAGCAGTTACCATCGCCTATGGATATTTGCGACGCCAGGGGTATCGCTAACACGCTGCCGTTCGCATAGGGGAACTAGAATCTGGTTCAGTTATGGTATAATACTCAAGTTATAAGTAGAGCATAAGTTCCAGATCGCCCTCAACCGGGAACGTTTCCAAAATGCTGGGTTTATATTATAAAGCATTAGGTGGTATCGTTTGCCCCATATACAAACTAGCTGTAAATCACGTGAAACGACCATCAAGGGCCTTCATAGGCCTCGATAAGGATATATAATAGGCTTAATCAATAAGCTTCAGAACCGGTCCCAGAGTGTCAATACCGGATGCTACCAATATGAATCCGTTGCCAATGGATGGATATTTCAAGTCGTTTTGTTCCGCTACGGCTGCACCAAGCTTTTCTATTTTCTCACGTTAGCACAAAAAAAGTCACCTAGCAATACCTTACAACCGGAATAAATGCTTGAGTTACTATGAATATCAAACCATTTTATATATGTTTGTTTCCCAGCATTTTGTGTTTTAAACAACAACAAATCAACCATTTAGAGGCCTTTGAAAAATTTATCGTATAATATTTAAATCGCAATATTGTATTTCAATATATTATCTGCCCGCAACTTCATCTGCCTAGGCATTGAAATCAAGCAAACGTCACGAACCATTGAGTAGTGTAAAATAAATAAAATAAATATTAGAAGCGTCTATAATCCAGTATAGCTATACTCCACCTGCGGCTCGCCGGGCTTATGTGATGGCTCATCTGGTGTTAATTAAACCATTTTGAATTTCGCGCCCATTAAAAAAATTTAGAACGCGCTGAGTCATGGGTCCATGTGCCAGTGCAGCCAGATCACGCAATTTCTTACCCCTTCTTTAACATCACGCGCGCGTGAGAGACATGTAAACGAAGTGTGTCGGTGAGTCGGAAAGCCGAACAGAGATAACACACACAAAATTTGCCTTCTGTTCGTGTGAAATTCTCATAATCTGATTGTCAACGAACTATACGGCGAGGCGGGAGATAATAATGCTGCGAAAATATTTTTAAAAACAAGTAATGATTATTATAAAAAATGCTATTTTTAATAAAAAGAAAATTATTAACAAAAATAATTATAATTGTTTTATAATATTTTTTATTAATTAATATTTAGAGATATTTATATAATAATATATTTAATTAATATTTAGAGATATTTATTAATTAATATTTATTTAGATTCACTCACTCTAAATCACAATCAAATCACTCGAAAATAATTTACATAAGAGTGTTTGCAATTTGTTTATTTTTTCATATTGTTATTTATTAATTTAATTTTATGACATGACACTAAAATTATTATTCATTCCTTTAATAAACGATCTTTACTATAGTTTGTATGTTTCGATGTCTTAATATTTTTCAGCAGACTGCGACCCCCTATAATAACAAACG
Organism: Malacosoma neustria; assembly: GCA_963693495.1. Taxonomy (NCBI): domain Eukaryota; kingdom Metazoa; phylum Arthropoda; class Insecta; order Lepidoptera; family Lasiocampidae; genus Malacosoma; species Malacosoma neustria. Next base: position 5,384,260 of record OY856391.1, on the reverse strand, counting down.
CGACCTCCCTAGGGGTCGCGACCCACCGGTTGAGAAACTAGGAATTAAAGGAATACAATATTTTACGTCATTTTACTACAAATCACAAATCTTCAACAAACGTTTCCTCAAGGATCATCTATAAAAAGTGAAAAAAAAAAATTGCTGTAGGACAGCAGACAGGCTGACGGCCCTCTTAAAATTTAGTAGTTACCGTCGCCTATGGGTGTTTGTAACGCCAGTGACATCACGAACACGCTGCTGTCCCATAAGGGTACAGGAACTTAGGTCACTAATGCCGGAACACAACACAAGGTTATTATGGTGGCATACTTAACACCAAAGGTGGTCGCCATCCACACGGGCTTGGGGCCCTACCACGTAGCTAGAGTGGATTGTTTTGTCTCTTTTACGACAGGCCGACCCCGGCCGCAGAGGTTAGTATTCTTTCTCCGCCCCTGCACGGATAAAATTGAAGTGAAAAATTGAGTTTTTTTAACAGTACATACATAGCAACAACATTAAAATATCATGTCCGTGGCATTATCACAAGATTCCGTGATAACTAAGACATCATATGAAATTTGTTATATTCTTGGTAAGCATATAAAACCATTTACCGATGCAGAAATTGTAAAAGAATGCTTTGTTAGTGCGGCCAATATACTTTTTGATAAATTCAGCAACAAAAAACAAATACTATCTGATATAAAAAAAAATTGCAGATCTGATTTAACCTACATGAGGCGTATTGAAGACATTTCCAAATGTAGTGGCGATAATGTAATTTAAATAACCTGAGAAATATAACCTGATAAACTGAAAGTCTTTTTAGCTTGGCTTTCGATTCCAGGACGGACATTTCCCAATGCTCAGTGTTTGTTAGATATTGCACGGAAAAAAAACATTGATGAATTTTTGAAATTCCTTCCAATGAAAGGTCAAACCCGAGGAATTTGATACTATTGCAATTTTTTAGAGCACAATGAAATTGTCATACAAAAAATCGTGTGTTGCACGGATGGTTGTCCTTCAATGACTGGGTTCTAAAATGGATTTATTACATTGTTTAAAAATAAATATAATTTATCAAATTTTATTACATTTCATTGCAAGTAAACTTGGCGGCCCGTGCTGCAAATCCAAAATTTGAAGCTGTGATTAAGACTATTATCAAAATTGTTAAATATATACGAGCTAAAGAATTGAACCATAAAAATTTTAGAAGCCTTTTGGGAACAAATGCACAGTGAGTATAACGACGTTATTTTACATACTTCGGTGCGATGGCTTAGTAGAGGAAAAGTTTTGTATAGGTAGATTTCTTTAAGCCATGAAATAATATAGTCTAAAGAGCAAAATAATAAAGTAATCCTGAATTACAAGATGACGGATGGTGGTGTATTTTAGCCTTTCTATCTGATATTACAGAATAACTAAATAGTCTCCATTGGACTTTACAAGATGTAAATAGCATAATCTCACAAATGGCGAATAAAGTATTTACTTTTGACTATTAAACTTCGGGTAAGTTACTTTGATTATTTTACAATATTGTGTTCAATGTCAACCATATCAAACCATATCAAACCATATCAATGTTCAACGAATAACTATGCTAATACAATGCTATGCTATACTAAATATAAATAAAAACAGCAAAAAAAATTTTTGATAGGAAATCTTTCTGATTAAACATCCAATGCAAACCAATAGATTACTGAATATGAGAATGAACGCGTTTTATCGACACAACGGACTGAGCATTTTTCGGCATTGTAGTGGTCATTAAATGGAAACAAATAAAATATATTATTTTACTATTCTATAATAATATGCATGAATTTAATAATGTTTTGGTGACCGGGTTCAGTGTTTCAGAGGGTCACCATTTGGGTTATAAATGAAACAACACCAGGGATGGTTTAGCTGAATCAATACGGAAGCCGTATTGAGTACTGATCCCGTACTGAATAATTTATTTCAAAATTCGTGCTCTTTATATATGAATTGGCTGGGGATCGTCGACCAATCAGAAGCGTTTAAAAAGTAAACAAATGCAGGTGTTTTTACACGATACAAATAATCACAAATTCTTGGAAATTGAATATTTCAACCATGGCTTGACAACAGGATTATCGTTTCCTCGAAATTTGGTTGAGTCCTCGTCCCGCACGCCGCCTCCGCAGGAGACGTTGATACGCGCGTTCGCGCCGTTCGCGGCTCGCGGTCATTCCCGGATGAGACGTTGCGTAGTGAGCGTGTGGTCGCGTTGTCGATTTAATATGTACGTTGTTATTATTATCGCCCGAAGTCTCTTCCGAGAAATGTAATGAAGTTGAGGGCGATGTTTCGTGGATAGTACATATGCGACGTGGCCGACGATTATGTATGATGACTTTTCAGAGCTTCCCTGTTCCTTATTAATATGATATGGTGGCTACAATGTTATTCATACAAATAACAATACTTATTGCGTATAGTCTGTTATCTTCGTTTTTTGCTGTTAATTATATTTTCTTATGTATTACACATATTATATCTTGAGATGCTGCCGGATCAACTTTATTATATAAGAAGTATTTTTCTAATAATTTCGCTACATTAGGGGCTTGTTTGATGCTTGGTGGAGGGACAGGATCGCCTGTTTCATGTTCTTTATCCACTTCTTCCTCAGTGTTTCTCACCGAATCCAGAACTTCTTCACCTGCTTGTAAAGTTGTTGTAGCCAAATTGTCGTCAACTTCTATTTATGTTTCTAGATTATCAGTCAAATTATTTGACACTTTGAAGTGCTTAAATCAATAAGATAATGAAGGAAGGTCATCTATTCACTTTCAAACTTTGATTCTTTTTTGTTTTGATTTGTAAAGCCGTATTGTTGCCCATAAATAGAATGAGTGTGACGCTAGACGCTAGAGTATATTATTGTATATAAAACAAGATAAACGTACCAAAGTCAAGCAATTTTGAGATTCTAATGGGTTTGTTGATAAATCGAGTGACACTAAGTACATATTGTATACAGTTGACCCGGCAAACGTTGTTCTGCCATATGAATCGAAATAAAAAGTTCAGCGGTTTAGACGTGAAAACGTAACAAACATGCATACATACAAACTTTCACGTTTAACATATTTCTGAAGTAAATTTAATGGACGAGATAGTGGTCAACTATTATGCTACTGCTACATCTGTGTTAGCGTTAACGTTAGTGTCAATGCCAAACTACGCGTTAAAAATGCGCGTTGGCTACATTTAGGTTCCATTGCCGTTAAGACTTAAATGCTCATGAATTAACGCGTTAACACATAATAAAATAATAAATACACACAAAGGAGCTTGAAGCAGTTACGCTAGTTGCGACAATGAGCGTCATAAATTATTTTATGCATTTATGCAATTTAAAAAGAGAGAAAAGACGAAAAAAGAAGATGGTGGATGATTCAAATGCATCGTCGACGAAGTCGGTAAGGTCGCCGTTTTCTATCGGTTGCTATGCGCACGCGTCCGATAGAATGAGACGACGTTAATGTAGCCAACATCAATTAGCGCACTAAACTACGCGCTAAAACCCTTTGATGTATCCAAAAAACCGACACTCGAGTTATCGCTTAATGTTTAACGCCATTAATAATGCCATTTGAATTTAACGCATTGAAACGTTGGCCACATCCTACGTAACGCCTAAATTAATACGCCAATTAGCGCGATAAGACGCAGGTGGGGCAGTAGCATTAATGTATAAGTGATTATTATCGAATCGGTATTATATCGATAACGCGATTACTTATCTTTATAACTAAATAAAAGTAGAGACTACAGTGCAGTGTTGTTCTTGATACGGCAATTGCCGTAATATACGGCATTCAGGCATCTTAAGCATCATAAATACGGTATACGGCAGCTCTTTGGTTACCGTATTAAAATATACGGTAATCGACTAAAGTGAACAAAAAAACATATCGTATAATCAATCTCTCGCACCAACTTGTAAACCATAGATTTAGTAAAAGCCCCACAAAAATAAACGTCAACAGAATTCAACCAAATGCAATCTTATCTCTGAGACGTTAAAGTCTAAAATATTTGATTTCTAGGACGTGTTGGAATCCCCGGTATAATCGTTATTGTACTGTACCTATTGTGATTCTCTCATTAGACTCTCATTGCTTCTTTGGTTTGCTGTATGTTACAGTCTATCAGTGAAAGTTGTTTTAGAAATATTTCTATAAGTTTTACTTAATTGAAAATGAGTGATAATGAGTGTGGCAATGACGACGGGCAAAAAAAGGTAAAAAGTAAACACTTAAAATAGAAGTATAGAAAGCAACTTTTTAAGATATTTTCAAAATATCAATTGACAACAAGCACCCCACACTTTTTAACAATAAAATTCATTTTTTTGTTAATCTCTCTATCCTCGATTTAAATTTATTGAAAATTATTTTTACCTTTTAGTTTGATTTTTTATAAAACCGTGTTTTTTTATTGTTTTAACTTTGCAAAATAAACATTTTGTACAATACGGCATTTTTCTTAATTTTCCCTAAAAATCCGGCAATTTTAGAATTTCAATACGGCAACCCTAAATTTGTTATGAACAACACTGCTACAGTGTATGAGTGTACTAGTCACTGAAGTTAGGTCCATGGTATAATACATCTCAGTTTTAGGTTAAGTTATTATTATTCGTTGATTTTTTGAACATTTTTAATTCTTTGTAGTATTTGCAGGTTTTATATGTTATTATTTTAATAATAAATATGGAATTAAGTGAAAAATTATCAGGGTTGTCCCTGAAAAGGTAATAGTTATTTAAATTTTTATTAAAATGTCATAAATATTAAGGCATATGTATTAATAAATAGTAAGATTTAGTTAAAGACAATGGGAAACGTTTTGACCTTTTAAACTATATTGTATATTATAATTATTTTTACCTTCTATATTATTCTAATTTATTTTTAAGAAGTTAAAATGACAGTATTTAATTTATTCATGTTGAATTTAGTTTTTAAATTTAATATCCTTTTGTATTTCTTTTTTTTTATCTACAGTGAATGTAAACAAGGAAAACGAGACGAATATCTTGGTTGGCGCGACTATTTTATGGCCACAGCATTCTTGGCTGCTAAGCGAAGCAAAGATCCAGCTTACCAAGTGGGTGCTTGTATAGCAAATAGAGAAAATAAGATAGTGGGAATTGGGTAAGTGTTTTTAAATAAGTCTCAAAAATCTATATTGAGTTGTTGACATGTTTAGTATCATAATAATTATTATCCATTTCATGAGGTATGGTAGCCAAGTTGCACACTCAGAAGTTTGAATCCCACAATGTCAGGTGTTGCAATTATCAGATTCACATAATGAAGGGAAACATAACGAAGATACCAAGATCCTCAGTATCTACCTAGTAATCTACCTATCCACCTTGGACAAGTGTAGTAAAAGTGTTGCATCCATTCCGCCTAGGAGGTGACTGTACACAGTGGGACTAATGGGCTGTTAATACATCTAAATCATCATCCAAGTAGTTAATCCCAGTTGCACACTCCTGATATCGTTGAGCACTGTCAAAAAGCAATATAGTGATTTTTCCTTTACATTGGTATTCCTAAATGATCTTTTTAATAAAAAGAGTCAAGATAATAGTGTTAAATCCGATTTACCCAGGTGATTGCTGTCTGGCCCCCAAGCCCTATTTAGTTTCCGAAATAAGTGAAAAATTTATCAATCATATAATAGATAATGCAAGACCAATCAAGATGGGTAGATTCAAAAGTAGAGGTAGACCAACAAAAGGATGGATGGTTTGTGCAAAGATGATATAGCAAAAAAGATCTGAATGTTCAGATAACGACTAATAGAGGACAGTGGAAGGAGAGCACATGTTGTGCCGACCCCACATAGCGGGGATCAGGGCAGGAAGAAGAGCCAGTGCAACGCAATGGAAACTATCTAATAAATAAGAATGAAGTCCTCTGGTAAACTCTTTTATTTTTTTTAATTCCTAGCATTACTTATAAATGTTTTCAGTTACAATGGTATGCCTATAGGATGTAGTGATGATGATTTCCCATGGGGCAAAAACACACCAAGCCCTTTGGATAATAAACATCTTTATGGTAAGTTTATGGACATCATATTTTTTATGAAAATTGTTTGTATCCTCCATGTTACTACAATGCTTACTCTTTTTACTACATTTTTGATTTTAGAGGATAGATGGCGGGGCAGTCACTCATGAAAAAGGTTAGAAATTGTTAAAAAATGATATGTGTGCTAACCTTGTGTGGACTCCTAGCAAGAGCTATTGGGAACCATGTGTGGTGGGAGAACAAAATAGGAAACTAGACTCTCCTTGAACATCATAGTCCTATATACAATCAGAATTGAAAAATTAATTATACAAATTGATTCAGTCTGGTTTGCTATCAGTTTTAACAAACATACCTGGAAAAGGACAAAACTTTAGACTTTTTATGGAGTAGTGGTGTGATGAAGGAATCTTGTATACTCAGCCTCAACAGGACTAAATCCTTATGTATTGCTGAATGTACACTGAAAATGTATGAGAAATGACACAATGTGTTAATTCCAAGACTTATTTACCACTGGGTCACTTACCGGCATAATATTTCTGATAGATTATAATTTTCGAATTAAAACTCTATTTAGGACTAACATTATGTTACTTTTTCAGTATGTCATGCAGAAATGAATGCAATACTCAACAAAAATTCAGCAGATGTGAAAAATTGTACAATTTACGTTGGACTGTTTCCATGCAATGAATGTGCGAAGATGATTATACAATCTGGTCTAACAGAAGTGATTTATTTGTCAGATAAAGATGCATCTAAGCCTTCAAATATTGCGTCAAAGAGAATGTTTGATGCGGCTGGTGTCAGTTATTGGTAAAATTATTTTTGTTATTAGATTTAGAGAGAATAGACATTATTATTAACAATCCTTCTTGTCTAAAGCTAATTGCATGCACCAGCAATTTTATCAGCATGGGTTATGTCATATTTCTTTTATTATCTTTCTTTAATGAACAATGTAGACCAACAGTATATTGATAAAGCGTAATCTTTTCACACGTCACTATATATCTGTAGGATTTCTTCTAGGTTTTTATTATCAATACTCATGTGACATTGATGTATTCAGACACTATGAGGATGTTTACTTCCTAGGAGTTCCGCAAGTCCTAAACTGAGTGGTGTGTGCTAAGCTATTTCCTTGAAATAAAAGAGGATCCGTAAACCTCAAGCTATAAAAATTTTACTCTGTTGGCAGTGATAAGTGTCCTTGCTGTTTTATGTTATAAGATAATGAGTATATTTCATATCATTGAAAGATAAGTTTGCAGGTTTTGACCGCTATAGGTTTATATAATTTTATGATCGCCCTTGTGTGTTGTTTATATAATTCCTTGTGTGAACTTTATAGATATATTAATGTTTTTTTACAGGCAGTATAAACCGAAACAGGCTATAATTGAAATAAATTTCGCGCAAGTAGATTGGGAGGCCATGTCTTCCACTAAATGACATCTTCGCAAATGAAGATATTTTATTACAACATAATAATTACTTTTGACAAAATATATATTTTTATATATTTTTAAGGAATCATGTGATATTACAATTAAAATGATTTTTAATTCAGTTTTTCAGTCTTTATTATATAAAATTAAATATCTACTCTTATAATTTACTTCGAAAATAGTTCGTGGCGTTTTTTCGAGAAATGGCGGTGATGAATTTTTCCCAGATATAATTTCTTGAACTTAATTTCTTCACCGATTTTGAAAGAAATACATTACGTTCGTTGTTATTTATAAATGTTGCAGTACCGAATCTATCGAGTTTTTAAGAACATCTAAAAATCTAATTTCGTTTTTTTAATATCTATGAAACAATGTTAAATGTGATGCATTTCGCTATAATGATACATACACGTCTAAATAAGTTGAATCGATTAAGTTATTACTGTTCAGAAAAAGTTTCAGGGGGTGGCATGCTAGGTTCAACCGTTTTTCGAATTTTTTTATTTCATTTCTCTCTAATTGCATGAACGAACTATCTGATCAAGTTTTACATTTAGGTCGCAAGAGCTGGAACCTAGCCTGCGCGACCCCCTATCCTACGGTTGCTGCAAGCGCCGCAAGCCAGGCCCGTGGGGGGCCCGCGCAGCCTGGGGCCCGGCTGGTAAATGCCACCTCGACTATATTTCTTTTCGAAGACAAACTTGCTGGACCGCAGAGGCGACGGCGCGTTATGTGGGCTCGCCGTAAGACTAGTCTCCGCCGTAAGTTTAGTCTAGTGCCTAAGCTAACCAGCAAGGGCCCGCCCACCAGAACCACATAGCCTTAGCATAGATCTTTTTCGGAGGTTATTTCCCATTTTCGCTCATTTGAATATTTTTGAATAATTATTTTTCACAGAGAACGCAGTCGAAAAGAAAAAACAAACATTGAAATGAATTTATGTAATAAATTTTTATTACTTTATGTACAAGATAAAACGGGTACAAATACTCCCTTCGCACGGCTCCAATACGTAAACAAGTCTTTTACCAAATTAACAACAATTGCAGTAACGATTATACGAGTTGGTATTTATTATTATACTATTTTTATTAAAAAAAATAATTTCGAATACACTCAATAACATAATGATACATTTGTATTTGTCCGCTGAAATTATTACATTAATAAAAAAGTCCTCAATTAAAAAATTATATTAGCTAAATATATTTTCTAACCAAGCAAAACCAGGGCGAGTTACTAGTTATTTGATACTGGTCTTAATTTATTATTTAAACAGCGCCATCTAGCTGATCTAGCAAACGTTGTTCTGTCATATAAATTTTAAAAAAAGTAGCCTTTCTTCAAGGTCCAATATATATTCAGAAATTCATCAAAATTGGTTCATTTATAATATTACTATGGATATAAACAATGAATATAACAAAAATTAAATATTTGTTTATCAACATACAAATAAATGTTTTAAAAATCATTTCATAACTGAATTCATATCAATCAGGAAATTAAAAATTTCATAAAATATATTTTCAATTGTGAATATAATACGTAAGGTGCATGAAATCTTGAAGCAATTCAAACAATCCATGAGGATTTATTTTTTTATATTATTAAAACTAATAAAAATATAATTTTTAAGTATTAATAAAATTTAACAAAATTATACCAAATTATTTCAAATAAATAACCAACCCGTATAAATCAGAAATAACACAAAATCAACTTTTGTGAAGTGTTTTTACACTGGAGTATTCATTATATAATTATTGTCCAAACTTTACACATATCTACAAAAAAATGGAAAATTAGAAGAAGAAGAAAATAATTTCAAGAAACGAAACATTCAAAATAGTTAAAATTTGATATTAGTCATAAGAACCTTCGATCATAAATTTGAAAAAAAAAATAACAATGACTAACAAAGTCGAAAGAAATTACTTGTAAGTATAAAATATTTAAAAATATATATATTAAGTTTTTACGGCCGTTAATCATAATTAAAATTACTAAATTTTTTTATTGCTGAGGAACCGGAGACAGGCTGACGGCCCACTTAATAGTAAGCAGTTACAGTCGCCTATGGATGTTTGCGACGCCAGAGGCACCGCTGCTGCTGTTCCATACGGGTACATGAACCTAGGTCACTTATGCCGAAACACAACACAAGGTTGTTATGGCGGCATACATAGGACCAACGGTGGTGGCCATCCAGACGGGCTTCGGGCCCGTCCACATAGCTAGAAGGAATTTAAGTGTGTGTGCGTTAAAGTGCGGGGCCCCCTTAGGGTGAACAGACAGTGCACCATACTTGTCCACGGCGGATTGGCGGGTTACACACACTGGTGATCTCGGTATGCATGGCAATTACACTATATAATAAGCACGTTAGGCGAGAAAGAGATTGCCTAAGCGATACACGCTGCAATGGGATTGAAAACCGAGACCTCTAGATTAGTCTGCGAGTGTAATGCCACTGAGCTACTAGGTACTTGTTATGATTACTTTAAATTATTTATGATAAAAATGAACACTCCCTTAAAATTGGTAAAAATTTACAAGTCAATTTTTTTATAAGACATATTTTTAATACGTTTTTTTTTTCAAATAAATTTCTAATATTTTATGAGATATGTATTTTTGTAATGTAGAAAAATTGTACAATCAAGCCTTATTTTACTTTAAAATCATTTACACGAATTTTGTTATTTTATGGAACAAAGTAAAAAATTAAATCATATTAGAAATCAAATTAAATGTAATGGGACGTATTATGCATATAAAAGAGTCTGGACGGGAATCGAACCCATGAAGGCCGTTAAACTTGAAGTAAAAGTAAATAACAAATTATTTATGACCGAAGGTAATAACGCCTCAAACAGCAGTCATTTTCAATTCTACAAGTTATTATTCTAAGTTATTTGTATAGTACAAACTTATTGAATAGTTATTATTTACAAAACGTATCGTACCGTGAGGATACCTGATTGTCGGGGAGTCCACCATTACCTCCACTGTTGTTACAATTACTTGCAGAAAACAATTTTCGCTATATTATAATACAGTCGAACCTCGACAAGTTGAAAACCTCCCAAACTCGAAAAAATGTGTCCCTTACAACCGCCTACACTTTTGTTGCTCGAAATCTGTTGGAATAATAAGTAAGACCCTCTCCCTATAAGCGAATTCAATATACTTATTTTCCCTCTATAACACGAAAAAATTAATTTGACCTCTGTATATCGAATATAGCAATGTTTAATTTTACAACCTTTAAAATTTGATTATTTGTGCAGTTTAAAGGTAAATTTTATAAAACCGGAATGAAACCTGTCACAAAGAGAAAGGATGAAAGGTTATATTGCATGCAGCAGAGATGCGAATGTTGAGAATTAATATATCTGGGGAAATTTGAAGAAGCGCCAGTGATTGAGAAGCTGAAAAGTAATAGGCTAGTCTGGTATTGCCATATAATGCAAAGAGAGGAGCGTCATGTAACAAGCAGGATGCTAGAACTGAGAATGGATGGATACAAGAGGAGATAGGTAGACCAAAGAAAAGATGAATGGATCGTGTAAAAATGATATGATAAAAAGATGTGAATGTTCAGACGACTGCTAATAGAGAATAGTGGAAGGAGAGAACATGTTGTGCCGTCATATAGTTTGAGATAAGGGCAGGAAAAAGAAGAAGACAATTCGATTATTTGAAAACCAATTTTAAAAGTATACTCTGATGTTATTATTTCTTATAATCAGGATTTTTATATATTTCTTGACCCTAACTCAAAATTAGTTGGAATAAATAACAAAATTTTGACAAGTCGAATGTACCCTTACAAAATCCTCTAATTCGAATTTTTCTTTCTTCAAGATAAGACTTACAGAGGTTCTATTGTATCAAAATTATAAACATTATAGCTGTCATTTGTATGAGATGTCAGAGTGAACACAAAATATAAACACGCGACTTTTGGACAAAGTTGATATTAGCACAAACTATTGTATAATCGAATCGAACATTTGAGGGGTGTAGTTGCAAAACCGGTTTTAACATATTTTTTTTCGGAAACTCGTAAATTTAACTAAACTCATGCTGATTTTGTCCGATTTGATTCGAAACGCAAAATAAAAGGTTGAATATTAATTATTAATCTATATAAATAAAATGATAGAGGTCTGCAGATGTGCGCGCATCACGGATATATCGTCGTGATCGTAGAATAACGTCGGATTTGAAAAAAATCCAAAATTCACTTTTTACCATATTTGGATACTACATTGTCTAAATATTATTGCTACATTATAAAAAAATTACATGTATTTTACATTTCAAATTAAGCAGTCGGTAAAGTGACGGATATGATAGACTCTCATAGTAAAATAACGCTTGTGTATTTTTAAAATAGATGTCCTGTAAAGTTTAATATAATATGTCAGATCCGTCACTATTCTACCACTACGACGATATGCACATAACTAAGTTTTATTCTTGACACTTGGCCTTCATCTATAAAAAAAATTATTGCGATATCTTAATTTAATATAAAGTTTTAAGAAACAACGATTTGATGTGTGTTTTCTTGCCGCGGGGAAGTGGGGCAAGCGGTGTAGCGCGTATGCGTACAGTCGCAGGTATCAGCCAGTATTGGAATATATAGATGTTTTCTAACTCATTTTGTCAAAAAACGTTTCAGCGGCTTTTGCAAGTACACGCCTCCTTTCTTCACCACAAACTGCTTCCAGTAATAAAGTTGATTTATCTCCAATGCTTTTAGCACTTATTTTGTCAAATAATTGAGTCATTTACTAACAATATAACGTACTAACACTGATCTAAAGACATCAAGGCCCCTGACCCTTCAGTGTATTCAAAAGTTGGCGACTCTGCTGTTTGTGACTTTTAACTTTTGACCTGGGGGTTCAAGTATTAAGTAACGCAATGTTTGTACACATCACGTGCGGTAACATTTAATTTTTTTTTTTACACCTCCCCCTACACCCCGCTCTCCTTAAAAGTTACGTTGCGTCACAATTATGTTGCGCTAAGTACAAAATAAAAAATAGCGTACAATACAGTCGAGGGATTCTCCGTAAAACATAAACAAATAGTGTTGCCAACTTGGGAGATCTTAATTCCCTAGGTATTTTTTTTTTTTCATTTTGAATTACATAACGCGTTATACGAACACCCCTCTCATCCCTGTAACGCATCGTAACGTTATAAAAGACCATCTACCCTGAATTGCGTTAGCTAATACACGAACGCGCCCGTACATGTCATGAGAATAATGAATTTATATATCACTAAATAACCTAAAAAATGTCATAAGCACACTTGTAAACAGAGTCGAAGTAGGTCGCAACCAAATTTACTTGAATGGCAAATTGAAAATGTCAATTGATAATCCCATCCGCTCAGCGTATTTTATGAAATACACATGAAACCAGTCATACAAACAACATAATATATAACCTAAACATAATTCCGTGAGGCGTACTCTTGAACACTTCAGGCCGAGCAGCACCAAGTTACTGAAAACAGGAAATTTTTATTCAATAACTAGCTGACCCAGCAAAGGTTGTTCTGCCATATAAATAATAAAATGTCAAAAAATTAAAAAAAAAATTTGGGGATGGGTCACCCCTAACATTTAGGGGGATGAAAAATAGATGTTGGCCGATTCTCAGACCTACTCAATATGCTCACAAAATTTCATGAGAATCGGTCAAGCCGTTTCGGAGGAGTATGGCAACGAAAACTGTGACACGAGAATTTTATATATTAGACGAGAATTTTATATATTAGATGTATAAACTTTACTGCCAAGGAACAGCAGAGAGACGGCCTACTTAAAAGTAATCAGTTACCGTCGCCTGTAGATGTTTGCAACGCTAGGAGCACCGCGAACACGTTACTGTCCCACAGAGGTACAGGAACCTCAGTCACTATTGATACACAACACATTATTATAGCGGCATACTTATAGACCAAAGGTGGTTGCCATTGAGACAGGCTTGGAACCCTACCATGTAGCTAGGCTTGTTTTGTGGTCTTTTAAGACAAGCCGACCACGGCTGCAGAGGTTAGTATTCCTACTCGACCCCTGCATGGTGAAAATAATATATCTTCTAAACCCTTAAATGCATGATTTTTATTATGCAATGAAATAAATTAATTATCAGGACTTGTAATCAGAAACAGCATAAAAAAGATAGCTCCCAGACAAACTAGCGATTGCGAACTTCGTTCATTCACCTGCGTTTTGGTAAACTATTACTTTAGTCGATATAAAATGTAAAAATTAGACAAATTTTGCTCATAACTGACAACTGGATACTATTTTTTACCTGTCAACCAGGCATGGAGACATTTTTCGTCATGGAAATTTGGAATATTTTGTCGAAAGAAAAAAGAATAAATTAAAGACCATTTTCTTTTATTACTTTAAGTATGATTATATTACTTATAATAATGAAGAAAAAAAAGTTTACTCCCTGGTTAACAGGTGAATGACGACTAATCTCAAAATAACAATTCGACAATTAAAGTCCGAATAAGATTCAAATCATAAATAAGAACCAAAAATTGAGAAATATTGTAATATCAAAGTGTATGTACATTTTCAGTTGGTGCAGGCGACCTCCTGCTGCTCCTCCTTGAGAGGGGTGTCCGCGCTGGGGGCGCCGCCCGCCTTGAACGCGATCGCGTGCGGGAACTTAACGGCGCACGCCTCTATGTACAGCTCTATCTCCTTATCACAGAGGCCAAACTCGCCCGCTTTGAGACTCTCTAGTACTTCTACGCAACCCTGGAATTCAATATTTGTACTCAAATTAGGGGTTTTTGACGGGAACCTGAAATTATGATTTGTTATACGTTTTTTCAGGCTATACTTCAGGCTATATGTTACTTTTCAGAAATAAATTTATTATTATTATTATTATATTATTATACTTCTTATGGCACATTTAGAAAAAAATTTGAGAATAAAAAAATTAAAAAGAGACATGGTGAAGTTACCATTATGTGATACATATCGCATGCTTATCATAAACTGACCGATTACGATTCAGGTCCAAAGTGAGTTAATATAACGGGCAGCATTGTATCGACGCCCTCTATCGGCCAAACTAAGATTTATTTCGATATCTCTTTCCCACGCTGAGTTACCACTATTTAATTATAAGTCAGTATATGGGATAAGTAGTAAATGACAAAACGTTTTTTTGCGATTTCCCAAAAAAAACAGGTTTTTTTGAGTTAGGTCAGTTTATGATTAAGCATGCGATATTTAAATTTATAAATAAGTCGAAAAGTACATATGTAACGAATAGCACGGTTGTAGGTCAAAAAGAACCGTCAACACAAATCCTCTCACTGTTGTGATAACTCCATATCAGAGCGATTAGACCGTGAAAGCCAAGTAGGCGTCTGGTATTTTGATTTCTACAAGGCTTTCGATATTAATGATACATCTTGAAAAGCTCGGCGCATTGGGTTTCACTCCTGGCCTCCACAGATTTTTTGCTGACTACCTCCGTAAATAAAGTACGAGTAGCTTATAATTGTCTGTCCAGTTTCCATTAAAACTCGTAACTACATGCACAGTCGTTTAGACAACATTTGTTTTTTATCAATGGAGCTAAAAATATATATTTATTAATAAATACATCATAAATGCGTGTACATATTTTTAAATTATATATGGTGGTGAATGACAGGCCATTGTAAAAATTCAAAGTGATAAAATGATTTTATATTTAAAAAAAAAACTTTCTAACTGCGTTTTTACATTCGAGATTGATTGTCGTATGTCATTGTCGTATCATTCGTTTTACTAACAAATAGTTGTAGACTACGGGATGATATCTTACGTGCGTACATAAATACATTTTTATTATTTTATTTTTTTACAAAACAACCTCAAATCCAATTAAACAATGTTGTTACATAAATTGTGTTATTTTTTTAAATTGCTGTAGGACAGCAGACAGGCTGACGGCCCGCTTAGAATTCAGCAGTTACCGTCGCCTATGGGTGTTTTCAACGTCAGTGGCATCGCAAACCCGCTACTGTCCTATAAGGGTACAGGAACTTGGGTCACTAATGCCGGAACACAACACAAAGTATTATGGCGGCATACTTAAGACCAAAGGTGATCGCAATCCAGACGGGCTTGAGGCCGTACCACGAAGCTAGGGTGGGTTGTTTTGTCGCATTTTACGACAGGCCGACCTCGGCCGCAGAGATCAGTTTTCTTTCTCCGCCCCTGCACGAATATGCCGGAAAACAACACAAATTTATTATGGCACCATATCTAGTAACCAGGGGTGGGACCACCTAGCAAATGAGATAAGAAATTGCTAATTACTATAAAATGTTGCTCACGTGTTTACCTGTATAGTGATATCAGGATAGTCCAAGCACGTCGCCAGCTGGAGCGCGTGCGGCGTGCTCTCGGGCTTGAGCCTGCGCAGCGCGCGCGCGCCCCACAGCGCCCCCGCCTGCCTCTTCACCCCCTCCCCGCTTACAAATTCTTCCGCCATTTGTATCGCACTGCGACCGCCTACCATCTGGAATAGAATTATAGTATTACCTATTAAAGCGTTCGATGCTTTATTTGAAATAGTAATTAATAACAATTACAATACATATGTATATTTTTAAATGGTAGTTTATTGATCTAGGTGTTAGATTTTCGTCAAGTAGTCAATATCTTCTGAAAAACGTCTCGCTCTTTTTCGCGCTTTTAGCGTTTAGTTTTTTCTTTTAACTATATGTATTCATGCACTTTTGGCGTCACGAGGCATGCGCTGACAAATATGAGCCAAATCACTATTTTTTTAAACTTTCTGTTTGCAAATATGATTGAAAACCATAGTAATTATTTACTCCGTGAAAACTAGAGGAAAGAGGGAAAATTACAAAAATATGCCACGTAGATGGATACTTTTTTTTTAAATATCTCACCGGTTGTATTTCGGCCTCGATGACGGCGGCGACGTGCAGATGGAGCTTGGGCAACGCGTCGTCCAGCCACCGCGTGAACCTCACCAGGCAGTCGTGTAGTTGGTGGTGGGATTTATCTAGACTCCACGCCCGTTTTATGCTCTGCAGCATTAGTAGGGGACGCTCTGAAGTGTATCAAAAACGAATAGCTTAATAACATCATCCAGGATTAATCCGGATACAATCTAAAGTTAGCAAATTAGAATAAATGGTATGTTTGTCAAACATAGTCACTGGTCTATAATATCGTGCGCTTTTAACTTTGGCATCACTTCAATCAAGCATATCTTGTGCGTGTTTCATCAGCATGTTTTCTTTTGTTCTGCAGGTGGCGTGTAAAATATTTGTGTCGTAGCGGAAATCGCACATTCCTTTCCTATCCTTCGAAATAACGGAATAAACTGTAAACCTTTTTCATATGCCTGACTGGATTGACACCGAAGCAAAAAATCTCACGTTATTTCAAAGGATAAGAAATTATTTCTACTACGACACAAATTAAAATATATTTGCCACCCACAGATAAAAGAAAACATAGCAGTGAAACACACACACACAGTGGCAACTATCCCTGTTTTCTACCAAATTTAACACAAACGTGACAGATGTAATACATTATCCATATCTATCAGTGTGATATTATAAACAATTTGTTTCACAGAGCGCCAAGAACACTAAAAGACAACATTACATTTGTTCGCAACAATCAGATTGATTGATTATTATTATCGGTGCACTTTAAAAGCATATGGGTCATACACAAAACAGGAGATAGTAAATTGTGAGAAATTTTATATGTAACCATCGTAAAATTACTTTATATATTGAAAAGCGGGTATATAAAATATTTAATTAGAAATACTCTTCATTATAACGACCTACTCATTGTAATATTTATTATACAATGTGTACATAAAACAATGAGTATATTATATGTGGTCAAAAGTATGTAACAAGAATTTGAACAGTCCACAGAAGGAGACTAAAAGTATCCGTGATAGTTTTAAGTCATTATCAAAAATTATTAACATTTGTAATTATTAAAAAAAAAACAGTATCCTTTTACCAATTAAACTAATTTTATATTTGCCGAACAATTATATGTGTATGACCCATATGCAATCACAATCGAATCAATCCTTTATTACTATATGAAGTTAGTTAATTTATAATTTTCGATCACAAGAGACGGAATTAGAATACCTTTCCTAAAGTAAATTTCGAAGGCCATTAAATGTGTGTTTATCTTATCCGCCGCTAACATTCTCAGCGGCTGCAGGAACTTGATTGCTTGCTCTAACGGGTCCTCCGCCTGGAAATACAAATACGTATATAAAAAATTACATATAATTTAAAAAATATAACACAATAAAAATTACATTAATATAACTTAATTGCATTCACCCCTATTTCACTCACTTCAAGTTGAATTTTCACAACAAAATTATCCTATGTTCTTTTCCAAGGTGCAATCTATCTATACACCGAAATTTATCAAAATTGGTTCAGCGGTTTAGGCGTGAAAACGTAACTCACGGACAGACAAAGTTACTTTCACATTTATGTTAGTATGCCTAATCTAAATACTTATATTACATTTTTAATATGTTAATTATAACAGTGCCGTATTATAGAAACTATAATATTAAACTATTTGGTTCATAAAGAATACCTTGGTCAAGGCCGACTGCATTTTTATTAAGTAGGTAGTAATTTTATAGTCTTTTGTTATCGATATAGCTATAAATAAAAATAATGTTGTTTGTCAACACAGTCGTCGTGACAGGAAGTCGGCAGGAAATATAATAATGTTAGATGAATAAATTTAATATAAGTTGAGAATGTGATAGTTTATAATGACATGCATAGAACGACTCAAGGATGTTCGAGTTCAAGGAAGTGGAAAAAGGTATCCTAATAAAGGCAATGTGTTACAAACAGATATATTTCAAAATTTTTTTGACAAATAAATTGACGATAATTTAGAAAAACTATAACTATAATTTATATAAAAAATGAAATTTACTCTAAAATGAGATTTTATGTAAGTATACAGGTATACTGAAAGTGTATTAAACAAATTCCTTACCCTTGCTAATTTGTCCGGTATAAGCTCGTCGAGCTGCGGTGCTTCGGGGTCTCCTTGCTCCTGCTGCTGGCGCGCTTTGTGGTGCTGCTCACGTTTTACCTGTAATCAAAATAAAGATTACATTGTCAACATTGCAGCGACAATAATTACACCGTAATATTTACGCATTGAGAGACTACAGTACACTATTCAAAACAAAAATCGTGTAGGTATGTATATTAATTTGGGCACATTTTCAATTTCTTGGTTTTTTTTAAATTAGTTTAGTAACAATTTGCCAGTGAGATATTTAATGAAGCGAAAAATTTTACACGCCCGAAACACTTGAAAGTATTATACTGTACGTGAAAACTAATCCCATGAAACATACTATATGGAATTTATCCGTGTAGGAGCGGAGTAAGAATACTAACCTCTGTCGTAAAAGGCGACAAAACAACCCTAGCTACGTGGTAGGACCCCAAGCCCGTCTGGATGGCAACCACCCCTGGCGTATAAGTGTTAATACCGTCATAATAACCTTGTGTTGTGTTCCGGCATTAGTGATCCAGGTTCCTGTACGCCTTTGGGACAGCAGCGTGTTATCCTTACGTATTTTGTAACATCCTTATATATATATATATTATTTTTTTATTACCACTACTTCTTGTTCCGGGTTGTCAGAAGCCTTTTAGAAGGCTTCGCAATCATACTAAAATATACCTGAACCTGAGCAGCGAGAGCGCTTTCCTGTTCCGCTTTGCGTTTGGCTTTCCTTTGTTTATTCCTAAGCTTCTTCAACTCCGACGGAGCAAGATTTTCTGAGGACAAAAGAAATCTCGGTAAGTAATAGTTTTATAATGTACAAGACAGCTAAAGTGAAATTTTGTCATAAGAAAACTATTTAACACTATAATTAAAACTACGGATTTACAGCATAAAACGTGTTTATTTTTTGGTATAACTTTCGCCTATTCGTCACATGCCATTTTCAGCAACATCCCATGGTTACTATGGAGAAACCTGACTCCGAGATACAGTATAAACT
This sequence comes from Malacosoma neustria, assembly GCA_963693495.1. Classification (NCBI taxonomy): domain Eukaryota; kingdom Metazoa; phylum Arthropoda; class Insecta; order Lepidoptera; family Lasiocampidae; genus Malacosoma; species Malacosoma neustria. Next base: position 5,364,598 of record OY856391.1, on the reverse strand, counting down.
AGTTCAGGAGCCAGGAGAATTTAATTAGATATGATATTATTTCGAAATCAATTTATTATTATTAGGTGTGCAAGTTGAAACTCGGCTTTATGTTGGTTACATGAAACAAAATACTTTATCGCATCCAATTCGTCCGTCATTTTGGATATGTGTATCGTGGCCATTGCAGTAGATATATCAGTCGTTTTCAAGTAGTTATTTCCTGTGTAACAATTTTATGAGATGGATTTCGAAAAGCAACATTTACGCCATTGCATTCTGTTCTGTTTTCAAATGAATAAAAATGCTTCTCAGGCTATGGAATTGATTAATTCGACATTAGGTAAACATTCTGTGAGCCATTCAACAGTGATGCTCTGGAGGAAAAAAAGACCATTTACGTGACAAGGAAGGCGAAAAGTGATGTTGCTGCATGATAATGCACATCCACATACAGCAAAATCAACCCAGGCACTCGTCTTCAATTTAGGCTGGGAAGTTGTACATCATGCGGCATATTCATCAGACTTAGCCCCTTCTGATTACTACTTATTTAGATCAATGTTGTCATATTTAAAGGAGCAGCAATTCATTAATGTCGAAGATGTCCGAAAATGGCTGGATAACTATTTTGTTTCAAAACCGCCAAGTTTCTATCGTGAAGGCATTTATCTACTACCCAATAAAACTCGCTTACAATCCATAAAAAATGTTTTAATGTAATTGTAATACATAGGGTGAAAATTTAAGACATGTATAGTCAAAACCGTTTAAAGCGACATCGTTTACAACAACATAACGTTTATTTACCAACATCAAAGTCCCGACTGAATTTGTACCTTGAAAACATCACCGGTTATTACGACTATCGGTTATTACGACTATCGGTTTTTACAGCTATGTCGGTTTTTCCCAACCTTCGATGTCATTATAACGGATTTTGATTGTAATTTAAATATATTTATTTACAAGTTAACCTGGAAACCATTCTGCTATATAAATTAAAAAAAAACAAAATAGAACTTAATTAATTTCACCCCTTCTAGTCTCATTCTCACGATAAAAATTAGGCCATGTCCTTCTCGAAGGTCCAATCTATATTGTGGTATATAGAATGTGGGTCTATGGAGCGCGGGCTTTTGCCTCACTCGCTCTCACTCATGTGTGTGTCGCTCTCTATGGTTCGGACCGCTGTACCGGTGTTTTTGCAGTGCGTTGTAATAAATCAGTATTAATTAATTACTGTGGTTTTATTAAGATATTACAATTGGCGACGAGCAGTGGAACTTTTAGAACTCAGTGAAATATAAATTTAGTTAAAATAACTATTAAAAACGTTCGAAAACTGTAATAAAATAAAAGAGACGCCTTAAGTGAAGTAAGGTACAATTGACGAATCCACGAAGCGCCGCAAGAGTGAGCAAGTTACATTAATCATTCGTTCGTGCATTCCTCTCACTTCATTATTATTTACATTCACATATGTCAGAATCAGAATTTTCGAGATTTTTTTTGGAGTAAAAAGGCGGGAAGGCAAAGTGTAAAGGCGCGCTTTAGAAATATTTTTATTTAATATATAATATATAATAATTTAATTTAATACAATCGTTGCAATTTTTATTAATTTTAAAGTTAGGGCATCATGCCCAAAAAGAAAAAACGTCCCTTAACTGGGACCTCTGGTGATTGGGCGGATGAAGCGTCCGATGGCAGCAGCGATTCTAACGAGACAGAAATTTCAGAAAAAGATAAGTTTAAGCCATATTATGTTAGTGATTACACGAGACGGTATCCCGAGGATTCACCTCTAGTTGACTTTGTGGTGTTCCTGGAGTCTGCGGACGAGGGAAAACCCATAGGTTCTAAGGATATTATTTCCTTAGCTAGCCACCTAAAACGATATGTTAAAGGAATTAAATACCTCCAATCAATGAATAAGTACAAGATAGGAGTACACTTTGATAAGTCTCATTTGGCAAATGCTTTCTTGAGCAATAAGACTTTTCTTCAGGATTATAAGTTCCGGGCGAGCATCCCAGCCTTTAGCACAGAAATATCAGGAGTAATTAGAAACGTTCCCCTAAATTTATCTAACTTTAAAATTTTTACTTTATTGTCAAGTCAGAGGAAGATAATTTGCGTACGTCGCATTATGAGAAGGATTAATACAAATTCAGGATTCGTTTTGGAGCCTACAGGCACTATAGTCATTACCTTTGCATCGTCTATATTACCAGAATTTGTAGATATTCATGGATGGCGATTTCCTTTACTAACGTACATACCTCCAGTGAAACAATGTTTTAAATGCCTCCGATACGGTCATATGGCTAAATTCTGTAAAAATTCTATCAGATGCTCAATATGTTCTGGGCCTCATACTTACAAAGAGTGCACCCTTTCAACTGATAAAGCAGTATGTGTACATTGTAAAGGTCCACATGTTAGTGTTTCGGGGAGCTGCCCAATTAAAAAAAAAATGATTGCAGAAAGTAAAGATTTGGCAGAAAAAAGAAAATTTAGTGACCTTTTTAACGAGAAATCTTTTCCTTCATTACCATCTAAATCTAAGCCAGAACAGTTCCTTTCATTAATTAATTCTGTTGATATAATGGATCTTATTACAAAGTCAATTGTTAAAATAATAACAGAAAATAAAACTAATAATAAATCAATTTCATCTCAGTTTATTAAAGATGTTCTCATGGATATTTTCAAAAATACTAAATAATTATCTAAATGGATTGTTTAAGAATCACACAATGGAATGCTCAGAGTTTGATAAGTAATCGTTATTTATTTACACAGTTTTTATATGAGAATGAAATACATGTTGCTCTTGTTTGTGAGACTTGGTTACAAGCACATCATAACTTTTCTATTAATGGATACAATATAGCTCGTTTGGATTCTGGTAATAGTCATAATGGTGTTGCTATTTTCATTCACAATACATTAAGTTATCGCATGCTTGATACATTTTATGATGACTCTTTACAAAATATTGCCATACAGTTAAATTTTGCTAATATAAAAATTACATTAGTATCATTTTACAGCCCCAAGCAATGTTCTCCACCTTTTAGTAAAGTTAAACTAGATAATTTATTCAATAGCCTTTCGGAACCAATGATTATTGCAGGAGATTTCAATGCTTTAAATACAGTGTGGGGTTGCGACTCTACAGATGCAAGAGGAAATGATGTACTACAATGTGTAGATGATTTGGGTCTTGTCATTCTAAATAATGGTGACAAGACAACAGTAGGGTCTCATACATGGCGTCAAAATGCTCTTGATTTAACAATAGTTTCCCCATCTTTATCCCTTTCTTCAGAGTGGTATGTTGGTGATGATTCTTTAGGCAGTTATCATTTCCCTGTAATATCAAAATACTATTTTAAAAATTCAAATTTTAATATCTCAAATAATAATAAAAAAATTTCCTCTAATAATCGTCTACTAAACTGGACTAATTATACCAAACATATTCATGATTTATTGCATAGCTGTCAGTTTGATTATAGTGATCCCCTGAAAGGTTATAGTCATCTTATACTTTTATTTAAAAATGCTATCACACAGTGTCATCCCTTTCAACAACATTCTTGTAATTTTACTGCTTCTTCGAGAAAGCAAAGAAAATTAGCTCTGCCATGGTGGAGTGAAAAGTGTAATGATGCAGTTGCTAGTTCCAAGGCAGCTTACATTAAATTCAAAAATGATCCAACTGAGTCAAATTATATAAACTTTAAGAGAATGCAGGCAAATAAAAAGTTAGTTTTAAAAACAGAAAGAAATTTAAGCTGGATTAAATTTTGTGAATCAATAAATAGAAATACGCCATTGACTTTGATTTGGAACAAAATTAGAAAATTCAATAAAACCTACATTCCTCCTGTGAATACCAAACATACTGATCTTAAGTGGGCTTATGAAATCCTAAACAAATTTACACCAGATACAGTCGAACTTCCTGTAAAAACCTCTTCAGTCTATGTTGCAGACATAGACTTTCTCACTAAGCCCTTTACAATTAATGAATTTAATGCTGCATGTGACTCGAGGAAAGATACTACCAGTGGTTTAGATGGCCTTTCTTACAAAGTATTGAAAAAATTGAAAACGTGTTGCAGGAATGTTGTTTTAAATATTTTTAATTTATTATGGGATAAGTCTCTTATACCAGATGATTGGAAAATTGATATTATTGTTCCTGTTTTGAAACCAGAAAAAGACCCTCAACTTTCAGACTCTTATAGACCTATCACACTAACATCATGTATGGGTAAGATCTTTGAACAAATGTTGAAGTCACGTCTTGAATTTTACATTGAAAGTAATCATTTATTACCTTCAAACCAGTTAGGTTTTAGAAGAGGTAAATCAGCTAGGGAAAGTATTACACATCTTCATCTAGATATTTATAATTCCATTAAAAATAAAGAAGTCTTGATAGGTATCTTCTTTGATATTGTGGGCGCTTTCAATAATGTTAATCATCACATTCTTGCATCTGAGTTGGGGTCTATTGGTATACCTGGGAAATTAATTAATTGGATTTTTAATTTCTTACATCATAGAGAAGTCTTTGTTAAAATAAATTCATGTGGTGACTTGATCGGACCAAGATATTCTCACAAGGGCGTCTGTCAAGGTGGTATCCTTAGCCCTTTGATTTTTATTTTGTATATTTATAAGCTTAATTCAATTCTAGGTCCATCTATCTCCAATTTACAATATGCTGATGATTTAGTTATTTATATATCAGGAACAAATGTAAAATTGCTTGTAGAGACTCTTAATAACTGTTTGAAAAACCTTAATTCATACTTTTCTTATCTAAACCTTGACATAAGCACAGACAAGAGTAAGGTTGTATTATTTAATAAATTTAGACCCTTTAATGTAAAATTGTATTATAACAAGATTCTCTTACCTATAGCTAATAATGTTAAATTTCTTGGTGTTACTTTTTCTAAAAATCTTTCATGGACAAGCTATGTGGATTCCATTGTTTGTAAGGCATCCAAAGCTTTCAATATTTTAAAAGCTATAGCTAGGACATACTGGGGTGCAGATCCTAAAATATTACTAATGTTATATAAATCTCTTGTTCGTAGCCATTTCGAATATGCATTTATGTGTTTTGGGTCAAGCAAAAGGCACTGTCAAAAACTTGAAGTGTTACAGAATAATAACTTAAGACTTATTACTGGAGCCATGAGGACATCTCCAATTATTTCTCTTCAATCGGAATGTAATATACTTCCTTTATCTCTAAGATTTAAATATCTTAAGAATCGCTTTCTAATTAAATTATATTCAATGTTGGATCATCCGTTATTCAAAAAAATCCTTCATTATTATAATTGCTTTCATCCTATAAATGATTCAGCTCCTTATATTTTTAAAGATTTCTCAGAAATAATACAATTAGGTCAGGATTATAATATATATCGAGCAAATGCTAACTGGCCCTGCTATAGAGGTTCATATAAAAGTAAATTTGCAGAAATTAATGTTATCATACAGAATAAAATGAAATGTAAAGAAGAAGTGTATGAGCAGATTAATAGATATCCTAATCATATTGCCATATTCACTGATGGGTCCAAAAGAAATAACAATGTATCTTGTGCATTTTACATACCTCACATGAAAATTGGACATGGAATAAAGTTACCAGCGTATGTTAGTATTTATACAGCTGAATGTCTGGCAGTACTGTTTGCCCTTCAGTATGTACAGCAAAAGCACCATAAAGGAACCTCTGATTGGTTGATTATATCAGATTCTATGAGTGTATTAACGGCGATCAATAATTGTAAGCTGAGCACTAGTGTTAATTATATAATTTATGAAATTAAAAGACTGTGGACGATTCTTACAGAAGATAACATTAATATTGTATTTTTGTGGACTCCTTCTCATATTGGAGTAATTGGAAACGAGCACGCGGATTACTTAGCCAGGGCTATCACAGATAACGAGACGAGTGACATTATCGCCTATCCTGGTATTGCCATCCCTTACACCGACTCTTATATCATTTTGAAGCAAAAAATTAAAGAAGACTGGGCCAATTATAAAAACGAAATAATCAATACTGGAAAAGGGCAATGGTACTTTTCTATTGTTAATTCTACCAATCCTGTTACACCTTGGTTTGTGAAACCCGATATTTACATGGGACGAAAATTTTACTCAACTATTTGCAGATTAAGGCTTGGTCATTGTAAAGTTAATGCTGTATTGGCTAGAATGAAAATTGTTTCGTCATCTATTTGCAATTATTGTAATTCTGAAAATCAAACTCTGGATCATATATTCTTCAAATGTACTTATTTTGCGGTGGCTAGATTAATACTGGTAGATTCCCTCCTCCATATTTATAAAAACCCTGGAGAAATCCCGCGCTCCATCCAGGATCTACTTAAAAACTCGGATACCTATTCTATTCTTTACAAATTTGTGACAACGTCTGGAATTGAACTTTGAAGGATTATGACATGAAGATGTAACTATAAGGATATGAAATGGATTGGGAAAGTTCTTAGACAAGTGACATGGCTTAGGCCTATTTGATTACACGATTACTGGGTTTGAAATACATTTGACATGGCTTCGGCCTTTAATATAAATTAAAAAGCTGCAACTTTGAACTTTGAATACTTATGACATGGCATATGCCAACAAATTTCTGGAAATGATTACAATTGACAAGGCTGTATGGACCAAGTCCTTTGCCTGCCAGATTGGCAAATTAAAACAACAACAACAACAGAATTTTCGAACAGTGGTGACGAAGATACATTAACCTCAAAAGAAAAACGAAGAATTTTAATAAAATCGGGAAAAAGAACTTTTATTTACAAATGTTCTAAGGAAGAATTACAACAAATATTAGATGACGAAAATATTAGTTACCTTCCTAACGCAAACATAGACAGCTTAAGGAAGCTTTTAAGTGATTTTTATAAACAAAAAGTGTTGTTACGTCAAAAGGAAACAATCAAAATTAAAAACATGTCTATAGGCAGTGAAATAAAACCATTTAACGGAGAAAAATGGGACATTTTCGCACAACAACTCGAATGTGTCTTCGAATTAAATGATATAAGTGATACCAAAAAAGTACCACTGTTGATTACAAAACTATCATCAACAGTATTTGAAACATTAACATATCTATGTGCACCTATGAAACCAATAAATTTACAATATGGGCAACTTTGCAAAATACTTAAAGATAAATATGATAAACCACTACCAACGGCCATAGAAAGAGTAGAATTTCGTAAAAGAAATCAATTGCCTGATGAAAATATACAAGACTATGTGCTGGAGCTAAGAAAATTAGCGGCAAAGTGCCAATTTAAGGATGCTGATGACCAGATAAAAGAAAAATTTATAGAAGGTGTATCTTCAAAATTGATAAAATATGAGTTGATGAAAAGTGACAAGGAAATGACTCTGGAGAAGTGTATAGAAGTGGGCCGCACAGTAGAAGCTGCATTAACACATGCTGGTGGATCAAATCATTCAAACTTAACAATGGAAAGTACATTTTTTTGGCAACAAAAATCCAAAGGAACTGGGCCAAAACAAAAACAAAACAAGTTCACCAAAATGCCTCAAAATATAAAATGTTTTTGTTGTGGAAAAAATAATCACATTAAAGCAAATTGCAATCTTGCAAAAAAATATTGTAGTGAGTGTGGGCAACAGGGACATATTTTTAGGATGTGTTTTAAAAACCGGCCAATCAACACAGTAGATTCTAAATTGACAGACAACTGTACAGATGAGCCAGAAAATGACATTAAAACTTTATTTGATGAGTGTAAAACATACAGTGTAAGCGTAAGTAGGATACCTCCACACTATTTGACAGTAAATATCAATGGTTATGATTTGTCCTTTCAGTTAGACACAGGTTCAGATGTAACAGTGATGTCTGTACATGATAAAAATATGTATTTTGACACATTAGAGTTAAAGCATTGTAATGTATTGTTTAAAAATTTTGATCAGAGTGTTACTCAACCGTTAGGTAAATTAACAAATTTATCAGTGAAATTTAATGGAATCAATAAAAAGTTAGATATTTTTGTAGTAAAAAACAATGCCCCCAGAATTATAGGCAGAGATTGGCTAAATGAATTGTGTTTATGGCCTCCAAATATAAACAAGACCTTTAATATTGGAACTAATATTATCCAAAATGTTTCAGATGCACAAAAATTAATAAAAGAACAGTTCGCAGAAGTATTCAGCCAGGGATGGGGTAACTTCAAAGGTGAAGCAATATCATTAAAGTTAAAAGAAGGTACTAAACCAAGATGTTTACCAGTAAGGAGAGTACCATTTGCACTGCGTGAAAAGGTAAATGATGAAATTAATAGATTATTGAAAAATGGTCGTATATCCCCAGTTGAATACAATGAGTGGGGCACACCAGTGGTGCCCATTATGAAGCCAGATGGTTCGGTAAGACTATGTGGTGACTATAAGCTCACAGTAAACCCGTGTTTAGAGATTGATCACTTCCCACTTCCTCATATTGATGATATATTAAATACCCTCAGACAGGGTGAATATTACTGCGAACTGGATTTAAAAGAGGCCTATCTCCAAGCACCTCTCAGCCCAGAAAGTCAAAACTGTACCACTATTGTCACAGAAGTAGGAACATTTAAATATAATTATTTACCCTATGGTGTTAGTTCTGGACCAGGAGCATTTCAACGCTTAATGGTAAAAAAACTCAATAAGATTCCAAATGTAATTGTATTCATTGACAATATTTATATTAAAGGAAAAAATTTACAAGAGACATATGAAACCTTATGTCAAGTTTTAAGTCTGTTACAGGAAAGTGAATTTAAACTAAAGCCTGAGAAATGCAAATTATTTACTACTAGTTTAGAGGTTTTTGGATTTCATGTAAACAAAAATGACATTAGTGTGTTACAAACTAACATTCAGCCATTATTGAATGCCAAATCTCCGACAAACATAACACTGCTAAAATCATTTTTAGGTAAAATTAATTATTATTCTCGTTTTTTAAAAAATATGGCCACTATAATTACTCCTCTTTATGAATGTATAAAAAAAGATAGATTTAAATGGACGTTAGAATGTGAAAATGCATTCCAATTAATAAAAAACAAAATGTCAGCTATGACTAAATTAAGACATTATGATCCTCAATTAACACTTATTTTAACATGTGATGCCTCTGAAACAGGCCTGGGCGCTGTATTATCAAATAGAGATAACAATGGAGTAGTAAAACCAATTGCCTTTGCCAGTAAAAAATTAAATGAAGTGGAACAAAAATACACAACAATTGATAAAGAGGCATATGCAATCATTTTTGGTATATCTAAATTTTATAATTACATTTATGGGCGTTTTTTTGAACTAGAAACGGATAATTCTGCATTAGTCCGAATTTTTGGCCCCACAAAAAGCATACCAAAAATGGCTGCCAAACGATTACAACACTATGCCATTTTTCTTTCTGCATTTAACTATAAAGTAAGGCACATTAAATCTTCCAAAAATCCAGCCGATTTCCTGTCTAGAACAGTAGTAACTGAACAAAAATGTAATATTAAAGAAACACATTCACTACTTATGAGTCAAAATTCTAGTTCTGTTTGTTATACTAATGAGGCTAATGTAGAATCATTAAATTGGAAAAGTATTCAAACAGAATCAAAAAAGGATGTAATATTTTCAAAAATAATAAGATACATAATTGATGGATGGCCAGATAGAAAAAAATTAGTTAAGGAAGCGTTACCTTTTTACAATAGAAAAGATGAATTGTCTCTGGATAGAGGGTGTATTTTTTGGGGTTATCGTATTTTAGTTCCACAGTCTATAAGAAAGGCAGTTTTAATGGAATTGCACAAAAGTCATTTTGGTATTGTTCGAATGAAAGAAATTGCACGATCATATTTTTGGTGGCCTAACCTAGATTCTGAAATAGACAACATAACAAAAAACTGTCTCATATGCTTACAAAATAGCAAAACACCAACACAAACACAGAAACCATGGCCTGTAGCCCCATCAGCTTGGTATAGGATACATGCAGACTTCTTAGGGCCATTTTACAATAAAATGTTTATGATAATAGTAGATAGTTATTCTAAATGGCCAGAAGTATATGAAATGACAAATATCACTAGTAACCGTACAATTGAAATTTTTAAAAATGTGTTCACTCGATTTGGTTTTCCAGTCCATTTAGTCACTGACAATGGACGCACATTCACAAGTCAAGAATTCTTAAATTTTTGTAAATTAAATCAAATCAAACATACATTTACACCACCTTATCACCCAGCCACAAATGGTGCTGCGGAGAGGTTTGTGGAAACATTTAAATCAGCTGTCACTAAAATAAAGGAAAGTGGACTAAATAATATAGCATCAGCAATTAATTTGTTTTTATTTGATTATAGAAGTACACCTCAGTGCACTACAGGGGTATCACCAGCACGTTTGATGTTAGGTAGGGAGATTAGAAATAGATTTAGCCTTTTGCGACCACCTCCTGTTTCAGAGGTAGCGCAAGAGAAGGTAGAGAAAAGAAAACAAGGAAATAGAGAAATAAAATTTGAAGTAGGTCAAAAAGTAATGGTAAAGGATTATAGGAAAGGCACCAGGTCATGGGTTCAGGGTTTGATAATAGAAGAGTCAGTACCAGGTGTAAGTTATATTATTGATGTGGAAGGATCGAAATGGAAACGCCATGTAAATCAAATGTTATCTTGTTCGCAGACTTTGGAAGCAATTAAATAACTGGTAGATGTGCCTTTCAGTTCATATTTTAAGTAATTGTAGAAAATATATAATATTACTTTATATTTTTATGTGAGTGTGGGAGAGTGTGGTATATAGAATGTGGGTCTATGGAGCGCGGGCTTTTGCCTCACTCGCTCTCACTCATGTGTGTGTCGCTCTCTATGGTTCGGACCGCTGTACCGGTGTTTTTGCAGTGCGTTGTAATAAATCAGTATTAATTAATTACTGTGGTTTTATTAAGATATTACATATATCTATACCGAAATTCATCAAAATTGATTCACCGGTTTAGGCATGAACACGTAACAGACGGACAGACACACAAAGTTACATTCACATTTATAATAGTAATATTATACTAATATAGACTTAGGAATATTTTAACCAACAAACATGTAACATATTATATCCTCGGCCATTCTCTAAAGTATACCGAACTTGATCAAACAATTTCACTTGCTGAGTTGCACAGCCAGTGACAAGCAGATAGTAACTTTCGCTTCTATATCACAAGTTAAGAAGGGTATCGACGCTTGAAAGGCAACCTCTAGTAAGCGACAGTGAGTGAACTTGATGATTTTTTATTTTATTTTTTAATTAGGTGATGAAAATGGTTTTAATTAGTTCAGTTATAATTTCTTTTTTTTTTTTCTAAACATTTGACCTTCAAGTCACTTTCCTGGAAAGTTCAGTCAATGTCGCTTAGCAAACGTTGCCATTCAAACGTCGATATATTTCAAGATTAGTATAGGATATAGATAGTAAATAGGTTTCCACCTGTTTTTAGAATTAGAAAGCTGTCGGTTCCCGAGTACTTTGTGGCGGAAATAATAATCTGGTTCTCATAATAACACAATCTAGTTCAATAGAAAAATACGCACAGACCGTAATCTATCGAAACATTATTTCGTCCGGAAATTAATATTGATCAGTGATTACACACTAATCAGAGAATACCAAATTAATGTTTCTATTACGGTAACTAATCGTATGTAATTTAAAATATATACATTAGTATATATTTTCTTTAAAAAACTTAATTTAGTGAAGACAAAATCGCTAGCACCAGACATCAGGGAGAAAAACATTTTTGTTAATCGTATTCAGCATCAAAATTAAATTTTTCATACTTTTATGGCATGACATATTAGTTTTTGAACTGAACAATTATGTACTAATAGTACAAAACACTGATTTTGGTAGACCAGACAATCTAGACCAGATTTTTTTTAAAAACCGTGACAGTTAACCACCTATTGTTGCAAAATAAAATGAATAGGTACCTACACACAACGCGGTACGTTGTCAAAAATATACTACGTACATACTAGTATTTTGTCGTCAAACAACAATAGGCTGGTCTCATTAAGGCCGCTGACCATAAAAAAAGCGTAGAACAACGCGGTTTTTGTATAGGAAGGGAGCAGATTTATTTTATACCTTTTATTTCAGTAGATGTTCAAAACGATAAAAACCTTAGAGTATACATAAGCAAGCTAGCTTATGTATACTCTAAGATAAAAACTTTATTTTCTTTTAAAAACATATTTTTCTTCGGATTCTTTCTTTTTTGCTAAATGAGGATGTTCGTCTAATAATGTAGCCACATCCGAACAACTTTCATTTTGCATATTAAATTTGACTATTAAGACGGCAGATAATGTTTTTACTGAAAGTTACGACTTCTCACTGCTCCAATAATCATTCCCTAGTGAAAATACCCTTTCAACAGCAACATTAGTCTATGTCTATGTATAGTCTATGAATATGTTCTACTCTAAAATGCCGAAAGATTTCTACCCATCTTTTGTCAAGTTCTATTTTCTCATCGTTTCATTTCTTCAATTTTTCTTCATTTAAATATAAATTTACTCTTCGAATTTCACAGGATTTGAAAAGAGTACGATTTGCGAAATAAGAGTACAAAACTCAGTAAATGAGTATAGTTGGTCACCTTAATATTATACATAAAGATTCGGATTTAGGCCAATAATGCTACAGGCAGGGATATTTACTTCACCACTATTTATGATCCCTTATCACAGTACTGAATATTCAGCTATTAACTAAAAGTGTCAGCTTTGAATCTAACCGAAATTAGTAATTGAAATGCAAATACCGAATAGCATGAATTGGTCACGTGTCACGAATATAAAATCTAGGTAGAAGTAAATCCCTTTTCATATGTACCAAGTATAAGAATTATTGAGACAGTTTCGCAAGGTGCTCTTGCACAAAGCACGCCCCCGTCGTATCACCGTCGATCGGTGCGCAAGGGCTGCGCCCTTTCATAACAAACCGGCTTACGTAATCAAAATGATAGGAAAGAGCTGATCTATTTATAGAGAGATATTATATGACCTTTTTTGGCAGGTGGAAATGCTTGAAGTACACCCTTGGGAACGGGCGGCTAAACCCAACCTAGTGTTCCTTCATTCCCCTTGAGTGCCCAGGTCGCGGGATGCGACGAACTAGTCAGACCGCGGCCCCGACTGGCGCTGACCCACTTTTGCGAGCCTCTTCAAGAGATATTATAATATAAGAAAGAATATTGAAAACGGTTTCCAAGATTTTTTGGAACTTGTTACATCTTTACCCAAGTTCCAGTTCCCCAAGGACCCTACATGGACGGCAACGTTAGCTGTTTCGCACCAATATAAAACAAATTAATATAATCTATCATAGTCTATTATTCCAACAAAGAAATATCCTTTAAACTTGAAGACCGCCGTGGCACAACGGTTTCGCACATCGGAGCACCTGTATATCACATGTCTAGTAACCACAAACACTCTGTTACTTTAGTATTACAAACATGCTGTGTGACTTTTTACAGAATATTTAGTATTTGTTTGCTAGAAAGATCTAAAGGGAGAAGTCAAGAAGTGGAGAAGGAAAAGCCGGAAACCGGACCCCGAACACTGAAGCGGTAATTGGAGTTGCAACCGGGATTTAACATTAAGGTGATAATGATATTGGGAGAAAGGTCCACTTTCAATGCATTACTGGAATCGGTCTTAAGTATGCCGCCATAATAACCTTGTGTTGTGTTCCGGCATTAGTGACCTAAGTTCCTGTACCCTTATGGGACAGCAGCGTGTTCGCAATGCCATTGGCGTTGCAAACACCCATAGGCGACGGTAACTGCTAAATTCTAAGCGGGCCGTCAGCCTGTCTGCTGTTCTACAGCAATAAAAAAAAATCTATAATAATTAAATGAATTAGAAAATCCCATGCATTTTTTTTACCCGCGCACAGCCCTATAGATTATAATGACTATGATTAAACGTAACGAATTTTATAGATAATTGGCCTAGTTGTGCATAATTTTCCACCTGAATGAGTATTATGTTAAGTAGATATTTCTCCATTAAAATAAATATGGACTTTATTCTGCCATCGAGTGAAACAATATTTTTTGCATCGCTCAATAGTTTACGTCGTTGGCTACTTTGTGTGTCACTTTCAAATATACATTTTTTTATAAACTTAGAATAAGTTGTATTATTTTTTGTTTTCTTGCAACGAATATAATTCATTTTAATTATTTGAGATATTTACATGTATTGGTTTTTCATTAATTACATCCCAAAATATTATATTTTCCTTAATCATGAATGATATAATAATAATATGCATTGATAATTCTCACAGCGCCACCTAGGCCTTAAGTATACCAAGGCCCTAGTACCGAGTATTATGGGTACTTTTATGCACATGTTATACTTTTATACAATACTGTAAACGCAGAATGGAGACTTGCACTATTGATAATTAAATAATACATAAACACCAAGACTCGAGATGGGAATAAAACCCCCTTGCAGGCTTTCAGAAGTGTAAAAGACGTTGCAAAATGGAGATCGTCGATAGTTTTGTATTTCATCTTTATCATGTTTGTTGATCTTAAATATTTATTATATATATATATATATATATATATATATATATATATATATATATATATATATATATATATATATATATATATATATATATATATATATATATATTTTATAAATCTTATTTATACAAATAAATAAAATTGGAGGGTCTGTTTATAATATTAAAATAACCGCTTTTTACCAAGTGCATTCGGACGTATACACGGTACATAAACCAAAACAACATTTTTTACAATTTTTGTCTGTCTGTTTGTCTGATTGTTCCGGCTAATCTCTAAAACGGCTGGACCGATTTTAACGGGACTTTCACTGGCAGATAGCTGATGTAACAAGGAGTAACTTAGGCTACTTTTAATCTAGAAAAAAAGTTTTATCTAAAAATAATCAGTTTCGGAAATTTTTAATGGCCAATTTAACTTGACCTCCGATTTATATCATCAACCATATGATATAGGGTTTAGCTTAGGCTGGAATTTGTAGGTTATTATTCAATTTAAGTGGACCTCAAATTTATATCATCAATCATATGAAATAGGGTTTAGCTTAGGCTGGTTTTGTAGGTTCGAACGCACGTATTCCGAAGGCGCATCGCGTAACAGTTGCATTCGATAATACTGTTTTATTTCATTTATTTATATTTTAGGGATTATAGGGTTTGTAATACAAAACAAACCAAAAGATATATCCAAAAAAATGCTACCCAAAGTCACTATTCCACGCGGAGTCGCGGGCACAGCTAGTTTCGAATATATTTGGGATGTTTATTAAAATGGGTCCAAACAATGTGACTGACATAAATTATCATTCTCGCATTGTAAGGCCTAGGACAAGATCTCACATGCAAATTACTTGCTCCAATTCGCCGGCGTTTCGCAAAACGGCCCTGGTATGCCACCGAGAATCGCCGCCAAGCAGCGCACAGCATGAGGTCACTCTTGCAATTAAAAACGAAAACGGGCAAGGCAATTTTGTGAATTGAATTCTGAACTTATTTGGTGTACGCTTTATGCCTGTTGATGAGTCTGTGAGAATCGTTGCTAGTCTAGATGGTGTGTTTTATTTTATAGAATGTGCCCAGATTGTATATGCAATATTACGTTGATTGAATTCCTAAAATAGAACTAAGATAATATTTGTGCAGCAAATATAATATTTAAATTGTTATTTAAAAAACAAACGAAAATTTTTCAACTACATATTTGTATTCCAAGTATTTAAGAGAACGGCGCATTAAAAATTTTCATTTTGAACATTGGAGTCCAATTTCGATTACTGTCCTGAGCAAAAATAGTGAATAAAATCTGCGAGATCATCACCAAAAGAAAGCAAAAAAGATCAATTCGGCTAGATTTGATTTTAACAATGGCGATTACCGATCTCTCTTTACCAAAAGGAACACCTTTCTGAGCCGATTTTTAACGGCACGTAGATGTAGTTAGTTCACTTGAATCCAAAAGGTGAGACCCATAAAACCTCCCATTTCATTCGATGTTCAGTTTTTCGATGTACTGTAATAACCAAAGACGATGTTATGCCATCAGAGCTGTGCTAGAGCGATATGAGCAGAAACTTCGTGTCACGAAGATGGGTTTTCTTCGATGAACGTATGGATTAACGCGGAAGGACCGCATCAGAAACACCCACATACGCGGCAGCCTTCGTGTTCGTGACATTGCGGATACTTTGCAGGATTGTCGCCATCACGGTTGCATGCCAGTGAAGACATGGCCATTCATGTTTGACGGCAACAGGCTAATTACGTAGTGAACAAATATCTGTCAGCCCCTGGCAGGACGGGTAGACTTAAAAAGTGCTTGTTTGATATCCTAATGCGTGATGCGTGCTAATGGACTCACTAACAAAGACACCGAAGATGTTGCAAAGTGGAGAAAGAGAAAGCGGCACCGAAGCGGAAGTTTCGATTGGAATCAGGATTTTACGCTAGGATGATGATGATAATAATGAATTTTATGCCGTTAAAACAAAATTAAATTATATATATAAATAAATATTAAAAACTAGCACAAACCTAGTAACAAACTATTTGGAATTCAGATTAGAGACTTACGTTACAGTAATAATTATTTTAACGTCAGGTTGCGGTAGAGTTAATGTACAACAACAAATAGACAGAGACACGTTATATTTTCTAGTAACTTGTAAAATATGATCACTTGTTTTACATTATCTGTCCATGTATAAACCATTACACAGAACTAATATCAATCGAGGTCCAAATAGCCCTGCGGGTAGTGTCGCAACTATCTCGTAAACCAGGACTGCACCAGTCCGTAATGATAATATATAATGATTTATTCATGGCCAATAAACATACCTTGGAAAGTATTATTGATCTAATTATGTCCTCATTCTAATATTCTTTATGTACTCCCTTTGATACACAATATAACAAGGTGCATGATGAAAACATCAACGTGGCATCATTTTCAATTTTAAATAGAAATTGAAACTAGAATAATTTTACTGAATTCTCTTCGTACAGGGGCGGAGTGAGAATACTGTGTGACTCTAGTGAACAGTGTGTGAATCTAGCGACCGGAAGCGGCCTGTCGTAAAAGGCGACAACACAACCCTAGCCAGGTGGTAGGGCTTCAAGTCTGACTGGGTAACCTTGTGCCTTGTGTTTTGTTCCGACATAAGTGACCCAAGTTCCAGTAGTTTTATGCGGATGTCAGCATGTTAACAGTAGCATCGCAAACATCCATGGGCGACGGTAACTGCTTACGATCAAGTGGGTCGTCAGCCTGTCTGCTGATCCAGAGCAATAAAAAATATATATAGAACAAATACTTTATATATATAAAAGAATTCGTTCAGGCTGGGAAAATACGTGCAAAAATACTTATCTATACTACTCAGGTAGAGTGAAGTGGAGTCCCATTAATATTCCTCTACAAACTGTACATTGCTAAGCTAAAAACGAAGTCACGGGTCTACTTTTCCTTTCGAGGTAAATAGGACGTGGTGTTACCTAATCTCATTAACCTATTTTATTAACTAATAATAAAAATAAAACAGTGGGCACAAAAAACATGAGCGACATAAAACGACGCGCGCTAATATCGACCACCCTTAGTAATTGTATAACAACAAAACCCGGGGGTCGATGCTGAAACTTTCACAACTGGGCTCATAAGGCCAGTGGAATATCATCATATTCCACACATTTTTAAGTAACAATCACAATTAAATTATATTTTTCTTTTATCGCAACCTATTCTCTTTATATGTTGTAAAACTTTATTTATTGGACATCCCTAATAATAAACCAGAATTCTTCTGACAGCACTGCCTAAAAATATGAATTTATACGATAGTGCCAGATTTTACACATCCTAAACACGATCAATAAATTGAATTGAAAATATCAATACGTCTGTCAAAACAATTGTATTTCATTTCCACTTTTAACTTATTAGATGTACTAAAAATTTTTACTATTTATATTTAGGTGTTTGACTGCATTTTTCAGTTCAACTGATCATCAACAATATCGCCTACCGCTGAAAATAATCGATCCATACAGCAGAAAGCATTTTAGATATTAAAGCAACAAAATAACGTTATGTTCAATACTTAGATAAGAAAAGCAACTGAAAGATTGAATATTGAATTCGGCTATAAGGATGTTACAACCTAAAACATAATTATCGTAAATATAATAACGATTGAAATCATTTTTAAAGACATTTCAAAGCAACCTGTACTCGTATCACAGGTATTTTACACACCAGAACTATGTGATAATTTTATATGATATAAATAGAACTTCATATGATATATACTAGTGGGCGCCCAGGTGTTGAAATTCGACCATAATTCATTTAAAATTTGAACTTTATTAGGGTTGTTTTGTCAAAGGCCTATGATAATCGAAGGTTTCATCATAGCTACTCAGTTAATTTGCCTTTTTTCTTCATCAGTTTTTGTTGTACAGCATCACTGTAATACTTCAAAATATTTTGCATTGCCAAACCTGCATTGCAGATACGTTTCGTAACCATGTGTAAACACTATTCTCACAAATAGGCAAGAATAAATCAATTCAGATTACTTATACGCCATCTCCTCCGTCCGCGCAATTTTCGTAAAAAGGGGTAGGTACATAGTTTTCGCTTCACGTATTAATTATATGAATATAGATTGGGACAATTCACAAAACACCATCTAGTCCCAAACTAAGTAGCAAAGCACTTGTCTTATGGGTACTAGACAACTAATATACTACATATATACTTTTCTTTTGTAAATAAATAAATATTATACATAAACACCCAGATGCAGGACGGGAATCGAACCCGTTACACTATGGAGATCGTCAAATATAATATATGTTATTCGTGGGGATTCAACCGCCGCAGGGGCTAGTATTATTACTCCGCCCTGGACGAATACAAGGACATTTAATGAACATAATTATGTATTTAACAACTAAAATGGCAAACGTTGTTCTGCCATATAAATGAAAAAAAAAATGGACTGAATTGGAATCTAAATCATTCTCGGACCCGCTCGAACACACAAAAAAGTAATCAAATCGGTCCAGCCGTTTAGGAGGAGTTCAGTCACACAGGCATAGAAGAAATATACATGTAAAGATAAGTAAATTGTATTAACTCTGTCTCATCTTTATTTTTCTAAATAGTTTTATCGTAAAAATGGCATAGTCAATTTGTTTTTTGTTACAAAGTATACAATATCAAGAAAATTTTCTTCTATACATATATTCACTATATTCAGACAAAACAAACAATTCAGGAAATAAATTGCACTCCCAACCTTGACCACTTCTAAATACGTCCAACAGTATGACACATAGCAAAAATACATTAAGCACTCTATAAACGCAGTGGCTTTATAAATACGTGGCTCCGTATGGCCATATACAATATAAACAGTAATGACTAGTTCCTCTTCAACTGACTTTTTAATTATTATTTTTTTATTGGTGAGCAACAGCTATCAGACTGGTGGTCCACTTAATGTTAAGCTGTTATCATAGCCATAAAAAATATGTAAAACCATGTTTCATCTACTTTCTTGTGCCCTTTGGCCAATAAGTCACGGTGGAAGTTTTTCTGTGCGAAAAACTTCTTTTTTGTGCCGTATCCATATTCGAAAAACTCGCCCGGGCTCCAAATGGAAACTTCGATTACAACTAGGAACATGGTCAGAAATAGACGATTCTCGTTTTATATCATGGTTGCATCTTAACTTTCCGCCCTAGAGCACCAAACCGATATAAATTGTACTTTTTACGACTTTGATCAAACTATCGATTCCCTGTTTTAATATTATGCAAATATTCATGTAATCAATTTAGTTGTCTTTTAATAATCTTCTTTTTCTTCCTGCCCTTATCCCAAACTATGTGGGTTTGGCACAACATGTTATCTCCTGCCACTCTCCTCTATTAGCTGTCATCTCAACATTCACACCGTTTTTCATCTTATCATCTTTTACGCAATCCATCCTTCTTTTCTGTGGTCTACCTCTCCTCTTCTATCCATTCACTCTCATTTCTAACATCCTCCTTGTTACATCACGCTTTTATAAGTTATAAATAACATGAAAACGTGTTTTAATATACTTAATCATCATATCTAATATTATAAACGTATAAGTAAGTTTGTTACGCTTTCAAGCGAAAACTACTAAACCGATCATCATGAAACTTTGTACATATATTCTTATAATAATAAGTACTAACATAGGATACTTTTTATTGAAAAAAAAAAATACTTTTTACGAAGACATTTTTCCCTTTCTCATTTTTTTCGATTTAATTTAGCCTGTTAATCGCCCAGCGGGGCGGGCGTGATCGGCTAGTTAAATAATAATATTAATTACTGGAATAAAATTTTACAGGTGTTTACAAAGACATCTGAATCGATGAAATAGTCCAAATAATCCACAAAGTATTGATTGTGCAAAACAATTAAATCGAGTGGACTAAGAGTGGCATAAGGTGACACAAAAGCCGTGTGTCAATACACTCCTAAAATGGAAATTGAAGAGCCGTCGAACAAACATTATACGTTCATGACATTGCAATTCATATTAATTTAAATTTACTGATGTTATAAGTACAGACTAATATCATCTAAATAATAATAAACTATAAATAAATATATTGGGAAGCGTCGCAAACATCCAATAGGCGATGGTAACTGCTTAATATTCTATTTCTTTTTTATCGCTTCTCTTATCGATGCAGGGGCGGAGAAAGAATACCGACCTCTGCGGGCGGGGTTGGCCTGTCGTAAAAGGCGACAAAACAACCCACCCTAGCTACGTGGTAGGACCCCAAGCCCATTTGGATGGCGACCATTTTTGGTCTTAAGTAAGCCGTCATAATAACTTTGTGTTGTGTTCCGGCATTAGTGACCTAAGTTCCTGTACCCTTATGGGACAGCAGCGTGTTCGCGGTGCTACTGGCGTTGCAAACACTCATAGGCGACGGTGACTGCTAATTTCTAAGTGGGCTGTTAGCCTGTCTGGTGTTCCTCATCAATAAAATAATGAAAAAAGTAAGTAGCAGCATAGCACTTGTGTTATGATATGGGTACTAGACAATTAAAATACTACATACCAGTATATTACTTTTGTAAATAAATACTATTATACGTAAACACCCATACGCGAGACGGGAATCGAGCTCGTGACATCCGCAAGCGTACCAAAGTGCTTTAGCCATTACGCCACGAAGGTGGTCAAATCAGACAATCAAGCACTTTGTTTTGGACCCTTTCAGTCAAATCAAAGGAAGAACCCCTCCTGGTAAGTATGTATCATGTATATAATAATGCCAAAATATTCAATTAGTCCATAAATTTTTAGAAGAGAATTTTCTCTGAAATTATGTTTTAACTTAAATTTAAGTTTGCAATTTTTTTTAACATTCGAATACATACATGCATATATACAAATATTATTTATATTCATCGACACTGGAAATTCGATCGTCTAACAGATTATACACACTAATTAAAAATAAAAATATGTTTTCAAGACAATTTACGAAAGTTATGTAATATAATAAAATAATAAGTGTGTTATATTCCTTACATTGGATCTAACTAAGCGTAATTGCTGGTTAATTATAACCAGCGGTGTTCTTCCGCTTAGCTCGTAAAGCCGCTTCACGAACAAAGAGAAATAAAAGTTAAAACAAATACTATTTTATTAATTATGTATATATTGCTTTATACTGATTAACATTGCTCATGTACCGGCATAAGTTAAATTCGAATGACAAAAAACAATATATCATTATATTTTATACATAAAATATAAAATAAGGGCGAGGAGACAAAAGTAATATAAAGTAACGATTCGTTATTAAGCTTCCACTTTGTATAAACCAGATTACTTTTAAGTGTAATGTATATTTTTTTATTGCTGTAGAATAGGAGACAGACTGACGGCCCAACGTTTGCAACGCCAGGGGCATCGCTAGCACGCTGCTAAACACGTAGTGTATATAGTATAACATGTATTTATTTACAAACATATATATCATAACACAATTGCTATGCTACTTAGTTTGGGACTAAATGGTGTTGTATGAAACGTTCCAATATCATCATCATCTCAGCGTTCATCCCGGTTGCAACCCAAACTTGCGTTTCGGTGCCCGGGGTCCGCTTTCCGACTTTTTCTACTCCACTTCGCACGGTCTTCAGCATCCCTGGCAGTGAGCCCATTGGCACGCATATCGCCCCAACGAAACGTCCCAATATATTTATTATTAAATTTGTACAATCCTTATTTATTTTTAATACAGATATTTAGGACTACTTTATTCTGGGCATACTATACTTACTATAACTTTGTATCAACAAAGTGTTGACTTGGTTAACAACTGTAATGATATCATAATTTTTTTATAAAAATATCACATACTTATAAAATCATTTTATTTTAAATAAGCACTGGAGCTGGAGCACGGCCAACAGGAAAATAACTTAAGGCTTACATTAACTTTATTGCATCCGTGTTAGGCTTGCAGAAAACTTCCTAGAGAATGCTCGAGACTCGCATTCATTGCGTATTTCATTTCGCAGTTACAATTCACGAACAAACATATCTAAAACTAAAAAAAAACTATTTATTTGACGACATTACTGGCTCAGAGGCTATCCTGTCTGGTACGATGATGTCTGTAGGTTGGTCCCCACAGGGGATAAATTATTTGCATGATACTAATAATTGGAAATATAATAACTAATGATAATTGACATTAGAAATAAATAATGAATATAAAAATTACATGATTTATTAATAATGCTAATTAAACTTTAAACGTATATATTATTTTGCAAGTAAATCATTTTTATATTGTATAATTTAAATAAAATTTTGCAAGCCTTGAAATTTGTAATATCTTAAGTACCTATATTCTGAAAATAAAAATATATAAATAAAAAAATATTACTCAATGCCAATATTTTGTTTTGGTCTATCTCTGGGTATTGTTAAAAAAACAACTAATTTCCTTTTTCACGTCACTTGAATGCTTACAGAAACAGCATAATAATAATCTTTGAAATTTTAAATATCCTATACGTCTTTTATTCCGGCTCCTTCTGAACCTTTCGTTTCGAACCCTAGGATACTGAATTAAGTATTGTCACAGGGCGAAACTACAATAGATGAGCGCCTCTTCATCTTCCATTCCTTAAAACTACCGCTTCTTAAGTCAATAAGTGCAAAATAGATGGAACAAATACAACTAAATTTGGTTTTATTAGGGACTGTCATTTATTCTTGAAAGTCCCCTAAAGCATTAAGCAGCAAAAGGCATAATTAATTTGAAACCTTTCATGACTCCCTAGGCAAGAGATGGGATGAGCATTTATTTATTTCTCATATAACCACACAATTCTACAAACGGATAATAAGAAAATAACTACGGGAATCAAAAAAAAAAAAAGATTAATGTGGATCTCGAACTGAAATGTAAACATAACACACAACCACGACTTGATAATGATGGATGGAAAATTGAAGATTTTTCATTTAGTTACACACACGAATGCAATACCTATCTAAGATATGAAATATCTCTTTAATAGTTGTTTAAATTACAATTTCCATCTGGCTCTTACTGTAATTTGTTTTTTAACCTTTTTAGAACCATTAAGCATTTTTCTTCGGGAAAACTAAATGATAAAATGAATCAATTATATGTTCCTAATCGGTTTTTTATAACATAATATAAAAACACTTATCACAAAACAAGGCCCAAAACAAATCTGCCAAATATCAAATGCGTCTTCATATACATATGTATGTATATACAGATTAGTTTTTATTGTACATAGCATTTTATCACGTATAATTGTTCTGGTGTAAATCAATCAAATTTAATGCATAACTAATGAACAGACGTAAAAATTTAACGACCGATTCTCATATTGTTTATGAATCGTATGAAATGATTATGCAGAATTATGTTAAATTATTAATAGCGTTTTAAAGCGATGCTACTATTTAAAACATTACACAAATGATTAATTGATTTGATATTTGCAATAAAAATCTAAACAAGCAGTCCAATAAATGCGATGAATACATGAATAACTTCCTTCTAATACGTCTGCCTGGAAAAGTAAAACGAATGGTGATGATCCCACGCTGAATATAAACTAGCAAAATCAGTGAACGATTCGTATCTATTTAATAACTTTACGATATGACTGCAATATTCTCTGCAATATGCAATTGTCTATTTGTGTGCACTATCCGTGCAGGGACGGAGAAATAATACTAACCTCTGCGGCCGGGGTCGGCTTGTCGTAAAAGGCGACACTAAACAACCCACCCTAGCTATGTGGTAGGGCATCAAGCCCGTCTGGATGGCGACCACCTTTGGTCTTAAGTATGCCGCCATAAGCTTGCTGTGTTCCGGTATTAGTGACCCAAGTTCCTGTACCCTTATAGGACAGTAGCGTGTTCGCGAAGTCATTGGCATTGCAAACACACATAGACGACAGTAACTGCTAAGTTCTAAGTGGATCGTTAGCCTATCTGCTGTCCTACAGAATTAAAAAAAAAATTGTATGGATTGGAATTCTGGGCCACAAAGGGGAAGGATGAAAGGTTGCACGCTGCGGAGAGGCGAATATTGAGATGAATGTATAGAGTCACGAAAATACGAGTAGATAAAATTAGAAATGAATTTATCAAAGGAAATCTGAAATAACACGAGTGATTGAGAAGCGGAAAAATACCAGATTAGCATAATTTAGTCATATGATTAAAGCATTTATACAATGCGAAGAGCTAATGTATGTGATAAGAAAAATGCTAGAAATAAGAGTGGATGGATATAAAAGCAGAGGGAGAACAAAAAAAAGATGGATGGATTGCGTGAAAATGATATGGCGAATAAAGGTGCAAATATTGAGATGACGACTAGTAGAGGAGAGTGGAAGGAGAGAACATGTGCCGACCCCACATAGTTTGGGATAAGGGCAGGATGACAAACGCAATACAATCTATCTCCTATGAAAAAAACTAGCTTAAAACAACAGTTTTAGCATAGTTAGACGGTTCGTTGAACTGCAAATATATTCTAGTCGAAGGCCTAGATATCAATTATATCTATCGAATCGGAAACAAGGGTTCAGACAGGTTATACCGGTCCATTTTAAATACTAAGTCTCAGGTGAAACTTAGATGTGCTGACAAATTCCCAAAGCGTTTTCGACTAACTTGAACCAACTAACTGTATTTAGTAGCTATTCTTCCCAAAAATATATTATTTTGTACAGTTTTCACGAGTAAACTAACTGAATTTACTGGAACAATTCAAACAGCACCATCTAGATGGCGGGACTAGTCCCAAATATAATAAAAACATATTTCTCCTTTGTAAATAAATACACAGACACCCAGGCGTTCCGATGTACGAAAGCCGTTGCCACGGAGGTCGCCAACTTCATAAAATCTACGTTTTCAATTAGACGTTTGGTGACTATTTAGGAATTAATATATAATTTGTGTAGGTAGGTAGCTTGCATTTAAAACCTGGAGTCATTTGTCTATAAGGGTCGCAAGACAATAATACTTCACATCTTTTTACACTTCACTGTAAATTAAACTAGATGTAGTTTAATTAGGCTTTTACATGAGCCGTCTGACCTATAGTTAGAAAGAAGAAACCGAACGGTGTTCTTTAGGTATCTGTAAACTAGCATAGGATTATCCATCCTTTGAGATTTTTTTTATTATTATTGCTTATGACCAGGACTTCATTGGCGAGATCAAGAGTACCTTTCTATCTTTCGCATCGTCTGCGTTTTATTATTAAACTACCACTTGATCGAATCCAGCCAGTGAACTAATCGCACGAACCCACTCTTCTAACATAAACCTTAGGAGTTTTCTTGAATAGGTTAGCGAATATTCTAACTATTTAACTGTTTAGTTTGATTAACTATAAAATATATTTTATTTGTTATCAATTCCCAATCGGTAAATGTTTATTTTAACGCCATCTTCCGGCAGTTTTATTACTTAAGCACCAGATGGCGTTTGGGCAGAAGGAAAACAAAGCATTAATCCTGATGATCCTGATAAGGACTATGGGGGCAAAATTATTAAATTTGTGTATTGTCATATCAGGTCTTGACAAGTGTGCAAAATTTTGAATTTTTTAAATCGTTCAAAGTGGGTAAAAATCGGGTCCGAAAATTGCGTTACATAGATACAGGTCAAGTTAATATAAAGCGTGTATGAAAAAAAAACTTACGCAACAGCAGTATTCAGTGCTGTATATTATTTTCATAATGAGAGGCTATCTCGTTTGAGTCTAAAATGTATGAATCACTACAATGGTTTTAATTGCAAAAATAGCGATGATGTGTTATACAAATGAATGAATTGTACTTCCAAACAACAGGCAAATGTGGTTTTGTATTCTCACGAAAAAAAATAGCCTCGTATTCCGTATACGAGACACGTAACTAAAAAACCACGTTCCAACAAACGTCATAATACCTGACAGATATTGTGATTAGCAATCAGCCGACATTAAAGCTTAAAGATTTAGGGCTGAATGAAAAAAAAACAACTCTTAGACTTTTTTTTTGTATCGTTAACAGAAAAAAATGCTAAATATCACTAAAAACAATAAATAAAAAATAATCAGTCTAAAAAAAATTAAGATGTTATGACCGCGATCTACAATCAAAAATGGCTATGTCTGCCAATGGACTGAGTATCTGGGATGCCGAATATAATAATAATAAAACCAAAAAAACCAAAAAAAACCAAAACCCCCCCCTAAAATGACAGATACACACAGGCCACGGCCCCTAGTCCCCGGCGGCCCCGTTCGTGGTGGTCACGGTAGCAGCCACATAAGCGACGGGGCAGGGGGTGCGAAGAATCCCCGGGTTCGGATTCGCTACCAAGAACGACGACCTTTGGCCCTGGCAACATACAATGTCAAGACACTGCGGACCAACGAGAAGTTGGAGGAACTGGAGGAAGTTTTGAGCAGACTGCGATGGGATGTTGTGGGGTTATCTGAAGTCCGAAGACAGGGAGAGGACTCAATAATCCTAAATTCCGGAAATCTGCTCTACTTCCGGGAGGGCGACCAACTGTCCCAAGGTGGTGTCGGGTTTCTCGTTCACAAATCTCTTGTGAACAACGTTACTGAGGTGGGGAGTGTTTCGACTAGGGTAGCGTACCTAATACTCAAAATTACCAAACGGTATTCGTTGAAAGTCATTCAGGTTTACGCTCCGACTTCGACACATCCTGACGAGGAGGTGGAAGCCATGTATGAGGACATCTCAACAGCCATCCACACTTCTAAAACCCACTTTAACGTTGTCATGGGAGACTTCAACGCAAAATTGGGGAAACGTAGCGGCGATGAGTTGAGAGTGGGGCAATTTGGGTTCGGAAATCGGAACACCCGAGGCCAGATGCTGGCCGACTTCATGGAGAAGGAGGACCTGTATATGATGAACTCCTTCTTCATGAAGCCAGAACAACGCAAATGGACTTGGATTAGTCCCGATGGTGCCACCAAAAATGAGATTGACTTCATTATGTCGACCAAAAGACAGATATTCAATGATGTCTCTGTGATCAATTCGGTGAAAACTGGGAGTGATCACCGCTTAGTAAGAGGCACATTGAATATCAATCCAAAATTGGAGAGGTCTCGACTGGTGAAGTCTACGCTCCGACCTGCACCCATACAGATCCAAAACCCGGTAAACTTTCAACTCGAATTGCAAAACCGCTTCGAATGCCTCGGTGACTGCGTTGACGTGGACGAGTATAATAACAGGTTCGTGGAAGCTGTTCAAACGGCCGGGTCTAAATTCTTCAAGGCCAGCCGTTCAAAAAGAACCGGAAAAATCTCAGATTCTACTCTCAAATTGATGGATGTGAGACGTCAAATGACCCTTCAGTCCCCGGACGATGCTTCCCAGTATAGGCAGCTAAATAGACAGATCTCCAAGTCCTTGACTCGCGATATCCGCCGCCATAACACAGAATGTGTAAAGGCGGCTATAGAGCGTAACAAGGGCTCTAAAGTATTCGCACGAGACTTGTCTATTGGGCAGAGCCAACTGACGAAGCTGAAGACCGACGACGGCAGGGTCGTTTCGTCTAAACCCGAACTTTTGAGGGAAGTCGAGAAGTTCTACGGACAGCTATACACGACCACACGGGCACCTGTTAACAACAATGCTAAAGACCCAAGAGCTAAATTAACCCGACACTACACCGTAGATATCCCAGACGTCAGTCTGTACGAGATTAGTGTAGCCCTTAAACAGCTTAAAAACAACAAGGCGCCGGGTGATGATGGAATTACAGCCGAGCTTCTGAGAGCTGGTGGTACTCCTGTGCTTAAAATCCTCCAGAAGCTATTTAATTCCGTCATCCTCGATGGCAAAACGCCGCAGGCCTGGCACGGAAGTATAGTGGTGCTGTTCTTCAAAAAGGGCGACAAAACCCTTTTGAAGAACTTTAGACCGATATCACTTCTGAGCCATGTTTACAAGCTGTTTTCAAGGGTCATCACGAATCGTCTCGCGCGCAGATTTGACGACTTCCAACCTCCCGAACAAGCCGGATTCCGAAAAGGTTTTAGCACCATAGACCACATACATACGCTGCGGCAGGTTATACAGAAGACGGAGGAGTATAACCAGCCACTATGCTTGGCGTTCGTGGACTATGAGAAAGCCTTTGATTCGATCGAGACCTGGGCGGTGCTTCAGTCTCTCCAGAGGTGCCACATTGATTATCGATACATCAAAGCGTTGAAGTGTTTGTATGAAAACGCCACCATGTCAGTCCGTCTCCAGGATCAGAACTCGAAGCCTATCCGACTGCAGCGGGGAGTCAGACAAGGCGATGTCATATCGCCGATGCTGTTCACTGCTGCGTTGGAAGATGTCTTCAAGCTTCTGGACTGGAACGGACTGGGCATCAACATTAACGGTGAGTACATCACTCACCTTAGATTCGCAGATGATATCGTAATCATGGCTGAAACCATGGAAGACTTAAGCCATATGCTTGATGGCCTCAATACAGCTTCCCAAGGAGTAGGTCTCAAAATGAACATGGACAAGACGAAGATCATGTCTAATGTCCATGTCGCACCTACCTCCGTAACAGTTGGGAACTGTACTTTCGAAATTGTTGACGAATACGTCTACTTGGGTCAAACGATCCAGTTAGGCAGGTCCAATTTCGCGAAAGAGGTCACTCGTCGAATCCAACTCGGATGGGCAGCGTTCGGGAAGCTCCGTAAAATCTTTTCGTCCCAAATACCGCAGTGTCTCAAGACGAAGGTTTTTAACCAATGTGTGTTGCCAGTGATGACATACGGAACGCAGACGTGGTCGCTAACTATGGGCCTTATGAGAAAGCTCATGGTCGCTCAGAGAGCAATGGAGAGGGCTATGCTCGGAGTTTCCCTGCGAGATCGAATTAGAAATGAGGAGATTCGCAGGAGAACCAAAGTAACCGACATAGCCCGGATGATTGCAAAACTGAAGTGGCAGTGGGCTGGGCACATAGCTCGAAGGACTGATGGCCGTTGGGGCAGAAAAGTCCTCGAATGGCGACCGCGTACCGGAAGACGCAGTGTTGGTAGGCCCCCCACAAGATGGACCGATGATCTGGTCAAGATCGCCGGGATAGGTTGGATGAGGGCAGCGCAGGACCGATCATCGTGGAGATCTTTGGGGGAGGCCTTTGTCCAGCAGTGGGCGTCTTCCGGCTGAAATGATGATGATGAATAATAATAATAGCCCACAACATCCCACTGCTGGACTCGGGCCTCCCCTAGAAGGAACGGACAGTATACCAGCCACGCTTGTCCAAGGCGGATTGGTGGGTTACACATACCTGTGATCTCGTTATGTAGATTTCCTCGCGATGTATTCCTTCTAGATAATCTCTAATTTTCCTTCTTAATAATTCTATATTTCCGTTTATATAATTCTTTACTATAATCTATAATCAAGAAAAAATAGGAAGCGGACCCAAGATAATATAATTTTAGGTTTTTTAAAACGCTATAAATAAAAAAACGTTAAAGATTTTCACTATAGGTATTTGCAAAAAAAATGTTTTTCGAAAAATGGAGGCCACGTAATAAAAAAGAGTAATTTATTTTCCTAATTTTTTTTTTCTATTTTGAAGGTTTTTTTTCAGATCATCGAGTATGGTGGAGTCGTGTCAACCAGGGGCAGCTTTTTTTGAGTCTCCACTTTGCAAGCCTGTACTTCTTTGAATTTAATTTTTACTAAAATAAATTGTACTTTTTGAACATGAATAAACAACTGATAAAAACCCTATAGTAAAAATCTTTACCGTTTTTTATTTACAGCGTTTAAAAAACACCAAAAATGAGGCCTTTTGGGACAAAAATAGTTAAATAAACGCAATGATGATGATAATAACCGTATCGAATATATCAACTTTTCATATTCGATTAAAACTATACTAAAAGCATACGGTGCGAAAAATAGAAAGGTAGTTTTGAATGCCCATTTTCTCGCCAGTAAAATCCTGGTCATAAGTAATAATAATAAAAAAATCGTAAAGGATGGATCCTCCTTTTGCTAGTTTACGAATACTCAAAGAGCACCGTATAGTTTTTATCCGTACAGAGGCTGAAAAAGAATACTGACCTCTGTGGCCGGGGTCGGCCTGTCGTAAAGTGACAAAACAACCCTAGCTACGTGGTAGGGCCCCAAGCCCGTCTGGATATCGACTACCTTTGGTCTTAAGTATGTCGTCATAATAACCTTGTGTTGTGTTCAGGCATTAGTGACCCAAGTTCCTGTACCCTTATGGGACAGTAGCGTGTTCGCGAGGCCACTGGCGTTGCAAACACCCATAGGCGACGGTAACTGCTAAATTCCAAGGGGGCCGTCAGCCTGTCTGCTGGCCTACAGTAATAAAAAAAAACTGAAAATATATAGCCGCATCAGCCCTATTTATAAAACCACAAGCGATCGTTATTCGCAAAGCATACAAGCTACCGCGTAAACATTGTACAGTAAAAACCCAATCGATACCCGAACGTGACAGATGACACAGCGCTGCACGTACCTATCGCACATAAAGCTGCATGTAGCGGGCGGTTGCTGTGACGCGGCGTGCGTACGCGCACACCACGTGCCCTGCATCCGTAATAAGGTTATTTTTAAACACCATTAGAAATTTTGTAAATAAATGATATAGAGGACAAAACGGATGCACTTTCAAAT
Organism: Malacosoma neustria; assembly: GCA_963693495.1. Classification (NCBI taxonomy): domain Eukaryota; kingdom Metazoa; phylum Arthropoda; class Insecta; order Lepidoptera; family Lasiocampidae; genus Malacosoma; species Malacosoma neustria. The sequence continues at coordinate 5,333,100 of OY856391.1, read as the reverse complement.
ATTATTTTATCTACTGCCGTACCGTACCGTATATATTTATTTTTACTTTCAAATAATATTTCGGCTTGAAAAGACGGATCCCAACTACAAGCTAAAAAAGCAGAAAGGTCCAATATACAATTTTTTTAATGTATAGCATCTAATTAAATTCTCTATGGGATGTTGATTGAAAAATATTTTTAATAAATATACACCAAGATTTATTACTCTGGATTAGGACATGAGTGTGTAATCGAGATTAATCCCTATTCCCATATACATATAACTAAATATAACTTTAGTAAAAAGTTATATTAAATTAATTTTTTGCCAAAAGCAAATATTATTCTAAAAGTTAATAAGTTATATAAAATAATCGCATTTAAATAATACACAGCGGTTCAAAGAGCGAGACAATTGGATCGTTTGTTTCTTAGAGCGATTTACAGATGTTTTTGCAGCGATTTACGGATGGTTACGATAAGATTATTATCGTGTCAATAGTGAAACAATTGAAGCGTAGGCAAAAGCAACGTGTGAAGCATATTTATATCACGTAATTTTTTAGGTTGTAGGCGTGACGTAGGATACGTTCACCTTTTGCGTTACTATAAACTATGTATCACCAATGGCAGTAAGGAGAAACGGTGATGTCAAGGTGAAGGTTAGGTTCGATTCTGAGAAGCTAAAGATACATTTATACATCATCCGAAAATGGATTGATGTATGACTCAAAAACTAAAACAGCGTATTTACACATCATTCTTTTTTATTTATAGTATCTTTTTTTCTATATCGGTGACCACCGTGGCGCATCGCACTTCAGAACGCCATCAGGGGCTCGTGTCTAGGAGTCGTTTGCCTAGTTCATCTATAAAATGTTGCAAAAAAAACAAATATATAAGAAGTATATCATTTTTGCAATACCAATAACAGTAGAACACAAGCGCTCTGTTGCTTACTTTGGGACTAGTTGGTGTATTGTCACAGTATATTTATTTATACTACTATATTAGCATCACTTCGTTTGCAACTGAAGCTTTTGAATTTGAGACCCCCAAGTACATACCCGAGTTTTGTCTGACAAAATAACTAACCTTTGAACGCCTTTTTGTGTGGATGCTCTTACGTTTTCTCTTTCTTAAAAAAAAAACAAAATAGTGTGTTGGTAAATATAATGACAAGGGTTACAATCAAAGCAATCTATCGCAAGCAAAATATCGAATTGTTTTCTTCCTGAGCGTAAATTAGCAATCAATAAACCATTACGCGCCTTTTAGGTCCCCCGATTCTTATTTCTGGCCTGTAAGGGCATGCCTTATTAGGTTTTGTTTATAAACTTTACTAAGCCAGTAGTATTATTTTTATTTTATTTCAAATTTAAAACCAGTAACTTATTATTTATTGATTTATGAATAAATCAGACGTACTTATGCTTGCCGTTTTCAAGACAACATAAGCTACAGTGTGATAATTTTTTTTGTTTTAATGAAACAGTTGTAGACGGCTCTCAATTTGGCAACAAGTAACGCCAAATCCAAATATGTAACTGATCAATCGGAGCAACGAAACGTAATGACGTAATGACCAACGTGAGTGACGTTAATGAATAATGACGAAGCAATACTATTACTCCTCCTCACGCCAATCCTGATCTTTGACCTACATAGAATGACATGACATAATAGTGTATTTACTGAAAAGTCATTTAATGCCCAATAGACATCATCATGCCTGACATCATCCTTGAAGTTCACACCACAACACGTCACGGCATAACTAGAAGATGACAACTAATGTCAGACAGTTCACACAAATCGAAATCGTAATTGGCAAATATTGAATCATTGAAACGTTTGCGTTGGGAATAATTATTACACCATTGAATTTCATGCTTAATTTCATCAACCTTTATATGGATGTAAACAAAACAGTTTAAAATTGCATTATTTTTATTACTCTTCGTGGGATTTCTTGTTTTTGTTGCTGTAGGACAGCAGACAGGCTGACGGCCCGCTTAGAATTTAACAGTTAACGTCGCATATGGGTGCCCACAACGCCAGTGGCATCTCAAACACGCTGCTGTCCCATAAGGTTACAGGAACTTGGGTCATTAATGCCAGAACACAACACACAGGTTATTATGGCGGGGCAGACTTAGACCAAAGGTTGTCGCCATCCAGACGGCCAATTCATTTAAAAGTATCATTCCTAATATTCTAAGGAAAGATAAAAAATAAAAAAACAATAAATGAACAATGATATGTCGATGTTTTTCATATCACTAATGTAGTAAACCAAACTAATTTAGTAAACCAAATAATTCGTGTATTAAAAATAATGAAGAATAAACATCCATCCGAGTAATTAGGAACAAGGCCAACAAAATAAGATATAATCTGCCAAATATTTATAAACAGCGTCAAAAGTGATATCAATAAACTTTATGAGACAAATTCGTTAAACTGATTTAATAAAGGTGTTGTATTTTACGAACAAAAGGCTCACTGCTCACTGACCCGGACGTGAGTGATGGAAAGGAATTCATACGGATGTAGATAAAACATACAAAAAATATAATATAAGAATAGATTGCTAGTGTAATTATGAGAAATTAAATAATAAAATCATACTAATTTTCGTGTTGCGTTGATTGAATGTATTCAATAATGAAAAAACATCACATTTTCAAGCATAAAGAGTTCGTTCATCTTTACGAGTAATTATTGTGTTCACAAAAATGCTTACGTAGCCTTTTTTGGTGTTGTGGTGACGTAACCTTACGAGTTAAGCTTTACTATACAAAGGATCAATTTTTGTATGAGTATGGTTTTTAAATGATTCACATTGGTCAGTTCAAAAAAAAAATACGGATTGGTATTATACGAGTAACCAATATAATAAATATCGAGAAATGTGTTCCGGCATAAGTGACCACGTTCCAGTACCACTACCCAGATAGCAGCGTGTTCGCGATGCCCCTGGCGTCGCAAAAACCCTTAGGCGACAGTAACTACTTTATGTGGGCGGTCAGCCTGCTGTTCAACACCACCAAATAAATAGTATACATTCGTTATTACATTAAACATTTAACTTTTTCTATCGTCGTTATACACACTCAAATCCTAACTAATATTATAAATTCGAAAGTGAGTTTGTTACGCTTTTACGCCTAAACCGTTGTACCAATTTTAATGAATTTCGGTATAGTCATAGATTGGACTTTGGAGAAGGACATAAGCTACTTTTTTTAAATTCATATGGCAGAACAACGTTTGCCGGGTCAACTAGTTATAAATAAAAATCAGAAATAGTTTATAGATATATATAAAACCTATAATGTATGTTTTTATTTGATAAAACTAACAGTATTTAAAACATTATTTTGTTATTTTTAATTGTAATAATCGTAATTACTCCATTACAATATTGTTTTTTGAATTTGATTTCTAATACTTAATTTTACCTTTGATTTGTTACATTTCTCATAACATTCGTAATTATTTATATCCGCCACAAATCCTTCCAACAAAGTGCATAATAAATACATCAATCACAATTATCAAGTTGCACATGCGACGAGCCGGAAACGTGCAATCGATCATCAATATCAAAGTTGTTAGGAGTGACAAACGATCAAGTTCTTAGAACACACAATTAAGTAAAGAATAGGCCATTAGATATGGGAGAGAAAACCTAGTGCGTATTCGTATTTATATGTATAATAAAAATTAGCAACGTTGTGTGTTCATGAAAATTTAAAATACAGTTTTTTTTTTTAACTTTATATTAGGGCTTTTGGATAGATATCAAACGAACGCCGGGTTTTTATTATTACTGAATTCTTTTTTTCGTTCCAGGTGCACAAACTATATAATTCTACTAACATTCTTGATTATTCCCAGACTATTAAATAAATCATATATCGTAATCATTATCATCATATTAAATCTCGGTTTGAATCAAAACTTCCGCTGCAATGCCGGGGTTCGCTCTCCGACTTTTTCTTTTCTATTTCACGTGGGCATCTCTGGTAGTGTGAATTAATTGGCACGCATATATCACACTTTACGACGTCAAACCAGCACTTCCCTTCCTGTCGGGGCCCAGTGGAGGCGGCATGGTCATTTGTTCTTCACGTAAGTAGCCGGTTGCTATAGTCGACAATAGGCACCAAAGGCAAGTATGGGCTCCGAACAAAATTAATGCTAAGATAACGACAGTGGTGTTCAATATTTAATAATACGCTGTTTATGAGTAGTCGAAGCAACGCGCATATATAGTTTAGTATACTTTGTAAGAAATAAAATAAGTAACATCTGTGGGAACGAATAAATCTGAACTGACAAGGACACGCTCTGTTATTGTTGAAAATCTTATGGTTTTTCCAACAAGTAATCCATTAATTTGCATATACATTATTAACTCCCTTGTGTAAATGTGAAAAACAAAAAAGTGGAAATTCCTTGTAATATTACTAAAATAAGGGCAAAAGGCAAAGAGGATGCAGTCCAAAAAAGTGGCTGTACCATGTATCCGAACACCTAAAAATACCTGCCAGCGTGGCACTACACCGGGCCATGGACCACAACAAGTGGAGGGAGACGGTCTGGAAATTGCAGCAACGGAGTCACGATCCTCAGCTATGAGACACCGACTGAAGAGAGAGATTGCTAACTTCCGAAAATTATTTAACACTTGATTTAATACATTCCATTCTCGTGACATCGTTTATATTCACATTGAACTCTTTTAAGTTTTCCTCAACTTTTGCTTAAAAGAAACATTTGGTCTCCATTTCTGATATCTCTCTCTATGCACATTCCTGAAACAGCTTAAGTCGATAATTCGTTTATTGTCTAGCGATACATTTTTTAATCTATAATACGAAAGATATACAAGATAAAAGGTAAAAGTGAAACGTCTTTACGCCCTACATACTCGTACGTCTTTACAAAAAGGAATATTCAAGAAAATGTTGCTAGAGTTAACAGAAACATCTGGACTATTACAAATTAACTAATTTAATTTTATATGCTTTAATTAGATATATCAAGAAAAATAATCCATAATAAGAATAATAATCAATAATATTTCGAACATAATATATTTAATGTCTTTAATTCACTATTTCTTAGTAGAAAAACTAACAACAAATTATAAATAACAACTCATAATAGATAAATGTAATACTATGGATTCGAACTATTGATTCAATATTGATTGTAGAACTCTTCAGCACAACGGCTTTCGTCGGAGCGCCTGCGCAGGTCTACAAGTACATTTCCATCCTCATCTGGTTCCTAATTCTGGACAGGCTAACGGCCCACTTAATATGAACAGTTACCGTCACCTATGGATGTTTGCGACAGTAGAGGCACCGCGAACACGCTACTGTCCGTATAGCGATACTGAAACCTAAGTTACTAATCCCGGAACACAATACCAATATATTATGGTGGCATTTCTATAGACCAAGGGTGGTTGCCATCCAGGCGGTCTTTGGACCCTATCACGTAGCTAGGGTTGTTTTACCGCCTTTTAAAACAGGCCGAACCGGCCGCATGGGGCAGTTTTCTTTCTACGCCCCTATACGGCTATACTTTGAGGCAAGATAGCGCTGTGTGAAGTGTCAAAGTGAGTTTATTTATTATTTAGAGTGTTATTTACACCTACTGAGATTACGAACTGTACAAGATGTAACTGAAGACGATATTTCTGTTACAGATCACTCGGTGCCACGACACCCTGTAAGTGATTCACACGGCGCCTGCGCCTGTCCTTATTCGGTGATTTACGCTGCATCCCGCCCACACTGGAAACCCGCAAACACGGATATTAAACAATTTGTCAACATTACACGTTTCACGTGCAAACGTAATTATTGCTCACTATTAATAGAGATGCAATATAAACAAATTAAATTAATGTTTAATACCTTTACTCTAAAACTATGACGTTTGATTAGCCAACTCGTGTTTTGCTTTAATTAAATCAGTTATGGTATATGGCGTTACTGGTAGATAATCCATTTACACCCAGACATTAGATCAGCAGATCTTGAGTGGCATGGCTAGGCATTATATGTGATGGCTACAAATACAATCGAATTACAACAAAGGATCGAAACCGCTATAACAGAACCCAAACGCGTAAACTTTGAAGAACATGCATACTGCATTAATGCAGCTACTATTTTCATATAAATATATTTATGTATCATAATAATTAATGTTAATAACCTGCAGCTCATTTTAGCCTATAGTCCATTCGTGTTAAGAAAATAGTGAGTCATCGTTGTCCGCCAGCCTAACCCTGACCCCGACCAATCCGGTCACAAGAAATTAAAAACTATGTTCACAGTGACCAGTTGACGGTAATCATCGTTCGGAAATCGGAAATGATGACCTGATTAGTCTCGGGGAGGGCTAAGCCGGCGGACAACAATAATTCACTATTTTCTTAACGCGAATGGACTATAGTTACCATGACTTTTTTTTTATTGTAGATAGGCGTACGTTGGACCGCGATCTCACCTGATGTTAAGCGACGATGCGGTCGACGGTGTAGCACGCTTGCCTATAAGAAACCTGTTCACTCTGCTCTTGAAGACCCCTAAATTATAATGTTCGGGAAACACAGACGCCGGCAAAGAATTCCACTCCTTCGTACGTTTTAACTTAGAATACATTACGGTCCCAGGCAAAGATGCTCTAACTCTATTCTACAATTTTCTCTGAATTCTACACCAACCTTAATATAGACAACTATACAGAAACAAAGTAAACTTTTAACCATAGGTTCCCTTGAGAATTACATATGCAATGATTTTTTGTGAAGTGGCAATACTTCTATTCGACCGCCATTCTTATTAGAATCATTTAAGATTCTATGACATAAATTAACCACAATCAGTGAGTCAAATTAAGAATTTATATAATCGTAAAAATGATATATGTAATTAACGCCATAATAACAAAGGTTCTAGAGATGTTTTTATTAGATAATCAATGGTGTACAAACATGTGGGTGGCATATTGTTACGCTTTGACATCATGTTCTTATTCACAATATATTGTCATCATTACAGGTATACAATTAGGAATAATATTAATGAACCTGCTTTTTCAAAACTATTCAATTGAACAAATAGGAAAATGTATGTTTGTGCTTAGCGGAGGAACAGCGCTGGTCTTAGTTGGCTAGCACCATGCTGAGTTTGTAATCAACTTCGACAATTATGCTTTTTTGTTTATTTATTTTTGTATCAGACGGTTTGTTAATTTGTCCTAAATAAATGTTTGCTATTACATTGCAGACCCTTACATTGAAGTCCGAGGAAAGCTGTGAGTGTGTTCACATGGAAATCTGAGCGCTTTTAAAGTTGATGTCTCTCTCTGTAACTACATTCTCATAATCAAAATGGTCATCTCTTTAGACAAAGATTAAATAGAAGTGGTTTTCGCAGGTGCGATTACTACCAGTCCTTATAATAAACCATACTGTACCCTTTTTTGTTGTCCTGAACTAAAATAAGGAAAGATCCACTATATTTATGATCCCCAATACGTTAAATTAAATAATCAACAAGTGAATATAGTACAAGAGCAGAAGGGGGATCGACCTTTACTGATCTGTTAACCAGATGAAATATATATTTTTTATAAAATTTCAAACCGTTAACAAATACGCTGAATGAAATACTTTGCCTATCTAAATGCTGACCAAGCAAGCTATCTATACTACTATTATAAAGAGGAAAGATTTGATTGTTTGTTTGTTTGTTTGTTTGTTTGTTTGTTTGCTTTGAATAGGCTCCGAAACTACTGACCCGATATAAAAAATTCTTTCATTGTTGGGAAGCTACACTATCCCCGGGTGACATAGGCTATATTATATTTTCAAAAAAATTAGGGATCCTTACTAAAACTCTAATAATGTAACCCAAAGTGTAAAAAAATTACCTAAAATATTATTTAAATCGCGTGCGTTGCGAAAACTATTGATGATAGAATAAAATAATGTACTACAACTTTGCAGAACACATCATTATTTACAAAAAGTGTCGCGACAGCATATGTCTAACTATTATAGTTATGCCACAATAAGTGTTCTTTTATTTTAAAAAAATTAATTGAAATGCCGCCCCTAGAAAAGGCTCTTCATTTGGATCTTGGTATTAATCCTTATCAAAATAAATTACTTCATATTCAAAACTGTTTCAATACCTTTATATAACTTTTTGAATTATTCAATTCGGATATTCCATTCGAAAGATATCACGAGTTTAAAATTGTAAGTATTATAAAAATGTTGCGTGGTAGCCGCTCACCCTGTTCGGCTAGCTAGGCAGCAGCACCTTATGCAATGTAGGCGTGCGTCACTGGGGTTTTTACAAAAATTAGAATACTTATTAAAAAATAACGAAAAATAAATAAAAAGTAATAACAAAAAAATCATTAAAATAAAAGCTCATAGAAATAATAATATTCAAACTTTCTTTATAATTTTATTTTTTTAGTAACCTGACGCAAATAGAAGGGTTTGCCCTCAGGGGCACTCCTCTGTCCGAGGAGTGCACGGGTGTGCGTACCCGAGGTGCCCGAGCATCCGTCGCTTCACTCCCCTCTCCGTTCGAGGCGACAGAATCCTACCTTTCTTTCCGTCTACCTCTTACATCCTTTCCAACTTAGCTCTCTGTTCGTGGCGTGGTCCCCGGTGGGATGATTGCGAATACTGATTGGGGTCCCGCGTTCTACCCTGGGACCTGATTTGGTAGTCGAAACCATGCCTATTTCGACTGCGCCTGCACAGAGTATTCCCGGGGCGGGAATTGCATCCTCGCTGTCGGTTGGTCTTGCTGGGCCGGCTACGACGTCAGGCGACTCTGCTTTTTCTGGAGTGTCGTCTGGTAGTCGTACCCACGCCGGACTAGCACGCGACGGGGATGCGAATCCCGTCCGGAATTGGCCGCGGACCTGTCACTCCCGGCCCTGGTTCTTTCCATGGTCGGGGGCGATCCTGGATGGACGGCCGTCGCCTCCTTTTGCGAGTGTCTGCAAGGGAGGCGGCGGAACGGGAGCGGGAGTCCGCCACCGCACTCCCCTCCCGCCAACGTAGGCCGCGTCGTCGGCGCCGGAGGGCGGGCAACGATCTCCGGCCGCCGTAGAAAGCGGCCGCGGGCGGCCCCTCGGGGGAGGATCCGCCGCCCGCACTATTGCCGTGAGGGAAAAGGCCGCGTGCTGTTTCGCAGCCCCCCTCAACTCATAGAGTTGTTACAAGAGAGCGCCGGGGGGACGAAAGCCTGACCCCCTGGCGCCAGCACTTTAGAAGGGGCCCGCTTTAAGACAAAGCGTGGGCCGGCGCCGGCCCGGGCCACGAGATCGGCAGGCCATATATCCGTGGGCCCGGGCGTAGGCGATAGGAGAACAGCGGGGTTTTTAGTGGGTAGTCGGATGGTCGAACATCTTTTCCGGAGTCCCTTATATCCCTCAGTCCCCCCGGGGCGGGGAATCCGTCAAGAGAGGTTTTTCCCCGAGACCGAAAAAAATAGAAGGGTTTAATTTTTTATTAAATACCCATGCGAAGCTGGGACGGGCTGCTAGTTGTTAAATAAACTAATATTAATGAAAAAAAAATTCTGTTCTTCACGCTTTTTTGAACCGAACGAATTTTGTTTTAGCCTAGTTAATACTAAGTATATAGATAATGCTTAGGTAGCTTTGCCCACTTATTTCTTGACATCACTACCTGGCAAGCAGGTATAAACAGGTAAGTTAATATGGGTAACTACACTGATCTCCTAACCGTGTGATCCCGGCCAAAGAAAGAATAGGGCCACCCCAACTCATCCCAAGGGAGTCGTACAAGGCGACTGATGGGTCACTCCTTCTGCCAGCTTGCATGCGGCGAGGGAAGAACACCTCTAGGTTTCTCTTTAGAGGCTGGGAGTTTGGACGGCAGTCGCTCCCGTAAAAACCAAAACTAGCCAAATAATCATGGTCAGAACACGGAAAGGATGTGTCGCGGATAGGGCGTCGCCGCAAAACTATGTGCAGGAACTTCGCCCGACTCCTGTGACAAGTGGACTAGGGCTGCCATGCCGTGGGTGAGCACGGCTAAAGACACTAGCCCCATCCAAAAGGAAACTCCGCTTCGCAACGTGGAATATTGGCACGCTGACTGGACGCACGAGAGAGTTGGCCGATGTACTCTCCAGGCGGAGGGTGACCGTGGCGTTCCTGCAGGAGAATCGGTGGAAGGCCAGCAGATTCCCGTTCATTGGGAATGGCTACATGCTTATATACCCGGGTGCACCTGGTGGGGAAAATGGAGTCGCCATAGTGCTCTCGGAGGAGCTCCAGGACGATATTTTGGAGGTGAAGCGCTGTAGCGATCGGCTTATGGTTGTGAGGGTGCTTATCGGTGGCGTTGTCACCCACTTGATAAGCGCCTACGCGCCACAGGCCGGTTGTAGCGACGCCGATAACATTTTGGAATCTACTCGGAGAAGTGCTTCGTGGGATCCCATTGTCACATGGGATCGTTTTGGGTGGTGCTCTAAACGGTCATGTGTTGGCTTGACGTCGTAAAGGGTGATATGCGTGCCAATGGGCTCACT